>JAZDUH010000270.1:7214000-8560000 GCA_036419115.1 Scarus forsteni
TGATTTTGAGAGAATTTTGAGCAGCACCAGGTAAAAGGTACCATCCCAAATGTAAAAACCAGAGAAATGAGTTAAGTTAAGGTGAGTCGAGCAGATATCAGGAAGAAAAAAGCTCCACAAGTGACTCACTTCTACATTTTCACACTCTGGTATGGCACAGTGAGCATTTTATTTGTATAATTGGCTGTTTGTTGTCTGTAGCAACTTCGCTACTGCCTCTCTTTGCCTAAGCACTTCTGAAAAAGATATTTTTAATCTTAACAAGTTTAATTTCCTGGGTTAAACAAAGGTTAATAATGAATAAAAGTAGCTCACAGAGGTTTAAAAGCACCATGCAGTAGGTTTATTTTTCTGTACTTTGCTTGAATAATTAACCATGCAGAGTGGATGGACCTGCCTGATTCATTGTCTGAAATCATGCAGGTCGATCTTGCCAAGCTCCAAATCCTCAACAGCAGGGTTGGGCAACTAGCGGCCTGGGGGCCACATGAGGCCCCCCATCTCACTAAATGTGGCCCACCAGTTATATCCAAAAATCATCTTTCATAAAGTCTTAGCACATTATATCAAGTATTACTTCATACTGTATTTATGAAATTGCATCCATCAAATACTTGTGCTTTAAAAACTGAAAAAACTCACTGTTTGTTTGATTGAAAAAATAGCTTGATTGTCTTTAACTATGTGTAGATTGGCTAAATTAGCTTGAACTTGTGTTCCAGACCCATTTAACTATTCATTATAACTTGTATTTGTGTTATAATACATGAATATTTGTGTACTATATATCTGACTACTTTATATTTGCACATTTTGTTTATCAGACATCATTTTTTCCCCATCAAGAGTATCTGGAAATTTGACATAATGCAGCCCTCAGGCTGGGAAAA
Organism: Scarus forsteni; assembly: GCA_036419115.1. Classification (NCBI taxonomy): domain Eukaryota; kingdom Metazoa; phylum Chordata; class Actinopteri; order Labriformes; family Labridae; genus Scarus; species Scarus forsteni. The sequence continues at coordinate 7,214,891 of JAZDUH010000270.1, forward strand.
ACAGTTTTATGTGGCTCTCTGGGTAATTAAGGTTGCCCACCTCTGCTCTACAGCTTCACTCGGCCAAAAGCTGAAAAACCAAATCAGGTTAAAGAGGCAGGAGCTGCAGACGTGATGGCAGCAGGAAGTCACTGCATCTTTAGAACAATGGCGGCATGGGTCACAATTGGTCTCTGTTGTTGCAAGATATCCGCAGTTTTATTAAAAATTGACTACATTTCTTTTTTAAAAGAGGAGCAAGGAACGTTGCGTAAAGCTTTTCTTATGGGAAATCATGTTTTTGCTCTTCTCCCTACAGGGAATCACTGCTGGGAAACTGGGAGAGAGGCAGAAATGCTGCCCGAATGATGCTAGTAGTATATTAGCCAGGCGACATGGTAACTCAACGGCACCTGACGAAATCTGCTCTCCTCAGAAGTTTACCAGGAGTACTTGTTGGGGATTGTCGTTGATGAGGTTCATGTCACGTTTAAGTGGTAAACGTATATAAGAGGATAGGCTAAGGACTGAAACGTGGTTTAAGCTAACGGCTAACAACAGGGTCTAATTGCTATGTTATACTGTGGCTTTACATGATTGGTCTGTGATTAATGTGACTGGCAGACCAATCATCCAATCACCAGCTGCGGTTGTTTTTGAAGGTTCTGAAAACATTCTTAAATGGCTCTTTCCCTGATGGAAATATTTCAATGAAGGATATATGGAACTATCCGGCAGGTGTGTCAAGTTATTGAATAAAACACTGGAATTTCACTTTACTGTACTTCACATGGGGCGGCTCAGCCTGTTTCTTCCTTGTTACTGCACACAGAGTCAAAAGGATGGTGTTTATCTGCATGGGAGTGAGGCAAGACACGAAAAGAAAAAAACCTTTGACAAACCAAATAACTGGCTAATCTGTCTTCCCTCAGCTGTTGTCCTTTTAGAACATCACAGAAAAGCATACTCTTAGTACTAAGTGCTTTCAGTAAAATTAACATGAATTAATTTTTACTTTTACTGGAGTATATATGCCAAAGTAACTACAGTTTTGCTTGTGTGCATTATTTTTGATCTATTACCAGTTAGTTTCACTACGCCTGGACTGCAGCAGTCCAAAGTGCAAACCTATGAGCAGTCATGTAAGTCTCAAGTAAGCCAAGTGAACACCGAGTCAAGCCTTTTTGAGGCACTTGTGAGATTATAAGCGGCAGATTATTTGTAAAGTAATTGTCCCCAGGTGTTCCAGGCTTATTCTTCACCCCCTCGATGCTCAACTGTAGAGATTAGGCTCTGAGGAAAATCTCTTCCCTCAATGGACAGCAGGGAGAAAGAGGTCCAAACAGACACAAACACGCTAAGTATGTGTAGCCAATCAGCTTTCTGCTTTGCTTGAGCATCCACTCCCTCTGGGGCCCACTGATCCAGGCAGAGAAAAGTCCTCTCTTTTTTCCCCCAGGAGCCGTAATACCTGCATGATGACTGCCACGGTGCTGCCAGCTGCAGCATCCTCACTCCATCCCCCTGTCTGAGTGCACCGCACACGGAGAACACACAGGCCTGGAGCAGCCTGTGGAAAACACTCTGAAGCTCTTTACAGCCACCTGCTGTGCCTGATGTTACACAGCACTCTGCCCTCACGGAAACACTGCATTACACCAGTTTAATCTGTATGTGCTGTTCCCAGAAAATAAATAAATAAATGTGTATATGTGAATAATTAATGAGCTACATAATAACCTCCCCTGGGGTCATGTTTCAGCTCCTGTATGTGCATCAGCAGAATTATGGAGAACGTACAGGAGTGATTTAAAAAGAATCATGGTGGGGAGGTCTGACATGGGTCAAGGAGGAACTCATGAGCTACTTTGGACATGTTCCTGATGTCTTTTTAAAGCAGCGGTATGTTATTGCTCAACATCAGAATAGTCGTTTCAGTGCAGTTCAACAAAGACATTCTGTTACTATGGAGGGAGCTGGTACACAAGCCATAGCTACATAATCTTTCTATCTTACAAAGGCTCATTCCAATGAAGTTGGGACATTGCATTTGCACTTATTCAACTGAACACACTAAAAAGACTGGTTCAAACTGGTTAATTTTAGTGTTTTGGGGTTTTTTTTGGCAAATATTCCCTCATTTTGACTTTGATGCCTGCCTTCAAACAGCTCAGACAGGGGCAACAAAAGACTCGGAAAGTTGAGGAATGCTCAAAAACCTGCTTGGAACATCCAGCAGTTAAACAGGTTAACTGGAAACTAGGGGTGGGCGTATCGATCTTAATATCAATAGTATCGATACCAAGCTGAATATTGGTATCGGATCGTATTCCAGATCTACTGGAAACGCATGAGTGTCATAATTGGGTCTTTAAGAAGCATCTCTGAAAGGCTCTGTCGTTCACAAGCAAGGATGGGGCGAGGTTCACCACTTTGTGAACAACTGCATGAGCAAAAAGTCTAACAGTCAAAGGATGATTCTCAACAATTAGTTTCAAGTAGGCCTGCACAATATATCGTTTGAACATCGCCATCGCAATGTGCGATGTGACTAGTGCATTTCCCCCATTTATTGGGGGAAATGAAAAAAAGCAACTGAAATTGAAACCTATTCTACTTTGTACTGAGACATGGCCTCTTGGATCCCTTTTATATACAGCAATCTTCATCATTCACAGATGAACCTCCTTAGCCTGGATTAAACGCTATTATACGAAAACAATGGTGTCATTGTGAGTCAACCAAATTCTTCCCAAACAGAGCTATTCAAGTCATCTGGTGAAAATTCTTCTATTTTTAATATCGCAAACCCCCAAAAAATCGCAATGTCAGTTTTTTCCAATATCGTGCAGCCCTAGTTTCAAGTATTAACAGGTAACATCATCTACAGTCCATATCATCATAAAAAGAATCTGAGAATCCAGAGAAATCTCTGCACGCAAGCAGCGAGGCTGAAAGGCAACATTGTATGCCTGTGACCTTGATCCCTCAGGCAGCACTTCATTATAAAGCAGCATCATTGTGTAAAGGACATCAGCACGTGGGCTCAGAAACACTCCAGAAAACCATCACCAGTTAACACAGTTCATCTCTACATCTACAAGGTCATCAACAACACCCAGAAAAACCACCGGCTTCTCTGGGCCGAGCTCATCTGAGATGGACTGAGGCAAAGTGGAAAAGTCTGCTGGGGTCTGAGTCCACATTTCAGACTGTTTTTGGACATCATGGACGTGGTGTCCTCCAGGCTAAAGAGGAAAAGGACCATCCAGACTGTTATCAGAGCAACGGTCAAAAGACAGCATCTGTGATGCTATGGGTGTGTGTTAGTGCCCGTGGCATGGGTAACTAGCACATCTGTGAGGGCACCATTAATGCTGAAAGGTACATACAGGTTTAGGAGCAACATGTTGCCATCCAAGAGATTTTTTTTCAGCAAGACAATACCAAGACACATTCTACAAATTGCTTCATAGTAGAAGAGTGCAGGTACTGACCTGTCTCCCACTGAATGTGTTTGGAGCATTGTGTAGCACAATATACAAAAATGCAGATCACAAACAGTTTAAGTCATACATCAAGCAAGAACACGAAAAAAAATCTTGCTACAAAGCTTCAACAACCAGTGTCTTCAGTTCACAAACTCTTATTGAGTGTTGTAACACAGTGTCCCTGCCCAACTCTTTTGGAACATAAGACGGGATCAGATTAATTTGAATGAATAACTGCAACAAAAAGACAAAATTTATCAGTTTGAACATTAAATATCTTGTCTTTGTAGTGTACTCAATTTACTGGAAGTTGAAGAAAATGTACAAATCAAACAAATTGTTTTCTGTTTTTATTCATGTTCAGGGCTTATGGGCTACATGTGTTCTAAAATGTATTTTGCATTAAGTGTTGCCTTCATTGTCATGTCTGTTTCTGCCCTCCATGCCACAATGCTTTTGTTGCTACCTCAGAAAAGACCTTTTTATTGATATATGGCTAAATATTGCATCATTAGTAAAGTGACAACATAATTAGTATTTTTGTAGACTGGCTCACTATAGAAGACTGCTCCATTTGCAGCTTATTGTTCTGCCTGTCACAGTTTACACAGTCAAATGTGCTCGACTGTCACACAGTGCTGTCATCTTTTATATTCATATTGAAAATAGTATTAATGTTCATAGTGTAAATTCCTTGGCCTTGTTCACGGTCGCACTTTATGCATTTTTCCTTCATAAGAAAGTTGATCTAGCTCAAAGATTCTGCATGTCATAATAATAATAATAATAATACATTTTCTTTCAAGACGCCTTTCAAGACACCCAAGGACGCCGTACAAGACATAGTTTAAAAGCATTTCAACAAAAGTTAAGACAAGAAAATGGATAAAAGTTTGAAAGGAAAAATGATTTAAAAGACAAGATGGATGGGGGACAGTCAGGTTGAGTAGGCCAGGTCGTATCCTGCTTTCTTATTCATTTACTTATTTTGATGCTCCGATCTATCTTAACCCTTTAAGGCCCAAGACCATAGATTATAGCCAGAAAATTCTAATTTTTTGGAGCTGAAATGTTTGTTTCACTTTGTGCTTAAATTCTAAAAATATCAAAATTACCATAAAATTCAACAGACAGATTTTTCATATCTCATTTGATACATTAGGTGTTTTTGGCAACTAATAATCCATTTGAGGACAATTTTATCATTAATCTGATTTTATTCAGGTGTTTTTTTATGTCATTTGTTGATCATATTGAGTAGATAGAGGTATTATAAAAGTATGTATCAAATATGATACAATTGGCTTTATAGGGTTAATGTTTCCACCCATTTTCATGTGTTTTTATTTATATCTCCACTGCTATATTATGTATAAGAGCAACTGAAACAACATAATTTCCCCTAAAGGATAAAAAAAGTATTTCTGATTCTGATTAGTGTACAAAAAGTGAATACAAATATAAAGATAAATGAGGATAAGCAGGAAGGGTTACCGTGCAACTGATTTTTTATATAGGTAGCAGTATTTTACCATAATATCTACAGTTACCTACTGTAATTGTCATGGGAAAGTTAACAGTATATTATCATGAAATTTATAGTTACCTACTGTAAAAGCTCTTTATAGTAAGTTACTGAAAAGGTAAAAGGACTAATGTGGCTTCTGCCTGCTTCCCTGTAGAGTGTCTTGAGAATTTGTGATAAAAATTGATTATTTGTTTAACTGATTGATCAGGAGAAAAATTAAGTCTTGACTATAAATCCATTTTGCCCAGGAAAACTGACCAATAGCAGTCAAGATTTCTTTTCATAAATGTGTCACATTTTTGGTTGAATGTATTTTACTCAATAGAATGTTACATGTTTTGTTTTACAAATTGATATATTGATATACTGGTCATTTAAATAGTTAAATACATAGAAATAATACGACAATTATATCATACGGCAAATTGTAACTGTAACTTAAAATGCATGAAATACATTGCAGAATGAAATATGGCAATGACACTGTAAATGACAATACAGTAACTATGATGCAAATGAAAATAGGGTTATTTAAATGCAACCTTACTTGTTTGGCATGACTAAATATCCATAGTGGGACATAAACCACATAATAAATGGCCCACTGTAATGTTAACAAACTGTATGTGTTCAGTTTTTGAGCTTCTCTGTCTCCTGAGACCCTGTTTGAAGAAAATAATCATTTGAACTTGTAAGCTGGTGTAGCACTGGTTCAACCAATAATTAATATCAATACATGGAATAACTGGAAAACTACGAGACCTGTAAAACAAAGAGATGAGCCTAGAACACACATTTATCAGTGAATCTCTTCTGCCAGACTAAGAAGATTGCAGAGCCGAGAACTCTGCAGGGAAATACAAATGCCTTGAGCTGCCAAGAGGCTGAAATTGCTTTTGTAGAGACCTCATAGAGTTGCTCACAATTGTGCATGCATGACAGGTCAAATGTCCTCCAACGCTGTAAATCTTCTTCTTTTATAGTTGACAATTTATGGTGGCTTAATTAAGAACACAAAGGTCTAAGGTCCCGACTCGGTGTTCTGCATGCAGACTCTAAAGCTGCTTTGGAAGTGCTGTTTAAATTACAGTGGCTTCATTAGCGGATGAGTGCTTGTCATGGATGATTTGCACCTTGCATATCAAATCGCCCATCTCAAGGAGAAAACAGCATCACAGCGGCTCAGAGGATGATCTGGGATCCATTCGCCATGCCTTCCTATTAACACCGGAACGGTTGTCTTTTGCAATTATTACTTAGTGCGTTTACCAATTAGCAGCGTGGTCTCTCATGTGTGGTTCCATTAATACAAAAAGCTGTTCATACATTGCACCAAATTACCAACTGCAGGTAAATATGCAATTAATCTTTGAATCACCCGGAGATATGAGGCTGAATTAACCCCTGTTTCATAGGAGTTTTATACTGCTCTCTTATGGGGGGTTTCATTTATATGTGATTTTTTGTCTATTCAGGCATGACAGGTAAGAGACTTCAGAGATTTTTTTCCAAATACTAAGTCAGAACATGGAGTTTTTAATTATGTGCACATAATTTAGCTTTTCTTTTCTAAATAAAAGGATCTCCTTAGCAAAAAGGAGTTTATTCAAGAGTACTATGACATACTTTATCCTAAAACTGAGGCAGTATACTTAGGTATACAATGTATTTTATATACTTAATAATAGTATTGTGAAGTGTACTTTGCTTATAATGAAAAGTATAAAGAAAGTCAAAGACTAAGTTCATTATACAAGGACTTACACTTGAACTTTTGAATATTTTTCACTTCCTTCTGACACAAAGCACTAGTATTGATCCAAGTACAGAATAAGGTCGAGTCAATATGCTAACATTTAATTCAGCAGAATAAAAATGTTTTTCACTACAGGTTGGCTTTGAGGTATTACTCCTAGGGGTGGGAGAAAAAATCTATTCACATAAGTATCTGTATTTTTTGTAAATCGATTTTTTTGTTGAAAAATTGGCTTTTTTCCAAATTTAAATGCTTCATTTTAGTCTGTGTTAATAAGCCACTTTTAAATGCATCCAGGCTTTTAAGGAGAGAGTATAAACAGCTGGTTAAAATATATTGCAGAATAAATCCTAAACACATGTGATGTGTTTTTTTCCTGATATAGTCTGCAGGCATCATCATTGCTCATGTTTTCACTGGTGTTAAAAAAGCCAACGAAATATTGCAGAAATCTGCAATATCGTAGAATCGCAACTTAAATTGAATCGGCACCAAAAAAATCGAATCAGGAGAAAAGTGTGTCGTCCCAGCCCTAATTACTCCTGTTGTAAAATTACATATCCCTGATTATATAGAGCTGAAGTTTACAGTAAATTGTGTGTGTGCTCAACTGCATTATCTTTATGTACCTTAAAACATTAACAGGAAAACATTTGACTTGACTGTACTGATCAAGTTCTGGTCCCTTTCATAAGGGGTTGGGGTATAACTTAAAGTGATGGTCAGTTATTTTGGAAAACTAGCATGAATTTGAACGTAGCATCTCCTCAGGGCTCCGCCAAGCCCCTCCCACCCCTCCTCCAAAATGACCCCCCCGCTCACATGCGCGAGCGCGGCTGATTTAACAACCAGAGAACTGATTCAACTCCAAACTGGCCTCCACACAATGTTTATGTTTTACACTACACCAAGCCATGTCCCAGTCAGCAAAAGAAAACAGCAAAACATTATCATAGTTAAGTTAAAAAAACAAACATGAAAAGTTAGTTAGTGCTCACAGTTCGATGTTGATCGGGGTATAGGTAGTTCCTCTGCCATTCTCCACATAGCTGTCAAGTGTCCCATTTTAGCCATGATACTACCGTATTTTATCCTCTTTCCCGACATCCTCCTGTATCAGTATTCTCCTGTAAATCTCCCGTGTGACGATATAATAAAAACATTCCTCTGCTTTTCCAAACTGAACTCTGTCACTAGCCTGAATGGCGCGGTAATGCTCCAAAATGATGGATGTCAACCGCCATAAAACCGAAGAAGAAAAAAAAGTGGTGGCAGGTGTCATGAGATTAGAGCCAACAGCGGAACAAACCAAGAAAAACAAAGAGTTTATTTTAGATTTCTTGTGCATCTGTCTAAAAATGTGAGGGATACTGGAGCTTGGTTGGGGTTGTGGGACGGCTCACAGCGGACTTCCCTTATTTTCAAAGACAAAACTTGACAGGTAAGCATTCTCCAGCGGACTTGGATCCCTCTTAGCTCGGCTACACGCATTGAATCAGAGTCTGCGCACGCCGGCAAAATGTACGCACAGGAGGTGGGCATAACATTGACAGGATTTAATTGGCTTAAAATGTGTGCTACAAAGATGTGATTGGTTGGTGTTTTCCCTGTTTTACTCCTGCTGTAGATAGCTCTATTTAAAGAACATATCAATTGATTGCCATCGGGTCATAAAGACCATTTTAACCAGTATCACAAAAAGTGTACCTAAATCAGATTACCAACCCCAGCTTTAATTACAATTCAATTAACTAAAATGTGGACTAGAAGTCTATACCTAGTACACTAGTAGTATGAAGATACATGTACTTGCTATACGTATAATCAAGCATACTTAATATAATGAACTTCAAATAGGTTATTCTCCTTTTTTACTATGGGCCTATTTGTTGATTATAAACTTCTACCACCGTATATTTTGGTTGGTCTTCATTAAAAAAAAGACAAGGACTTCAAATAACAGATGTGAATTTCTTAGAGTAAATATTTGAGTTCAAAGAGTTGAACTTCATAAATTCAACATTTATGAGTAGATATATTTTATCTAATTTTATGCAAAAGAAAACCAGAGAAAACGCATGTCCAAGCAAAGGTACCCAAAGTGAGAGGCCATAAGACACTACGAGGAAGGTCATAAAAATCCTTGCTGATAGAAAACTTTTCATAAAATGTATGCATACAGCAACGACTCAATCTGATAAACACCATGCTAGTAGTCACCAGAAATCTCAAGGCTGCTGGTTCAGGCGCTGTTCTGACCGTCACATGTCAAAGTGTCCTTGGGTACGACACCTGATCCCCGAGTTGCTCCTGCTGCAGTGGAGTGTGAATGGTTATGAAAGGTCATGAATGTGTTTGCTAAAACTAATGGAAACCAACTCAAAGACAGATGGGAGGATGCCTCTCTCTGTCTACACCACCTGATCGGCCTGCTTTGGTGGTTGGGGCATTTTATTTTCGTTAATACACTTTTAACGCATGCACAAAACACTGTGGTCACACACCCTGCATGATGATTTAACAAATTTGCGCATTTATTTTAGTTAATTTAGTTAGGTTTTGTAAAAAAAAATAGTCTTACTCTTGTTAAAATCCTTACTTCAAATCAATCAATCAAACACTTTTCATACTTAAAAGCAACACAAAGTGCCTCACAGAGGCTAAAAACAACATAAAAACAGAAAACCCGGCTAACCCCCTCCAACAAATAAAGAGACATATCCAGACACACACTTGTGGACATCAACATACGCACATACACACACCTGCGCCCACACACATTCATACGAGCTGTCATAAAAGAGAGACAGAGAGACATGGCTGTGCACCGAGGACTGAGGTAAGAAATAAGCTACCTTTGGGGGCCACAAACACTGAGGAGGGCTCCCGGTCCACGAGGAGCGCAGCCGGAGACTTCCATCCTCCCACACAGACATAGGGCCCCACAACACAGTGCAGGGGCCTATGGCCATGCAGGCGGAGACACCCCCAGCAGCGGCCCCAGAAATGGACCAGGAGCAGCTCCCAGTGTGGAAAGCCCCCCATGAGGAAGCACTTATTTCATCTTTTGTCGGATGGAAACAGGAAATAGTGTCAGAAGATGACAGGAAGTAGCGGGAATATAACAACAAGCTTTCGTCCTTGCCCGAGTTTGATTTGTTCTTTTGGCTTAAGTTGGTTTGAGGAATGTCCGTGAGCCTTTGTCAGGAGAAGTTAGTGATAGTGTATAATCTCTAGTCTTTCAGTCCTCATGCAAAAATCTCCGTCTTTTTAAAATCTGCAAAGACGTCAAAGTTACAAATAAAGATTTATCGATCAAATCTATATGCAGCAGAGACTAATGTGATGAGGACAGATTTATGATGTGGGTGTCTATGGGTTTGTAGTTATCACAAATCCTTATTTTTAGTCCCTTTGTCTCTGCCTGGATGTATGCATGTGTATAAACACACATATATACTGTATATATGTATATTTGTACATCTAAAATGAAGAGTATGGCTTCAGCCTGCTCTACTGTAAAGTGCCTTGAGAAAACATGTCATGAATCAGCACTATAAAAATAAAGACTGATTGATTGAGATTGAAAGATGAAGTCAGTCTCCATCTTTCCTGACCACAGCTCGTCTTACTACAGCTCTGTTCATCGTGTTTGGCCATCTGTAAGTACAATCAGGCCTGATCACCTCACTGCTTTACCTAAGGGAAATGCTGTACAGGGTAAATATCGACTCTGGCAGAAGAAGGAACATCTTGACGTTACCTGCCAACAGGGCTGATATGCATATCTTACATAAATAGTCTTTAATCTTTAAGTATTTATGAATCAGGGATTAAAGCTAATATAATCCGCAAACTGTCAGGTACCTCTGACTCAAGGTAAACATTTCTAAATCTTCAGAAGAGCTGGCTAACAAAATCCTGAAGTGCTTACAGAAAGGTTCAGTGACCTGCCACGGAGGGAAGTGAAGGAAAATCTGAAATGAAGACCAGCTCCTCTGGGTCTTATCTCAGGACTGATCCCTCTTTGCAGAGCAATTAGGAGCTCGTAGAGTTTTGTCTCCGTTACCGACTTAAAATCAAGCTGTAGAAAAAGGCTCAAAACACATTCCCTCTGCTCTAATTCTTCTCGCTAATTAAGAGTCATCAGCGTGGCTCACTATGGTAATTTTGTCATTGAACCGCTTGAATCGATTACTGAGCAGACACCCAACCTCTTTAAAAATATGCACATCAGGAAGCATGAAGAAAGATGATTTCCTCTTTCAGGATGTGGCTTTTAACACCACAATTAAGACTCAGAGAGCTCAGATCTTCACAGGGGAGCTAAATTTAGAGCCAGACACCAAAAAGGGTTGAAGCAGAACCGTGTCTATAAACGGACATTTGCATTCTGGCCGTACGGCTGCTTCACCTGCAGCTGACAGGCTCACGAGGGCCACATTTGATCCTGTGCATCAAACTAATAAAGACCGTTGGCACAGGCTTGTCTGCAGGAATGTCTCACAGGAGAACCCAGAGACAGATGGAAGGTGAAAACAAAGCTATAGAGACGTAAACATGGTATTGATGATGTCAGCTGTAAATAAGCTTGAATTTGGTTTGGTTACCTCAATAGTAAAGCAAAATTGTTCACACAAAGATAATTTTGTGTTACAAGTACCACTAGTAAAGCTTTGAAGTTTAACAGAAACATCATAGAAGTCTACTTTTACTACTAGTAACATAAAATTGTCTTCTAGTAGACAATTTTGTCTTATGAGTAAGGTTTACTGTTGCACTAGTGCATCAAAAACCTTTACTAGTAAAACTGTTTTTATTTACTAGTACTACTAGTAAACTCAAAATACATCCATAGTAGTACCAGTACACTGATTTAAGTCTACTAGAACTAATAGAAAAGCCAAAAGATTCACTCGTATTCCCAGTAGACCTGATGAAAGGAAGAAGGGAATGTAACTTAGTACAAAAACCAAAATCCAGCATCCTGACTGGTTATATTTTGGAAAGCCAATCGGAAGCGTCAATTTGCTTTTTCACACACGATGCGTTCTTGTAGTACTAGTGAACATTTTTAAGCCTGTTAATATAACTAGTAGATTAGTCTGATTGTAGTGTTATTGAATTTTTTTTAGTCTACTAGTAGTTCTACTGATACTTTTTGCTTCATGAGTAAAGTCTACCCATGCACTAGTTCACCAAAACTGAGTAAATGTGCTCCAAATTAGTTTTGTCTACCTCACTGGTAAAGAAAATTTCCCACGAGTAAATAATTTTGTGTTACTGCAACAACTAGTAGTTTTGAAAATTGTCTACCACAAGATAGTTTTGTGGTCCTAGTAAGGTTTACTCTCGCACTAGTGCGTTAAAAACCGTAAGTAGTAAAACTATTTTGTGTTTACTAGCAATACTGGTACACTCAAAATATATCCATTCATTATAATATTTTGAAAAGCCAATCCGAAGCCTGAATTTGCTTTTTCACGCACACAATGCATTCTTGTAGTACTAGTGAACATTTTTAAGTCTGTTAATATAACTAGTAGATTGTAAACAGTCTGATTGTAGTGTTATTTAAATTGTTTTAGTCTACTAGTAGTTCTACGGATACCTTCTGCTTAATTAGTAAAGTCTACCCACGCACTAGTTCATCAAAACTGAGTACCTGTGCTCCAAATTTGGTTTGGCTACCTCACTAGTAAAGAAAATTTCCCACTAGTAAACAATTTTGTCTTACTGCTACAACTAGTAGTTTTGATTTGAGACTAGTAACATTTGTGCCCACTTTTACTACCAGAAATACAAAATTGTCGAAAAGAAGATAGTTTTGTGTTCCTCGTAAAGTTTACTCTCGCACTAGTGCGTTAAAAACCATAAGGAATAAAACTATTTTGTGTTTACTAGTACTACTGGTACACTCAAAATATATCCATTGGTTATATTTTTGAAAGGCCAATCAGAAGCCTGAATTTGATTTTTCCTGACCCCTTATTAACACACAAAGTAGGAGGGAATATAAGTAAATCCAGCACCCTGATTGGTTGTAATATTTTGGAAAGCCTATCGGAAGTCTGAATTTGCTTTTTCACACACGACGCTTTCTTGTAGTACTAGTCAACATTTTTAAGTCCGTTAGTATAACTAGTAGATTGTAAACAGTCTGATTGTAGTGTTACTGAAATTTTTTTTAGTCTACTAGTAGTTCTACTGATACTTTTTGCTTCATTAGGTTAGTCTACCCATGCAATAGTTAACCAAAATTGAGTGTACTTCAAATTTGGTTTGGTTACCTCATTAGTTAAGCAAAATTTCCCACAAGTAAAAAATTTTGTGTTTACTGGTAGAACTAGTAGTTTTGATTTGTGACTAGTGACATTTTTTGTGTCTACCTTTACTACTAGAAATACAAAATTGTCTACCAGAAGATAGTTTTGTGTTCCTGGTAAGGTTTACTCTAGGACTAGTGTGTTTAAAACCTTATGTAGTTAAACTATTTTGTGTTTACTAGTACTACTGGTACACTCAAAATATGTCCATTGGTTATAATATTTTTGAAAAGCCAATCCGAAGCCTGAATCTGCTTTTTCACACACACTTAGCATTCTTGTAGTACTAGTGAACATTTTTAAGTTTGTTAGTATAACTAGTAGATGGTAAACAGTCTGATAGTAGTGTTATTGAAATTTTTTTAGTCTACTTGTAGTTCTACTGATACTTTTAGCTTCATTAGTAAAGTCTACCCATGCACTAGTTCACCAAAACTGAGTACCTGTACTCCAAATTTGGTCTGGTTACCTCACTAGTAAAGCGAAATTTCCCACTAGTAAAGAATTTTGTGTCGCTGCTACAACTAGTAGTCTTGAGTCTAGTAACATTTCTATGCCATCTTTTACTACCAGAAATACAGAATTGTCTACCACTAGATAGTTTTGTGTTCCTTGTAAGGTTTACTCTAACAGTGCATTAAGAACCTTAAGTAGTAAAACTATTTTTGTTAACTAGTTCTACTAGTAAACTCAAAGTATATCCAAGGTAGTACTAGAAGACTGTTTTAAGTATATTAATACGACCAGTAAAGCCTAACAACCCATGAGCATTTCTAGTGGACTTTGATGAAAGGAAGGAGGGAATGTAAACAAATCCAGCATCCTGATTGGTTGTAATATTTTTGAAAGCCAATGGGAAGCCAGCGTTTGCTTTTTCCTGCCCCCCTTATTAGCATTTAAGGCTGACTTGTAGTACTAGTGACACTTTTTGCTCCACGAGCAAAGTCTATTCATGTACCAGATAACCAAACCTGAGTAAATGTTCTCCAAACATGAGTACCAGAAGAGCTGAACCACAACAGCTGTCCATACAAAGCAGCTGAATGATGTAGTTTGAATCTTAGACATCCATTTTTTAGAAACTCTGAATCCCAGGTGGGCTGTGAGAAATGTGGTTTCTCTTTTTGAGGGATTTTTTAAGCAGGAACGAGGAGCATCTGCAGCACCTCTCACCCTTTTGTAATCAGCTCAGGCTCAGAGCAGGTAACAGTGATTAATACTGCAGACATGCCGCACTTTCACACCTCGGTAAAGAGACGAAAACACTGTCAGTGTGTGTTCCACCATCTCAGCACGTGACTGATGAACAGCACTATTATAATCATCTCCATTCACACTGGGACTATCTCCCCCTCCAACAGATAATGAAGCTTATTTAGTCACACTTGAGGGCCCCGTTGATGTGTGAGGGTGGATTTTCTGCACACAGGACACACTTTGACAAGTTTTTTTTATTTTGAGCTTAAGAACTTTAGTGTAAAAGGTGAGCGAGATTACATTGTCACATCAGTGTGGTGTAGTACAATTGTTCAAACAGATACAGCAGGAATTAAATAAGTACAGTGCAGTGTAGGTTAAAGTCAGCCAGATAAGAGCGAAGAACAAGCTGAACCTCCAATTTCCACACAGTCCGTCTGCGGGGCGTCCCGCTGGTGCTTCGATTGACCATGCCATGTCCTCACCCACTGAAAGAGCTGCACAGATGATTAATGCGAAAAGCACCACCAGAGAGCCATTACTTCCATAACAGGACGAGTTTGATGAAGACAGTTGGTCATATCGCACATGGGGCTGAGACTAGGGCTGAACTATTTGAGAAAATAATCTAATTGTGATTTTTTTCCCCAATATTGCGATTTACTCTGCAATTGTTTTAATGTTTCTCACCTTGTATATTCTTAAACAAACATAAGCAGTAGATCTTTTTATAGTAAAACCAAAATGACATTAAATTAATCTAAGGAAAAACGATTTGAGAAAAACTGGAGAAGTGAAGAACAGAAGCAAAATAGGTATGAAATTGTAAAAACTGGGTAAAAATGGTATGAAAGCGGAAAAAGGTTAAAAAATAGGTGCAAAATAGGTATGAAATTGCAAAAAAAATTGGGGAAAATTGGCACAAAAAAAATTCAAAAGTGGCTTAGGAAAATTGATTATGGCAGCAAATTGGGAATTAAATTTGAAATTAAACTTCAAAAAACATGTAAAAATTCCAAAAATGGTTCTGACAGTGGCCAAAAAAAGATGAATGTGGGCAAAATAGGCACAAAGTTGTAAAAACGGGGTTAAAAAAGGTAAAAATGGTCCAAAAGTGGGAAATGGAGGTAAAACAAAATAGGCATGAAATTGCAAAAAGCTACATCACAATGCCAAAGACACATTTTGGGTTACAAATATTGAACCTTCAGTGATTTGAAAATTGCAACAAGCCATATTGCGATTTAATTTAATTTGCAATTAATTGTTCAGCCCTTTTGGGGACTGATGTGAATTTATATACCAGTGCTATTATTGATTCTGCTTATCGATTCAATTCTTTCACAATTTCCTTATTGATTCTTTCTGCATGTAAATGATTCTGCAAGTTGCTGATGTTTTCACTCACAGAACGTTGCGCAGAAGGAGTCTCTAAGTTAAAATTAAGACACAATTTTGACCACTTCTGATCCTGGAAGAGGAAGGAATCAATAAGGGAGCTGATAAGCAAGAAGACTGATGATATCAATTCATTGAGGGAGTTATGGATGCTCATCTGGAGTTGGTTTTCTCTGCTGTATTTTCATATTAGGGTTTGGGTTTGTATAGGGCTGGGCAGTATGTCAATCAAATTGATTCGATCAAATGATCTTTCACGGTAGATTTAAAAATCAAACATCCAGATTTTGTCCTTGACTTACTGTTACTCCACATGTAAGTTGTGACAGTGTCTGAAGATAAAAATACTGAAAAAAATGTTTGTCAGGTTTTAAAAAACAACCTTAAAGGCTTGTAATTGTTTTAAATAATTAAATACTGATTAAATTGCTGCATATTAACATATTGTAAAAAAAACAAAGTGCAGTTTCCAGGTAGGCATGCACAATATTATCATATTGGCAGATATTAGCTTTAAAAGTTAAATATCTGTATCAGCAGATTTGAAAAAATTCTTCTGATATTTTACAGCCAGTGTACTGATGTTTTACTTCTTTCCTGTCTGTTTCTAACACAAATGTCACAGAACATGGAGCAGTCAATTTTGTTGGCCTAATGCTTCACATTTGTTGGTTTCATGGTAATGAATCCAGCTATGGTCCAGCCTTGAATGGTTTTATCAGCTGGTGGGACCTTTTCCTTCTTGGTGCTTTACACATCCAAAACAAAAGACATGGTTATTGATTTTGGTACAAACACTCCAAAGCATGACCCACAGTCACCAAGGGCCAACCTGCAGAGTGTGAAGAGGTAAAGATATTGATGCCAAACTATTTACAAAAAAATGTGAAGCAGTGGAAAAGAAGGGGTGTCAGAGTTTGTTTTTTCTTCTGAAACTGTCCCATTTTAGTTCTGACAAGGCCATGCTGACCCTTTTTTGTCAAGTCTGAGTTATCTTTTGCCTTTCCTGGTTTTGTAATTTGTCACTCCAGGACAAAAATACAATGCAGCAAAAATGTCAAATGGGCTGGACTGTTACGATGGCCTGTTCACAGTGCACTTTAGTAAGGCTCAGGGGGATGTTTAAGCACTTCTTCATGATTTCAATCATTTTAATTCACTGCATTTTATTTAATTTTATTAATTTTAAGATAGTTTACTGATTTCTTCTTGTACGATTTGTTTGTCGGTACATGTCTGTTGAGTGGCTGTGTTTTATATCGACATTGTCCAATATGTAAAACAAATCTACTAAAGAAGCCTTGACCTTGGAGACAAACTGATTTGCAGTTCGCTGTGGAGTGTGATGCGTAAAAAGGCTGTGCAGGAGGTTTATGTGGAAATTGGAGGAGAGCGTCAGTTCAGGAAAAGCTTGATTTGTATTTAGTCATTATGTCTACAGTTTTTCATCCTTCATTCCCACCAGGTGTCCATTCGCCGTACTCGTACCCTCTGCTTGTAGTGGTACTCTTTCAGGTGCTTTTTCAGAGCGTTTGGAATGGGAAGCATGTTAATGCCGTCGTAGGTGGTGCAGCTGCTGATAGTCGCTCTGCAGATGTGCTGGAGGGTGAAAGGCTGTGTGCGGTGGATCGGGTTGGACAGCAGCGGCTCGAAGAACATGCAGGAGTTGGGGTCCTTGTAGTGCTCCAGTAATCCTGTCACTGTGGGAGCGTGGAAGACACTGGGGTCGTGCACGTCGAAGCTGAAGTTGTGGTTCCACTGTTCGATGCGGGCGTGGAGGGAGCGGCTGTAGCGGCGGAAGCTGACGGAGAAGAGGTAGTCTTCCTGCGCAGAGTCGCGCAGGAGGAAGGTGCCGTCTGGTTTACCCTCCAGCAGTTTCTCCGCCTCGTAGCGGTCCATCACCCCCCAGTAACACGGGAGGTTTGTGATCTGCAGCAGGTCTGGAACTAAACAGTGAATGTAATCGATCTGGGTGTGGATGCGGTAGCTGTCGTGAGACTTCTGATTCTCCGTCTGAGGAAGAGCGGCTCTGGGGGGCACGCTGGTGGCTGTGACCTCTGGGTCAACCAGAGGGTCGGGCATGTTCTCACAGGAGTGGACGGAGGCCGAGGCAGAGGCGGAGGCCGTGGCCACCACCTCGTCCAGAGTATCCAAACAGCTCTGCAGCAGGAGCTGGTGCTGCTGCTGTCTCTGCAGGAGAAGCTGCTGCTGCTGCTGGGCGGAGGCCCTGTCGGCCCCCGCCAGCTCGTTCATGCCGTGGGCCAGCTTTGGCCCGTGTTTGTATAAAGGGTTAATCTGTGCTGTCACCTCAAACGTGTGGATCTCTGCATTGGGCGGCGGCTCCACACCTTGCTCGATGCTGATGCGCCTGCGCTCTCTCAGCCTGTCATCCACGTCCTCCACCGCGGCGGCCATGGCTGAAGCAGGAGCGCTGCACACGACGGAGGAATCAATGACAGGGGGCTGGGTGATGGGGGCCGTGTGCTGCTTAATGAGATACCACTTCTGAGCCAGCTCTGATCCTACGGGGAAGGGGCAGTCGTCCAGCATCAGCTCGCTCAGATGGATTTTACGCCTGGAGGAGGCGCAGACGCTTGATGATGAAAGAGTCTGTGGAGTTGGTGCAGGTGCCGTGGCGCTGTGGGATTTGATCGGGAAACACTGCCCCATGGCGTCCTGGATTTTTTGACGGAGAGTGCGGCTGCTGCTCGACCCTCTTCCCTCACCTTCGCAGGGCGCGGGAGAGTCGGCAGCAGAGCTTGCGGGTCCCGGCCTGGCTGTGACCCGCTCTTGTCCGAGTAATGAGGCAGCAACTTCCAAACCCTGCCACCTCCAGCTCTCCCTCAGAGGCGAGGAGGAAGTTTGATCCCTGGTCTCAAGGTCACTCAGCAGCTCTCCATACTCGAAGCCGTCGCTGACAGGCCTCTCAGCGACTGGTTCATGGGAGGTCAGGCCTTTTTTCTTCCCCTTTGCACCTTTCCTTCCACTGCCGGCATCCCGCCTCTCCTCTGACCGGCTCTGCCTGACCTTGGGCCGGGCCCCCCTCTCTCGGTCCTTCCCTCGGCTCCCCGAGTCCTTTGGTAGTGACATGATGGTTTATGTGATGAACAAGGCAGAGTTCAGCCGCTGCAGGGGGTCGCCCAGGGATGACTGGTAATGGTGGTTAGCTCCTGGTGCAAACTTTTCCATCCACATCCCTCTTTTGAACCATCACTGTCAAGGCATCATTGACTTGGAGCTTTGACAAGGAAATCCTACAAAACAAAAGGAGAGTTCTGCTTTTAAAAAGTTATGAACATGTGCAAAAAAAAAAATACATAAAAGTCTAAAATATCTTCTGGTTTTAGTCACATTTTAACAATCTAAACTGTTTGTAAATTAAGCTGACTAAAATATGAAGTGTAATACATTTTTTTTTGTTTCCATAGATTTCTGGAGTCATGTTTTACACTTGAATAAAATTAAACATCTAATTACCCTTTATTGAAACGCTAGTAAAGTCTGAATGTAAATATTATAAGTTTTTGTCTTTTGTGTGAAATGCAGTTACCTTTATTTAGGCTACCTATGCAGGGCAGCTCTGATTGGATCACTCCACAACTTATCCCACTACCACCAAGCTAAGGCAGCTGTGATTGGATGTCCTTCTGAACTCATCCAACCTTTAATACAACCAAAGTAGCTGAGATTGGATAGATTCATCACTTTTCTCTACTTTCTACATGACCAAATTAGGTCTGATTGGATTAAACATTTTAGTCTAGTTTTTATTTGTTGATGAAAATCACAGTTAATTTTGTTTTAGTTTTGTCCATGTGCACTTAATTTTTCCATGTGTTAATAATTTTTCCTTTCACTATTTATTTTTATTTGTTGATCCAAACGCACATTCACAGCACCTCTCCTAGCAGCATGCCACTTGAAAACTTGACACTGCAGTAGGTAAAAGAAGGTGAATGTAGTCATGTGTATGTTTGATGCCTGATAATATCAGTGTGCCACATTTGTTCGACCAAATGTGTCCTTGTTTCATCATCAACAGCTTTAGTTACAGGGATGGATGATACTGGAATCTTGCTGATATTTTTGGGCTCAAGGCGTAACTTTATGAAAACTTGTTTTCAATGTGACATCTGTATGTGAAAAAAACAGACGTAAAACAAGGAAATCAACATTAAACTTTAAAAACTGGATTTCTTATTTTTTTGATTTATCCATGCAGTAATAATAAGGTGAAGCTCCATAGTACTTTTGAACTATTTTCCTTTGTCACCAATATAGAACAGTAAATACTGGAAAAAATCAACTTTTGGGCCAACATCTGTTGACGCCAATGTCACACTGGTTGTATCTTGGATCCCAAGCTTTAACGTATCTGCATGAGACCTGATAACTGTATTATGCTTTTCAAATAGAACTATTTTTCTACATTGTTATTACATTTTCATAGACATATCTTCGCTAACAGTCGAGCAGACTTGTAGCATAATTCCAGCTAACATAGTTAGCCATGTAGCAAAGTCAGACTAACCAGTAGAAAAATGGTGACTCTTCATGATATCATAGAAACCTCTGTCCTACAGACATATTTTTAATGATTTATAATTGTTTACTTGTTGCATTTATATCATTATCTGTCCCAACCCGAATGTTATTTAATGGCAGGGGTGTCAGGCAGCTGGTTACACTTGATGGCAGGTTTCTGCCAGGAGGGGGCGCTCTATTTATTATCCTTGTCCATCCATCATCTATTGTCTATACAGCTCATCCCATTCAGCTTCAGCCTATCCCAGCTGTCACTGGGCAGGAGGCGAGGTACACATTGGGCAGGGCATAAAGAGAGACAGACAACCATTAACGCTCACGCCCATACCTCAGCACAATTTACAGACACCAGTGAGCATAATGAGCATGGTTTTCATCAGTGGGAGGAAGCCGGAGTACCCAGACAGAACCCATGTCTGCTATGGCTGGGTATCGCTTCCGATTTTCTGGATTGATTCGATTCGATATTACAAGGTCTCAAATCAATTCGATTCATGATTCAATTTGATATTTATTCAGTCTGGGATATCTTAGTTAAAATAGTGTTGTAAATTTAAAAAAGTGACCTTTTGACCTGGTACATCATTAAAAATTGTTTTAACATGAAAAACTAAACCCAAACCAGTTACATTAATCATATTTTAATGATATGCATTAATGCATATTCTGCATATTACTTGTTTTTTGTCCGACTCGTATTTTCCTTTGTACTTGTTAAATCTAAAATACTGTACATCCAAACATCAGCTTTTAAACTTGCCAGTGGTGCCCATATAGTGCTTCCACCATGATTGTTTGCAGTAACATATCCCGATACACATAAATTGTGAACATTGACTGCACTTTTAACAGAATTCCCAGTAACTTTTTTTTTATTACAAGAAGAAAAAGAACAAGGATGAGTTTGAAATGGCTCTTCAACTTAAGAACTTTAATTCAGGTCCCCAAAGATGGCAGACACCTAAGTTTAAATTTGGAACTGTGTGTCATGATGTATATTGGCTTCTACTTTGAACTGTGCCATTGTTAACATTACCCAAAGAGTATTAACAACAACTGTCCAAACATTAAGGCGGTATCGATTCTGTAGAACCTGTATCGATACACGTATCCCCAAGGTGTGCATGACGACATTCTGTCGTATCGATATTTTGAGCACAGGCCGAGTTAATACCACAGGCTGCTTCTCTGCACATCCAAAGAAGAAAAAAACTACCCAAGTTAAAAGACTGATCTTTGGATTTTATGGATCGATTATGAACCAGACAAAGGAAAATCAATTTAAATCGATTAAATCGATTTTTTTTAACCCAGCTCTACTGTCTGCACAGGGAGAACATGCAAACTCCACACAGAAAGGCTTTGACACAGTCCTCTAACCATGGCCCTACAGTCCTCATCCCACTTTTAAATTCTTACAAATTTTAGACATTTAAGCATTAACATACACATAATATCTTCCACATAACATTACCTACTGTCTTGTCTGGTTTTCAGGTGGAAAATGTCAATATTAGAAGTGGCATGCAGCTGAAAGAGCTGCAGGTGCTGTGAGGAAGACTGGCCTTCCACATCCCCCCTGTGACCTGCTGGATGATGCATCTGGATCTCAGTGCTACCATAAAAATTCTGCCAAAAGTTATAGCTTATATATTTATAACACAGATTGTGATTTCCTACAATGGCCAAATTAGTAGAATAATGTAAAGATATGTTATTAATGATGCACAAAACCTGTCCTGTGGGACTGTATCTTGTAAAAATGTGTTACTTAGACTTTACTTGAAATTATTTTATACCTAACTCATAACTACCTGCTTGCACTGAAGTAGCAGAAACTCTCCAACCTCATTTCCATCCAGTATAATGTCAGCAAAGGGCATCATATTCTATTCTATTGTATTCTATCTTTCCTGGAATTGTTGCTGATATCTGATAAGCTGATATTTCCAAAGCCACCATCACAGATGTTTAGTGTCCAAAGTCTCCACTTTATCAAACTGATAGTCATTTCATGGTTACAGTCTTTTTGTTTTAGAAACATTTTAAGCAGGAAAATTAAGATTTTAATCTTTACTAAATTATACTTTAGATTTATAAGTGACAATGAGGTAAAACATATAGTAAATTTTACATGTTGCTGATTTTACTGACAGTTTATTAGATATCTATGGGCGATCTGTATGATCAACATATCAGCTGTAAGTATCAGCAGATTTTCATATCTGCTTTTACTGTTATTGGACCCACAAAATCTTTCACTCCTTATATGGGTGAAGCCTAGGGATGGGATGAAATATCGTTTGGCAATATATCGCGATACAGTACGTGACAAAATGCATCGAGTTTGAAAAAAATGGATCGCGAAATAAAGACATCACGTCCGGTAATAGTGCATGTGACCAGAAGTGACGACAACAAACATTAGCACCAACTACCTTGCCTCCAAAAAGCTGAATGATGGAGTCCATTGAGGTCGAAATTGAGGACGCTCCGCCTGGATACAAGTCATCTGTCTGGCAGTATTTTGGCTTTCTCATTAAAAAAGACGAAGACGGCGAAAACGAGCCTACCGCTCGTTAGCATACACTCTCTCTAACCTCTCTAGGGTTAGAGAGAGTGTTATTGTTTGTGTTTGGCCTGTTAGGCCTTCTGTTTTCCTGTGTGCAACTCAAACAAAAACAAATAAGTTGTAATTACACAGTAATATTTTTTCTTTTTTACTTTTTCGATATTGTATCGTGACATATCGTATCGTGAACCGGGCATATCGAGGTGCAGCGTATCGTGAGTTTAAGTGTATCGTCCCATCCCTAGTGAAGCCAAATTCAAAGACGTGTATGTGTGTGGAGGTGGGTTTGCATTATGAGCCAATGAAACATGTTGTTTTAAAAGCTTGCATCAGGTTTGCAAAAATGTATATTTTGTTTTTCTGTTGGTTTCATGTTATTTGAAATAGCTTTTGAAGGATTATTTTACAACAGGAAAGATGAAATGCCCATGAAAATGTCAAGTGGTGTAACTACATAAAAAGGAGAAATATTACATATTTATTTCTACCTTAAGTGTATACAAGTGTACTTGTAAAAACAGCTGCTTAACTTAATAATTTGAAGAAAAAAATATTAGGATTACTTTAAAATACAGTTATATACATTTTTGTGATATAGAGCGGGACAAATACTGAAACCCTTGGAATTTTGACAAATCCTGTATGAACAGATGGAAATATATAAACATTGCAGAAGAGGATTACATCTTATTCCCCATTAATTTTCCTGTAAACTAGTTATAATATTCAGAACAATGGTGTTCCATTTATTTTACTAAATATTAAACAAGACAAAAGTAGGATTATGCCAAAGTTGTTGACCATGTGTTTTATTAACAATTTAAACTTTTTTGAACAAGTTGAAGTTACTTGGTACAAAGTGTTTATGTTTACACCACATTGACATTTCACTCCTTTCCCCTGAATGGTCTTTTAAAATTGATCAAATACAGAAAATATAGACTAAGTCTTCAAAAAGAGAATATGTTGAGGTAATTTGTGAGTTTATTTTCAGATTTTAACCCTTTTACATTTAACTGAAGCATGCGAACATGAACAAATTACATCATTAGTCACCTTAACTCATTGTTGTTTATGTACTTATAATTTTTCGTTACACATCCATTTAATTAGCGTTTGGTCCACCCTATTCCTCCTCCACCCACAGTTTTATTGTCACTCCTATTAGTGTTTCATCATGGTGATTAAGTATTGGACGCCCTGTTAAGCTGGATTGTCTGTTATGTGTTTTCTTTTTTCCCCATTTAATTCTTGAAATACTTACTGGTAGGTTTTTCCCTTCCTACCCTTGCCTAGTTTTGTAACTCTCACCTTGTCCCACCAATAAAAAATCTTGCCCTCCTAACCTTATTACCACTACATTTCAAAGGTCCTGTAACATTTTAATCAGACTAAACTTCGTTTTCTCTTGTATCACATAACTTTGTAACACAGTAAGAGGAACAAGGTGAATCTGGTAAAGAGGAGACTGTTCCTCACAGAAAATGTTACAGATAGATACTGGTGTCATGTGGCTAAAAGGAGAAATATCAGCACATCAGTGAAAATCCAATACCCTGCATCCCTAATGAATGCAGACACTGTGAGGCAGCTTTTATGGGCTGATTCTGAGTCATGATCACCCTGTGACAGCCAGAGAAGCTTCAGCATCAGGCTTTTTTATCTGATCCACAAACTGAGGTTAGTTACTACAGGGCAGCTCCTGCTTCCTAAATTAATCGACAGTGAGTTAAATAAACGACCTGACAAAACATCTACATCCCTGAACATGATAAGCCATCACTTTGAACCACACTGTCCGTAAAATACATCCCATGATCGTCCCGGAACAGAAGAAGAATCAGATTCTCTCCTCTGATGATCACAACTTCTCCAAACAAAGAGAAAATACAACTTTTCCACCCATCAGCCAACACCTCAGATAATATAAAGACAAACCTTTAAGGATGTGACTCTTCCCTGTGGGACACATCCCGACATAAACTAACATTAGCTCCGGAGCTAATAGCCTCGTCTAGCAGCTGTTATTGCTCTGAATGCTACATTAGCATGGCAGCTAACTGAATGCTAACTTTGACGTTATTACAAGCTGGGATGCGAGGTTAAAACGGCTTCAACGTAACTTTAAAACAGTTAATACGACCATGTAACGATTAACAACTATACCTGGGTTGATGTGAGAGAGTTTTCCGATGAAACAGCGCCGGCTTCTCATTAAATAAACTAATGACGGAAACAAAAAGGCGGCTAGCTCACATTAGCTCGATAAATTAACTGAGGATGTGAAACCCGGAAGTAGAAAGGAACTGAAGATGCAACTCCGGAAACGTCATATTTCAGAAAATAAGAGACAAAATGATGAATGTGGAGACATCTCTTCTTAAATTTGTTTTACCTCAGAACTGAATTCACTTTATTAAAAAAAACAAAAAACTAACCAACGTATAATTTACCATTAAATTCTCTTCGCTGAAAACTCCAATTAAGTCCTGGAAAACGTAAATAAAACAGAAAACAATGATTTTCAACTCCTTTTTTTCTGTATTCAGAATTATAGCACAGACATTTGTATAAATATACGTCATATTTTTGTTGTTGCATGTATTCACTCATTTTTAATGTGATGCCTGCAACACAAAACAGCTGATTTCTTTTCCACTGTTATGCCGCCTTTCCTTTTGTCAGCACTCAATAAGCATTGGTGAACTGAGAACACTAACTGTTCAGGCTTTGAGGGTGGAAATGTCTAACATTCTTGCTTTATGCACAGCTTCATTTTCTCTACAGCCCTGAGTCCTGTTGTTGTATGTTGTCTTTTAAAATGGGCCCTAAAACTTGAACAGGTCTGGACTGCAGGTAGGTCCTGAAAAAGAGGGATGGAGGCATAAAGTTGCTCCTAAACCTGCATGTACCTTACAGTATTAATGGCACAATTACAGACATGTTAAATACCTCTAATTATGTGTTTCTGTAATATGTGTACCTTAATTATTTGTACAGTGTTGTCATAATAAAGTTCGACAACTAATGTTAATATAAAGTCAAGAACAAATGATTGATCAACAGGAGCTCCCACAGAGCTTCTCAGAAAACATTTTGAACGGACCTTTAAATTTATCAAAAAATATATGAACCTGAACTTAAGGGATATGCCAACATTTTCCTGTGTTTTTCGTCCTGCAGGCGATTTGCATTTAAGAATGGCTCTCAAAAAAAGGCTCACTCACAACTGTGAGTCGGTCCGTTTGCTTTAAAGCTGTTTCAAAAGACTCGACTCATTCGTGAACGTCACAGCACTTGTGCAGACCCACACGGAGGTGGTCAACAAAACAGTCTCCGTTGAGGAGTAGAAGATGACAGTACAAGATAACGTAACATAACATGGTAAAAAAAAAAAAAGGCACAACAAACACAAGACTGGTTAGAGTTGCTGAAGAGTTTATCTGATGACTGTGGGCAGAGGCATGCTAACCCTACCCACTGACTCCCAGTGTTTGAGCAAAGCTAATTAGTGATGGGTGGGTGCTAACCATCTCTTCCTTGTTACTGTTCGCACAGTCAAAATAA
This sequence comes from Scarus forsteni, assembly GCA_036419115.1. Classification (NCBI taxonomy): domain Eukaryota; kingdom Metazoa; phylum Chordata; class Actinopteri; order Labriformes; family Labridae; genus Scarus; species Scarus forsteni. The sequence goes on from JAZDUH010000270.1 coordinate 7,241,250, forward strand.
AGGTGTCTATCTGCTTGTCATGGACTCAGGGGTGAGGCAAGACACAAAAACAAAGAAAATGTTGATGCTGATAAAGTACACTGAATTCACTACAAGAAAAACAGACAAGAGCACAGGCCATCGGTAAAGTTGCAAAAGAACTGAACCTCTTTTATTGGGACTGTCAATGATCCGACAAATGCTGCACACTTCAGACCATTCACACACATGAGTGACAGTAAAAAAGTAGAGTAAGCATGGGATGCAAAAAGGTTCATAAAATACTAGAAAATGTCAGGGGGAGTCATCAGAATTAAATATAAATTGTACAAGACAAATACAATGCAGCCTTGCTTAGCTGCATTGATTTCATAGTAAAGCCTGGCAGGGACGATGACGCAATCGCGTCACGACTTGGTAGAAGTCTCCGTTCGACACAGGCTCTGTACCTCCTGCTGGATGCTTGCAATGTGAAAATGCACCAGGCTGAAATTATGAAGTGCATTCCCCCCACCCCTACCCCAACTCATTTCATGCATCGCTGGAATGTAAACATGGAGTAAACATATTCCTTGGCCTGTTATTAGTGTTCAGTTTACTCAAACTTGCATGATTAGTGGCTCAGATAACCATTGTCACCCCCTGCTGCATCCTCACTGTGCACAGACACTTGGAGAAATCATCTGCACTGTACCTCTGTGCCTATTAGCAAGAAAAACGAAGGCTGTCCAAAGCTCCAGAGGCGATGAGAAGGACAATCTGAGCCATTTTGTAACATAACACAATTGATATACAGTATAGTGAACAGTTAAAAATAAGATAGCCAAGTCGTATTGTCAGCATTGTTAGTCCGTTTTGGGGCATGAGTGTGATGCTTTAAGTAAGTCAGATCTATCCAAGAGCCTGCTCTGAAGAAATCCATGACTAGAATACTACTGAAGACAATTAATTCAGCACGTTGAGGATGCTGGAGCTGTGCATTTCAGGCACCACATGAACAGTTTATCAGGACATGACAGCTAACGGTTCAATCTGAAGGCCGGGAAAGAGTTTCTCTCTTGTTGCTGCGACTTCGAAAAGCAGGCGTTACATGCCTCATATGGAGGGTAGAAGGCTTTCGTGTTCAGGCTCTACCCCACCGGCTCATGTGCGAGAAGGCGTCAGTTCTTTTTTACGTGTTACATAGTGAGATAATGGAGTATTCATGACATCACACAACATGAAGTGGGCATTATCCCAGAGAGATGTAAACAGTGACATTTAGGCGATATAAACATACAACATGAGTTTCTGCTTCTCTCCGGCTGTTGGTGACTTGGGGGCACCATCAACCACCATGTCCTCTATCTACAACAGTGCTGTATTAGTGTGGCAAAAACATGCGATTATAGAAAATAAGCATAAGTTACCAATATCAAGGGAGAATAAAAAATACAATTGGAAAAGATACCTGTAAATAACCATCTTTACCAGACAGACCTTTTATGGCTCTGCTGAAATTAAATGTGAATGGTTAACCCTGCCTTATGATGCAACCAAAAGTGATCCAAAAAAGTTAAGACCATAATTCACATCCATGCACCTCCGCTCTGCCACATTCAAAGACAGAGGCTGTATAAGACAGTTTTGGATTCAACACTGATACCACATGATAATGTTAGGGTTCTGAGACTGAAACACATCGAGACACAAAAAGAAAAATATGGACATCGTTAAGCACCTTGAAAGTTTATGATTCATCAAATCGTCAAGTTGGCCATTTGAGGAAAAGGGCACCGCGAGGGCGAGGCACCGCGCTCCGGATTATTTATGACAGGATCAAGCTTCATTTTCCAGAGCCAATCATGAGCGAGGCCAGAGGGCTGAGATGGGTTTCATTTAGTTTTCTCACCAAGCGTTAGAGTGTAAATTGAAAACACTGCCCCCTCCTCACTTTTATCAATTCCGTATCAAATCAGCTCTCGCACGGTACAAACCCCACCAGCCCTTGTTCACCCCCCGGGGGATTCCTCGGCACAAAATGAGATTCATCATCATTTATGTAGTAGGGCATAAAAATAACAGAGACAGATTGCAGCTGGCATAAATTCTTCGAACTGCTGTTCTTTTAGGAAAACAAAAATCATACCATTCTGTTGCATTTCACTACAAATATCCATCTGAAAATAACAATCACACAACCCTTCTCTTTGGCTTTGTAGAAGTTTGGAGCACTTCTACTTTGATTATGTGCTCTGGGATAACAACCGAGACAAAGGGTTTGGTTGGATTACAAGCTTTTCCTAAATCCTTTTGGTCCTCTTTGTCACTAAAATAAAGTTCTCTTGAGAGACCATAAAGAACAGAGGAAAGCTTTCTAAGTTTTTGACCAACACGAGCCCTCTCTAGTGGAACAATTTGAGCAGCCAGAAGAGTGTACATCCACAGCTGTCTTCAAGTGGAACCTTAGCGAGTTCATCCCAGGGCCAATTACTGTTTGATCGTTTATATCCGAGATAATTTCATAAAAGTGCCTTACTTCTTCTGGCTGGAAATATTCCGAGTCTACACATTAGGGTGCAGGGGCCGTGACTGCCAGTGTGTGTTGTGGGAGGAAGCCTTTCTCCAAGGCTGGAGGAAAAAAAAGAGTAACTAACAGGGCAGAACCCCTTTAAGACAGCACCAATCCACCGTTTTTCTCTCAGACCACGGCAAACCGAGCCTCCGCGCACCATGTCACAGTCCTGCAGGTGACATGGAGCACTTTGCTTTGTGTCTCCTCTATCCTGCAATATAATAATCATCTGTATTCCATTTTTTAATAAACTTAGTTGTATATAATAAAGTACAAAAATATTAGAGAACATATACACAGTTTTTTTGTCATTTTGTAGTGACTGCTTTGCCTGGTTTTCGTAAGCATACATATATCTTTGTGCTGGGCGATGAGGAACCGATCAGGCCTCAAGTGAAGTGTGTTTCTTCTCCTGTTCATATCGTCGATGTCCGGTCTGTTCCATCTGAGGAGAACAGAGATACATTTGTTTCAAGACATTAACAGGCATAAAATACAGAGACGTTCACATTTCATTCTTAAGGGCTTGTCTCCTTTTTCTCTTTTTCTTCTTCTGCAGGGGGGGAGTTATTGATGTTCTTATAGGCGTCCATGAATTTTGACAAAAGCTTTTTATAGTGTGCCTGCCACTGAACAGAACATATCTTTAATTTATGACATAATCATCAAGATTTGGAGACGCTTCCTCCAGGAGGTTGGGGAAATACACCAAAAAGCTTAGAGCCAGTATCATAAAAAATATTCCTCTTGCTGTTACGGTCTTTATAATCTGAATTCATCAGCAAAGAGAGTACAAACTGGGGTGCTGCTTTGGCGGAGTGGTTAGCAACCGGGCACCCCATGTACTTGCTTCTGCCGGTCCAGGTTCGAATCTCGCCTGTGACCTGTTTGCAGAGTGTCTTCCCATACTCTCTCTTTCACAAGCCTATCCACTGTCTCTCTTCTAATAATAAAGGCACAAAATGCCCAAAAAATACATTAAAAAATGTAACTAGAGAGTACAAACTGATATTGTGAATTTTCTGTATTTCCAGATAGATAGGTTTTATTATTGGCATTCAAAATATTCTCCACAGGTGCACACATGAATGTAATTCCGTTCCAAATGGCTCAGACAGCAACACTTAAAGCACAAGTACTGATAATTAAACAAATGTTTTAAAACATTCAGCATAAAAAACAGTAGGTATAAATACAGACAGTAAACATAGTAGAATGTTGAAGATAACGCAACATAACGCAGTAAAAAAATGAGTCACAGCAAGCACACAGGACCGTTGAGAGCTGCTGAAGAGTTAATCTGATGACTGGAGGCAGAGGCAGGCTAACACTACCCAATGACTCCTAGTGTGTGGGCTAAGCTAATCAGCGGTGGGCAAGCTCTTTCCATCTCTTTCTTGTTACTGCATGTACAGTCGAAAGAATGGAGTTTATCTGCTGTCATGGACTTAGGAGTGAGGCAAGACATGAAGAAAATAGCCATATCTAGGGGTGTAACGGTTCACAAAAATGACAGTTCGGTACATACCTCGGCTTTAGGGTCACGGTTCGGTACATTTTCGGTACAGTATGGGATCAGCGCAAAACCATTTGCTTGTTTAGCACGTTTATTAAACCAAAAATTTGTCATTAAACAAACTGAAAACCAAAATATATTCAATGTGCTGCTTGGTAATACTAATAAGTTAAATAAAATAAATAAACAACAAATGTATGAAATTAAAAATAATGAGTTTCTTTTTAAATTCCTGGCTTAAATGTGGACGACTGGGTACTTTATACTGGGGCTCAATCACCTTTAGCATGTGTTTAAAACCAGCATTTTTCACAACTGAATATGGTCTTAGATCAGATGCTATAAAAACGCTGATGGATGCTGTTATCGCTTTGGCCCGATCTAAACTGTCAGGGAGAGGCTGCTTGAATGCAGACGGCAGTTGAATTTGCACTACAGTGGGGTTTTTTTTCCTTACCGTGGTAATCTTTAGACTTGACTGGGGCCATTTCAGGTGAGTTACCATCTGCCGGAAAATACCCGACCTCAGTTGAACAGTATCTGCGCACCACTGTTGTTTTATCCACCTGTCTTTCTCCTATGCAATTTTTTAACCAGGAAGCCAAAGTGTTTCCAAACAGGAGATATCAGCGACGGGGAGGCTCTTCAAGCTCCGATTGGTCGCTAGCAGTAGCCATATTGCACAATTCAGACACAAGCTTTTGTGGTGACGGATGCTCTTTGATACTCTTCTTCTGATTGGCTCGCCATGAGACGTCACGTCCACATGATATGTACATGATCCCAAGAGCACGAATCACAGACCACTTTCCTCATGAATATTAAAAAGCCTTCCCTAACCACGCCAATCGTAGACGGATACATGCACCGTTACACCCCTAGCCATATCCCTTTAAATTACATAATTTCTCATTATTTCAAGCTCTATGGTGATAACATGCTATTTTCAGGACGTCACTGCCACAGTCACTCTGTTGGCCGTCCCTGCTCTAAATCAAGCATGAAGTGAGCCAAACTGGAGTAAACTCACTTCATGAAATATTGTCAGACTGTACAGACAGACAAAGCAACTTCAAACATGTATCCTGGTGTTGCGGATAAAAAAGAAGACCGCAGCAGCTCCTTATTTTTATCTGGGTCACAAAACTTCTGAGAGTCACAGGCGCACTCTGTTCGGGACAGTAAAATTATACACAGCGACTGTGCCTTCACTTCTCTGCCATAATGATGCAAATGCTGTCATCCAGGCACACTGTATGATTCATTATATGTTTTTTGTCTTGGCTCCTCAAGAGGAACCTCCCTATTGTATAATTTAGACGTTATTAAATATTAACACACAAATATAACTAATGAAATATGAATTATAAACATTAACACACTGTTTGCATACTGAGAGGTGTGAATGAACTAGTTAGTATTCAGTTCAGCTCCTGGGAGAAACAAACCGTTAATAAAAATCCTCTCTCTCTCTGCATAGCTTCAATATATAATGAGGTGTGGCTGTCGAGGTGGTAGTGGTGTGCGGTATGACAGGCAGAGTCTGTTTATTACAGGGGCTGCTGAGGACACTTACCCCCTAAGGCGTGCTCTGTCATACTGAGGCACAGTGACTCCAGCGTGGGGTTGATCTCCAGGTCGGCACCTGGAACTTGGCATTCTGGGAAAAGGAGCAAAAACAGCTTCAGAATACGAGAACGATCAGAGAGGTTTGTTCACATCAGAGGAGAAACTCATTCAAACTCTGAATCACCCAGAATGTAATTAGCCAAAAATCAATTTTTTTAACCAAGTTCTTATTTATTTTGACAACCTTTACATGGCTGCATCATCCAACAAAATCATTTTGGGATAATACATTAATCCATTTGATTGTCATAAAAACACAATTCAAAGGCATTAAAGAAGAAGAGGACGACAACACACCCTGTAAACCAGCCCTACTCAATTAGCGGCCCCAAAGCAACCCTCAACTGGCTCAAAATTAAGGTGATTGGGACTTTTCCCGGCAAGAAAAACAGGAAAACTTTACAAACACTGTCTTGCAAAAGGTCTTACAAAAATTCCAACATTATTACCGACATTTAATTCAACACACTCTGAAAGGTTGCTGTTGATCAAGTTACAGTTAATGCACTTTCAAATGTGATCAAAGATGGTGTTTTTAATTGGCATTTTTTATGTTCATATGCACCTTAATATGTGCTTGTATTTACCTGTCAAAACGTATTGAAGTTATCTGTTTGAAGCGTTACATTTAAAGAAACAGTATTTCCTCAGAAGCTTAGCTTAAGTAATAAGTAAAAAACATCCGATGTGTTTGTTATCTATTTGTGCTTCTTTTACGTGGTTAAATTTGCTCACTGTCTGCCAAAAATGTCTGGCCCAGCTCATGTCCTAAGTCTGAAAATTTGGCCCGACTGAATTTCTAATTGAATAGCCCCACTGTAAATCATGAGTTTTCATAGCCTCACCCCCCACCACCTCCCCTTGGGTATTGTGTTTTAGATATACACAGAATCATTAAAAGTAAAAATAAAAGAAGAAAGCATGTAAGCAGCTTAAATACGCAAAATAAATATAATTACAATAATGATAATAATAATAAAAACACAACATACAAGGAGAAACTCTAATGATGGCAATAAAGGGATTAAACATTTAAGTAACACAGTGTAGTGGTAATAACCCAAACCCTTACAGGATCACAGTACAGATCCGACAGCATTAAGAGCCTGTGCTCTATTTTCCAAAATAATCGTCCCTGCATGATTCTTTCGAGCCCAAAACCAGAATTTTAGTCCCCAAGCTGATCCAGTGATTTATAGAGCAGAGTGTGAGGGGGTTTCCGTCTTACTGCTAGCATCTATTTGGCAGCAATACATGCTGAAAATCTATTTTGACCAGTTTACACCCAACAGCCACTTCATTAGGCACACCCTGCTAAGACTGGGCTGGATCCCTGTTTGCCTTCAGCGAAAATCCAAAATTCATATCTAGTTTTTTAGGTTAACAAGGATAGTTGGGATATATATTCATAGTTTTTCCTGGATACATAATTTTAAAATCTCAGGTTACTGAATAATAAAATTATGGATTCAGATCTTCTCCAGTCTTATGATTGGATTATGATTATTCAGTCAATGATTCAATATCACGATGCATCACAGCAAGAAGCTACTTTGGTCTATAGTACTGAACATGGCAACTATTGTTTAATGAATAAATACATGAGGGCAGATAAATACAAACTCATTTTATATTTTAGAAAGTACTTAGGATCAAGTTAAGCAAAATGTATTTTCATCACAAACCAAAATCAATCCACTTCAGGTATGTTCTAACTATATCTGTCTTTTTCCTCCTCAGAATCAAACTGATAGCAGCAGCCTCTGCTAGACGTAACAATTATGATTTGTTTGAATATTGATTATATACTTTATTTTGAAAGTGGAAATGAAAGAAGAACAAACATATTTGTTGTACAAATGCTGGTACAAATAAGGTTGTATATGAAGATTTACACACAGCATGAAACATTGTTTATGTCCTCTTTAGACTAGGATTGTTCTGAAGCAGTGAGCTATAAAAGCCAAGGTCATGGGCTGTAGCTTTACATTTATGTTGTCATAATTTTGCACATGATGGGGCTTATGGAATTTTAAAAACATTTTTCACAATTAAGCTTTTTTCCCTCCTATCTTTGTTATTCCTAGTGGTGGCTCAGGGGTATTTTGGAACATCAAAAATATATCAATAATATCGAAACTGTCTGAATTTCTGTCTGGTTTGAAAATAATTTTACAGTTTACAAAAGCTTTGCACGTCTCACAGCCTTAATCCAGAACTGCCTTCATGCTTTGTGGCACTGATTCCTGCTGCAGCAGAAATCAAGATGAATTAGGCCAGACATCAAACTTCCACCCTTCCACCCAGTTTTTGTGGGGCATGATAGGTGAAGCCTCTGTTTACTGTTCTTGACTGACAGGAGCAGCCCCTGGAGTGGTCTGTGGCTTTTGCTCATCTGTTTTATTTTGACATGTTTTTCAGACCATTTTCAGCTATTCCCAAGTGGAATTAGTTTCTAAAATAGTCAGACAATGCTGTGTTCCCTTTCCAGCCCATTCTGAGGCTCAACTTGGTTTTCGTAGGCCGCTCTGACCAGGTATACAAGCTTAAATCCACTGAATTGCTGCCATGTGATTGACTGGTTAGCTATTAATGTTAAAGAGTTAGTTTGGGATATGGAAGTCTTGAAGTGAGACATCATTTGCAGCAATGTAAAGCCCTAACTTCAGTGCCGACTATTTCTGCACCAGTGCTGAGCCAAGTTTTGTAACTGTGGCTTGCATCCAGGCTAATGCCACACACCTCAAACATCCACATTTCATAAATCCCAAACTATCTCTTTGACCAGTGACTGAACAGAAGTACCTATCAACCTGCCAATAAATGTTGTGTTAGAAATTCTCGTCAACAAACAGTCACAGTCCAATCACACGCCCAACACACTGTCATTTCACTAGACTGTTTGCTAACATAGTTTGTTAACAAAAAGAATCAACTGCATGCCTGTCCATCTTGGAAGGTTGTATTTCAGTCTGTAGTTCATGTTTCTTCTTCTATCTTGAAAATATTTTGTCTTTTCTGAGTCAAGGGTCCTCTGACAGGGTGTTGTGTGCTGGACAGACAGTAAACCCCCCTGAGGCTGATTTCTGAGTCGTGATTTTGTGCAATGAAAATAAAATTTGACTTGACTTTTCACACATTTCCTTAAAATAAATGCAAAGCCAGGAAGGATTAGACTCACGCTGCAGTGCACAATGAAAGTGCATGGTATGACATGATGCTATCTGATGTAAATGTATTCTGCCTCAGCATATGAGAGCCCGGGCCAGAAGTACGAGAACTCGCCCCTCCTCTTGTAGCACGAGCTAAAGCAGGAGTGTTCTCTGTGTCAGTCATCACATCCGCTCACAAACCAGAATGTAATCACAAGTGGTCACATAAGCAGCACTTCAGCTGTGTCTTGATTTAGGTGTTGGCTGCAATTTGTCTCGAGTGGATCTAAAGAAGACGTGTATAATTATTAATCACAGAAAAGAACAGTGTAGTGCTGAGCATCCAAACAGAACATCGGTGTACAGGCCACTATGAAACAGCTGGGGAATATGATCCGCATGTATCTCCATAATCACCATTTAGTGGAGAGTACAGTGAATATATGTAGACTCTTTCTATGATTGTAAAGAGTATAATTTTCTTTAACGGCCGACGCTGCTGTAGGCAAAACTATCCTCAGACATGTTAGCTCGGGCTGGCCAGCAGGCTGATTATGGATTGTTCTGGGCAAGTGCAGAGGAAGAAAATCTAGTTAACAGTGACAGATCATCATTACGGCTTCGAAAGGCCAGGATTTTCTCACTATAAAATACCTATAGAGCATGGTTCTATTATAAGAGGGCTGTATTGGGTTTATTTTGGTCATTAAATACATTAGCCACAGTAATTTTGATCTGCTTTGCCCCCATAGAAAAGAACTGACACAGAAGTAAGGCTGTACTTTATCACAGATGGGGCCAAGAGTCCTGCATAATTTACTGAATTTCAGATGAGAGCAAACTAAAAAATAAAAATGTTCACTGTGCAGCAGGCATTTGTGATTATGCACTTTTATGCTAGCAAGCTTCTTTGTTTTGTTTTACTTCACTCCAGGGTACACAAGTCCGGTCAGATTCTATGAGAATGCCCACAAAACGTAACAAAAACGCTTAGATGCTGGAAAAGGCCCATTTTGCCCTACAATCTATCTAAAAAAAATCCTATTTAAATTATTTTTCATGTAGCACAGATCTGACTGGAATACTGTGGCTTCAAGCCATCCACAAGAAGACGAGTTTAGTCACCTGCAGGATCTAAAATCCAGACATTTGTTCATCCTTACTCATACATCAGACATTGGTATTTTATTTTTAAAGATTTTTCAGGGCAATTTTGTGCCTTTATTGATCAGAGAGAGAGACACTGGATAGACTTCTGAAAGGGGGTGAGAGAGAGGGGAGGACACTCTGTAAAACTGGCCACAGGCTGGATATGGACCTGGGCCGGCAGAAGCATGTAGCATGTATATTAGGGCTAGACAATTAATCAGATTTTGATCGTGATTTCAATTTTGCCATCTGACAATCATTAAAACATTATAATCGAAGAAAAATGATTAATATGCCACACTGTGTATGCAAGTTCCAGCGTTTCATATCGTTTCTGTGTTCCACGTGCAGCCACAGCCAGTGTGTGTGACTTATGTGGATCAATAATACTGTATGTGCCACTCGCTGGTTCTTTAATGTTGTGTTTAAATCAATACAGAAGTTTTTAAAAAATATGAATAATTGTGTATATTAATTGTGATTTCAATATCACTTAAATTAATCGGGATTCTTCTTTTTACCATAATCGTCCGGCTCTAATGTATATGGGTCATATCTGGTTGCTAACCTTACTGCTAAAACCAGCACCCCAGTATTTGACTTTTGATGATGGATTGTTTTCCCCTAACACTGAGGCCCAGCCTCCAACTATGGGCAATGCATCTTGTAAAAACAGAACAAAAACAGAGTCAAGTTGGGCATGAAAAAGTACTATAAATGTGTACAAGACAGGGTTCAATTACCCGAGTATTATCTCTTCTGTTTGTTTACTTTCACCACAAATCTGCTTAAACAATGAGAACTGGCTACCATGCCAGATCTTTCCATACACAGGGCATGCCCGCATTGGAGACAAAACCAGGCTATTACAACTGGGATGGTCACAATTTCTCCTGTTTGACCATGAAAACAAACCACTGTTTGTCTAACAGATAATTTTTACTGCTCTAGATAAAAGAATCTTCTCTAGATCAGCAGTTTGGTGTGACAACCGGCAGCATTAGATTACAATGACATAGGGGTGGGCGACATGGCAAAAATATCAAATCACGATTTTTTAAGAATAAAACCACTATTTTATCACGATTCTTTTGTACGTTGATTTTTCCAGACTAATTTGCATGTTGACCATTTTTTCCTATGTTAAACATATAAAACATTAAAACCCCGAAAAGAAAATTAATGACAATTTAAGCCAAAGAAACTTTCTGAACAGGTTTCAATTTAAATAGTGCAGTTTTTATAAAAATATGCAATAAGTGTAAACATAAAAGGTAATGAACAACAATAAAGTGCACTTTTAACATAAAAACTAAACACACCAAATAGCTTATTGAAAAGGGTCAAATATAAATGCAAACTTAAGTAACTGGTTATCTCTTAAAGTGCAACAATTTAGAACAAATGTTATCTAACTGTACTGTCTATCATCTGAGTGAATAATACAGCTGCTTTAGAACAGATTTTTGTTCAGACATCTTCAAGCTTTTATCTCCTTTTCTCTTTCTGCCATGGCTTCACGTTACATAGCCAAACAGGAGATCCCACCATGCACTGCGCGTAATGTGCTATGATTGGTTAGTCGGGTGCACGTCAAATTCTCTGCGCCCACACAGACGATCTGATCTTTCTGCTTTATGAGATCATCCCCACGTTATAATCCTTAACGATTTAATATTGTCATATCGCACACCACTACAATGACACACTAAATAAACCTCTGAAAATTGATATCTGTTCATCCCTCAATTTGCCGATGGCCATTGTTTGAAAAAAAGGACTGATATCAGCTGATATTGATGCAGATGTGAATCCCTTAAAAATCAAGATCCCTACCTTCTACATGACCGGATTAGGTCTGATTGGATTAAGTTTCTGTTTCACATTTGATTTTATTAGATACTGTATAGTTTTTGTCGGGGAAAAAAGGTTGATGAAAACTGTGATGAAAATAATTAGTCAATAAAATTAACACTTGTGCACAGCAGACATGTGATGCCAACAGTCAGATAGGACACATTACAGGGGGAGAAGATGATTAAAATCTCTGTGGCTTATGTATTAAATCCTGGACTGAGTCTCTCACAACCCAACTTTAAAAATGCTGAACTATCCCTTAAACACCTGTTTTTAAAAAAGCAACTCCTAATGTGTTTAAAACAAGGTTAAATAAAAAATAGTAAAGAAAGTCTGGAGTTTCCTGTTCAGGATTATTTCACTTAAACACACTGAGCACCCCAATGACCAAGGACCTGTATGGTGTGTCACACCCATCTCCTTCTGCCTGCTCTTTACTGACAAAGGTAAATATAGCAGTTAAAAAGGCCAAAACTGTCCTCGGCTCAAACAACACCTAGCTGACAAGGTGAGGGTGGGATGTTGAGGGGTTGTGAGACATGTCGTTTCGGCTAAGTGAAGTGTGATTCTCGGGGAAAGGTGCAATAAACAGGACGTCATCCGATCAGAGGCACCTCTGAGTTAGGATACATCCTTTTCTTCTTAGACTTGGTAGTAAACAGAAGAGCAGAAAACAAAGGATCAGACTCATTTACCAGCTCTATATATCATACTGATGTTGACTAATTGTTTTCATTACATTTTTTGACAACATTTTTCCCCTGACAAAAACTACACAGGATCTAATAAACACGAGCACACATGGACAAAAAAAACAAAACTAAATTAACTAACATTCTTATTAACAGATTAAAACTAGGCTCAAAAGTTTGACAGAGGCTCCATCCAAGCAGACCAAATTTCATCATTTAGAAAGCAGGAACAAGTTAGGAATCTATCCAATCACAACTACTTTGGTTGTGTGGAAAGGTTGGATGAGTTCAGAGGGACATCCAATCACAGCTGCCTTAGCTTGGTGGTGGGATAAGTTGTGGAGTGATCCAATCACAGCTGCTCTCTTTATGAATACATATATTCATGTAGAGCAGGTTCACTGTTTGTTGTCAGTTCTGGTATTGGAACTGCTCTACCAGGTAGCCTAAATAAAGGTGACGGCATTTCACAAAAAAGTCAAATTTCTGTTGGTTAATTCATACATTCAAACTTTACTACCATTCAATAAAGGGTTATTAGATGTTTAATCTCATTAAAAGTGTAAAGGATGACTTCAGAAATTCAATTCATTAGCCCTACTCTGCTCTACATGGCTCTACTCTACTCGCCTTGTGCTGCTTTTCCATTAGCCCCAGTCGCCTGGACAACAGGGTGCAATGTCAGTGTAAACAGCTGAGCAGCACTGCAGTGATGTCATTTTGAACGTGACACAACAATCTGTGACTTTTTGTCACAAACCGAGTAAAAAAGGAAAGCAGAAGAAGGCTGCAGGTGGCAAAAAGAAATACCCCTTGAGAAGCACAGGAGAGTTTTGGAAGATATACAACAGAATGAAGACGAGGACGAGAGCAATCGAGCTGCAAAGAAAAGACGTATGAGAGTAAGCTAACAGTAGCTACCGCTAGCATGCTAGGTCGTCGCCGTCATGACTCATTGATGACGACATTGTCTGACCAATCAGTAGCTGGCAGTCAATGACGTCATCTTTTAGTATGGACTCAGCTCGCTTGGAACCAGAGCGGAGTAGGTACTAAAACTAGCTTGTTTTAGGAGGTACCAGGCTAGTGGAAACACGCTGCAAATTGAGTAGGGCCGAGTAGAGTAGGGCCAAGGCGTGCTATTGGAAAAGGGCCATAAGTTTACTGCAAATTTGATTAAATGTAGTGAAATTTCATAAACTTAAACTAGACTAAAATTAAAACAATTTAGAGTACTATGACTAAAACTAAAAGATATTTTAGGTAAAAGACTAAAACTAAATGAAAAAGTGCTGTCAAATCTGACACTGGTTTAGTGAACCTTGTAAAAATGACAGAAGACTTGTCTCTAAAAGATATGATTCTTACTCTTATTCTCCAGCACTGTCTCACTCGCTGTGTATTTGTTCAAATAAAGCATTGTTTTTTCAAAGTTCTTACTCACAACAGAGTCGCTACAGATGTTCACAGAGCTACTGGCTTAACTCCAGGGTAGGCCCGAGCTTCAACTTAAATCTTACTCCTTGGGAGTGTAAAGCAGGCTCTCTGTTAAACTGTCCGTGTCTCCTTTTAAAGGGTGTAATAACTTCCAGTGAAGAGGAGGAGCAGACTTTTACCTGCTGTTTGGTGTTGGCTATTTTCCGTGATTGATTATGGCTCCCAGAAATGTATGATGGCTTTTATTTGTACTCCCTCTGTCTTGGATCTTAGAGGAGATAATGTCTCCCATCAAACTTAAAAGCACTGAATTACCTTTTGCTTTGGATGAACATTTCACCACCCATGATGAATATTATTTTACACTGCCTGTCGATTAAGGTTATTGCCTTTATCATCTCGTCATAATGCAATGCCACATTTTATATGCACTTTAATTGCTGTTTGCAGATTAATGGGAGTTTACGGTATCATTATCAGCTGCTGGTCTCAGAAATTAAGCCATAAGAGGCAACACAGTCACAAACAGTGCACTAAAACACTGCTTTAAAATGATTAGTCCCTGGATGTTCAAAGTTGTTCTTAAAATAGATTATGGTTAGCTGAGAGGACGCTCCAGTTGTTCAGCCAGATTAATACTTATGCATCCAAATCTTTGCCAAATTTGCATCATAGTGCCCAATATACCGGGTATTTTGGGGGCGTCTGTGGCTGAGTCTGCTAGCACGTTCTGTCATCGATTAGAGGGTTGAGGTTTCAAGCCCAGCTCCAGCTGTCACGTCAATGTATCCCTGGGCAAGACACTTAGCCCCAAGATGCTGCCAGTGCTGTGTCAATGATGTGAAAGTGCGTGGGTGTGCTCGCTAATGAGGCTGTTGCTTTTATCAAAAACAAAAATTCAACGGTTTGCCAGCAAAAATACCCAAAGACATCAAGTGTCGATGGAAGAGATTGAGTGCAGGGGCGTGAGGTCGAGTGTTGACCCCCTGTGATTGTTTCAGTAGGCCCCCTGTTGGAGGACCGACCAAAGATTTTGATGCTTAAATGTGAAACTGTTCAGCCCTGATCTACAGGTCACTTGCACGACAACAAAAAAAAGGCACAAAAAAAATGAATTTTCATTGTTTGCGTCTTCCATTTAAACAAGAACAGTTCTCAGAGTGCCTGATTTGAAAACTGCTGAAACCAGAGTCCAGAGTGAAAAGTTTTTAAATGTTTTTGTATCTGTTGCCGTGTAAACATGAATCAGCGTTGTCCGAGAAAACTGTGACGCATGTGTAGCACTCTTTCAGATTGAGGTTGTGTGCATATAGGAACAACAGCAGCTATGGTGGAATAATGAGCAACATGTGTGATGCTTACTGTGCTAGGTTTGTAAATGCTCCTCCAGAAATATATGGATTTGCTGAGCAGCTGAGATGCATGTGGTATATTTGCCAAGGACTTGGTCCCTGGCAAATATAACTGAAAAGTTTTACAATAGAGCAGGCTGAAGACAAACTCTTCAGTGTATGGATACACAAATATGCAAAGATACATACACTATATCGCCAAAAGTATTCGCTCACCTGCCTTGACTCTCATATGAACTTAAGTGACATCCCATTTTTAATCCATAGGGCTCAATATGACATTGGTCCACCCTTTGCAGCTGTCACAGCTTCAACTCTTCTGGGAAGGCTGTCCACAAGGTTTAGGAGTGTTTATGGGAATTTTTGACCATTCTTCCAGAAGAGCATTTGTGAGGTCACACACTGATGTTGGACGAGAAGGCCTGGCTCTCAGTCTCTGCTCTAATTCATCCCAAAGGTGTTCTATCGGGTTGAGGTCAGGACTCTGTGCAGACCAGTCAAGTTCATCCACACCAGACTCTGTCATCCATGTCATGTTGGTAGACGAAGGGGCCAGCTCCAAACTGTTCCCACAAAGTTGGGGGCATGGAACTGTCCAAAATGTCTTGGTGTGCTGAAGCTTCAGAGTTCCTTTGACTAGAACTAAGGGGCCAAGCCCAGCGTCTGAAAAACACCCCCACACCATAATCCCTCCTCCACCAAACTTTACACTTGGCACAATGCAGTCCCACAAGTATTGTTCTCCTGGCGACCACCAAACCCAGACTCGTCCATCAGATTGCCAGATGAAGAAGTGTGATTCGTCACTTCAGAGAACGCGTCTCCACTCCTCTACAGTTCAGTGGCGGCGTGCTTTACACCACTGCATCCACGCTTTGCATTGCACTTGGTGATGTGAGGCTTGGATGAGGCTGCTCGGCCATGGAAACCCATCCATGAAGCTCTCTGCACTGTTCTTCAGCTAATCTGAAGGCCACATGAAGTTTGGAGGTCTGTCGCGATTGACTCTGTAGAAAGTTGGCGACCTCTTCTCACTATGTGCCTCAGCATTCGCTGACCCCGCTCCATCAGTTTACATGGCCTACCACTTGGTGGCTGAGTTGCTGTGGTTCCCAAACACTTCCACGTTCTCATAATCCATCTGACAGTTGACTGTGGAATATTAAGGAGCGAGGAAATTTCACGACTGGATTTGTTGCACAGGTGGCATCCTATCACAGTTCCATGCTGGAATTCACTGAGCTTCTGAGAGCGACCCATTCTTTCACAAATGTTTGTAAAAGCAGTCTGCATGCCTAGGTGCTGATTTTATACACCTGTGGACATGGAAGTGACTGGAACACCTGATTCTGATTATTTGGATGGGTGAGCAAATACTTCTGGCAATATAGTGTATATACATATAAAACTGCATATACAATATCCAAAACCCAACATGAATCCATCATGGCAGCAAGACAAAACCTCTGTTTAGCAACCGTTGGTACACAGACACATATTGAAACACCACTGTTTCTACAAACCTACATCAACAACTACTGGCCTGTAAACATGCATGGTATTAACATTATCTCTGTGTGAATGTGGAACACCTTTGAAAATGCACAGGAAAATCCTTTCTGTATCTGGTGACAATGTTGTGTAAACGGGGTCCTGCATATCGTCACTGGATTGGAAAGGCTACAGAGGTCAAGAACACCAACTGACAACACACACTAAATCTTCTGTTATGTCAAGTGGCCTCAAGAAAACATTTCCTCTTAAGTGCTCTGAAACAGCAGTGAGAGGTGATTAGATAAAGACACTGCTGGGCTCATACATCTACCAAAGTCGTCAACTCTGATACAGGATGTTCTATTATGCAAATTTGTGATGATGAGGACTCTCTTTAAAAATGACAGAGCCATCACAGATGAATTTGCAATGCTGGTAAGAGGCAATCTGGCACATGAGACGAGACAACCAAAGGTTATGTATATTGTACGAGGTGACAGATTGTTTACTGCAGCATGTGGGTAAGCTGTCTTGTTACATTGTCCTTGGCACAGAGGGAGAGCAGCTTACTGTTCTGGCATCTGACCAAATGGCATCTCTGTCTTTCCTTCTTCCTGTTTTTTCTACAAAACAGAGATGCTTTCAAAACCTGCTAACACGGTGCAAGTTACTGCTTCACAAAAATCTCCACACCACTGAAAATACCCTGCTTCGCCCTGACCTTTAAAAAGTTGGAATAAATCAGGTGGGACAAACATATAAACATTTGTAGTGAGGCAGAATTTTAACAGCGTGTGGCACATACAGCCATGCTAATGATGAAGAATAAAAGAGGCTCGACCTGTTTCGATACCTTGCTGCTGGAACATGAGCATGGTTTGAGGGGAAGTGTGGACAGGGAGTGAGTGGGTCCGCTGCACGGAGCTGCGACTCTGACTTGGCATGCTGTTACTGCCCCCGGGGTTGGCAAACCACAGGCTCTACAAAGGAAAACACAAGTTCTCATTACACAGATGTCACTCATTCTGCGAGAGAGGCACTGGTAACTTATCTTTCAGCAGAGTTATTAAACAGAGACTCTTCAAGCTATTATGACGGATCAATTCATATCAAACTGTGATGCCTAACCTCTGTCTTGTCCTGCCTTGTGTGCTGATTAAACTGTCAACCCTCTTGTTTTTGCCTGGTTCTACATTCATGACTGATGTTTACTAAATGCTATCATGATTCATGAGTGTGCCCTCGAAGCTGTCGTTGCTTTCAGACAAAATGACATTTGTGGTACACTTCTATCTTTAATAGGCGGGTAGACCAGAGTCACGCCTGTGTTCTGAATAAATACTTATGGCCCTTTTCCATTAGCCCTACTCTACTGTACTCGACTCTACCTGGCTCCACTCTACTCGCCTTGTGCTGCTTTTCCATTAGCCCCAGTGTCGCTGAGCAGCTCTGCGGTGACGTCATTCTGAGCGCAACACAACAATCTGTGGCTTTTTGTCACAAACCAAGTAAAAAAGGAAAGCAGGAGAAGGCTGCAGGTGGTAAGAAGAAATACTCCTTGAGAAGCACAGGAGAGTTTTGGAAGCTATACAACAGAATGAAGCCGAGGACGAGAGCAATGGAGCTGCAAAGAAATGACATATGAGGGTAAGCTAACGGTAGCTACTGCTAACATGCTAGGTCGTCGCCCTCATGACTCATCGATAACGACATTGTCTAGCCGGCAGTCGGTGACGTCATCTTTTAGTATCGACTCTGCTTGCTTGGAACCAGAGTGGAGTAGGTACTAAAACTAGCTTGTTTAAAGAGGTACCAGGCTAGTGGAAACACGCTGCTAATCGAGTAGGGCCGAGTAGAGTAGGGCCAAGGCGAGCTAGTGGAAAAGGGCCATTAATCTCCAACCCTGCCCAAATCCTAATAATGTCTGAGAGAAGAAAAACAACTTATTTAGCTTTTGTGATTTAACCAAAAGTAGTACTGACCTGTCTACCCTGGCCTGCCAGTGCAGGACTTGTGAGTGTATGTCTTGGAGACGCTCCTCCGATCCCACCAGGACTAAGAAGACCAATTCGCCCCGCTGGAAGTCCGCGAGGTGTCATCTGAAACTGCCTCTGGCCCCGCCGCGCTACGCCTCCACTTACAGAGCCTGCTGTGGGGAGGGAGTTGGACCCATAGGTCCAGCTGCAGAAAGGATGAAAGAAACAGGCCATAAAATCAGGGACGGGGACATGGGTGGCTCCAGCAAACAAGACTCTGACTGTCTTTAGGGGTCAGTCAGAAGGAGAAGAGGTGTTGTATTTGTTCCTTTATTGTTTTGAGTTCAAGTTCAGTCTGTAATCCTGTTTGGTTCTGTAATAAAAGTTGAGCTTTGATATCATAGCCTGGAGCTACAGCTATGGACTAACAGCCCATTAGCTGTGGTCCCTTCTCCTGCTGCTGCTGGTCACTTCAATCTTTATTCACTTGTTATATTTAAGGACTGGTTTCAGTCAAACCAGCACTTAAAAAAATGTGTACAAAAATGTTTTTGGTAAACTAATCTGACTTTATTATCATTAATGAGTCTTGAGTCCAATACTCTGAGCAAGTGTCTCCTGCAGCAATATATGTTTGTATATCCTCTGCACTTTCATACAAACCTTATTAAACATACTGCCTCTTAATGATTGTATTTTTAAGCCTTTTGTATTATATTTAATGTAAATATTTCTTTATTTCAACAACTATATTGTGTAAAAGACTAACTGTATTGACCAAACTTCCCTTCTCCCAGGGCGGGAAGACATTCCCTCCCTCTTGAACCAATGTTCATCAGTTCAAGAGAATGTATGAAGATAAAATGATAAGAAAATATGAAACTGATGGGTAAAGATCTTCTGTTGCTGTGTTCATGTTGTTGATGATGGTGAGTTGATGTGTATGTTTGTTTTTTGTTTTTGTTGTTTCCCTGGTTTTATTTTTTTGACAAGCAGTAGCTGTTAAATATCTGACGGACAGACCATCTAACAATTTCTTGCTCTATACTTTTGAGAAAGGGGCTGGTAATCATAAGATTTATTTTCCTGTCCCCTTTTACCTCCGCCAAGGAGGTTATGTTTTTGGGAGAGTTTGTTTGTCTGTCTGTGAACAAAATAACTCAAAAAGTACTGGATGGATTTGGATGACATTTTCAGGATATGTTCAGCATGGGAAAAGGAAGAAGTGATTCAATTTTGGTGTTGATCTGGATCACAGTCAGGATCCGCCATGACGAAAAATGTGATTTTCGTGAAACCAATTGCTAATGGTATGTTTCCATGGTCAAGGAATCTAAATATTTACATGAAATAAAGGTAGGACTAATATTTATGGTAAAAATCACAATATGGGAGAGGACTGTGGTGCTGGCGGCGGTCTGCGCTCTCCGAGTGCTTTTCTAGTTTGGTCATGGAATGGAACATGTGGCAGACTTTGGAATTTTTACAGCATTTGATCTTTCATTTTCATGATATAGAAGATGCTAAAAAAAATAAAATAAATTTAAAAAACACATTTCTGATACCAAGTCACTCAACAAAAAATCATTGGAGACAAGAAACACTTAATCACGACCTCCTGAGGGAGAAAAGATGTTGAACAACTTCAGTGATTACTCTGATACACCCATTTAATTTTTAGAACATCTTGTTGGGTGGCTGCACCTGCTTTGGTAATGGCTAATGATGGAAATATTGACACTGGTTATCAATCTTTTTACTGTTTCAATTACTTAAAATGTTAATTTGTGAAGTGCTAAAGTTTTTCTTGCTTCTTCTCTTTTTTTGCACTTTTATGTCATGTGACAATGGAGACCAATCAAAGGTATCCAACAGCACTCAGTTGCATTTGCAAGCTTACACACAGAAATAATAGCACTCTTTAAAAACTAAAATAGGAATGACAGAAAGAAAATACAATTTTATGCATCACTGCTTTTCAAAATATATTTCAAAATCACTCTTTAAATCGTTTAAATTGATTTGTTTCAGTTGAAAAAGATTTATAAATCAGTGCAACCAAGCTTACTAGTTTTTGTGTTGTTTTATATGTTAATAATTATCAATTCACCCAACTAAACTAACATGCATCACTTCAGTCTTTAATGGTGGAAAATCTCTTAAATGTCTTTTCTCTGAACAAAGGCTTAAAACTAAACTAAACTCACTTTAAAGATCTGAAGGCCTAGAGTCTAAAGGTAAATGATTCCTTTGTGTGTTTTTGCTTAATAAAAAATGTCAAAATCATTAAAAGTATATATCATTATGTAAAATGATTGGAATTGGTAAGAGTGCTCGTACTGAAAAAATATAGCAAAAACTGCCTGGATTTTCCAATTCGTTGTATCAATATTGCATAAAAAGGAACATTAAATGCTGGTTGGTTTAAAGAAAATAGATCATTTGACTTCAGAGGCAGTGAGAAATGTCAGGGTTTCATTTAAGAGAAGGAAGAGAGAAGGGAATTTAAGACGAGGTGGTTCAGAGAATCAAAGGTGGAAAGCAGACAGGGAGCTGTGGGAGTGAAACATTCATCTGTTTTGACATCATCCTCACAAAGGTGCGGATCAAAGTAAGAGAGGGCTCGGCCAGGCTCACCCTTTCTGTCGATACACAGGCATGTCCAGCATCGCTTTCCGAGGGAACAGGCGGAGGAGCTTGAGGACCTGCTGCTTCCAGGAGACCAACCTCTTCTTGTGGGTTTCTGTGAAAGCCTGACAAATGACAGGAGGCAGAAGAAGAACAGAGCCATCAGGTTATCAAAGTGCATTAAAAAAAATCTATCAGCAGAGGCAGCTGGAATTTGTAATTTCTCAAGCCACAGGGAATACTAAACGACATTTCCCCTTGAATTAAAAAGAAGGGTAACAAAAGTTAACTCATTTCTTAAATAAGGGACAGGCCTGAGATATACTAGCTGTTCATTAGTGAGTTGTATACAAACACCAACACAATGAGATCCATCAGAGCTCCTCGACTTTGGAACGACCTGCCAGAGGAGATAAGGTGTGCAGAGTCTGTCGCTTCTTTCAAGTCACTTTTAAAAACTCACTTTTACAGAACTGCTTTTATGTGATGCCGTCTTTTTAGTCCTTTTGGTTTTTTATTTTCCTTCTTTCTCTGTGTTTTAGTCTTTTTTCCTTTTATTTTTGTCTCAGTCTTATTTATCCTTTTATTTGATGATATTTTTCTTATCATTTTAGCTCCATCTTTTATGGAATCCTTATTTATTTTAACAGTCTGGTGTCTTAATTTACTTTTAATTCAGATTGTTTTATCTTGCATCATACATTTAATCTCTTGATAGACATCTTTTAAGGTCACTGTGTTATTGTTCTCTTTTTTTTTCATCTCGACTATTTTATATTGTCTTTTTATATTGCTTTGTATCTTATTTATTTATTTATTTTATTTTATTTTTTATGTTCGGTCCTCATGGTCTCATTTTAGCAGCAGTGTTCCCGTACTGTCTGGGTTCCTATGACACATGGAGGGGACCTTTTGAACCATGGGGTCGGGGCCTCCTCTGTGTCCGTGTTTAGTGACTAGGCCTGGATCATTGTGCCTACTTTTGGGGTTAAACTGATGTATGTGTTGTGAAACTTTCCCAGTTTCATTTTGCTATTTGTGTATGTCCTAATGTTCTTTGATTTTAATGAACCTTTTTCAGTTGTTCTTTTTTTCCTTGTGTTTAAACTTTTGTGCTTTGTTATCTTATGTTCCTGACTGCTGTCAAAGCACTTTGTAAACCAATGTTTTTAAAGGTGCTATACAAATAAAGTTTATTATTATTATTATTATATCTCTTGCATACATGGGCACATGTGCTACCAGTGTGAACCACTAGAGGGAGCACTAGAGAACCTGTAAGATGAAAACTAATAAACAAAAATGGTGATATAAGACAATTTGCAGGTCAAAACATCAATTATCAGGGGTTATAGAAGGTTATGAGTGACTCGATGATCAATGGATTCATTGACCTCTTTGAGAAAATTAAAAAGGATCATACAGAACGTGGTGACAGAGAAGTGTAGCTGTTTCTGCAAAGGTCACTGCACTTTTGAACGTCTGTTTTAAAATGTGAGTTGTTTTTTTGTTCAATGTTTTTGTTGTTTTTAATTATGGTTACACTTTACTGGTTGCTACCTTAGTCTTTAGTAAAAGAGGTTTTTAATCTCAGTGGGACCTCCTGGTTAAATACAGGTAAAATAAACATTTTAAAAATAATAAAAATGATCCGAACACACTGTCAGTCTGCTCTATGGTTTTACATTTTCCTCTGAGCACAGACCAAACAGTCAGGGTGTTTGGGCAAGAGCAGTGGTCACCAACCCTTTTCAGCTTAAGATCCCCAATTATGCTAATTGAGGTGGCACAATCTACTTGCCTTAATTCACTGAGAACCATTAACAAAACTTCAAATTTTAATGATCATCATCTAACTTCACAATCAAAGATGTAATGTTCAATCCATAAATGGGATAAAGGACAGGAATTAAAAATAAAGATTCTGTGCATTCAAAATCACATTAGCATTTTACAATTTATGCAGTATAATACAAACAAAGCTCGTCACTAAGAACTGGAGCAATGTTAGCGTAATCTTGCAGAGCAGCTGAATTCAACAGATTTGACATGAATAAGCAAAAAGGCACCTGTGTGTCAGATAAAGGATGAAGAATCTAGTCTTAAAGATCTACTCAAATTGTCTAAAAGATCTACAAGTAGATCAAAATCTACAGGTTGGTGACCCTTGGGCTAGACGATAGGCCACGTTAACTGATGCCTCAGCTGACAGTAGTATAAGATGCCATCAATACAGCACAAACAGAAAACTGACTACGTATTAAATCCAATATAATTTGGTTTAAATATTGACCTCCAACACAAAATGTATCTGCCCCCAGGTGTTGAAGAAGCATGCCTGTCTCTGTGCAATGACAAAGGCACAACACATCCAATAGATGTGGACAACTGTGGACTTGGATAATCAGTTTTGTATTAAATAAACTCTGTTTCTGCTGCTGTGGGGGCTTACCTCCGCTGCCTCTTTACTGTTTCTACAAGTCATGCATGTACTACCTCTCAATTCTGAGGGTTGTCTAAATATAAACAATAAAAATGCTTTGCTACAAGCATTGGACACCCAGCTCTGTGGTTGAGGTTTCTGTTAACATTGCACTACAGTGCAGACACGGCTTTACTGGAGTGAAGTTTGATGGAACATAAAAGGTTATCTTCTTGATATACTGTGTTCTGTGTACAATACAGTGCTACTGGAATCTTTACCCATGCATGCCCAGATCATAAATCTGTCCTCATCACGTCTCTGCTGAATATACAGTCAGTTAATCAATCTTTATTTGCATAAGACCACACTTGTTGAATATAAATAAATTACTCGTGTCCATATTGTTGTAAAGATAGTTTCTATGGATGTATAATCAAACAACCATGGATAGAGACATCAATCTAATATTAACATTAGTCTCTATACTGAAAAAGTCAATGGAGGATATGGGGTTTGAAGTGTGGTCTGCAGTGCACACTTGCTCTTACTGGTTAGTGGACTTAATTAAACATAATTTCTGGCACTTGGATTAATGAATTAGGATAAACAAAAAACAGAAAAGCAAACAAATGTGCAGCTGTATTATCCAGGTAAAAGTAAATATCAGATCAGGACTCCATATTGGCAAATACTCAATTTTATAAAAATCTGTTCGGGGCCCAAAAAGCTCATCAGGACATCCATAATTATGAGGCTTATCCACAAAAGCTCCCACCTGGATAAACACAAATGGGTACAGACTGAGAAAGATAAATGGTGAGCTTCTTACTTCATGTGCAAGACACTTTTCAATGAGCTGAAGGTAACAGCTGATGTTCTCCTCATCTGGTCTGGACACCAGCAGCTGGGTGCACACTGAAACAAAACCAGAACACCCGGGTTTTCAGGACCAAGTCTGGGACCAAATAACAACACCTAAACCTGTGGAGGTTGTATTTAGTTCTCAAAAGAACAAAAGCACTCAAATACAACACCTCACCTTTTCCCATGACACGGGTGAACTGTCCAGCAATGTCGCCGTCTGAAATGGGTGTGGCGGAAGAGTCTCCATCGCAGGGAGGAGGGTTGTGGGTCTGAAAGCCCTCCGTGGTTGGTTCTTTGTCTGCCCCCGTTTTCGTGGGCTCTGACGGGGATGCGGCCGCGTCCGAGGCGACAGCGGAGTCGGAGGTTGTATGTGAGGTGCTCGGCAGGCTGTAGGCCTTAATTGGCGTGATGATAATTTGTTGCAGCTCTTGGAGGGCGTTACGCAAGTTTCCACCTTCCAAAATATCCTGACAAGAAAGGTTTGAAAGTAGGAAAAAAGCAGATTTGCAAGCTGTAGATTTATTTAATGATCTTTCTCAATAATCATAATAGGAATCATACGTGATGCCTGAAATTGTAACAGTATGAGCACCAAAGACAAAAGCAGCAAGCCCAGGGGTGTCCAAACTGTGGCTCGGGAAAAAATGCAGCCCATAGTCTATTTTAAAATGTTCAAGACAGCAATATAAAGCAGTTCTAATGCTTATTATATGCAATATTTAGTCATCTAAAGGTCCAATTTACAGAGCAAACTACACTATACATCCTTGAGCCTCATTAGCCCTACAAAGTTTGGCAGTTCGCTCTTGTTTTGTGACTGACGGAAGATTGACAGGCAGTATTTTCCTCTCTTCTGGACAGTCACAGCCTTGGCCTTATTGTGATTATATTCTGTTATTTATTATCTGGCGTTGTTTGTTAAGAGTGAGTGCTCTATCAGCAGCAGGATCTTCACCAAAAGTCAGGTGGTCTCCTGTGATTGGCTGGGGAAGCGAGAGCAGCCCTCCCATTGGCTGAGATCTAACGCTGCGTTCCATTAACCTTGGAGCTGGGAAGAGGGAAGTGGGAATTACGTCATCTCTGAGTTATCAGCATTCCAGTTACAAAGTCGGAAAAAACGTCCAATCTAGCAGGCTATTGTCAGCCCGTTGTGTTAGCTGTTGTTAGCACACCCTGTGTTGTAGTTCACAAACACCACATGAAGAATATAAATAACACTATGGCAGCATTTCCATAAATACAAGTTGAACAATACTGTGTAGACAGTTGATTTAGTGCCATAAACACTAGTCAGAAGTGCAAATAAACAGAATATTACGGGAGTTCCCACTTGGAACTAGGAAACCCCGACTTCCCAGTACAACTGGAACCCAGCATAACAACAGGGCATTCAAAGCGCACAGGCAGCATCCTCTGGCAGCAGCAGCTGATCGTTCAAACCCTGCTTTGATTGACTTTGTTAAACTTTGTGATTGTTAGTGTTTGTAGTTTTTGTTTGTTTTGTGTAATTCTTTAGCTTGTGTGCAAGCTTTGGCTGCCTTTTGTTTTTGTTCCCCTTAAGTTTGACACTCATTTTTCAGTTTATTTATGTAAATATGCTATTTGGTCTCATGTTTGGTTTTGAGGACCGAGAAGTGACATTCCCCGCATCCTTCTTTCCCTTTGATATGTTCTGCACTTTCCACTGAATCCTCTGCTAGCTTGAGACAACCCTAAAATCTTAACTGTGGTACAGTAAACCTGAGATGTAACACAGTGCTACAGTCACCTATGTATTTTTCTGTGTTTGGTTCCAGATGAAAAAAGTGAAGACACCCCTGAATTAGCCCCTGCATGAAAAAATACCACAACCCAGATTGAATTACCTTTTCTAGGGACTTGAGCACACACTGTCGTTCTCTCAGTTTCTGAATACTCAGGGCAATCTTGTGCCGTGCTCCTTTGGTGACGTTCTGGGACAAAGGAGAGATAGAAAGTCACAACACTGTGCAAAACAAAGGGCAGTTATTTCTTGTGGGAGCAGTGGGCATTCTCTCCAGTTAGTAAATAACAAAGCTAATCACCATTTGTTTCATTAAAGCCGAGGGGCTGACACCAAATCACACCATTTGTATGTATGACTGGCTCAATGTAACTGTAGGGTGTGTTGCTTCATTTCATGCCTCATTGAGAGTTGATGTATCATCAGGTTTGGGAACAGTTATGTCCACGAATGATAAGGAGGGTGGAATAATCAAAGCTAGGCCACAGCATATGTACAAAAAATAAAGAGGCAAACCTGAGACTCCAGATGCTGCTCTGTGAGAATCATCATCTCTTCGTAGGTCATTTGGGAGAAGAGTGATGCATATTTATGAAGGCGGAGACTCTTCAACCATGCCGGGACATCTAGAACAAATATACAAAAAAAGATGTTTAAAAAAATCACACGAAGGCTTAAATAGCAACAGCTGTTAGCGGGGTGTGCTTACACCCTTGGCTCAGCTCGGCTGTGAACTCTGACCTTTCATGCCGCTGCCGTCCTCCTGAAACGTGTTGCGAGCGGAGCCCTGGTCTTCTGTCTGCTCGCTACCCGAGGAGGCAACGCTGCTCTGGGGGGAGAGCGGCGCGTGATCTGTTGGGATGAAATTCTGCCGACCCCCTGCGTCATCCGGGCTAATCCACTCCGAGCCACACGCCTGAGGACCGGAGGGAATGACGGACATGGCCTTCTTCAGAGGGCTGGGCTGAAGCTGCCCACCCAGACCTGAAACACCAGACAGAGCTGTGAGAAATGAAAATGTTTTCAACTTAGAGGAGGGGAACAAGTTCACCAGCCAAGGCAAACTAAGCTATTATCCACTCAAACTAAATAATAATATTCATAAGTAGGGCTGGGAAATATGGCAAGTAAGTAGTTATTTTCTGCAGAAGATTGCAAAATTTAAAATCAAGATTTTTTTTCTTGAATTACTTCAATTGTAAGTTGTTGCGAAGTTTGGAAATATAAACACTTAAAAATTAGTTGTCATACATGATGGTAGGCCCTGTACGATTCTGCATAAGCATTTTATAGTCTTGTATTTGTTTATGTAAATGAGATTAAATTATGATCAGAACGTTTCAGGTTAATAAGCTGTCAAAACAGCTCAGCTTCAGTGTTCATGTCGACAAATTTGCCTACATAATTAGCATTTACGTATATGTCAATTAATGTGGCACATACTTAAACTTTAAGATGGAAATTCTGTTTTGTTTGAGGATATATTTTGACAACATAAAGGAAAAACTTGATTCATGTCATTTTTGTGTCACTTGGAACTTTTTATAGAGGGAAAAAAATCCATTTAAATCATAAATCAAGTGCTGTGGAAAAAGATTGATATTTTATTTTTAGGCCTTATCATCCGGCCCTAATTATAGCTAGCAAGCACTTGGAGAGCACAAACCTCCACCAAGGTTGCTCACATACTGCTGTTACATCTATAAGCAATGGTTCCATGATAAGTCACCTTTATTATATGATTCATGATCCTGAAAACGCACACTTAGCACTTTGAATCATGTTGATACCATTATGACTTAGACAATTACTGATCAGAAACGATCGCTTATTTCTGGTTGTTATCTGAATCACCACCAAAATCTTATCATTTAAAGGTTGTGTCATTTCCAACATCTCCTGAAAATTTCAGCAAAATCCATCCAGTAGTTTTTGCGTACTCTTGCTAACACACAGACGAACAGACACCGGCCAATTCACAACCTCCCTGGTGGAGGTTATAAAAATAATAATAACCTGCGTTATTGCTGATGATGGGAGAGGACATCCTACCTGGGAAAGGCATGTGTCCATTCTGGCCTGCTGGAGACGTGCTGGATGAAGGGGACTTCTCATGCCAGGTGAGGCCGGGGTCCAGACCTTCAGCAGAGCTTGGCCATTCGTCTGAGCCCTGCCGTGGGTGGTAGGGACTCGATGGGGGCCGGGGAGCATAGCCGCTCGATAGGTGCTCCTCCAGGTGGTTCAGCCACGTGGCCAGAGAGGTGCGGTCGTCCAGCGTAGTGGCGGGGTGGATGAGTGCGTAGGACAGCAGCTGCCTGCTTTCTTCCACAAACAGGCTACTCTCTATGGTGTGACTCAACACCTTCTGCAGCAGCTTCATGTACTCACATTTGGCCTCACTGTTGCGGGGCTGCAGCAGAGGCAGATGGGACAGCAGCAAGGACACTACCTTCTCTTTCGGCTCCTGGTGCCACTGGCTGACAATTGCTAAAAAATAACAAGCAAACAGGGCGTATTACACAGATTCCCCTCTTATTTGTTGATGAGTCCTCTTTTATATCAGTAAGTGTTACAGAACTGAAAATAATGCTCACTAAAAAAGATAAAGAATGTGAAACATCTTCCCTAGTATGCTACTGTCTTAATTTAACTATGTTTTGCTGTTGTTTTGCTTGTAACTCGTAAATGGTAAAATGAAACGCAAAAAAATAAAACATAAAATAACGTAGACAGGACATTTAACACTTTACCTGCATTGTTGGCCTCGGCTTCCAGGATGTGGATTTCTGTGCAGTCTGCCAGCCAGTGCTCGAGGCAGATGTGTAAGAAGCGAGCCTGGGTGCGGGACACCCTCTTCAGGAGGGACAACAGCGCCACCGTCTGTTCACACTCATTCCAGCCCTTGAACCAATCTGTCAGGATACCTACCTGGTCTCGGAACATCATGGCGTGTCTCCTGAATGAGGAGAACAGGAATGTTTGGATGGGGAGGGTGGACTGTAAAGACTGCTCTCTCAAACACAGACAGGATCAGTCCCCCCCCGCACAGCGGGGTCGTATTTGTAACAGTCCTGGGATCCCCTCAGATTAGACCGAGGGGCCCTCACATGGTTCAGGCCCAGGAGGTGCTGCAGACAGGCGTGCTGAGTGGACTTTTAGGAAGATAACGCTCAAAGTGATGCTGAGAAATTGTGTCAGCTGTGACTGGTCAATGGTCCCAGCAAATAAAGGCTGTTTCTTCACTCTGGCATGTTCAGGATCACATCATCTGCAGCCTGGCAAAACAAAAAGCACAGATGAAAGTTAATATCATAGAATTGTTTGCCAAAAACAACAGTCTCTTCTTTTCAAAATACGCTTTTTATGTGCAATATACATTTATTTAAGCTATAGTATTTTTAAAAAGACAAAATCCATTCTGCACTTTTAATCATGGACTTTAAAGATGCTAAAACAGGACACATGCTATTGTTTTTGCCATTATCCAGTATTTCCAAACTCATTATTACTGCTACAGATATTTTTGTGACAAGAGAACGAAGCTGCCACTGAACAAAAATTGTCTTGTTTCTGTTAAGGTGACAATCTATTTGTGTTGTAAACAGATACGAAACAAGAAAGTCAGATTTCTTTCTTGCATGAATGACACTATTGATTTATAAAAGTGTAAATTCAGTGATTATGAGGTACATTATTAGGGTATAGTACAATCTACCAATATTACAGCCATTATGTGAGATATATTTGGCCAATTTGATTGGCAAAAATGTTCACATTTGCCAATTACTGATATTGCTCCAATAATACCATGCAACCCTGTTCTGTAACATATAAATACAAGACCTAAGATGAACTGGGACAGTGAAAATGTTTTTTAAGGTCACTACTGACTAACAAACTTATCACCTCCTGATCATAGGAGTAAAAATAACTAACTACAGGAGTGCCGAACACATTTATCAAAAGATAAGAGCAGAAGTAAGGGACACAGAAGCCAATGGATTACATAGAGAGCTCTGTATTTACTAAAGCTCCTTGTCACACTTTTATCCACTAATGCTGAAAAATACAAATATAACCAATGACCAAGAAGAATAACACTGCATGGACAAATTTAGCACTCACAACCCTGCCGTGGGGACGACCTGTTACACTGCATCTTGTTAGTTTTCTACAGTGATAAAAAGGTAAACTGAGGGAACAACATACTGAAGAGATGCGAAGTGCCCAAACTTAACATGCAGAACAACTACTTGATCACTAAATGACGCATTGACAGGCAGATTGTTCCTCAATCATACAAAGAAAGGTTAATAAAGTTACACTGTTCAAATGAAGGGATGCACAATACAATAAGAGAATGAGTAATAATACACATAGAATAAGCAGCTTATAAGCAGATTACAACATAAAAGTAGGGATGCACTATATTCATCATCAGAAGATATGAACTCCACTGCCAGTAATTACAGTCCATAACAAAGACATTTTAGCAGCAAAATTAGCAGAATGTACAAATATATCCTAATTATTTACCTCCTCATCACTCCCAAGGCCCTCTGTTAAAAATCTGAAGTATGATTTGCTAAAGAATAAAATGTTTTTCTTGCTTCACATCTGTTTGTAACACAATTAGACTAATATGTGGCTGATATATCTGCCACATATTAGCGGTACTATTGGCAAAGCACACAAATATACAAGAGTGCGTCATATGATCATCACCACAAGGTATGTTCAAAAAGCAAGAGTTTCATTTTCTCAAAAGCTATGTTCTTGTTTAACATCTCACATTATTAGACTTATAACAAGACATTTTCCATTAAGTACAGACTTTGTGCTCTTGATGAAAACAATCAGTATTATATCAGCCATAATGATTTCGGAAATATTGGCATATCAGCAAAAATCCAGTATCATTCATCCTTACTAATAAAAATCAAAACTTACAGAAGAACTATGAAGCTCAGTTTCATAGATATAGTTAGAAATATATTTGCTGTTTCAGTCAGCGATGATCCAGGCACATTACTTCTTCTTAGAAACTGAACATGAACATTTGTTAAGGAACGCAGTAGTGAGAAGAATGCTGTTTCTGTTCCTATCCAAAATTTAAAAAAACACTGTCATATTAATAGTAACAAGTAAGGTTTGCACTGTTTTATTGTTAAGATATTGGTATCAGCAGATACTTGCTTTAAAAGACAATAACCTGTACTGGCAGATATAAAAAATAACAGCACATATATTAGCCTTATTGATTTACATATAGGTTATGGA
This sequence comes from Scarus forsteni, assembly GCA_036419115.1. Lineage (NCBI taxonomy): Eukaryota > Metazoa > Chordata > Actinopteri > Labriformes > Labridae > Scarus > Scarus forsteni. Next base: position 7,272,996 of record JAZDUH010000270.1, read on the forward strand.
GGTGTTTTACATATTAATTTCAGACTGAGAGTATGAGCAAGTAAGTAGATCACTGTTTTAGCTCTTAAAGGGGCAAATTAACCCCCTTCATGATGACTGTCAAAAATACATTTTGCGTATGATGTGGGTGTAATCCAAACAGAATTATCAGTTATTTCTAGCCAACATAAGTCTTGAAATAACGGCAAAAATCAATAAATCACTATCAATACTAGATATTAGCACAAGAGTGGTTTGGTGTTGGGTTATCTTTAGTTTGGGGGGAAAAAAACGTCAAATATCACACAGCCTGCACCCCAATTAGAAATGTACTGTACTACTTCCAAGCTGTAAGAGTGCAAAAAAAGCAGTCCTAAACAGAAATAAATGACCTGTCATGATTATTTCATCACAGTCTCACATTTAATCCATCTCAACATAGAAGGCAACCAGGACATGTCCAACAGATGTCGCCACTTTTGGTGCTTTAAAACGCTCAGAAATATTAAGACCTTTTGTGTTTAAGAGTTAGTCTGATTAAATGCTGAATAAAGCTTCATGTGCCCCATCACTAGCCTGCTCGGCCTAACGCTAGCCGGTGAGAGGGGCTTCGGGATTTGTATTGTTTTTCGTTGACGCTGTTGCTACCCCCTTTTTTCTCTTTCGTACTTCTATCTTAGCCCTGCTAACACTGAAGCTACATGCACTTTCATACACAGCAGGTCGTTACTAGTTATTTACATAAAGTTAAGTTAGTTAGGATGAACAGTGAACCAAGCCAAGAGGTTTGTTGTTTACCTTTGTCAGTTGTCACTGGGTAGCGGGTTAGGCTAAAGTGCTAATGCATAGCTAGCTCGACGGTAGGGTAGGGATAGCTAAGTGCTAGCGCTAGCCTCTCGGCTAGCAAGTTTTGCTAACAGATGCAGTAACGTAAGCTTAGCTGAGAGAAGGCAGACTGGATCCAGTACGTGGTCTCCTCAGGGGTATTCCTTTACGACGGCGGGCCACCGTGGTCTTAAACAGAGCATGTTAAAGAATGTATGTACAAGATGTTTATTGCAGTGCAGAAAATAAAGAGAGTACGCCTGGAGAAATCTACTTCGATTTTGAGTTGACGTAAGACGTGAGTACAACGTCATACGTCAGGACGTTGCGTGCATTAGTGTTACGCCCACTGTCTGGAAATTGAGTGGGCAAGAGAGGTGAAAAGTTATCTGCTCCCACAAAACTTCAAAAATAAAAACTAAAATAAGAGTAACTATTGAGTATTTTTAAAATTCAACGAAATTCAAAGGTATTTAGTTTAAAGCAGCTTATATCAACCATGAAATAAATAAAAAATATGTGTTTATATATGCATAGCAGAATAAAAATACAGTTAGGAACAAGCAAAGAGCATTTTAAAATGTTAATGAAAACATTTTTCCGAAAAATGTCCCTATTTACATGGTTAAATTATAAGTTTGCCTATATATTTTTGTCAATTTCACTGTCAGTGCCAAAATAAACCTGTTTTATGTCAACAAAACCAGAGATGTGTCCTCTAGCTGACTTTTATTTTCTGGCCAAGAGTTTTCTGAGAATCTGAATGTTTGTTCTTTCATTTACAGCAAAGGGAATTGTGGACTCCTGTATTATCGTAAAACCCCTCAGCTTAAGTCACTCCTCTGGACAAACTATTTACATTCTTAAAAGATTAAAACCAACTGGTCAAAGAGTGATTAAGGGGGTGATTCCAGGACAAAGGTAAAATTCTAAAGATGAGAAAATAGAAGTTTAAGATTCAGGAGATTGAGATTCATTGACTATAAGGCAAGAAAACTATTCACATGGTGCTTAATGTATTGAAAGCATAATGTCTGCAGGCCAATATCAATTATTAGGTGTTTGCTTTACTGTTAAATAATAAAATACAAAGAGAATAACCTGCCCCTCCAGTCCTAGAAACACACTGTGTGGAATGGGACTTTGTCTGAGACATCCCTGATCCCATGCAAGATGTATCAGATTATTCCAGCTATTATGTATGTATCTATATCCATATGTTTTTAATTTATGCTTCATACTGTAGTGTGTACATATAAATGTATAAACACATTGTTGCTAAATGCTATCTTGCCTAATTTTTTTAGCCCTTGACTACAATATGTGTTAATAGGTAAGTAGAAACCTGAATCTAACTGCAAACCTTAATTCCAAAAAAGTTGGGACAATGATTGGAGTACAATGATTTTCAGATCCTTTGCAACCCATATTCAATTAAAAACACTATAAAAACCCGATATTTAACCTTCAAACTGCTAAACTTTATTGCCTCCTTGCAAATATTAATTTATTTTGAATTTGAAGCCTAAAACGTGGTCCAAAAAAGCTGAGACAGGGGTATGATTACCACTGTGTTGCATCAGTTTTTATTGTAACAACACTCAAGAAACTGGGGACGATTATCGTTGTATTTGAGCTCCAATTGGTCAACAGTCTGGAGTCTCAGCTGTCATGTTTTGCACTTCATACATGTACCTTTCAGCTGTAATGGAGCCTTCATGGATATTCAAGTTACCCATGCCATAGGCACTAACATCCCTCATACCATCACAGATGCTGTCTTTTAACCTTTGCTCTGATAACAGTCTGGATGGTCCTTTTCCTCTTTAGCCTGGAGGACACCAAGTCCATGATGTCCAAAAACAGTTTGAAATGTGGACTCAGACCACAGCAGACTTTTCCACTTTGCCTTAGTCCATCTCAGATGAGCTCGGCCCAGAGAAGCCGGCTGTGTTTCCGGGTGTTGTTGATGTTTGTCTTTGGCTTTGCATGGTAGAGTTTGACCTTAGATGTAGAGATGAACTGTGTTAACTGATGATGGTTTTCTGAAGTGTTCCCGAGCCCACGTGCTGATGTCCTTTACACAATGATGCTGCTTTATAATGCAGGGCCTGATAGATCAAAGGTCAAGGGCATTCAGTGTTGGTTTTCAGTCTTGCTGCCTATATGCACAGTTTTCTTCAGTTTCTCTGAATCTTTTAATGATGTTATGAACAATAGATCATGGGATCTCTAAATTCCTTGCTATTTTACATTCAGAAAGGTTGTTCTCAAACTGTTGGACTATTTGCTCACAAAGTTGTTCACAGAGGTGAACTTCGCCAGATCTTTACTTCTGAACAACTGAACCTTTCAGAGCTGCTACTTAACCCTTTCATGCATGAATTATTAAATCCAAATGAATAATTTCTGATTTTTTTTAGTTACATATGTGCCCTTTGAGTTACCTATGTTGTAGGAAAAGTGCTATAAAAATAAAGTTTGATTGATTTTTATTTCAAACAAGTCAAAAAAACATGATCATTTTTTCAATGTTATACCTGTTATGTTATGTAATGTTTAACTTAGTTAAACTTATTAAAGATCCACAAACACACGTCCTAGACAAATATTTATTAAGAGTAAATAAAAGAAAAGTAAAATCTTAAGTATATGTATTGTTGCTGTTTAATCAAACCATTTACTTTTGAAGTACTACAAAATCTGATTACAGGCGCAATACCCAATTTGCTGTTTGTTGGCAGTCTGAATTTATGATGCAATAACTCCATATGGTAAAAATGTGCAATGAAAATATTTTTATAAAGACTTCAGACAGGGGTTTGGGAATAGACCCCCTGGTAGCTGGACATGGTGCTGCAGCCTAAAGGGTATAAAATTGATTCCAAATACCTGTCTACTGGAGTGGACACCATGCATGAAAGGGTTACTACCTAATCATGTTGCTCATCCGTTTCCAGTTAACCTGGTCAAACGTGGAATGTCCCTAACAGGTGTTTTTGACCTTTCCTCAACTTCCACAGCCTATTTTTTTTGCTGTGCCAGCTTTTTTGATCCTGTTTCAGGCACAAAACAGCAAAGTTCATCAGTTTGAACATTAGATATTTTGTCTTTGAAGTGAATTCAATTGAATACAAGCTGAAAAGGATTTGTCCATCACTGTGTTCTGTCTGTATTTATGATTTATGCAGTGTTTAAACATTTGAATTGAGGTTTGGTGAAGTAAATTTGTCTTCAACATGTGTCTTTACCTGCTATTATTATTTTAAGATCAAACTGGACCCCTTGGTTGCTTTTGCCTTGAGCTTAACATTACCAAAGCCCCCTCTGTGACAGTTTTTTTTGATAGTTTTAACTTTCAGAGCATGTTTATTCATCACTCTTCTGCTATTTCCACCCCTTAAATGCTGCTAAAACCAAATGCTAATTGTGTTGTTCCCTTTTCGTTTGATTTATTCTTTTTTTGTTTTGTGAACTCGCAACCTTGGTTAAAATCTGCTAGTTTCTGTTTGATGTGCTTTCCTGTTGTTACTGGGAAGTGAAAGAAGCTCTGATCATTTCGCTCATGGCGATCAACAGCATGTGGTGACACAGAGCTCCAGCATATGGTGAGACAGCATGGATCCAAAGAGCCCATTCTCTTTTGTCATAATAACATTACTGATTAGTTAATGCAATATAGTGTATGGATATTAAATATAGATATCATATATAGATGGATATTTACGTATTATGTACATGTAAGTATGTATGTGTACGTGTGCATAGGCACAATTTATATTTATATAGATGTTTATGTAGTGTATGTATGTTATATTGATACTTATATGTTATAGATATATATGAATGTTTATTATTTATTATATATTTCTAAGTGTATATGTGTGTAAACATGTTTATATGGATTATCTGTTTTGTAGAGTACATATGCATCATATATTTTCATAGATGTTAAAGCTGAATATATTTATATGACCCATGAAAAACAGTAATTAGGGGTAGGAATTCAGAATGATGTACTTCTTCCTACTTCTTTACGAACATGTAATTTTATTTTCTTTGTATATCGATAGTATTTCTCTATTTTCAGTTTTTGTTTACATGTTCAGAATAAATTCTCTTCAAACTTAATCAAATTTATCACAGCTGCCTGATCGTGCTTATGTTTTTTTCTTTTTTTTTTTTGTTTTAAACAGGAAGTGGCAACGATGCATGCCTCGGTGTTTGACTGCCCTCCCCTCACCATCTAAAGGAGGACCTTGACAGTTTGAGGGAAGCTGTCAGCCGAACTCTTTCATTCAGACGGTGTCACCCTGAGCACAGGCAGGCAGAAGAAAATCATCCTCTGAGAATGGTAGGTAAAGCTGATGCAATTGTTTGAAAGATTTACTTTTCAGTTGAAATGTGCAGGATGAGATGGACTGTCATTCTTATAGATTTGTCTTGTATATATTTCTTACTTTACCATTGCGACACAAGTCTACCATCCCCCGCACCCTAGCTCACAGGAAACTACACTCTTGCATGTTGCAGCAAAAACATTTCCTGCCCTCAATATGTCAGAATAGTGTCATGAATGTTTAATGCATACATGCAGGCTGGATAGAGACCTCAACATCTGAAGAGCCTGAGCCGACGTCTGCTGCTCCTTTTACCCCCTTTGATTCTTTATGTAGTGTGACCACCACGTCTACTTTATTTATCAAGGCAGAAAATATCAGAACTTGCGTCTCGCGTTTCTGAAAGTGACAAATTTTTGTGTGCTTTCTTTTTGTCTGTTTGTCTTTGCAGTCAAGCTCTCTCGTCGTTTGTGAGGTGGATGAAAGTCTGAAGGAGAAACTGAAAAAGTTCAGATTTAGAAAAGAGACCAACAATGCTGCCATTCTGAGTGAGTATTCAAATACATTTAATCCGAGAATGGGAAACTTTTTGTCAGGTTTGTTCTATTAACACTGCAAGAGGACTAAATATGTCACAAATTGAGGGACATGATAAATGACAAGCTCCTATTCCATTGTAGTAGTTTAGAGCATAAATACATTTAATTTAAAATAGAAGACAGTGATTTGCAAATCTGTATTTTTTTCCTACATTCAGTCAAAGGATAAGTTCTGTTTCCACAGCTTTCACATTGTTTATCGAATGAAGTAGAACAATATACTCACGCAGATGGCTTTCCTGATCCAAACAGTGCTTCGGGAGATATTTAGATCCAAAATTGAGCAGCGGACATCCGTATAATGTTAGCGGACAGGGGCATTTGCCTCCGCGCATGCGCAGTACTCTGTGGAGAGCTGTTCTTCTCTTTGCCTCTGCGTCCTCCTTTCGATGAGCTCCTCATCTGTAAACTCTGGCTCGAAACTGTAAGGACACCCATCATATTCAAAGTTCTCCTCCACAACATCTTCATCCGATAGATATTTGTCCATTTTGCACAAAACTGGAAGAAGAAAGTCGTTGAGTAGCCAGCGGTCTTCCCCTGAAACAATGAGCCGCACTGCACATGCGCGGAGGCAAACATTCTTCTTCTTCAGTTCAGAGGTCAGCACAGTCACAAAACATGTCTGGAGCGACACAGACTGTAATGGAGGAGTAGCGTGAGTGGACCATGATGAAATATTGGTGAAACTAATGAGTTTTTGGACGATTAATGCAGTTTTAGGAGCAGCGCTATACATGCCCTATGTGCTACCATTATACGGATGTCCGCCGCTCGATTTTGGATCTAAATATCTCCTGAAGCACTGTTTGGATCAGGAAAGCCTTCTGGGTGAGTATATTGTTCTACTTCATTTTATAAACAATGTGAAAGCTGTAGAAACCAAACTTATCCTTTAAGCAACCTGCAAAAACAAGATGTTTAACTTTCAAACTCATAACCTTTATTGTTTCTGAGCAAATATTCACTCATTTTAAATTTAATGCCTTCAACATGTTCCAAAGTTGCTGGAACAGGGGCAATAAAAGACTATGAAAGTTGAGGAAAGCTCAAAAAATACTGTTTAGATCAGGGGTGTCCGAACTGTTGCCTGCTGCCCATTTTGAATTGGCCCCCGAAACAGTTGAGGAATCAAGACATTTTGATTATACCATCCATCATGCACATTTTTTTGCTGTATTTACTTTGCCACAAGGTCTCATTTATAAAGTATATTGCAATATTCATCTTCAAGCACCAACATTCTTGCAGTTTACTCTTGTTTTGTGTCTGAAAGTGAAGATAAGATGTCAGTGTCTCCCATCTCTGCTGCTCAAAAGGTCTCGTCCGTACTTGGTGTGAATCTAGTAATAACCCGGGGTTATAAAGGCCTCTTGGCAGGTGATAACCCACACATAAACCTTAAAATCTGACTTCAATACACTGAAAGTGAGGCACGGAAAGTGGCTCAGTTGTCCATGTGTTCCTCTTTATGCGGCCCTTGATGTAAAAAGTTTGGACACCCCTCGTTTAGATAATTCCACAGGTGAAGTGGTTACTTGGAAACAGGTCAATGTCATAATTGGGTATAAGAGGAGAATCCCTGAAAGACTCTGTTGTTTATGAGCAATGATTGGTTGATTGGTTGATCGCTTTGTGAACAACTGTGTGAACAAATAGTCCAACAGTTTAAGAACCTTTCTCGATGTAAAATAGCAAGGAAATTTGGGGATTTATAATATCATCAAAAGATTCAGAAAATCCAGAGAAATCTCTGCATTGAAGCAATGAGAACCAAAACAAACATTGAATGCCTGTGACCTATTCCAATGTAGTTGTGTAAAGCATAATACATTTAAAAAAAAGCAGAATACAATGATTTGCAAATTCATTTTGGTTTATATATACATATTTTTTTGCAAATATTCACTGATTTTGAATGTGCTGCCTGCAACATGTCCAAAAATAGTTGGGAGAGGCACTGTGTTATATCACCTTTCCTTTTTTTAAAGATTTGTTTTTATTAACTGAAATTCTTACAGGATATTTTTGATGCATAGTGGGACGAGCCGTATTTACAGAAGGAACGTAAATGAATAGCCTAAGGGACACACCATGTAAAATTGATTTTTGAACATCCAAAGAGAAAACTAACAAAAATTAATGAATAAATAAAACAAAATAAAATAAATCTGACAATAATAACAATAATGATTATTAAAAAAAATCAAAACAAAGCAAACAGTTTTTTAAAATGACATGAACCCTTCCCATCCCACCCTCCTCCTTTGTATGGCTCTTAATGTTGTTTCATTTATATCGACTTTCCCTTTTAACAACACTTAAGTGTTTGTGAACTGAGGACTGTAATTGTTGTTTTCAATATATATATATTTTTTAAGTATTGTGATCTGACATTATGAGGTAGGGGAAGGACTTCATTCTGTCCTGTCTCAACTGGGTTGTGTTGACATTTATGTGTACAAAATGCATTTATATGGGTTTTGTAAATTCACGTTGTGTCCATTTGTATGCTGTCTTGTTTTGATTTTCTTCAGTTTGAGATGAATAAAATCAGGGTCGAGTCTTCAGAGTTTCAGTATTGCTGTTTGGTGATCTTAATTCAACATTTCTGGGATGCAAATACAAAAGAGTTTCACTATTACGGCTTCATTAGTTTTGACTTCCTATTTAAGTGTTGATGAGACATGCATAACTGCAGCTTCAATGTTCACGAATCAAAATTGTAAATCTGAATCAAATATTGGATGTTTTGTCTCACAGTGAAAATAGACATGCAGAAACAGCTTGTTATCCTTGAGGAGGAATATGAAGTGAGTTCAGCTATTATTCCATTATCTTTTCTTTTTCATCTCATTGTGCACTTTTACTCACTCACACTTCTCTTCTGATCAGGACATCTCACTGGATGAGCTGAGGGATGAACTTCCAGAGCGGCAGCCAAGATATCCTGACTGACTAATGGTCACATGAATGTGGAACCTCACGTTTCTGAAATCTGCAACGTTCACATAAAAATCATGAATTCTTTACACTGTTAAAAAGTTGAACTTCCTTGACTGTAGAGCACATTCATGGTCTACAGCTACAAGTATGTCCATGCAGATGGGAGAGTGTCTTACCCTCTGTGTTTCATATTCTGCAGTCCAATGGGTAAGTCCATCAACTAAAGATTTAACTGTTTCATCATCTTAATTTTTAACAAACATGCTGCAAAAACCTGAAATGGCTGCATTATCACCACAAACCCTGAAAATACCTCAATTATTAAGAGTCACAAACATGTGAAATCAGCAGCGAAAAAGTTAATTGCAGTAAGATGGAAACCTCCACATACGCTTGACATCTCTCATTGGTACACAACACTTCTTGACATTATCAACCTGATAATATCTACAGCCCGAATCCATAATGCTAAACAAAAAAACATATCTTTTTGGTACGCAGTTGCAGAAGAAATTAAATCTAGACTTTTGACATGATAAACAGCTCTAGGTTTTGTATTTACTTTCCTCAAGAACTATAAAATTAAATGTAACTGTTCTACTATCAGAGGAGCCATTACCTGTTGCAAACTAATTCACCTTTTGTTGTCAGTATAAGCTATCCAAACCTTTATTTTCTTCTCTCTTTTCTCTCTCCTATGAAAATGCATATCTTTAAATATTGCCTTGAAATATTACATCTCCATTAAATGGTCCAGAGGGTGGGAGGGGAAGGGGAGAAAGTATGTATATGTTCAGTTGTCACAAATGTTGAATGGTGTATATGAAAAAGAAAATGTAAATAAAAACATTTGATCACAAAAAACCCCATGTGAAATCAGAGGAAATTGCATCAGAAGAACACTCAGAGGTTTCCAGTTTGGCAACAATTATCTCTAAGATTGCATGATTTTTGAATTTGTAATGCAAACCCCAATTCCAATGAAGTTAGGACATCGTGCCGGATGTAAATTAAAAAAGAGGAAAATGATTTGCAACTTTTTCACCCTACATTCAGTTGAATGCGCTTCAAAGACAAGATATTTAATGATTAAACTGATAAACTTGGTTGTTTTTTAAGTCCATAACAAGTTCTAAAAAAAGGACAGGGGTATTTTAACCACTTATATCATCTTTACTTTTAGCAACACTCAACAAGAGTTTGTGAAGTGAGAACACTGGCTGATTAAGCATTGTAGGTTTAATAGTTTCACATTATTGATGTACAACGTCAGTTGCTCAACCGCCGGGGTCTCGGTTGTGTGCCACACAGTTTCAGCGGTCAGCAGGTCAGTCTTGCACCTGCACACTTTCACTCTGGAGCTGCTGTGACACGTGCAGAGTGTTTTCATGTTTTTTGTCTTGCTCAAATAAGCAGGGATGTTCCAGAAAAGACTTGGATGACAGCTTGTTGCTCCAAAACCTGTGTGTACCTTTCAGCATTAATGCTGCCTACACCGATGTGCATGTTACCCATGCCATGGGCACTAGCACACTCCCATACCATCACAGATGCTGTCTTTTGACCTTTGCTCTAACAACAGTCTGGATGGTCCTTTTTCTCTTCAGCCCAGAGGACACCACGTCCATGATATCCAAAAACAATTACAATGTGCAGCCCTGTTCTTCAAATGCAGCATGTTTTAGTCATCACTCCTGTTGTTTACTTGAAATGTTTCTTAAATGGCACCCCTTTGATTTAAATAGATTTCACCATCTTTGCTCCTGACAGCCTTTGTAAGAATCTCCTCCAGTCTGATTTGTTCACCAAAAATTGTATTGATGGGGTGCTATAATTTACTGGTGTGAAAATGTAAGTATCAACTCTTTTTAACAGGGTGTAAGCCGGAGCAGCAGATGATGTACGCCGGCAGCAAGAATCAGCTGGTCCAGGCTGCAGAGCTCACGAAGGTAAGAAGCTATAAAAGTTATTTTTTTAATCTCCTGTGCAATGTTGATAAATCACTTCTGGTATTTAATAAAATAAAATAAAGACTGTTGTATATGGGTTAGACTTCAAGCATATTGCAGCTGATGCCTCGGTGCCTCATTGGAGGCATCTTGGAAACAGATAGAAAGAAGCAACAAATTAAGACCATCTTAAAATAAGCTGAAGGGAGAATAATGCTCATGTTTGTGCCAGAGCTAATTCAAGATGGAGTGTGCTGTGTGTTCAGTGGAGGTCCTCTGCCTCTCCTGGTTTTAAAGGCTGGTTATTACCTCCACCAGGGAGCTTTTGCATTGGTCTGTTTGCAAGATAATTTTAAATTTTCAAAGAAGGATATTAATGATACGATTTTGGTGGCGTTGATATGCAAGGTGTGTCAGTTTTTCATTAAACAACTCCTCAACAGGTTGACATTTCACTGATGTTGGTCTTGGCACAAGGAAAAACTGATTTGATTCAAATCAAATCAGATGGGTCAAATGCGACCTTCTTTACAGACTCACTTTTACTTTTTTCCTTCATAGGAAGTTGATATAGCTTAAAGACTGCACATTGCAACCTGTTTATTTTTAATTTTTACTTAATATTTCACACTCTTATATATTTGATATTCCTACTGCTATGCTGTGTACAAGAACTACCAAAACAACCAGATTTACCCTTGAGGATTGGGAAAGTATTTATGATTATAAATAACCTTCAATTTATACATTGTCGTGTTTCAGAATCTGATTAAAATTTCTCTTTTCCTACCCGAGGTTTTTGAAACACGAAACGCTGATGACTTGAATGAAGAGTGGCTCAAGAAGCAGCTGTCATTCTTTCGCTGATGTTGCATCTGAGATATTTACAAGCATCGGTCCATTTGTGGCTCTTTTGTTCACAGTGTAATGATCTTTACAGCTGTTAATCAACAAACTGTTATTAGTTTTCTGCTTTTTGAATTGAAATCAGTATTTAAGTTGTAGAAGCATGTCAGTCCTGGATGATTGTAAAATTGATTGTTGGGATACTTTGTGCTAAATAACACAAATAAAAAAAATAAAATAAATGCTCTGATTATTGGGTTTAATACAAAATGTCACCTTTTTATTAACAGGTCAAAGTCTTAGTACAATGACACGTCAAAACGGGAGAGCAAAGCCATTTTTACATCATATAAGACTGAATATTTAAATGAAAAACAAGTGTACATGTATCTACTGGTATGCAGATTAAGTCTACAAAAGAGAATGGGATTTGAAGGAGCTGTCCTGTATCCTCGGGAGGACCAGACAGAAACACATCTGATTTCATTTCTATCATCATAAAACTACAGGCCCCACACTGAGCTGACACCAGGGTCGGCCTGAGGGGGGACAAAGCCTGCTTAGAGCCGCACACACACACCAGACCAAAGACCTTATTCACTGTCACTGGCGTCGTTGGAGTCGGAGCCTCTGTCACTGCCGCTCCCGCTCTGGTTCCTGTCCGAGTGGTCGCTGCTGCGGTCGCTGCGTGCCGGGGACCCGCTGCGGCTGCGGCTCCTGCTCCTGCTCCGGCTCCTCCCTCTGTTCCCTCCTTCATCCTCGCTCCCGCTGCCATCCTCCCCGCTGCTCCTCCCAGAGTTCTTGGGCTCGTTGTCGTCGCTGTCGTCGTCGCTGCCGAAGATCTCCTCCTCGTCTCGCATCTCTCTGGTCCTCTCCTCGCCGCTCTCGCTTCCGCTGTTGCTGGCCTTCCTCCTCCGTTTTGCCCTGTCCTCCTCCTCATCCTCCTCGTCCTCCCCTCTTTGCTCCCGCTCCTCATCCTCCCTCTCTGATTCGCTGCCGGAGTTCTCGGCCTCGCTGCCGCTGCCTTTGTCTTTCTCGTCGCCTGAAGGAAACAATTCAAACATTACAGGAAGGAAAACATGACATCCATTTCTGTGAGGCAGATAGTGACTGATTTATCCATATCAATATGAATATGTAAAACATGGAGGAAGACAGACCAGAGTCCTGCATGTCCTTGTCCATGTCAATGTCCTCCTCTTCATCTTCAGGCTCATGATTCTCCAGCTGAGCTTTACGAGCTTCCTGTAAACCAGAATTAAAGAAAAGATAATTTGTATCTGAAATTGAGGACAGTTCAACTTCTTCATTCATTTGTTTGGATTAGTTCAGCCAAGATTAAAATTGGTGCTTAACCCTGTAATGCATGAATTACTAAATCACAGAGGAATACTTTTGAAAATGTTTGTTTTTACTTTCAAACAAGTTAAAAACCATATTCCTTTTTTATTTCAATGTTATATTTTGAGAGAGTAATGCATCTGCCCACCACTGTGGACACCACGCATCAACAGTATAAAAGTAATTTAGTGGAACATGATCAAGATCCACAAACAAAGTCTTTTCTGAAGTATATGTATCACTGCAAACTAATCAACATATTCTCTTGTGAATCACACCAAAATTAAAAGTAAAAAATAAGAACGTATGTGAAATCTGAACACAGGCATAATGTCAAATTTGTCCTTTGCTGGCTTTTTGGATTTATGATGGAATATCTCAATATGATGAAAATGTAAAAATATAATATTTTTTCTAAACTTAAGACAAGGCTTTGTGAATTTACCACCTGTTTGTTGGAGATGGAATGGCAACCTAAAGGGTACAAAATTTATTCAAAATATCAGTCTACTCTAGTGGACACCATGCATGACGGGGTTAAAGAACTGGCTCTTTTCCCTCATTTAGTGCAATGGCAGAGATGCACCTCCATCATCAGCTCCATATAAATATTGTTTTGTTTCCCAAACATCTAATACACATGAAGGTTTGCTGGACTATTGGTGCGTTATCGTTCATGTAAATGCTTTGAGTATTTATCCTTCTTACTGCAGACCAATATTCTCCCAAACATCACAGGGCATTGTCTTTGAAGTCAGGACGCAACATATTGGATTTTTGCTGATATCTAACATGTAGAAATTTTGGATTCATTATCCTTGATATTGATACCAATATTGATATTGCTAGTCGAGAGCTCAAGCTCTGAACTGAACAAAAATGGACTTGTTTCTTTCAGTGTTGCAGTATATATTTGTGAGGAACATGTGTGAAACAAAAACTAAAATGTACCCAGGCAGTGATGAGAAGGTGCACCAAGGTTGTATATTTGTGTAATTTGCTGATATTCCAGTTAATATAGCAACTATAAGTGACCAATCCATTAACTGTAAATATCTGCAAAAATGTCACTATCGACTGATACTGATGCCAAGCCAATATCATGCATCCCTACTTTGAAATGGTCTCAATTACTGAATGATCTAACTGAAGTTGGTGAAAATTGATTGTTGTCAATATGGAAAACCAAGAGAGGTTGTTGTGTTTACACAATACTGAGACAAAAAGGGAGAAGAGATGGTCAATATGTATAAAAGACGAGACGGTGGGGGAGAATATTAGCGAGGGCAACACCAGACTGATAAATAATTACAGGTCTATGAATATCTATCAATCCCCAATCCCAGCTGACATTGGGCGAGGGTTGGAATACACCCTGAACTGGTTGTCAGTCAATCACATGGCCACATCGAGAGTAGGGCTGGGTATTTCCAGCAACCCCACGATACGAAATGTATCCCGATACACATCAATTGTGAACATTGACTACTCTTTCAACAGAATTACCGGCAACTTCTGTTTTTATTACAAGAAGAATGAACAAGCATGAGTTTTAAATAATTCTTCACCTGAAGAACTTAAATTCAGGTCCTTAAAGATGGTAGACCTAAGTTTAAATTTGAAACATGTGTTTAATCACATAGCTTGGCTTCTACTTTGAACTGTGCCATTGTTAATATTACCCAAAGTGTATTTACAACAACTGTTCAACCACTGAGGCCGTATCAGTTCTGTAGAATCTGTACCAATACACGTATCCCCAAGAAGTGCATGACGACATTTTGCTGTATCGATATTTTGGGCACAGGCCTAATAGAGAGACAGACAACCAGTCACGCTAATACCAAAGGGCAATCTAAAGTCACCAAATTCTTCTATCATGCATGTTTTTGCACAGGGAGAACAAGCAAACTCCACATAGAAAGGCCATGACCAATCCAAGGATCAAACCAGCCCTCCGGTGTATCATGCAGAAACTAGACCACAAGGATCCTGATTTACATTTCTCCTCCTGCGTCTTTATTACCAAGTGAAAGCATGGCTTGCTGTAGTTTAAGGAGAGTATGGACCTGGACTATTTTCAAAGTGAGAAGTTCATCTTCCCTGCTTTATTGGCTTTGTTTTGTTCAACTTACTCAAGAGTGTGATCTTTATATGCACCTTTTTAAACCCAATTCCAAATCAGGAAATTAAAAAAAGACTCACTGTGCTAAGACCTTCAGTTTGACTTGGACCTTAACATTTCTCCAGATGTGAATAATGTCACTCACCTGGGCTTCCAGCTCCTTCTCATTCATATCTCTGTGCTTACACACCAGCACAGCGTTGGTGGTGGACTGAGCTCCAGCCTTGGCTCTCCTCTTGCTCAGACGTACTCTGCAGAACAGAGAAAAGAGCCATCAGAGCAGGACAAACACATTCAATCAAGGGCCAACATATCAAGGAGATGCTGCTGTTATTTATTTCACATTTATTATCCATCCAAACACAACAGCTGATCTTCCTGTTGAGGAGTAATTCAGTCTGGTTTTCTGGAGGAGGGCGTACCTGGTCTCCAGCTCGTTGTAGTAAACACCGTCTGAATCTCTGAAGATGAAGAAGTAGTTCTCCTCGTAGCCTTTGCTGGCTTTGTTTTTCACGTTCCAGTTGTACTCCCTGGCAATCTTATACTCATACCTGGAGGACAAATAAAACACATGTAAATCTTTGTACTGAAGAAAAAAAAACAATGTTCCTGCATGACTGTCACTCACAGGTCATCAGGCATATAGTCCATCCCTTCCTCAAAGTCCCTCTTGCGCTTGCGGATTGTGTCTTCGTTGGGCAGGAAGTAGGCCACAAACTGGTTTCCTTCCTCATCCATCATACCCCTGTGTTCGGGAGATAGTCAACATGACTCAGCATTCAAGCAGAATTATTACAATAACAACAATAATATCCACTTTATGTATATTATAATGACCTGATCATAGCCTGAGACATCATCTCCACTCCAGCTGGACCGGAGATGTCTTTAGGAGCAGGATCAGAGTCAAAGATGACCTGAGCGCAGGGGTTGATCCACATCTGGGAGAGAATTAAGAGCATGTTAGAGCCGTCATGGTACCAGAGGTTTTTTTTCCCCAACTTGTGTTTTTATGAAGTGCATGACAGTCAAACAACTATATCAGGCAGGGCTTTTTTACATAAAACCTGCATCATAAAATAAATACTCTGTTGTCCCTCAGGCCATCAGATTGTACAACTCCTCTTCGGGGTAGGAGGATTTACAGGAAGACAGAGGAAGAGGAGGAGCAGTAATTAGCCTGCAGCCACATTTTTTAATTTATTCTTCTTTTTATTTATATCTATATCTATCTGTCTAATGTATATTTTGTCTCATATACTTAACTGCTACTGGAATCTTAATTTCCCTGCCTTTTATTACTTATTTTGTTGTATGGACTGTAAGAAAAGGCTTGATCAAGTAAGATTACTCAGAGAACAGTAGTCAGCAACAGTAGGTATGAGGAAAAACTGACCCATTTGTTATTAACCTATGGGTTCAATACATTTTAACCTTAAACATGAGAATATTTTACAATTGGATAAAATAAATGAAAAGTGAATTTGGAGACCCTGAAAAGTAACCTCAATAAATCCAGTAAAAAAAACATATACTTATAAATTGCAAAATAACCACTGTGTTTAACTTAAACATAAGCTTATTCTACAACTAAATTAAATAAACAAAAAATAAATTAAATGGGCTGCTTGTATCTGAGTGCTTATATAGGATATCATAGATGCAGGCCGATATAATCAATGTTTGTTTTTTTTGCTGATATCGGACCGATATACGCCATCAATATCAGATAGGGACACCCCTACAGTACTAATAAGTAAAAAAGTATCAATCATATCCCGAACTACAGACATTTATGTTCAATACAGCATTTGATGGTATTTTGTAATATCATGTCTTGGTGTTCATATTATCATTTCCAATGATACATCAAGACACCTTTGCCCCCTTACAGTAAGGCGACTGTCATTCAACACCCTCTCCTGTCCAGCTACTTTGTTATTATCATATTGTAATGTTTTTGGTAGATACAGTGCGTGGTCTTTTGGCTCACCTTGAAGTCTGGGAACACTGGAAGAATCTCCACCGGAGTGACTCTCGGTTTACTGTAGTGCTGTGAAATCTGGAACCAAAAAGGGATTTATTTTCATCAATGAGTCAGACTTACATGATTACATTGTGCTTATAAAGGCACTGATTTGCAACTTCAATTGCTCTCTGTGACCTTGTGTGTGTGCATAAAAATCTAGAATAAAGGTTCCCCCTTGAGCTGGAATGTGCATATATTGCTACTTTTGATTTTTCTCATCACTCACAGACTTCTGTGCATCCTCAAACGTCTTCTCAATAGCAGAAATCTGGCTGTCTCTGTCCTTGTAGATCTCTTCTTCTGTGAACTGCTGTTTGACGGATACACCAATCCTGGAGACAACACATGGAGCGGTTAAAAACATGCACTAAACTGTGCTTCATCACTACGCTCAAAACACATCTCTACTGTCAGGTCTGTTTTTTTCATGCTTTAATAGAAGTTTATAACCAGAAAAGTACAACTGTATCACAGTTCGTATTTCACTGTTATGGCTGCATGGCTTTATCTTAAAGCCGGGCATCCACTGTGAGATTTTTGGCCCTTTTTGACACGATGTTTCACCTGTGCAACTATTTGGGGGATCGGGCTGAGTTTTGGCTCAATCATGCGTCTCACATTGTGCAGTATACACGAGGTAACAAGAAGCGATTAACACCTCACGACCACCTCCCAATCGATCGGATGAAAATAAAACTGTTGGAAATCCTGGTCGCCCCTCGTGAGTCTATGTCAAACTACACATGCTCAAATGTAGATACGGAAGAAAAAACAAATGCACAAGATGGAGCAGCATGGCATCACAGCGGACCTGGACCCAAGCAATGGAGGGTTAACTTGTTGAGCTGTGACAGGCACAGTGGAGCCTATTTGGGCAATGTGTTTTTGTTTATTCATTCGCATCTGTGAGCATCCGACCACTTTCCACTTCTTCTTCTTCTACTACTACTTTTAATGTTGCATTTCGAGTCCGACGTGTCGTCATGGATGTATTATAAGACTTTATTGTATTATAAGTTCTTATAATACATCCATGCGTGTCATACATGGACGAACAGTGTGAGCAGTCAGATTGCAGCCAAGCATCGGGTCGTATAGTGTGAGAAGAAGAATCGTGAGCTGTGAACTGTTAAGCCCTGCGATTCACTTGTTCAGTATGAGCAGCAGCTGAGCACCGCGATCGAAAAAGTGGTACAGTGGATGCCCGGCTTAAGGTTGAACCAATGGATAAATAAAAAAATAACTAAACAAAATGAAATAAATAGAAACAAAAACCAGAACTTCTCCAAATCTAACAAGGCCAATTTCAAAGAGTCGACTTTGTGAACGTCAGGTCAACAACACAAAGCCTCTGTTTAGGAGTAGAAGTCGGAGTATCCTTTAAAAAATGAAAACAGATTATTTATCATCAACGTTAGATGATGAATAATCTGTTATGTGCTTTTTATCATTTATTTTCTTACTGTTGACTATAATGTCAAACAGTGAACACTGCACTGAAGCTTGATTTGAAATCACAATATCTGCCAGAAAAAAACAATTGGATCTTTTCCTAAAATCGTTCAGCCCAAGGTTATGGTCGATAAATCTGCATTAATGTTTAGTGTAACAATGTTTTTCTACATACAGCAAACAGAAACAATTTGGGGTCCAGTATGATCTGTTTGGAAATGATCTTCTCAATGTTTTTAACCTCTTCTCAAAATATTTTCCTTTCCTGCATTCCCACACACTGCCGAACAGGGATAACTTACTTGACCTCCACTTTCTCATTGGAAACGCCGTATCTGTTGAACTCTGTGGAAATGTACTCTGTCTTTCTCATCCATGGCACAACTTTGGCGTGCTGCTGTGACCTAATAAAGAAACAGAAATGTTAAAACCCAGCACTCTCCTCATAAATCTCACATAATCTGAAACTCTCTGTTGATGAACTCCACCTCTTTGAACTGGATGGAGCCTGGATGTCCTCCTCCAGCAGCTTTTCATCAGCTGGATCCAAGATAACTGGGGACAAACAGAAACACTTCAGTCAATGTTTGATCAAAAAACTGCAGACAGAGAGTTTGAAAGTTCAGATGTGTGGATTATTACTGTTAGGATCGATGCGGTAGGTGTCTGGGTTGATGAGATCGATGGTCACTCCGAGGTCGGGTTCAGTGAGGAGCTCATGCTTGTGCTGCTTCTCCAGAGAGGTGGCTTTATACTGTACAAATCTGAAACAGCACAAACAGAAGCATGTCACATCCTGACAACCTGAGTTTGTCGGTGTGTGTTCATGACCGAGCTCTCCTCACCTGTGCTGATCGAATGGATATGTGATAAACTTGGGGTCAAAGGGGATGTCGGGCAGGCTGTTGCAGTACTTCACCCTGCAGACCACCCCTGACCTGTAACAGGCACAGAATAAAATATTAAATGGACTGCCGTGTAAATGAACTGATTTCAAACAGCAGGTTTAATGATAAGGGAATGGTTGTGTAGTGGAGGTGGATTTTACCTCTCGGGGACCGTTCTGTGTGAAGCTTGTCTACTGGAAGAGAAAAGAGAAATGCTCAGGTTAGCTCATGGTGACAGGGAGTTACAACCTGTGAGAAAACAGAGTCCATGATGAGTGCCAGACCACAGACATCACCCACTGACAAACAACAAGCAACAGGGATGCAACCAACAATTATTTCTATTAGAGCTGGGCAAAAAATCGATTAAATTGACTAATTCAAATTATTTTCTGCAAAAGATTTAAAAAATTAAAAATCCAGATGTTTTTTCTTGCCTTAGTCCAATTGTAAGTAGTTACAATTTTTTGAAAAAAAAAACCCTACAATTTTCATGATGGTCGGCCTTGTAGGGTTCGCACAAGCACTTTTATAGGCTTGTATTTCTTATTTAAGTAGATTAATTATTGATCAGAGAGTTTCATGCTAATACTGTAAAAACACCTCAGCCTTTTAGTTTTTATGTAGACAAACCTGCCTATGTTTATACTACATAATCAACCTTTTATGACCCAGACTTTGACTTTATGAGGGAAACATTTAGACAACATAAAGGCAAAACTTGATTTGTTTCATTTTTATGTCACTGGGACTTTTGTTTCTTTTAGGGAGGGAAAATCAATTAAAATCGTAAATGAGTGTTGTGGGAAAAAATCGGAGATTTTATTTCTAGGCCATATGACGAGTCACTGACTATCGGTCAATCAGTTGAAGAGTCAGGTACTTATTTATTCTTTTCTTATCAATACTTTGTACTGTTATGATATTACATCAAACTAGAAAGCACTCAGAGAGCACAAAACCTCTGCCAAGGTAGCTCACATATTGCTGTTACATCTATAAAGTAATAATTCCACAATGGGACTTTAATGTTTTTAAGAGACATACAGCTGATGACCTGTGAATGTGATTTTCAAAGTTCCTTTAATGCTTCTGCATACCATCATGTATGGGTGATATATCGGCTGAAAATATCTGCATATATTTAAATATCTGCACAATATTGATATGTATCTTTAAAGGCCAATATCTTTCCATAGTGATATCATACAGATAAAATGGAACATCTATAAGATATCTATAAATCCCATACGTTGACTAGAATATTTTCAGAATGTAGATGACTGATTGAACGATTAATTGTATATTTAGCTGTCATGCACACACAAAGTGCCAAACCCTGATGTGCTTATAAGACACCACAAACAAAGTTGTTGTGGTTCCACAGTTCACAACAGACTGAAATTAAGTGGAGTTTGCTCTGAAAAATAAATATAGAAATATAAAGATAATATCTGCCAAAAAAAGTACAAACAAATCATTAAAGTTTACCTCATGATGACTGAAGCCCCTTTTTGTAAACAATACCGATGGTAATCAATAGAAATCATTTATATTAGGGATGTCCCAATCCGATATTGATATCGGATATCGGTCAAAAAAACAAATATCGGATTATATCGGCCTGCATCCTAAATCTCCTATATCAGCACTCCGATACAAGCAGTCCATTCTGATATATTTATTTTTTATTTTATTCAGTTGTAGAATATGCTTATGTTTAAGTTCAACACAGTGGTTATTTTGCAATTGGTGAAATATGTTTTTCTTTGATTTATTGAGGTCACTTTTCAGGGTCTTCTAATATTTTTTATTCATGTTGTTTTAATTGTAGCATATTCTTATGTTTAAGGTTAAAATTTATGTAACCTATTGGTTTATAACAAATGAGTCAGTTTTTCTCATAGCTATTATTGCTGACTACTGTTCTCTGTTTGAGTAATCTGACCTGATCAAGCCTTTTCTTACAGTCCATACTACAAAATAGGTAACAAAAGTCTGTATGATTCCTGCTGATATCGTATCGGATTGATATCGGTATCGGCCAACACTCAAGGCTGCAATATCGGTATCGTATCGGAGGTGAAATAGTTGTATCGGGACATCCCTAATTTATATTAACATAAAATGTTGTTTCTTGCATCACACGTTTGTAACAGAAACAGACTGTCACCATGAAGGAAACAGGTCAAATTTAGTGAAGTGGAGGCTTTGTGCTCTTGACAAATATCAGTATCTGTGACGATGACTCTAGTAATATCAGCATATCGGATATCAGCACAAAACAATATTCTGCATCCCTTAAAACTCCTTTAATTTGGATATTTGATTTCTTAACAGGATAATCACATTATTTGATTGTTTAAACCCACATTGTTTTTAACATTTAACACAAATGGGAAAAACAAAGGCCAGTTTCAGAAGTTTTGATGGCCAATATTATCCTTCAGCTCTGAAATGACCCTTTACCAGCCGTTACAGGACGTGTAGATGAGGTTTGTTGTTGCTTTAAGGTTTTAAAAACACCTGTTTTATTACTGTTTGGGAAACTGCAGACAAGCTGTTCAACCTAGACAGAGGGTAAAACCAAACTTGTCCTAAATAACAAAAAAACCCTTCAACTACTATCCTGACTTACTAAATGGACTTCGCTGATGTACATTAAACTCAGACTGGTTCATAAATGAAGTTAATCTTCAACAGTTTGCTTCCTGACGTTAACTGACGTACAGCAGCCGTTAAAAACAACACTAATTTTTGTATTAAGGAATATACGCAGCTGAAACATAAACTCGCCTGAATAAATAAACTAAAAACTCAACCCCCGCTCTGTTATTAAAATAAATAAAACATTTGTTCTGACCTGTGCCCGTCCTCCCGCTGAGCCTGCGTCTGAATCGTCGGAGCCATGTTTGTGAAGAAACGCTCAAACAGAAGCACAGCTCAGCTTCTGCTCGAATATTAAACACAAATAATTCCGTTTGTTATCGAAACTATTTCTCCTTGTTCAACTAAACTCAGCTCTGACTCTAATTTCTGTTACAATGTTGACTGCATTTTCTCCTCACGGCGGAACAGCACGGTGAACCGGAAGTAGAAGAGCATCTGTGTGTTTGTGTGTCTGTGGAAGTGTGAGCGCCCCCTGCTGTCCTGGCATGTATACCACCCAGGGGGAGGACATAGGGCACAGCTTTAATACTGTTCTAGTCTCTATAATTTCATTTTTGACTCTTTATTTGTGAAAACAAATAGTACAAACACGCCACTTCCAATAGAAAAACATTTTGAGACTGAGCAAATGTATTAGTCAGATGTATATAAAAAAAACTACAACACGGAGAAAGCCATGAAAAAGTAGACAATTACTAAATATACATAGATATTCAGATACACACATATACACTTTGATTACAATTGACTGGGATCTGATTAAAAGAGAAACCTGCTACATATTCTGACAGTGATTGGATATTTTAAGATTTAATCCAAATAATCAATCAATCAAAATCTATTTATATAGCACTTTCCATACAAAAAAAAGGTAGCACAAAGTGCTTTACAAACAGAAAAATGAATTAAATGAAGGATTTATAACCCAAACCCACTCCACCCAGCCCCTGAACCCACCCACACAGCAATCCAAACACAGTGTTGATAAAAAGCATCATAAATAACAGACAGTTGGGGTGGACATTAGCCCAGTTGGTAGAGCATCCGCCCCATGTACGGGGGGCTGCCAACCCCCAGCAGCGGCTGTAGGTTCGATTCCCGGCCTCAGCCCTGTGCTGCATGTCATCCCCCCTCTCTTCACCCGCTTTCCTGTCACAACTTCAGCTGTCCTATCCAATAAAGGCCATAAAAAGCCCCCAAAAATAAATAAATAAATAAAAGACAATAATAAATCACACAGCTGTACCCAGTACATACTGAGGAAACGCCATCCTGAAGGTTTAAAAATGAGAAAACACTGGAGGTTAGGTTAAAAGTATAAAATTAAATATATCATGAAATAAAATAAGAAAATGAATTTAACAAAAAGAAAAAAAACCTTGAAATTAAGTTAAAATATACATATATATTATAATAATAAATAAATAAAGAATAAAATAGGTAAACTAGAAAATAATATAAGGAAAAATAGAAAAGATTTAAAAAGAAAGACAAAAAATAAGATAAAATAATAAAAAGTGGCCTGTAATTAGAATGAATAAAAACACTAAAAGGTAATTCAGGTAAAAGCTCGACTAAAAGTTAGGTTTTGAGTTTGTTTTTAAAGACATTAACATTAGGTGCAGCCCTCAGGTCTACAGGTAGGCTGTTCCATAAGCAGGGGCCATAATAGTAAAAAGATGCCTCACCATAAGTTTTTGTTTTAACTTTGGGAACTGTTAACAGAGAACTTTCTAAAGACCTGAGGGCTCTAATGGGCTCGTATGGTAAAAGCAAATCAGATAAATATGAAGGACTAAGACCATTAAGAGCTTTAAAAAACAGTAAAAGAATCTTAAAATCTTTCCTAAAATAAGACCAGAAAATCTGAATATTTGTGAATTTACATTCAGGATTATGAGTAGGCATAAAATTAAATGAAATATTTTGGTCCTCCAAAACAAAACCAAATCTAAGAGACAGCGACATATTATTTTATAAGATCCAAACATAATTTTTTATCCAGAATAGATCAGATAGATTGCAAGAAGATGTTCCTGACTTCTTATTTTATCTTTGCTGAATGCACACTAATCTAAATCAATATTGAATTTTAAATGTATACATTCTCTGCAAAGGTAAATTTCATTCATTGTTTTGAAGCACGTTTCTTTCGCTTCAGGCAGTAACAGGACGGAGTTTTCCCTGAGTCATGGCTATGGCATAGTCTAACCTAATTTAAGATCAGAATATTTAAAACTAAATACTCACAACTTTTATTTTGTGATATCAATGATGTGAAAGGGCCATCAGATAAAACAGAAAACCATAGTTCAGTGTGTTCATCCATTCAATGAATTCTTACCTCCATCAAGAAGGTTATGCTTTTGTGGTATTTTTTAGTTTATTAACAGGATAACTTGAAAAGTTATGAATGGATTTTCCTCATATTTTTGTGGTAATTTTTCATGACACAAGGAAGATATGATTCAGTAGTAATGGTGATCTGAATCTGTAAGTGGATCATGGATTTTTTTTTCCCCAAGGATTTTATTGTGGGAAGAGCAAAGTGTCAGAAATGCCTTGGTACAGATTTGTGCTCTTGGAGAACTTCTAATCTAGCTTTGCCACAAGCCACATTCTCCAAGAACTACAGCTTACTACACATGGGTTGTGCAAACCAATCACATGGCTGCAGACACACTGATACTGTTGAATGGAGTCGGTGGGTGGGCCTCCTGGCATGAAAAGTGCAAGTTGTGCATTCAAGGTCCGAGGTGGGAAACTAGTTTCAAGAGGGGCCACTTAAGGTCCTCCAACTCCCTTGTAGAGGTATTCCACTTAGTGTAAAATATTAAAAAAATACATGTTCATATAAAAGCAGACATCTGGTAACTCGTAATCAATATTATTGTACTGCCTTGTCCTTTCATATACTATCTCCTTAAATATCCTTATTGCAATAACTATTTACCATGCTGACTACCAGTAACTTTTTGACTTACTCACACAGGAAACCACAACAGCACAACAGTTCTGTTCAAATTAAATTCCTTTAATAGACAGAAAATAATACAAAATGTCTTCCAGTCCAATAATCTCACAGGCTTGCATTCATTTACAGATTCCTTTTGACAGTGTAGTTTCACATCTATCAATGACTGGATATAAATTTATCATGTTAAAGGGATAGTTCAGGTTTTTAAATGGGGTTGACACTGGTAAATATAATTGCCATTGAAGCAACTGGCCAGCTCTATCTCTGAAGGGAGAAAGACGGGTGGGGATACTTACGAGTGGCACCTGAAACCTCGCAGTTATCCTTACTTCAAGGGTAAAACAACAAGAAAAATAAGTTGGATTGACTAGACTCAACAGTAGGATTCTTCACTTTTCCTCACTGTACCACAAACTGATGTAATCTAACCCTCAGAAATATTAAGAAGATGGGTCCTTCAAGCATCTTTGTAAAAACAAGCAACACAAATGGCCGAAGCACAGATTTCTGTCACGTGATGTGGGCCTTCACCAACTCTGGCTTGTTGTTTTGGATATTGTAATATGGACTTCAGGATCCCTCATGGCTCAGATGGCCAACATAGTTATTACCTAAGCCAAGGAGGTTATGTTGCAGGTGTATATTTTTGTCTGTTTGTTTCTTTGTTAGCAAGATAAGGAAAAGAGTTCAGGAGGGATTTCGCTGAAATTTTCAGGAGGTGTTGGCAATGGCCCAACTTAAAAATGATTACATTCAGATTTTATTAAAGTCTACATACATTTGTCTGAGTGCAAAACATTCCTGAAATTTCCCCCCAAAAAAACATATGTTAACATTGGGCATAACTTCAGAAACCATATCTCTACCATTTTAACAGATATACTTCCAGTTTTACAGAATAATATTGGGTCCATGTCTCCATCATCAAATTAGATTTTAGTTGGATTCGGTCAAGCTTCACATCACAAAAAAACATTTTACTTAATAAATGGGAAATCTCAATGACGACATTCAATAATTCATATCAAATAAAAATATTAATATTAATATAATATTAAGTGAAGATCCTGGATCTGGTGGCACAGACTTGTATCTTTTACAGGAATTGTTTAAAAGCTGCTGCCAGAACTGAGCTGCTTGGCGAAGGTCTGTGCTCTCTGAATGCTTTTCTAGAGTTTGTGTAACTTCATCCTAAAATTGGGTAATAACAAGGCTTTCAGTGTCACCATGTACTGCTTTGTACTGCCTTACCGGACTGCCTCCCCTCAGGGACAGAGCTGGCCAGTTGTTTAATTGACAATTATATTTACTACTGCCATAGGCCTCAAGGATCCTGTCTTCAAAAAACCTGAGCTATCCCTTTAAGACAGAGGATTTACACCCTCCGTAGTTCTTTTAGGTCCACATCCAGAAAGTTCTGCCTAATTTCCTGGTTCCCTTCTGCAGTTACCACTTTTACATTGCACCAATTCAATTATGTCAAACTGAGCAAAATCCATCAGCCCCCAAGGAACAGCAGATATACAGAAAATAAAAACCATAATGAAGAAAATGAACCATACATTTGAAAGAACCATAAAAGTGGTATTGTTAGTCTGACTACTTCCTCTCTGCTAGGTAAGAGCTGCATTAAGAGTGAAGACGTGATTTAAATGATCTGACTTAGATTTTAAAGTCTTAATAACCTATCTGGTTTGTTAAAATCATCAACAAACAGAAACAAACTGGACCAAAACCTCTGATACTAAAATATTCTCATTGCTAAAGGCTGTGTCATGTACAACAAAACATTGTTACATGGTTTAAACATTCATGTGTCAACCATTAAATACACTCAATCTGATTTCTCTGACACAATCTGCAGCTGCCATCAATAACAGCTGAACACTACTATGATTACACCAGGGCTGGGCAACTGGCGGCCCGGGACCATATGCAGCCCTCCTGTCATTTTAATCCATCCCGCCTGTAAGTTTAAGAAATCCAAAATGCTATTTACATGAAGAAAATCTGACGAAACAGCCATTTATTCAAGAAAATAGAGCTAAGATTTGTCACTGTATCTGTGAATCTCTTTATTGCATCTGCAAAAATAGAAATCAAGGACCTAAATAAACTTTGACAACCATTACATGCTCTGTTGCATCAAAACATTAGCTGAAACGAGCTTGAATTCTGTTTAGCTCATTTGTGAAAGTATCACTGTTTGCATTAGAGATTGAATATAATGAACTTTGTGAAAGCTAAACAGCAATGTTGTCCCTATTCGTGCTCTTCAAAATGTGAAGCCATGGTTCTATGGCAATGAGGATGATGTTAATGCGGCTTTCTTGGTAATCAAAGTTGCCCGTCCCTGGATTAAACTACTGTCTCAGTGAGAATCTAAAACAAAGTTAATGAAACAAAGAAGCACTGAGATCATCCTTTCTATTTGAAGTGTCTGTTTCCTGCCAAATGATGCAAGGGTGCGGGAATAGATACACGATTAAGGTCGTTCCACTATCTTTTAGTTAAGACTCCCACATGCAACATCTCCCCACTGCCTATAACAAAAAAGGAGGCCTACTTTTATCTTAAATGACAAGGAAGCACATCAGTGTGCCGGGGCAGTTATTGCAAAGGTGGAACAGATACTGCTTCTCATCCCGTCCTCCAGTCAGCCCTCCATCTGAGAATCTTTTCAGTCCGCGTCTTCGTCAATCTTCATCTCAGGTCTGCACATCCGTCTGTATTTGTGAATCGGCTCTGTGGAAGACAAAAAGTTAACTTTCTTCACAACAATCAAATACTCTTTCTAAGAAATCCGTTTTAAAGGTCTTACCTGCTAAGCATGTAGATCAGTTGCCCAGGATCATCTGCAAACACCCTGCAAAGCCAAAACAGAGGCATCATGAAAAAATGAATGGCAATCAGAGAAACAGATGTTTCGTCGTTGCACATAGTGTGGACTGGAGGCAGATTATGAGCAGCCCTGTCATTGAGTGACAACATACAAACCATCCAGCAGGCGGTGCTGCTCAGGCCAAAGGCGGAAAAAATATAAATCATGACAAAAAAAATCTGATTAAATTCCTAGAAAATACCCAAAAATATCAATCAATCAATCTTTCTTTTTGACAGCAGCAGTTCATAACAAGTATTATCTCAAGGCACTTTACAACAGAGCAGACTGAACCACACTCTTCATTTTATAGATACACAAATATACAAATATTATGTAATAAACATATTGGTATATACACATCCATCCATCCAGAGATGCATCCACCCTGGCGGAGACAAAGGGACAATAATCATATTTGTCTCAGCTGAAAATAGACTCAATCAATCTATCTTTGTATAGCACCAAATTTGTTTGATATAGATTTATTAAAGGTAAGCCTCTTGAGATGTGGCATCTGGTTGTAAAGATAGTTGCCATGGATATATAATCAATACATCTTTGATCAATCTAATATCAATAAATCTAATGAATATAATCTTGAGAGGACTGATGTTGATTAATAGCAGCATCTAGCTGAACTGCTTCTGCTTTATAAAGGTTCAAAAGTCCTTTGTGGTCCAGCATATGTTTGTTTGTCTTGCTGATAGGGCTGGACGATTATGGTAAAAACAAGAATCCCGATTATTTTAAGTGATAGTGAAATCACAATTAATATCCACAATTATTCATTTATTTAAAAACTTCAGTATTGAATTAAACACAACTTTGAAGAACCAATGAGCGGCACAAACAGTATTATTGATCCACATAAGTCACACACACTCGCTGTGGCTGCACGTGGAACACAGAAGCGCTATGAAGCACAGGAACTTGCATACACGGCACTCCACACTGTGGCATATTAATCATTTTTCTTCGATTATAATGTTTTTATGATTATCAGATGGCAAAGCTGAAATCACGATCAAAATCCGATTAATTGTCCAGCCCTATGATAAAGGTATGATGCCAAAATCTGGATGATTCAAAGAGAGTACCCTGGAGTCTTTCCTTTTCTACAATGACTTTGTGAATTCATCAGGACACCTTAAGCTAACTTAAGGAAGTCCAGGAGGCACTACTGTCCTCTGTTTGTATACACGCATAGAATACTGATGTGTTCCATCTACATGGAAACTGGGAAGAGGGGAGTGGGAATTATGTCACATCCCAGGCAGATGCATTCCTGTAAGGAGCTGGTATAGTTGGACTAGTTGAAGGCGTCCAACTTTGAAGTGATAACTTCCCACCAAAGGGGCATTTCCAGGGACTGAAGGTAATTAAATTTGCAACTAGGACTAGCCCTGTCCAAAGATAAACTGGAACGCACCATTACAGCCATCTTTAATCATTAACTGGAGGGTGGTAAGGATCCTCTGTCTTTCTGACTCTTAATTATGACTTCACTTATCACATCCCTGTACAAATGGATTCCACCATAAGTCCCTAAATGAATAACTGGTAATATTCACAATCCTGTATGCCATCATAATCCTGGCAATCAGCCTTTTTGGAGAGTAGAATCTGTGACACCAGATAAATAAGCCATAAAAATAAGATGGTAATTTAAGAGGATAAAATACATTAAAATACACAATTAAAGGACATGAATACATACCCATCTCCCCAGTGGTAAAATGCTCGGTCCTGATAAAACATGGACAGGAACAGCCAGACACTGATCGTCTCTACCCAGAAGATTACAAACAGGAACCATAGCGATGACAGCAGGACTTCACACAACATCCTGGACAACTGGAGGGACACAAACAGGTTTAAAGGTTTAGAGTGGAAGTGCTGTGACAGTAAACTATACTGTGTCTCTTTTCTGAGCATCATCATTCAACATATTTTCTGCACTTGTTGGCAAAATGAGGGAAGACTGTAGACCAGGGTAGCCAAAAGGGGGCCTGCTACCAGCTGGTGGCCAACTTTTGAGGAGCCTTAAGGTACCTTAGAAAAACAGTACAGGTTACCACCTTAACTTGCACAAAATAAAACTGCAAAAAAACGACCTTATCAGTAGAGTTTAACAGATGAAAACAGTCCTAAAGGGCATAAAAGTATGATGTTCTAAAAGTATTTTTTAATTTCTTTTTAATAATTGTTGTGAGGAACCTATAAAAATAAAAAGGTAAACACACTGTGTAATACGTACCCGATTAAATGCGTTCTATTAACTCTTTTAGGCAAACTGTACAAATTTGTATTATTTATAAACATTAAATTAACATGTAGGCATTCAAACATGTAGCACCCCATACTCTTTGTTGTTTGAGTAGCTCCTCGGTTAAAAAGGTTGGTAACCCTGTTTTTAAAGCCAGAGTCCATTGGAGGGCAATGGTCATTCTGTCACCCTCTCCATCCTCTTCATCCAGAGTTTCAGCTCCAGATACCTTTCCTTGCAAGGCCAAATCAAATAGGTACATTAAATTCTTTGTCCCATTGGCCATTGGTTTTGTAAACAAGCTGCAGGCGAGCTTGATGGGAACGATGCACCTGTGAAACTGTGCTGACTCTGTTTACTTACATGTGTTTACTTGTCTATGTCTGTGGTACCTGGTTGTATGCTTTATCTGAGATGTGAAATACTGTAAGAATGTGTGTTTTAACTAATGTTGCAAACCAAAGTGATTATAAGGGGCATTAAATACTTTAAAATAAAAATCAAATCAAACAACCCCTGCAGTAGACCTGCATTATCCTGTTTGTGATATCACTTCACTATTTCTGCTGAACTATTTCAGAAAGTTGTAGTTTTTTGAGGTGGTCCTTGGAACACATTTAAAATCTTTACAGCATTAATCAAACACAATATTGCCTTGACAAATAAATATTGTTTAATATCATCTCATGTATGTTGATGATCTGGCCTTTTCCTTCCTGCAGTACTGAGTTTTAGCAGCTGCTGAACACAAGGGGAAATATGATACTGTGTAATATCAAAAAGCACTGTGATGTGCAGTAAAGCTAAAAATGACTGTTCACTCTTCTCTGCTGTACCTGGCCTTGTTGATCACCTGTCCGTAAAGAGCTCGTGCGGCACATTTACGTTACAACATGGAGGAGAACGAGCTAGCCTGCTAACCAGAGTGTAGCTAAAGTGAAGCTAACTGCATCCTCTAGCTTTTTCAGCTCTTGTGCTACAGTCTGGAGCTTGAAAAGCAAATTAAGTTTATCATTATGTTCGTATTTTAACAACAAACATTGCTTATTTAGCCAACAGTGAGGTCATGTTGTTGTTCAGTGGATGTTACGTGAACAAAATGAAGAAGCTTTGTTTTTAAGAGAAACACAACTGACATGTGACACACGGAGCTGAATGTTAAGATAAAACCAAATAAACTGATGAAAAATGTTGCAGCAGTTTCGACTTACTCAGTCCTGTGGGGTCTGCATCTCTTTCTCAGGCTAACTTGCTAACGCTGACTTTTGTTTACAACATACGTCACACATCACGATACATCGACTTCCGGTCCTCCGACCAGGCAGCCGACTGATTGGTTCCCCAAGCTGTGGTCCGACGGAATAGGAAGGTATAAAAAAGGAGTACGATTTTAAGGCTATTGCACAATAAACAGTATGTGCATTGAATAGAATGATCTACTCTCGTTCAGGAGTAAAAACAACAAAATTCAACAATTCCAGGGAAGTTGGGACGTTCTGTGAAACGTCAATAGAACAGAATACAATGATTTGCTAATCATCTTCCACCCTATATTAAATTAAATACACATTCCAAAGACAAGATACTTGATAATCAAACGGATAAACTTTACTGTTTTGTTTTTGTTCACTCAATTTGTATTAGACGCCTGCAGCATGTTCCAAAAAGCTGACAGCATGTTGACTGCTGTGTTAAATCACATTACATGTGTGGTGTGATTGAACAAGCTAAAATTCCTCCTACCTCTTCTCAAGCATGTGGAATTGCTGCGCTTGCAGGATGTTGTCAGTGACTTACCCTAATTGTTTTCTTTTGTTTTTGGAATATGCATGTGTTTGTGGTGACTAACCATGTTTGCTTTTGCAAAAACCTCCTTTCCTTTTAACAAAACTCAAGCATTTGTG
This sequence comes from Scarus forsteni, assembly GCA_036419115.1. Lineage (NCBI taxonomy): Eukaryota > Metazoa > Chordata > Actinopteri > Labriformes > Labridae > Scarus > Scarus forsteni. Next base: position 7,305,015 of record JAZDUH010000270.1, read on the forward strand.
AACTAAGGACACTTGTTGTTGAAGCTTTGAGGGTGGAATTCTTTCACATTATTGCTTGTCTTACAACTTCAGTTCCTCAACTGTCCCGGGTCTCCATTGTTGCATGTCCTGCTTTATCATAGATGTCTGGACTGCAGCAGGTCAGTCTAGTACCTGCACTCTTTACCGTGTAGAACAGGGGTGGGCAACTATCAATGCCAACAGAGCCACATCCCTTTTTTTCTGTGGCCGAGGGCCTCACTGTCATAATGTTGACACTCTCAATAAGAAAAATATATAAATGAACAAAAAACTGCTTAACAAAGGATTATACCAACTCATATATTCTAACTAAAACGACTTTAAGCTTCTTTTTAATGCTTACTAGTTTTTAAAGCCCAAAATCATTACCATTACCATAGTTTCCAAATGTGCTTTATACCAATACTATAAATTATATTTTAATATCTCATAAAATATTTTTAGAGATACAATCATAGCAAAGTAATAACTTTAACTACTCCTAAAAACACAAAGCATGTACCAGCACTTTTAGGTTAGTAAAAATATTTTATCTCCTATCCTATTTTATGCATTATGTAGTACTGGTTACTCATGATGAATCATGTTCAGTAACTGTTGTTTTGTTTTTATTTCCACATTGTTTGGGTTTTGTTTTTTTTTGGCAAATGACTGGTGGGCCGCATTGAGTGACGTGAAGGGCCACATATGGCCCCTGGGCCGCCAGTTGCCCACCCCCGGTGTAGAACATGTTTTCGCATTGTCTTGCTGAAAAAACATGTCTCTTGGATGGCAGCATGTTGCTCCAAAACCTGTACATACCTGTCAGCATTTATGGAGCCTTCACAGATGGGCAGTTTACCCATGCCATGGGCACTAACACCCCCATACCATCACAGATGCTGTTTTTTGCCCTTTACTCTCATTACAGTCTTGATGTGTTGTTATTTGGCTTTGTATGGTAGAGTTTGACCTTGTAGATGTAGAGGTGAACTATGTTAACTGAAAATGTTTTTCTGGAGTGTTCCTGAGCCCACATGCTGATATCCTCGACATAATGATGCTGCTTTATAATGCAGTGCTGCCTGAGGGATTGGAGGTCACAGGCATACAATGTTGCTTTTCAGCCTTGCTGCCTGCATGCAGAGATTTCTCTGGATTTTCTGAATCTTTTAATATTAAGGACTCTGGATGCAACTGTGTGTTCAGAACTGTTGGACTATTTGCTCACAGTTGTTCCTAAAGTGTTGAACCTCTCCCCGTCCTCATCAAACAACTTGTAACTCCGGCGTGTGGAAAGAATTTTGTTGGAAAAACATTGTGAGATTTTTCATCACACCAAAAATGAAAAAGGGACCAACATCTGCCCAACAATTCTGCTGGAGATAGCGTGGAGAACAGAATGTGGGACACACGCATATTTTTTGGCACTGTACTAAAATAACAAAATACTGGGATGATGTGTGGAAAGAGATGAAAACGATATTGGGATACGAGCTACCGAAAACATGTACTGTATTATATTTAGGAAATGTGAACCGAGAAAACATCCAAGACAAAGACTGGTACCTGATCAAGATTCTACTGGCATCCTTAAAAAAGGCCATAACAAGAAAATGGCACAATGAACTCCCCCCTACCCTAACGAATTGGTTGGATATTATTGATGAGATACAAGTAATGGAGAGACTTGCATATAATATAAAACTACAACTAATGAAATGGGAACACAGATGGGAAAAATGGACTGTCTACAAACACCACCAGAAAGACAAAGTAATGCTTCTGACACTCTGTTTTCTGTGTATTTTTTTTTCCCTTTAAATGAAAAAAATAATAAACAATAAGTTTGAAAAAAGAACCTCTCCCCGTCCTCGCTTGTGAACAACTGAGCGTTTCAGAGATGCCTCCTATATTCCATCATGACACTCACCTATTTTTAGTTATCCAGTTGAATGTTGCAAACAGTTTTTTGTTTTTTTTAGCATTCCTCAACTTTTCCAGTCTTTTGTTGCTCTTTTGCATTTTTGGAACATGTTGAAGGAATCAAAAATTAAAATGACTGAATATTTGTAAAAAGAAAAAACTATCCGTTTGAACACGATAGATGATGTCTTTATAATATGTTCAATTAAATACAGGTTGTTCATGAGTTGCAAATCATTCAATTCTGTTTTTATTTTTTACATTTAACACAACATCCCAGCTTCAGTGGAATTAAGGGTTTGTAATTAGCCCATTTTGTCACGGGGTGAGGGTTAGCTTTTTCAACACATACATTCAGAACAAACATTAAAAGATTAAAAAAATGCACAAGACAGTTTATACTAAAATTACTTTATTACAGCTGATTTCTGTTCAATATCCCTCTGCCAACACAATGGTAAATATAATACAAACAAAATAATAAATTTGATCCTATTCTTATTCTGTTTTATGAGTCTTTATACAAAAATTTAAATCCACTTTTAGTACTTTACCATCTTTTACGTAGTATCTTCTTAATCTCTCTGACATTCAAGAACAACTTCCACCATCTATACAGTTTAATACAGGTTATGAGTTGTAGTGGTAATGTGCCAAAGAATACTGACATCTTCAAAGAAATGCAATCTCTTTTCAAAATTTGCCTGTCACTCCATCCTCTTTTCAAGCCTTTTTTTATTCTCTTTGGCCACTAAGTCCAGAACCAACGTGTTTTTCCATGTCATACATTTCATGCCATCAGGAAGATGAGAGAATGCAGTGGTATCTGGGCTTGGCAACTCCGGTATGGCACAGTGTTTGACCATAGAAAGGATCACCATTTCCTGTTGCCTTTTCTTTTCCAATATGCTTTCAGTCAGTAGAATAAACTTTGACATCCAAGTAATAAAACCAAAATACAATAAAAAATAAAAACCCAGGTTGGTAAAATGGTCTCTTGACTGACGACGATTGACAACATTATCCAGACTTCCTCACACACAAAATTGACATTAAAGTTTCCAAGATTTGTGCATACGAACTTTAAGGTTGGCGTGTATGTGAGGTTCGATTGGCTGAACATTCGAACTCTTGGCTGTCTTTCTTGACTTAAGGTCTGACCACTTTAAATACATTCCTGTTCTCTTAACTAAATAAACCATACAAGAAGTAATGACTAGAACCTGCTCTGTAACAGTAGCTAGAACAATTCACTTGGCATTTAAGGAATCCAAAGACTTGTCGGACCAAACCTTTAGTCACTTGATACAATGCAGAACTTTAGGTAGGATACATACATGTGGAAATTTCACCCCCAGCATTTTTGTGTCTTCGGATGTGATAGGAATATACATCACAGTAGACATTCAAGAGAGCCAGCACGGGAGAAGAAGTGGCTCTGAATCAGAGTGGAAGAGGGGTCAAACAGGTGCAATGAAGAGAGACCGAACTCTGCTGTGGTAACGCTAAGAGATGGTGGACTTGTGCTGCATTCACACATCAACATTTTGTGGCTAAAGTTGCCCAACATTAGGTTATCAAGAGAAATTGATGGGAGTACGTTCCTAGGGTCAATGCTTCTGTGTCTGACACAGGTCGACATAAAACGTAGAGAAACGTTGTGCTGGTGGAGTATGATGTTCCTGATGGCCCCCGGATTTTAAATGTTCCCCAACATTCACGAAACACGTTGGTAGTGCTTTGAACTTAGGCCCCGTTTACACAACATGGGGATGATGTGAAAATGAAGTACGTTCACATGGATCCACAAGAACGACTGAAAATGCTGTAGCTTGCATGCCAGGCCAGTAGTTGGCTATGACAGTTTGTAGAGAAACAGCGGTGTTAGAATACGCGTACGCTTTCCGGTGAAGACACGTTTTTCACAAACAACAATGGCGGCTGGACACAAGAAGAGACAAGGGTTTCTTGTCTGGACAACCAATCTGTCTGGCTAGCAAACTGAGCACAGTTAGCAGCACAAGTGTTGCTAAGTTGATGGCCGGAGCGGCTGATGTTGTTGTTCTGAAGTTAGCACGCAACCTTCATCTGAGAGAGTACTGCGCATGTGCCACACATCATCATTTTCCCTGAAAACACTGAGTCCTGTTTCACTCTGGACCCTGGTTTCAAAAGTTTGCGGATTCAGGCAATCCCGTGAACAGAAGATGCAAATGCAATGAAAACTCTGTTTTTCGGTCATTTTCGTTGTTGTGTAAACGAGGCCTGAGACCAGCTTTGGCCTAGCATAGCTTGGTACAAGCATATCGTCATGCCATGTAACAAACGCCATATTAAGTGGACATGTGGGCCATCTTAGACCGCTGCAGCCAGTCTGAGAATTTTAACACCACTGCAAGAAGACTAAAGACGGCTGATTCCAAAATGGCACCTCAAGCTGTTCAACAGCAGTCCTGCAGAAATGAACACAGAATTGAAGTTTTGTTTTCATTGTTCATCCAATATCAGACTGAATTGGTAAAAGACCTTTCTGGAGCTCTTTAACTAAGAAAAAAAGCAAAGACTGAACGGTGAGGGCTGGTTAGACTGATTAAACGGACAAGCTAAAACTATTCTGAGGAATTGAAGCTCATAGCATTCAAATTTTGTTTTCTGCTTTGCTGCTTGCATGCAGAGATTTCTCCAGATTTCTAAATCTTTTGATAATATTATGGACTACGGGTGATGAAATCCCTAAATTTCTGACAGATGGCTGTCCCCAGTCCCGACTCACAGTCAAGGGCGTTAACAGGCCCCAGCCTTCGCCAGCAGAAATGAAAGCAGCTGCAACTGAGGGTAGCGAAGCATAGCTCGACTCATGCTGGCGTTTAAAAGTGTATTGGATGGAACGTTGGACATGTTTAGGCATATAAAATCGTCAAACTTGAGCATTGGCCAGCTGGCATTAACTTGGTCACCAGAGGCCAACTTTTCCCTGTACATCGACAAATGTTAGCCAAAAACGTCAGTGTGTGAATGCAGCTTGAAGAATTAAGTGGCATTTCAAGATGACAGCAAATACATGCATATGAGGCGCTCCGTCTGTGCACACGAACCAAGAATATCCTCTGATGAGCAACGTCCAGACAACTCAACAGCTCTTTCACTCGAGGTGGTGAAAGGTTTGCTAATATCAGTGTGGTCTGTCAGTTAAATAAAGTTAGTTTAAGAAATTATTTTCTTAAAAATGTGAGTTTAGTCTTTAATAAAATATACACATATGAACATTTAACTCCAGCTTTGTGATTCAGGGGAGTTTCTTAAGATAATTTTCCACAAAGGCCCTCTCACCAAAGTGTTTAAATTCTCTGAATGGAAAAGGACAAACAGCTCAACACAGAAGCTGGAAAAGGTTTAAAGGGCACAGACATACCAAACAATATATATATTTATAAAAAAAAGAAAACAACAGAGCAAAAGTGGGAAGAGAAAATATCATCAGAATGACTGCCTAAGTGCTTTTTCATTAGTTTTGTATTTGGCTGTTTCAAAGAGTGTTAGCTTAACTTTACATTTACATCTATATGCTACAATGGTATCCATTCAATCAACCCTGTTCTTGGGTTTTGTTGGATGTTGTAACATTTCCAAGCACCTTTTATTATTTAGTGTTAGTGAGCTGGGTCTGAAAGGGATTTATTGACAGTGATGTAGTGATAGTGCCAAGCCTGCTGTCATGGTCATGACATGAACGAGCTATCGACCTGCAGCGCTACAGCGATGACTTATCTTTGTAGGTCAACCTGGAAGTAAGCATCGCATGGGTTCCATCGACACAAAGCCCATGGGTTTCATGATTCGCAGAGGGCTCTTCCGGATTTAACAATGTCTCTATGAAATCATTAAAATCCTTTGTGTCTGTGTTGACCACAGAGCAAATATAGAGCATCTGAAACTCAAGCTATGTCCACACACAGGTCTGTAACTTTGAAAGGGGAGGTTTTCCTCTTTTTTTAAAAGAAAATATCACATCCAAAAAAAGAATGTTTCAAGTGAATTAAAAAGATACTCATTACATGCTCTTAATGTCAATGACGGGCAAAATGTTCACACAATTCTCCTACAAAGAGCGTTTTATCACCAAATCAAAGTCTGATTTGTGTAACAGTTTAACTTTTGATCATACTAACTGGTATTCGAGGTAGATCAGCCAACGATTAGAATAAACCAGTGTTTGTTTAACGTCACTGATACTGATCACCTGTACATCAACCTCACTTTTACCTTTCATCCACCCGTTTGTCACAATTTTAAACAAGCTGTTACAGAATCTCCAACATTTTACTTTCAGTCCTTTAAGTCAAAATACGAATCCAGTGTTGAAGTCTGTGCTGAAATTCATGCTGAGACCAACAGGATAAAAGCTAATCAGCTAAGCTAAACGAGCTACACATTGCGACACAACTTACGCAAGTCCTGATTAGTGATGCATTCAAGGTCCAAGCAGTAACATCATGATGTGTTCAAGTTTGTATTATTGGTATTTGTGGAAAATATGAATATGATGTGTTTGGATGTAATGTACAGAGTTGGAGATTTAGATTTTGGCTGAAGTTTGAAAAAATAATGTCCAGTGGGGGACTGATTTGTTTTCTTGGCATTAAGAAATAATGACATCAGTTAGATTAAGTAACTGAGTTATTATTCATGAATGTTTTGCCTTTTATTTTTGAGTGTATATGGATTGGATCAATAGTTTTAGACAGTCTATTGATGATTTTGTTAAATCACAAAATAAAACAAATAATAAATAACTCAGTAAATTGTGGGATCCTTACGACAGGATACTATTTCAATAGTACCTGGGGTATTTGTTCTACTATGTTGAGTTAATACTCAAAAAAAAAAACCTGTCAAAGCAAAACATGATCAGTGTCAGCACATCTCACAAACAGGTGATCAGCATCAGCCAATAAAAGCCTGTTCGGGGCATCTTCTGCATTTGCTTGTGAAATTTGGGAGTGTTTTTGTTTTAATACGAATCTGAGACATATTCGTTGAGTTAAATTAGATACTACCATTAAAAAAATTAAAAGCCCTCAAAACAACTTCAACTATGGTGACGGCAGGCAGCCATAGATGACTGGAACACACGGTCACTTCTGTAACAGCAACATCAGGTTTCAATAAAGACGCAAATGGTGTTTTTGTGGCAATACAGCAGGAGAGCAATTGTGAATGTCGACACAAAAACTGTGGTTAGCAGTGTCATGACAGCATAGAGCTCATGTACACGGGACACAGTTTTGGTTATGGTCAAATGGTGCTTTTCTATTTGTGATTTCTGCTAAACTATATGGACTGCAAGGTTACAGGTATTTCATTTCTGTTCAGACTCCTGACGTTTGGTGACACTGATGTTTCAGAGGTCAGCAGTGTCTCCATGTCATGCTTAGCCTCCCTAAGTTCAATTTGAACCTCGCAGAAGGTGATACAAAAAACTGTGCCAGGTATTAGTTACAATCCCCCATGGAAAACCAAATTAACCGAGTAAAGCTGAGTCGAGTCGAGCAGACACGGCGGAGCGGAAAAGCCCCATGAATGGACTTTCTAAAATCTTCTTCCTGGCAGGAGTTTTCTAAATGAGTGTTTCCTGCGACCAAAATTGCCATTTCTGTACAACCAAAAACATAGAAAAGCTGCTGTGTGTGAACATAGCCTGATTGAAAACTTCCTCGGACTTTGAGATGATGGAACCAGAAGTGCTAAAACACTGATTCACCTCCAGGTTTTTGGACTCACCACTGCAGCACTCTTAAAAAATAAAAATACCAGCTACAGTTTTAAGTGTAAGATCTGCAGGCTAGTGGAAACACTTCCTCTCACATTCATGAAGACATAAACTTGGTCTGTCCTATACTTGGTAAAATAGCTCTATCAAGGAATCACAGCACAGTTACTGCAGTTCAACTCTTAAGCTTTACTACAGGCGTACCGTCAAAACACTCGTCCACCAGGTGCTCTGTGAAAAACTTACACATATTAAGCTGTATAAAGTGCATTTAGAAAGGCAGCAGTTTTAAAAAGGCACTAATAAAAATCAAAAGATCAATACTAGGATTGTTTTTAAGGCCAACAAGTCTCCTTCTTATCTCCTCATAGCTCCCCTGGTGAGTGTGTACTACATTCTCTGTAAGGGAATGATCCCTAGAGTACGACCACTCTAAAGACCATAAAATCCAATAACTCTTTTCGAAAATACTCGAGTATTCATCTAACCTTCTTGTGAACACAGTGAATAGAGAATAATTTGAGAGAAGTGAGTGTCCTGCAGTGGAATAGTCAGAAAGGACTAAACCAACACTTTCTCTGATCATAAACTGATGAAACCTTAAGTATCAAACTATAAACATCTGAGATTTCTGTCATCGAACAGTCAAAGGCACTGGAGTCGTGTTGCAGCACAAGTCTTAAGACCTTTGCACACCAGACGCAATTTGTTTTGCACGTAATAATCTTTTTTGTTTGTTTTAAACCCATAGCTGGTACATGCAAGCTTACACATCAGCAACAAGCTGCTGCAGAGCAGAAGAAGTGTCTTAATTTTCCAGACCAAGGTTAATTTTTCTACGGTTTAGTCCATTAGCACATCCGACCAATGAGGGCAATCGATGGCATATAAAACACGGTCAGTCAAGCCATTCAACATGGCGACTGGCTTGCTGAAGGATCTGGATCACATAATTTGACCAAAGTAATGAAAATGACATGGGTAATACATTTTAAGACAACAGGAGGAGGAGGATGGTGTTGAAGCTGCAGTCAGAGGACCAGGAGTGTATGCTCAAGCTTCTGTAACTGTGGCGGTTGGTCTTAGACCAGGGGTACGGCTTTAGCTCCTGAAATAAATGTTGAAAATTACAAAGTTCTGCCCTCATTTACGCAATTAAAAGTGCACACTAAGTTTCAGTTGTTAAGCGAATTATTTCTGCCAAGGAGGTTATGTTTTTGCCTGCGTATTTCTGTTTGTCTGTTGGTAACTTTACGAAAAAAATACAAGATTGTTATACAAGAAATTTTTCTAGAGGGGTGGTGTGGTCCTAGGAAGAAGCTGTGAAAAATTAAGGGGATCCAGATATTTGTTTGGATGCAAAAACTTCCCAAAGTTAAACAAAAAAACAAAAAAACCCCACAAAAACACAAGTTTACATTGGGCCAAATTTAAGAAACATCTCTAGATTGACGTCACAAAAAACAATTCCAACCATCCCTCCTCGGCTGCTGTGAGGGTTCTGCCCTCTTTACTACATTATGGGGATTGTAGTTTATTTGGAAACTGACGCCAACTTTCTTCAAGCCTATGTGACTCCATTTCCCCTGCAATGCTGACGAAGGAGCTCTTCACACGGACAAACATGAGCCAGACTTTGCCGTCCAATCAGAGCATGTGGTGATCCAGATATCTTTTACAGGGGTTGTGGAAAAGCCACCGCAGTAACCGAGCTGCTTGGTTAAGGTTGGTGTTCTCTGAGTGCATTACTAGTTCTGGCTGCCATGGCGGGGTTCTGTCTTCCTAATATTCAAAATTTTGCGTCATTTACTTGCATCTTGGTGCGTAAAGGCCTTAAGTCTGTAACAATTTATTTGGTTCTGACTTTGCAAATTCTCATTCTTGCTGATGCCTGGAAAGCCAAGTGAAGTAAAACTAGTAAATAAAATCTGTTTAAGTTTATCACTATGACCATTACAGCAGGCTGGTATTGCAGCAGCAGAAGCATGTTTGGACACGTCTGCTGCATTTGTAACCATCAACCAGTGTAGAACAGAGGATTAATCAGTGGAGTTAGAGGAAGGGGAGCTAAATAAAATCATTAACCTGTGATTGCTTGATACCACATTGCTTAAAAGGACATAGTGAACACGTGCCAAAGGCGTTTGAACAGTGTTTGATGTGCAAATTGAGACAATGGCTGTGAATAGCACAAACATGTAGTTTTAAAATTCCATAGGAGAGAGCTGTAAATAAAAACAAATGGGAGTTTTATATGTTGACACTCAAACTGCTAATGTAACATGAATTCAACGATCTGTATGTGTATCGATAAACTGCCGTGAGGACGGGCTGCATCTCTCTCAGCCCTTTTGACCTGAGCAACATTTTTTTGATCACACATCCACATCTGTACACGGGAAACAGAGGCGCAGGGAACGACAAAGCAGCCAAGCTCAAGTGCCAGCGCTCTGTCCTGCTGTGTTTCTTGGACTCTACATCCCCCCCACTAAAGCTCCTGAGCCAACAGGAGGTCTATGTGTAGGAGAGGTGTGACCCGTTAGATATTTGAGAGGTGACGCTGGTACTCCTGCTCATGCCCGGCTCACCGCGCCCTCCTGAAGGTGTCCTCCCCATCGCCTGGGGGCTGTTCTGTACGCCTCCGCTGCTGCGAGACATCAAGGATGCAGCCGACGGGTGGCCCCACGGCGATGGAGCCCCGCCTCCCTGCATGCCCTGCCCCCAGCCGTGCTGCATAGGTGCCCCCCCGGGACTGGAGTGATAGTGGTGATGGCTGCCTTGGTGGCTCGAGCCCCCGCCCGATCCGCCGCTGCCCCAGTGTGGCCCTTGAGAGCTCCCTGGCGGGTGTTGTTGATGATGGTGACTCCAGTTTCCTGGAGCCCCGGGGTAGCTATTGCTGAGGCCCTCTGGGGAGACGGCCGATAGCACCATGTTGCTGAAACCCAGGCGCATACTCTCCGAGTCAAAAGCCTCCACTTCTCTGGCTTGGCGCTCCAGCAGGCTTCGGATTCGCTCCAAGCGCTCGTTCTGCAGAGACATCATCTCCTCCTCGATCTGAAGAAGAAGAAAATCAATAAATATGATCAATTTACATCCATGCACACGGCATTATCCGACTGTGAAAGTAACCTGATGATGCCCGAAAGATGCTGGGACAAAAATGAAACTGATCAATTCCATTGCTGGATGTATTTAATTTTTTTTAAATAAAATTAAATGTATGTATGCAAGAAAAATGCAGCTGATTTGCAGGAGCATTTGTTAATTTTAAATATACCTTTTAAAATTATTCCTACTGGGTCCTAAAGTCATTTTTTGTGAATGTGAATTTCAGCTTGAAGAAAATACTTTGTAAGTGGGATGACACAAAGTTCAAGTCTGTCGCTTGCAGGGCTGAAAGATTTATCGTTTTCTGACTATCACAACTACAGACAACACAATCATGTGAACGCCAAAGCTGCAATTTTTATGCAGCACTCCTGACTGACCCAGGATCTGTTGTGTCAACTATTTTAAAATTTGCAGGCAATTCACATTCACCGAAGTGCTGGTAAACAGGTCAAGAACACAAAGCCTCTGTTTGGGAGTAGAAATTGGAGTATCCCTTTTATAATGAAAACAGAATTTTTATAATCAATATTAAATTGATGAATAATGTGTTAAGTGCTTTTGATCATTGATTTCCTTACTGTTGTCTATACTGTAACCATGGTGAATATTGCACTGAAGCTTGATTTGAAGAAAATTGTGATCAAATTGAAACTTAATATTCTAAGTTGCTGAATAAATGTGATCATGAATATTTCCACTGCTGATATTCTTCCAACTGTAAGGCAAATAAACCAAATAATTGAAACCCCAGTGAAACATTTCAGCACTCAAACTGATAAGAACCTAAGAAATAAAAAACCTTTCCCACCACCACAGATGGAGTCAAATGTGAATCTTTGCAAAAACACGATCAGAGGCTGACCTTCTGCTCCAGCAGGGCCCTTCGCAGCGACACCCTCTGCTCCAGGTCCTTCCTCTCTCGGTCATGCTGGGCATCCGTCTGCATCTTGATCTTGCTCTGGTAGGCGTTGAGAAGCTCCAGCTCCTGCTGCAGCTGCATTCGTAGGCCTTGGCACTGAGCCTCCTGAGTCTCATCCAGACGTAGCTAAGGAGATGATATGAAAAAAACAAACATGATTTTACTATGTGCCTCAGTCTGGAGTCTGACTTGAATGGAAACACAGCTAAAGGGTTTCCAAAGTCTTTGTTACCAGACTCACCGCCTGTGTGGACAGCATCTCGTTTATGGAGTGATCATACTGCTCTGCCAGGATGGCCAGTTTACGGTGCTGCTCCTGCTTCAGCCGCTTGAGGACGGCCTTGTGGTCTGACTTTGGTGTGGTCTCCAACAGGTGGTTCCTCAGTGCTTTGTACTGCCGGGTCTGAATCTTACATGTGTCCTGGAACTGCTTCTTGATCTGTAGCTCTTTGGACTATGTGGAGGAGAAAATGGCACAATTATGCAAAGCAGTGTCAACAAGAGAAATAGATACATAAGCTTTTTGTATTATTTTCAACTGTTTGAGGAAAATACAAAACAAGGGCACTTCCCATACTGTCTTAACCTCAGGTCCCATTGGTCCTTTATAAGGGACACACAACTTTTTTTCTAAAAAGTTGTTGTTTCAAACAATTATCAAATTTAATATATTTATTATTGGCCCATGAATAGTCCCATTCTATTCAAAATAACCATATATAGCCTTCTACAGCCAAGGATTGTCACAATTAAACTCTCTGCAAGCATCATATCTGATAATATAGTGGCTACAGCATAAAAGCTAAATGTATTACAAAATGCTGTTTTATATTTGAGGTTTATGAATCTTGTTTTTACAATTTTCCAACACACTTCCTCAGTTTAATCCTCCATGACATGTATCCCAGTGACCAGTGGGGAGTCTATGCAGGACATTTTCTTTAAGACGGCACAGAACAAAAAGATCTAAATAGGTTTTGTTTATTATTTATTCCCTACATAGTAAAGACTCTCATAAGATTTTCCATCTTGCACGCAAACATTAAATAATTTTATGGTATACATTTGATGCTTCCATTTCTGGGACTTGGGGTACTTTCACACCGAACTCTGGTCAGAATACATGGGGGCCTTTGTTTGCTTCTAAGCGCCCAGGTCTGGTTATTGGTAAGCCTGTGCTGAAAAATCATAAGGCACTCCTTGGGGATATGTGTATTGTTTCAGATTCTATAGAATCGATCCAGCCTCAATGTTTTGACAGTTGTTATCAGTACACTTTGGGTGATTTTAACAATAACACAAAGTAGAAGCCAAGCTACATGATGTAGCACTTGCTCCAAATTTGAACTTAGGTCTAAGATATTTGAGGACCTGAATTTGAGTTTAAGTTGTAGGATCTTTAAAACTCATCTTTATTCGCTGTCTTCTTTTAACTAAAAAACAAAACTTGTCGGAAATTCTCTTAATAGCATAGTCAGTGTTCACAATTTACAAGTAGAGGATACATATCACATTGTGGCAACAATGCCAGGATACGTATTGTATCACGAGGTTGATGGAAATACCCAGCCCTAGTTCTCAGTGGATGTGAAAGCCACCCGAGCCAAAAAATACAATAGTTGTGAACTGTGGCTTTACTGTAGCCAGATATCACAACAGTGAGCAAACTAACGTAGGATTAACTGACGATATCAAGCAGAGAGTGGCTAATGTCAGCACTGGTAGCACAACCAGCCTCTTGTCCTCTTGACAGTTCAAGTCCGTGCAGAATATGGCAACATATTGCTAACGTGAAAAGGCAAGTGCCACCTGATGAAGCTTCATCATTATTTTACAAACAGTCATTACTCAAAGCTGGTTGTGCAGAGGAAAGAAGACACACACTGCAGCCCCTACTCGTGGTGTGTGGCTATATTATTGACATTTGGAAAGGCTTTGGTCCAAAAAATGAAGCAATGCTGTGACTTCACCCCAAACTAAACAGAGTCCAACAAACTTAATTATATTAAATATTCTAAATGCACCAACATCAACTTCTCTGATAGTCAGTGACACATCCAAGACTGTGCTAGAGATAAAGGAATTTTGGTTTTGTTATTATAAAAATGTAGCTGCAGCTTGTATTCAAATTTGCAGATGAGGGGGTAATCTCTAAAAATAACATTTTTCTCTGTTTTTGAGCAGGTCTGAAGTTGATGCAAAGATTTTAAACAGTTTAAGAGGAAAATATTCACATGGAACAACTTCTATTACGTGCTTTTATCAATGGGACATGGGGACTGAGCATGATGCAGTGTTTGTGTATAATTACTAGTTCTGAGTAACACATTTCTTCTGAATATGCATCGTGTGTGCAGGAACACAAGCCCAGTTCTCACCTTGAGGCTCTTGGGTTGTTGGCGAACCTCCATTACGTGCTTGCGCCGAAGTTCCCTCTCCCTCCTCTTGTTGTACTCCTGCTGGTTGGTGAGCTCCGTCTGGTGCTGCAGGCGGATCAGCTCGGCCCTCGTTTTTTGGATGGTGTTGAGCTGGCGAAACTCCAGCTCCTGCATGGATTCGTGGTGCCGGAGTAGCATGGCGTGTTCCAAGTCCTTCTGGGTCTGACGCTTGTTTAGTTCCTGATTGTGTGAAAATAGAAGACAAACAAAAGAGAGGGAAATGTCAGAGCAGGATAACAAGTTTCATAATGTGTTAATCACCACCTGGTAAATGTGAGCATCACAATACAGGAGACAGAGAAGCATCCTCACCTCACGCACTAAGTCCTGCTCGATGTTATGGCGAGCGATCAGGATCCTCCGTTTGAATCTGCGACACTCCAGGTCTAGATACTGCCTCTGTCTGCGCTGTAAGTTGGCCTCTTCCTCTGCTTGGAAGTGTTGGAAATTCTCTTTCTGCTTCGCCAACCACTCTTGCTTCTCTTTCTTGGGCGTTGATTGATTTTCATTCAACTCCTAAATCAGAAAAAAATAAAAAATATAACATTAAAAGACTAGTTGGCTTACACAGTAGGTTAAGTGAAAGTTCTTGGAGAAGCTCCTTTACCTCCTTGAGCTGTTCCTTGCGAAGTTTGTACTCTCGTTTCTGGGATTCTAGGAAGCTGTTGAGCTCTTTCTTCTGCTGACTCTGAATGTGTTGTTGGAACTTCTTTTCATCATTGCTAAAGGTTTTTGCCTAAAAGGAAAAGGTGCACATTCAAGTCAGCATGCTATAAATAAGACTGAAGAGTTTTTTAGCCTGAAGTAAAAACATAAAAGTGAAAACATACATCTTTCTCCATGGACGCCTGGTGCTTCTTCACTAGTTTCTCCATCTCCTGAGCAAAGCTGTTCCTCTGGTTCTCCAGCTCCTTATCCAGGCGCAGTCTGTGCTCATCCATTTCGGCCTTCAGCTTGTTTTCCAGAGCCATCAGCTGTTTCTGATGCTGCCTCCTCATCCGCTTGTAGCCCAAGATCTGCTCTCTTAATTCAGAGTCCTGCTCGTGCTCCTTAATCTGCCGAGTGAGCTGGAAAATACACAGCACAGCTAGCGTTTAGATTGCAATTGGTGGAAGAAAAAAATATTTGAGACCAAGGTTTGTTTAAAGGCAGGAATTTCTGGGACACAGTGGTGCAACAATTAAAAGGCATATGCAAAGTTTTCCAAGAACTAAACTGAACCCTGGCTCTGGCTCCTCACTGCTGAGTCTACAGCTGGCTATGCAAAATCTACATTGTAAAATTGAGTTTTTAAAAATCAGCATATCTGTAAAAACCCACTATCAAGCTGCAACAGCTATAACCTGAGATGATTACCTTCACCAAGGGTTTTTTTTTCTGCCATCGTATGTTTGTGTGAAGATAACGCAAAATCTACTGGATAGTTTTGGTGAAATTTTCAGGGGATGTTGGTAAATGGCCCAACTTAAAAATGATTTCATTATGGTGGTTACCCAGACGGTGTTAATTTTGTTGACTAATCATTTTCATCATAGTTCCTATCAACAACCTATTTTCCCCTGATGAAAACTAGACAGTAACTAATTAAAACAAGTGCACACGGAAAGAAAAAAACTAAATTAAATGACATTTTCGTCAACAAACAAAAACTAGACTAAACCATTTGACAGAGACTTAATCCCATCAGACCTAATTTAGTCATGTAGAAAGTAGAGACAAGTTAGGAATCTATCCAATCACAGCTACCTTTGTTGTGTGGAAAGGTTGGATGAGTTCAGAGGGACATCCAATCACAGTTGCTTTAGCTTGTTGGTGGTGGGATAAGTTGTGGAGCGATCCAATCAGAGCTAGTCTCTTAATTAATTGATATATTCATGTAGAGCAGGTTCACTGTTTGTTGTCAGTTCTAGTGTTGTAACTGAGATGCTCTGCCAGGTAGCCTAAATAAAGGTGACTGCATTTCAAACAAAAGTTACATTTGTTTCTGTTAATTTATATATTCAAACTTCACTAGCTTTCAATAAAGGGTTTTAAGATGTTTCATTTTATCCAAGTGTAAAACATGACTTCAGAAATTCAATGTTTGAATGCCTTACATTTTACACTTCATTTTTTAGTTGACTGAATTTACAGCAGATTTTTTTGACTAAAATGTGAAAGCTTACCAACTAAAAATAAACTAAATTAAAACAATTTTGATGACTACATTATGACTAAAACTAAAAGACATTTTAGGCAAAAGACTACAACTAAATTAGAAAGTGCTGTCAAAACTAACACTGGATCCAGACAACCACCATTAGCAAAAGACTTTATTTACTCAATAACTGTCAAACTAATAATGATATCAACATGATTCTGAGTGCTACGCAGGGCTGAACGATTTGAGAAAATAATCTAATTGCGACTTTTTTCCCCAAAATTGCAATTTACTCTGCAATTGTTTTAATGTTCCTCAACTTATGTATCCTTAAACAAACATAAGCAGTAGATCTTTTTATAGTATAACCAATATGACATTAAATGAATCCAAGGATAAAAGATTTGGGAAAAAGTGGACAAGCGAAGAACAGAAGCAAAATAGGTATGAAATTGGAAAAACTGGGTAAATATGGTAGGAAAGCGGAAAAAGGTTAAAAAATAGGTGCAAAATAGGTATGAAATTGCAAAAAAATTGGGAAAAATTGGCAAAAAAAATCCAAAAGTGGCTTAGGAAAATTGATTATGGCAGCAAAATTGGGAATTAAATGTGAAATTAAATTTCAAAAACCATGTAAAAATTCCAAAAATGGTTCTGACAGTGGCCAAAAAAAGATGAATGGGGGCAAAATAGGCATAAAGTTGTAAAAACGGGGTTAAAAAAGGTAAAAATGGGCCAAAAGTGGGAAAAAAGTGCATGAGTAGAGGTAAAAAAAAAAAAATAGGCATGAAATTGCAAAAAACATTACAATGCCAACACGTTCAACATGTTTTGGGCTAAAAATATTGAACCTTCTGCGATTTGAAAATTAATTAATTAATTGTTCAGCCCTAGTGCTACATGTGGGTTTTTAGGGTAAATTAATCATATTCTGATGGTAACTTCATTGTGGAACTATTGCTTATTGATGTAACAGCAACATATGAGGTGTGCGCTGTCTGAGTGCTTTCCAGTCTGAAAATGCAATAACTCTGATCTTACCACAGAGGCTGTGCGAATAGTAGCAAAGTGCTCGCGGTTCCGTTTTGGCCGTGGAGTTTGTGCCGGCTGGGTCTGCGGCTCAGTTGGCCGGGTGTTGGGCTCTGACTCCTCATTATACGTCTGCTCCTCCTGAAAGATGAGTCGTACAAAGAATGAGAAAAAAATGTAAAAATGGTCAATCAAATCAGTTTGATCCAGCCCCACATAGGAGACATCCTCTTACTGGTTTCAGGTGTATGACAGAGCTGTTGGACATGACTGTGTGGTCTCCCTCCATGTCCACCTCACTCTTGTCGTCTCCTGCGTCTGTCAGACTGTTGACCGAACTACTCTGCGAGCTGGCACTGATTGACATGCTGGGTATGGACTGGTTGCTGCCCACGCTGTTCACTGTACCCGTTCGGCTCACGCTGTGCTCTGGCTCCTTTAAAAAAAGCACATGGCAGACGGTAAGAAGGTCACCACGATGCCCTCAAAAAAACAAAACAAATCCAGGCTGCATCGAAGAGGTCAGAACTATATTGTTTTATAAGATGTATGTTAAATACATTCATTCTCACATTCACTCAATGATGGTCTCAAGTTTGAGCCAACACATCCATGCCTTATTACGCCCCTTTACATGCCACTGACACAGCAGAGGGAGCAACTTCAGGTGCCATGCCCAAGGACATATGTGAGAGCAGGACCTGGTTAAGCTAACTGGAGCAAACTACCAATCTAAGCCACCATTGCCCCAAACTAACTGTAGAAGAAAAGTCATACAACATACCTCCTCCTCATCTTGTGCCTCTGTTGTGGGGCCGTTGTGGGCTTCCTGAAACAAGATCTTTTTCATTTTACGGTACTGTAGATTGTCCAGCTCTCGTACTGCATCCTTGGTCCGGCTGATGAGGTCTATTAGAACTGATTCTGGTCGCTCACGTTGGACAAATGCATGCTGAGGGGAAAAACACAGAAGGGGGCATTGCATTAAAATGATAACTTGTGTTTTAGATTAGTTTATATAATGTCCTGTCTGAATGGGTCTCACCTTTAAGAGCTCCTCAGAGTTCGGCCTGTCCTGGGGAATTTTCTGAAGGCAAGAGTCTACAAAGTTTCTGAAATAATCCGTCCTAAATTGAGAGATAAAATGGTAGTTTTGTTATTTTATGATCTTCAGTTGTTAAAAAATCCAAACAGGACAACATTTGTAATTGAATTTCACATACCATTCACTAGACTGCAGCATGGGGCTTTCATTCTGTGCTATGTGGTATAAGGCACTCATTGCATTCATGTTGAACAGTGGAGGTTTCCTCTCAGCTACACACCAAAAAGCAGGTCACAACAAGAAGTCAGACATTACAAAACAAGATAGGGAGAGACAGGAAGAAAAACAGCATTAGAGCGACAGCAAAAAAATCAATGAGTTATTTTCATTGATAAAAGTGTTGTCAAGATGTGATGTTATTAATTTACTGTGTTACTTGATTACCACACTACTTGCCATGGCATGAAGCCATTTATGCCACTCACAGACCAGAGAGTGGAGTGTTGAGCAGTAGTCAGTAGCCCTGCTTACATGGGTCAAAAAATCCCATTTACAATCAGATTGAAAGGTCAATCAGATTAGAAATGTCTCATGTAAACACCTTAGCCAATCAGATTCACCCGCATCTGATTGTATTTCAGATCGGATTTTAAGAGGTAGTCTACGCCGATTGATAATCTGCTCCATGCTTCATGTAAACGGCTGAGTGGAGCGGATTGGGTTGATAGAGAGGATTGTTCTGTCTGCGCAGGCGCTCCGTAGTACGTAAGGGGCACGTAGTGACGTACGCAGAGAGTCCCCAACAAAACACTTCGTGGATCTTTCTAGAGGTAAACAGGAAGCAGGAAGTGCACCTCTTCTTCTCTTACACATTTGCAGGTAGAGGCAGAGTGACCTTTTGCGCATTTCAAAAAAAACAATACAATCGGATTCAGCTGGGGCCATGCAAACGAGGATTGAACGTGGATCTCTTTACTCAAAGTTCATGTATACAGATCGAATCAGATTCACTTAATCCGATCGATTTCAATCAGATTGAGGAAAACTACCCATGTAAACGGGGCCAGTAAGCTCCAGTTGTCAGTTTGGATGATATTATCCTTTACTTTTTATATATCTTTATCCAGCTAAAACACAGCTGGAACAAAAGATCTGTTTCTTGCCTGTGACATAAGGGATTAAACTTCCACAGTGGACTCGCAGACATTTAAAAGCCTCTATATTTTCCCCATCTTAAGTCTTGAATGTCTGTTAAAACTCAAACAGAATATGCTACAGATGATCGAGTGACCAGTACTTTAGGCTCAGGACAAGTATGTATGTGTGCGCACGTTGCCGTCTGTGATTAAAAGCCACAGATGAGAAGCTGCCACCACAAGCTTAACAAATGGTCCAATGAGTTACTGGAAATGTGTACCAGTATATTCTGAGGCTGAAGCTTTACTGAATGAAGATTTCAAATCCACTGAATATGGGCAACTGTCTTCGCTTAAACTCCAAGGTAAACAATGTACAAAATTTACCATCACAAAAGTTTTGACGGGGCAATTCCAAACTCTCCAAACCTACAATATTTCCCTCTCTGTGCATTTTGTATGTCCACCAAAATACAAGCAGATCAGATGAAAATGTGAGAGCTGTCTGCTGGAAGTGCTGGTAAAGGGGCCTGAGTTTTTGATTGTGCGAAAAGCTTTAACAAGCTGAGGCTAATTCAACCAATCAGAGTGACTCAAATCAGTATGTCATCAAAATACCACTATCCTTTAAGGCTAAGACTTCATCATGTTTAAGTGTAAAATAATAAAAAAGTGCATTAATATGCTTTGTCTTCTGATACAAGTGGAGTAAGAAGCAGTGTTTAAATCACAAAACACACTGGAAGTAGCTGATCCTGGTGACTATTGTCAGCTGTATTATTGAAGAGTTTGTGTCTGTGAGTGAGGAAGCTAAACATCAGAAATCTGTTTCACATTTATAAGTGCCTGTCCATCTTATATCTGGCTGTCCAAGACTGGCTATATAAAACTGTTTATTCTAACTATTCTTGCAAACAATTAGGGTTTTTGTTGACTTTTTAAAGTATAATCTCATATTCTAACTGCTTAAGGATGTTCAAGAAAAAAGAAAATCATATATGCTAAATTGGTGAATCAAACTGAGCTATAAGCTATAACTGAAGTATACAGCATTACTTAGTTGACTATGTAAACAGAAAGTACAGATATTTGAACATGTTTTAAAGTAAATAGTGTGTTCTTACCTAATTCAATGCAGGTTATTCCCAAAGACCAAATGTCCACCTTTCCATCATACTGACCCTCATCCATAGCTAAGATAACTTCTGGGGCCATCCTGAAAACAAATCATCCAAACAGAAATTTAGCACAAGTTCACAATCCTTCTATGTTTACTTGAACCAAATGAGCTGTTTCGTACCAATATGGAGTCCCAACAAAGGAGTTTGCAGGACAGGCGATGGAGGCAGATCCAAAATCTGCCAGTTTCACTTGCCCTGGCTCCGTTAGCAGAATGTTTCCCGCTTTGATATCCCTGTCAAACACAGAAGAAGAAATACTATCAGAACTACACGAGAAGACAGAAAAGCCTGAAAGCCAAAAGCACTCCGTGCCCAGCATGCCCCTAAACCCTTGAAACACTTACCGGTGAATCATGTTGTGGGAGTGAAGATAAGCCAAGCCTTGAAGAGCACCGTGGGTAATTGCAGCTATTTCAACTTCTTGCAGGGGCTTCTTGTGAACTGGAGGGCAAACATTCACCAACAGTGATGCAGAGTAAGAAAAAAAATCAACAAGAAAGCTTACCCCCGCTTGTGGTCACAGTATTATATATTCAATGACTGCGAGATGAAAAAAGGAGTCAACATACCCTCTAACAAATCTGAAGCAGAGCCGAGACAGTACTCCATTACAAGCTGCAACAACATGAGGACAGTTCAGTGTTAATTTAAGTTTCTTTTTATTTGTGCGTTCGGTAAAGCCTCAAGATCAGAACGAGTGCTCTTATGTACAAGCTCACCCAGGCTGTGTGCTCTCGCAGGTAACATCCTTTGTACTCGATGCTGTTGGGGTGTTGTATTCTCTGCAGGAATTTCACCTCCTTGATTATGTCCTGCCATTTCTGAAAAAAAAAGCAGTTATTAACTTTTATTATAACTTACAGAACATCAATGCCCTTGCAAATATAGATGGTTCAAGCTGACACACCTCAGTGGACTGCTTTCCACTGTACGACATCTTCTTGATGGCAACCACCTCATTTGTCCGCACATCCCGTGCCTGAAGAATCAGCAGATCGCAAATCATTATCACAAGGTTTACAACAGTATAAGTTTTGATTTCAGGACAAAGTGAGCAGCAAAGATGCAGAATGAAGTTTGGTTTAAACTGGACATCAGTCTTAACAAAAAGGATCCACATGAATCCAACAGGGCAGGGTCCTAAATTAACACCCAAAAAGCTCAAATGCAGACAAGCAAGCCTTGACAGTGAAGCTGGATGTTGTTTGGATTATAATTCAATATTAGAGTTTAATCCTGTGAAAGACAACTTTGGTCACCACGAGGGCCACATTATCGTTACTTTAAGCTCTTAGAGAGTCAAATTGTTACAAATTAAAAGGATATAATCAATAACACAATCAAAACTACCACTGTTTTAGTCAAACAAAGACTAGAGTAGATGATCCTTAATGCTGACCTTTTAAAGCTTTAAACCTAACAGAGAAGCCAAATTTAATGACCCTGGCATAAAATTAAACCCAGCTGAAGCTACTTTTCAATGCAATCAACTAGTATATACTAGTCTATTAATATTGTTTTGTCCATTTTTTCCATTTAGTTTAAAAAATGAACCATTGTTTTAAAGGTCCAATTTCACACACTTTTCCAAATGCACTTGACAACGCTTCAGAAACACCTTCAAAAACATAATGGCAAATTTAAAGTACTAATTTCCTTTATAGGAAAACAAAATTAAACGTTCACTTTGGCAATATTTGCCATGTTGCATCTTGTTATTGCAATTCTTCAGTGTACACTGTGTCCTGGCTACAAATCAGAGCAAAATAAATTATGGCAGATTTTCATCTTCGTATCTACAAAGTTAGTGGATTTGAAATTGACTGGTGGGCCACGTTTAGTGAGGAGGAGGCCTGCGTGTGATCATTTTGAAATGGTTTTGATGCCAAAAAGTTACCAAACCAGCACTTTTGTTGAAAACAAAGTGTTAATAATGCTTCTGACATTTTGTGAATGGGACTGTAAGGAAGCACCAAAATCTGTCTTGTGGTTCTGATTAACATGAATCTGATGTGTAAAGCCAGGTCCATATACAACGATTTTTTCAAACCTTAAGACATTTTTTTTTTAATCTGTTAGAGACCCAACACATGAAGATGAAAATCAGGCATTGAACAGTTCTGATCGTACTGCGTGTGGTGTGCTCTCAACACAGCACACCACACACAGAACCATTCTGTCCACCACTGATCTAGAATCTAGTCCTTTAAGCCAGACATCTCGCATGATCAAACATGATTGAATAGAAACGAGGAAGAAGAAACATCGCAACAATTATGAACATACATGTCTATGGCAACAACTGTAAAACACAACACACAACATGGTAGAGGACATGATGGTGGTCTTGGGACTATTTTTGAGGGGAAAATCCTGAACTAAATAAAAGAAAATACTGTGGAAAAAATCCTGAAGACAGTGTGAACACGTGAGCTGGTCCTCCGTTTCTGAGGTGCACCAAACTTTATGTTTCAGGTCGGCAGTGCTCGTTTTGATGTACTCCTGCTTCCTTGTTATTCAGTCAGCTCGCTTCTTGATTGGCTCCATTCACGTCACAGTTCACTGAGTCAAGACTCGGGAGTGGTCAGCTTTCCCACACAAGAAGATTTTTGGTTGTAAATGCTGAACAATATTTATGATTGTCCTTCCCAGAGCCAATTAGCTCAACAAATTCACTCTAAATACAACTCAAACCGCAGGATAATCTTATTGGATAATCTTATAAACAGAAGATAATCTTGCGTTTGCCGTCTTTGGTCAAAAAGGGAGGAAGTCAGGACAAAAACAGCCCGATAATCTTACTTTTTGTAATCCGCTGAAGTGTTGGGATCACCTCAGTGCAAATTTACAGACACAGCCCTCCTACACTGAAGCCTTCAGTTTACATCCATGCCCATTTATGTATCAAGCCTGACATCTATTAAATATAAAAGGGTTAATGTGAAGTTGAACATGATTGTGTGTGGACCAGAGTCCTGTATTGAGAAATACTCACAAAGTATACAGCACCAAAGCTGCCATGTCCAATCTCACGCAGGTCTGCAAAGAGCTTCTCTGGGTCCTCCTTGTAGAACAGCTCCGCAACTTCGGGGTCCTTCAGGCTCCCCGCCCGACTGCTGTTGGGCATAGTGGGGAGCTGGGGGGCAATGCCGCTGTCGCCAGGAACTATCTGGGTTTGCGACAGCGACCTGACAGCCCCCACCGATGGCTCATCTGCAGGACTGTGGTTTCATATGTGGTCAGCTCTGGAGAGTGAGAGGAAAAACAGGGTCAGGACAAATAAAATCAAAACATCAGCAGTCATTTGGCTCTCTAATCATATGTCTGGAGGTTAAATTATATTACACTACTGATGCTGAGTGAACAGAGCAGGAAAACAGACTTTAAGAGTGGTGGAGAAAGAAAATCAAGATGTTTGGTGGGTTAAGAGTAGGGATGGGAATTGAAAAGATTTTATTCGTAAAGATGCCGTTGATGATTCTGCTCATCTGTTTTTTTTGTTGTAAATTCCCTTATCAATACTTGTGGATTTTCTATCTGGAAAGAGTTGTCTATACAGGTTTATTAGAGTAAACAATGTTAGACACATGGCACTCCTGACAATTAATGCTGTGCTGCACACTTGCAAGTTTCCACTCTTGCATGAAATCACACAAAACAGACACGAGGGGTGCATCCGAATAGTCCTTTTTTGACAAGGAACCTTCCTTACTGAAGAAATGACTCGGAAGCATTTAAGCATCAGCCATGATAAGTGCTGTTTGAATTCTCCAAAAGTTAAGGAAAGGAGGGTCCTTGCTTCCTTTAATATCTCCTTCAGCTTAGGAAACACTGGACCATCCTTTTCAAAAGGAAAAGAGAAGAAAACGCCCCATAATGCCTTGTGGCACTTGACGTGTATAAATACGGCTCCTGCCGAAGGTTTACGGAAACTTACGATGGAGAAGGGACAGAACGATGAGGCCGAATAACGTTTATTAAAAACAACCAATAAAAGAAGAACAAATGAGGACTTTTACAATACTCCTGATAAAATAAATTCAAACAATGTTCATGATGACATATGTGAATGAAACGGGGGGAATAGTGCTTCTGACAGTCTGCTGTATTATCAGGCTTCAGATTGTCAGTGTCTACCAAAGACGTCAACATTTATGGGTGCTCTCACGAAACTCACAGCAGGAAACACACACTGCATGACCAAAGACTAAACACCATCACAGGTAAATCCTCTGATCATAGATTGTTAATGTTAACTGGTAAAGACACAAATCAACCCTGTGAGATAAGGCAGAGGACAAATGCGCTTCTTGTAGTTCATTTTCGGAACATTGTAGTTCGTCGTGGCTCACCTACGTCACAAGAAATCGTCGTCACATAAATATGATATCAAAGTGAAAGCACAGTCGAATTCCTCTTTACCACAGTTCTCCTTTCCTCTTGTCTTTTCCCCTCCTTCCCTTGACCCTGTGACGTTTTTTATCGGGGTTAAGGTAAAGTGGATAGGAAAGGACTTAGGAAGGACTATTCGGATCCACCCTTGATGTTTTGTGGTCAGGGTATTTTGTGATAACCTGACACGCCAGGTGGACAGTTCCATATACCCACCACAGAAGTATTTCCCTAGCCCATAGAAAATGTTTTCAGTGGCAGAACCTTCAAAAGCAACTGCAGCTGGTGATTGGACGATCAGTCTGCCAGTCTGGATCAAGGTCTGCCTACTGTGATCACGCCTTTGTTATTGTTTCTGCTCACTGCCTCTGGTGAGAGTGTGGCAGCCCAGAAGAGCAAGGCATGAAGAACTTCAGGGACAGAGTTTATAAGATATTAAATGATAAAGGGTTAGTTTGGTTTCTTTCAAGTGGGGTTGCTAGAGGATGCTAGGTAATGCATGGCAGCCACTCAAGCCTCAGAATTCCCCCACTTTTAGGGTAAACCTGCACAAAAAACTACACTGGCTTGGCACTACAGTAAGAACCTTCACTTTTCCTCCACTCAGTGTTAATTTTGTTGACTAATTATCATCATAGTTTTCATCAACAACCTTTTTACCCCTGATAAAAACTAGACAGCAACTTATAAGAGAAAGTGCACATGGACAACAACTAAAACTGAATTAACATTATCATCAACAAATAAAACCTAGACAAAAATGTTTGACAGAGACTGAATCCAATCAGACCTAATTTGGTCATGTGGAAAGTAGGGATGGGACGATACACTTAAACTCAGGATACGCTGCACCTCGATATGCCCGGGTCACGATACGATACGTCACAATACAATATCAAAAAAGTAAAAAAGAAAAAATATTACTGTGTAATTACAACTTATTTGTTTTTGTTTGAGTTGCACACAGGAAAACACAAGGCCTAACAGGCCAAACACAAACAATAACACTCTCTGTAACCCTGGAGAGGTTAGAGAGAGTGTATGTTAACGAGCGGTAGGCTCGTTTTCGCCGTCTTCATCTTTTTTAAGGAGAAAGGCAAAATACTGCCAGACAGATGACTTGTCTTGGAGCATCCTCAATTTCGACCTCATTCGACTCCATCATTCGGCTTTTTGGAGGCAAGGTAGTTGGGGCTAATGTTTGTTGTCGTCATTTCTGGTCACATGCGCTGTTACCAGACGTGTCGTCTTTATTTCGCGATCCATTTTTTTTCAAAGTTGATGCATTTCGTCGCGTACTGTGTCGCGATATATTGCCAAACGATATTTCATCCAATCCCTATAGTAGAAAGTAGGGACAAGATAGGAATATATCCAATCACAGAAGCTTTGGTTGTGTGGAAAGGTTGGACGAGTTAAGAGAGGCATCTAATCGCAGTTGTCTTAGCTTCATGGTGGTCATTAATAAACTGGGGAGGTAACCAATCAGAGCTGCTCTCTTTATGAATTGATATATTCATGTGGAGCAGGTTCACTGTTTGTTGTCAATTCTGGTATTGTAGCTGAGATGTTGTAGCCTTAATAAAAGTGGCTGCATTTCACACAGAAGTTACATTTGTTTTTGTTCATTAATACAGTCAAACTTAACAAGCATTCAATTAAGATCTAATTCTATCCAAGTGTAAAACATGACTTTAGTAATGCAAAGAAACACATACACTTCATATATTACCAACTAAATTTACAGTACATTTCGTGAACTAAAACTTTGTGAAATTCATCAACTAAAACTAGACTTAAATTAAAATAAATTAGAAGACTAGAGTGATGACTAAAAGAAAAAGATAATTTAGAGAAAAGACTATAAGACTAATTTAAAGTTGGGCTTCATGCAACCCCACTTAAAAGACTGAACCATACCTTTAAGCATTGAGACAAATATATTGATTCCTTTAAAGCAATTATCAGTTTCCAGTTGTTTTTTTATTGCCATTCCTATTTAAGAGACTTTCTTTATACAATTAAATTTTACCTTAAAGTGGACTAAACTGTCTTTTAGCGAGAGGAAACAACAGCACTAGTAAAGCTCATGCATCCCAAATCAATAACTTCAGCATGATCTAAAGTGCACATGTGCAGAACGGCCTGTAGGAAATCCTGCAGTAACAAGAGATAAGTCTCCTGTTTCCATAGTAGCAACCACAATAAGGAAATCAGTGGGCTGCGTCCTGTCAGCGTCCCCTCACACCTTCAGTGACTCGTGCATGGATGGACAGATGTGAGGAGGACACATAAAAACAGCCCAGCAGCACTGACAATGACAGCGAGGAAACAACTCTGTGTGACAGATACCTGAACTGAAACAAAGCATTCCAGTGATAGGACTACTTGTTAGACCAGTACTCCGTAAACATGCATCTCGAACATACCAAACATGGTCTTTAATGGCTTCCCACAAGTGATTAAAGGGTTAGTTCACCAAAATTTTGCTTACAATCCTTGTTTTCCCAATCACTTGCTGTTTGAAGCCTATGACTAGTTCTTATAAACATCTTTTGCTGCACATTTGTGTTACAGATCAATTGAACATACACATTTTCCATAAACAACGTCCTAATCTTATGATAATCCATCTAGTTTCCCTTGAATAGTTTCAATATGTATGCATGTATAAAATAATGAGCGGTGGGGTGTGTTAACCTTATCTCTAAAACAAACTGTGTTAGACCTCTCTTATCTGCCTGACAAGATACTTCCAGGAGTGCTGGGTTTTTCATTTGTTTTGTTTGTGATATACAAAGTGAACTCATCCTTTAACATGTCACACATTACACCCATGTCAGGTCAAGGCCTTAAACAATTTGCTGCTAGTTCAAACGGTTTTGACAGAGCTCAAGTGCTGCAGTACTGATGCAAAAAGATGACCGAGGGAGAGTTTACAGAGTCTATGCTGCTCAGATGATCAGCAGCAAACAGATGCAGAGCTGACGCTAGAGTCACAAGACCTCTTTCCCAGCCTGGGAGAAACAGCCCCCAGTTCAAGCAGACATCTTTTGTCTCACAACAACACTGAACAACACACTCTTGCACACAGATGCAACCACGGCCCTGAAATAAAGCCTCATTACCATGTGGGACTGTGCCTCTTTATTGCCATTGTTCCTTACTACATTGTTGCTCATGAATGAGGCCTGTTGTCATATCTCATGATGACATTTTCGACTGAGGACATGTGATCACAGGAGCGAGTGATGATAACTGATACCTCCATAAAACAACCTTGCTTTCTGACTAACACAGACTCACACATGCACAAGAATGCAGCAGGACAGGACAACAAAAGCTGGAGGGCTGGAATTCCCGATGTATGTCCTCATTGCGCTGCGTTTCTCAGCATTTCCTGTTCGCGCAGCTATTGGGAGGTAGGAAGGGGCCCTGGTGAGCAGTATGACTGGTGATTATCTGTCTGTCTTGACTCCACAAAGAAGGCGTGCATTCGGATATGACGGGAGAATGTTTTATAGGCTTTCCTGCCAGTCCAAATGTTTATTTTGATCTCTGTGGAGACTGAGAAGTCATTTTATGTAAGTAAAGCTGATCCGTCAAGTCACCGAATCATCAGTACAAAATGACATGACCACAGTGTTAATCACTTGTGACTAAGCAGTAAGCACACATGACATCATCAGAGCAATACTGGTTTCAGTAGATAAATGACTAAAAAGATGACTATCGGCATCAGGCGATATAAAAACTGTTGCCAATATTTACAGGCAGTTTTTAGCAATTCATAACAGCTGAAATCTCATTTATCGTACAAATGTACCAGATTTGGTTTGCCTCACCAATGCTCAATGTCCAGTTTTGTAAGCCAAAAGTATAATTTATAAAAAAAAACTGTTACCCTCACAAAAGAGGATGCAAATTTCACAACCTTTGTCTGTTTGCCAGCTTGTCTGTTAGCAAAGGTAAGTTACAGAGTCAAATGAGTTTGGATGGAATTTCCAAATAATATTGGTCATAATAACAAGAAATTTATAAAATATTGGTGATCCAGACACCAATCCAGGTATTTCTTAAAGGGTTTGTTTACACTGCAAGACAGGTAAGTGATCCAAATCTTTGTTAATAACTCTTTAAGTCAGCAAATTTGGATGACTTTTAAAGGGAATGTTTGCATGGATGCATCATGTTGGATTCAAGCCAAAATCGGATATTTCTGAACACATTATCAGCGATGCTGATATTTTTTTTCCAGAGCACAAATTGACTAGGAAAAATTTTCAAAACAAGAAAAACTACAACCAGTTTTTGACAAATTAAACTATTTTTTAATACACCCATGCAGTGACAAGTGAAGCATAATGATATATTTGCTTTATTATAGAAATCATACAGGCATTTATATGGATAATATGTAAGACCAATATATCTGCTCTCGGTATCCACAAAAATTGCAATATCGGTCTAAATCTGATATTACTTTTTAGGCTGTCATTAGCTGATACCGACGTGTACCAATACTATTGTGCATCCCTACATGTTGGACATGGCGCAAGACATGATTGGATATTGGTGGTACCTGGATCTGGATCCAGAATTGTTTTTCAAGGGTTTCTTAGAAGTTCAAGATTTTAGTTTTACATATTTTCTGACAAAACTTGCCCAACTATGTTGGAAACATCTTGGCGGAAGTTTCTGCTCTGATAGCAGTTCTAGTTTTTCTTGCGTCACATCTGTTTCTGACATAAATAGACTGCTACTATATGTTAACAATTCAGTTTTAGCTAAGTGGCAGTATGTGCTCTTGACAAAAATATCAGTATTAGTTTCTGTGATTATAAGTACGGATATATTGGCATATTGATAGGCACTTTGTTGTCATTATACTTTACTGATATGCCAATGCATCCATACTTACTATCACAGAAACTTATATTTTATGTCAGGGGTACAAACCTTTACTTTTACTAAAGTTTACCTGCCACTGTAACAGTGACAGTTTATTTCTCTTGACATTAATCTAGTACAATGCATACCTACTTGTGATTTTCTTGTCTCTATCATGACTGCAAAAGGCCAAAAACAAGACAAACTAACTTTAACTGTGTAAGTTTATGTCAGTGTACAGGCCCCACACTTCAGCAAGTATCTTCATGTTTTCCCTAAGGGGAGAGGCTTATCTTTACCTGGAGGTCTTATGTTGAACATAATAAAAAATGCAAGGTTTTCTTACATAAACAGTGTGCCTTGGAGCAAACCCTAAATGGTAAGTGCAGTTCAACAAGCTGAACACTCTTGGTTTTATACTCAGTTACCTGTGGCTAACTTAAGTAATACCTCAAGAGTATTGCAACACAAGTGGAATTAGAGAGAGGACTTAGTGGGATACTCAGAAAGTTGTCACTTGACCAAAGCTACTTCAGCTGTCACACCAGCAAGTCAAACGTAGTGAGTCCGAAATGTAAAGACCCAACAACAAGCGTGAGCAAACAAATCAGAGGTTTAGGGAGCTCCAGGCTATAGCTAACGTTAGCTTAGCTACACACCAAACTTAACAACAGCTCAGCTAAGTTACGTGTCATGGAATAAAACTATCCGAGAGACAATTTCAGCGTGTAAGTGGCGCTGGTGGGTGAACAAACACACAGCTGTAAAGGATGTGACAAACTTTTAACGGATTTTTTAAAGAATTCTGAAAACAGCGAGCTAACGTCTGATGTTTGCTAAGTTAGCTTAGCCTGTTAGCTCACACTCACCGTCTCTTGACAGGCCAGCCCTCAGCTCTGAGGAGAATGTCGTCTAATTCAGAGCACTTCTGGATTATTAATATGTCCTTCCTGTTTCATGTCAAGCGCAGTTATCCAGTACACTCAATCCTCGTGGTTCTTCACGTTGTCAGTCGATAAATCGGATCAGATTAGAGAAATATCTAAGGTTAAAAATCCCCACCCTCGAAGTATCTAGGGTGCCAGAACAGTCGTATCCCACTCCCAGGCAGGTCCAAAGATGGCCGCCGTGCGCTCCGCCGCCGCCACCCTTCGTGGAAACGCGTTTGGGAGAAAGTGAGGGAAGTTCAAACAGCAGGGAGACGACGAGCCGAGGGATTATCCCGAGTGTAGGTGGAGAAGAGTGAGTTTGGGTGAAGTTAGGGCAGGTTAATGTCTGCTCTCATCAAAGCCTGGCTCCCTGTGACTGTCCGTCTTCTTAAGACACATTACAAACTGCAGGTCCGCCCTGCCTGGAGCTGCAGTCAACTCTCCCTGACCCAAAAATACAGAGGCGGATACACGATTAACTAATACTGATGCCCCGGGGGGCGTAAGGGGGAAAGTTAGGAAGACTCTTGGGGCCACTGACTGACAGGGGCCCCTAAAAAAATAACCAGTCAATCAAGACAAAGTCGTTAATGGATTCAGATACAGGCTATGCATAGAAGTGATGCACAATATTATCGGTTTGTTATCGGCATCGGTCGAAATCAGCCGAAAAAGTAAAGTATCGTATCGACCGATATTGAAATTTTGCAGATATTTACAACCATATATCAAATGGAATATCAGCAAATTACAGAAATGTACAGGATGGATGCACCTTCTCATCACTGCATGGGTACATTTAAAAATCAAAGTTTCATTTTTGCAAGAGTTACATGCTGTTTTTCTTGTTTTACATCTGTTTCTTGCAAAAATATACTGTATCACTGAAAGGAAGAAGCCTATATTTTTAAGTACAGAGCTTGTGCTCTTGACCAGAAATGCTGGCGGTAACTAATTGCAAAATTTCAACATATGGCATATAGGATCTCAGCAAAAATCCAATAAACTGCGTCCCTACCAGATTTACATAAAAAAAAAAATATATATATATATATATATATATATATATATTGCTGATAATTAAGATTACCTGAAACTACACAGGGATAGTTTATGACAGGGGTGTCAAACTTAATTGCAAATGGGGCCAAAACTCAAAGCACACTGTAAGTCAAGGGCCAAAAAGGAAAAATATTTATTGAACACATTAAAACTAAACATTTATTTTTTTAAATAAATATGAATAAATGGACACAAATACTACATTACAGAATAAAGAAACTGAAACTATAAATAACTTAAAAAGCTTTTGCTCTCCATAAAAATATCTCCTGTCAAAATCAAAAGTTGGAAATATGAACATGCAACAAAAAAGATATGAAAATATATTATATAAAAATTGTGCTTTTGTTTCCAGTTGTTTTGTTCCCAACAGTGCAGCTTTTGCACTGCATTATGGGATCTGTAGTCTGTGTGTTATCAGCACTTCATACCACCAAACAATCTCGCGGGCCATTTATAACTGTCCATCAGGTCAGATGTGGCTCCTGGGCCTTGAGTTTGACTTATATGGTTTATGAGCACCAATACACCAAAGTTTGGTGTTATAGTGGCCCCATCAACCATGGGAAGACATTTTGGACACCTCTAAGGTGATCATAAGTAAACCTAAATAATGTGTTTTCCTCAGCGACCTCTGGCTTAATGTCAAAATATCTGTCAAGCTCATCTCAAGATCTTCTGTTCACATGTTGCTGTATCAGAAAATGTTCCACGATAAAGTCAGCATTTTTTATGATTCCTTGGCCCTGAAAACCCACACCTAACACTCGGAATCATGTTAAAATCATGAATAGTTGAAAAGTTATCAGGAAAAAAATCAGTGTTACCTAATTGTGGTTATCTGGATCACTACCAAAATCAAATCATTTTAAAGTTGGGCCAACATCTCCTGAAAATTTCAGCAAAATCCATCCAGTAGTTTGATTGTAATCTTGCTAACAAACATATAAAAAACATAACTTCCTTGGTGTTTTTGTTTAGGAGTTAATGTAATTTGAAACATCAGTTCTGGCTTTTTCCAACACTGAATTTCAAGGGTGGCTACTTCCATAAATGTTTCTTACATCATACTTGAAGAATCTTTCATCATCAGCAGACCAAGAGTATGCATTTCTCCCTTCAGGCAGCAAACGATAGTCAGCTATTGTTCCGTAATGGATTATCTACATTTCTTGGGTTTTAACATGATGTAATAGTAGGAAAAAAAAATGCCTCTCAACCCCGTTCAAACTCTCTCTCTCTTTCCTTTGAAACATCTATGACTAATACCATGGCTGCCCGGTCACATGTAACCCAAACAAGTCTCACCATGCAAGTAGAGACTGGCTCTGACCAGATCCTGCAAATGACAATGACCCTTCAAGCCATGTGTTACTTATTTACATCAGACTCCATGAAAAAACATGGTAACCTCACAGTGCAGCTGGATCCACCTGATTCAATGTGTGTTTACGTGTAGATCCAGTCTGTAAATAATTCTGTATACTAAGCATTTCATCAGCTGTGCCAAGTTAACATCAAGGTAAAGTTATTTAATGTTAAAGCTGATACACTTCTTTTTTCCCTGTTGACCTGCTCGCCTGTTGAATATTCTAAACGTTTTTTTTTTTTTAGCATTCCTTAATTACCCAGTCTTTTGTTGCCTCTGTTCCAGCTTTATTAAAACATGTTACAGGCCTCAAATTCAAAGTGAGCACTTTTAAGAAAAGAAAGATGTTTATTAGTTATATTAAATATCTTGTCAAGAAGTGTAACAGTGAAAAAGTTTCAGATTGTTTCTATTTTCACATGTCAGCTTTATTGTCAGATTTCATATTTAATCTCAACACTTTGCTTCTTGTCATGACATTTCATTTTTTTCTCAAGGTACAAAAACCTACTGTAACGTGGTGTAGAACAAGTCTTTTTGTTCTTTTTTGCATTTTGATATGTATTTTGTCTTGTTTGTCTTACAATTCTCAGAAGAGCAAAACACAACAAATAAGAAAAACAACAAACAGCACAAACACAACAAAAAGCACTACAATCAGATTCACAATGTCAGACAGAAAATTAAATAAAAAATGCAAAGGATCAAGGAATATTGTGTTCAGCATTTTTCATTTAGTTGTGTTATTTTTTAATTCGATTTTTCATTTGTGTTACTTTTCATTTTGTCCTTGTGTTATAAATGTGTTGTAACATTTATAAAAAAATATTAGTTGCTGTTTTTTATTTGTTGTGTTTTTCATTTGAATTTGTATTTTCTCATTAGTTATTGACTTTTATTATAGTTTGTTGTATTTCCGTAACACTCTCTCCATTTCCTTTATTCAGTTTTTGTTGTTTGTTTTTATTTTATGCAGGGCAGTTTGGTTTCTTGCGTTTTTTAATCTGCACTTTTTAATTGTAGGTACGGAAGCCCTAAAAGGCCATGGTTTTTTCATGTTTTTTTAGCACTGTTTTCTCGTGATAACGACTTAATTTCAGTCGTTTTCCCGAGATCTCGAGTTATTTATGTCGTTATCTCGGGATAATGAAGCTTGTTTTCTCGAGATCTCGACTTATTTTTGTCGTTATCCCGTGATAACGACTTATTTATGTCGAGATCTCGAGAAAACAAAGCAGTTATCATATTTCATCTTTATTTTTTACATGTATTTTCTGATCCATTTTATTGATTCTGGTGTTTCCTTTTTGTCCGATTTTTTTTCTTTTTTTCTGTCATGATTTTAGTTTGTTAATTCCCAATTTATTTTTCAAAATATATTACAAAACATATCTTTTATTTTGAAACATAACTCGCCCATGAGCGTGACGCACACCCCATTTAAATGACGTCAGCGTGAGTGCGGAAGTGCAGCGTCTTTCCCCACATGGTGAAAATGGCTGCGAACGGGGAAAAACAACAGGCCCATAGACCCGGTATTTATAAACAGAAAAATAAGGGCCACAAACATGGAAAACACCGGACGAAAGGCGAAATCGAGAGAGAGAATAAAGGTAAGAGGAGCTGGAGGAGAAAGATTAGCAACTTAAATAAGGCACTGAGTGTGTTAACCTGAGACTGCAGACACACGTGTGGAGCTGTGGGCAGATGAAGGGGCTTCAGAGCAGACTTTAAACGTGTTCATTAGTGTTCATTCATTTTGGCTCAGGCCTACTTATCGTTATAAGAATGTGCATCTTTAAGTTTCATCATATCATCATCATATAGTGTTCGAGACTGATCCGTTTCCAAAAGCTGCAGGACAAACTAGAGTAGCTGACACATCAGGATGGTTAAATCTGGTTTGGTGTCTGCGTCAGAACAGTGCTGTCATCAAAAGGTGTTTTATATCCCTGTATCTCTGTTGTTACAATACTTCAAAGCAAGAAATCCTACTGTTGTAAACCGTATTTAATCCCATGTTAAATGGTGCCACATTTTGTAAGAACCACACATTTCTGGGACAAGCAGCAGAGCTGAGGATGTGGGTTGTACCCATTAAAATTTTGCCAAATCCTGTCTGCCAGTGCCAAACAGATAATTCTGCTGTTGACTCTTATTTGGTGTGGTTTGATGGATTACATGACTGATGTTAAAAAAACTATAAAGCACCCGGAGAGCACAGACCTCCATGAAGATAGCCCACATAATGTTGTTACATTCCTTTCTTCTTTCTTTCTCAAACAGACATAGGCAGGCAAAAACATAGCCTCCTTGGTGGAGTTAAAAAGACTCATATTGGCAGTTTAACAGTTGAGTCATTTAACAAACAGGAGCTGCAGTAGCATTGAAAAGAACCACACAAGAGCCTGGCACCTGCTCCTCATCCTGGTCACACACTGCTGCGGGATGGCATCCCATGATTCAACCAGCATTTGACACAGTTCAGACAGCTTGGTTGTGTTGGTCACTCTGGCATGAATAACATGACCAAGCTGATCCCAAGAGTGCTCGATAAGGTTTAGATCAGGACTTCTGGTAGGCCATTCCATCGTCTCCACCCCCAAACAAAAGCCTTGCACTTT
Source organism: Scarus forsteni (assembly GCA_036419115.1). NCBI lineage: Eukaryota > Metazoa > Chordata > Actinopteri > Labriformes > Labridae > Scarus > Scarus forsteni. Next base: position 7,340,976 of record JAZDUH010000270.1, read on the forward strand.
TACAGAGTTCAGTGCCAGACTGTAAAAATATGGGATTGCCACTGGTTGCAGACTAAAATTTCGATATCTCTGAACTGAGCATCATTGTCCAGTGAGGGAGATGTTGCCCAGCACCATCACACTGCCTTCACCAAAAGATGTTTCTCTATCGGTGTAGCAATCAGCATAGCGTTTTCCACGCCTTCTACACTTGGTCAAGCAGAATCGGACTCATCACTGAACATGATGTTCCTCCTCATGTTCAAGTTCCGGTATGTTTTTTAACACAGGCCTAACGATGAAGGGCGGTCATGGCAGGCCTCCTGGGAGCCCCATAAGACCAGGGACTTACTGATTAGGTTCATCTTGTCTTCTTTGAACATAAGTGTTTTAGTGTTCTTTTTTAAAGACAAAAAGGTATGGTTACCTTAACGTCGAAACATGTCAAGGTAACCATACCTTTTTGTCTATAAAAAAGAACACTTAAACACTTCAGACCAGGGACTGACTGCAAGCAGTCTGTTCAGGATTGTCTGTGCAGAGAGCAGTTCTGCAAACCTTGACTGCAATTCTGTCGTGGACTTTTGCTCAGTGCTGACAGGGTAAGTTAGTCTTCTTGGGATGTCATAGTCTTGGGACTCCCATTTTGTAGCCCATCTCTGATGTGCTGCGTTCCAGTTGTACTGGGAAGTCGAGATTTCCAAATTCTGAGAGGTCAGAATTTCCAAATGGGAAGTCAGATGATCTTCACCACCCCCAAGTTGACAGTCAAAAATGGCTTTCCCCAGTGTAAACGGTTATAAAGCTCCTGTAATATTCTGTTCATTAGAACTTCTGACTGGTGTGTTCAAGAATAAGTTCAGTTTCTGCAGCTTTCACATTGAGTATAGAATGAAGTAGAACAATATACTTACCCAGAAGGCTTTCCTGATCCAAACAGTGCTTCAGGAGATATTTAGATCCAAAATCGAGCGGCGGACATCCATATAATGGTAGCACATGGGGCATGTGTAGCGCCGCTCCTAAAACTGCATATTTTGTGGCTGTGCTGACCTCTGAACTGAAGACTTTGTTTAAGTTTGCCTCCACGCATGCGCAGTACGGCTAATTGTTTCAGGGGAAGACCGCTGGCTACACAACAACTTTCTTCGTCCAGTTTTGTGCAAAATGGACGAATATCTATCAGATGAAGATGTTGTGGAGGAGAACTTTAAGTATGATGGGTGTCCTTACAGTTTGGAGCCAGAGTTTACAGATGAGGAGCTCATCGAAAGGAGGACAGGGAGGCAGTGCTCCAGAGAGTACTGCGCATGCGCGGAGGCAAACGTAAACAGTTTTCAGTTCAGAGGTCAGCACAGTCACAAAACATGTCTGGAGCGACACAGACTGTGATGGAGGAGCAGCCCAAACGGACCATGATGAAATATTGGTGAAACTAATGAGTCTTTGGATGATTAATGCAGTTTTAAGAGCGGTGCTATACATGCCCCGTGTGCTACCATGATACGGATGTCCGCCGCTCAATTTTGGATCTAAATATCTCCTGAAGCACTGTTTGGATCAGGAAAGCCTTCTGGGTGAGTATATTGTTCTACTTCATTCTATAAACAATGTGAAAGCTGTAGAAACCGAACTTATCCTTTAATCGCACTAAATCAGCCTTATACATTGGATTGTTTGACGTATATGGAAATTCAGCTATAGTGTTATTTACATTCTTTACTGATGTAATGCGCCAACAACAGTCTGGTAGATTGGCAAGTTTTTCCCAACTAAATGGAATGCTGATAACTTGGATATGATGTCAATCCCACTTCCCTCTTCACAGTTCTGATTTAAATGGAAAGCAGCAGCATTCACTGTTATAGAGAACATGGCCTTCAGTTTAAAGATGGTACAGGGCAGATAAAATTTGGGTATAAATAATTTGAAAAAACCCACCCCAATCAACAATATACAAACATAAGTCTGAAAATAAATAAAAGAATGCACACACATCTGCACCACTATATAGACAAGCATGTTCATATCGCCCAGTGTTATGGCAAAAGGCAAACAAACAAAATGACATTGACAGCATAACCAGAAGAAAAACACTTTAAAAATAAAGAAAAGTAAATATATGCTAAATGGAAATAAAAAATAAAGAGAAGTACCATTCGAATAAATGAAAACAATTAAAAAAATACTGAATCCCTGAAGTTACTTCTTCCTTTTTTGATGAGTTGAGCATTCATGTCTGGTGTAGTATTTTGCATGGCACATTGCCTGTTATTTATTTTTGGTCAATACTTTGCATTAATGGAAATATTTTTGACAAAACAGAGCTATCTTACTGTGTTGTAATGCAGTCCATCATGTGAATGACAAGTCACTCACAAAAAACAAGTCTGTCTTTAAGTCTATTGAGTAACTATAAAGGCCTCAACTGAAAACATTTTGCAGTCATCAATAACAACTTGACCAGCCCATAAGGAGGCCATATGAATATCTTTATGTATGTAACAAACACATTTATTTACTGTAAATCTGTGGACAGCTTAAAGGTTTCAACCTGGGAGAGTGATCAGTTCTGTCACTGGTTCAGACAGGGTGTTACTCTGGAAGATGGAGATCCCCACAGGCATAAAACATGTGAATCATGACCTGCGTTTACCTGCCTCCTCAGACATGTTGCAGCACGGTGCTGCAGGATGAAAGCACAGGGTTGAACGATATGTGGGGCGAAGCTGTAAGGTTTGGTTTGAGGTAGTGCTGTTGCAGAAAAGAATAAAGTTATGCACAAAGTAAAACATGATATTGGCAATTAGTTTGTGAACAGGGTAACTCAAAAAGTAATTAATTGATTTTGATGAAACTTCCAGGGAACGTTGTTCATGGCAAAAAAAACAAAGTGAGTAATTTTTTGTGGTGATCTGAACTCAAATGCATGATCCAATGATTTCATTGTGAGGTAGAACAACATCATTGCTCATAACTAAACTTGGTGGACTTTTATGACATCTTCAGTTCTTATGCACTGATTATGAAGAACTGGGCAGATGCCAATGCTCACGTCTAAATAATCATTTTAGCCAATACTGATGTCAAATACCATTTTGTTTTTAAAATCATCTTTTTGGCACAATTCTCCAATTCTTCTGTCAGTATTTTTCATGTCTTTCCATGAAACAGATCCCACTGTGTCCAAAAGGTCATTTTTTACTGCCCTGAATAAAGTCTATTCTCTAAATCAGCAGTTAAATGTGTAAGATATCAGAATTAAATAGGTATGACATGACAAATAACTTTCTAAAAATGGATATATGTAAATATATAAATAACTTCCAAAGTTATGGATGGATTTTAATGAAATTTTCAGGAAATGTACGGCATGGGAAAAGGAAGAAGTGATTCAATTTTGGTGTTGATCTGGATCAGCGTGACGAAAAATGTGATTTTCGTGAATAACTACTGAACTAAAATAGATATCATTATGAATCCAATTGCCAATGGTATATTTTCATGGTCAAGGAATCTAAATATTTACATGAAATAAAAGTAGGACTAATATTTATGGTAAAAATCACAATATGGGAGAGGACTGTGGTGCTGGTGGAGGTCTGCACTCTCCGAGTGCTTTTCTAGTTTAATAAGCATCCTTAAGTTTCAGGTAATGTTCATCATGGCACTAGGGAGCACAGATAAAATTTTGGTGCTGATCCAAATTCAGATATGGATTCAGAGTATTTTCCCAGTGTTTGTTAGCAGTGTGAGAAAAGGGAGTTTTCAACATTTTTTGACAATAATTAACTCTGCCAGGAGGTTATGTAATTGCCAGCATCTGTTTCTTTTTGTTTGTTTGTTTCTCTGTTAGCAACATAACTCAAAAAGTTATGGATGGATTTCAATGAAATTTTCAGGAAATGTCCAGATTGGGACAAGGAATAAATGATTACATTTTAGAAGTGACCCGGATCACAGTCTGGATCTGCCATGATGAAATAACTACTGAACTAAAATAGATATCATTATGAATCCATTTGCTAATGGTATGCTTTTATGGTCAAGGAATAGAGTCTAAATTTGTGCTCTATGTAGTGAAAACCCAAATCAGGATTTGAGTCATAGCTTACGTCATATAGTAATAAATCCCTGTGTCTGCCTTCTCAGGAAGAGTTTCTGTGACAGCTCTAACCAAAAAGCAGAGGCGAGAGCAGAAGAAGATGGACAGAAGACACAAAGCCAACCAGCTTCGCAGGAATAAGAAGGACATGGTGATTCTTTCTTCATTTGATGTATGACCATCGTTTTCCCTGAACGTTCTGCAGAGTTTAACTCCCCTTATCTTGTCTCTTTAGGTCCTGACAGAGAAAAGACGCCTGGGCAGCAGAGACGGCCCTCCTCATTTGGTCGCAGTGTTGTCCCTCCACGCTGCGGTCGATGTTGCTGCCGTCACCAAACTCCTGCGAGCAGAGGGTGCCGGGGGCGTCGTGCAACAGGAGCACTGCATCAGTGGCATCACTGACAGTTTTGGGCTGCTTCTGCCTCGGTTTAAACAAAGGTTCATCTTTCTGAGTCAAAGCACGGGTGAGAACTGGGTGAATTTGTTCAGGTCTACACTTTTCATTCATCATTTTAACATTTGTGCAAAACAATATACACAAGTTAATACATTGACTAATACAGTACAGGCCAAAAGTTTGGACACACGTCATTCAATGTGTTTTCTTTATTTTCATCACTAATTCCATTGTAAATTCTCACTGAAGTAATGATGGCCATTTGTTTCTCTTAACTTAGCTGATTGGTTTTTGCCATAATATTAATTCTAACAGTTGTCTAATAGGGCTGTCGGCTGTGCATCAGTCTGACTTCTGACCAACACAAATGATGGTCCAACCCCATTAAAAAGGCAAAAAACTCCATAAATTAACCCTGGAAAGACACACCTGAGGAGTGAAACCATTTCAGGTGACTACCTCTTGAAGCTCATAAAGAAAATGCCAAGAGTCTGCAAAGCAGTAATCAGAACAAAGGGTGGATACTTTGAAGAAACTAGAATATAAGACATGTTTTCTTTTATTTCACACTTTTTTGTTAAGTACATAATTCCACACATGTTCATTCATAGTTTTGATACCTTCAGTGAGAATCTACAATGTAAACACTTTTTGGCCTGTACTGTACAAACAGACAAACATTAACATGTACACAAAAACATCACATAGAAGGGAGATCAGTGCATGCTCATACGAAGATAAATATTCAGTTCATTATTAAAGTTTTAAAGTTATCTTTATTCAATGGTAAGTCCAGTTTCAAAAACAAGAGATCAGGGCCACACTTAAATTTAAAAAATAATTAATAAGTGGACAAATTCATCCTGAGGACTCAGCCAAAAAATACAGCAAAGCCTCTGCCAAGGTTGCTCACATATTGCGGTTATCCCTATAAGCAATAGTCTATGATAAAGTTAGCATCATAATGTGAATTATGACCCTAAAAACACACACGTAGCACTCAGAATCATGTTGATGCTATTAGTTAGACATTTATTGAGCCAAAACCATTGTTCCCTATTTGAGGTTATGTGGATCACCACCAAAATTGAATCATTTTTTAAGTTGGACCATTATCAACATCATCTCCTGAAGATTTTAGCAAAATCTGTCCAGTGGTTTTTGTGTAATCTTGCTAACAAACAAACAAACATTGGCAAAAAGACAGCCTCCTTGGTGGAGGTATTTATGACCTGAAGCGGTGTGGTTCAGCCCTACCTCAGGGGGAGCAACATAAATGTGACTAACTTCTAAATTGGCAAGAAAATAATGTTTCTTACCCCAAAAGGAGGTTTAACCGGAGGCTAGTTGGTGGTTGAAGCCCTGCTGCAGTTGGTGGCTGCAGATTGAGACAGACAGAGAGGGGGAGGGGCTTAGTTGAGGCTTTTGTAGAATATCCGCAGGTGTTGCTGATCAGGCCTGATAGCTGTCTGCAGGCAGGCTGGTGCCATGATATTGCATGTATGGTGGCAGGGTTGCAGGGTTGCCTCAAAACAAATCCAAAATGAGTTCTGAACATAGCAGATGCATCTCTGATTTTTTCCATCGCTGTTGAATGCTTGTTTGGAATAAAGGCTCTTGTTAATAAGAATATTATAATAAGAAAAGGGCACTTTATTTTAGCGATGCACGATACTGGATTTTTTCTCATATCCGATATGCCAATATTTTTCAATTCTTTATCACAGATACAGAAACTGATACTGATATTTGTGGTTAAGAGCACAAGCTCTGTACTTAACAAAATGGTCTTGTATTTTCCCAGTATATTTTTCTGAGGAACAGATGTAAAACAAGACAGCATTTAACTCTTGCAAAAATGAACCCCTTGATTTTGAAATGTACTGATGCAGTGCTGAGAAGGTGCGTCAATATTTAACATTTGTGTAATTTGAAGATTTTTCATAATGAGGCAGAAAAGTTGATTTCAGAGACTTACTTTTATTCATGTTCCCTTGACCAGCTGACATGCACTCCCTGCTGGACGTGGCAAAGGTTGCAGACAGCCTTGTGTTTGTGTTGGACTCCACTGAAGGTTGGGACAGCTATGGAGACCACTGTCTGTCCTGTCTTTTTGCTCAGGGCCTCCCGAGCCACGGTGAGAGCAATCCAAGTTTTAATACTTAATACCCCTCCACTGATATTAGAATAAACTGCTCTTATGTCCAATTTTAATCATACATTTAGACACGTCTTGATTTATTTTCCTGTTTCTTTTTCCACGCAGCCCTGGTGTGTCAGGGGGTGTCCGACCTCCCCGTGAAGAAGAGGGTCGAGTCCAGGCGAGCTCTGTCAAAGATCACAGAGATCCGGTTTCCTGACACTCGTCTGTTCCCTCTGGATTCGGAGCAGGATGCCACTCTACTTCTGAGACACCTGGGTACACAGCGACAGAGGAAGCTCGGTTTCCGCTCCAGACGTCCACATCTTGTTGCCCAGCACGTCACTTTTACCCCAAACAACCCCGCCGAGGGGATGGGCGGGGGGCCCACGGGACTGGGCACCCTGTGCGTCTCTGGATACGTCCGTGGCCGCCCTCTGAGGGTTGATAGACTGGTGCACATCAGCGGACATGGAGACTTTCAGCTCAGTCAGATTGATGCTCCATCAGATCCACTTCCCTTAAACGCAGCAGTGCCAAGACCAGCAAAGCCCGGCAAGGGGGGAGACGTGGACATGCTGGTGGGTGTTTGTCAGACTTGTTGAAGCTCTGTGTGGAAGTTAAGATGCAAGGAGGTCATGTTGTTCTGAAACTGATGTTTTCCTTTTACTGTTGCATACTTCTTATTTCAGATTTAGGATGACATTTGTGCACAAATTGTCTGTACACATTATAAATAATAGAATATTCTTTATCCAAGGTACCTGCAGGTCCTAGAATAATCTTAAAAGTTCTTGATAAGTTGTTCTTTTTACTTTGAAGCCATTAAGTATCTGAAAAAGTCTATCTGTTAAAGGTCTGAAAATAAGGATGGCATTGTAAGAGACAATTTTGATCATATTCAGCTTTGGCTTTTTTAAGTACTGCTGTATAAAATAACTGATGGTGCTGTGACAGTTGTTTAGATGGCCCAAAAATATTTCTGTCCTTGTATGTGTTGATTCTCTCTTGTGAGACATCTTTTTCCTATTTTTTAAAGAGCAAAGCACTTTGTAGGGCCGGGAAAATGGCCTAAAGATAAAATCCCAGATTTTTTTCCCCCACAACACTCAAATTACAATTGTAATCAATTTTTTCTTCCTATCAGAAAAATTAACTTTGACACAAAATGACATGAATCAAGTTTTACTTTTGTGTAATCTTATGATATTCCCAAACCAAACAGAATGTCCCTCTTTAAGTTTAAGTGCATGTCATAAAATGTTAATTATGTAGTTCAGACGTAGGTAGATTTGTCTACGTAAACAATGAAGACTGATTTTATCCACAGTATACTAACACTGAACTTGCTGATCAATATTTAATTTATAATTCAAAACAAACCTAAACATGGACCTGTGCAAAACCTGGTAGGGTCTACCATTATAAGAAATGTTCATTTTTAAGATTTATATTGTCCATTATTGCAACAGTTTAAAATTGGATCAGATCAATATAAAATCTCAATTGTCAGTTTTTTAATCTTCTGCAGAAAACAGTTTGGTTTAATTGACTTTGATGATGTATTTACCATCCCTAGCACTAATCTCACATAAACAGACCAACAAACATTTTATAGCATTTTAGAAATTGAGTATTATAACTATACTGATTTGTTTGTTTTACAATGTGGGTAAAGAGTTTGATTTTATTCCAGTTTGGGTCTTAAAAAAGTCCCAATTTTCTTAAAAAATGATATTGTCTTTTAAAAAATGTGCAGGAGCCCTGTTTTTTTTTTTTTTTTTTTTTGATTAGACTACAAACCATGATTATACTTATTTTCATAATTTTTTTTCTTTAAGACATCAATTCCCTTGGATCAGGTATGGGCAGCTTTGGTGACCCAGAAGGTCACATTAAAATTGTCCTCATTGCCAGAGGGCTTAATTTTTGGATATACTAATTGAAAGGAATATACATGTTGCCATAAGAAGTAACCTCATCAACAATCAATTAAAAATATCAAAATTAAATGCAGTTAGTGATTCTTAATCAAATGACCCAAACAAAGAACTCAAGCCACTTTATTCTACCTTTTTCAATATAAGTCAGTCACAAAGTGGATTAATATGGAACATTATGGGTTAATACATTTAAGTTACATTTCTGGGCCTGAGCACAAACCTCGGTGTCAGAATCCTTTTGAAACCATTTAAATATTTTTATTTCTGTTGTTCCAAATAGGGATGGGAATTGATAAGATTTTATCACTACCACTGCTGTTAACGATCCTGCTAATCGATCCAATTCTTCAACGATTCCCTTATTGATTCCAGCAAATTTTGCATGTGGGCAAATGGTCTGATTTTCAGTGGTAACAATGCCAAACATACATCACAGTATAGATAACTGCTTCTGCAAGTTGCTGGTGTTTCCTCTCACTTAAGGTTGTGCAGTAGGTGTAATTAAAATTAAGCAACAATTCTGACGCTTCTGAACCCTGTCAACTGAATGGAGTTGATAAGGGAATTGATTAGCAAAAAGATTAATGATATCAATTCTTTGATGGAGCTGTTAACTATTCTCAACGATTCCCATCCCTAGTTCCAAAGGCCTGAAATTGACTTTCACAGAAACAATTACATCCAATTATTGCTCTGTTTTCTTTAAATATCGCTATTTTTTTGTTATTATGGAAGAATTTGTTAAAGTCTATCAGTGAACATTCATTTTTTACCTCTGCCAAGGAGGATATGTTCTGGCTGGTGTATGCTTGTTTGTCTGTTTGTCTAACTTTTAATGATATCAACAAGTTTCTGAGTGCTAGGTGTTGGTTTTCAGGGTCATGAATCATATTATAATGGTAACTTTATCGTGGAACTATTGCTTATAGATGTAACTGCAATTTGGGAGCTATATTGGTGGAGGTTAGCACTCTGAGTGCTCGCTGGTTATATGTCAAACTGACTGTGAAGGGACAAATGGCATTAAGGGAGGTGAGGGGACTTGAATCTATTACTAACAGATCATATCAATGTCTTTTTTTACTATTATGCTAGTAAAGGGGCTAAAATGGATAGAAAATTAAAACGGGACAAAAAGAGTTTCACCCTTTAGTCAAATGTATTGAACACCCAGTTTGCCAGACTGAATCATGGCTCACCTTTCTTATCTGTTTCCAGGATGGGTGTGAAGACGAGGCGTCCGTCAGAGTGCTAATGAAAGCTGACCCATCCTGCAGAGAGAGCCTGCAGACAGAGGCCGAGGTGGACCCCATGGACGGAGAGCAGACGTGGCCGACAGAGACGGAGCTGCAGGAGGCTGAAGGTGCAGAGAAAGCATCTACTTTAGAATCTGGCCTTTTCATTCCTATTTTTCCATCTAAAAATCAGACTGCTTTGTCATTACCAGCCATTTACCAGTACTGTCACACTTCCCTGTCTAATGGACAAGGTCTTTATTTCACTCTGCTCTTCAGAGGCGAGGAAGACTAAGCGTGTGATGAAGGTCCCAAAAGGAACGTCAGACTACCAGGCTACATGGATTGTAGATCAAGACGAGGAGGGGAATGGAGACGAGGATGAAGAAAGCAGCGATGATGACGACGACAATGACGACATGTTGGATGAGGCCATGGATGGGGACGATGAGGAAAATAACTCACAGGTACAATGAAGCCCTTTTTTTCACAACACGGCCTTACTTAGAAATGATCTAATGTGCTTGTTCACACTTGTCCCTCAAAGCAGGAAGTTGTGCTGCAGACAGAAGAGCAGATAATAGTCCTGGGAGTTCTCTTTGCCTTTCATCCTTCATCATTTCAGATAAGATAATATAATCCTGTATTGATCCCCAGAGGGTAAATTCAGGTTTTTCAGCAGTACAAGGCCAAGTACAAGGGTAGCAGCATGCATTTAGTTCAAAAGATTTACATGCAATATAAGACCAATGGAGCAACATATAATAAGATGGAGAAATCAATGAAGTGTCCACAAAACAGAAGGTATTTACAATATCAAAAATCAAATTAATAGACCAAGTGTCATTTACGTGAGCCATCAGTGCAGTGCAGTCAAGGTAAAGTGACAGTGTGATTGGTAACAGCATTTATTTAAATGATAATAACAGTGCAATTATTTTACATAAAAGAATTGTGAGTGGTAGACTGAAATCAGAGATATGAGTCAATAGGGTGCAAATGTACTTTTATAAAACACACATTTTCATTTTTTGCAGGGTAAAATTATCTGTATGAAAAGATCTTAACTATTCCCCCAACTGCAGACAACTGTAGTAAAACAAGGGGAGGATTAAAAAAATTGTACCAGCAGGCAGACACTAGGTGGCACAAAGTGACCTCAGGATGTTCAGCCTGTAATACTGTAGCTTACAGTACACTGTCTACTGATGCATGAAGGGGACCGAGAACAAGAGAGTGGATACTTTTTGACGAAAGGGTCAGAACAACTGTGATTTGAGAAGTATAAAACACAAATCAAGTGAAGCTGGGACACTGTATGAAATGGTTAAAAAAAGAGTAAAAGTATTTGCAAATCCTTGTTGACCTACATTCAAATGGATACAATACAGAGACAAGATATTTAAGCTTCAAACTGAGCATTATTATTATTATTATAAATTATTCACTCATTAAGAGATAAATGCCTGCAACATGTTTCACAAAAGCTGAGAAAGGGGCAAAAAGACTTAAAAATATTAGGAATGCTCAAAAACACCTAGTTTGAACATTGCACATGTGAGTGTTGTGATTGGTTTATAAAGAAGCATCTGAAAAGGCACAGAGTTCACTACTTTAACTGTCTGAACAAGTAGTCCGGCAGTGTTTCTCAGGCAGCACTGCATTAAAAACCAACATGTGAAGGTTATGACCGCATCAGAAAATGAGCAGGTAACACAGTTCATCTCTACATCTTTAAAGTGCAGGTTTAAACTGTACCATGCTAAATGAGAGCCATATATCACCAACACCCAGAAGCACACATGACTTCTCTGGGCCTGGCCTCATCTGAGATGGACTGAGGCAAAGTGGAAGACTCTGCTTAAATGTTTTTTTTTTCTGGAAATTATCCACATCATGTCCTCGGGGCTAAAGAGGAAAAGGGACCATCCACACTGTTATCAAAGCAAAGTTGAAAAGCTTACATCTGTGATGGTATGGATATGTTAATGCCCATGGCATAGGTAAGCTGCACATCTGTGAAAACACTATTTATGCTGAAAGGTGCAGGTTTTGGAGCAACATATGCTACCATCTAAGCGACATGCTAAGACACATCCTGCAGGTGTTACAACAGCACTACTTCAGAGTAAATTGGCCCTTTACCACTAGCACGCCTTGGCCCTACTCAATTTGCAGCGTGTTTCCACTAGCCTGGTTCCTCCTAAAACAAGGTAGTTTTAGTACCTACTCCGCTCTGGTTCCAAGTGAGCTGAGTCGATACTAAAAGATGACGCCACCAACTGCCGGCTACTGATTGGTTAGACAATGTCGTCATCGATGAGTCTTGAGCGCGACGACCTAGCATGCTAGCGGTAGCTACCATTAGCTTACCCTCATACGTCTTTTCTTTGCAGCTCGATTGCTGTCATCCTCGGCTTCATTCTGTTGTATAGCTTCCAAAACTCTCCTGTGCTTCTCAAGGGGTATTTCTTCTTACCACCTGCAGCCTTCTTCTGCTTTCCTTTTTTACTCGGTTTGTGACAAAAAGCCACAGATTGTTGTGTCGTGCTCAAAATGACGTCACCGCAGAGCCACTCAGCTGTTTACAGCGACACTGCACCCCGTTGGGCAGGTGACTGGGGCTAATGGAAAAGCAGCACAAGGTGAATAGAGTAGAGTAGGGCTAATGGAAAAGGGCCAAATCAGTGCAGGTACTAGACTGATGCGCTGCAGTCCAGACCTGCCTCCACTGAAATGTGTGGTGCATTATATGCCACAAAAAACAACAAGGACGCCTGACTGTTGAGTGACTGAAGTTGCACATCAAGCAAGAATGTAGAATTTAATCTACAAATCCTCAACAGCTACTGCCCTCAGTCAACTAACACTTATTTGAATGTTGTTAAAAACAAGGTAAGGTAACACAGTGGTGAACATGACCCTGTCCCAGCTTGTAAGGATCTTCTGGAGGCATCAGATTCATAATGAGTAAATATTTCAACAAAATGTTAACTTTATCAGTTTGGACATTAAATATGTTGGCAGCCAAGATATTTTTGCCTGAATGTTAATAGAAGATGTAATAGAAAACATCATTTGACCCTCACCTGCGGAATCCCTTTAACCCTAGTTACTATTGTTATTGTATATGATTAAAAGGTTGCTTGTTAATGTATTCTGAGCTTTCATCACTACTTTATGGTGTGATTGTCTCCACACACGCAAAGCTTGAAAACACCCTGATGATGAGTCTGCACGGCTTCTCCTTGTTGTCATCACGACAGCGAGGCAGCAGTGTGATGGCGACGTGTCAGAGAGGATGTAGAGGACAGTAATCTGTCGAGAAGAAGCTCTGTTGGTTCCGGGGCTGCGGCGCTGCATACGTGACCCTCTTTGGGTGCTCCCCGTCCCTGTTTGTTTTCTCAGCGTCTGCCTCAAGCCTGGAGTGCCAGGCTGCTCACCACAACAATAGTGTTTGGAGTCCCGAGAGAAGCCTCCTGTCTTCCTGTCCTGTGAACAGAAGTTCCTGTCTGGACGGAGGGAGGGGCCCAACAATTTATTTATTTCCAGCTCTGCTTGAAAAGAGGTCGGGGGAACTCTTCCTTATGCAATGGGTTCATTACAATCTGTGATTGTTATTAGCATGTGTTTGATGTCATAGGAGTACGTATCTGGGACAGAGTAACAATAGAGGAAAGGGCACTTCAAATGATAATGATTATTATTACTGCAGCAAGGATGTTGGAAAGGTTGTGAATCAACCCCCTGCTGGGACCTTCCTCTCTGGTGTCTGGCTCTGTGTTAAAGGAGCTTAAATAGAACTGTAAAGTGTCCTCTGTGATGATTTATTTCCTTGTGCAGTTAAATCATCCATGGCAGTAGACTTTCTAGAAATCCTGTAAGAAACCCAGCAGGAGAAAGGAAGATACAACTATAACCTCAGTCTACGTTAGCATTTGTCTTTGCAACTGCACATACTGTTCAAAAAAGAGCTTCTCCACAAGCCCTGAAAGTTTCACAACAGGGACCTCAACCAGAGGCCTATATCACCCAGAGCAGTCAACTTATCCCCAGTAACTCACATCTATCCAGGATTGAGTAACCGCAACAATGGTAATCAGGATAATCGATAGCATGACGCAAGTTATCAACAGAGTAACTCAACCCAGGATTGTCTCATCAGGAGCCGTGAACGCGCACCTATAAGGGGAGGGCTCAGAGGCAGCTCACCAATCGCAATCATGAGCGGAAAACACACTGAGAAGCGCCGGGAATACCCTATCAGAGCTCCATACTTCACATGTGAAGAGCAGTGTCTGATAGTGTTAAAATGTTAGGATTAAAAAGCCAGTATAATAGAGAAAGGAAACACCACAGTGGCTTTCAATCACAGACAATATGCGTGGCGGACTGTGAAAATGCCTAAGTTACTCATCATTGGCTAAATCTGACACTCATGAATCTCATGAAACAATATACTGTACAAATGTGTTGCATGTCTGACAATTATCATCCCTTTCCCTCAGATGTAATCCCTCTGTCGTGAGGAGGTTGTGGGAGCTGTTAAAAAATAAATACAAAAGCATAACTGCATCTGGTAGCTTGGTCTGTTTCATATCATGTCATGCTGCATTTAAGATTTAAGTCATCGCCAAAATGAAATCATGATACCGATCTGAAGTCTGACTCAAATTAACAACTTAGAAATCAGCAAGAAAAAAAGCCCTCAAACACATGAATTAAGTGCAGGAATGACATGATGGACATGATGGAATAATGTGGTGTTTCACATAAGAATTACATCCCTTTTATTTTTCAAACACTTTATGGTGCATTTGAATGTATGAAAGGGGATATAGAAGTGAAGTTTATATAGCAGGGCGATGCACAATAACAGCAGGACAGTCAGTGCACTGCCCTGCGGGTCGTACGGACAATAAACGGTTAAAAAATATCACACAGGTAGATGATTCTGGGCTGCGACAACAGGTAGGCTACCTCTCATAGCGCGTTGTCAGGTTGATTCAGTGGGTCAAATCGGTATCAGGACGCCCTTTCTCATCTTCATGCTCATCTCAAGAGTTGTGTGCCTCTGTCTCCCGGGTTCAGGAGAAGAGGACAAGCCATTGAATTGGAGAAGCTGATTGGCTAGTGCGAGGGTCATTGTACAGGATCAGATTTAACCTTCAACTTATCCTGCTCCAGAGCAGGTTAGCCGTTCAGAGTAAGTCACCATGGTTATCTACTCCGATAAGAAATGAACCGGCTTCGTGCTATTGATAAACCAGGGTTAACCCTGAAGTTACCTCACTCAGACATTAATCCTCCTTTGTGCTATAGGCCTCTGTTCTGGTTCCATAATGCCACCTGAAACTGACAAGCCCTCAACAGTGACCCTAAATTGTGCTGTTTTTGGAAATCTGCTCAGGTTTCTTCTATCCTAAATGCACAGCCAAGTCACCAAATCTGACAATGTGCTGCCACAAAGTCATCACAAAAGTTCAGCAACCAAAATATTTATGTGTTCAGATGATATAACGTACACAGTAATAAACCTGCCACAACAAAAACCACCTGCAATAATACACCTAACGCCATTTGAGCATTAATGTTAGAGTGGTCATATCAATCGTAGATCAGCTCTACAAGTACTCTGATTTGGAGTGCATGTTCTCAATTTTGGTTTACTAGTGAATAGGGATGTAACGGTTACCGGTAAAATGGTAAACTGTGATAAAATTTCCCACG
Source organism: Scarus forsteni (assembly GCA_036419115.1). Taxonomy (NCBI): domain Eukaryota; kingdom Metazoa; phylum Chordata; class Actinopteri; order Labriformes; family Labridae; genus Scarus; species Scarus forsteni. The sequence continues at coordinate 7,356,505 of JAZDUH010000270.1, forward strand.
GTAATCGTTACCGTGTCCAATTAAAATTACCGTTATATCGTGCTTGATCACCACACTGCCTCAGTAACGCACGGTGATGCTGCTCTTTGCCTGGAAAAGCCGGAACTATGTCTCTGTCCTCGATTAAGGAGCCTCACGCGAGGTGCACATGCGCAGTTTGCATTGTTTGGCCTCTGAGTTTGATACATTTATTGACAAAAAAGACAAAAGAACTGTTATAAATATAATAATAAAGGGGTTAAATGATTTCAATTCCATGTAAAAGTACTTTTAGAACATTTTGAGCACACTGCAACAGTACCGCAATAATAATGATAACCGTGATAATTTTGGTTACAATAACCGTGATACAAAATTTTCATATCGTTACATCCCTACTAGTGAAGCATCACCAGTACAACTAGTAGACAATTTTCGGTCTAGTGCGCCAAAAAACCTTTACGAGTAGAACAAAATTTTTGTTTACTCGTACTACTAGTAAGTTCAAAATATCTCTCTCAACATTAGACTGTTGTTTTAGTCTATACGTGGTCAGGGGCGCTGCCAGGGATATTGGGCCCCATGAAAATAAATGTCACTGGGCCCCCCATAGCTGGCCATAAGGCAGTAAGTTTTTCGTTTACATAAAACTGCATTTTAATGATATTTTTGACTATTATTCCAATATTGTGAAAAGAACATGACAGTTACTTGGTAGGAGAAGCATTGAAAATACAATTAAATTGATTTAGGTTTAATGATTTGCTCCGAGACTGATACTCTGTATTTGAAAAACCCCTCTCTTCCTTTAAAGACTTGCACATAAAATTCTCTTTAGAATAATAACCAGAAACTACAAACTTAAAAACAAAAATAACCTCTTCTGTTAAAATGAAATGCAACTATAATCTGTGGAGAAAAACATCTAAAACAAAATGACCAGATGCCTTTTACGATATATTGTAATTTGAACATGTAGCCCCACATGAAAATTTAATTTATTTCCAAAACTGTAGGCTCACAGGTGATGACATTAGATTTGTGGTGAAAAAAATACATATGAGGCTATGTGGTTGTTGCTATTTCATCTGCTGATTTCCAGAACATGTAAAACATTCATCTGATTGGATTGAGAGCAGTCACCCAGTCTAAACATAATATATTTCAGAGATAGCTGATGGTTTTTAAATCATTATTTTGGTTAGATCTTAAAATAACCAAGCATATCAGCCTCTTGGTGGAAAAAGAGTTTAGACACCTGTCTATCAGTGTTTATTCCAGGCAGCTGACACCTAAATAACTTGATGACACTGTAATACAGCGGACTGTCGTCTCTCTGCTCAGGATGCAGGCTCAGGCTCTGAAGAAGATGACTATGAAGAAGAGGAGGAGGAGGAGGAGGAGGAGGTCTGCTCCACAGAGCGAGCTGGAGCAGATCAGCGCTACGACGAGCACATGGATGAAGCCGCAGAAGAAGAAGGCTTGAAGCGCTACCGGGAGGCTCGGGCCAATGAGATGTTCCCTGATGAGGTGGACACTCCCCTCGATGTGGCGGCGAGAATCAGGTCAGCTGTGCTCCTTATGAAGAGGAGATAAGCAAGCATTTTGAATCAAGATCGAAGCTTTAAGCCCGAAGATATTTTTTTGTTGGAAGATTCACATGTCCTCTTGCTCTAGATTTCAGCGCTACAGAGGTCTGAAGAGTTTCCGGGCATCGCCGTGGGACCCCATGGAGAACCTGCCTCTCAACTACTCTCGCATTTTCCAGTTCCAGAGCTTCGAGCGCACTCGTCACCGTATTTTGGCCGAGGCTGCAGCAGAGGAAGAGGGAGCCATGGTAGAAATAAACCCCAGTGCTTCTTCAGTGTACTTTCTGTTTCTATGCATGTGACGCCTCTGACTGTGCTGCCCTGTCTGTCTCAGGTGGGCTGGTACGTGACGCTGCACATCATGGACGTTCCCTTTTCTGTGATGGAGAGCGTCCAGGCAGGCCGTCCTCTGATGCTCATGTCTCTGTTGCCCCATGAGCAGAAGGTATGACCCATGCTAGCAGCTATAAGCCTTTGTGGACCCTAGGACTGAACAGTTAATTGCAAATTAGACTAAATCGTAATATGGCTTGTTGCAATTTTCAAATCGCAGGAGGATCAATGTTTTTAGCCCAAAATGTTTTTCAACATTTTGGCATTGTGATGTAGTTTTTTGCAATTTCATGCCTATTTTTTTTTATCTCTATTCATACACTTTTTTTTTTTTTTTTTTTACCACTTTTGGACCGTTTTTACCTTTTTTAACCCCGTTTTTACAACTTTATGCCTATTTTGCCCCCATTCATCTTTTTTGGCCACTGTCAGAACCATTTTTGGAATTTTACATGGTTTTTGAAATTTAATTTCAAATTTAATTCCTAATTTTGCTTCCATAATCAATTTTCCTAAGCCACTTTTGGATTTTTTGCCAATTTTTCCCCATTTTTTGCAATTTCATACCTATTTTGCACCTATTTATTAACCTTTTTCTGCTTTCATACCATTTTTACCCAGTTTTTCCAATTTCATACCTATTTTGCTTCTGTTCTTCACTTCTCCAGTTTTTCTGAGATCTTTTATCCTTAGATTAATTTAATGTCATATTGGTTTTTCTATTAAAAAGATCTACTGCTTATGTTTGTTTAAGAATCCATAAGATGAGGAGCATTAAAACAACTGCAGAGTCAATCGCAATATTGTGGAAAAAAATCGCAATTCGATTATTTTCTCAAATCGTTCAGCCCTGGTTGACACTGATTTTAGTGTGAAAGCTGTGATAGACTTTAATATTGTTTTTGTGCACAGATGTCAGTGATGCATCTGTTAGTGAGGAGGCATCCCAGCACCACAGAGCCGATCAAGTCCAAAGAGGAGCTGGTGTTCCATGTCGGGGGTCGGAGGTTCAGGGCTTCTCCCATCTTCTCCCAGCACACGTCAGGTAGAGCTCATGACAATCATGCAAATATGAAGTTTTATCATTGTCAGTGTAAGGTTGAAAAAACGTGAGACTTACAGATGTTTTGAGTAGTTTTAAAAAGACTCAGTATCAGTGCTCCAAGAGCAGAAACCTCCACCAATGCTTTTCTGAAATTGTTATTAATGAAAAAGTGGAGAACTGGTTGATCAAGTAAAGTAATTAAATCCACATACAGACTGGAATGACCACCAAAAACAAATCACTTCTTCCTTGTGCTCCCTGAAAATTTAATGAAAACCTTTTTAAGAACATTTTTAGTGATTATCCAAAATGTGTCTAATTTCCCTATCAAGCAAACCCTAACATCTCCTTAGAAAACTCCTCAACCCACATCAGATCACCACCAAAATCTAATCACCCTGTCCCCGTGCCATGACAAACATTCCATGAAATTTGTATTAAAATTAGTAGAGTTATAAGCAAAAATGTTCAAACGTTTTTTTTGTGGGACTAAGGAGTAGGACCAGATAAGTTTTACTTCTTCCTACTCCTTTTGGAGCATGTACATTGTAACTTCCAATGAATATTATACAATAGTTATCTGCTTTCTTATTATTTCCTCTTATTTTTTTGTTTTGTATATATTTTTGTTGTCAATATGTCCTAAATAAATAAATAAATAAAATAATAAAAAATAATATCTTGCAATGTCCACAAAGCCTTTAAAAAATCTGGATCCATATTTACTTTAGATAACAAAATTGAATTACTCTTCTTCTCGAACCATGACCAACATACCCTGAAATTTGTTATCTTTTTAGCTATAAGCATGAATTTGGTAAACTCCCCTATCTTGCAATATCAGCAAATCAATAAAAAAATCTGAATCTACATCCATATTTGGTTCACCAACAAAATTAAATCACTTATTCCTTGGACCATGACCAACATAACTTAAAAATTTAATCACAATCCTTGAAGGACCTTTTTCAGCTATTAGCAAAACCGTGGAAAACTGGCCTTTCTTGCTGCGATGCCGAATCATTAAAGATCAGATTGCCTCCAAAATGTAATCAGTACCTCGTTGTGCTATGAGCAACAGTCCATGAAAATTTCATCAAAATCAGAGAACTTTTTATCTTGCTTGAGTAAAAGAAAATCAGCAAACTAACAAACACCAGAAAACATTACCTTCTTGGTGAAGACAATATTTTTTTGCATCATTAATCTTAATCAGTGTAAAGTAAGACAAACAACAAATACATAGGTTAGATAGATTAGATTAGATAATACTTTATTAATCCTTTCTGGAAAAACTCCCTCAGGGAAATTAGGAATCAGTAGCTGTTAGGGGTGTAACGAACAATACGAAATACGAAACAGGGCTCACGATACAAAATAAAGATTATAGAAAATCCCCAACAGTAGGAAGTTTTGCAAAAATCTAATTTTCTTTATTTTCTTCCTAATGCAGACATACAAAAATATAGCTGCATCAGTACAAAATAAAAGCTCTTTGAAAAAAAACAAAAGTGTAGTTTTTCCCCTTATATAGACTACAGTGCAAATACAAACATAAAATCTCACTAAAAAGTGCTTTGTTGTTGTAACAATCAGGATAACTACATTCTTGAATAAAAGGGAAACAAACAGCAGTCCTCAGAGCTGCAGTTCAGACCTATAGATGTCTGAACTGTGAACTATAATATTTAGCCTATAACAGTGCATATGCTTCTGATCTTCAAGTATGATCAAATTCTGTCAACTCAACAGTAGATGCAAAAATCAAATATTGTTTTTTATGCAGATTTACACAAACATACAGTTTCTGCCTGTCTCCAGTTCAACATAGTTGGTAGTTGTACTCGTCGTAGTATACGGTGAACTGTAGCAGCATATTTTGTGCACGGTTGTTGTTTTGTCTGCAATCTTCTCACCGTTCTCTCGTCTTTTACATGGGAAGCCAAAACAGGTCCACACAACCGATTTATTTGACGAAGGAGCGTAAGCTAATCCCTCGACCTCGTCCTCCTCTATTTTGAAGCGAGTGTTTTGCTACGGTAGGCGAGGAGGGTAAAAAATCACCAGTCTCAGCGGCGCCCCTTGGCATTTTTTATTTCGTGTGTATTTGAATTTTATTTCGTCATTTTCTACTTCGCGAAATTTCGTGGCACAAGTAGCTGTTGATTGTCACAGCTTAAAAGATATATAAAAAGGAAAAATATATGTAAATAAAACTATCGATAAATATACATGAATGTAAATAAATAAAAACTTGAAAAAAATAAAATACTATAAAAAATAATAATAAAATAAATATCATAAAAACTAAGTAAAAATATACTGCTGCAGGCTGGCTACTGCTCCTTCCTTCCCATCCTCCATCTTCCTGTTACTCGTCCTCCCCTCCAGTGAGGAGTTGTACAGTCTGAGGGTTTGAGAGACGAGAGTTTTTCATTCTGTTGATGTATTGAAAATCTGTTCCATGTACATCAATCAATCAGTCAACCAAACTTTATTTATATAGCACTTTTCATACAAAAAATGTAGCACAAAGTGCTTTACAAACAGACAGATAAATTAAAATAAAGGATTTATGACCCAAACCCAGTCCACCCAGCCCCTGAACCCACCACACAGCAATCCATAAACAGTGTTGATGAAAAGCATCATAAATAAAAGACAATAATAAAGCACACTGATGTACCCAGTACGTACTGAGGAAATGCCATCTTAAAGGTTTAAAAATGAGAAAACACTGGAGATTGTTAAGTGTAAAATTAAATATATCATAAAATAAAATTAAATAGAAGAATTTAAAAAAATAATAATAATAAATAAATTGAAATGAAGTTAAAAAGATACAAATAAAAAATAAGATAGAAAAACTAGAAAAAAATAAGGAAAGATAGCAAAGATGAAAAGATAAAAAATAAAATAAGATAAAAAAATAGAGTGAGCTGTAAGTACAATAAATAAAAACATTAAGAGGTAAAACAGGTAAAAGCTCGACTAAAAAGGTAGGTTTTGAGTTTGTTTTTTAAAGACATTCCAGGGATGTGTCCCCCTAAAATCTAAAGAGCTAAGAGCCCATCTGCACCCTGAAACAAATCCAGAGCCTGAAAGTCTCACTCTAATGAGGCTGATGGGTAAATATCAAGAAGAAACTCACATCAGCTCATGAAGCACTCAGACAAAATCACTCTCTCGATAGAACTCTCTGAACAGAAGAAAACAAAGATCAGCCTCTGTCACCTCACTGCTGTGATAAACTCAGTGATGTTCCCATAAACATCAGTATGCAGTCTCACAAAAGGCCGCCGGCTGCAGAACAAGTTATTCCCAGTTCAATAACGTGATGGATTTGCTGTTAATTCTAATCAAATCTAGCAGCAGAATGATGTAGAGCCTCCGACTGCTTTTGGCTGCTGGATCTGCAGCAATAAATGAATAATTGAGTGTTGAACTTGCTTTGGCTCCCCTCCAGCTGACAAGCACAAGATGGAGCGTTTCCTCAGGCCAGATGCCCCCACAGTGGTGTCCGTGTACGCTCCCATCACCTTCCCCCCTGCAGGGGTGCTGCTCTTCAAACAAAGGAGCGATGGTGAGATGGAAATAAGTCGATTTCATTAAAGCTTGGCCGCCTTTATTCTGAACTCTTGACTTTTTCTGTTGTCTCTTAAATGGTTTGATTTAATTATCCACTTAAGCTTGTTCTGTGCTGGTGTTTGAGCGAATGTCTTTTCTAATTTTGGCTTTCTAGGCGTACAGGACCTCGTGGCTACAGGCAGTCTGCTCAGCTGTGACCCTCGGCGCGTTGTGCTCAAGAGGATAGTGCTGAGCGGACACCCGTTCAAAATCAACCGGCGCTCTGCGGTGGTCCGCTACATGTTCTTCAACAGAGGTAAAAGGATGCTCTCATATTTCTTTAGAAAGTTACATAACAGGGATGCACAATGTCTGTTTTGGCTGATGCCTGACGGAACAAAATTTCACCTCACAATCATCAAAGTAAAATCCTTGTTAAAACTGGAGAAGCACTAAGAGACGAAGACCTCTGCCAAGCAGCTCAGTTACAGCAGTGGCTTTCCCACAACTCCTGTAAAATATACACTTCTGGATTGAGGTTGAGGTTGTTATCCTGTATGAACACAATTAGCTTTGGGAACATCAATTAATATTTCGATTTTATATGAATTATTGAATGTTGTCAATGGGATTTCCCATTATAAGGTTCAATGTGTTTTTGCGATGTCAATCCTGATCAGATTTACGTTGATGATGGAGACATAGACTCCATATTGTGTCAATATACCATGAAAAGAGCTCAGCTTTCAGTGTTTATGTAGACAAACCTGCCTACATTTGGACTATGTCACCAAATTTTTATGACACACAATTTAACTTTTAGACTGAAATTCTGTTTGGTTTGGGGATATATTTCACAACATAGGGGCAAAACTTGATATGTGTATTTTTTGTAACATTTTTATTCAGCTTTTAATATTTCTACATCTCAAATGTTTAAACACAGTTATAACTTTGTAAGAAATATTTACAATTCGGCAAACATGTAGTATAAAAAATAATATCAAAATTCATGGCAACATCTTCACCCATATAAAGAGGAAACCTGAAAAAAAAAAAAAAAAAAAAATATATATATATATATAAAGGGGGAAAGGTGTTTCTTTAAAGTGGGCATCAAATCTGTCTTTCTATAAAAACATCAAAACACATTATCCGTTATCCTTTCAAACATATCTCATTTAATTGGGTATGCCTATTGACATGAACACAGTCAACCAACAAAAATACAAATACATTTTTTTTCCCTTGTCCCCTTCCCCCCCTTTTTTCCTTTCTCCTTCCTTCTTTCCATTTCTCTTCCTTACTTACCCTTTTCTCTCCCTTTTCTCTTTTCCCTTCCTTCTTTGCCCTCTTTCCCCCTTTCCTTCCACTTTTTTTGTTCCCATCTCTCCTTTCCCTCTTCCCTCTCAAATGTGGATTAATAAACTAGTCTCTTATCCTATTGGTAATGTAAGGTAATTGGTGATTGGAGCCCATGGAGTCATGAAGAAGTCCAGTTTCAGATGTAGTTTTGCTGTTATCTTCTCCGTTAAATAGACTCTCTTTAACCTCTCCTTCCATTGAAGAACGGTGGCGGGTCGAGGATTAAGCCAGGAAACGGTTATCATTTTCCTCACTACCAAAAGGAGGATGTGTAGCAACCGGGCTTTTCTTTTATCCATTGCTCCATCTGGTATTAAGCCTATGATGACGTATGACGCTGTGATTTCGTTTTGTCCCAATTGGTAGATTAATTTTTTTAATAGGGAAAATATCTATTAAAAGGCAAATTGAGTGTTGTGGGAAAAAATCTGGGATTATATTTTTAGGCCATATCGCCCAGCCCTAGCTCATCTATATATTATATAATGTTGTCTCTGCTGTTATTGTCATTATATTATTGTTTTGTGGGGAGCTTAGCCTGCTAGCTTCCTTCCTATAATGCTTAGGGGAACTAAAGCAGTGCTAACTGTGAGGTAATGAAAAACTGCCATAAATAATATATCTAAATAACATAAATAATAGCAGTAATCTTCTGATACTGATGTTGTTACAATAAAATTGTGAATCCCTATTTAAAAGATCTTAAAAATTACTGTATTTGTAAGAGCCCTGACTGTTAACTCTGTTTTCTACTGAATAAAAAATACTCCTTTTAATGAAGCTTATATTAAAATTTTAAAAATTCTCTCATTTACATATCAGGCCTGCAGGTTGGTGGAGTCAAACTCTGGAACAGCCTGGGTGTCACTTTAACCCTTGTGGGTAATCGGGGACCTTTTTGTCCTTGCAGACATTTTTTTGCTTAACTTTTGGCCATAACTCTGGCAGTGTTGCTCAGTATTGAATGACTTTTTGTTGGAAGGTTTTTTTCAAGGAAAGCCTTAAAATTTAAAGTTTGATTTTTGTCAGAGGTCAAAGGTTACCGTAGGACAAATTTACTGCCCTTTGAGGTAATCTGAGGACATTATTGTCCTCTCCCAAAGCTGCTATAAAAACATAACAGATTATTATTTTTTTTATTTTTTTGCTCAATCATTCAGTCAACTTCAGTTCTAAACAAACAAATATAGAATTATTTATTTTATTTTAACCCTTTAAATGCCAACTTGATTACATGATGTACGAATTTTAATGAAAAAATACACAAAAATTGAGTTATTGTCAATATTATAAATGTTGAAGACCTGAGGATTTTTTTCAAAGATCAGGCTTAAATATACTTAAGATCAATAACAAAATTGATTTTCATGCATTGTTAATTTTTTTGCAGTGCCCAATTCACGATTAACTACCCTTCAGTAGTGGTCATTAATGTCCTCTCCCAAAGCTGCTAAAAACATATCACATTATTATCTTTTTTACTTATTTGCTCAAATCATTCAGTCAACTTAAGTTCTAATCAAAAATACCAAATATGTAATTATTTATTTTATTTTAACCCTTTGATTACATGATGTTCAAATTTTAATGAAAAAAAAAAACACAAAAAGTGAGTTATTATCAATATTATAAATGTTGAAGGCCTGAAGATTTTTTTCAAAGATCAGGCTTACATATACTTAAGATCAATAACAAAATTGATTTTCATGCATTGTTAATTTTTTTTGCAGTGCCCAATTCATAATTTACTACCCTTTGAGGTAATCTGAGGACATTATTGTCCTCTCCCAAAGCTGCTATAAAATCATAACAGATTATTATTTTTTTTACTTTTTTTGCTCAAATCCTTCAGTCAACTTCAGTTCTAATCAAAAATACCAAATATAGAATTATTTATTTTATTTTAACCCTTTAAATGCCAACTTGATTACATGATGTTCAAATTTTAATGAAAAAATACACAAAAATTGAGTTATTGTCAATATTATAAATGTTGAAGACCTGAGGATTTTTTTCAAAGATCAGGCTTAAATATACTTAAGATCAATAACAAAATTGATTTTCATGCATTGTTAATTTTTTTGCAGTGCCCAATTCACGATTAACTACCCTTCAGTAGTGGTCATTAATGTCCTCTCCCAAAGCTGCTAAAAATATATCACATTATTATCTTTTTTACTTATTTGCTCAAATCATTCAGTCAACTTCAGTTCTAATCAAAAATACCAAATATGTAATTATTTATGTCATTTCAACATTCATAATATGGATAATAACTCACTTTTTGTGTTTTTTAATCATTAAAATTTGAACATCATGTTATCAAGTTGGCATTCAAAGGGTTAAAATAAAATAAATAATTCTATATTTGGTATTTTTGTTTAGAACTGAAGTTGACTGAATGATTTAAGCAAAAAAAGTAAAAAAGAAATAATAATCTGTTATGTTTTTATAGCAGCTTTGGGAGAGGACAATAATGTCCTCAGATTACCTCAAAGGGTAGTAAGTTAAAGCGACCACAAGGGTTAAAAATGTGCAGTGACATGCAAACATTTAAATAACACTATAGACGAGTATTATTAAATTTATACTTGTGATAAAATTGCCTTAGATCAAAACAATTTGTAAGCATCAGTAATTTTAGGTATGTTTATTAACACTAATTATTTTAACGTGTGCAATTAACCATATTAAATAACTTAAAATATAGTTAGAACAGATATACTACGGGGAAGATTTTGTTAGTATACAGTATTACGAGATGGATTATTATCAATACTGACATTTTAATAGTTTATGTATTGTATTTGTAATATGTAGATGTGGATGATATATAATGTATATATTGATGTTTCTGAAGTGCTTACTTATTAGGATGTTTTCGTTTGTTCTCTTGGTGATTAAATGAAAAATAGGGTTACAATGCCAATGTATTTACGTTGTTTTCATTTATAATGACAGCGGGTATTGATATTAAATTAAGCATTTATCTGATTTTGTAAGGAAGGGGCAGGACTAGATAAGCTCTCTCTGTTCTTCTCAAGCTGGTTGTTGTGCATGTGTGTACTAACATGCTTAATTTGTTTGATGGACATGTACTGTTTGGTGTACATATTTTGTATTGATTTGGTTGTTGTTTGTTTTTTAAGTTGGAGATCAAATAAATATATAAATAAATAAATACTTAAAATAAAATACTTAACTAAATACAACAAGTAAAATATAATTACTTACATATACATGCATACAGAAATACATGGAGACAGGCTAGCACAAGAGGTAGAGATAGCATCCCAGAGCATGAGCTCTGGGGATCACCCAAAGTCCTGCAGCACACAACAGTCTAGATTCCACTCCCAGGTTCAACTCTATAATGCAAATTCTCCCCAGCATTTGTCAAAGACAGATGTTTTTTTCTTAAGATTAAATATGATCTTCTCTGATGGCAGATACAACGAGAGCTCTTTGAACCATAAACTAACACCAGGGGGTTCTCGTTTTTCCAGTTGATAGCAATACATTTCTTAGCTGCAAGTAGGGCAAGTCTAACAAAGTGAGTAGTCATCGTCATGTTTATTGGTAGAACTGACAGATCCCCCAATAATGTCAGGCGTGGACTGGCTGGGATTTCTATCCCCAAGATTCCTTTAACAATATCCAGAATGGAACTCCAGTATTGATCCAGATATCTACAAGTCCAAAACATATGAAAAAGGGTCCCTGTTTCGGTCTTACACCTGGGGCAGAATTCTGAGTACCTATCACTTATCTTATGAAGACGATGAGGTGTTAAGTAAACCCTATGTATGCTATTAAACTGTAGGAGTTTGACAAAGTTTCTGACAAAGTACTTGAAGTAATACATAAAACCACATCTTTCTGAAATCTGAAAAAAATAAACTAGATGCAGTTCAGGCCTACAAACAGCAATAGTTAAGTTTAGGGAAGGAAATACAGAAAAACTCATTGGCTCTGCTTTAAACTCTGCAACATAATGCTTTACGTTTTCAGAAAAGGCATTTATGTTTGGGTGATAAATATTGGCCTATTGGCATAAATGTTCAAATCTGCTGGTTGAGATCATTTTCAAGCAATTATGTGTAAATACTGATACAGTGGCAGTAATGTTGTGAATCCCTTATTTAACTTCTTCTCTGTAGCTTTTAAGGCTTGATCATTGATAATTATTTTTCTTTCTTTATCAGATGACATCATCTGGTTCAAGCCCGTGGAGCTGCGAACAAAGTGGGGTCGGAGAGGCCACATCAAAGAGGCTTTAGGTAACATTTAGATCTGCTTGGATCAGCTTTAAACCAAATATGACCAAACTCTAACTGTAATGTTCGGCTTTCAGGAACACATGGACACATGAAGTGTGTGTTCGATAACCAGCTGCGCTCTCAAGACACTGTCCTGATGAATCTGTACAAGAGAGTGTATCCCCGCTGGACTTATGACCCTTATGTGCCTTTGCCGTTACCCTGGGTGAAAAGCCTTGTTTCTGTGGACATGGACGACTTGGACATGGAGTAGTGGACGGCAGTGGGACAGTAAAAGAAAAGGATCGACTTAAAACGCTATGAAGACCTATAATAACAAATTAAACCTATAAGAACAAAACTATCTGCTGCTCAGTTCTTTTTGTTATGAATACCCCACATTTGTATTGATGGTTCATGCAGATTCAGTTCCAGCCACTAGATGGCAGTATTAATCAAGTATTTTTATAACTCAGGGTAGATCTACTCTGGAGTTGATTTAATAGGTCAACATATTTGAGTGGTTACTGTTGAACACATAGCTGTAAATGTGTCGACTGTCTAAGAATTGCAGAAATAATAAGGGCTGTTGGCATGGTTACGTGCACTTGGTAATTGCTTTGCATAACTAATGGAACAGGCATACCACATTAGCGAATCACAAGTTGTACAGATGTGTTTTAAAGCCTGAAGCTACATTTAACTCAAACAAACGTATTACATCAACAGTATGGAGGGATTTTTGGGGAACTTAAATCATGGAAAAATAACTCCTGAGTTGATTCTTGAGTGAAAACACATAATTTCTCAATATTTGACTGGTGGCCTTACAGATGCTGACAAATTGCAGCTGTCAGGTTCATTTATTTACATGATCTTTTACTGCAACTATGCCTCAGTGTACTTTAGAAAATGAGGCTACCAAACCCAATTAATCAACATCCTCGGACTGAATTTAATGAAGTACGAAAATAAAGTGTAGGACTTTCTAACCCATTCAAGCGTTTTTAGGAGACATGGCATCAACATGTCAGAACTGGGGCAAGGCAGCAAAGAGCAGCAAAGAGCTAGCATCAGGCCTCCTGCATTGTCAGGCTGGAAGTGGCATCTATTTAAACTTAACTCTACTTTATTACCGCCACCAAGGAAGTAATATTTTTGCAGATGTTTGTTTGTTAGCAAGATTTATGCAAAAACTACTGGATAGATTTTGCTGAAATTCTCAGGAGACGTTGGTAACCGCCTAACTTAAAAATGATTCAGTGTTGGTGGTGATCCAGATAACCATCTATAGTGGATGAACGTTTTTGCTCGAAGACTGTCGAACAAATAATATCAACATGATTCTGAGTTCTAGGTGTGGGATTTTCAGGGTCAAGGAATGATATAATGATGGGAACTCTATCATGGAACGATTGCTTATAGATGTAATATTATATGTGAGCTACCATGACGTTTGTGCTCTCTGAATGCTTTCTTGTTTATGTAGCACTTTTCAGCCAAAAAAAAAAAAAAATCAGCCCAATGTGCTTTACAGAGGAATGTCAAACATAAAATAAAAGCAGAAAGCGACTAGCATAGAAGAAAAGAACATGCAGAAACATTAAAAAAAATCCATTATCTGTACAACCTCTCCATTTTGAAGTCGCAGCTAGATCCTAGCCGTGCAGAGCAAATGGACCTGCCTGAGTCATTGTCTGAAAATATTTCCGTGGCGGATAAATGGAACTGTCTGCCCGGTGTGTCGGGTTAGCTAGACCCTATCCCAGCTCACATCTGGCAACTGCAGGGTGCACCCTGGACCAGATGCCAGCCAATGCACACTCATACGTATGGACAATTTTGAGTCACCAGTTAACCTGTTGAGGACGTTTTTGGTCTGTGGGAGGAAGCTACAGTGCCTGTATAGAACCCACACATGCACAGGGAGCATATGCAAAATCCACATAGAAAGCCACTGAGCAACAAGTGGAACGATCCAGCAACCTTCTGCCTGTGAGGCATGGCGCGACTTGCTGTGCCACTGTTCCACCCAAAAGAGAAGTTAAAAACACAATTAAAGGGGGTTAAAATAAAATCAGCAATTTCTTAACATGTATTAAGTTATTATAGATGACTGCTATTGTGGATTTCTTCTTCATTGATGCCCAAACTTTCCCACCGAGGGCCAAGACAAGAAAAAGCTGGGCCACCTTTGAAACATACCAAGCTTTCAGAAAGAAGAGTCTGTAAAACCAAACCACTGCTCAAACAGCCGACATCACAGCTTTTCATATGTGGCTTAATGAGGCAAGTAGCCAATCGCTGAAGAGTTCTGGGCAGCCAATCAGATTCCAGACGGCCTGGCGACCTCTAGATCGATTCCTGATTGAGGGAAGAAATGCACCCTCTGCAGGAGAGAGGTGAGATGCATCTTTTCTACATTGACACAAGAACAAACTGCACAGAGCTGACAAACTTTGTGGGTGTGTTGGTCCTTTAAGAGCTATTTGTTTTGCAACATGTTTTTTAGATTGGATTTTGAGATGGAGCCTTTAGAGCAGCGGCTATCAGTCTGTCTTCATTAATCAGAGCATTAAGATTTCACAGTGTTGACTTCTTAGCAGTTATTCTCCCTAAGCCTTGTTCTGTCCCTCATCTGATTATGGTCTTTCTGGAGACTTTCTCAGACTCTGATGTAGAAACACTTATCACTGCCTGAAGATCAGTGGTGGTCTCTATCTGCTTCTGTTTCCATTTCCTGCCTCTTCCTTGGAGCATTTGAGTACAAGTCTTGAGTCTTGACTCCAAAGCATACCTGACCACACTGTGAGGACACTATGTCTTCCCCTGTTTGTCCCAGAGATCATCCAGCATCGTACAGAGCTAGACTCTTTCATTTTTGGTGAGCTCCATCTTCTGCAGGAAAGAGGAATTTCACACTGAATTTATCCTTTTATACCCAAATTTAAGCCGGCTCACTGGGCTTCTATGAGAAGTCAGGAATAAATCAAGCAGAAAATTCAACCACTAAATCTAATTTTTCTGCTCAATTCAAGTTAAAACTATAATTTGACATTTTTATCAAACAAGAAATATTAGCAAGCTTTACTCTTGTTTCTCCTTTGGTTCAAAGGGTAAATTTGAACCTTCATGGGTAACAATAATAATTACATTATAGCTTTAAGCTTCTTCATACTGGTCTATTACCGTTACAGACAAAAAACGATTTTGTCCATTTCCAATGCTTTTGATTTAGGGCTAATGTTGTCTAATAAATTTGTTAAGTGCTGTATACATATCTAAAATATTTTGGTGATTTTTGATGTGTAAAGAAGGCAAACTTCTGATTTAGCGACATTTCGAAGGTAACATTGGTAAAAGCAACAAACTACTTCAAGTCTGATTGGACTTAAAGGGCCTGTGAGGAGAATCTATTTCCGGCGACTTTAAGACTCTGCGACCCATGAGCACAGGCAGCGACTGTCATAATGCTGTGTTCCAGTAACCTCGGAACTGGGAGTGACATCATCTCCGACTTATCAGCGTTCCAGTTGAAGATGGAAAAAAACATGCCGATCTACCAGGCTATTGTTAGCTGTTGTTAGCACGCCCTGCGTTGTTGTATGAAGAATGTGATTATCACTATGGCAGCATTTTGGTAAATATAAGTCTAACAATACTATGTATACAGCTGATCTAGAGCGACACACCCCAGCCAGAAGAGCAAATAAATGGATTATTACAGGAGCTAAATAACTGTTCACACTGGGGGCATCCATCTTTGATTGTCAACTCGGGGTGGCGAAGTTTCACCAAGTTCCCAGTAGGAAATTCCAGCTTCGGGGGACGTTCCAGTTGCAGTTTCCTACTCGGAACCCAGAAATTCCTACTTCTGACTACAACTGTAACGCACCAAAAGACGTGACCCAATCCAAAGCGTGTGTTTGTTGATGCTAATAAAAATGCAGCTTGGACCTTCCTCAGAACTCCGTATTGCTTTACAACTTCTTTTTTTAACAACTTACAGGATGCAAAGCAACAAGGTAATGTATCTCTTTCTAGTTACGTAGAGGTAGTTTTTGATGTGTGACAACAAGCAATTTTTGGAAAACTTAGTATCGAAGCTTTGTACCCGGCTATATATCACTACTTACAGCCTGGTGCTCTAAGTGTCCAAATAATATAAATTTGCTCTAGTTTTAATTGTCTTGTTCTCAAACTTGAGTATCCAGTCCAGTCCAGCCCTGTCCGACCCGACCAGAAGGCTAAGGAATAGCATTTATAGGTAACCTATTTTGATGCTATAAAACTCATCTTAATGTGTGTATTTCGATCAGGCATATATCTATAGGTGAGACTTTTTTGTAATTACTTAAAAACTCCTCACAGTCACTTTAAGTGCAGCCATTTGATGCCCTTTTTTTTTTCAAACAAGTGATTGACAGACTTTCAAATCACCTAAATATTATCGTGTCCTCATATCATTGACATCAACATATAATGTCTAGTCAATCTGTACATTACATTCTGGATTGAATACTAAACGACTCTTTGTTACTCTGGACTTGTGCATGTTTAATGACAATAAATTTGAATTCTAATTAAGCATGAACATATCAGTGCTGAGTTGTTCTCAAAGCTTGGTCTACACCATCTGCCTGGCTCTACCACTGAGGACTACACAGGAAAAACTAAGTGCACAAGTGTTCCCTTCACAGCTGAGTCTTGAACTTTCCTTTAAAAGTAGAGCAGGACTGCAGATCCATCTACATAAGCTGTACAGAAGGACTGATGCAGTCACGTCCTGGCTTGACAGTGGAGGTGGCTTCGTACAACAAAAGTGCCTTGAGTGGAGCTCCTCAGCCAGACTGTCTTGAAAAGTAAAAATATGTTATATGATTTATATTCTTTCAGCATCACACACCCTCTTTGGTGGTCTTGCCCTGACCTGGAGCCTCCTCTTCAGCTCTGGTCAGCACACACACTCCCTTTGACTTCTGTCTCGACTGGAGCTAAACTGCTCTGCAGATCTGTGTCCTTCAATGCCCCGTGCTTTCTTCCTTTCTTGGGAAATCACTGATTTACAAATTTCAATATTTATCATAAAACGGCGCTCTTGCATGCTTGCAGCAACATGATTCATCCTCGGGCCGTGTTGGGACCGAAGCACAGAGGCATGCCAATATGTCTGGGAAAGCAGAAGGTGAAGACTTTGGGATGGAGAGGAGAACATGATCCAAGAAACAGAGGGGAGCAAAAGTTCACTCTGTGCATTTTTATTTGATTACAGTGGAAAGAACGGAAGAAAAAAAGAGATGGCACGATTGAAAGAGACTAATGTCTTTATTGCCCATGGGGGGCATGCTGGGAGCTCTGGACAGCTTTGTGGTAACACTCAATTTATTTCCTTCTTTCATGCTGTTTTTTTTAAACATGTATAAAGTCAAGGGCACGGTTACGGTGATGTGTTGAACACATCTTGTTAAAGCTGAGGGGAGGGGTGTGTGTGCTCTGCTGGCCAACAGTTCATGGTGAGTGGAGGGGGAATTCAATACCCCCTTGATGGAGAATGCTTAAAGTAACACATGTACAGAAACAGCTCTTGAGTTTGGATGCATTCTTCCCTGACACTATCAATTTGAAACAGATAAACATTGAGCTGTTTGGGGACTCCAACTGCGACGTGGTGAGGCAGCATCCAGCCCATAAGTGAAGTGTGTGTTTGGCAGCGTCACAGGACGTGAACGCTGGTGACTTAGTGCTGCTTGGATCAGGAATGTCTTGTGGTTCCCCGGTTCTCTGCCACCACACTTAGCTGGCTCCCACTGAAGATATAATGGGTGAGAGATTTTTCCGTTGGATGTGGATGGAGAAGCGGAAGGAGGAGAAAGAAAAAGGGAGGGGAGGGGGGGGGAGAGAGATAAGGGAAGAGCCAGTTGATGTTGAGCATGAATAAAACCAGAAGTGGTGGGAGGAAGCAGTCGCAGGAATGCAGAAAAATAGAGAGGGGTGCATAGAATTTGGGTATTATAATAAAAACGTTCGAGAGAGAGAGAGGGTGAAAATGGAGGAGTGTGAGAGTC
The DNA here is from genome assembly GCA_036419115.1 of Scarus forsteni. Lineage (NCBI taxonomy): Eukaryota > Metazoa > Chordata > Actinopteri > Labriformes > Labridae > Scarus > Scarus forsteni. Next base: position 7,374,707 of record JAZDUH010000270.1, read on the forward strand.
TGAGGCGGTGTGGGCGAGGGAGCAGGAGAGCGAGAGTGGCTGGCGTTTATGGATTGCAGATGTGGCGCTATGGGGTTTTGGCAGGGGCCGTGAGCGCCTGAATCCTGCACCGGCTGGGTGGCACCGGGGTGAGAGGGAGGTCACCGCACCGCAGCACACAGCCCATAAAACACTGAGAGTAAAGGGGGAGAGCTGGGAGAGAATAGGCCTCAAATACACACTTAGCCAGGAGTGCAGGGCAGCGGGGGTAAGCAGATCACACTTTGGGTTCAAGCACACACAGGAGAGTTAAATATCCTGCATATGTCGGGTCAGCCTGACAATAAAAACACGTTTGAGTTCACAGATAGATTTGATTGTATCAGTCTTGATGAGGCTGAGCCTGCAGTCGAAACCTCCCCATCCATTAAACAATCACTGCATCTTTACTGTTAAATGCACTTTTTCAACCTTTGGTGCATTAATCCTGAATTTATATGAGAGCTTTCAAAAAAGATCACAGGAGAGAAGCAAGCCGGCCACGTGGAGAGCGAAAGGTTTCATCCGCCCACTTGCCTATAAATTCACTCTCCATCCTCGTCATTAAACATCCTACTCAGGATGAAAAAGTGGAGCTGTGTTAACTCACAGAAAACTTAAAGAGCAGAACAGCAGGACTGAACTTTAGAGGTTTTGATTCTTCCTGGGGATTGTGTTTCATGTAATGTTACAGCGATAGTTTGGGTTTGTGTAGGATTGCTCGAGCCTCATGGGACTAGCAAATATGATTTTCAATTAAGCATCCAACAAAAGTTTTCCAAAATGTTCCTGAGATCACCTTTAAATAATGATGAAAGGTCACAGGCAATTAATGTTTTATTTTGCCTTTAAAGGTGTAGTCAGCAATCTCCTAATCTTCTAATCTAATGCACTATTTGTCAAATTCACCGTATTTCTCCTCTCCATCCACAAGATGTCGCCACTGACAGCATGTTGGGAAAAAAAGTCCGGTTTCAATACACAGCCTTGGCTCTGAATTTCAGCAGGTAAATACTGTGGCTCGGGCCGAGTTACCAAAACAGGGTACACCCCCCCACATCCAGGGGGCGATCATACTCATGCGCAGATCAGACAGAGGGGGGAGGGGGAGTCGTAGGTTGCATAGCGGGCGCATTTAGCGTAAGAGAGAGATACAACAGGTGCAGTAGCAATGGCTGAAAAACAGCCCAAAAGAAAAAGGTCAGAGGAGCGAAAAGTGAAAAAGAAGGGCTATGACCATAAAAGAGAGAAGACCCAGATCAACATAGGTGTTGCTTTCTGACGGTGGAGGGAACTCCGCTAATTGAAAGACCTGAAAATGGACGCAGATGTCGCCGTCCGTCTGCTGGATAGGTAAGCAACATTAGCTTTGTGGTGCTTCACATAACAGTAACAGCCGTCGGGCATTCATCTTATTGTCTAATCTGCCAAAATGTACTGTTGTTGTGATGTTATCAATAACGGCAGTTGAGTTGTCTGATGAGTTGGGGTTACCTTAGTTACATTGGTCAGCTACGCAGTTTCTACGGCCGTTTCCATGACAATGCATGTCCATCAGCTTTTGGGAGGCGGGTCTAAATTCGTTTATCAACAACCTCTCCACTTGTTTTCTCCCACATCGCTGACTACACCTTTAAGTTCATTGAATCTATTGATGACATTGTGGACTATAGATGATGAAATCCCTAATTCCCTTACAACTGCACATAACGAAACATTCTTCAACTTTTTGCTTACATTAAGTGGTTAACCTGCCCCCTTTTGCTTCAGAACAACTGAGCCTTTCAGGGATGCTCCTTTTACACCCAATCATGGTGCTCAAACGATTCCAGTTAACCTGTTCACCTGTGGAATTTTAAAACAGGTGTTTTTTTTTAGCATTCCTTAATCTTCTCAGTCATTTGCTGCCCCTGTCCCTACTTTTTTTGGAATGTGCTGCAGGCATCGAATTGAAAATGAGCAACTACCTGTAGAGAAACAATGAAGTTTACCATTTTTAAACTTTAGTATCTTGTCTTTGTTGTGTACTCAATTGAATACAGGTTAAAATGTAATTTTGAATACTTCTATTCTGTTTTAAATTGTTTTACACAACATCCAAAAGTTTGTCAATATAATGGTCAATACAGCAAATGGCCAGCTCTGCCCCTGAGGGCAGGTAGCAGGATATGGATGCTGCACAGCAGTCAATGGCAGTAACGTTAAAACTACTCAAAAACTGGTCTGATTGAACGCTATAGTAAGATTCTTGACAGCATTTCAGTTTTCCACTTCAGAGTTTGTTTAGAACTTTTGCACGGTCACAGTGCCCGTCATCTTTGACCCATTGACCTCCAAAATCAAAGGTACTGATTTTTCAATATGTAGTATGCAAACATTTGTGAAACTTGCAGTATGCCAAAATACCCAGATGTAGAAATAAAAAAATATATAATTTTTATTTAATAAAGCAGTCGTTAAAGGTTGCCCCATACAATACATATGGAAAATGGGAAGAAACTTTTGACTGTCCATTACCATGGGAAAAAATATTTAAATTAATTTACAAAACTACGGTGGATATGCAAAATCGATTCTTTCAATTTAATATCATATATAATTTTTTACCCACAAGGAAAATGTTAAAGCTACGGAATATGGCTGAGACAGATTGTCGTGTTTTGTTATCAAGAGTCTGAATCCACCCTGCACTTGTTTTGGCACTGTCACATAGTGTCCTTGTTTTGGAAGGATGTTGAGGAAATGTGTTTAGAAACTGGCTTGTCTTTAAAATTAGATTTTGTTTCTGTACTTTTAGGAGAGTTTGTAGATAGTAATGACCTAGTTAACCTAATTATTGTTCTGGGTAAACGATTTATCTTTAAGGCCATAAATAGATCTTCACTTAATATTATTCCCTTTAAAAGATTTATTTAGCGATATATAGTTTTAGAAGGTTATATGGTCAAAACTGACAATGATGCCAAAAAATATGAAAGGAGATGGGAGGTTCTCAAAGGTTTATTTTGAAAATGTAAACTGAATTGGTCTATATGCATACATTTTTGTTGTACCATGTGTAGTTTTGTGTGGGAGGTGAGGGTGAGTGGGTGTATCTTGTGTTTATGTTGTCTTGTTTGTTTGTGTCATAAAATTAATTAAAAAAAAAAATACCCAGATGTCATTTAGGGAACATTAGCAGTATGCATTGGACCAGCCTATTGGACTGTTAGCCACGATGCAAAGCGGCAACAGGTCAGGGGGGCAAAGTAGCAGGCAGCCAGACTTAGCAATAGCATTAGTATTCATGGTGTAACATTTACACAATAATGAAAGAAAATTAAAACTCGGTAAATTGACATTTTCTGAGCTGTAACATGGATGTTACATGTTACTCACATGTGTCTTCAGTGGTTCGAATCATTCAAAAAAACTACAATAAATAAATAATCTGTTAAGACGTTTTGGTCCATTGATATTTGTTAATTTAGCACTACTACTGCTAAACTGTGTTTTCATGCTGGGACAGTAATCAGCATAATTACTGGATTGGGGGGGCTAAGAAGATTTGTTTGCATAATTAAAAGAAACTTGATTATTTGTGTGTTCAATGCAGTTTTCATCTTAGAGAAACGGATGCTGTGATTCAAACTTTAGTCTTGTGAATAATGACCCTTATTCAATCGCTGCCACAAGATAGAAAACATAAATACTGTAGTATCAGCTTGGCTGGGTGTAGCATACTATGAAATAACAGCCATTTGGTAGTCAGACTACATCCATCTATCATCCATCCTTCCAGCCATCCATCTATCATCCATTCTGCTTATCCCTCTCTGGGTTTTAGGGCTGTAGTCTATCCCAGCTTACACTGGGTCAGAGCATTTTAGTCCGTGGGAAGAACCTGTATCATTCTTGCAGTGAGGTATGCGCACTACCTGCTGCAACACTGTGTTGCCCCATTAAAGGATAACTTCGGTTTCTGCAGCTTTTACATTGTTTCTAGAATGAAGAACAACAATATACTCACCCAGAAGGCTTTCCTGATGCAAACGGTGCTTCGGGAGATATTTAGATCCAAAATCGAGCAGCGGACACCGATATAATGGTAGCCTCTAGGGCATGGATCGCCGCTCTTAAAAACTGCATTAATCGTCCAAAAACTCATGTTTTTCACCAATATTCCATCATGATTAAATGGCGGCCATTGCAGCCTGTGTCTCTCCACACAGCGCTGTGGCTGAACTAACGAAGTTTGTTTACATGCTCTTTATGCGCCGTGCTCATTGTTTCAGGGCAGCTACAAATCGACTTTCTTCTTCCAGTTTTGTGCAAAATGGACGAATATCTATGGGATGAGGATGTTGTGGAGGAGGACTTTGAATATGATGGACGTCCTTACAGTTTGGAGCCAGATTATACAGATAAGGAGCTGATAGAAATGAGGAAGCATCTCAACGCTCCAGAGAGTACTATCTTTTAAGTGGCTAACAGACTCGTCTGTTTAGAGGTTAGTCTCAGCCACACAGCGCTGTGTGGAGACACAGGCTACAATGGCGTCCATTCAGCGAATCATGATGGAATATTGGTGAAAAACATGAGTTTTTCTAATTAATGCAGTTTTAGGAACGGCGATCTATGCCCTACAGGCTACATTATATCGGTGTCCGCTGCTCGATTTTGGATCTAAATATCTCCCGAAGCACCGTTTGCATCAGGAAAGCCTTCTGGGTGAGTATATTGTTGTTCTTCATTCTATAAACAATGTAAAAGCTGCAGGAACCGAAGTTATCCTTTAAGACGACATACTTCTTCCATATACAGTGTACAACAGCCCTATTCAATAAGCAGTAGTGGCCGAAATCAAAATTAGGCCCGGCAAGAAAAATAGAAAAAACTTTTACAAACACTGACAAGGTCTTTCAAAAATTCCAACATTATTACAGACATTGAATGCAACACATTTTGAAAGATTGCTGTAAAGCAAGTTACATAAATGCAGCCTCAAATGTGACCAAAAAATTGTGTTTTTAATCTGCACTTTATGTTCAAACGCACCTGAATATGTGCTTGTATTTATCTGTCAAATGTGTTGAAGCTATGTGTTTGGAGTGTAAAATTTGAAGAAAAAGTATTTCAGCAGAAGTTTAGTTTAGTTTTTGCTCTTTATTGAGTTTATGCCCTTTTGGATGTGTCAATAAATTAATAAACATCCAGTGTGTTTGTTGTCTTTTTAGTGGTTAACTTTGCTAACTGTCTGCCAAAAATGTCCGGCCCAGCTCATGTCCAAGTCTGAAAATCTGGCCCGACTGAATTTCTAATTGAGTAGCTCTGGTATACAGTATGCTGTGGTCATTAGTAGTGGACAGTTTTGAGTGTACAATTGATCAAATGTTAGGGAAAACCTCTCAAATTGGCTTTTAGATATAGCTTGTTAAACAATTAGTTGCCTGAATTAGAAACTGAAATATAAAATCAGTTCAGGTGATGGTGCCAAGCGGTTAGTTGTGCAGACCCTATAGATCGCCATCCTAAAAGCAGGCAACCCAGGTTCAAATTCAGCATTTGGTCCCTTTTCTACATGTCATTCGATGATGTCTCGAACCAGAATTCTGTTCCCCATACTATCTACATAAAGCCATAAAGGCCCCAAAACAAATAAAAATGAATAAATAATGTATTAATAATAACAACTTTATGTATATTGTATCTTCAAAACAGATTTTCTTTTAAGGTGCTGGAACAGACAAAACAAAGACAGAAAAAGGCAAGACCCTGGAGACAATAAAATCAAAAATCAGGTCAACAGAGACCAAAAGAGTCAAAGGAAAAGGATCATGTAAAATAAAGCAACAGGGGGAAAGAAAATGGTAAACTGGTATGCTGGAAACAGCTGAAGTAAATTAGGAATATACTGTTTATGTCATCAGTCAATGCGGTATTAAAATGAAAAGGAGACAATAAGATTATAAATAAATTAAAAATATATAGATACATAGATAAATTGATGACAGTTGATGGTTGACAACATCACATCAGGATAAAAGGATGAGTAACACATAACAGGCTTTTCAATGTCGATTGAAAGTTCTTTTTTTGACCAAACTTTCATGTGTAATTGCGAAAAGAAAATCACAGGAGGACTCTGAAAACTGTTAAAATGGAACTACTTGAAATAAACTGTCCAACCCAGCTTTAAGTACTTGACCATGAAATGCTGAGATTTTGTTGCAACATTAAACCAAATGACAGCATCAGTATCAAATAGTTAAACAAACTTAAAGGGCTCAAGTGTTTTTGGAAATCTGACGCTCCACACGGCTCAGCTCATGAAAACCTTAGAGGAACATCTCATGCACTGGTGTTTATGTAGGTGCAGCCTGACAATACTTTCACATTAGCTCAGCTCTGTTTTTCTCTTTCTTTTGTGATATCGTTCCTCCTCTTTCTTGTTCCCCCCCTCTTTTCTCCCCCTTTTGCCTGGTCCTGACTCCCTGGTTCCTGGGGCCTGGCCAAGGCGTGTGTCCCTGGAGGAGCCGGAGAGGAGATGGAGAGAGGGAGAGGGGGCAGCAAGGGGGCGCAGAGACCGACTCCAAAACCACAGCTGCAGCAGCCTCTCCTCCTTCCTCTCCTCTAATGCCTCCCCTCCTTGCCTGGCACCCTCCCCAGCTCTGCCATTAATCAGCGAGGGTATTTCAGTGCATGTGCGCTTGTGTGTGAGGGAGAAAGATGCTGACTGTGTGAGTGGCGAACTGAGTGTTTATGTGTGCGTCTGCGTGTGCTGATAGAGAGCTGGATTGGGTCTGTAGTGATGGTATGGAGACCAGGATCGCACAACAAAGCTGGAGAGTTCACCCAGAGAACAAAAGGAGGAGGGAGAGAGGGTGGGTTATGACAGACATAAAGCCTGGTGAGCAGATTGGGACTGCCAGGAAGAAGAGGCTCAATGATCTGCACAAGTTTTTATCATTAGGAGAGCTATCGCAAAATGACGTTTTTGTTGCTGCAGCACCTGCAGGCTGATGTAAACTAGATAACCAGCTCTTCGTGTATCAAGAAACTGTCAAGGTTTAAATTTGATTTCAGAAAGAGTTGGGACGTTGTACAAGACTTTGCTAAGAAAAAATAAAAATAAACGGCAAAAAGCTCTTGTCTCCAAAATTGTGACGTTTCAGTAAATGAAAAAAAAAAGAAAATGCTCCACTACTGAATGATTGACAATTGTATTGTCCTAAAAATACAAAAAAACCTTCTCGCCAACGTGGAAGGTGTCCAACAGTATTGTTTTATAAAAGAACTTGAAGTGCTCAAGGAACACAAACCTTTGCCAAGGCATTTCCTACATTTTCAGGTGATTGCCTTTTTTCCACTCCAAACTAATCCTTGAAAAAATTCCTGGATCATCACCAAAATGTAATCACTACTGCCTTGTGCCATGATCAACATCTCCTGTAAATGTCAACAAAATCCATCCAGAACTTTTCGAATTCTTGGCATAAATGACAAAAATTGCCCCGTGTTGCATGTTCACCACTTCATCCTTCTGCGATTACCAATTCAAATAAAAATGTTATTTAATTTCTTAATGAGTTTTGAGTTATTTGGTTCCCAATCACACAATCAAACGAGAAAAAGCCAACAATAATATGACCTCCTATACAGAGTTAGAAATGAAAGTTAAAAATGGACAAAGAAGATTTGATATTCATCGTTCTATTTTTTCTCACACACCTACTTATTTGATGCCGGCAACGCAATTCAAAACAGTCAGGACAGAGGCAACAAAAGAGTGGAAACATTGAGGAAGGCTCCAAAATCACCTTGGTATGTAGGTAGGTTAATTTGCAACAGGTGCTATGAAGAAAGATATAAAAGAACACTGCGACAACTGCAAGGTTTTTCACTTAGTGTGAGGAAAGGAAAGGATAAGTGCTCAAAAACGTAAAATAAATAGGTCATTTTAATCACTTGAATGGAATAGTTAGGGTTTTTAAATTCGGGTTGCTCGAGGCACATGACATGTAAATATGTCAATAAGTAAAATATGGTCAATAAAGCAACTGACCAGCTCTGCACCTGAGGGGAGGCAGTCAGGTGCGGACACTAGGTGATGCATAGTAGTCAATTTTTGCTGCTGAAAGCATTGTAATTACCCCTCTTTTTGGGCAAAATGTCAACAAAAAAAAAACATTGCTCCTCAAGATGCTTTAGCAAGATTCCTTACAACCTTCCACTTTTTTCCCAGACAGTCTCTCTGTTTAGAACTAGGTTTTGATACATAGCCTATGTGCAACAAACTCTTCCACAGCTTGGAAGAATTTTAAGAAATAAAAAGGGTAAAATTGCATCAATGCTGCTGAAAATGAAAATTACACTTTGACCACAGGGATTTATGACCATAATACGCAACCTGTCAAGAGCTAATGCTAGCCACCCCATGTTTGATATTGACAGTGAGCGCAACATTAGCTTGCTACATGTTGTTGTATTTGGCTAAATTCAAGCCACAATATCCTGCTTTTTGGATAACTTGCCTCCTTTGCTCCTTGTTTGCTTTCACTCCTATGAGAAAAAAAAAACTCCATGTACTTGGAGGTGAACAGAGACCCCTGTTTTTGGCTGACCAGAGTTTGGTTCTTCGCCACACTAGAGTTTGTGTGAGCATTCAAAAAACAGAACTTTCCAAACAATTAACCAGAGTTTGTTTGGTCCAGGCCAAATGTTTTGGGTGTGAAATTGACCTTAATGTTTGTTGTTTTTAACAGAGCCCAAAAAAACTGAAGAGCTGATGATAAGAGAGCAGCTCACTTATAGTTGAGGGATACATGCCAATGCCAGATACATGTCCTCGTAACATGGCTCCTCCCTAAAAAGGTCTTACACATTTGTACATATCACAGTAGTGTTAGCATTACCCTGTCACGACTTCATGGTCACGACATATCAAGGACCTCATCACAGCCACGATGGTGGGAAGGTCACGGCATGTGCCAGGTATGGAACAGTGACGGCTCAGTCTAGGAAAGTGCAGGAAATTTAAGTGGTTCCATCTGTACCTGCTATGTAGCATCAAACGGTAGTTCGAACATGACAACTTTGTTGAGGAAAAAGTGAAATTACATAAAGAATCTTACTGTAGCATCGAGTAGGGCTGAACAATTTCAGGAAAAGATATGTGATTTTTCTGGCAGATATTGCAATTTCAAATTGATTCACGATTTTCTTCAAATCAAGCTTCAGTGCAATATCCACTATGTTTACAGTGTAGACAACAGGAAGGAAATCAATGATCAACAGCACCTAACACATTATTCTTCATCTAATATTGATGATAAAAAAATCTGTTGATTTCATTTTAACTTCTTTGTGTTGTTGACCTGCTTACCAGCACCTTCATGGTGGAGATGTGACATTCGTGAAAGAGTCGACTCTTTTGAGTAAACAATGAGAATTTGATTCGCAGTTCTGAAGAAACCGTTAATTTGTGTGCCATTCTTAAATGCAAATTCCTTGTAAATTTGTATAGTATGTGTAACTAATTCTGCATTCCAGGCAACCCGTAACTTGTGTTTTTCCGACCTGTAACTCGTGAAAATGCACTGGAACGGCAGTCAAACTTGTAATTTCCGACCCGTGAACTTGTACCAGATTGATGTACTCCGAGTTACGACTTGTGACGTCACATCACTGCCTAACCAATAAGGCAGCCTCTTAATAATGACGAACACTGTAAAGTAAAAGCTTCTGTTACCTTATGTGCCATTTCTCTGCTTCTGTTTCACTCAAATGAGTTAGTTGATAAAGCATAAATCTTATAATGCCTGCCATGTTGGTTCATTTACATACCAGAACTCCTTGCGCTCAAACCCAAGTCGTATCTTGCCTAGAACGCTTTCAGGTCAGAACTCGGAGATTTTAACTGGGAAATATCTGAGTTACGGGTCGCTTGGAACGCAGCAATAGTTGACACAACAGTTCCTGGGTTAGTTGTGTCGGCTGAATTTACGATTTTGATCCGAAAATGATAAATCTTTCAACTCTAGCGTTTAGTCAAGCCAACATAGTTTTCGGTGTAGTTTTACCCAAAAATTATGAGGCTTCTGTTGTCACCATTGACTGCGATGTATCGTCTTTAGTCTGTAACGGTCTATCTACTCTCAGAGGCAGAGCTGGCAGGTTGCTTTATTAGCAGTTATTTTTACTAGTGCCATGGACCTCGAGCAACCCCACTTTAAAAACTCTGACTATAAACACCAACTGTTTCATCAGGGGTTGTAAAAAAATCATGTTTTACACAAGGTCCCAACTCTTTTGGAATCAGGGTTCCACATCCAGCCTCTCTCCTTACCCGACTTAATTCCCTGATTATACAGGTGGGAGTCAAACTTAACGAAATAAGAGATACAGTTTCCAACCTGCTCTGCTCTAACCCCCCAAAGGGCCTCCCAGAGTGCTTTTCTGCTGACATCACTGCACAGAAACCTGGCAAGCCAATCTCTCCCCGGCTCTCTACCATTCCCCTCTCGACTGCTTCCTGCCCTGATGATGTCACACACCATATGGTTTTCAGCAGTATCAAGCCGGAAAAGAGATTTAGTCAGTGGAGAAAAGGAGGAGGAGGGCTGGATTGCGGGTCGGACACAGAAAACAAAAGGTCCGCTCTTCCCCTTGTGTGCACTGCGAGTGGAAGGTAGCGAGGGGAGAGGAGGGGAGTGGGAGGTGAGAGTGGAATGGCTGCACTGTGTGAGGCTAATGAGGAGAGACCAGGGGAGCAGAGACCACGCATCGGACAGCCATGTGCTACACAGACGACCGCCGGACCGGCCTTCGCAAACACTCGAACAGACGCACACATGTAAACACACACAAAGGGCAAGAGTTAGCAACACAAGAGCAGCTAATTTAAGGCCGACCTTGAACTTCACTGATTAAATATTATTTCAATGTGTTGCAAAGTAAGCACTGATTTTGTTGTTTAGTTTCTTGTCATCCAAGGCCGGTGGGGTGCCAAAAACCTTTTTTTTGTGGCATCGCTTATTTATGAAACAGCCAAGACAGAAGGGTTTCATTTAAGGTTAATCCTCTAACTCTGTGGTAACGCAGTTATTACAAAGAGTTTCAGCACCTTTCAGCATGATTTGGTTTATCCTTCCTGCAACTTTACTGTTTCTGCTCCAGGCTCAGACCATCTGTACGCCAAACATGAGAAGTTGTGGTTTAGCTTGTAAACCGAGCACAGGATTTACCGTCTAAACTATTCTCAGAAAAGTTTAGAAACAGGTTAAGTGGGTAAATTCATCTTAATAATACTAATTGTTCTGTATTTTATTCTTGGAAAGCCTGATTAGTCCCCTTTACAGCAGAGTTCAACTTGCAAGGACCATCCATTTGTAGAAAATAAGTGCCCAAATCCCCTGCAACTGGAAGCTGATGTTAGGATGTGCACAGTGGCAGCATGATAAGGTGTCAGCCCAGGTACCATATAAAAAAAAAGGACCAAGTTCCAAGAGACTGTAAAGCTAAAGATGAACCATGAAGTGGGTGTTGCAGAAAGACAACACCCCAAGAAGACCGGTTCCTCTGTCAAGATGGATAACTGTTACACCTGGAGGTGGATTGACAGCCTGCACCTTTACTTAAAAAGTTTAAGGAACTTCTTTCAGTAAACATTGTCACAGCTCGTGTCAATCAGATTTATTTGTCTTTTTGATTTGCTTCATGTAGGAACTGTAGGCTAAGGCCTCATCCACACGAAGACAAAACGCCGAACAGTTTCCAAAACGATCATCAAAAAGACGAAGGCGTCTCAGAAAATATGTGTGTGTAAATGAATGCGCTTGATACCCATGAAAACACTGTAAAACACATGCCAGACCTCTAGGGGCGCTGTAACGATATGACAGAAACAAGCGGAAACAGACGAAAAAACAGTGGGCATGCGCACTTGCGGCAAAAGTTGTAAACAGAGATTGTGATAAAGTGATAATAAAGTACCGTAATGTGTCCTTGATAATGGTTTGTTCAACTCAGTGATGACTGAGAAGGAGATTTTGCTGCAACAGGGATAGTAGGGTCACTGGCTTCTTCAGCACATATGCCCCACGTACGCCACCATTGTTATTGATGTTGCCACGTATGGCGCATGCACGTCAATGAAGATATGAAACTATGGCGTAAGCGTATCTGAAAACTTGCGGAGAGCCAGTAATCATGGAGCTGCGTAAACAGCGTTTAAAAATCTTTCCACTTTGGAACCTGGTTCCAAAAATGATCGTTTAAAGACCCCCAAAACGCCGTCTTCGTGTGGATGATACGCATGCGTTTAGACCTCTGTTTGTCTTTGTGTGGATGGGGCCTAAGGGAGGAGGGGATTTTAGCAGATCTTTTAGGTGCCATCCACACATTTAGCTGTGTTGCTCATTCCACAAATGTACGATCCTTAAAAGTTGTACCTTGTTGAAAAGGCTACTAATCAGGCTTTCCAAGGATACATAAAGTACCAATTAATGAAAGGGACAAAGTATCAATGACTGTTTCTAGAGCACCAACCACCTCCAAGGCATTTATGAAATTTAAAGAGGCAGGATGTTGGATTTTTGCTGATATCCCATTAATCCAAACTCATATCAATATTTTGTGTCAAGAAGACAAAGTGTTTAAGACTTGTTCCTTTCAATGTGACAGTCTAATTGTGCAAGGAACAGGCATAAAACTAGATAAACATTAACCTTGAGAAAAATAAAACTCTAGATTTTTTTATGGTACATTTGTGTATCTTTTTATGTTACAACTTACTTAAGAGACATATATGGCCATTAGTATGTCCAATTTAAGGGCTGTGAATATTGAGGAAAATTTCAATATCAGTTGATACCCATTTTATTTTATTTAGGCCAATGTCTGCTGATATCAGTATTGTACTTATGATTTCATGCATCCCTACTAAAGTTTTTGGTTTATTATCATCTGGGGAAATGTTGGTAATGGCACAAGTATGCAGTGATTTGATTTTAGTGGTGATCTGATTTCTTTTTTTTAAAGGAATTGGTGACTTTACACAAGAGGGCAGTTTTCCACTCTTGATACCAACTTGGCTAAAATATCAAAGTCAGCTTTATTTTCAAATATGCTATACATGCTTGACATATGGCACAGATGAAATTTCAGTCCTCTCGGACCCATGGTGCAAAAGGCAATATTAAAAACAAGAGTAAAAAAAACTAAACTACAGTATAAACAAAATATAATAGCCTAATAATATCTAAAGTAATAAATAGAATAAATTTACTATGAACAGAATAAATATTTGTAAATGTATGTATGTTGAGGTAACAGTAAAGATAAAAAGAGTTATTTAGGAGCTTGCGTTATTGGCAAAAAATATACCTGAAATGCCTTGGTTTAGGTGTGTGTTCTTGGAGCTACTCTAGGTATTATAAAAATCACCAAAATTCCTTAATTTTCAATATTTTGTATTTTTTTATTTGCCATATTTAAAGAAAATCTAATTCTTCTATTGCTTGTCTTACACTGTTAGCAGACTCTGCATGGGAAATGTGGAAAGCAGTCCCAATGCGCAATGTTAACAAATTCCCCCAAAGATTCTTGGATCTGAATTCATATCAACCCAAATTTTAATTAGTTGTGCCATGACCACTTTTCCATGAAAATGTAAACAAAATCCATTTATAACTTTCGTGTTGTCTTGCCATCAGACAGACAAACAGATAAATGCCAGCAAAGACATGATCTCCTCCGCTGTGCTGATGACGTTCATGCCAATAAAGCTCTTTGAGTTCAGTTTTAAACCTCTATTTACTATCCATCCATCTCCACAGGTTTTGAAAATACTTTTGGAAATCAAGTAGTAAATCAAGTAACTCTGATGGCATGGTAATCTTTCTTTGTAGGCAGAAGAACAAACGAGAATAGTGACCCAACGCTCACAACAGCCCTGCTCCTCTAATGACATGCCTTGCACGCCTGTGCTCTAAAGCTGTCGCAAAACTGCTCATTAGGATGAATTAAGAGCGAGTCTGTGTGTAAATGTTGAGCCTAGCGTTCAATTTCTGGTGGTGAAGGGAATCTGAAGCCGGAGGGGGGCGTGTCCGGTATGGCAGAGCAGCCACAGCGAGCATCTGGAGATACGTGTGGCCGTGTCGGCTGGAGAGAGAGAAGGAGAGAGAGTGAAGGGAGGAAAGAAACAGTGGAGAAGGATGATTGATGAGAGCCAAAGAAACAAGAGCGAGCAAAAGGTCTTGTGTGAGTAGTTGAGAAAAGTGTGGGACAATGCACTCAGATGGTCTGTTTCAAGGTGTTAGGATTACTTTTAGGCTGTCCTGTCTATTGTCCAGCGTTGCTCCTTTCCTCTTCTGGCAGGCAGAGATGGAGCAATAATAAGGTGATTGCAAAATTCCTCTCTCAAAACTTTAAATTAAAACGAGGTGCTTTGGGCCTTGGAGACTTTGTGACCCTGCAACATATCCGCTCGCAGATGTTTGAAAAGTTGGCTGCAGTCATTCAGAAAGTTCACCTCCTCATTGTGTTTCCAAACGCAGCCAACAACGCTTCTGCGAGATATATGTCACATGTAAAATCTGCATTCTGGAGCGATGGTGAGGAAGGTGTGTGATTTAGAGGGTGACAGCAGACTGTTAAGGGATCTGGCTGTCTGTCCTGCCTTATCTCCAGCTCTGTTTCCTCGCAGAGCGGGGGTCTTCTGGGGGGAATCAGGCATGCACTGGGATGGGTTCTCTGGACTGCGTTCGTGGCTCAGCTCTCTCGGTTTTAATCGAATCATGGCTTACAACCACCAATTTGAAGGCTTTTTCAGTTCATTAAGAGTTCAGCGTTTCAGGTTTGCGGGGCCGCAGATTACGGTATGTTAAATTGTGTTTTGACAGGCTGAAGTTAAATGTCCAGTGCAGGCCTCTGGGGGCTGATTGATTAGAGAGATAAAGTTCGTCTGGGAAGACAACAGCTGTACTGAGACATGGAGGAAAACAGAAATTAACCAAAATTTGTTTCTTTTCTATTAAACCCAAGGAGAAAAAACTCTTTTCCTGTTTCACAAACATGTCACAGGCCAGCCCTCACAGCTTTTTATAATCCTGATTCTTCTCCTTTTCTTCTTTATAACTTTATTTTCTCTGCCCAGAAGGTCATGTTATTCTATTTGTTTGTTTGTTAGATTTCCAACAGGATAACTTGAAAAGCTGCAAACAGAATTTGATGAAATTTTCAGGAAATATTGGTCATAGCACAAGGAATAGGTGATATAATTTTGGTGGTGGTCCAAGTCCAAGTTTTTTGAGAAGGATTTGCCCATATTGTGAGATAAGGCAGTTTTTCAACTTTTGCTAATAACTCAAAAAATTTTGGGGCATGTTGGTCATAGCTAGCCTTGCAGAGCAGACAGACCTGCCTAATTCTGAAATCCCGCAGGTCCGTCTTGCCAGCCTCCGTTGTCCAACAAATTCACTCGACTGAATTCTTAACGGCCCAATCAGGGAAAAGAGGCGGGAGCTGCAGAATGCGGAAGTGACAGCAAACCGGAAGTTGAGAACCGGAAGTTGAGAACAGACATGCCCTTTAGCCTATTGTCCTCATAGCTGCTGAGTGAAAGTTGGCGAAATCTGCCCTACTCAGAAGTTTACTTGTAGGGATTGTCTTTGATGAGGTTCATGTCACGTATAAGTGTTAAATGAATCATCTGTGTGGTACAATTTAGTGCAAGATGATAGTATAAGGAAGTTAGCTGTTAGCAGCTAAGTTAGCCGCTATGGCTAAGGTCCATGAACTGTGTTTAACTGTTGTTAGCCATTAGCCGCTACATTAGCCGCTATGTATGCTTCATTATAGGAGGCAACCCTGCTTGATGTGGATTGGTCTGTGATGAATGTGACGAGCCAAACGATTGTCCAATCACAAGCTTGTGTTTTTTTTAATGTTCTGCCCCTGAAAACAAATTTAAAGAACTCCTACCCAGGTGGACTAGTGAAATATTTCTGTGGCAGATATATTGAGCTGTCTATCTGGCTTATCAAGTTAGGTCATAGCACAAGGGAGAAGAGATTTGATTTTGGTGTTGATCGGAGTAAACATACAGATCAAGGAAACTATTCAAGAGTTTGTAAACAGTACAAGATTGGGCAGGTTTCCACATTTTTTTTTGCTTTTTCGAAGGCTGATCACAGCTGACGTTGGGCGAAAGGCAGGGTACACCCTGGACTGGGCAAAAGAGATGCATAACCATTCAGACTCTTTTACTACCTATTGACCTTTTGTTTGTAGGAGGAAGCTTGAGTGACAGGAGAACCTCTCTGTGATCCTCCAGTGTTCTCATGTTTCTTCGTGTTCTCCAGAGTATTTCAAAAGATCAACTTTTAAATTGTAATTTTTAGTTTGGGGATTTTCTCAATTAAGAGGTTTTGTTACTTGATCCTGAGTTTTGCGTAATGATGATTTATATTTTCCTGCACTTGGGTCCACTTTTTTTTAGCTTTTGGTAGAACAATAGAGTTCATAAAGAGACAGTTGGGCTAATTTTTCATGAAATTTTGAACTTGACATGAGTGTGTGCCAAAGTTGTCCCAGTACTTCTCACTCCTGATCAAAAGGAAAAGCACAAGAAAATTTGCGGAGACATTTTGGAAGAAATTAAAGCAAATCCACATTTTTAAGGAGTGATTACATGTGATGAAAGTTGGACCTTCAAATGAGATCCTGAGACAAAATATCAGTCAGTGCACTGGAACCATCATCACCTAGGATGAAGAAAGCACGACAAAGCAAGACCAAACTCAATGTTGGTGTTTTTTTAAGGGAGTTGTTCTGGAGTGGGATACAGAAGAATCAATAGTAAATCAACATGATTACAAACAGGTTCAAGAAAAACTGAGAAAGCCTGAGGGAAGAGACCACAACTGTGGAGACATCATTTCATTCTTAATCAACAACTCTCCAGCTCACACTGTGCTCTCGGTAAAGCAGTTCCTGACCCAAGAACAAATCCTAGAGCTCAATCACCCTCCCTGCTCACCTGATCCAGCATCGTGTGACTTTTCATTTTACCCTTAGATCAAATCTGTGCTCAGAGAAACACGTTTGGAGTCAGTGTCAGAAGTTAAAGGGATATGGAAACAATTTTTTTTGTGCCTTGCCTGACTCCTGAGTCTATGACAAGCAGATAGTCACCATTCATCCACTGCTAATCAGCTTAGCTTTAACACTGGTGACAATGGGTAGTGTTAGCCTGGCTCAGCTTACGGTCATCAAATAAACTCTTCAGCAACTCTAAACAGTCTTGTGTGCTTGTTGACCAGCTTACAAGCATGTCTGTGGTTTGCATATGTGCCCTGTGGTTTAGTTTTGTATGTTCCTTTAAAAAATTACTAAAGTGCTAATCTCAGTCTAAAAATAGATAACATAAATGCAGTAAAAATGTTTCACAACAAGCAAAAGCTATTTTTCATGTATTTTTTGGGCATGAAGAGTTTACCTGATGACTGTAGGCAGAGGCAGGCTAACGCTACCCATTGACTTCCAGTGTTTGAGCTAAGCTAATTATCAGTGGGGGAGTTCTGCCCCTATCTTCCTTGTTACTGGATGCATGGTTGAAGGTATGGCATCTATCTGCTTGTCATGGACTTGGGAGTAAGGTAAGACACCAACAGGGAAAAAAAGTTGGCATATCACTTAAAAGGTGCTACGAGGAGAATCTATTTGCGGCCACATAAAGACTCTGCTACCCATGAGCACGCGCAGCTACTGTCGTAATGCTGCGCTCCAGTAACCTCAGAACTGGGAGTGACATCATCTCCGACTTATCTGCGTTCCAGTTGAAGTCCGGAAAAAACATGCCGATCCACCAGGCTATTGTTAGCTGTCCTTAGCACGCCCTGCGTTGTTGTTCACAAATATCACATGAAGAATGTGATTATCACTATGGCAGCTTTTTTGTAAATATAAGTCTAACAATACTATGTATACAGCTGATCTAGAGCGACACATTCCAGTCAGAAGTGCAAATAAATTGATTATTACAGGAGCTAAATAACTGTTCACACTGGGGGCATCCATCTTCCATTGTCAACTCGGGGATGGTGAGGTTTCACCAAGTTCCCAGTAGGAAATTCCGACTTCGGGGGACGTTCCAGTTGCAGTTTCCTACTCGGAACCCGGAAATTCCTACTTCTGACTACAACTGGAACGCACCAAAGACGTGACCCAAGCCAAAGCGTGTGTTTGTTGTGATGCTAATGAATGCAGCTCGGACCTTCCCCAGAACTCTGCATTGCTTTACAACTTCTTTTTTCAACAACTTACAGGATGCACAGCAACGAGGTAAAGTATCTCTTTCTAGTTACGTAGCGGTAGTTTTTGATGTGTGACAACAAGCAATTTTTGGAAAACTTAGTGTCACAGTTTTGTAGCCGGCTACTTACAGCCCGGTGCTCTAAGACGTGTCCAAATAATATAAATTTGCTTTAGTTTTAATTGTCTTGTTCCTGAAGTTGAGTATCCAGACCAGTCCAGCCCTGTCCGAACCGACCGGAAGGCTAAGAAATAGCATTTATAGATAACATATTTTGATGCTATAAAACTCATCTTAAAGTGTGTATTTCGATCAGGCATACATCTAAAAGTGAGACTTTTTGTAATTACTTAGAAACTCTTCACAGTCCCTTTAAGAAAAGGACAACAGAGGTTCTGAGACAACTGTCTGAAGAAGAAGTGCTGCACTGTTCAGATCAGTGAGGACCTGAATGCAGGTGTGTTGTTGCAGAAAGAGGGGACAGAAAATGTTTATAGTCAATAAAACTGTATTACAGCTTTAGTCTAGTTCTAAATGGCCAACCTCCTAGTTTTGATGAACCCTCGTTATTTGAAAAAGATAGCCTAATACTTCAATATTCACAGGACAGAATAGTTCAGCTGATACAGCTTTACTCAGTTTGAACCCACAGACTGTCGAGGTATGTTTGTTCGTATGTTCTGAGGCTGTGCTCATGAAAACAGAGATTAATCAATCCACGCAGAACAAACCTGACATGTTTCCTCAGGTGGAAGAAACTATTTTGGACCATGAATCGAAACACGCTGTCACATCCTTGATACGACACATCCATTCTCCTGCGCAGGTCTGCTGCGTCTCTCTGCGAGGTTATCGGCAGTTCATCGAGGGAACATGGAAGCAGGAGACAATACCAGCAGGCCGGCGGGGAGGGCCCTCGGATCACCTTCAATCAAACAGCAGCACCTTTCTGAGAGGAAGAGACCCTGCATGCTTTATGAGATTGTCAGCTGCTGCGAACATAAATAGGCCTCAGTCTGGTGAGCGCTTCGCCGGGTTGCAGCAGCTGTCCATTAACAGCTGCTGTGATGGTAAAATAATGACTTTCATCAATTTCAATCTGCGGCCTTTCAAACACCTCGGGGTGTCTGTGGAAAGACTTGAGGGAAAAGAACAGACAGGCGTTTCTGACACTAGTCATTGAGGTAAAGGAGATTAAATATGTGTCACTATAATTATTTGTTTCAAAGTTAATGATTCTGCTGACTATAGGGAATCAAAAGAAATTACAGTTAATGTCTTAATGGGCACAGAAGCTCTTCAGTAATGACACCGATACTCCTTTGAGATCTTTTCTGATTCACTTAACATCAAAATCAAAATAAGCAAGTCATGGGAAATATCGGGTAGATTTAGGAATTTGTGGTACTTTTGGACTAAATATAGGTGATTTGTTATTAATTAAATTGAGCATGCATAAAAAGGTCACTCTGATTGGCCAAGTATTGGGCCAAATAATCAGTGGTTGAAGATATTGTTTCACTGCTCTGTTTATTAGTAAGAATCTCTCCATACCAGTGGTGGGCAACTGGCAGCCTAATCCCCGTGCAGCCCGCCAGTCACTTTCAAATATAAATATGTGTATATAAATGAAAAAGTGTGAATATCTGCCACAAGATGCACCGATGAGAAGTGGAAAAGTCTGCTGTAGTCACATGGGATGTGGTGTCTTCTGGGCTAAAGAGGAAAAGGACCATCCAGAGTGTTATTGGAGCAAATTTCAAAAGCATCTGTGATGATATGGTGAAGCAAAATTGAATGCCAGTGACTTTCGATCCCTCTGGCAGCACTGCTTTAAAAACCAACATCATTCTGTAAAGGGTATCAGCACGTGGGCTCAGGGTCACTTCAGAAAACCATGTCAGTTAACACAGTTCATCTCTACATCTACAAGGTCAAGGTCAGACTCTTAACCTGACAAGTAGGGCTGAACAATTAATTGCAAATTAGATTAAATCGCAATATGGCTTGTTGCAATTTTCAAATCGCAGACAGTGCAATATTTTAACCCAAAATGTGTTGAACATTTTGGCATTGTGATGTAGTTTCTATTTTAACCTTTTTAACCCAGTTTTTACAACTTTCTGCCTATCTTGCTCCCATTCATTTTTTTTTTTTTTTGGCCACTGTCAGACCATGTTTGGAATTTTTACATGGTTTTTGAAATTTAATCCCAATTTTGCTGCAACAATTAATTTTCCTTAGTCACTTTTGATTTTTTTTGCCTTTTTTTTTTTTTTGCAATTTCATACCTATTTTGCACCTATTAACTTTTTTCTGCTTTTGTACCATTTTTTTACCCAGTTTTTACAATTTCATACCTATTTTGCTTCTGTTCTTCACTTCTCCACTTTTTCTCAAATCTTTTATCCTTCGATTGATTTAATGTAATATTGGTTATACTATAAAACGATCGACTGCTTACGTTTTTTCAAGAATACATAAGATGAGAGATTAAGATAAGATTAAGATTAAGATTAAAACAATCGCAGAGTAAATCGCAATATTGGGGAAAAATATCGCACTTATTTTCTCAAATTGTTCAGCCTTACTGACAAGCCAGATGGACAGCTCCATATATCTGCCACAGAAATATTTCACAAGTCCATCTGGGTAGGAGCCCTTTGAATTTGTTTTCAGGGGCAAAACGTAAAAAAAAATACACAAGCTTGTGATTGGACAATCGTTTGGCTCATCACATTCATCACAGACCAATCCACATCAAGCAGGGTTGCCTCCTATAATGTAGCATACAAAGTGGCTAATGTAGCGGCTAATGTAGCGGCTAATGGCTAACAACAGTTAAAGACAGTTCATGGATGTTAGCCATAGTGGCTAACTTAGCCGCTAACAGCTAACAACAGTTAATGACCGTGAGCCGTTAGCTGCTAACTTAGCTGCTAACAGCTAACGGCCTTTTACACTAAATTGTACCACACAGATGATTCATTTAACGCTTATATGTGACATGAACCTCGTCAAAGACAATCCCCACAATTAAACTTCAGAGGAGGGCAGATTTCGCCAAGCTTCCCTGAGCAGCCACGAGGGCAATAGGCTAATCGGCATGTCCGTTCTCAACTTACGGTTGTTGTCACTTCTGCATTCTACAGCTCCCGCCTCTCTTCCCTGATTGGGCCGTTAAGAATACAGCCGAGTGAATTTGTTGGACAACAGAGGCTGGCAAGACAGAGCTGCAGGATTTCAGAATCAGGCAGGTCTGTCTGCTCTGCAAGGCTATCAAACTCTACCATGCAAAGACAAAGTCAAACATCAACAACACACAGACATGGACATCGTGGACATGGTGTCCTCCAGGCTAAAGAGGATAAGGTCCATCCAGACTGTCATCAGAGCAAAGGTCAAAAGACAGCATCTCTAATGGTTTAGGAGGATGTTAGTGCCCATGGCATGGGTAACTTCCACTTGTGAGGGCACCATTAATGCTGGAAGGTACAAGCAGGTTTTGGAGCAACATGCTGCCATCCAAGTCTTTTTCAGCAAGACAATCCCAAGACACATTCTGCAGGAGTTCCAACAGCATGGCTTCACAGTCTGACCTGCAGTCCAGACCTGTCTCCCACTGAAATGTGTGGAGCATTATTACAGCAACAGAGACCCCGAACTGTTGAGCAACTGAAGTCTAACATCAAGCAAGAATGTGAAAGAATTTCACCTACAAGTTTCAACAGTTAGTGCTCTCAGCTCACAAACTCTTAGTGAGTGTTGTTAAAAGGAAAGGCGATGTAACACAGTGGTAAAAATGCCTCTGTCCCAGCTTTTTTGGAAGGTGTTGCAGGAATCGAATTCAAATGAGTAAAAATCTAAAACAAAATAATAAAGTTTATCAGAACATTATCTTTTCTTTGTAGTGTTTTCAATAGAATACAGGCTGTAGAAGATTTGTGAATCACGATATTCTGTTTTTTTGTTTTGCACAATGTCCCAACTTCATTAGAATTAGGGTTTGAATACTATTTTCTAGGTGCCTATAGCAGCTATCCACCCTAAGAATCTTCCCAGATTTTATTTTGCCCCCCTGTGACCCCGAATAAGATCAAAAAGTGTAACTAACGCTCGAGAAGACTTTCATTTTAGTGATTTCAGTTTTACTTTTTAACATGGTTAAACGTTCTTTTAGACACTCAAGCTGTTTTTCATAACTCTTTGAGGTTTATTGAATGAATTTGTTTTAACATTAGTCTTGTCTTTCAGATTTAATTCGTACCTTTTGTGTTTGTAAAAAAAAACTCATTCATTTTACCTTGGCACCACAGACCTGAATACTTCTCTCCTCTGAGTTTTTTCTCTTTTTTCTTGTAGGATGTTTTTTTTTCTCTTCATCTTTTACTAATTAACATGCACTTCACCTGCATATTGTCTGCATATTTTCTTGATTGTATTTATGTTTTGTTGTTAAGGAAGGAAAAGATATTATACACATCCAAAACATTAAGTACAGGGAGCAGGAGAAAAAATAATGGCGAAGAGAAATGAAGGTCTGCACAGCAGAGGCTGCTCCAAAATCAGATTAATGAGGGTTATTTACACAAACGTGACGTTCGGGGTCTCCAGCTCTTCAGCAGAGATCAGGGCTGAACCTGAAACGCCATGTTTTTGGTAAGGATTCTTATTAAATTGGCTTTTTAATGAAAAACAGCACTCAAATTAAAAAGGTATATTTACAAAAATCCTAAAACGTTGTGAAATCTGAAGTACAATAATTATAGAATCCATCATTTTTTCAGGCATAATATGATGGAGATAAAGTGAATCTACCATGAATAATTACTCATTGTTTTATGTCACTTTAATATTCCCTGCTAATGGAATTATCATATATAACAAATTATGATTACTACATGCATTTTTTTTATTTTTACAAGTTCAAATGATGACACAAGTTTCTCTATTTCTGGTGGCTGTGTAGTTTTTTTTTGAATGAGATCACTGCAGAAATAAACAAATTAAAGATATGATTTGATATATAATCACATCTTCATTAGACTTTAAACCAAAATAGTGATATTTGGAAACAGAATATTGAATGCAGAAGTCAATATTGAGACATATGGGACTGATCTCAAATGAGTGATTGAAAATTTGGGCAGTCTGTGTTCTCCTACAAGACAGCCCAAGAGTGGAATAAGATCCCACAAAGCATCAGAGAGTCCAGCTCATACATCTCCTTCAAAAACAAACTTAAGAGCTGGCTAATCGATAACCAAAGATGTGAACATTGAAACATACAGCCGCTAGAGCCTGAGTTCGTCTTCCTTTTCTCTGATCCTGAGCATTGTGTATGACAGTAACTGAATGTGTATGATATATGTGAGGTAGAAACTTAGCGTACTAAACGTGTACATTATTTATATATGCTATGAGAGAGTATGAGTATGAGACTGGGTCACACAGTATGAAACTATGCATCAAGCTTTTTATTTAATGTGTATCTCCTTGTATTTTATTGTTGATCAGCATGGTTTTTGCACTTTGCATTTGTATATAATGTACATCTTTTTTATTTCTTCCCTACCCGGTACTGGCCTATTCTGTTCTGGCAGGGGGGGGACAGCCGATGTAAACTAGCCTTTTGGCTAACTTGGGTGCATTTACATTTTTATAAAATGTTTATTAATGTGCAGTGTCCCTCCGAAACAAATAAAGAAAAAAAAAATCAGTATCAGACATAATGGATGAAATTCTAAGCTCAAAACCAGATACCAGGAAATATTCTAAAATGTTCATGTAAAGAAAGATGGGGAAAAATAAAAGTTCTATATTTTTGTTTGTGGTGATGTTCTATATGATTTTGACTGTTTGACTGTGATAATTGATGATTTTTTTTTGTATCAATTCTTTTTTGATTTACTTTAATTTAAATACTTATCATTTCCTTTATATTTTTATAAATGTTACAAATTTGGAGATATGAATTTTATTGGTAAAAATGTGATATTTGCGCAACCATGTTCACCCCTGTGAAGTCGAGTCAAAATTCTGAGAATGAACTCAGAATCAGAATTCTACCTTGATCTCAAATTCTAGAATTAAATTTAGAATTCTGTTTTTTTCTGCCTGTCAAAACAGATCAAAGTAAAAATCATGAAAATAACATCAGAATCAGAATTTGATCATCATTTTAAAAATTCAGATTTTTTTTTTTTTTTTTTTTTTTTGAAGTTAGAAGTCAGAATCAAAAGTCAAACTTTGATCTCAAAATTCTGAAAAGAATTGTGGGCATAACCTTTTTGACTGTACTCTCAGAATTTTGAGAGAAAGTAGGGAAAATGTCGGAATTTTGACAATTAAATAAAGGGAGAATTCTCTGATTAAAATCACACTGTAAAATCCAATAGCTGCCTTGACTTGCAAACATGAGTTAACTTTACTATGTTAACAAAAATATGCCTGTATGACTAGTATTTATTAAGGAAAAACCACTTGCATGTGTAAAAATGCAAAAAAAAAGCAAAATACTTATTTTTTTTTAAGTGAAGATTACTTTTTTTTTTAGTTAAGCTGACTCTTGTGATTTTTTAACCACTCAGATTTTTGGAATACAGTTTGCATGGTGACATGGTGGTGCAGCAGGTAGTGCAAGTACCTCACTGCAAGAAGGTACCTGGTTCGATTCTCGGGGTGGACAGGGGCCTGAAGTTTGCAGGATATCAAGTACACTCTACTTAATTGTTTTAGTTGCTTAAACTCATTTGTAAGTGTACTCTACAAAGGAAGTGCTAGTTAGTACAACTAAAATTAACTAGTTCTCTGCACTTGTTTTTTAAGTGCAACCGGTTTGCATGCTTTTTTTAAGTAATGATAACTAATTGGATTTTACAGTGCAGAGGTGAGAAAAGTCAGTCAGAATTCTGTTCTTTTTTTTTTTATAAATACAGAATTACATCATTTAAATTAAAGTCCGTTTTCTTTTTAAAATGTATAGAATTAAAATCATAACTTTTAGGAAAAAAAAATTAGAAATCTGACCTTAGCTCTAAATTTTGAGATTAAAAAAGTTAGAATCCTGACTTAAACCTCAGCCAGAATCTATATTTTAACTCCAAATTCTAAGAATAACAAGCACGATCTTTTTGACAATAATCCCTGTATTCCAAAAATTTGATAAATCAGAATACGAGGATTAAAATCAGAACTCTTTAAGACAGATTTATGCTTTTTGATTGAGAAAAAACTCAGAATTCTGATTTAAACATTAAATTTGAGATTAAAATTGGAAGTCTGATAAAAAAAATCCGACTTAAATCTGAATTTAAATGCAGAGTTCTGTTTTATTACAGTAATAATTATGAGAATAAAGACAGAATTGAAAACTTAACTGCTGTTAATTCTGGAAAAAAGTCTGGTATCTTATTTGATAAAGACTGAATTGTAACTTTAACTGTTCCTGATCCTCTTCTATAGCTGTGTGTAAAGTATTTATGAGTTTTTATCACACATCGAACTGTAAAGTTGTTTGTTTAGGTCTATGAATTAAGATATAATGTACTCGAGCCTTTATTTTTGATACTTTCCTATGATATAAAGTTTAGGAGTGTAGTTATTTATTGCAGTAAAAATAAAAGAGACTGATGCCCTCAAACTTTCTTCACACCACAAATAAAGTCTCTCTTAATCACAAAATTTTGACCAGAAGTCTCCTTAAGTTGATAGTTTCATCATCGCTGAGGCTGAGACACATTTCAGCAGCACATCCAACACGTCCACTGTGAGCACTGTGATGACAGGTGTGGTCAAACATTCAGAAACACTCAGAGATCGAAAAAGCATCTCCACAAAACATCAGTCGTGTCCAAGCAAAGGGAAAAGAAGAAAATAAGACTGACCGGCAGAGCAATGCGGCAAAAAGATCAAAATGGAATCATATAAGGATATAAATGCACTGTTTAAAGACTGTTTTAGTGTATGGCGGGAATTTATGGGATGAATTAGAAAAGGAAATGAAAAAGTGGACACACAACAGAGTAAAAATATTTTAAAAATAACATGAATATTAAATTTAAGGCTGAAGAATGACTGCCAGGATGTACATGCATTGATACAGGGATGTTTGGGTGATGAAGCACAGGTTGTTTATGTAATTTAAACAATAAAAAGAAAAAAGTAAGAACCACATTGAAAGCCATGACTATCACAGTTAATGGAGTCAATCAATGGAACAGCTTACAAGAAGAAACAAGCTGCAGCGGTACCATGAAAGTATTTAAGAAAAAATTGTTCAAAATGACCTTTGACGGATATGATTATGAAATATGATTAAATTATATATGACAACACTTAAGGATGTATAATCTAAAAGATATATAGACATGAAGGATGGTGAAACAAAGCATGTGGGTTGTTTGGTCTGTAAGACAGCAGGAAAGACGAAATGTACCAAAACAATGATAGTGAATGAACTGATGGTGTAGGTCCGCATGGCTGAAAACTACAGCAGAGCCCAGGACAACAGTGCAGGAGCACACCTGGGTGAAGAGGAGAGTGACGACGAGTCACACGTTTAACACATGTTTGAAACCTGGAAAAAAGAAAAGCAACGCGGACACACCACCCCAACATCACTAACCGAGACTAATAACAACAACAACAAAAAAAAAGAGTCATGAATTATGCCTTTCGTGGAACAAAGGATTGGACTCTGCCTTTCGTGGAACAAAGGATTGGTCATAAAAGGTCAAATACGGACACTAAAAGACAGTCAAGAATTGTGTCATACTTCTGTAAATGGAATAAAAATGTCTAATAATTTGATGATATGTAGAAAAGAGGAGACTAAATATTGAGAAAATGGGGACGGGACTAGATAAGCTCTGCTTCTCCCGTCTTCCCTTTCGGACATGTACAATTTGATCAACTATTGACAATGTGTGATGTTGTATAAGTGTGCTGACGTGACCGAAATAAATAAATCAATTCAGTTCAATTTCTGATTATTTCTCATCCTAATTTGTATAAAAAAGGGATCTGATATAAAATGAATGTAAAAATTAAAGGTGTAATGAGCTAAAGCTTCACAGTCCTGTTTGTTTATGATGTGGTTGATGCTAAAATTAGCCACATGCTAATTTATTTGGTTGTTTGCTTCAATATGCATGTTTATTTAAATTTTTCCATTGGTTGATGATAACGGTCCAGTTTTTCGGTTTTGAATGATCATTAGTTCCAGTTCAGAGGAGAAATGTGGGCACAGGTTGGTCATTCCTCTCACTTTTGTTCATTTTTCTGGCAAAGTTGAACCTCTTTGGTTCCTTTATTTATTTTAAATATTTGTGTTTTTTTTTTTGGACAAACATTTTGGCTACCTTAATTTTGGCATGGCGTCAGTCTTCTTCTTGTTTACCCCTTCAGGCTGGTTTATCTAAGGAGGCAATAACAATGACTTAAATTAAATTTAAATATACTCATATGAAAAAACATCACACCAAACTTTGCAGCATGACACTAGAACAAACAAACAAACAAATTGATAAATTCAGAGAGAAGAAGTTTCTGTAACAAGTTTAAGACAAAAATGAAACTAATCATAATTTTTTGAACTATATTTGGTCCATTAATAACCCAATCAATTCACTAAAAATCTATTTTAAAAGCTGGGTCTGCGATAAAAGATTAAAAACATCTGTATTTCTTTAAAAAATACAATTTGTGTGCACATAGTTATTTTTGTCACTAGTTTTATCTGGACTTGTAAACAAACATTTTTAAACAATAAACACTCATTAAAAGTTTAAAAGGCGCAGAAGTATTATTTTAGAAGATGTAAGCTAGTTTTAATGACAGGGCTGAAAAAAGCACCAATATTCCTCTTCAGGATCTCAAAATTAAATTAAAATGAGTCATAGGAGAAAGGCAAATACTGCTGAACATTAACAAAAAAGCAGTCATAAATAAACTTTACTTGAGTATTTTATTGGGTGATTATAAATCACTTTTACTCCACTACATTTGAAACAACTGCTGAACTGACTCCACATTCCTGTGCATGTTCTCTTTTTGTTCTGAAGTCTGCTGATGAGTTTTCGTTTGTTTTCCTAAATCTAGGACCAAAGACAACAAACTGTGTTTATGTTGGTGAGGCAGAGAACTCTAGAAACATCTGGAATAAGAATAATCTTCACGTTTCTGCACATGATGTTGTGCACCAGCTGAGGCGGGTGTTTTAAAACGTTTTATCCTGGTGTAAAGCCTGCTGATAGATTCCGAGGTCACCAAGTGTTGAGCCACAAATCTGGAAAATTGAAACTGGAGAAATGAAAGCGAGCTTTTTTTTAAATACAGAAAAATGTGCACCCGTGTTTTTGACTGCTCTCATGCTTTATAAAAGTAACTCCGTGTTCTAATGCTTTTCTTGTACTTAAAGGTGCAGTCAGTGATCTTCTAATCTTCTAATCTAATGCACTATTTGTCAAAATCACCGTATTTCTCCTCTCCATCCACAAGATGTCCCCACTGACAGCATGTTGAAAAAAAAGTCCGGTTTCAATACACAGCCTTGGCTCTGAATTTCAGCAGGTAAATACTGTGGCTCGGGCTGAGTTACCAAAACAGGGTACACCCTCCCACATCCAGGGGGCGATCATACTCATGTGCAGATCAGACAGAGGGGGGAGGGGGAGTAGTAGGTAGCGTAGTGTGCGCAGTTAGCGTAAGAGAGAGATACAATATGTGCAGTAGCAATGGCTGAAAAACAGCCCAAAAGAAAAAGGTCAGAGGAGTGAAAAGTGTAAAAGAAGGGCTATGACCATGAAAGAACGAAGACCCAGGTCAACATTGGTGTTGATTTCCGACGCTGGAGGGAACTCCGCCAATTAAAAGACCTGAAATCGGACGCGGATGTCGCCGTCTTTCTGCTGGATAGGTAAGCAACATTAGCTTTGTGGTGCTTCACATAACAGCAACAGCCTTCAGGCATTCATCTTATTGTCTAATCTGTCAAAATGTACTGTTGTTGTGATGTTATCAATAATGGCAGTCGAGTTGTCTGACGAGTTGGGGTTACCTTAGCTACGTTGGTCAGCTACGCAGTTTCTATGGCCGTTTCCATGACGATGTACGTCCATCAGCTTTCGGGGGTGGAGCCAGGGGTGAGGTTTGAAGTTAGAGGCGGGTCTAAATTCGTTTATAAACAACCTCTCCACTCGTTTTCTCCCACATCGCTGACTACACCTTTAATGCAACATATTGTTAAAGGAAGCAAAGATGGAAAGAGCGTCAATATTTGATACTGAGCTAAGGCACATTGACAAGAATATATGTTTTTCTGAAATCTACCAAAGCAGAAATAAAACATTCTGAATTTCACACGTGCTCCAAGAATTTTGTGAACTCGGTTCTGTTTCGTAGAAAAATGAGCGGATCAGTCAAACAGCTGATTTTGTGTATATTCCTTTAGAACAGAGCACACTGACGCAGCAGGTTGTTCACATACCTCACAACAAGAAAGTTGCTGGTTTGATCCCCTGATCTATCAGGACCTTTCGGTGTGGAGTCAACATGTTCTCCCTGTGCATGTGTGGGTTCTCTCAAGGCACTCCAGCTTCCTCCCAATCACCAAAAACATGTGCATAAGTTTGATGGTGACTAAATTGCCCTTAGGTATGAGTGTGGGAGTGAAGGGTCTTCTGTCTCTCTATGTGGCCCTCTGATTGGCTGGCGACTGGCTCAGGGTGCACCCACCTCTTGCCATTGACAGCCCCCCCACCCACTCACTCACCCACCCACAACCCCAGGTTAACCCAGATACAGAATAAATCCACATGGTGGTAACTTTCCTTGA
The DNA here is from genome assembly GCA_036419115.1 of Scarus forsteni. Lineage (NCBI taxonomy): Eukaryota > Metazoa > Chordata > Actinopteri > Labriformes > Labridae > Scarus > Scarus forsteni. The sequence goes on from JAZDUH010000270.1 coordinate 7,404,856, forward strand.
TACAGACTTCAAGACCGTGTTAATAAAAGATCAGTGAAGTGAGTCATAGATTAGAGCTCCGACAGCTGACTCATAAACAAACTTCTTCTTCATCTGCTCAGTATGAATGATGTAAATCATTATTTTGGTTAACCAGACGGCTTTAAGCTCTCATTACCATTTTTTAAAAGCACAACGTGTTTGATCAAACAGAATCAAATGTCAAGTACATGAGTGTAGATCAAAAATGTTCCCTGATTAAATCTGAAACTTGGTTCAAATGTCGGCCATTTGTCTTTTTATACGAGTATGAATCAGTGATTGTAAATTCAAAAATGTGCATGTCAGGTTTCAGCTTCAGGTCAGTGTTGCTCTGATGGTGTCCCAGGACACAGGCCGATGTGTTCATTGGAAATTTATCCAACTTTTTATTCTCCTTTTTTTTGGTGCAGTAACTGACATGTACGGCATATTCTGTAACTTTATCAATCTCTTATTAATCAAATAGCTTTCTTTTAATGTATAAAGTTACATATATGGGTCAGATAGTATTTGGATATAGAGCTGAACAATTAATTGCAAATTAGATTAAATCGCAATATGGCTTGTTGCAATTTTCAAATCGCAGACAGTGCAATATTTTAACCCAAAATGTGTTGAACATTTTGGCATTGTGATGTAGTTTTATGCAATTTCATGCCTATTTTAACCTTTTTTAACCCAGTTTTTACAACTTCATGCCTATCTTGCTCCCATTCATTTTTTTTGGCCACTGTCAGACCATGTTTGGAATTTTGGTTTTTGAAATTTAATCCCAATTTTGCTGCTATAATCAATTTTCCTTGGTCACTTATGAATTTTTTTGCCTTTTTTTTTCAATTTCGTACCTATTTTGCACCTATTAACTTTTTTCCGCTTTTGTACCATTTTTCTTTACCCAGTTTTTACATTTTCAGACCTATTTTGCTTCTGTTCTTCATTTCTCAACTTTTTCTCAGATCTTTTATTCTTAGATTGATTTAATGTCATATTGGTTATTCTATAAAACGATCAACTGCTTATGTTTGTTTAAGAATACATAAGATGAGTTACATTAAAACAATCGCAGAGTAAATCGCAATTCCAATATCGAGGAAAAATATCGCAATTAGATTATTTTCTCAAATCCTTCAGCCCTATTTGGATATCATTGTTTTTATTTACATTTTACACAATGTCCCAACTTCTTTGAAATGGGGATTGAAATATACACAGGCATTTTGCAGAAATATAGAGGGTGGGGTAATTTTTTGGGTTAGGTCTTTAAATTCTGTTAATGTAATCTGTTTTTAATGTGAGTGGCTGAATTCTAGAATAAAAAACATTTTTTGATACATTTTAATGCAAATTTATAAGGTTTTAAAGTTGAATAACCTTAAACAGCCCAGTCAGGTCTTGCAGTTCATGTTAAAGGAGCCAGTTTGATTATGAATCTGATGCACTGTAAGATTTATGCTTGATTTCAGTGGAACTTCGAGTCTGAAAACCACTCCCAATTATCCTATCAAACCTGCTTTGTTAGAGTTTTATTTACTTTATTTAACCTTCATTTGGCCACATTAGTCTTATTGAAGTCAGAGATTTGTTTTCAGGGAGACCTGATCAAGAAATCAGAAACACACAGGAGCAAAAACAAACTTAGAAATTAATGTGATACACAAATAATATTCATCTATTTTAATTATAAGGGACAAAACATGAGCATTATTACATCTAACTGAGAGTGCAGCTGATTAAATGTAAGACTCAAGGCTGATTTGCAGTCACTGTCCTTGGTTAGGATTTTAAGACAGGACACAGACAGAGACAGACACAAACAACAGTAAAGTTTATATAGACGGGCAAAATACAATCAATCAAGTTAAATACTGTCAAATTTTATCAAAATAGTTTGATAAATAGTTATATATGAAAATAGAAAGGATAACTTTAAAGAAAATAAAGATAAATGAAGAAAGTATAGTTGAGAAAGATTTTAGGATAAAGATAAGAGATTAATATTCCGAAAAATGAGATAATTACCTGTTCATTCAAAATAATTAGGTTGTGTGTCCTGAATGGGAAAAAACTAAACTAAGAAAAAGACGTGGAGCAGGACTCAAATGCAGATGTTAACAAAGAGATTCATTAAAACTAAAAAGGCTCAAAAACAGTCTTTTAGAAAAAAAAAATCAAAAACCTCATGACACAAGTGAACTTACAAAAAGACTGGAGAGCAAGAACAAACTGACACAGAAGGGCAGGTGTACACAGGTGAGAAAGTCACACAGGTGAAGGGAACCACAATCAGGGGTGGACACAGGGAGGGGAGGGCAGGAAACACAAGGAGAGACTTCAAAATAAAACAGGATCCATAATATTATCAGAGCAATACCTGCAGTCTAATAATAATAACAGTTAGAATAATAATCTGTATTTATATGGGACTTTTCTCAACAAAGTGCTTCAAAAAAGGACACATAAAATACAAATCAGGTTAAAATTTATAGATGGATATATAAGAAAATGGACTTTAATTCATACCAACTAATAAAATTTGTCAAAACAATAAAAAGTATACGTCTGGTTAAAAGTCTTTTTTTAAAAAAGAGCGTTTACAGTCAGATCCAGAGCCTTGGTGTCCATGCAAGCACATGTGAACTTTTTTGCTGATTTTTCTAGCCCATATTTACCTGTACAAATCTTCCATAACTATCTCATATTCACTGTAATAATGGCAGAATGTAAAATTGTACCATAGATATACCTCATTATCACTGCATACCTTTTATAAATCAAAAGTGTAACTTGTTAAAGATTAAAATGATGTTTTTCTAGCTTCACATCTGTTGGACTGTCATTATGTAAGGTTTATTTTAATTAAGGGAGGCTTTTTTCTTGAAAAGTTTCAGCAAACATAGGTATCAGTGATTATGTGAGCAGAAATGTATGTAAGATATCACCAAAAATCCAATATTGTGCATCCCTAAAACAACATAAGACATGCTTATAGGAGGAAAAACAAAATCAGCAGAGACAAAGTTCATATGAACACTTTCTAAAAATCCACATCCACGCCTCAAAGGGTTGTTTTCACTTTTTTTTGGAAAGTTCTCTGCAAATGTAACTACTGACTCTTTATGGAAATAAAATGTTAAACTTTGTAACACCTGACTTTTGATCCATCATGCACTCTTAGAGTATTATAAACACTTAAGTTTAAACTCCATATAAACAGTACATAGTGTAAACATCGCTCTGTTCATTAAAGGGGGAATTAACTGAAATAAAGATAACATGTATTCACAAAAACACATTTGTACAGCAGGTTTCATGACGGGGGTGTGTAGCTTCTGTTTTCTTCAATAACGAGGGGACAGGTGGGATGATTGACTCCACAGGTGTCACTTAAGGGTCTGATTTAGAGTGAAAGGTTCAGAGTTGAAGACCCTTCAGTAACACCTGCAGATTTGATTTGCTGAAGTATCGTTCTACAGAAACGTGGATTTTTGCGATGGCAAAATGTCAACATTTAAACTTCAACTATATGCCATTGACTTTATGAATCCACATGAATGAAAACTCGATGATTTTTTGGTACATTTATCACAAAGCACCATTTAATAAAGTGTATCCACACATCTGATTTTCACTGGTGTTCCTAATTGTTACCCATAAGAAAGGTAATACCAGTGACAGTTTCACAAAAATGCCCTTTAACAAAATGGCTGCTGCAGAGCATGACACAGCATGTTACTAAACTTGATCTATTCACTAAATTATGTCTTCTAAATACATTTTTATCTGTTTGTTTGCAATTCCCTGCCAATGAAGTTGGTTACACCACTGACGTCAACTAAAAGCTTCATATGAAATCATGAGATAAATGTTAATATTTCTGGAAACTGAAAAGGACAATGTTCTTACCAGGGTCCATCTTCATAGATCTTCAAGAAAGAGGTCTAAAGGAAGTCAAGTGATGTCATCAGAGTGATTTCTTTTTCCAAAATAAAAGACTTTTGTCACATGGTAACACCAGTGACTGCAGGGGACGACTACTTTTAAATATATTTTATGACTTTTTTAACATTTTGTTTTGAAATGTAATTTATATCATATATTTGATAGCTATTTATACATTTTTGTACTTTTTTTTTTTTAGAAAAACATATTTTTAAACTCAAAATACAGCACTTTCTCTCCATCAATGACTGTGGGGATGAGCACTTTTGTTGTGGTTGTGGTTCTAAATAATTGATTAAAAAGCAAATATTACCAAGCTGATGGCTCCAAGTGTGATAGCTGAAATAATATGTTTTTTAAATAAAATACTTAACAAAAATCTAACACAAACTGTTTTCTTCAGGAGTAATATATCTCTTACGGCTAGGGAAGGAAAAATGCATGTTTCTGTAGAATGAGTCTGAAACATAACTCTTGTTTTTGACTCCAATGCTTTTTCAGCTGAGGGTACATTTTCAGGGATTTGACTCCATCCAGACTATTCTCAATTCAATGCAATATCATGTGGACATTGGAGGAGTTTGAGAAAGTAAATATATCATCATGTACTAAGCATCGACCAGATGAATTTTTATTATAGTTAAATAAACCCTCTTTCGGGTTGAATTGTGAAATTAGGACTCTTTTACAGCACCAATCAGATTGGGTGTATAAAGCTCTGAAAAAATAAAGCATTTTTTTAGTTACCTCAAGGAAATTTCGCCCATTTGGCATAAATTATACTTTTTTCCTCTCTTCAGTGTAAATTAATGTCAAATTATTTAGATTTGAAGCTCTAATTCCCCCAAAGTCCCGCAGAACCTCAAACTCGTATTAATGTGTCTGATCTTACAGCTCACACAGGCCACATATGTTACCATATTTTCTGTGAAACTCATAAATTAAAGGCCATATCTTTCCTTCGCCCCCCTCAGCTCAGCATGTCCCCCCTCGCTGAAGAGTCCAGAGGGACCAAGTGCGCCATTGGGTGTCGCTGTGCGCGTAAAGTCTCCGCCGGCAGGTTTTGGTCCGAGCGGACCCCGACACGATCTGAAGTGTCAGAGAGTCTCCTCAAACACGTGAGTAATTTCAGTTTATGGAAGAAGTTGACAGAAGAAGGAACACGGAAGAGAAGAGGTAGGGAAAAGTCCGAGGAGGAGAAGTTTGTGCAAAGAGCCCCGGACCTGGAGGAGCCCCGCGCAGGTCTGGATGAGGGAACGCCGAGAAGGAGCGCAGACAGCCGGCCAGAGCACCAGACATGAGTCCGAGGTAAGAGTGGGGCACGGCGGAGAGGCACTGAGGGCATCACACTGGGGAGGGGTCCTGTGCCATTTACTGCTCATGGCGGTCTTCAGGGAGGAGCTCGTGCAGGTTTTGGTGGTCGTAATGTCACGTTGATGTGAGTGGATGGTCCTGATGGAGCCTTCAGCGCAGACGGGCTTCAGCATCTGGATCATCTGGGCACGTCCGGCCTCGGGCTCATCTGGTCTGCAGTCTCTGACAGTTTGAGTTTTCTACTCTTAAAAACTGAAGACTGGACTCAGACAAGACCCTCAAGGTTTTCAGGAGAGATAATATGAGTTTGTTTGAAGGAGGAAATGTCTCTAAATATAAAGCTTGGTGCAGAACACAGGCTTCAACACAATTATGCATATCACATTTATGAAAGCTGAATTTAAAGCTGCTGTATACATTAAAGATAGTCAGAGAGGTGTATAAAAGACTAAAGAGGCAGAAGACCTCAGTGATGATGGCATGCAACTTTAAGACAAAATAATAAGGAAAGTGCAATTTTCTGTGCCCAAGTAGCATTTTATAAACACATATGAAACGAGCTCAGCAGCGTGTTTTGCACAATATTATGTCCATCACAATTCAGCTCATTTCATTTTCTGTGCAGCCTCACATCGAGCTTCACGTGTTAATTCCCCCATTTTATTACCCTAAATATCCAGGAAGAGATGTTTGGAAAAGGAGTTATTTATTCAGCCATATTCATTCATCCATGTTTTTATTTATTACATAATAAATAGACTATTTTAATAACCCCATAAGCCAACATAAGGTATTAAAATGAAGTAGAAAAATGCTTCTTTTGCATTTTATTTAAATATAATTTAAATAAAACTAACCCTTGATATACTCTTCTACTCACCACTTTCCAAGCTTGAAGCAGCAGTGGACTGATGTCCTATAGGCCCAGGACACCTGCACAGGTGTTTGTAAAGACCCATTAATTTAGACCTTCTCAGGATTGAGTGGGCGTGGTCCAGTTTGTTTGATTGACACCTCAACAGCCCTCTTATAGCTGTAGAACCTGTTTGGTAGGAGAACTTATGGCATCAAGGACTCTCCACCTCTCCTGGCTCTGGTTCTCTCCTGTTTTTTTGTCAAGAGCGTGAAGCCTAAACTCTTATAAAACTACCCGTCATGATGACAGTTTATTTGTGTTAGAATCAATAAGAAGCAAAAACCCCCAACATATTATTCTTAAATTAAAGGTGCATTTCATCGTTGGACAAATATCTGTATTGACAGATACATACCTAAGACATTATTAGCAGATATTAGAATTTCTGGCCATATTGACAGCAGTATTTGACCATAAAAATATAATACTGTAACACTGGCAACATCTACAACAGTACACCACTCACTTTTATAAATCTGAAGCCGAGTTTATGGAAGAATAAAATGTTTTTCTTGCTTATAATTGTTTATAGACTGTTCATACTTTAGAAACTTTGTGCTCTTGACACAAAATATAAGTATCTCTATCAGCAATAATGAATTATCACAGCAAAAATCCAACATTATGCATCCCTGTATCTTGAATGAAATACACCTTTGATTGATAACAACAGACATTAAATGATGGTGAAGTGAACCAAAACGGCACATTCTGCTGATTAAATGGCCAATATGTGGGATATTTATGGCCAGTTTGTGCGTCAAAATGTTGGGAAAATATTCATATTGATACCAATGATTACAGTTTAGGGCTATTAATCTGCATATACAGATACTATTCTGATAATATGGTGCATCCTTAGCTTTATTTTGAAAATATGCTACTGAGACAGACTTAGACATGATTATTAAAGGGTGAGGATGTTTCATACTGTTGCTTTAAAGTGCTAAGAAAGGCTTTAAAAAAGACAAAATTTCTCAAATGTTATCTGCAAGGATATTCTTATACCAACTTACTCAACAATGTAGCCTACACCAGAAAGAAAACTGTTGAGATTCCCCTAAAAATGCTCCATTTGGTGGCACAAATCAGTTTCTCAACTCAAACAAAAAGGCTTCACGAGTTTAACTTGACCTGAGCTGAAAAGCCTGAGGGCGTCTACTTGTGTGACAATTTAAGCATTTTAATAGGTCAAATATTTATCTTATTTGAAGTGTCATTAATTGAAAGAATGTGATCATAAAAATGTATTAAATTAAAGAACACTTAAAGTTGTGTATTAAAGCCATAGCACAAGTTCTGAGTCAGTTTACTCAAATTTGAGCATCAAGATCAGCCTAAAATCAAACATGGCGGCGCGTTTAAGAGGAGTTAAATACCTCTAAAGTCTCAGATATGAAAAACTGTGTGGACTCTTATTGCAGGGCGGCAGTTTTCACCGTGAAACTCCTCAGCAGTAAAAGCGAGCAGCCGCGGCCATAAATAAGCGACACATATGCGTGTGTACACATTGTCTGCCTGTCTCTTTAAGACGATGTGTTGAGAAGTTCAAGTCGGGGTCACTCAAAGTTCCTGCCCTCGATGTTACCTTTTAGTTTTATTATAGACTGACATCACACGGGGCGCTAAAACACTTAAGGCGCATAGAGGCTCCATTATCATCCCGGAGCGCGTTATTGCTCCCACTCAAAAATAGCTAAGGAAATTACTCGAAAAAAAAAAAAAAAATCGGAGGAAACTGATGCTGGTTAAAGCACGTATTTTTCTTTTTTTTTTATAATAGGAGGGGGATGAGAAAGAGAGGGAGGGGAGGGGCGAGGAGATACTCAGAAAAAGAAGGAGAGAGGGAGGAAAAAAGTGGGAGGGAGGACGGACTTAAGGAGCGACAAGAAATTCATATCAATTAATAATCATAAAAAAAAAGAGCTGGCAGACGCGCGCGGAAAACTGGCATGGTTTTTTGGAGGCTGGCAGTTCAAAGCTGAAACGTCAGATATGAGTCCTGGAGGCTGCTGAGATGATCATTAAGGGAGACTTCGATCGGATGGCAGAAGACATCGGGCATGCAGGTAAGAGAGGAGCGGGGAGGCTGCTGCGTAAAGATGCGGCTGCTGCGTAAAGATGAACCACGGGTGGCACTCGGGCTTTTATTGTTCAAACTGACACTTTCAAGGGGACGCGTTTTCTTCTCAAAGCCGCTGTTAAGTGGAGCTGGAGCTTGTTTTTATGTATCTACAATGTAAAACAGAACTTGCTTTTACTTCTGAAACTGCGCTCCGTGGAGCAAGGCGTACTCGCTTATTCATCCAAACTTGTTCCAAAGCTTCTATCATGCCTTTTGCTTCTTTTGTTTCTAATAAATTAGAAGTTACGTCCTTACTTTTATTCTTTAAAGTGCTGCGTTTAATCAGGAAACTCATTAAACCGAAAAATAACCGATTAAATGTGAATAAAACTTGACTGACTGCCTTTTAAAACAGTTCTGCCATCTTTTCATGCCAGTAAGATTACGAGGACACGTCAACTTCACGAATTTACATTTTAAACAGTTTTGCCATCTTTGGAATGAAGTAAATTTAAAATATCGTATAAACTTTACGCATTTTATTCGGTTTTATTTAAAAAAAAAAGTCCTTACGTATAAAATAAAATAATCGAAAAATAATTGAAAACCAGATCAGTCAGTGCGTGAAACTTTTTTTTTATTTCTACACATCAGTGGTGAATATCAAAATCTATTTAGTCCAAAGTTTAAAATTAAACAAACTCCCGTTTTGCAGTATCCGATTATTTTAAACATCTCACCGCAGTCTAATCTGGATTTCTCCTCGGAATATATCCTACTATTTAATATTACCAGTAAAAGTAAAAAGGGGACGTGAACCCAGGCTTAAAAGGGGAACATGAGCTTCTTCATGACCCTGTAATAAATTTAAAAGGAAGCAGCAAATCACGATGTTCCGTTCAGAGCGTTTGAAACAGGCCTTAGACTCTGGTAATAAAGTCAGCACTCACTTCAGTCACCATCGGACAAAATCAAGATTATTTCAGTGGAGGTTTGATCTGCTGTTTTGTATAAAATCAGGATTTCTCATGGTCTCATTAGGGGAAGAATAATGCGTCTCTTTTGCTGTCTAATGGTTAAAATGTAGATATATTAAAGTGATCTGGAGATGGTGCGTTTGTGGGATGATTTTGGGCTCTTTCTGTTTGTGAAGTGAAGCTGTGAGGGATGAGCTGCAGCCTCAGATGTTCACTCGTGACTCGTTCTAAGGTGAAGTCTTTGTGAAGAGCTGCAAAGTAAAACTAGATTAAAGAAACAGGCGGAGAGGGGACAAGGTCAGGAGACAAGTCAGAGCTCTGCATGCAAAACTTAGAGAACGCACACCTGAGATCACAAAAAGAAATCATGAAAAACAGCTTATTAATAGGTGGCCTAAGAACATTTTGAGTCACTCTATGCTTATCTCTTATTTATATGCATTAATGGCGACTAAAATCTGACTGACCACTGAAGAAGAATTACTTTCAAAATGTAGTAACAGATTTAAACCTGACAGGTCACAAATATAAAATCAGGTGAACGTAGAAACTGGACAACACAAAGCAGTAAATCTTACAACTCGAACAACTTCAACTCTTCATAGTATATTGATTTAATTTGCACAATTGATGCAAATTTAATCATTAGTTGCTGACTAGTTGTAGCTTTTGCACTCGTTGCAAAGGCCACACGACAACCCCAGACTTAGACGTGCATAAAAACGTAAGATTTGTGCCTCCAAGTTTTATACTTAGCCAAATTACAGCGAACTGCATGTGAATTTGTTTCCTTTCAAATGGGAAAAATTATTTCCTGATAATTCTTTTAAAAAATAAAAGAAGGAATGTTAAGTTTTATGCTGTTTTTGAATTTGTCGCCCAAATTCCTTTAAAAATCTGTAAAAATGTAATTCTCCAATTATTGAACCATGTATTACTTAATGCATATTTAAATGGATAAATATTGCACCATAACATCAGCAGAGTTTCTGTAATCTTGTGTTGAAATAGTTGTTGGATAAGAACTGTGTCATACATGTGTGATGATTTTTAGATAGCCAATCTAACAGGAAACCGACTCTGACTCCCCATCATGTTTGCTGACTAAAACTCAACTTTTCACCTCTCCTCTGTGCTCCACTTGATCTGCTCTGCAGGATGCACTTCTCTGCGTCACTTGGTTGTGAAACTCGGGGCTTTATTTACTGCATGTAGAGCTTTTTCAGCTTGTGTTTTCCTCCTTTGAGATGCAAAGTAAAAGCCTTCATTAAAAAATGGTTTTAAAATTCACATAGATTAACTTCTTACTCTCACAACTTGAGCATGTAATTTGGTTTAAAACGGTCAAACAGCCTCAAAGTTATTCTTTCGACGTAAAAGTTTGTTGGAAAATCTTTTACAGAGTGCCACTGCTTCTTATCTAAATGCCTGCTTGTTAATTGTGGGTGCACTTAATGTTATCAGGACCAAATGGGTTTACAGAGTAACTGATAGGAGCATTTACTGCAAACAGAAATAAAATAATAACAGAATGTCAACACAACGTTTTAAGCAGATGTCTCCAGTGTTTATGTGACTGTGGCTGCATGCAGAGTTAGGAAGTTTAGTCTCCCGCGTCACCCTCAAACCACAAAAGTGACAAAACAGAGTGAACCCAGAATATTAATCTCATCTTTATAATTGAATGCATTTGCTGTTGACGACACCGTATCGAATAAATGTCCTCACATGTCGATGGGTGATTTATAAAATAGGAAACTCAAACCAGAGGGATGAGGGCCACCTTATAGGAAGCTCAGCTGCATGTTCGACATAGAAAAATAATTTATTCAGCTTGTTTACCATCACAAACAGAGTAAACAAATGTGCTGCACGCTTCAATATGTTTACAGTAACCCGATCTGCAGCAGGCTGCTCTCTGACTAAATATCTCTGAGCGACTTCCCAGCAGGATGCAGTGAGCTTTAACACAATGTTCAGAGTTTCAACATTTTCTGCCTTTTATTTTTGTCACCGCACATCAAACCCTCAGAGCTGCTGGATTAAGCCGTGCTGCAGCTTCTCTAAATAGCTCCATCGAGGCGAGTGAAAAATGATCTTTACAGTGATGAGAGAGAACCCACAGACACTTTGACCGTTGTCACCACACGGCACAAAGAAAAAAAAAACGTGCACGGATCACTGCAGGTGCACAGAAATGCTGCGTAGCTTCAGTTGGGATGGTGGAAGTATAGCAGCTCAAGGGCCACACACAATCCCCCCCCACCCTGACCCTCAAAGCGCCCGGGGGAGGTCAAAAGTAAATATCAGTCAGATGTCACAAAAAGTGTTTAACTTGTGTTGTCATGACAGCAGCCATGCACAGAGACTAATTACATAAGAGCTTAGCAAGAGAATTCAATTTTATGGAATATTTGTTTTGCTTTTTGTCTTTAAAAGAAATAAGTGGCTGTAATTTGTTGCTTTTTTTCCATTGTAAAGCTTAAAAACCTAAATTGACTTTAATTTTGATTTGCTCATTAAAGCTAGCATTACTACAAGGATTTGAAACAGTGGTATAAAAAATGTGATTAAAACTGTAAAGTGTATTCGCTTCCGCATTTTGATTACAAGTAATTCCTTAGGTCCATGAAGTGAACTGAAATTGCTTAACTCTGCCTGATTGGCTGTTAAACTAAAAACTTTGTGTCCTTATGTGACCAATTACATTTAAGATTATAAAGGAAATTCACTTTTATGGAAGATGTGTTTGTTAGTTGATGCTTTTTCATCTTTGAAATAAATAACTCGCCATAATTTATTTTCATTAAAGAGCTTCATAAAGTAACTAAATTGACTTTAAATTTTGATTTACCTCATGAAAGTAAGCATAACTACAAAGATGTGTGTTTAAAAATTTAAATGTCGATATGTTGTATTCTGGTGAAAGCTATAAACCTCATTTTTATTACAAGTAATCACTTATGTCTAAAAAAGTGATCAGAAATGATTATCTCTGCCAAACTGGCTGTCAGAAAACAAATTATGTGGCCTTATCAGCTTCTCACTCTTGCTTTGGATTGAAGCATTTTTTTAAATGAAAAAAAATCTAGATTTAAGTCCTTCAAACTCTCATCTTTTCTGTCTTAATCAGGATGCACACGGCTAATTTCCCATCAAGCCTCTTAATGCCGTTAACTTGCGTCACACGGCTGGCGCTGCAGACCACATGCAGATGTGAACGTATGCAGACGTGTGTCTGCGTCTGTGTGTGAGTGCACAACATGTCACTCTGCTTGAAGCGCTATAAGAGGTAGGAGAGGGCTGAGGACTGCGGTGCAGACTCTGTGAAGCCTCAGAGAGTTGTGGAACGTTCTTCCTCATATAACCCCCCCAGACTCTAAACAGGTTTGATGTGACCGATGTTAGAATTTATAGTAAAATATGAACATTAAATAATGAAAGCCAGACGCAGAGCAGGAGTGGAAACAGTTCAGATGACAACAGGGGAGCTGATGGTGCGTTCACTGACCTGAAGGCGCCATACCTGAACTTAAAATCATTTTTAATTTACTGTATTTAAGGATATTTTCAATTAGGTCAGTGCATGTTGACATGACAACAAACCAAAATTGGCACAACAGCTACAGTTACTCTAGTGTCACATTTTAGTATTTAAATGACTTTATAGCTGATACTCAAACATCTAGACACAGAGATAAGGACCAACATTTTATTACATGTTACATTTATATGCTTGAATTAGCAGTATTTTAAAATTTGATCTGATTTACTCAGAATTTAAGATATAAAATGAACTTTATTGACCCACAAAGTGAGACATTTGTCTGTTTGCTCAAAGTTGCAGCCAAAAAAGGCAACAATCAACATCATAGACATTGGCACAATACACTGATTGACAGTAGATAATTTCAAAACTATTATAAGAAAATTAAAAAGAAGGCTGTAAAGATCAGTACACATCCACAAACAAACCTCTTATCTCCATAATTGCCACTTTTCTGGACCCAATATTGAATAAATAAATGTTGCACTCTCTCTTTTTTTGTCAATTGATTTTGTTAAAAGTTTCGTAAACCCAGTTTCCAACACTGGAGATGACCAATAGTACTGTTTCATGGAAAAAAAAAAATCATGAAATATGGAGAGATCGTAGCCTGACAGCAGAAAAAAACAGCCTCATATAAATCAAGACTTACTTAATTAAAAGTTTTACAGGTAGATAATTTAGTTAATCTCTTGACTTGAAAAGTGCACAACTCTGTTTATATAAATATTAGGGATTCACAAAGTTATCGAAACATCAGTACTGAATGATAATTGCAGAAGAAGGTCATTTTTGGTTTTGACAGATATGAAAACCAGTATTCTCAGCTGATATTAGAGCTTTACATACTGGGCATATACTCCATAGAAAGGGGAAAAATAGGGTTGCATGATATTATTAGAACAGTTGTGTTATGTACATATAATTGTCTAAAAACACAAGTAAAAGTATCAGCAAATATGCAAATTTTGGGCAATATTTACTTGGACAAAATGGCCATAAATACCTTAATGGGGAGCATTCATTCATTCAGAAGTGAGCTTTTTTTCAGAGCCTGTAAAGTAGATGTTTTGGAGATGGCTAAACAGTAAACAGCAACAGGCAAAACGTACAGATGAACTATAAGGGAATCATCACTGAATATCCACTTCTTGAATCAAAAATGTAATTTATTAAAGAATTAAAATGTTTGTTTTTTTTCCTTCAGGCCTGTTTCTAACAAGCAGACCATCATTGTAGAACAAACAGGTCAATTTAAGTTCAGGGAGACTTTGTGCTCTCAAAAAATATCTGTATTGGTGATAATGGGGTTGGAATATCGGCATGTTGGCAAAACTCAAATATGATGCTTCCGTGAATTGTTATAAAAAGCTTAGATGTAGAAATAAAGACAAACATCTACAATAAATAGAGCTAGAATTAGTTTGCTGAAGTTCATTTATGTTCTGTTATTTATATAAACTTATCAGTCCTAAAAGCATGCATGTCAAAATTAGGACCACTTATGAAAAAGTCTGTAACGCGACAGAGTTGTTGCCTTTTGTTTTTCCACGATCACTCGCTGACTGTGACTTTTCTGACCTTTCATTTTCCACCTCATCAGCGACATCGTCCCTCTCCGATGCTGCCTTCACTAACTTAAAAAGCAAAAAAACATGCTCTGCGGTGACCTTTGACTGGACAGATGAACTGTTCCTCATGCCAGAGATAAAAATAGAGCGATTTATTTTAATTCTTAATTGTCAGGATCTCTGTGCTCAACATTAGTCAGGCTTTATTCATGTTAAATTTAGATTCAGGCTTCCCTTTTTTGTGCCGAGTGTGAACACTGAATGAAATAAACAAGAAGTGAATGAGCTGGTGTCAGGAAGGCCGTGATCACACGAGACATGATATTTATTTAGTTGCTTGTTTCCCATCAGTGTGACTAAGCCCTCAGGGACACTCGGAGACGCTTAATCTCACAAGTAAACTATCCTCAGATGCCACTGCGCGAACAATACATGATGGTTCATGCATGCAGCTGAAATAGTTTATTTTAGGCCTGATGGAACAATTAGTGTTGACGTTTTGGCGTGTGCGAATGCGTTAACGTTTGTGAGCTGATTTACATCCAGCGCACTCACTGTTCCTTATATGACTGGGCAGAAAGAGAAGCTGAGAGAGTTATCTTTTTTTGGATGTGTCCTTCCCCCCGCAGGTTTATACCTGCTGTTCATCACGCTGCTCAAACATTCATCTCCCACTTTGTTTAAAAGTCTGCACACCACCTCTGGAATACTTTACCAGGGAGCCAGAAGCTACAAATATATATCAGCACTTTCTTGAGTTTCTCTGAATTTTCTTCTGTGTCTCTTTTCGCTCGCTGCAGAGGAAGTGAACGTGTAGATTTCTGATAATGAGAAAACCATCATGACTGTTCACCTCCAGCTAGAGTTCACTTTTGAATAAGGTGGCTTCATGTGCAGTTTCCACACACGAGCTCTGCAACCTGAGCACGTTCAAACAAGTGTAGGCCATGAATTAAACATGTTTCTGGTGATAATTAGAGCTTGAATTACAAATTAATGAGTTTATAGCACAACCACGACACAAGTTTTCATTGGAATGCAGTTTAAAGTTGGATTAAGAAAAACAAATCTAAGGAAGTCATTTATCTCCTTTAGTCTTGTTTTCAGCAACAGTATGTTCATTTTTAGATTGAAGCATCCAGTGATACAGCTTTTCTTACACAATACAAAGACTATGATGCTACATTTGTTAGTAGATGTATAAACAATATTACCTTTCATATTATTATTTTAAAAAGTTGTTATCCATGCAACAATAGAGAAATCAATACATTCTATGTTCAGCATATCAAATGAATTAAAGCTGAAAATTCAAAATAAAACATCTACATGCTTAAAAACTGCATCGTCCACGTAAGTTAATGAATGGTACTTGTATATGTTCAGACTTATATGTGTAAAATTCAAATATATGTTTTAATTAATGTTAACTCGGAAACCAAAAAGTAAAACCTTCAGAAATAAAACACTTTAATTTTTGTTGAATGTTGTGACCCTCCCTTAAGATGACAGGACTGAAAGTGGCCATGGTCAATTGAGTTTGAGACCCCTGCTCTAAGGCAGTGATTCCCAACTGGTGGGTTGTGGGTGCTTTTCCGGTGCGTCCCAAGCCTTTGCCTGGGCCAAAATAATGTTTGGAATAAAATCCTATGCTTTTATTTTGAAAGGGGAATTTTCATGCAGTGGAGTGCAGTCTTTTCTCACTTCTTAACAATAGGACGCAATAGTAGCCTGTGATGCTAATTGATTCACGTTTTAATAGAAAGGTTTTGTTACATAGTCAACAAGTTGGTACTTCTACAAAGCTACATGTTTTCAAGTCTTTTTAGAACAACTTCTCTGTAGCTGGACTTTTTTATTCCATGTTTGTGCACTAAAGCTCTGCTGGGCCTGTTTTGTGTAACAGCCTAATGCTCAATGGCCTATTTAGTGCTAATGATTAAATATTAATAATACAGGGCTGATAAGTCTGAATCCACTGACGCAGGGTTATCACAGCCTCAGATTTAGAGTCTTAAAACATTAGATCCACTTTTTGGATTCAGTTAAAATGCAGCTAATTGGCTGTTAAAGATTATATTTCCCTCTCTAGCATTGACAAGTGAAGCTAATTTTGGATTCTAATTAGACTTTCTTCTGTGATATTCTGTGCTGTCTTTGTTTCAACGCTGCACCTTTTCATTAAATAAATTTGAGAAGTTAATCATTTTCCTGGATTTGGGTTGCAGCTTGTTATTAAGGAGGGATTTTGGGTCCAGAAGCCAGACCAGTTAGGAACCACTGCTCTAGAGGAATGCAGAGTAACATCTGCCTTATCCACTGTTCTGTTAACATTAGTCCAGAAAAAATTAGGGATGCACATCAGCCATCTGCAAATTAATGCGGGGTGACTTGATGTCAGTTTGTAGATGTGTTTTTTAAATGTCATACCATTTAAGTCGTGACATTTTGCCCAACCTCACTGCTCATTCAGAGAAGATTTTTGTTCAGGACATGAAAAAATGACCTGTTGATCAAGCTGTGATCTGTTTCCATGATCAAACATGTGAAAAATATTAGCATTTTGGGAGAAT
This sequence comes from Scarus forsteni, assembly GCA_036419115.1. Classification (NCBI taxonomy): domain Eukaryota; kingdom Metazoa; phylum Chordata; class Actinopteri; order Labriformes; family Labridae; genus Scarus; species Scarus forsteni. The sequence goes on from JAZDUH010000270.1 coordinate 7,421,779, forward strand.
TATGCCAAAGGAAGTCATCAGAAAAACATCTGTGCAGTGCAAAAATAAAGCAGCTGCGGAAACTCAGAATTTCAAGGTAGCTGTCTGCACTGGATTTTTGAGTTTTGGGTTCAACTTTTAAGTCCAAGTTGAAAGAACAACTACTGAAAATTAAAACAAGTGTATATCGAAGTTGGGCCAGCCAAAGTGTAAATGAAAAATGTCTAATTGCTTATAACTGAGTCAAACCAACACTCCAGAGACCTCAAACCAGTTGCCAACTGAAGTTAAGGAATGAGACCAACTATACATAAAAATGTGATAAAGATAGTAGCAAAGCAAAATATAAATATTAACTCTTAACTGAAAATGTATATAATGCCAGCAATTTTGAGTTTTGATTATTTTAGTCTATTGGCAGTAGTATCTGCTAAAACTATTAAACAGCATTGGCCATGATTTTTACAGCCATCACGCCTCTTTTTCTTTCTGCATAAAGCAAACTCTGTTTTACTAGAGCTTGTTCATTTTTGTTATTTTTCTTAGTATGTGCCCATCAGAAAGGGCTTGATGTCAAGGGCAATTGTTTTTAAGATTATCATCTGTAATGCTAGTCTCACCTCTTCCAAAAACATTAACGATTAACATTTCTGTTGCAGCAATTTCAAAGACGTGTTAATCGATGTCATTTGAGCACCAACAAAAACCTTCTATCCAGCAGTGATTTCAGACTGCAGTCCAAGCTCTCTCTGAGTTAGAGGTCAATAGATTATAGATTGCTGGTATTATAACACCTTTTCTTGGACTGTTTTGCAGCACATTTTCTCAAAGGGAGTGTGCAGGTCTAGTAAATGCATTGATTTTATTGGCAAAACTTCTAGGTTAATGATACTTAAAGAGGTGTTGTAATTTTTCATCTGCTCCTTGAAAGACATCACTGTATCAGAGCCTGATAGCTAAAGGTCTGTAAACTTTTAAATCCCTTTAACCCCCTTTTTCTTTGTAGCATCTGCTGTCCCCCACATTGGACTTAATAATAATATCTAGTGATTTTCTTAGAAAAAGGAAATCCTGGCATAATCCATATCTTCACCTCCATTATTATTTAACAGATCTGTTCATGCAAATGCTCAGTTTTGGGATTAAATTATCTTTTAAACTTCGACTTTTGTCATAGCATCTTTTAAATATAACAGCATCAATACCAATTTGTCTAAAAACAAGTTAAAGCACCATTATTTTGGTGAGTACAAAAAGGGATATTAAACAGTTCTCAAGATTTAATGTTTAATGTTTCGGTTTCATCAGATCTTTCCTACCTCATCTTGAAAGCTCAGCTGAGTATAGTTTCCATCTTTTCTTCGTTTATGTCAAAGTATGAAACTGCAGACTTAGCTGCAGCTCATTTCACCTGTTTAAATGGCAAAAAGCTAACATCACACAGTATCTGTGGTGTTTTATAAGTACACATTTGGGACTTGGTGCGGCTGTCACTTATTGTTTTTGAGCCATCTTAAAAACAAAGAGGTCTTTTATGCATGATGGCCTTTTTAGACATCTCTGGTGAGCAGTGCTTCCTCCGCCGCTTCACTTAGGTGGAAGCCCACCAAATAGACCCACAGATTTGGCATGGACGAGGAATGGGCCACCTGCTTTGTACATTATCCACACTTGTTTTTTTTTTATTTTGCCATGGTTGATGTGGAGCCCAAAGTGCTTCCACAGGGTGGTATTGCCTGTCCTTTATTTTCTCAAGGTGTGTTTCCAGTTGTTAAGGTAAAGAGAGCAATGGAAGATGAGGCTGTGCTGTATATTTACAGTCTGGTATGTTTCTTACACTGATGCTAAAGTATAAGTTGACAGCCCTAGACCACAAATGTTGATACTTAGACGAGGTACTTGCACTGGTAAAGGTGTCAGTACAGCTCAACCCTCAAATGCATTTTTATCCTGCACAGGTGTGTAAATCAAAACTTTTCAAACTAAGGCTGTCATGGTTCACTGTGATACTTTTTGATACCACATGCTGGTTTCCAACTAGTGGGTGTGAACTCAAGTGAGTTGCTGAGCAGTTTTTGGTTGGCTGTGCTTATGTGGTCAGAAAAAGAGAATATGGCAGGAAGTCTATGATGTATACAGAAGCCCTACACAGACATCTGCTGTCTAATACAAAGCTTTATTGCAGTGCATCATAACAACAAGAGATAAAAAGTTCCTTAGCTCAAGTCTAAACATGAGAAAACACATGAATTTGACCCTTTTTAGTGTAATAAACGTCACATTTTGGTTGTTTTCTCAGGATATCAGTTTACTTAATTTATTGTCATTGGATAACATCTGTTTTTCCTTTACTCGTGCTCAGTCGCATGTGTTTTTCTAATAGAATATTGAGATTGAAAATTTCTTTCATTAAATACATTTGTGAGGTTAAAAATCATAGGAAATTTGGGTCCTGAATCCTTATTAAGAAGCGGCGGTGAGTCCTGAGGCCAGACCAGTTGACAACCACTGCTTTAATCAATACAGTATCCATTAAGTAATACCGGAGGCACCGACATCATGAGAGGAAAAACTGGATTACTGTCTTATTCCACTCAAAACTACAGCAAGTGGAAAGAAAGAGGCAGGATGCAGTGGTGGGAAATCAAATAGAAACTGGAAGGACTAGTTAGGTTAAATCACAGTCGTGATTTTGTGATATTTTTTTACTGTAGTCGGGATGCATGATGCCCAATATTTGTCAGAAATGGATTGTTCATGCTTTCAAACTATGTTGATTTTTACTCATTTTTATTTAGAACATCAAATCCATGCAATACTATAATGGATTGACCTGATTCTTGCATTTTGATAGTCTATTTCTGTTAGAATGGAGCACAAAATAACTCTTTATTATATTATTAATGATGATTATTTATAGAGCCTATATTGTGTTTTAACTCAGGTTTACGTGTTCAAGTTCGATGCACTACAGTATGTCTAGTATTGCTAATTTTGAACAAATGTACCTTTCATATTGTTTGGTTTTCTGGTCTATTCTGTGCTAGTCAGTCAGACTAGAACTGCTTGGCACCGTGTTGTCCACGCCTGCTCATGAATCGATTGAACAATGTAACGCTGGTTGGTCTGATTGGGAAAACCAAGCCATTTTAATAGCAGCAAGTGCTGTTAACTGGACTAGAAGGAAAAGTCCTTTCTGTCTTGAGCTAAAAGGCACTCTATCTGAGGAGACATTAACACAATTGGGGCTTGTAAAACTTTTTATTTTATTTTTTAACATAATTTAGAAATTGAATGTCCAAAAGGTGAAGTATTATGTTTTTTTTTTAACTTTCTGCCCAAGTTTTGTTAAGTATAAAGTAGATATGTATAGCTGACATTTCTGGTATTTCATGTCTGCCAGTATAGATGTCTTCATTTTGGATTTTTTTACCTGTCACTATCATTGTTGTGGCAAAAATATTTCGCACCCCAGAAGAGTAGAAACATGCTGAACTTTGACTTAGATGTGTAGGACGTGGTGCTTTTTCCTGTAAGACATATATATGTGTCTCCATTTGACTGTGGAGCAGCATAACCTTTGTCCCCTTAGTTGTCTTACCCTGCAGCCAGAGAGTTTGTCACTAAGTCCCTTTATCATTCTATTAAATGTTTGTGCCAACATATATGTCTGTTTTATACAGACTCCTATATCAGAGAGCAAATTCACTTCACTCCACAAACACTGACACAATGTCCTAAATAAGAAAATACAAAGGGTAGAAACACTACATTCACCTTTTCTGGATTATTAAGTGTACATGGGGAGAATACACATTACTTTGAGAAGCGTAACTATTAAAAGAATGTCTACTTTTGGTTTATGTTCAGTGATGATTTCCAAAATACAGCTTGGAAATAAAAAATAACTCATCAGGATATAATTTTCATTGCCAAACTAGAATTGGATTTTATCCAATGTTATTTCAAATGTGAAATTTCTGGAATAGACACCATATTTATAAGTATATTTCAATTACTGCTTTACAGGGTTGCATAAAGATTAAGGCTGCATTTACACGGCACTGAAAACGGTCAAATCCGATAAGTTTTTCGTTGCATTTTGGCCGTGCGTCTATATGGAAACGCGTTGCGCTTCGTTTGAAAACGGAAACTTTTGAAAATGGGCTCCAGAGTGGAAAGGTTTGAATACGCTCTGCTCTGCATGCAGCTCCGTGTAAACCGTGTCAGAGCATTTCAGGGTGAAACGCTGACGTCACCACATGCGCAGTACTCTTTCACATGAAGGCTGCGCGCGCATACCAGGAACAACAACAGCTTTGGCCGTCTGCCGAGTAACGTGTGAACCTCTTATCATGCTCGGTTTGTTATCCAGACCAAACTATCGAGACAGATTTGTTGTCCAGAAAATAAACTCCTGCGTCTCTGTGCGTCTATTTGCCATTGTTGTTTGTGAAAAGTTTTTCTTCTTTGCTCGTGTATTGTAGCAGTGCTGCCTCTCTGCAAACCTACACCGCCATCTACTGAACCAGCATGCACACTACAGCAGATTAACTCGTCTCCAGCACCGTCGTATGAACGCAGAAGAATTCTAAAACGCAAAGGACAAATCTTTGCATCTTTAAGTCAGGAGTGTCCGTGTAAACGCAGCCTAAATAACAATGTGATTTTGAATTTTGATCAATGCAAGGAATTTTACAGATGTCTGTTGTTCCAGGTGGCGGACTGAAGACGATGCTGGATGCCATGGATGTTCCAAGTCATGCTAGGGATCTCCTCCTGCAGCTCAACAGCCAGCGAACAAAGGGCTTCCTGTGTGATGTCATCATCGTGGTGCAGAACGCCCTCTTCAGAGCTCACAAGAACATTCTTGCGGCCAGCAGCCTCTACTTGAAATCTTTGGTGGTTCATGACAATCTCATCAACCTGGACCACGAGATGGTGAGTCCTGGGGTCTTCAGGGTCATTCTGGACTATATCTACACGGGCCGCCTTAGCGAGGGGGACCCCACCTCTCCCAATGAGCCTAATCTGGGTGCCGTGTTGGCAGCAGCGAGTTACCTGCAGCTCCTTGACTTGGTGGCTTTGTGTAAGAAGAAGCTGAAAAGGAATGGCAAGTACCCTCCACGCCCAAGTCCTGCGTTCCTGCCCTACCCAAAGATGGGGCCTGCAGCTTTGGGGTTAGGCGGTGGGGGGAGGTTTAGGGTTACGACTCCTGTTATTCAGTCCTGCCATGCCCCCAGGCCACCACTAGAGGACCTAGTCCCCCACCGACTTGCCATCCACGCTGGGGAGCTGTACGCCCCCACCTCCACCCAGGGCTCTCAGGTGTTCCCTTCCCCACAGCAAGCTCTACCCGCCCAACCTGTTCGCTCGGCCCATTCAGAGAGGAACTGCTCCCCTAACTACGGCCTTGACCTCTCGAAGAAGAGTCCAAACTCCCAGTCCCAGCACACGCCCTCCCATCTGGCGAATGCTCACAACGATGAGGACCGAGATGGCGTGCTGAGTGAACGCACCAGTCCAATGCAGGGCACCAATGGGAGGCCTTTCAATTCAGACAAAATGGAGTCCACTGACCAGCCAAGCTCCCTCACCCCACCCCCATTCCCACACCACAACCAGCCCCTCCCTCCTCACCTCTTACACCTGCACCGCTCCGGCTCCCAAGGCACGGACCGCTACCTGTGCCCCACCAGCCCTGAAAACCCAACGGAAGGTGGCGAGGCAGGAAGAGACATGGGCAACATCTACCGCTGGGTGAAACCTGAGCCATTCACAGGAGAAGATGAAGACGAGGATGAGGATGAAGAAGAAGGCGGCGAGAACGGTGACCAGCACCATAACCACAACAAAACTGGGGAGGACAGTGAAGGAGGGGACGACAAGAGCGGCTCGGGCACGGAAGAGACGGGCAGCAGTGAAGGTCGGCCCTCCCCTCCTGGAGCGATGGGCCGGTTCCACTTGCCGTATGAACCGGAGAGCTTCGGGGACAACCTGTACGTCTGCATCCCCTGCGACAAGGGCTTCCCCAGCTCAGAGCAGCTCAACGCACACGTGGAGACGCACACGGAAGAGGAGCTGTATGGCAACTCCGTGGGGGAGATGGGGAATGGCAATAACAGCAGCGCCAAGAGCATGAGCAGCAATACAAACGGTTATAGCAGCAACAGCTTGAACAGTCTGTCCCACCTGGAGACCAAATCCAGCCAGAGTTTGGGCTCGGGCAGCATCGTGGAGATGATCCGACCGTACCGCTGCTCCTCCTGTGACAAGTCCTACAAAGACCCCGCCACCCTACGCCAGCACGAGAAGACCCACTGGCTCACCCGGCCTTACCCCTGCAGCATCTGCGGCAAAAAGTTCACCCAGCGTGGGACCATGACGCGCCACATGCGGAGCCACCTGGGCCTCAAACCCTTTGCCTGCGACTCCTGCGGGATGCGCTTCACCCGGCAGTACCGCCTCACCGAGCACATGCGCATACACTCAGGGGAGAAGCCGTACGAATGTCAGGTGTGCGGAGGGAAGTTCGCCCAGCAGCGCAACCTCATCAGCCACATGAAGATGCACAGCAGCGGGGGCGGCGCGGGGGGTTTGACTGACGGGAAACTGAAGCTGGACTTTCCGGAGGGGATCTATCCTCTGAGCAAATACGCCGCCGAGCATCTGGGGCTGAAGCAGGAGAAAGCCAACGAGCTGCTCATCCAGGCGCAGCAGCAACTTGTAGCAGATGCAAAGGCCATGGAAAGCCTCTACCCGCTGTCCAAGCTGGCCTCGGAGCACCTGGGCCTCTCCCACGACAAGATGGACGTCCTGGGCCAACCTCTCCCCCCTCCGCAGGCCCTCTCTGAAGCCCGCACCATTGACCGCTACTCCCCAAGCTAAGACCACAAACTTGTTCAAACAGCAATCACCAAATAGGTCTGTGTGCACACACTTTCTGCAGTATTCAAAAGCCATTCACCTCAACTCAGTATCTCTGCACCTCAGACTCAGGCCTTAAGGAACTGGCCTGCTCATGCACACCATCATGTGTAGACTGTAAGTGCCTTTAATGCATCTAACGTACCTTAAAGTTTCTTCCTAATGGAGCTCTGTGCCTTCCTGTGACCAAGGGACACTCACTCAAAGAAGTATTTATGTACAGCGTATGCAAACAAACATTGAAAAGGAAAATTACAGCCATTGAGCCAAAGTGACAAATTGAAAACCAAAATGAAATTGTCTTATTTATTTTTGTATTATCCAAAGAGAAACTGACCCTAAACCTGTGTACAGAGAAAAAGCACATAAAGGACAACATTCAGGGTCCTCGGTCCAGACCTGAGCTGAACTTTTACCAAATGAATAAGCCAACTCTCCTGGACTTTAAAGAAATGAGAGGATGTATTTTTATGTTTTTAGAATATGTATGTGTTTTTTGGGGTACTGGATGATTCATGTATCTCAATCCCAAGCTTCTCCAAAACATGCTTCTGTCTCCAAATCGGGGATAAACAATGAGATAGGGCTGGACGATATGGACCAAAGATAACTTCACAATATTTTTGGTTAAATGATGTAACATTTTATATACATGTCCACTTTGTTTTTTGTAAAGAAACAACAAATCGTGTCACCACATTGGTCAAAAACTTTGATATGACTGTCAGATATTTCTAATATTGATACTTGTTGAAATCACAGCAACAGGAACTTAAAAAAACATGCATCAATAATATACTGTCTAAATTATACAAACATATAAGCAGCAAGTTCAAACATTGAAAAAACATATCATTTTTTAAAATTCTATTAAATACTTGATAAGAGGTGGAGGAAGCCCTCAAACTGACCATCCTCCTCGACAGTTTTATTTTTCAGGAATATTTTTTCATGATTTCCCTGCAAATATTTTCATTTTTCATCTTTGGAATTGGCTGAAGGGCTATTAACATTTTTCCTTGCAAATATTTCCAACATTTTTGTTCAGTTTAGTAATTGCTGAATACCTTAATTTAAAAAAAAATGTATGAAGACCATCAAATTTCTCTATTTTATCTTCGCTATGGAGATTTTGTTAAGTTTAAACATATGGTGTAACAATAAAAATGTTGAAAATATGGCAAATATTTATATTTTAACAGTTTGCAGAGTTTTTTCCTGCTATTTCTGATAAATTATACAAAAGTACAAAGTATTAGTTGTTATGAACTTTGATTTCTGGTGCTGTGATGACAACCAGGCTTCAGTATTCATTTATTTTTACAAATGGCACAAATTTTCTTTATAAAAAAGAAATAAATTGAACTAATAACTCATTTGTCTTAACAGTTTAGCTTAATTATCTTGTGCTCAATAAGAAGATTTCTGTAGCTGGATATTTCTTTACACAATAGTTCAGTTACATATTCAGTCCATCATTAGATCAGTGCTCCCCAACCATTTTTACACCATAACCCAGCTCTCATCTCAAATTTTACTTCTTTAGTTCAATGCAGTAGTGATGGAGAGCATGAGTGTACAGCAGTCAAGCTACAAGGAAAACTATACAAGAGTGTCTTACATTCAACAAACATTTATTAAATTAATCATCAATCATAACCAGAGTCACCAGCTGACACGGTAACTAATTAGACCACTACACCATTTCAGCACAAAAGTTAGTGCAGTATAAACAGCATTTGACTATTGCTTTTACAAGGATCCTGTCATCCTTTCAAAATAAAACACCTTTTGGTCTCTGTTATTCAACAAACAGATATTAAAATTATATTTTTGTATCTCTGCAACCCAGTATCTATTTGTGGTTTGATGGTTGGGGACCCTGATCCATGCCATTACAAAGAAATTAGCATAAGCTACATTTTTAGACACAATTCAGTTTCTTACCATATTAGAAAATCTATCAGTATAACTTAAAGCTGTGTTATTTCCCAGCCCTACATTTAGAGTAATTTCTCCAGCTTAATGCTTCAGTTTTCCTCCTTTTATTAAAGAAACTCCCTCAACAGATCAACTCTTATCTCATGTGGCAGTGATGATAGCTTACAAAGCCTCAAACTTGAGCTAAAGCTTCCTCTGATACTTCCTGGAAACCCTGCTTTAGCTCTGTGTTGTTATCGTGGAGCAGAAAGCACGGACGGCCCTGTGATGTCAGAACTGGGACATGATCGCACATACTCAACTGATGACACGCTGATCCCCGCTCACGATGAGTGTAACTTCATCAAAGTGGGTGTGGGCTCCGAATATTTTCAGTATTAACAACACAGTCGAGCAGAGAGGTCAGGATTAATGACAAATAAAATCTGCCGTTTACTGCTCGGAGGAATGACTACATCCACATTAGCCTGATGATTAATCGCGCAGCAGCGGCAGCAGTTCGATTTGCCTTCGCTGTCCCACCTCGCTGCTACTGTTGACAGGCTAATTGAGTGCTACAGGAGCACACATAACCCCCCCTTCAGCTTCCACACACATAGCAGGCGGCTAATCTGCCCTGTATAGGAACATTAGAAGGGGTTTGTGGGTCTTCACTGCGAGCCGCCGGGCGCACAGCACACCCCAGCTGCTGTGCCTCGGTAATCCCTGTGAAATCTCGCTTTCTCCAAGACAATTCACACTGCTCGCCGGCATCATGTCCCATTTCATGGCTGCCATCCTACCCCTCTGATCCACTTATTAACACCACATCCGAGTCCAGCAAATGTCTTCCTGAGTAGCAGTTCCTTCAGCTTGAAAACATGAGTACTCAAAGGTTTCGGGTTAGTCGGCACATTTTTTCTTATTCCAAAGAACATTCTCGTTTTTTCCACTTTTACTTGTCCTTGATCGAGATCAGAAATGTCTGACCACTATAGTGCCAACACCAACCTCAGTGGGTGAATGTGAAGACTAAAGCCATAAATACACTGTGATAGACGTAAGAAAGGCTGAAGAATTAAGGAGACAACGTGCCTGACTTTTGGGATTGTGTTTTTTTTTATTACAGTCATTTGAGGGCTCTTCTTTGTAGCATGTGACCATATCAAATGTGTTGTTTTATCACTTCTTCTTCTTCTTTTCTTTGATTTCAAATGCACGTGAAACTGGTGCTTACCTCAGGACTGAACCCAGCATGGGGATGCTTTAGCCTAACTAAACCTTTAAAACATTTCACACACAAGTTTCTTAATGTTTTCTAATTTACAGGGCTTCTGTCCTGTGTTAAACCTGTGGTTATTTCTGTGTTAATACATTTTGTTGCAGTTTTACTTTGGAGATAACATGTGATATTAGCATTTTTTAAAAATGTGTTATGCAGTTTATATTGTGTGTCCTTGAAGAGGCTCGGCCTTTCTGACCAATTCTATTTCATGACAAAGTCATTTCAGTAGCATTTTGACAGACTGTTGGTGAATTTCTGAACCACTATAGCAAACAAAATGGCAGTGAAATTCACTTTTAATGACACCCATCAGGCAGCAAATGAGGCATTTCAAAACAACTTCTGTCATGAATTCAAGGGTTAGAAAAAGTGCAGAATACACAAGTGCAGCACAGTTACTTAAATTGAAACTTAATCAAGTTGGACTGAAACTTCTGGATATTAATGCACATAGTTGAAGTCAAATCTGCAGTAGAGGCTTAAGTATTGATTAACAATGTATAAATAGGCTTTGTATCTCAGTTGATCCATTTACAACACAGAGGACAGAGCAAAACAAAGTTTGCTTCAGCTTCAAGTCCAATTGTAAAATTGATTGATGTACAAACGAGTGCTTCAGTCTGATCTTATTGAAATGTGGAACCCTGATCTCTGGTTTGATGGTAACACTTCATACTACACAGGATGACTTTATGATTAGAAAAAGTGGTTGATTTTAGTTTCTGATGAAGTGTTGTGAAAGCTCAAAATGTGATCTTTCCTTCATGTGAACCACAAAAAGGATAGGCTATGGACACCATTACAAGCTGTTTCAATAAAAACTAGAAAAACTCTCTGCCAAGAAATTTATGACACCATCTCTCATTTTCAACAAATCCTTAAAAAGAAGTTAGAGATACGGATCACCACAAAAGCAGTTCACTTTGTCCTTGTGTCATGACCAACATTCCCTGAAAGTTTCATGAAAATTTGTTGATCATTTTTTTAATTAAGTTGCGAACAAGCAGACAGACAATCACAACAAAAATGTAAACGTTTGAAAGGAGATAATGATACTTTTATGAGATTCAATAAAAAGCCCAAAATGAAAATATCATTGTGAACAAAACATGTTAGGACTTACCCACTTTTCAGTTGTACTTATTCTAACAGGAGAGACTTCAAATGTTCTTTTTTATTTATTAAAATTAAGCTAAAAATATAATAAAATTAAATCACCAAGTCTGTTTTCTTTCCTTGTAAATCACTTTTGTGGACATTACTGCATGCCAGCTCTGTGCTGTGATGCTACAAGAGGACAGTGGGACAGAATTAATTCAGATATTGTTTTAGAAAAACACTCCTGGTTATAAAAATATTCTTGGAATTGAATTGATAATTTCTTTTATATATTTAGCATTAATTTAAATTAAAAGAGAGGAAATTTCAGATCTCTTCAGTTCATCATAGAAGCAGACTGGAAGTGTTTTGAAGACTCAAACCTCCACAAAGGCATTTCCAACTTTCTCGAGGAAAGAAAAAGTTAAAAATAAGGAAAACTTACCCTGTCTCGCACTGTTCACAAATCATTTGAAAAACTTCTGAATCCACATCCGGATCGAGGCCACAAAATCGGATCTCTTCCATGACCAGCACTCCCTGAAATGGACACAGATGTTTAGTGAAGCACAATGCTGCTCTCAAAATATAAGAAATGTGATTGAAACGTTAAAAACTGTTCTGGAACAAATGCAGTTTGACACTTTCTCCCCAGACAAATGATTTTCTGCTTTTTCGAGCATCAAAACCAGCCGCAGATCATTTGACCTCTTATCCTCAGAGGTCACTGAACTCTGCTGGGGGTCAGACTCAGTCTGCAGATGCACACACAGGAAGTCCAGATTATTTCTGGATGAAACTTACTTTTCTACAGAGATTATCACAAACAAAAAAGAGGAATTACAATAAAAATGATTTATATACACCAGGATTTTCTAACCCATTTTGACTTTTACTGATATCAGTATGCTCATACGGACTGCTCGATTATGGCAAGAATCTTGATCATTAATTTGATAGATATTGATAGTCATTATTCTGCAACCTGCACCACATTTAATGATTGAACTTCAACACTATTGGCACTATATTATTGAACATTAAAGAGCAAGCAATAAACAATAAAAGTGGAAGGATACAAAAGATGTCATATGGGGCAGTAATCTTTAATCTTCATTATTCAACTTTCATAAATGTTAAAGGCAGATATTGAAACTAAAATTAAAATTTGATGGATTCCCCAGCTTAATTTTTCATGTAAGAAAATTACTCGCCTTTGCTGGAATTTAAAATGTCTTGTTAAGTGTTTTTTTTATTGCCCAGTTAGACTATCAATAATCATGCTGTTAAGATTATAAAAAGTGTTTAAAAATGTTTTTAAGATTAAATATACCCATACCATAAGAAAGAGTTGGAACATTGATTAGAACATTAATAAATACAGACAAGAAGAAGATATTCCAATATCAAGATGTTATCTACAGTATATAATATCTATATTGGAAGATATTTGCCTAAGAAGTTAATTTGAATTTGCACATATGACCATATTTGCAGATATTTACAAACAATATTTTTCCAGGAAAATTGGCCATATATATCCCCTTTTCAACCTGTATTCAATTAAACAGTAAATAAACAAAACAATGTAGTAAGCTGCTAAACTTAATTAAAAGACAAAGCCTTTCAGAAGAGCTCATTTCATTCTCAGTCATAGGACTTTTAGCTGTTTTCACTTCCCTATTGAATGTTCTGTTTTTAACAATTTTCAACTTGGCAAAGCTATTGTTGCCTCTATTTCCACTGTTTTTGGAGATTTTGCTTGCCAAAATTTAGGAAACAAGTAAAGTTTTCAAAATAAAACCAAGAATAAATGAAGTTTAACAGTTAGAAATTAAATATCTGGTGCTTGTGCTGTGTTCAGTTGAATATGGGTCAGGATTTGTAAATCACTGTGCTCTGCTGTTTCATTTTAATTTCATAATTAACATTGCATGTTTTAAAGAGGATTTCTGGGCTTTCTCTGCCTTTATTGGATAAAGAGAAGCAGTAGATAAAATTTCAAAGTGTATTTTTTACCAGAATCTGCAAAACAGGCTTCATTTTCTTCGTCTCCATCCATCCAATATGAATGGCTGATATATTAGAAGGAAATATTGGCTGAAATTTCCAATTCTGTCAGTACCACAAAAACACTTTTAAGCTATTATCAGTGGTTACCAAAACCAGGCCAGTGTTACCCTGCATCCCTATTTTTAACAGTGAACATGTGTGCATGTGTGAAAGTGTCGGAGCGTGCGGATGTCAGTCGTGGGAATTTCAGCCTCTGTCATTCACAAGTTTAAATGAAAATGGTTCTCCTCCTTTTCCCTTTGCTTACTCCATTAAAACAACACAAAGTGTTTCCACTGTCACTCCAAATCTGTGCAGGAGGGAAGAGCCAGATAGTGGCTGAACGCGTCTGTAGGATGTTCGCTGCCTCAGATTTGTTTGAGTGCATTAATGTGTTAGGCAGACGGCGCGGGAGGATCGGGTATCTATAGAAAGGGGAAGCGTTTGCTTGTCTGTTTGTGCGTCCTGATGCCATTAGAGTGAATGAGGGGCTGTTAATGCCCGTCCTGGGAATAGATTTTGGTGTGAAGGAGACGAGCCGAGGAGCAGGAAGTGAACTTTTGGCTGGCGTGTCGTGTGGGGCAGGATGTGCCGTGTGTTTCTGCTCCGAGGCAGATAGAGAGACGGAGGAGAATGGGGAGGGAGAGGAGCGGGGAGAACGCAGCGGGGTGTGCACGAGCCATTGTCTCAGTATGAAAGGGTGTTTCGAACTTCTAAAACCCTCCATTCAGAAAACAAGCCAACTGTATCTTCTCTTTTCCTTCCCCTCTTTGCTCTTTGGGAATAAAACCTCTGCTCAGTATCACCGTGATACAACCTCGTAGGCTTTCAAGAGCTGCGCCGTGAGGAAGCCGTTCAGACATTTTGTGAGACTCTCAGGATGTTGTGGATAAAACTCTTCTGGCGTTTTCTCAGCCAGAGGATTTACTTACTGTATTTCCCCCATATGTGTGTATTATTTTTAAAAACAGGGCAGTGTGGATCAACATGCAGGGCCTGCAAACTACTTAAATCATATTTTAAAAGCTGGCAGGGCTCCCTTTTCTCTGTGGTCGTTTTAATTAGAGAAATTACTCCAGCCTTGTTTCAATTATTGGTGTGTAGCCGCTTATCCCATGAGCTTTTTTACCATCTGCCTTCAGTAATGTACAAAACCTCTCTTTGCCACCAGAGTGGTTAGGATGAAGATGTTCATAAAGTCATAAAATAAGACATGCAAAACAATTTATGCGATGCATCAGTTGATGTAATGAAAATGAAATCACGCTTGTACAAATGAGTGCAAAAAGAAAAGCCACTATCAAAAAGCCATACATGTTTTATTTAATTTTTAAAGCCATTTCAATCCCTTGAAATTATCATGGCAATCAGCCCAGGCCTATAACTTTTATAACACTAACATTATAGATGTAGAAATCTGGATGAGCTCCAGTGGCCTCGGTGTGGACCTAAAAGGGTTTAATGTTAAAAATGTAAAGTATGCCTTCACCTCCGTACCTGTGACAAGCCGACCCGGACTGATCCAGTCTGTTTGACATTCAGCATGTGCGCCAAAAGGACTGAAGCACTCAGCGGACATATCTCAGCTCAAAACAAACATCAGTCGCCATGTTTGCCTAAATCTTTGCTACAGGCTGTTCTGTTGAGCTCACCTCTGCCTGAAGCTGCCTTCGTCCTAAGCTCCTTGAAGCACGGTGCAGACGTGATGCTTTTTTTCCAGCATGTGTGTTTATGTAAGACGACAAATGCTTTTATGTAAACTACAACTAAATAATATAAATAACAAAGCTTTGGTTTGGCAGTGCTCGATTTAACTAGACCATTCCTTCAGTGAGAAGCTGCTCACAGATTCTGCTTTAACTTTTGTTTACCCCAGAGTCAGGGCGGGGAAATGGTGGCCTGGAGGTCAAACTCGGTCCCTCTGCTCACTTAACGAGGCCCACAAGTCAATTTCAAAGACCACTGAATTTCAAATATGACAGATTATGTTTCTGGCATAAAAAAGATGTTTTTGGATTAATAGGATCGCAGAATGTTTTCTGGTTGTTGCAAACATGTGATGATTAGCTGTAATTTCTTCCCTCTGTTTTAAAAGCATCATTACATTTATTTCTTTTACTGGAAAAAAGAGATGAGAGCAATAAATACAGTGCATATTTTCTGACCAGTTAGTGTTTATTAGATTAAAAGTAGCCTGTATGTCTGTTTTTTTTCTACCAAGTTCATTTAAGCAAGCATTGCCACTGCACTTTGTTTACATTTTAATATCAATAAAGAATATAGAGATATAATTTTCTGCTATAGTGTAACTACTTTCATTAAAATGCATCAAAAAAGCATTTGTAATTGTGCAAGTTTATGCACTAAATTAATAATAAATATTATAGTTACTGTATTGAATAGCACTTAAAAATGGCTTTATTTCTGTGTTCAGTAAATTATACAAAACTATTCCAGGGTTGCACAGTATTAGATTTTTTTTTGGGTGATTTCTAATATGGTGAAATTTCTCAACTAATAATTGCCAAAAGGCAAATTAATGGATAAGTCTTAATTAATGTTAATGGGTAAGTCTTTACAAATATTTACTTGTTGCTTTAAATGTGACTATTGTGACTGTTTGTGTCAGAAAATTTAGAACAAGAAAACATTTAACTATTGAAAAATAAAACCTTTTATTTTTTTAACATACCTGTGCAGTGATGATGAGGTGACATGCTATGCCACATTTTCGTATTTTGCTGATATTACAGCCAGGAAAAGGGATTTAAATTGCAGATATATTGGCTATAAATATCCTCATAAATTTCAATATTTACTGTTACGATATTCAGATGTTTAGGCTAATGTCTTAAGTTAGAAATAGATTTTGCATTTTTACATTTTGATGAAGTCTATACATGTTACGACCCTTGTCATTTTTAGGTGGTGCTTTAAACATAAATTATTATTTTATTTATTAATCATAGAGAATAAACATGGTTAGATAATGCACATAAATCACCCTTTTCATATCAAACAATATTAATTTCACAGTTACATGCCAAAACCCTACCATTTTTTATCATTATAAGTATAATCATTATTACCATTTATTATTATTATTCACTTCAGACTCTCAAACCAAAGAATAGATTTATATTTATGTGTCCACATGTTAATATGGAGAGCCAGTGCGTGCACCTGTATTGCAGCCCTTCTGACATTGTTGATTAATATGATTAATTATAATCAATTATCACCAAGTCTTAAATTAATTTTCTGCCTTTTTTCATTGAATGGCTAATTTATATTGTTATGAATTCTAATTTGTGAGTTTGCTGCAGGCTGTTTTTAGTTTGTCCATCTGGCAGGGATATAAAACTGAGATGGCCCCTCACGTTGTGAAGTTTACAGTTCCCTGTGTTGGAGTTTGCCCGTTAAAGGGTTTTGTCGCTGCCATGCACCTGTCCGTCCTCATGTCTGAATGCCTTTCCCACAATGCAGTGGGGTGAAGTACAACACCACAGTTTGACACTTTCTCCAGTCTTTATTACAAGCAGCTGTTTTAGATTTATTCCCTCCCAAACTGCACTTTTCTGGAAAAATCATCGTATTGTGATTTTTTTATTGCTCTCCTGATCCCCAAGAAGTCCCACAATTGCCTTCCCTCTGGCGCTTCTGCTTCTCCTCCTCTTCCTCCCTCCAGCGCGGAGCTTGGCCACGCTCGCCCCTTGTTACCTCCGCTCACATCCTCCCTCCTCACCTCTTCTTGTCCCCTCTCTCCTCAAACCGCTGACCCTCCCCAGCCGCCTCCTTCTCCCCCTCCTCCTCACCCCCTGATCCACTTACTTCCAGCTGTTTTTCATGCTGAAGAAGACAGTTGTCTAAATGTTTATGCGAAAGGCTACTTTCTTTTTCTTTAAGCCCCGATCAATTTCCAAAAATGAACATTGTGGCATGTGCTAAAATACACCGCATGATGGGCCAAATGCAAAAAACCCCTGACGGGGTTATTGTATTCTGATCCTCGGGCCAGGAATCGGCTTACAAAGGGAGATTAAAGTCGGCGTATCGCTGTAGAGGAAATGCAGAATAATGTGAGGGGAAATGTTCAGGAGAAAATATGCACAGAAAGATGCCAGTAAAGTAAACACGTATGAAATTGCACAATTGAGCCGGGGCCTCGGCTGCACCGGCCAAGTCATGCACTGAGATGGAGCGAAGGAGAAATAGAGATGAGGGAATAAAACAGAAACAGAGTGAAAATTGGCTTGTGTTTGATTGTAAATAACAAAGAAAAGCTGTTTGCTTTGTATGTCTGCTTGCCTCTCTTCAGACACCCATTTTGTTGCCCTCTTTAAAGTTCAAATTTTGATGAAATGCAGCTTTTTAGGCCTTTTTGCTGATTCGCACCAGAAGAGTTTCAGTGCCATGTCAGCATGCCCTTAGGACTATTGTAGTTTTATTCTCAGAGAGAACAATTAATATCCAATAAGCATACAAATCATGAACACCATCTGTAGATGGATAAGAACGCTGTTTGTCATGCTGTCTGTTTGACTTAAGTTTCTATGATATCATCCCTAAGTGCTGTTTCTAATAGCACATACTCCATCCTTCCACTTCATACTAAATCTTAAATTTGCATACTACGCCGTTGTTTCCGACACTTTGACCCACAGACTGTTTTGGAGTAGACTTGGTGTGGATGGGTGTGGATAGGTTGTAAATATATGAAGATAAATACAAAGCTGAAGTTTTTATAACTGATAAAAGGACAAAAGTACATTATTATGCCATAGATTGCCTGCTCCCTGAAGCAAAATAAAGACGTTTATTGTCTTATCAACAGTAACAGAAGCAGCTTGCTTCATTGCTGTAACATTTATTAAGCAATTAACTAAATTATTAACAAAGCCATTTAGAAGCTACTATGGAACTACAGCTTTGAGGTTCGACTTAGAAGTTGCTACAATATTTCCAATGTTTAACGTCTTGCTGTACCGTCTTCCTCTTTAATGAATAACCCGCTCAAGTTGGTCTTCATGGCCCTTGACAAATAGTACATGAATTATTGATTATAAAAGCAATCAGACATACTTCCCACAGGCTTCCTGGCCATTTTTGTGGTCCCTCATGACAGTTAATTAGCTGTTGTCATTATTTTAAAACACATATTGGTTTCAGCTTCAAAAGCAGGCAACACTGCATTTCATTATTTCCCAATAACCATTGAAATCTCATGTGCAAAGCTTCCCCGGGAACCCTTTTTTAAGCAAACCAATGCTATAAATCTCATTTATTTTTGGGTTTGAAAACTAGGAAGTGCTAAATGCTAACTCACATATCCTATCATCCGCTCTATAAAGCTGTGTTTTACGTCCTTGTTGCTAGCAAAGTGTTATCGTTTCAAGAACAACCGTATGAAAAGGTGACTTTTGCCAAGCAGCAAATGTTCAGGATGAATGATTTTATGACAGATGTCCCTTTATTGAGGTTTTTAGTTAAATTATCTGATGGGTATTTTTGGCTGTGCAATTCCCTCTGAGAGTCAGCAGATAGTTCATCTACTTTTTAAACCGTCAGTCTCAGAATTATGTCGGCCCTTATAAAGGAAAGATATTTAATCAATCTCAATATTTAATGTCTTGGACATACCAGTAAAGGGAATTCTTTAATACTGTGTATACTTCCAGATTTTCTTTATTATCATTGCCCAGGTTCACTCGCTACAAACTACATGAAGAAGTCTGTTTTCTGTAGTTGGTGGTTGATCCACTGAGCCAAAAAAAAAGAGCTAAAGGTTAGCCTGTGTCTGTAAGTGCTGACAAACTATTCAAATCAGGAGAGAAAGCATCTGAATGTTCAACATCTTTATGATGTGCACTTTTTTTTTTTGACCTTTTTGCTGATTTGCACCAGAAGAGTTTCAATGCCATGTCAGCATGCCCTTACAGATTTTTTTTTTTCATTTTCAAAGAGAACAATATTCAATCAGCATACAAGTCATGAGCACCATATGTAGATGGATAAAACGGCTGTTTGTCATGCTGTCTGTTGGACTGGGGTTTCTATCTTAGCCTTATAAACAAACAGCCCTGTTCAGGTGCTGTTTCTAAGAGCATGTACTCAATGTAGACATCCGGATGGGCATGCATGCTGGTGGCAAGAATAGAATATAAATACATGAAGATAAATACCAAAAATTGGTTTATATTACTAATAAAAGGAGTGAAAAGTATTATTGTGCCACAGATGGCCTTCTCCCTGAAGCAAAATACAGGTGTTTATGGTAGCGTCATTATTAGTAGAAAAGTGCGCTTGTTACATTGTTATTACGTTTATTCAGCATTTGGTTATTAACAAAAGTTAATGCTCATGCAGCTCTAAAAGGCAGGTTCACTATTGCTATTTAGTCTCCAACTCATATACCCCATTTTTTATAGAGTGGTGTAGAGTTAGCATTAGGCTGGTTCCCTTGACTGCAAATCTACTAAAAGCCTGTGGAAATTTTCTGTCTGTTTTGGATCATTAATGTTCTGATCAAGCAGGTCTTCATGGCCCAAGTCAATAGCGTACAAATTACTGATTTAAAAAAAATAATCAGTAACGTGATTTGAAGGATTTCCACTTCTTATCATTTTGACCTCTTTCGTGTTTGGCATTATTTTTTGGAATTGCTTGTGCCTGCATACTACGTTTTGGAAAACCTGCACATGTTGCTAGTAGGGATGAGCAGGTTTAGCCAGCTAAATTATGTAATTTAATTAACTTAATAAGTTATACCAGATCAACCTGTTGGTTAAACCGCTTCCTTTTTTATTTTAATAAATGCAGGTGTGAAATCCCAGCACTGTCTAAACCTTTGACGTCACGCTGGTTATGCAGACACTTGCAGAATCATGGATGCTTCTTAAAACAAACTTTAAAACATTTAATTTGAAGCTCTGAATTATTACATTCAGCAGATTGAAATGGATGTTAAACTGAGAGGACAATTCAAAGCTTGCAGTGCGAACAGCGGTAAGATTAGCATTTGCTCAGCTCCATTCTGGTCCTGTAACAAAGTGATTCTTTGATGAATAAAAAGAGCTCAGTTTTGATCAATTGGTTAACTTGAGGCTTGCTGATTGAATGTGATTTTAATTTGCTTCGCGTATGATTTCAATTATCCACTTGAAAATAATCCTTTTTACCATTGAGACACTTTGAATTGCCTTGTTAATGAAAGGTGCTAAACAAATAAACTTGCTTTGCCTTGTTTATACAGCCTTAGCTGCACTGGCAAAGTTAGCAGGAAAGCTAGTGGGAATGTTGGTCCATAATTATTTTAAATCAATGAATAAAACATTGTTATTGTTACAGCTTCAAAAACCAGAGTGTTATTTAACAAAATTGGAAAAACATACTTGTTTCCTCTTTTTTATGCCACTTGTAAGCTGTCCAGAAAGTTCTGCTCATATTCTGAGAGTTGTTCTGCATTTTGGGGCAGAGTACTACAACCAGTGTGCACCGGCTTTGGACGTAAAAGTTCTGGCCAATCTCGTGTGCATGCTTGGTTTACTTGTGTACACAAAATTGCATACTGTGAATTTTGGACACAGTCATTTACAGTATGCTCCAAAGCTTTAATTTGAGGGGGCAAGGATTTAGGAGAGCTGAAGTTGTCCAGGGAGAAGATTTGACCGTATATCCCAAACACACATGCAGCTGCATGGCAGACCGCGGCTGCAGATTAGGTCAGATTTAATTAGGCTGCTCTCCTCTGTTTGGAGTGTCACTTCTTGTAGAAAAAGCCATCATTAAACAAAAGAGAGAGGGGATTCCACTGACAGCTTTTCTCCCAGCTCACCAAAACATAACCCTC
Source organism: Scarus forsteni (assembly GCA_036419115.1). NCBI lineage: Eukaryota > Metazoa > Chordata > Actinopteri > Labriformes > Labridae > Scarus > Scarus forsteni. Next base: position 7,442,889 of record JAZDUH010000270.1, read on the forward strand.
GGGGTCTTTACATCCAAAAGTGATGGATCATGACTAAATTTTATCACTGGGTTGCTCTGAGGTTCTTGTGGTCAGACTATGAGACAGTTCAGCAAGAGCACAAACTGCCACGCACACATAAGTAGCTATACGTTGAATTATGCAAAATACATGCATCAAAAATTTGCAGTAGAAATTAGATTTTTAAATGTAAGACAGCAAGCAACCCTGAATGATTTAGGGTTTCATTTTGTGGTTCAACAGTTAAAGCCATCATGACTATAGAAGCAATACTTCATACCAAACAGTATTTTTGGGGGATTTTCTGCATTTTCAATGCCAATATTGATCTTAATTTTACTTCAATGAAATGAATGTATTTATTGCATGTCCAAATGTTTTATAGTTAATTTTGTGTAAATTTCAATGGCGTTTTTTTTTATAATAATAATTTCATTTAAATGATGGTGTCTTGATACAATCATGTTGATAAGGCTTTTATTTTCTAAAAGCCAATGTGAATTATGTCATGTTTGTTTTGTTTATTATACTCAAAATCAACTTGGCAATAAAGTGAATTGCATAATAAATTTCCCAAGGCACTTTGTCAAGTCATTTATTCACTCTGAATGTTTTTTCGTGCATGTGCTTGTCAGAGAACTTGTTGTACCACATTATGCCTAAGTAAGAGACAGAAGTGCCAACAGGTAAATGCACAGACAGGGAACAAAACCAAAGAAGAGTGTGTTCCCTGTATTTGTCTGATAATGGTGATTTTACAAGCAAAGAAAGAACATGAGGACCAAAGACCCTTAAAATCCAAATTTTATTGGCTTATCCTTGAGTCAGAGTCAGCATTCATGAAATGCTTGAAAAAATCCTGAAAGCATTTTTGAGGTGTTATAAAGGAAGGGGATGGTGGTGAGGTCGAGTAACCATGACCTGTGACCAATGTGGACAATATCTTGACAGCAATCTAATGCATTTTGAGAAATCCTGTTCATAAACAAGGGCTATACACAACACTATTACCCCTTTTCCACCAAGCTGGTTCCAGGGCTGGTTCGGAGCTAGAGCCAGACTTAGCGCCAGTTCTTTGGTTTTCCACAGACTAAGCACCAGTTGCTGGCTCTCAAAACGGTGCTTGGCAAGCACCAACTCTTTGCTGGGCCAGCAGAAAGAACCGTCGGGGGCTACGGGCTTAAGTCAGGGGGTGGGGGCGGGATTATTGACCAACCAAAGCAGAGTAAAAACACGGAAGAGCGCCATTTTTAAAAAGCTGAGTTTGGGGTAAGCGAAACAACAGAAGAAGAAGATAAGTTAAGATAAGATAAGTTGTTGGCTTTTCAACACTTGAACCGCAACGTAGTCCTCCATCTTTGTTGTGGCGATTGAATTTGGCGCTGGTTGTTATGGGAAACTGGCATGACGTATACAGACGTATACATTGACATGATGACGTAGCTCTCTGGCCGGCACCATTTGTGGAAAAGCAAATGGTTCTTAACTGGTTCGCATTGGAACTGATTGCAAACTGGCTCTAGCACCAGCACTAGCACAAGCCCTGAAACCGGCTTGGTGGAAAAGGGGTGTATGTGACCATGCCCTGGAGCTGAAGTCTTCCACAGTTGTTCATCATTGAGTCAGACAGGATATTTGTGTAAAGAATATCTCTCAAATTATTTTATTACCTTGCCCCTTGACTTTTTGCTTTAACAATATATCCAGCTGAGTAAGATTGGAATGCTTGCAAAGTTAAGACGAACTATTACAACACATTGATTTATTTGTTTTCAAAACAATGTAGGCATGAATACAAAGTCTAAAACAATAATTTTGAGATACCCTCTTCAGCAGGCAGGACAAAACTTTCAGAAAGACCAAAGGCTCTTCAAATACTAGTTCTCATTTTTTATCTTTGAGTCAGACATATCATCTTTTGTGTGCAAAGTCTAAAGAAAAACTATGAGTCCTACGAGTATCAAGACTTCATGTGAAGAATGAAAATGAAGCTCTATGTCATAGGCTTTTTAATCACCCCAAAATGTAAATATTTCTTCCTTAAATCAAGATAGGCATTTCTTGAGGGCCTCTCCTCATATTGCAAGTAAAGATTAACCATAGATTGTAGAACTGTTAGGACAAAGCCATGTGACCTCAGTAATTTGATGCCTAAAGAAGCCTAATGCTTGTGTTGTGATGGGTGCTACCGCACTCCAAGCCATCTCAACCAACCTTTAACCCACCCTACTCACACTTGGAGAAGCCATACTGAGTTGATACTTAAGGCCATCTGACCAATAGCATATCTGCATGGTCTTGTTGCCAAGCCACTCATGTCCCAAATTTCCAAAACCAAACCCACAGTAATTGCTCAATAAAATGAAAATGGCTAACCTGAAACAGCAGATGAACTTTTCATAATATTTCCCGAGTGTTTCAAGAGGGCAAAAACTTTCACAAGCATATCTGGCTGGTGATTGACGATTATTCCATCCATCAGCAATCAAAAAATGTAGTGGGTGGGCCCTTCAGCGTTACAGAACGTGAGCCACTTTGTAAAACAAACCCTCATCAGAACATGGCAGAGGTGGAAATAAATATCTTCACAATAGTTTAGTTTGTAGTGTTGGTGATTGCTTTTCATTTGATAAAAAAATATGGTCCAAAGCTAATAAAACTGCTATTGAAGCTGGTAGCATCTATGCTAATCTCCATACAAGCAGTCACTTCCTGCTGTCGTCTCACTTGAGCTCCCACCTCTTCCTGCTCTAAAGGACTCTGATTGGGCTGTCCCACTTTGGGCCACTCACAGTTGTTGTAGATTGGGGCTTGGAAAGATTATCTTCCTTTTTAGGCCTGGTTAGAATATGACTGTGATAGATGTGTTGTTTATTCAGACTGAAGCCATTTCCAAACCAGGCTGTAGAGATGTTTTTTAGGCTGTAAAAAAACATCCTGCACATGCCCATATGGGTGTTCAGTTCCTGTAGCCAGCTTCAAATGAACACTTGGGGGACTGCAGGTTTTGGTACTCAGCCTGCGAGGTTTGCTGCCGGGGTTATTAGCACATTATAAGTATTTAACTCCTTAATCTCTCCTAATGGTCAGCAATTATATCAGCCTATCCTTGAATTAGAGTAAAAGTTTAAAGCTTATCAGCTTAAGTGTTTAAAAGATGTAGCCTTCACCAAAAAGGATGAACATAGGTCTCCACTCCTACTTGGAGGATTCTTAAATGTCACAAACAAGCCACAAAGAAGAAACTCACAATATCATTTTGCCCTTTGGCCTCCAAAAAGTAATCTTGGAGATGATGTGGACAAATTTTTACAGTGAGAAAAAATCCTTCAAACCATTAACTACTAATTAACTAAGTTTTTGGGAGTAATTATAGATGACAAAGTTTGTTGGAAGCCTCACAGAAAATATGTAAAACAGAAATTATCCAAGTCTATTTCAAATCTTTACAGAACAAGAGATTTACTGACTAAGAAATGCCTTCATTTACAGTATTTTTCACTTCTGATGCCTTATATGACAGACTGTGCTGAAATCTGGGGAAATGCATTTAAAACGAACCTAGATCCAATATTAAACTATAAAGAGCTATTAGGTTAATAAATGAAGTTGGGTACCGTGATCCTAAATCAGCTTTTAATAAGATCACATACGGACAGATGTGTGTCAGTATTGGGTGTAAAGTTATGGAATGAACTATATAATGAAATTAAGATGTGTAGTTCTATGTTAGAGTTTAAGAAGAATTTAAAATCTAAAATTATCAAAGGTTACAATGAAATTTAATTGAATTCAATATTTCAGTTTAAGCCAACATGTGTTTTGAAATAATATTAAAGTACTGATGTTTACTCTGAATTATTCAGTTACTCCTATGGTGGAACAGGGTAGGCTAAAATAAGCCTTGGGGCTTCAGCCTATTGCTTTTTCGGTTGCTGTCTGTTTTCTTTTTTTCTATAAACCTGATTTTTTTTGTTTGTTTTTAAACTGTAACGAAGCATTCATTCATTATGAAATCCTGTGTTCACAAGAGAGGACAGATGGATAATGAGACAATAAAATGCCCCTGATCTCAGCTGTCAACAGTGTTCAGGCAAAAAAATGCACATGGATCAAACTTTTGGCTTATTTTATTTGATATGGTTACACTACCTTAACCTCATTTAATCCCCATACATATCATAAGGCCAACACAGTAACAGTTTGTTTTTGACACATTTATTGTGCATGATATGAGTTTCACATGAGACCAAAAGAGAAAATATGAGACAAAAGACCGCGATGGAGACCATTTCACAGCATTGATGACCGCAAAAATGAGCTACTTAAGTTCATTTTCCTATAATACGTTGGCCTTGGAGTCCATACTCTCCCACATGGAGACGTGTGAGTGCCTCATTTAAGACAGAGAATTTCAAATGAATCTCATACATCACACACAGTCCACATGCAACAATGAACAGATCCATTACTCTGTCAGCAGGAGCGAAGCCAGCCAGGGAGGCACACATACACACACATACATCCTTCTCCACTGTGTGAAAATCACCTTATTATCAGACACACAGAAGAAATCATAGTGCCTTCCAGATGTTTGATATGAATCAAGCTCTGTGCCACAAATCTCATCCTGACATTAAACAAATTATCATTTTTCATGGCTGCTGTAAATCATCAACATTCATGAGCATGAGGTGTTTCCTGAGAGATCAGGTTCACCAGGTGTAATGAAAGACACCTTCCTCCTGTGCGCTGTTTGAACAGTAGGTGAAAACAAAAGACACAGCAGGACATCCATCACATGTCTTGGTTCATTCTGTTCCCCAAACCTAAACCTAAACGCAGGCACGGTTTCCTCTGAGTTAAAGGAAAATTCCAGTCCATTAAAACGTGGGCTTCATTTTCATAGCTGTGGCCATTAGGCTGTATCTGACATCTCCGAGTCCACTAACTAGGTTTTTCCAGAGCTTTTCAGAGCTCGTACATGTTTCCGAGGGCAGAAGTTAACTTGCCAAAATTCTTCTGTTGATGCTGAGGACTTTGGACTCTTGCTGAGATCCAGGAACATGGAGGCATCACAACAATGGACAAACACAGGATACTGTTACAGGCAGATTATCAAGACAACTTTATATGGAGCTGATAGTCCTGCTGTGCCTGGAGCTGCTGCGTGAAGTTTTTGATTATGGTCCTCGACAGTCAGGGTTGGGGAAGCCATGTTTTTTGGCTTGTTCGTCCATTTGAACTGGCCAATGCTTGTAAATCTGATGCCTCGAAAATGCTTTGAGGATTTGTTTTCCTAATTAGTAATAAATGTCCACCTCGATTTAACCAATTGGATTTTTGAGGTAAAGGTCAAGGCACAAGAAACTCATGTTTAACCTCTGCGTGTGAGTGCAAGATTGAAAGAACACTTTAAGGGTTTGTGTCATACTTTGAAAAAATGCGCAGTCTAACTCAAGGATCAACTGAAAAGGTTTAGCAGGTCATGCCAAACAGCCTTATGATCACACTTTACCAACAAATAGGATTTCGTAAATGCAGTATTTTAAGAAGACTGACGGATTTCTTCAAACTCTCACTCGAGGATGATACCAATTTAAAATTTGTAGGAGAAAAGTCAAGGTCTTGAGCCCCATAGTCTTCCTCTGCCTGTTGATATGATGTCTAATGCTACGGCCACACCGCACGCGAATTCGCAAAGACGCACGTTGAGATTACATACAAAGTCAATGCAAAGATGCGTTTTGACGCAGATTCGTCCCGGGTGGTGCATCGGACGCGTTTGGCGCTATAGACGTGAAGTTTATAGAGCAAAATATTGAACTTTCGACGCAAATTCGCATAACGCTGTGCCGCAGCAGCTAATCAGCGATGACATTCCCCCCAGACGTCATTGATTTGATGACGTGTGATGCTGCGGCCACCTGCTGCTGCTCAAACCCCGCTGAAAGATGGAGGAGAGGTTGATCTGCGCTGTTTGCCATCGTCCAGACCTATACGATTCGACGTGTGTACTCTACAGAGACCAGAACAAAATGGAGCAGGCTTGGGTGAAAGTCTAGAAAGGTAGGTTCTGTAAATATTCCTTTCCAGCTGGGTTTGCCTGCACGGATCATCACTGAGTCCGACTGGCTCTGGCTCTCTACTCTGCCTGCACAGTGACGCGCGTCGCTCCTCAGCTTGTCAAAATGGTCCAGCGTCCAGCCTCGGCGCATGGCCAAGGCCACAGGCACTACGCTGCTTAATTCGCCACCAAGGCCCGGTGTGGCTGTAGCACAAAACGCTATGAAGGGTTTAAGGGAAACTTTGCAAAGATGTCCACTTTCTTTAAAAAAAAATTTGATTGGATTTGAGTAGTAATTGGTCAGTTCAGTGCCATGTTTTCGATCTCTGCTCTGCACTGGGTTTGTCACTGGGAGCCACTTGACTGAAAGGGATAGCTCAGGAATTTTGAAGATGGGCTGTTTCAGGTACTTGACAATATTCAGTGAAGTGGCTGATTGAGCTCCAAGAAACACTGCACCTTTAAAGAGAATGAGTTCAGACTACTAGTACGACACTGCTGTTGGTGGGTGCAGTTATTTTGCATAATTATGTGAGCTTTACATTAAAATATTTGGTTGAATGTAAGATGTGTCAGAACACACAGGGTTGTTTATTTTTCCTCCAGGAAGTCTCTGTGTTTGGCTCTATTCTATGATGAAACAAATGGTTATGTGTTCTTCTGCCTGGGTTCATAAATTCCACCTGCTTAATCTTATACTGAAGAAATTCTTCTTCCATATACTGTGGTTCATAAAGGTACCCTTGTGCATTCAAAGTAATAAGAAAGCTAAGTCACTTGAGTCAAAATCACATATATTTAGTCATATTTAGTTGGTATCAGTTTCCTCTGCCGTCTTGTCTGAAACTTCATGTAGGGAAAAATAATGGGTTATAACTTTTTTTTTGCTATATCTTATATTTAACCCATAAAATAGTTTCAAGGTTGATTTTTCTGCAATTATGTGCAATAACAGTACCTACCAACAGCAGTGTACCTTACCATAGTCTCAGCTCGTTCTCCTTAAGGGCACAGCACTGCTGAGAGCCCTTCAAGCCACCACTAATTATTGTCAGTACCTGATGCAACCCAGCTACATAAATACTGAAATATCACTTTAAACTGCAGACAAGACAAGACAAGATGAGAAAGTGATTTATTTCGGTTCACTTGCAATAAAAAAATCAACCTGGACCCAAAAAAACTTGGCGTATCAGAGTAAAAATTCAAAGTTTTCAAGCTGACCGAAAGGGTGTAGGCAGAAGCCAAAGTTTATTTAAGCAGACTCGTTATACAAAAATAACTATCACAGAAATATTACAGAACAATTCTAATGCACTGTTGTTGTTGATATTCATTAGAAAGATATACATAGTAACATAGGCATATTAACTTTGATAATCTATGGTGGATTTAAAAACTAACAAATTCTTATATTCTTTTAAGCCTTACCAATGTTGCGCATGTGTTTATATTTTAAGAAGAAATCCACATATACTGTATATCCTCTGTTGCTAACAGAACAGTGAGATTTGACATTTTTGCGTGTTTTTTTTTTTTTTTTTAATAAATGTTCTTCTTAGGTTGTATTGACTATCTGTCACCTTAAACAATTTCTGAATACTTTCTGGTAATTGTCAAATTTTAGCCTTTTGCATTGTGTTATACTGCATTCAACTAAGACAGAAAATTTCAAACTATTCAGCTGGAAAAATAAAGGATTGATTTGCTCACTATAGGGCTTTTTACAGATAATTTGTATGGCTTTTTTGCAACAGAGTAATATAGAGTGTGTTTGTTTTATACGTGTTTCCCCAAACCTCTACAGAGAATGTTATGTTTGGGATGATGAGTAACAGAGAGTGCACAAAGATTTCTGGTTTAAGAAATCTTAAGCTTTATACGGGACAATGGTAGGATATAACACTAGTCAATCTGATGAGGGGGGGCCAAGGGGAGCAAGTTCTTTTAAGGAGTTACTGGTGCTCTATAGAGAGGGGAAAGGGAAGTGTCCTGATGCTACAGACTTTGTCAAGTGTATAGATATGCTCCTTCTTTTTTTGCTTTCATTAATAGTGTAGTGAGAAAGTAGAGATGGAATGAATGAGATGGAGGCAACACTCTATTTATGGCATCAAGCTGGAAGCAAAGTCAGAGATGCCCAATGACAAGATATTTTTAGGGATTTTATTCATACTTAGCACTATGGGTATACAAAAAATTTCGTGCCACAAAATTCCGCGAAATAAAAAATGACGAAATAAAATTCAAAGACGCACAAAATAAAAAAAACCTGAATGGGCGTTGGTGATTTTTTACCCTCCTCGCCTACCGTAGCAAAACACTCGCTTCAGAATGGAGGAAGACGAGGTCAAGGAATTAGCTCGTCAAATAAATCGGTTGTGTGGACCTTTTTTGGCTTCCAAAATATGCCGCTTCAGTTCACCGTATACTGCGGCTAGTACAACTACCAACTACCTTGAACTGGAGACAGGCAGCAACTGTATGTTTGTGTAAGTCTGCATAAAAAAACAATATTTAAATCTAAATATACTTTACAGTTCAGAGTTGACCATTTCGTTACACCCCTACTTAGCTCAAATGCCCTCTCTGACTCAAGGATGAACTGATCAGACTCCTTAAATACAAGGAATCCCAGGGTCCTTGGGTCTCATCTCATGCCTAAAGGAATTTTGTGAATCACACTACCTCAAAACCACCCGCTCTTAACCCAATACTACACTTTGACTGTCTGGAGGCTTTAAACAGCCAGGTGGTTGTTTCAGCTGGTCATGAGACAAACTGAAATTTGTGGTGATGTCTTTTCAGTGCCTGTGACCACAGCTGCAGGCTGGACTTGAACAAAGTGCTTTATGGCTAAAATCAGCCTTTATTTACATTTTCCATTTACATTATTCTCTCAATGACTGGTATATTTGTTAGTGAAACCCCGAAAGAACAGATTTTAAAGTTAAGCATCACTACCTGTCACATATCCAGGTAAAATCCAGTCACCCTAAAATGCACCATTTTATCCACCAAGGTCATCAAAACTGTCACAACCCAAAAGTTCCTCACAGTCCCTCTTTATAGAAGTATCACCACAACCTATTACATAAGAATATTTTATGCCTCTGAGCTGGCAAATACATGTCCATAAAATCCTGTTTACTGTTTCACCCTCAGGGATCAACAAAGAAGATCTTCTTTCTCATTCTCTTCTGTAATGATCAAATGTCCTAAAATTACTAGTTCAGTATTTAAAAACAAGACCCTCAGAGTAACTGATGCCTATTCTCTCCCCTGGTCTTCCATTCAGAGGCTGCAAAGCTAAAATGCCCCCCACCCTCACAGAGACATCAGGCCTGCACTGCCCCTCTGCCACTCATTACAAGTTAAATGTTAAAGGTCTGAGCTGGTGTCCGGTGTCGGGCAGTGGGTGCCCTGATCAGACTGGTAATGTCAAAAGGGGACACAAAGTGGATGCCAGGACTCAGTCACCCCTCAACAGAGAGGCTCCACTACCCCCTTGTGCCATAAATGAGGATGCTTGAGTGTGAAGTTGACATGCTGGTTGGTGATGGAGGGGCTAACTTTTCAGGATGTTTGAAACATATATTGGGAATCACTGCAGACACTATTCACCAGAAGTTTGGCTCGTCTGGTAAAAAATAGTCAGTTTCCAATGTGGCCTTGTGCTCCTGCAGAATCATATCAGCTCTGACAGACACACATATGTAAACACACTGTAGTGACCCTGCTGCAGGCACAGTAAGAGAGTTGGAGGTGTTTGTTCTTATCTGTTCCAGACAAATCTCCTGTGTGGTGCCGCCAATAAAAAGAAAAACACTCTTAACCTTACAAGTGCAGATGGATCCACATGACTTAATCAGGCAGATCAGTCTTGCGAAGCTCCAGTTTACAATTACTGTACTTGGCCCAAAGTAAGGGGCCGTTTACATGACGCCGAAAACGGTCAATTCCGCCAACATTTCGTTGCGTTTTGGCCTTCCGTTTGGATGAGACCACGTTGCGTTTCCACCTAAAACGCAAACTTTTGAAAACGCTCCCCAGAGTGGAAAGATTTGAATCCGCTCCTCCATCCAGCCTCGTGTAAACACAGAGCAGAGCGTTTCAGGGGGAAACACTGACGTCACCACGTGCGCAGTACTCTTTCACATGGAGGCTGCGCGCGCATACCAGGAACAACAACAGCTTCGGCCATCCGCCGAGTAACGTGTGAGCGTCTTACCGTGCTCGGTTTGCTATCCAGAAAAAACTATCCAGACAGATTTGTTGTCCGAACTGATTTGTTGTCCAAAAAAGAAACTCCTGCTTCTCTGTGCGTCTATTCGCCATTGTTGTTCGTGAAAGGTTTTCTTCTTCGTTCGTGTGTTGTAGCAGCGCTGCATCTCTGCAGACCTACACCGCCATCTACTGAACCGGCATGCACACTACAGTGGATTTACAGGGGATTAACTCGTCTCCGAGCATTGTCATCTAAACGCAGAAGAATTCGAAAACGCAAAGGAAGAATCTTTGCGTCTTCAAGTCAGGAGTTTCCATGTAAACAGCCCAATCGGCATTCTTCAAAGCAGAAAGAGGTGGAGCTACGAACAAAATGACAGCAGGAAGTGACTGCTGGTACAGGGATTAGCATCGATGCTAATGGTGTCTGTCGTTTCATCAGCTGCGGACTGCATTTCTTCATCAAATGAAATACTATCAACAAATAGAAATAGAAAGGATATGCATTTGATTGATTTACATATAAAAGGTTTTGCCCATTCCCAAAACACTTTCTACATGCTGTGGCCCAGATAGATTAGTAAACATATCAGTTTTTGAGTATTACCATAATAAATCAGGCCAAAGTAGTAGATAAAACCAGGACAATTAGTTTTTATTTTATTTAGATTTTTAAAGCATATCTTTTGTTGTGGCTATCAGGCCACTGTAGAGTCAACAGAGTTTGATAAATGTCATTTTTTTGATGTCTTGGTAATATTCAGCATTTAAGCTTTATTAAAAGAAGCACAAGAAATGTGCCATAATAAAAGAAATAATTCAGTTAAAAGAGCCCTTACCTTGCATCGGCACAGTACACTACTGGTAAAAAGAAATGGGGATGAAGTATTTCTGGTTCTGATTCCTATGTTTTTTTTTCAAATGAAAAACATTTTTTTTCATGCTGTGTTGCTGATTGATTAGTGACACACTAGTGAAAAAATGGGGTAAGACAAGCCTAGCTTCTTCCAACTTCATTTTGAACATTGAACAGCATTAATACTTATAGAATTTCTGTAAATAAATTTTATTTTGTTGTTTTGTTTTGTTTGTTTTTTAACTTTAATACTTTATTATTCCTATGTCTGAAATAAAGATTATCAAATCAAATCGTATTCCTTGAACATGGGTCTTTTTGCCACAGCATTTCTACCTTGGGATTTGAACACCATTATGATATCCAAAAACAGATTTTACCAAGATTTTTTTCACTCACATGAGTCGCACAACAGCCCACATCTACTGATAAATGTCAGAGCTGTAACTGAAAAATTCTGTTTAAAGTTCACAGCAGGTCAGAAAGATGAGAAACAGCCTGGCTTTTTATGAAGGGCTCCATGCTACCATTGACAAGAAAACCACACAAAAACTCAAAGACTTTCGAGCAACATGAAGCTATGTTTATAACATTTGTACACATACTAATGAATGTCACTGATAAACATGCTCATAGATGATAAAACGGGCTATCCTGTGTGGTTTACAAATGCTCTGGAGAACAGGGTCAGGGATTCCTGCAGGTAAATTTGAAAATAAAATGTTTAAAGCCCACAGCTTTTTTATGTTTAGTCAACAGGTTTATCATGAGCATTGAGGACAGTTATCCTGTTGGCTGAAATAGAAGATTTTAAGAATTTATTAGATTTTGCTTTCATGTTCATGCTTAAATGTCGCACATCTTTTTGATTTCATTTTTATTCTTTCAAATGCCTGACTGAATAAAGCTATCTGATCTGAGCATTAAAATAATACATACTAGTGTTAATTTTGACAGCACTTTTAAATTTAGTTTTAGCTGTTTGCCTAAAATGTCTTTTAGTTTAAGACACACTTTAGTCATCGAAATTGTTTGATTTTAGTATAGTTTTATTTGATGAAATATCACAACCTTTACATTCTTTTAAAGTAAAGTTTGTATGTATAAATGTAGTTTTCGTAAGGGGAGAAAAGATTGTTGAGAAAAACTATGACGAAAATAATTAGTCAAACCTAACACTGTTTCATATATCGTACCATGTGGGTTCTTAGAGTGGCGGCACCAGAACATCTCACGCAAGACGAAGCTCCGTATTTACAACTCGGCAGTACTCTCCATCCTGCTGTATGGCTCAGAAACATGGCCCTTAAATAAGACTCTGGCTGCCAGAATAGATGGATTTGATAGCAGGGCTCTCAGAACAATCGAGAACATCAGGTGGCCCCAGCGGGTTTCCAATGAGGTGCTCAGAGCTCGCACGTGCCAGCCCAGAGCATCCTGCTTGGCTGCACAGCGCCGCACCCGCTGGATCAGTCATGTCCTCCGCCTTCCTCCTGACCATCCTACAAAAGCCATTCTGGAGACGACCACGAGGTAAACCCCGCACTCGATGGCTCGACATCATCGCGGAAGACCTCAATCAACATGGAGTTACTGTGAAAGATGCAGAGCTGCTGGCCCAAGACCGCCAGTACTGGAAGAAACTGGTTAATCTGGTTGGCTCCCCCCACCCCCCCACCCCCCACCCCCCCATACCCCACCCCACCCCACCCCCCACCCCTGCAGGAGCACTAAAGAGAGAAAGAAGGAATCCAGCTGAAATTCAGACTAAAAAATCAAACAAACTGTGTCAATGACAAAATGCCAGCAACCGAGTGCACACTGATTTAACCCTATAAAGCCAATTGTATCATATTTGATACATACCTCTTTCTACTCAATATGATCAACAAATTACAAAAAAACCCATCTGAATACAATCAGATAAATGATAAAAATGTTCTCAAATGAATTATCAGTTGCCAAAAACACCTAATGTATCAAATGACATACGAAAAATCTCTATGTTGAATTTTATGGACATTTTGATTTTTATGGATTTTAGCAGTAAGTGAAACAAACATTTCAGCTCCAAAAAATTAGAATTTTCTGGCTATAATCTATGGTCTTGGGCCTTAAAGGGTTAAAGGTAACAAGATCCAACACTCTGATTGGTTTGATTTATGCTATCCCAAAACATACCCATGTTTAATCAAGGCATAGTCTGTTTTCTTTGCACCAAATCTGTGATGCCAAGTGGGAAAAAAAAGGACATGCCACATGTGTGCTGTAGACAATGCCTTTCACGCTGTCAAATTAGGGCCTCATTTGGATCATGGGTATGTAAAGTGGCCACATGTTGTAAAATTGATTGGTTATCTGCTTTTGGTAATTTCATCTTGGATGTGATGAGAGGTCACCACGGGCCAGTGGGTTGGATTGGAATGTTTGATGCGAGTAAAAGCACGCACTAATTACTCAAACATAGCTCTCATTTCTTTGAAGGGAGTGTGTTTTGTTTTGTAAGATGTATCGAAGCTACACGAAGTTTTATGAGACAAAAAGAAAAACAGAGACAGAGGAATTAAGGAGACCGACACACAAGTCCACTAAGATGACCTCCATCGTGACCTTTGCGTGTTGTGTCTCACGCCATGTTCCACAATCTCCTTCTTCTCCCTTTGCCTTTTCTCTCCCACCCCAGCTACATTTCACTGCTCGGACTCCCACTGAATGGAAAACAGCTGGGTCGGGGACTGCCCAGAGCACATTATGCCCAATTCTTCAATGAATTCCCATCTACCTCTCCTCTCTCCTTCTCCTCCCCCTTCTGTCCAGTGCGCTCCCTCGCTCCCTGTCCTCATTTAAGGTGGGGCTCACAGCTGAAACAAAAGAAAAACAGCCTGTATGAGAACATGTTTCTCACCCACATATGGTACTCTCTCTCCCTCCACTCCTTTCTGTGAATTCGTTTCCCAACCTTACTCCCTGGCGATCCCTCGGTGTTATGGCTGGTCCAGCTTTTGACAAGTTGAATAATGCTGAGATATAACGCAGCTGAGCTATGCGAGTATGCACACAGCGAAGTAACGTGTCAGAGTTATTGCTTTGCCCTGATACCAAACCTAGCTCACCTGCTGGGGTCGATGTGAAGACAAAAACAGACATAAAAACTTTGCATGGAGTTCTGAAGAAAAGTGAGATCTCATGAGGTCCATTTGAACAGCCATGAAGAACAGTGTTTGCACAGGTTTACTCCAGATAGAGGAGATTTGAACATGGATTACATATGGTAACATTTTATTGAGATTAGCAGTAATAGGGAACACACAGTGGTTTAATGGTTGGGACTATTTGTCCCTCCATGTGATGTGTGAAAATGACACAGTGTACCATGTTTAAAGGCTTTCTGTTAAAAACTTACAGACATATGTATCTTCTTATTATTACTGATCACTTGGTGACAGCACAACAAACAAAAATTCAGGACCATTAAAAGATGATTTTGGAGTCAATTTACGATTATATTGCAAAATAAATTCCTTGTGATAAAAAGTCGTTTGTGTTTCATGGTTTGTTTTCTTACATGGGCCATTGCCTTTAATTGGGTTAAAGTCACTGTGGGAATTAGGCTTTTTCTGAGACCTTATGTACCTCATAGCATAAAAGTTGCCCTAACTGTCAAGAACCGTAATCAAAAACTTTACACAGGAGCTCCAGGCAGAGCAGGGCTGTCGTCTCCATAGCTGTCATGATAATCTGTCTTTAACATCATCCTGTGTTTCTCTATTAATGTGACAGCATAAAGGTTGCTGGTTCTATCCCTGTGTTGGTCTGTGTGGAGTTTGCATGTTCTCCCCGTGCATGTGTGGGTGCTCTCCAGGCATTCTGGAGACCTCCCACAGACCAAAACCAAGTGTCTCTATTAGGGCTGTCACTTTAGTGCATTAATTAGATTCATTAATTACACCGCAAATTAATGCGTTATAAAAATTAATCGCAAGATTATTCATAGCACACAAACATTTTGATATTGGCCAGCTGGAAGACCCGTTCATGGCAGTGGCACATGTCACTTCACACATGCGTCTCTAGTCAAACCAAACAAAGCCCAGGTGACAACAGGAATGGCATATTTAAGACTTAGTCTTATTTTATTTTTGAATTTATTTATCTATATTTGTACTACATTCTTTAATGATGCATCAGGCCTAATTGGTTTGCTGGATGTCCTCGACCTTTTTCTTATTTTGAATTTGATTTATGAAACACTTAAAGTGTAATTTGAGTTGCCTGATTGAGCTTAGAATTTTCTGGACAAGTTGCCCTGACTTTGGTTTTATTTAGTCACCAATAAAAATGTGGATTTACAAATCTTCACTTCTTAGTGTATTCATTTGATTAGTCATGCACTACAATTTTATAATATCCGAGAATTCAAATTCTTTATTTGGGTACTTTAAGCAGATATGAGATTAAAATGCGATTAATTAATTATAAATGCGGTAATTAATTAGATTATTTTTTTTAATCGTCTGACAGCACTTGTCTCTATATTTCCCTTAGTAAGAGTATGAGCTTGAATGGTTGTCTCCCTCTCTATGTGGCCCGGAGATTGGCTTGAGACCAATTCAGGGTGAACACTGCCCCCCACCAAATGTCACCTGGGACTGGCTCCAGTCCCTAATGACATAGTTTCCAGGTTCACTTATTAGTAGTAACTTTGGGCTTCAATTTATGACAAGTTGCTAGTAAAATATGGCAGATGTGCATGTTTTTTTGTTCCAAAAATGTAGTTGCTGATTTGGGCTTGCTGTGCCCCCAAACCCAGGAGGGATCTGATGTACACTCTATTATTAAAGTAAACTGAGTTCAGAGGTGCACAAGTTATTTTTCCCACTGCAAATACAAATGTAAATCTTACTGTTAAAGAGAAGGTCAAAACTGATGTTTCCACCAAAAAGAAATTTATTTTAATTAGATTTAAATTCATTTCTAACATAGCTGTTACTGTCCCCACCATAATAAAGCTGCAAAGGATCAACATAGAATTTATATTCCGATCAGAATCGGGTTAGAAGCCCAAACCGAATAAAAATGCTCCATATAAACACCTCAATTGGAATAAACAGGCCAAATCCGAGTGGAATTTCATTTGGTTGCACAGGGGTAGTATATTCCTTTCCCAAACCGTTTAAAAGTAAAATCCTGTCATGTAAACGGTGTATGACAAAGTTGTCAGGCTGGGTTCTGTCTGCACATGCTCAGTCTTGACGTAAATGAGCACTGACGTTTACTCACTTTTAAACATGGCGGCTTCCAATCAGAGCACACAGCACTGGTCTGCATCGGAGAGTTTGTTTTTAATACAAACTCGCAAAGAACTAAACATTATTGCACGTTTAGATGGTAGGAAAACAATAAATACTGAACTATTTAAAAAAGTCCCCAAAAAACTCAGCAAAGCCACCATAGACCAAAACGTCAAACAAATTAGGAACTGCTGGAAAACTCTGAGGGCTGGCTACTATAAGGCTAAACAGCACAACCCTCAAATAATTCAATAAAACACCTTCTTCCCGCCATCTATGATAATCACGTGATGTTTAAATAGATCTGCACGTATCATGTATCTGTAAAACAGCTGTTCTGATTAAATGTTGTGGCACATGTAAACACCAGACCGGAATAGATTACGTCACATGGAAACAGTTCACCTGAAATCTTTAATCAGGATGATTTTAATCAGAATGAGAAAAAGTCTGCATATAAACCTGGCTTATATCTGTTCGATTACAAAAATGAAGGCTAGACCGACTGTTTAATGATTATATAGTTATAAACAACAGTAGTTCCTCTCTTCACCCCTGTATAAAGAAAAGGATGTTCTACCTCCAAACAAAAGAATGTTTGATAAGTAAATTAAGAGATAAATTAGAAAAAAACGGCAAAGTGACATTAAAATGAAATGTTGATTAAAAAAATAGAACACACTTCAGGTCGATTTGTCTTTAAACAAACAAAAAAGTAAAATATCACATTAGAGAGGAAATTGCTGGAGGTCGCTTGTTTTTATCGACCTGGTTGCTTATTTCAGTACAAAAACCTGGCAACACTGCCCCGTGGCCCCAAAAGGTATAAGCAGTCTAGATAACAGATGAATGGATGGATATACTTTGCACTTTTGTAGGAATTATCAATTCATCCAAACATTTAGATGCAGATTTAGTCTATAATGGTTAAATATGAATTAAGTTTACTCTCCTTGAACAAAGACTTTCAATACATTTTTAATATCTGATAGTCTAGACAACGTCTCTTCTTTATGTGTTTTTGGTAATAGGAAAAAAACAACAAAAAAACAAAATTACAAAAACTGTGTCTATTTTAGGAGTCGACTGGTATCAGTATGAATATAGAATAAATAAAAAGTATCAGCATTGTATTAATTAAATTTTTTGGGCATTGCCTATCACTAACTTAAAAAAAAATGGCTGCTCTAATGTTTGAGAGTAAGGTGTTTATTCAGAAGAAATATCAAATCAAAACATGTCCAAAACCTCTGAGTATAACATTCATATTCACACAGCCAGGTGCAGTTCTGGCTGTGTGAATATAGAGCTGAAAACAACAAACCTATTTGTGTTTTGTTTTCATTCTCATTTTGGGACGTTATATTTAGTGAGCATTCCATATCTTCCATAAAAATGTATATAATTCAAAATATTGCACCTTGAAGAAAGACCTGTCTCAACTGTGGGACTCAAGTTTTTGCTTGGCCAGAGATAGGCTCAAAATGAATGACTCAACAGCATTTATAAATTAGTGCGTCTACATCTGGGCACACACAGTAAACTTTATACCATTGAAAAACAAACTGACTTTTATGTTTAATTGTTTACAGTTGAGTTGTGTCAGTTTTACCTATTTAGCTAAGCAGCTCTACCGTCCTTGAGTGACTAGGAGACCTGACGGTGCTGGGACATTCGATTGTGTCACCCAGATTAAGAATAAGATGACAACAGAGCTTGACACAGAGATAGGGTCAAGAGAAGTACGAGGAGGAAGTATTGCTTCAGCAGCTGAAGGGGCCCTGGTTGACAGATTGGGTGTATGCTGTGGGCAGAGTGTGCGTTTGTGTGTCTATGCCAGTGACATTTCCTGCCACAGGATTAACTAACATGTGGGCACCTGTACTGACAAATCCACCCATCCTGTTTCTCTCAGCTCACACAATGCAGACACACTAGCCCAGCTCTGACTGTGAAAATGCTCCAATATGTAGCACACAAAAGAAGGAATAAAAATAAAAGTTTGTAAGCAGTAACTTTATGAAATCGCAAACAGTCTAATGGAAACAAATGCAAAATTTCTACCTTAGAATAGTCCAAACTTTCAATGGCAGTGCACTCAGGTTGTCTGCTTTCTGCACTATGCAGCTCTAGCAGCTAGTTGTGACTTTCTAGGGGTGTGCTCATAAGACTGTGCACATGCAGTAGCCCTCTGTGTTGATTCAAGGCTGCATTGACCTAAAGCAAACGGCCACAGTGAAGGTTTAACACAGATATTGTTTGTGGTCCATGCAACCACCCCCCTATCATTTGCACTTGTAAAAACATACAGGTTTTGTTGCTGGGCGACAAGAAGACATTATCATTAATGCCTAAGTCACACATTACCGTTTCTCATGGCGATTGTGCACGACTGTACACGATTGATGAGGCTGGTGTGATCGCTATGAAACAGGATGAAATGACTGTCTCACCCCTGGACACACCTCGTAAATACACCGTCAGTGGCGCTTCTACAGCGCTTCGAGGGCATTTGTCCTGCTCCAGCTAGGTTAATACAGCGATATGATGAGGATTCCTTGAATTTTCATCCCACTGACATGACGTCAGCCCCGCTCGAGCTCAGTTTGCATCACGTAAGCCCCGACTGAGCCCCACCACTTGCGCTGTCTTGAACAGGACACAGTCGGGGAACAAACGAATACATCCTTGTCAGTCGTCCTCATAAAGCTTTCAGGATTGAGCCACGATCAGCCTGACTGAGCTCCGTACATGCCACGCTAATACCGTTTGCATTAGGACTGCATTAGGCTTCCATCCCGCTATACTGAGAGCAGCGATTCTCCACGACAGTTTTGAATAGTTCAAA
Organism: Scarus forsteni; assembly: GCA_036419115.1. Classification (NCBI taxonomy): domain Eukaryota; kingdom Metazoa; phylum Chordata; class Actinopteri; order Labriformes; family Labridae; genus Scarus; species Scarus forsteni. Next base: position 7,462,178 of record JAZDUH010000270.1, read on the forward strand.
ACTGTCGGGACCCTTCCACGTTCCCCGCCGTTCATCCACGGCTATACAACAGTGATCCAGACAAAGTAGCGCATGCACCACGACCAAAGCAAGTTTTATCAGGATTATGACAGCCGTGCACAATCGCCATGAGAAACAGGAATGTTTGACTGGGGCTTAAGGAAACTTCAGCAAATTACATCTTGCTGTGATGCCTGAATCACAGGTAAGCCGAGACTTCCATTTCCACTATGCAGCAGCACCAAAAGAGCCACAAATGGCATTCGCTTAAAATTACAATTTCATGATTTACAATTAAAGCACTTTCATGATAGCAAGGAGCATTTGAAAACAGCTTCCCTGCCAGTTCTGCCAAGTCTTGGTCCAACTTAAATGCTGTCCTGCTGTTGCTGCCACCTTTTGTTAACCCTTGTCTTATTCCTCCTGTAGTTGCTGTGCTTCATTGATCACCAGTGTCTTCTTTTTTATTGGCTGTGAAGGCAGTTGTTGCCAATGCCTTTACAACTACTTTACCAAGTGGAACCTCCGCCATCGATTTCTCAGCAATTATAAGTGCAGGGGATTATCCCTAAGTAGAACAGCCAATACAAATGAAACTCAGCATACCTAAGTAACATAACCCGTGTAGGCCCTCCCCAAACTGAGCTCTTATTGGCTGAAAAGCCTTTGACTTTCTAAGGGTTGAATACCCTAATAATGAGGATGCAGATGTCTAATGATCTTTCATCCTGACATACAATTATTGTTTTTTGAAGCCAGTGGCGCAAATAATGACAGTATACTGGAGCTTTAAGGCTTACGGAAATAGACAATACCCAAATGAGAATCAGAATCAGAATCAGCTTTCTTGATCAGGTATGTTAGACACATAAGGAATTTGATGCCAATTGCTCTTTAACTATTGACAAGATGCACACCAGAGTGTATATACATATACAAACAGAATAGGAGCAGAAAATTGAAAAGCAGGAACTAATCTTTAGATAAAGTTAAGTAAAATTAAGGTAAGGAGTCGAGTACATACAATATGTACAAGATAAAGGTGAAGAAAAAGTAGCCAGAGGGCCAAAGGAAGTTCTGAGGAGCCACCAAGAGCCTCCTAAGAGAGTAGAAGTGCTCCACCATACTTGTTTTGTTGCCTCTCGGCTGAGCAAATTTTCCAACCACAGACATAGGTCAGAAAGCAACTATATGGGCAACTTTGGAGGGCCTCACTGAAAGTATCCTCCAAACAGAAGGCCAGTTCTGCATGATTTAAATGGCTGCTAGAAGGGATCATTAAAGCTGTCATAGGAGGTAGGTTTATCAACATTTATGAACATGAAAACTTATAGCAACTAGCACCACTTATTGAAGGAGGTCAAACTGAATTAAAGACAACAAAGACTTTTCTGGCCATTGGACTGTATTCCACTGTCAGGCCAAAACCTCTTTATTTTTTATAATTTTATTAAATGTTTGTTTTAAATAAACCAATTAAAAGTAAAAAAAAAAAAGTTTATAATCTGGACAATACAACTTAAATTCGGCTATAGAGTGGCCTCCATTAAAGGAAAAATTCGGTTCCTGCAGCTTTTACATTGTTTATAGAATGAAGAACAACAATATACTCACCCAGAAGGCTTTCCTGATGCAAACGGTGCTTTGGGAGATATTTAGATCCAAAATCGAGCAGCGGACACCGATATAATGGTAGCCTGTAGGGCATGGATCGCCGCCCCTAAAAACTGCATTAATCGTCCAAAAACTCATGTTTTTCACCAATATTCCATCATGATACGTTCCGGATGATCCACCATTGCTGTATCTGGCTCCAAACTGTAAGGACGTCCATCATATTCAAAGTCCTCCTCCACAACATCTTCATCCCATAGATATTCGTCCATTTTGCACAAAACTGGAAGCAGAAAGTCGATTTGTAGCTGCCGGTCTTCCCCTGAAACAATGAGCCGCACTGCGCATGCGCGAAGGGCACGTAAACAAACTCGTCAGTTCAGCCACACAGTGCTGTGTGGAGAGACACAGACTGCAATGGTGGATCATCCGGAACGTATCATGATGGAATATTGGTGAAAAACATGAGTTTTTGGACGATTAATGCAGTTTTTAGGAGCGGCGATCCATGCCCTACAGGCTACCATTATATCGGTGTCCGCTGCTTGATTTTGGATCTAAATATCTCCCAAAGCACCGTTTGCATCAGGAAAGCCTTCTGGGTGAGTATATTGTTGTTCTTCATTCTATAAACAATGTAAAAGCTGCAGGAACCGAAGTTATCCTTTAAATTCATGAAAAGCAGGAATTTTGGAGGTTTGTTTCACTTTAATTTAATTTATTTTTTAAAGCATAAAAAGGGGTTTCACTGAAATACTGAAACCCAATAATAGCCCAGTTTCTGTGGCTATATTGCTATTTTTGTGCTGTCATTGGACCTGGCGGGCGGGTAGGAGCCCCCAGTTGTCCAGCCCTGGTCCATAAAGACCCGAGTCCATTAACAACCAACAAAAAGTAAAGTGGTACTCAGAGGCCTTTGGTGGGTGCCAAACCAAATTCATATTATTGCTCTAATATGATCTTGAACCTGCACCAAACCTTCAAATATAGTTTCAAACATGCCTCCATTCATGGAGTGATAGAAGAACCTCATATAAAGGTTTATGTTTGAGTGATTCATAGATAATGGAATCAAACAAGTTAAAGCACACTCACTAAACCAATCAGGGACTCTAACATCATAAATTTTGTACATCCAGCATCGAGGAGTGCAGAGGACAGACAAGCCTGGACGAAGCTGTCTGGCCCTCGGGGGTGTGAGGCCGGCGTAGCCTGACTCTCTGCACACACACATGCATACACACATATGCATAAATATATACAGTCAGGCCAAACATCAGAGGTAATAATGAGATCTTTATCTATTGGGGGGGAAGGCCGGAGGGGGAAAAGTTCAAACTAATGAGCTGGCACACAAACAATCGCAGCTTAAATCGTGAGCCACAGAGCGTGAGTTTCTGTTACAGACGCAGCACAGTACATAGGCTGTGGAAGAGTGTGTGTTACGGTTATAGGTGATGTGTTGTGAAATAAAGGCGTTATTTCATATGAAAGTGTTGGCAGAGAGGTGTGCTCTTCATTTGAAGGTGAGAGCACCGGATCTATCGCTGCAGCTTTCGCACTTTCAATTTTAGTGACACACTCACAAACTGAGCCAAGGAACAAATGTGTGTGTGAGCGTGTGTGTGTCATAGAAAGTCACTGAGCTGTTCAGAGCGGGGTGTCCATTACCACCCCAGTGTGCAGTTACACACTTAAAAGCACTCCATTAGTATTCAGTTCACTCTGACAGGAATAATATGTTTCTAGGTGCTTCATCAATCTCCCTTGTGTGTGTTCCTGTCTGCGTGTGTGTGTGTGAGTGGAGGAAGGTGTGATTACTGAAGCTCTGAAGAGAAGAGAGGGTGAAGGTGTTGCCGTTTGTATCTCTGTCAGTAAGAGACAGCATGTGGGAATCAACACCTTTATAAACAAACACTTTTTCGCTCATGTATTGTACATTTTGTGCTACTCCTTCTTGAGCTTTTGGTGAGTTTTTTAAACGTCACTTTAACAGATGAGTCCACTTGTTAATGATTGTTTTGAAATTTCTTAAAAAATTAATCAAAATGAATGAACATGGTAGTTTAAGCCCCAGTAGATCACCTGCCAAGTATGCCACCCTATGCAACAAAATGCCCACAGTCTTGTCTTGATCTAGCACAGCTGGTTCGCTTGGAGTATCTACTATCTCTAAATCTACTAGTGTGCAGACAAGGCAACTTTACTTATAGAGTACAATTCATACATATAGCAATTTATAGTGTTTAATGTATATCTAATCAAAAAAAGAGATACACAGAGGAGGACAATACAAAGAAGCTGATCTTAATAGGGAGGCAGTTGCAAACAAAAAAGTTTTCAGACTTTTTTTTTTAAAGGTGCCATGAGGAGAATAAGTTTCCGATGACATAAAGACTCTGCTAACCATGAGCACGCACGGCGACTGTCATAAAGACGTGACCCAAGCCAAAGCGTGTGTTTGTGGTGATGCTAATGAATGCAGCTCGGACTTTCCTCAGAACTCTGCATTGCTTTACAACTTCTTTTTTTAACAACTTACAGGATGCAAAGTGACGAGGTAATGTATCTCTTTCTAGTTATGTAGCGGTAGTTTTTGATGTGTGACAACAAGCAATTTTTGGAAAACTTCGTATTGTAGCCGGCTATATATCGCTACTTGCAGCCCGGTGCTCTAAGATGTGTCTGAGTCATATAAATTTGCTCTAGTTTTAATTGTCTTGTTCCCGAAAGGGAATATCCAGGCCAGTCCACGCCTGTCCGACCCGACCATGAAGCTACAGTAAGGAATAGCATTTATAGATAACCTATTTTGATGCTATAAAACTCATCTTAAAGTGTGTATTTAGATCAGGCATATATCTAATAGTGAGACTTTTTTGTAATTACTCAAAAACTCCTCATAGCATCTTTAAAGTTCAGAATTGTAGAGTCTCAACATGTTCCAGTTACAAGACGGTAAATCGGTGAACCTGAAGATCGAACAACTTTTCAGTAGGAAATGGACTGAAAGGTGCATTCCCAGTGACAAATCTGATTTGCAATCCAATTTCCCAGATAGCAACATATTTTCATCAGGAGCTGTTTCAACCCTGCCTCAGTTTCTGGGAAGCACAACTAAACACTGCACTTTTAAGACCACTAAGTGATCTTTGTGGTTGTTGATGTCCTATGTAGTTTGTGTATTTGTGCTCCCTGTGCAAGACTAATTTCCTTAGGAGCAATAAAGGCTCATTAATTCAAAACCTATTTTTTAAGGTATGTTTTAATCACAGGTTTGGAACTGTACTATAAATATAATTTAATTTTGATTTAAAACTTGTTTAAAGTAGAAAAAGTTTAAGCAGCGCTGAAAACTCCCTTGAACAGCCAAAACAAGACAACCACTGAGAACTCCACTAAATGCATGAATTTAATTCAAGAACAAGAAATCAATCCACACAAATTTACCCGTCCCTAGCTTTAATCCTCAACCGAACTTATCTCATTCCTAACTAAAATCTCAAACACAAATTTCCCATCCCGAGCTACAATCCCCACAATAAATTTTCTGGTTCATACAAAGAATCCCAACACAACTTTGGTAGGTCTGTCCATGAAAACATGTTTTCCCCAAAAATCTAAATTTAAAAAAAAGTCCTCCAAATGGTGTGGTTCCCTGTCTCATGTCTGAGTTTAGTTCAAGAAAGGGGGTAGAAATCCAAAGAAAGTGGTCATGATCCAAACACAAAAGCCCCAAAATAATGCTTCAAAACTTAAAACCTGAGTAATCCAGTAAAATGACTCAAAGGCAATGCATTGTAAAGAAATATGAGGAAGACTCACCGGTCCTGGGAACACTTCCTCTGAGTCCAGTCCTTTCAGCGCTGACAATCTTAGCCAACCATTTCACCACCGACAAAGCTGCACAGAGGATGTTCAACCACAGCCCTAGAGGTGAATTTGCTCTCCTCTTAAAAAACAGAGGCCTTACAGCATTGCAGAGTTCTTTTCAGGATCACCAGTTAGATCTTCCCAAACATTTCCCCTTCTTCTCTCCATTTCTGCTTTACCCCCTCCCCCTCTTCACACCTGAGGCAACCTGGCTGCATCAGGTCACCTGACCATGCAGAATGCAGCTAAACAGACACCAACTCAAATGAAGACAAACAGTGGTGCCAAGGTAGGGCGAAGTAGTGGATACAAGTTGCAAGGGTTTGTTTAAAATATAAACCCCCAAATCCAAAACTAGCCAACACAACCCCACACTTTGTGGCTATGTCAAAAAACAACTCAAAACAGGGAAATAAGCAGTTTCTGGAATTTTTAAATACAGCAAGAATAGTGGCAATAATGTCAATGCAGATAGCAAATTAATGTCCAGACTGCAAGAGGCTATAGCTTGTTGTTCATACACGACTCTTGCGGCAATCGCATGATCTCACAATCACCTTGTAAAGGTTTGGTTCTCTTGTGATTTCATGATCCGAGCTGTTCTCTTTAGATACACCTCTAATGGGCAAGGATATACATCCTCACTTTGGAGCAAAGTTGCAGTGCAGATGGAATGAGACCCATACGCAGACTGACTGTGAATATTCAGATTCAGATGTGTCTCATATGCCCGCTCTGGCTGAAGGATGGCCTGATAAGATTTTGGACTTTGTAGGTCAAGGCCTTTGGGCCTCATGTTCAGTCTTATCTCTTATGATTTCTATGGACACAAGAAACACACTCTCCCCATTTCATGTACTGAGGAGCGTGCCAGCATGCTTTGCAAATAATCAACGAACAGCTCAGTCTTTGATTTTAAATTTGCCAGCAGTGTTGAGTCTTAAGTCCCTCACATGGTGCTTCTCATATGTTTCCATTGTCAGCTTGTGGTGGCTTTGCTGTAGGGGTCAAGAGACCAATGAACTGGAGGGCTGTGCTATAAATGAGCTCTGTTAGATTGGGCAATCCACTGCTTATTACAGACTGACTATAGATTCTTACCCCCAAGTTTGAATGGAAAGTATAATATTGAGTTCAATCCTTATCCCTTTTCAATAAAATAAAACGAGAAAAACTTCCTTCAACATACAGTCTCTTAAACAACAGAGCAGCAGGGCCGAAATCCCAAAATGGCTTTTGCCAAATTGCAATGTGCCTATGCAGTGGCTTATGACAGAGCGGCCACTAGGTGAAAATGCCATATGGCACTTTGTAGTGGCTTATGACAGAGCCAGAATTGGTATATGGCATTGTGTGGTTTACCGCTAGAGAGGGCAGAGCCACCGCCATTTCACTTGCACTGTGAAGTGGCGTCATGTTTTGTTTCTTTATTGACAACATGACTGAAACACTGTCAGAAAATGCCATCATGCGATGGGTTTTTGATTCACATGACGTGCACCGAAGGTTTACTGTATTTGTTTGTCTCACAATGACATCTTCATGAGTAGATCTGATGAGTACATTTAAATCCTTTACTAGCAGGACAAAAGTACTGGTACATACTTTTTGTCATTTAACTTAGATTGTCCATTTGTATCAATTACAATGTGATTCCCACCCGACAGCCATGTCCTCATAACCAATCCTGTCTGAACATGTGGAATATAGTTAAAGGGGTCTCTGCCAAATGGACGTAAACAATATAAAAAGTAGCAGATTACAGTAAAATGCACTAAAAGACAGCATGTTGTAAATGTGCATGTGGCACAGAGAGGTCAGCGGCCTGTTTGGGATCCTCAGCAGACGCCATGTGTGTGTCGTCCAGCTGTAGATTAGAACCCCATTAGCCTCAGTGGCTGGTCTGCTGTTTAGACTGAGAGTAAACACAGGGAGAGAGGGATGGTCCGCCGTCTTAGGCCTCCTGATAACACACACACATGTCTGAACAACCAGGCTTCACTGCACCCGTGTGCGTGAACATGCGTGTGTGCGTGCCGTGTCTCCTGTGAGAACGTTCCACTGGCTGCTCTCATGCCCTCCGCTGGCACCATCCTCACTTCCTGTACCAGCTGCAGCTTGTCTTGCCTCCTCTTCTTTCCTCCTCTTGATTTCTCCCTCTTTTTTGGTTTCTGCTGTCATTCCCACGATCACATTTAAGAAAAAAACAAAGTGTTTCTGCGCTGAGTCATGAGCACAATGCCCCCATCAGTGATAAATACTGTGAGTGGGTTTAAGTGGAGAAGCTTAGGTCATTTAGTAACACTAAAATCAACAAAATTCTTCTGGAGACAAAGTGGGTGAATGTATCAGGGGAGCTTTAAAGCATGTTGTTTTCAAAAATCAGAATGAATTTAAGGGTACATCATGTCAGTTTGGTGCATGTGGTGACTAAATCAATTCAAATAATGTTTTTTTTTATTTAAAGGGATGCTTTTAATAAATTTAGTATAGGGTGTAAAGAGCCTTTATTTGGCTTTTTGAGATTTATAAGCCTTCTCGTGTCTTTATCATATCTCCATGGACAATTTAGGCAGACTGCACTCTTTTATTTTCCTCTGTGATGAAAGCAAGGGGTCTAAATTTTCCTCCTTATAAACTTTATTTAACTAGGATTGTCCCATTAAGATCACAGATCTCTTTTTTGAGAGAGACCATCAATTAGACAATGATGTAATTAATTTCAACATCTCTAATCTGTCATTGCTTTCCACTGCTCTTACAGGGTTGGATTTGATCAATTTAATGCTATATAGCACTCATCCATGGATGCAAATGTGCATGAATAGACCATCTAGTGAGGATTCTGGTCTCTTAAATCAGTGTCCACAACCACCAGGCCACAGACCGTGACCAGGTCACAAATCATTTGGTACCAGGCCACAGAAAAACAAAAATAATTTAACGACTATTTCTTGAAAAAAGAAAACTGAAAAGGTGTGGCAGGTTAAAGAGACCGTGAGGAGTTTCTAAGTAGTCACAAAAAAGTCTCACTTTTAGATATATGCCTGATCGAAATACACACTTTAAGATGAGTTTTATAGCATCTAAATAGGTTATCTATAAATGATATTCCTTAGCTTCGCAGTCGGGTCGGACAGGGCTGGACTGGCCTGGATAGTCAACTTTAGCAAACTAGAGCAAATGTATATTATACGGACACGTCTTAGAGCACTGGGCTGTAAGTAGCGATATATATATAGCCGGCTACAAAACTACGATACTAAGTTTTCCAAAAATTGCTTGTTGTCACTCATCAAAAACTACCGCTACGTAACTAGAAAGAGATACATTGCCTCGTAGCTTTGCATCCTGCTAGTTGTTAAAAAAAGAAGTTGTAAAACAATGCAGAGTTCTGAGGAAGGTCCGAGCTGCATTTATTATCGCATCACAACAAACACACGCTTTGGCTTGGGTCACGTCTTTTGGTGCGTTCCAGTTGTACTCAGAAGTAGGAATTTGCGAGTTCCGAGTTGGAAACTGTAACTGGAACGTCCTCCGAAGTCGAAATTTCCTACTGGGGACTCGCTGAAATACAGAGTTGACAATTGAAGATGGATGTCCCAGTGTGAACAGTTATTTAGCTCCTGTAATAATCCATTTATTTGCACTTCTGTGTGTTGCTCAGTGTCTTGTTAGACTTCTATTTACAAAAATGCTGCCATAGTGATAATCACATTCATTATGTGATATTTGTGAACAACAACACAGGGCGTGCTAACAACAGCTAACAATAGCCTGGTAGATCGGCATGTTTTTTCCGACTTCAACTGGAACGCCGATAAGTCAGAGATGATGTCACTCCCAGTTCCTGGAACGCAGCATTACGACAGTCGCTGCACGTGCTCATGGGTAGCAGAGTCTTAATGTCGCCAGTCATGGATTCTCCTCATAGCACCTTTAATTAATCGCTGTCAGCCAACTTCATCAGCTCACACAAACATAACAAGTGATAATGAATGTTTTTTTATTTATTTGATTATTTTAAATTGAACTAATTTAATTAGGATAATGCATATACATCAACAAATCAGCTCTATTCATCAATGTAGCACAAATTGTATTTGTTGTTCTAAGGCAAGAAAAACAGAAAATAATCCAACAGTTTAACCAGCTTAACATGTGAATGTTGACTGTCCCTGAATGTCTCTTTATTTGGAGTCTAGAAACAGGCCCATGGCTTCCTCCGATCCTGCTTTATGGTGGGTTAAACTTTTGTTTGCTGTTTGTCGCCTCTCCTTCACAAAGGCCAGTCTGTAACTGCATAAACCAGGCTGTTGTACAAAATAGGGAACCCCTGGTTAAGCAACCAGCTTGGCTCCATGGTTGGGTAGGGTTGAACTTGATTTTTTTGGCCCAGTCTTTACTCTAATATAAAACATGTTCTGTTCAGCACACTCCTAAGGTCTTCTATGCTTAGGGGCCAGTTACTTGACAACTAAATGACTGAAAACAGAGTCTTCGTTGTGTTCTCACTTTCCATTTACACAAGTGCCTGACTTAGCATTCTTTTGAAACCGGGGACCAGAGCGAAGTTTTCAAAATGTTTTTGTTGTCGTCTCCATGTAATCAGGGATCCCTGTTGTCAGGGAATACAGTGACGTGTGACCTACACTGTAAAAAGGTTAATGTAAATTTTACAGTAATTTACTGGCAACAAGATGCCAGGGAATTACTGTAAATTACAGTAGCATTACCCTACTACCATGTTGTTTTTATAATAGAACAACAATTGTATTTTCATTCAAGGTATCATCAGAGAATTGTAATTTACATAAGGATTACTGTATGTTCATTCACAGTATCATGTTGAATTTTATTTTATGCATTATAAATTACAGTTGAACTTTCTGTATTTTAGTTTATATCACTTTATGTTTAACTATTTTACTGGTCATTTATTTGCAAATATAGTTTGTAAAAAATGACTTACTTTTCAGTAATTTACTATATAGACATTTTACAGTGCTGTTAAGTTTATACAAAACAGTATGTTTTCCTGCAAAACATTAACATTTACATTAGTTTACCTTTTGCTTTTTACAGTAGGTAGCTGTAGATATTGGGTAAAATACTGTTGAGTTAACAAAAATCAGCTACAGTAAAGGAACATCATCAACAGCAGCTATGGCCGACTACCTGGCAACATGTGTGCTGCTAACTGTGCTAGGTTTATATTGCTCCTCCAACAAAGTATGGATTTGCTTTGTCAACACTCTGACCAGCAGAGACGCATTTGTTATTTTCACCAAAGACAATTACATTGCCAGCTACTGGCCAGCTACATCCACACAGATCTGTGTGGATGTGCATCATTATCATACCATCTCTGTATGAACTTGGAGTACTTTTGAAACAAAAAAGGAAAAAACTTTCCATTTCTGAAGACAACATTGCGTATAATGGGTCTTCCGCAGTGAATTGACACATATATCATGTCTTTACAAATATATTGTGAATGTCCTGAGGTGAAATGGCAAAATGATATTCATGAATAATGTAAAGAATATTTTCAGTCTAATTTTTGGTCACAACTTCTCATTAGAACATTTGACAGCCTACATTAAAAAGTGTAATCTGGTGAACTTCAGAGGGTCTGTGAGGCTGATTTTCCAAGATGTCCCCTTGTGTGCGTGTCCCAGTCAGACTTCTACATGGACACCACAGCCAGCAAGCGAGAGAACATCTTCAGCCACTGCTGCCCCGGTTTGCTGGCAGCGGCCCCACTGTCTGTGCAACAAGTCACGTCGCGAGGAGAGAGAGGAGCCCGGAGAAGCGGGGTAGGAAGGAGGAGGGGGTGCAGGGGGCACGGGGAGCAGGACACAGGAAGTGGAGAAAGATGAAGAGCCGGGAGACAATGTGATGCACAGGGGTGCTGAACTGAAGGGGAGGAGGAGGAGGAGGGGGAGGAAAAGCAAGCAGAGGGGAGAGTTGGAGGCAGAGGAGGAGGAATGTTGGGAGAAGAGGAGGAGAGAGCAGAGAGGGAGAGAGCAGGGTGTGTGCATCTGGCATTCGGAGGCAGGGGAAGATAGCGTGGGCCAGGCTGGCCGGACGTGTGTGTTTGTGTTTGATTGAAGAGGGATGTGAGACAGAGACCCCTCACTGGCTCAGTTTTACTGGAATGCTGCCACAGAGGGATGGACGCTGACATACACACAGAGTTTGGACACACACACACACAGATTTGTTTAGTGGGAGCAGAACATGGAGAGAGAGGAAACGACTTGAGTGTATGATGAGAGGGATGAGTAACAAGGACTAAAACAGAGGAGGGTAGAGCCATGCTGTGCAAACATTCAGGACATGATTTTCACTTCAGTTCACAAAGTTTCCATGTGCGGACAAAAGTTCAAGAAGAAATTTGGGTAAAATTGAAAGGAGTAGACCTACTGCCTGGTGGTTTTATGCATTTGTGACAGTGATGAGTCAAGCAGGGATACAGTGTTTTTATGTGGTGGAATGATTTTTGAACTAGCACTGCTCTGGTAACAAATCCTTCAAAAAAAATCCTGGATCCACTTGCAGATTCAGATCACCACCAAAATCAAATCACTTCTTTCTTGTGCCATGACCAACATTCCCTGTAAATGTCATCAAATTCCACTGTTGACTTTTTGAGTTATCCTGTTAACAAACTAACAAACACTGGCAACAACATGACGTGCATTTGACCCTGTGTTTCCAGAGGGTGATTAGTCTTTTTTTGTTATAGAGAGTGAATCTGTGCAAAGTTTGTAAAAAGAAAAGAAACTCCCTTTTGACACTAATAACTCATGCCCACAAAATCACATTAACAAACAAACCTATGACCCCCTAATTGATATACATTTGTCCTTGAGTCCAAATAGACAATTTGTGCAAATTTAACTTGCAGAGTAGCATGCTGAGGAGGGCCTCAAAAAAAGCCACAATGGCCCCATTTACATGGGTCAAAATATCCTATTTACAATCAGATTGAAAGGTCAATCAGATTAGAAATGTCTCATATAAACACCTTAGCCAATCGGATTCACCTGGATCTGACTGTATTTCGGATTGGATTGTATGGATTGTAAGAGGTAATCCGCTCCATGCTTCATGTAAACAGCTGAGTGGAGCGGATTGGGTTGATAGAGAGGATTGTTCGGTCTGCGCAGGTGCTCCGTAGTACCTAAGAGGCACGTAGTGACATACGCCGAGCGTGCCCAAACAAACATGGCGTGCAAACAGAAGAACTGGACGGAGGAGGAAAGGATGATTAACTGCTGTGACTTCAGAGCTTCAAATAAATGTAACCATAACACAATATGTGCCCCCAACAAAACACGACGTGGATCCATCTTTCTAGAGGTAAACAGGAAGCAGGAAGTGCACCTCTTCTTCTCTTACAAATTTGCAGATAGTGGCAGAGTGACCTGCTGGGCATGTAAAAAAAACAACACAATCGGATTTAGCTGGGGCCATGCAAACACGGATTGAATGTGGATCTCTTTACTCAAAGTTCATGTATACAGATTGAATCAAATTCACTTGATCCAATCGATTTCAATCAGATCGAGGAAAACTACTCATTTAAACGGGGCCAATGTCTCTCAGCTTTCTGACTGAACTTTATCAACAAAAGCTAACAGTGAAGAAAGTGTGGTGCATTTTGTGTGAGTAATACCAGCTAAGTGTTTTGACCCTGTGGATTTGTGTCCATCTCTGTAATGTGCCCTTAAAATTACAGGAACACACAACATTGACAGACATTCGACTGCCAACTCAGAAGTCGGAAATAGATGTGCAAATTAGGTAGACCACTAGGATCACCTCCTATGGTTGGAATTTCTACTCTGCGCCTGATCAGCAAAACAGAGTACATGCCATCCATTACCTATGCAGCTTATCCCATCCAGGGTCACAGGGGCTGCAGCCTATCCCACCTGACACAGGGCAAGAGGCAAGGGACTGATTCCTGGGCCACATTGATAGATGAGCAACCACTCACACTCACACTTGTATCTAGGGGCAATTTGGAGACACCAATTAGCCTAATTAGCATGAATTTGGTCATGGGGAGAACCCACACATGTACTGGGAGAACATGCAGAATTTCCCTGCCTGACACAGGGATCAAACCAGCAACCTTCTTGCTGTGAGGCATGTCTTTTACCTGCTGCACCACCAGTCTGCCCAGAGCATGCGTGTTAATTCCTTATACATCAGATGGAAAATAGAGAACAAGACTGGCTTTGTGTTGGGCACAAGATAAGGCTTCTAGTCTGTTTCATAAGCAGTTAAAACACTCCTAACAGGGGCTTTAACTTGAGAGCTTAGAAGTTCTTGCATGTAGATTTTGATTGATCTGACAAGCAAGTCAGTTGTCCTTAAGGAGAGTCACGCCCCCTTGGATATTAATGAAAATTTGTGATACATCATTTTTCAAATTAACATCTGATTACATTTTCTAATCAGTTACTCAGAGTAAAATGGGCCTAAGTACACATCCTGGTGCAAAAATCCTTCCTTGAATCATCATCACAACTTCAATCTGACAGACCTGTACACTCTTTCAGACACCTTCTGGTGCACTTCCTGGCTACACGATGCTTACACGTTTTATTTCTCTATTTCATGTGGGTAACAGCTCATAGAAAGTGTTTGGGGTGGGCAGACCTTTTCAAAAACATCTCTGGTAACAGGGGTTTTATTCTGTCAACCAGGTTCATTATGGGCCGGTCAGAAAATGGAGAATATGGGCACCGCTGCAGCGGAGAAAAGTTCATAATGTAAGCAACTACCTATAGCAAGCCTATCACCAAGACTCCCTGGAAGTTCTGATAAAAAAATATCCTAAAGCTGCATCTATGCTAAGCAGTTGTTTACAGACTTGCTGATGTTTTTTGCTGTTATCATACTGATAACTCCCACACAGGTCACCTCCAATGTTCTGCATACAAAATGAATTTGTGTGATTAGAAACGTGCAAGTAGATCCAGCTGCTCTGTAATGTTATATTTTGATACCCTTTCTAGCTACCATCACTGTTTTCCATTTCTTTTGGTCTTTTAGTCATAAGCTAGGCTAATAAGCTGCTTTTTGTGCACCATCCTGCTCTTAAAATACCTACATAGCTAAATAAACAGATAAATAAATCTAAAAATAAATTCACAAAAGGCAGAACTATTCAACTGCCAGATAAAAGTTTTGTATTTAAAGGAAAAGGTGGAGAGTTTGAGAGGAAAAGGAGAAAGGAGGATGAACTAATGAGCTGCCAGTGACGCTTCCTCACAAACCCTGATGATAACAACCATCTGTTTGTACCAAGACCCTCCAGGAAAATGACAAGTTTCAAGGCTGCAACCAAAACAGGATGAACCTTAGATCACCCCGTCAACTCCTGTTTGTGTGCTTCTGTAGACAAGCGTGCCCTAACAGAGTGGCAGCAGGATGAAGACACGCAGATAGGCAAACGGAGCTGACGCACGGATCATCACCGTCCCACTTACATAACCCCTTGAGTTACTGGGTCAGTCAGAGCTGGACCAGACTGATGTAAACGTGTCTCCTGACAGGCCGAGACATCCGGTCCAAGACTGTCGTACGCCATTCTCTAATGGCAAATTTCTGCCCCGGTAACGTCAGCATGAAAAATTTCTTGCCTCCCCGGGGAGTCGCTTCCTGCCCACCGAGGCATCGTGGCCCTCGACTTTACACAGTGAGCACAGGAGCTGCTAAACATTGGGCTCTTCCTGATGGGACTCCAGAGGCCAAGCACTCGCACATACACACACCTTACATGGGGAGAGGTAGCACATCCATTAATGGCACAGGGAGTGTGTGTGTGATGGGTGGGGGAGGATGGGGGAGGGACGTAGGGGGTCTATTGTTTCAGGCTGGAAGGCAGAAGTGCAGGGAGGGGGCGAGGGAAAGTCAAGGGGAGGCTAAATTTAGATCACCTCTGTCCAACTATTCCAAAAATTCAGACGTGTATTTGGATGCTCACGTATACAGTTTGTTACTTCATTCTTTTCCAACTATTACATCACTGTGCAGAAATGATTTCAGTATAACAACTTTCTTTTCATTCGTAATCACTGACAGAGGTTTCAAAAGCAAATAGATTTGTTTGCCAAAAATAATTGTAATTTTGTTATTTGTATCTATTCATCTCACAGTCAGAAGGGCAGTCTCAACTCACATACAGAAACTAAAACTAGAACTGTGCTACGCCTCCAAATGTCCATCATTAACAGACCGTGAAAGTAAAAATTGTGGGTCAAGATAAAGAGCTGGAGTGTATATTGTGGTCGAGTGATCGGAATCCTTGGTCTGGATGAATCAAACTCTGGTTTGCCTTGGAAAGTATGGTACATTTGTGATGGTGAAACAGCACTCAAACTTTCATACCATCCCAAGAACTGCACTTTGGTTCCCTGAAAATGGGGTCTCTAAGTGGACAAGAATTTGTCTTATGGACCAAAAACAGTGGAAGTGAACCAAAAAGCAGAGCATTGTGGCTTGAATCTGCTGAAATATCACAACGGCAAGCAAACTTACATAGCATTCACTGATGATATGAAGCAGAAGGTGGCTAATGTTACCATTGCGAGCACTGCCAGTCTCCGGTCCTCTTAACAGATTGTCTACAAATTTATATTGAATATGGTTGCTCATCACTTCAGTCACTATACAAGTGCCACCTGTCGCAGTCCTAATAAAGCTTTACCTTTGTTTTATGGCACAGAATACAAACAAATCGCTTTGAGCCAAATCGCATTACTCAAGGCTGTGCATTTCCGACCAGATGGCAGGAAAGAAGACTACATCACCAGACCCAACTGGTTACAGGTGGCATTATTAATCATTGTGTGCCTGACAATGAGCAGTGTGAAAGCAAATTAAACCAAATGAAAAATGGAATAATGTTGCAACTTCATGTCTGAAACTAAATCTTGCTGAATCCAAGGTGTAAAAGGGACCTTATAGTAAAGGGACAAACATGAGACTGAATGACCTCACCCTACTTTTAACTTATCAGAGGTAATCAGTTCAATTTGTGCAAATTTTGACACATTCACCATAGAAATGATAAGGTATCCAATTCCCTAGCAAAACACAAATAAAGTCAAAGGGTGTCTTAATATTCATACCACTTCACTAGAGTTCATTTGGGCTCCGTCCTGGGGCCCCTCCTTTTCATCACTTACCTCCTACCCCTCGGCCATATTTTCCGTAAATTCAACATTAACTTCCACTGCTACGCGGATGACACCCAGCTCTACCTTTCTTGTAATCCTAACTCCACATTCCCACCCACCTCTCTCACCTCCTGCCTATCTGAAATAAATTACTGGTTCACCTCAAATTTCCTAAAACTAAACTGTGACAAATCTGAACTCCTTTTAATTGGCACCAAATCCACATTCTCAAAAATAGACACCCTCCCCCTCTCCATTGACAGCACCTTGGTCTTCCCCTCCCCTCAGGTTAAGAGTCTGGGTGTCATCCTCGACAGCACACTCTCTTTCCAGTCTCACATCAACAGTATCACTCGGTCCAACTACTTCCACCTTCGAAATATTAACCGCCTTCGCCCCTCCCTCACTCCTCACAGCACCTCCATCCTTGTTCACAGCCTTGTCACATCCCGCCTAGATTTCTGTAATTCACTCCTCTTCGGTCTCCCCCAAAAGTCACTCCATAAACTTCAACTGGTCCAGAATTCAGCTGCCCGCATCATCACCAGAACCCCCTCCCACCATCACATCACCCCCATCCTGCAGCAGCTCCACTGGCTCCCGGTCAAGCATAGGATAGAATTCAAACTGCTCCTGTACACCTTTAAGGCCATCCACAACCTCGCCCCTCCATATCTGTCTGACCTCCTCCACATTGCCACTCCAGCCCGCTCCCTCAGATCTTCCTCCTCCACCCACCTCACTGTGCCCACTGCCCGCCTCAGCACCATGGGGAGCAGGGCCTTCAGTCGCTCTGCTCCCCAGCTCTGGAACTCTCTTCCTCCGGACCTCAGAAATCTGACCTCCCTGTCTCTTTTTAAATCCAGACTCAAAACTCACCTGTTCCGATCTGCATATTCCTTACCTTGAATATTCCACTCTCATCCATCACGTTCTGTTGTATTTTGCTGATTTTATAGTTGTATTGTATTTTTTGACGACTTGATTGATTTTATTGTTGTCTTATCCTGTACAGTGTCCTTGGGTGTTTTGAAAGGCGCTTCTAAATAAAATGTATTATTATTATTATTATTTGACAATTGGTCATTTGTGCAAAATCTGAAAAGATCTGAAACACTTCTGAGAGACCTGAGTACCACTCCTCCCTTGACTAATAATCGACAATAAAACAAACATAAACAGGTTTAACAAAGAAACAAAAAATATAGAGACCATAAAACAGTTGACAAAATTAGAATAAAATTTTAGAACATAAGAAAAAAACAAAAAAGTAAAACTAAGCTTCGTGAATTAAATGTAAAAACACTTTCCTTTTAAAAACGTGTAATGATGATGAGCTCTCAGCTACATGTCTTTTATCATTCCATATTTTACACCATGATATCTGCTGTAGAACTGACCGTGTTTAGTTTTTATTAAAGGTAAGGTGAAGATGGCTAGCCTGTCTGGTGTTAAATGAGTGAATATGTGAATTTAACTTGAAGAAATTTCTAAATGATGATCTTAAAAAGCCTGATTCATTGTTTGTAATCAGACAGATCCATCCTGCAAAGCTGAAGAGATTGAGGTAGGTGTGCAGAGTAATACTGCTCAACCAGACTGTTGAAAAGGAAGACACAGGAGCTAATATAGGGGTGACAGCATGAAATAACAATAAGCATGTAAACCCTGACTGCTCATGCAGAGATTAGCATTAATGTTGACAGCTTCAGCAGCAGTTTTATTAGAACTGAGGTGTTTCTTTATTGAATAAAGAACAAATAAAAATACTGGAAGCCTTTCTTGATGGAACAAATATTTCACTCCTCCTCTGACATGTTTGGCCAAGAGTTTGTGCATGTGACAGAGTGCTCGCCCCCGCTAATTAGCAATGCTTAAACACTGGTAGCCATTGGGTAGTGTTAGCCTGCCTCTGCCTACAGTCATCAGATGAACTCTTCAGAAACACTAAACGGTTCTGTGTGCCTGATGTGACTTAATTTTTACATTGTTACGTTGTATATTTTTGTACTTATAAATAGAGGCTTTGTTTTGTTTACCTACTTATCAGCACGTCCGCTGTGTTTTGCATATGTGCCCTGCAATTTAGTTTCATAATTAATTCTTTCAAATTTTACAGAAAACATTACAGTTTCCCTGTGTCTTTACGGCAAACTATAACTCTAAACAGAGAGGGGTGGCAATTCTCATTAACAATAAAATCCAGTTCACTCTAAACTTTACAGTAACAGATCCAGAGGGAAGATACATAATTATTAATATCTCTATACATACTGTCACTCTCACTATTGTAAGCCTGTATGGACCAAACAAAGATGACCCATCCTTTTTTCACAAACTCTTCGCTGTCCTCAATAATTTCCCAAGCTCTCAGTTAATCATAGGAGGGGATTTTAACACAGTTTTAGACCCATCATTAGATCGATCAAACAACAAAACCATTCGACCACAATGATCATCTGAAACCTTAAAACATCATCTAAATGACTTAACATGAATGTGATTGACAGAACGATGGTTCAGTCATCAGTCAGGTCCTGCCCTTCCTAATCACTTTCTCTGGGATCAGTTAAATATATCCTGCATAGTCTACCTGGTGTGTCGGGTAAGTTGTGATCAGAGCCAGCTATCCCATTCGGTTATGAAGACGAATGCTAGGGCAATGTAGCCTCTAGGAGGTGCCACAAAATTGGGAAAAAAATACGCCTTCAGTAAAACTACTCATTATTATTAAAGATGCTATGAGGAGTTTCTAAGTAATTACAAAAAGTCTCACTTTTAGATATATGCCTGATCAAAATACACACTTTAAGATGAGTTTTAGAGCATCAAAATAGGTTATCTAGGGGTGCTGGTTTGGCGTAGTGGTTAGCACCCCATGTACTTGCTTCTGCCGGTCCAGGTTCGAATCCCGCCTGTGACCAGTTTGCAAAGTGTCTTACCCTACTCTCTCACCCCCTTTCACAAGCCTATCCAATGTCTCTCTCCTATCAATAAAGGCACAAAATGCCCAAAAAATGTACATTAAAAAAAAAAAAAAAAAGGTTATCTATAAATGCTATTCCTTAGCTTCGCGGTCGGGTCGGACAGGCTGGACTGGCCTGGATACTCAACTTCGGGAACAAGACAATTAAAAATAGAGCAAATATATATTATTCGGACACGTCTTAGAGCACCGGGCTGTAAGTAGCGATATATAGCCGGGTACAAAACTACCATACTAAGTTCTCCAAAAATTGCTTGTTGTCACACATCAAAAACTACCGCTACGTAACTAGAAAGAGATACATTACCTCGTCTCTTTGCATCCTGTAAGTTGTTGAAAAAAGAAGTTGTAAATCAATGCAGAGTTCTGAGGAAGGTCCGAGCTGCATTCATTTGCAACAAAACAACAAACACTTGGCTTGGGTCACGTCTTTACGACAGTCGCTGCGCGTGCTCATGGGTAGCAGAGTCGTTATGTCGCCGGAAATGGATTCTCCTCATAGCACCTTTAACTAAAATCCAAATACTCACTTGATTTGAATGTAAAGCAAAGTCCAATCAATATTACTACAAATGATAAGACCGAAATATTCAATTGACATGTTATTTTTTAACTAAAGACAATAGTAAAAACTATGCTATTTGATTTCTTTTGTAAGCGTATGTAAAACGCAGATGGAGGGGGGCACCATATAAAATCTCACCTGGGGCAACACATTGGGTGGGGCCAGCTCTGGTTGTGATGCTGCATTAACAACAAAAGGATGACAAGCAGCTTCATAATCTTGGAATATGACAAAATTGATCAACATTACTCTTGACTAAGAAAGGACGTTGATGCAATGTGTGCAGGAAATCCTTTGTGGGAAAGTTTTCTTGAAACACTGAGTTCAAAAGGTCATATTCACAAGCAAAAACTGATGTCAAGTTCAATCATCTTGACTTTTGAACTGTGGCCTTCAATGGAATCACTTTATCTTTGGGTCAGAAATGATTCTTGGCAAAGTTTAATAAAATATATTTCTCTTTGCTTATGTTCAGTCCACCATTTAGGAATGTAAGCAGAGCAGATGTTGGGACACAGGGGGTTAAATCTTTACATTTCAAGTCACTTCCTTCTGCCTGCACATCCCTGACCTGCTAAAGCAAACCTGGCAGCCTGTCAGACAAACACAAATAATCATATACACACACATGCACAGAGCCCACCTACTCTTCCTGCCAGACAGCGACACCCCTTTAGAAGGAGAGCGAGATCTGTCTCCTCTACGGCCCCCGCAGATCCTCTGGTCCACGTATGTCCACCTCATTGTTCTGTTCATACTCGCTCATGATCACAAGGGACTGTGGGCAAACATGACGGCAGCCTACGGAACAGGTGTTTCTCCAAACACATTGTTTGTCTTGGAGACAGCATCAACAGCAACACATTACCATCCTGTTCTACTTACAGAGGCTTGAGACAGGAACAAATCAGCTTTGAAAATAAACTCCACAAACTTCAATATTCTGCTGGCTGAGTAGTCAAAGGTGACAGAAGAGACATTAAATAAATCCGGTTGGTTTTATAATCACTGAAGCTCATCGCTGGAGCTTTTAATGTGCTCCATAAAGGGACCTTCCTCACTGTGCAATGTGCACAAAACAAATGTGTTATTAACTTTAGTCCAGTGTATCTAAAAATAGTGATAGAAATATGTCATCAAACAAAAACAGGACAGGCTGAAGCCTCACTTGTCGTCTTGCTTGTGTCATCCATTCCCTCCATCATGCTGGATGTCTATGCTGCATTGTCCTGATTGTATGTACATAATGTACTCAGTGATGTACGGGTGTGTTTGTCTACGTGTTCATCTGTTTTACCCATCAGAGCTCCAGCATCATGTCCCAGTTCTGCTAAAGGGGCACAGCAGAGTGAGGCTACGTGTGTTAAATGTTTCCGGCCATTGCTGGGGTCTGATGTCACTCGGGGTGAGGTTTTAGGGTCAGGGAAAGGACCGGAAGAGTCTGGGGGAAGACTGTCTGGAACCACACATGGGCAGCAAGGTAAGAGCACAGCCTGCGCCAGGACTGGGTGCACTCACGGGTCATCCTGCAGGGGGACAGTGAATTTGTGATGGGAGGTTCACTCACTAAACAGCATCTCAAGCCTCAGCACTGGCAATAGCCTCAACCTGAGGTATTATGTTCCTTAGCTTCCACAGCTAGAGTTTGGTGGACTTTTCGGTTTGGGGAGAAATTACATCATCTATCTGTCAAATGTTGAGTAATACACCCACCGGTCACTAGTTGGGGCTGTAGCTGCTGTCTTTGTTCCTTCTGATATTTGCACTATATACCAGAAATATACAACTAGCTTTGGGCATAACATTGTTTAGCTTGAAGCAGCTCAGCGGTATTTGAGTGACTAAAAAGAATAAGTTGTATCTAAATTCTACAAGTCTTGATTCTGCTTGGGATTAGATTTATCCTGTAAAGAAAACTAGAGGATATCTGTGCTGTCAGTGCTACATTTAGCCACTTCCTGCTTTATATTGTTAGTGAGCACTACATTAGCTTGCCAACTGTAGTTGTATTTTGTCAAATTTAAGCCACAGTGCATTGAATTTTGGTTTACTTGCCAATTAGGGCACTTTCACATTAGGCCCACTTGTTTCGAACCGTGCTGCGGCGCGGTTCACCCCCTCCCCCTCCCCCTCTGGCTTGCATTCACACTTGCAACATCGAACCGTGCCCGGGCCCACTTGTGTATTTACTCAGTTTGAAACAGCAGGGGGCGATATGCACGTAACTGGTTACCAAACCTGATAAGGAGGAGAACGAAGAAGAGGCTACCATGTTAACCATTTCCTACAGCAAACAACCAATGTTTACGTTTTGCTCTCTTCTACATTTTCCTACAAATGTGTTTTTTTTTTTTTATCGTGTTTGAGACCGCATCAGCGACCTTCTGGACCCTCGTAAATCAGCGTAATCCTAAACCAGAATAAACAAATCGACAAATTGAGGAGGCAAAAGATTCAACCGCGGGATTAACAGGAAGTAAATAATGAAGGACTTTACCCATATTTCAGTGCTTCCAATACCCACAATGCATCAAAAGTAGATCAGTTCGGACCACTTTGTTTCACACCAGTGAAACCACACCAAATGTAGGGAGATGGAGCGGATCGAGACCACCCCTCCATGGAGCTCTCAGACCGGCTGATTTGGTGCGCACCAAAGTGCGCTGGTTGCATTCACATTGGTACTAACGTACCAAACCCTGGGCCAAAACTTATTTGGTGCGCACCAAATATGGTTAATGTGATAACACCCTTAGTACCTATAATAAACCAAACCCTCTGTTTTCATGCGGACCAGAGTTTGGTTCTATGGTCCCCACCAGAGTGCATGTGAGCTTTCACACCAACCCAAATCAGACAAGCTAACTAGTGTTTGTTTGGCCTGAACCAAATATGTCAGGTGTGAAAGCGATCATGATGTTCAATTGTCTATTCTGTCTCTCCATTTTTCCATCCAAGCAATTTCTGAATGTGATATCTCAAGGGAACTTTCAGGGATTTGCCTTCAAATTTGCAGAAATGTCCACTCTGAATTAAAAACAGTTAGACTACATTTTCATCATCTTGCACAAGGTGAACACCACATCTTAAGAGCTTTCTGAGAAGTTTCAGGAAAATTCTCTCTCTCTCTGTTTAAATGTTGAAATAAGATTGTTTTAAGTTACTACATGTAAAGTCTAGTATTCACTTCTTGCTTAAGAATAAGATATCTGAAGAGCACTTTGAGACACTGTCCTTACACTTTCACTTTGACTTGAGGACAAACTAGTTCAATTTGTTGGTACAAGGTCAGAGTCGTAGATCTTAGGAGCACAGATAACCTAAAAAAAATGAACTAATTTGAATGACATTTTGGAGGAAATGTTGGTCATGGCAGAAGGACAAAGTGATCTTATTTTAGTAGTGATCTGATCATGGATGTGGATCCAAGATGTTTGTAAGGGTTAACATGTTGGTCAAGGCGCAAGTGAGAAGAGATTAGATTTTAGTGTTTAACTAAATCTGGATGTGGATTCAGGAAATTCTTAAAAAGACAGCACACAGTAAGAACCTGGCAGAAACTGGGAGTCAATCCAGCAACCTTCTTGCTGTGCGGCATACACACTTCACTGCTTCACACTGTGCTGCCCAGATCAACAAACTTTACAACAAAATGTGTTCTTACACTGTGACATAAATAGCTTTTTCTATGCCACCAGGAAAGCTACCCCAGCCCTTCTTCTTGACCCATCTCCGTACATTTCCTGTTCATCAGTTGTTTACCACGCAAAGGCCAGGCGGTAGTCCTGGTTAATGAGACTTTAATAACTTGCTGCAAATAGTGCATGATTCAAAGACTCCTTCCAGAGGATCATACACACCCTGCGTGGGTTTGTCATGCAATGGTCAGCTGTTTAATTCAACATCCTGTGTTGTAAATTAGCCTCTCAGACCCTTTAGGCTCCCTCATTTCCACCTATAACACATGCATCTCCTCATCTTGCTGCGGTCAGAGTGGCCACATGCTGCGGTTCTGTGATTACAGGCGGGTGTTTACAGTCCTCTCATATTAACACTTGTGTTAAACAGCATGGGGTGCCATCCTGTGCAGGGTTCTTCTGAATTGACACTGCAAGCTTGAAATTAGCTTCCTGACCTCTTACTCATCTGAGAAATAACACAGGTTGATAAACTTTGACTTTTGAGGAACGTAATGGGAGAGAAATTCCATGTATGGGAGTCTTTGTTTTTCTTGATGAGCAGACTGACAAGGTTTTTATCCCAGCCTTGCCAAATAAGCATTAGAAATATTTTTTGAATATTTTGTATTTTATTTTACATCCCCGCCCTCTATTTTTTGGGTATACCTTCCATTTGTCTGGACCATTTTTTTCAACACAACATCCAAATGAACTCCATGACAGATTTTTGTGAAGCTTAGGAAAAAGAAAAAGGTAATCATGCTACTTTAAGAATAAACTGTTTTGATTGGGGAAGACGGGCCGAAGGACAAGACCCTTGGATGTGTATGCAAATCTCAAAAATTCCTTAAACTTAGTCCTTATTTCCACTTATAATTCAGCACAAGTTGGTTGGTTTTAGAGGTCATAGGCCAAGCTAACCAAGTCTCTTTCTTATTTCTTGCCGATAATACAATACCTCAAAATGTTAAATGATTTAATCAGACTTAAAAGGATAGTGTGTGCTTTTGTGAGGTTATAATAATAATAATACTAATACATTTTATTTAAAAGCGCCTTTCTAAGCACCCAAGGACACTTTACAAAGCATTTACAGTACATAATAAAAACACAGTGCATTAAAATCTCAATTAAAATAAATTGAGATTTATTATATGTACAGTTTACTGCTAATGGTGCCACCAATGCTACAAAGGTTTAAGAACTGCTGGTGAAAAGACAAAACCAAACAGGATACAATGATTACACACTATAAATATCTTACTCACAATGACTCACTTTTCTACAAGCAAGCTTCTTTATTTATACACTACTTAGCTACATAGCGCAGCCTACGTGTCCTTCCGCTAGCAACGCCTAATAGTTTGCCTCACATGAGATGTATCATTGTTGAAATTTAAATTTAGTTTCACAAGTCATTGCACAATTTAATTTAAATTTTAACAATGACACATCATATCTCTAAACATTACAGTAATGGTTCTGCGTCAGTTGTGCCTTTCAGTATTTGTGTTTTTATCCATCTCAGTGTTTATCTCGATGTGTGTGATTGTTTTAATGCTTCAGGTTTCTACCTGCCTGCAGAATAAATTTCCCTTTGGGGACAATAAAGTGAAGTTGAAGTTGAGGAAACAGTCACCACCAGACAAGAGAACTGGGTAATTTTGCAGCTAATCAGTGGCGATTGCTCTAAGACTGCAAGGGAAGCTCAGCTTCCCCTAAAATGTCCTCAAAAAAAGTGGTGATATGTACTGCTGTGTGTACATTTCATTGACTAAATATGGGCAAGAATACCTTCATCTTTTGTTCAGAATCAGCTACTTATCACAGGTAACTGGCGCGACTTCCTTCTCATTCATCCCTGCAGCGTCTCAGCGCTTTAACACAGTCGGACGCTGAGCGTCTTCTGACTTCAAAGAGGAAGTGTAGAGTGGGTTGTTCCACTGTGGAAACTGGACGGTCATTGGATAAACGCTGGGCTTTGTTCCACCCATCGGATGCTCAGCATCTCTGGGGGTCTATGAGGCAGTGGGCTGGCCTGGACGCTCAGCTTCTGCATAATGATCGGATGATCTATCTGAGGCCGAATCCCTTTTTGATTGACAGTGAAATGAGCCAATCAGCACTCTTAAAATATAACCCTCCACCAGAGAATCTTCTAAGTTTTACATTCAGTTGTTCTGGAGAGGAGCTTCTCCTGTTTTAAAGAGGCTCAAGTCTTACACCCGCAACACAATGGGCCAAGGCTGTTTAAGCAGTCTAGCTCTGCTGGTCATTTAGAGAACACTCCCTGGAAAATCCCTGGAAAAGACACCTAGTTGGCACGACAGGGTCATAGATCATTTTCTTGAAAAGGAACGGAGGGTAGAATTTGCATCTTGAATAAACAAATTTATGATGTAGGCGGGAAAAAAATGAGCTTCCCCTCCTTGACTGACCAACAGCCGCCACTGCAGCTAATATATCACTTTGTGTGCACAGGACTGGTATGATCAGGATTGCAAACAGGAACATCTTCTCGGAAATGAGAATCAGAATCAGAATGGCCTTTATTGTCATTATACAGAATGTACAATGAGATTGGAGAGCTTCTCCTTTCACCACAATGGGTAGTTAAGTTAAAAAAGTATACAAAAAATAGTATAAGTAAAAAGAAAAATTAGCAAGTTGCAGGGAGGCTTTAAATATACAAGATATATACAAGATGAGACACAGACTTGTGCACAGCACAACTGAGGCTCAGTGTACAATATGAGGTAGATGACAAATATTAATGAATGAAAAATAGTCCAGTTCCTAGTTTTCAGTATTTCTATGTTGTTTACATAGTATTCCACAGGAAGTAGATATGTATTGCATGGACACTAAAATATGTATTAATTTTTACTGCAAATGATGGATGGTATATACAGATGAGTAAAAGTCACATATAATTTTATCGCTCATGAAGTTGTTAAATAAATATAAGTGTCGAGGTAGTGCTAAAAAGTAGCAGCAACTGCAGTGGCAGTGATATAAATATTGCACATTTTGCATTATGCTAAATGGAGCTGGGATCTGGAGGATCAGAGGAACCCATATAACCTTTTAATGCAGCTCATGCCTCAAAAGGATGATATGAGAGTGTGACTATGAATAATCATTTCAGGATGTTTTTGGATCAGAGAATACCAGCTGCTTTTAGATGTGTCTCTACAATGGGCGGCTGTGATCATACAGACCCTCCCTGCTGTAATCAACATTTATACTTGTTCAAACTATCAGGAAAATCAGAGGAAGCAAATTAAAGTAATCTTCAAAGTATGTTTTTGCTAAAACTGAGTGTTTATTTTGTAAAAACATAGGCCATGCAGTGCTGTGTACCAAAGTAGTGCCAAAACAAAGTGGCATGCAAGTGGAAAAGTGAGAGGTAAGTAAACTTGTTATGTTGTGTAATCAATGCTGTTTTTGTGGCTTCTTTTAAATTACAGAAAAGGTGGCCCCATTAGCAGCCCATAGCCTTCGTCCCAAGTATTTTACAACACGCTGAGAGCTGCTGTCCGTCAGTTAAGCTAGTGTCAGGCTAATGCTAAATACCTTGTGCAAACCCACTTAAAATATCCCCAACTATCACTTTAAAGAGTGTGCATGCCTCCAGCTTCAAATCAAAGATAAACCAATGATGACACTCCATCCTGGACACTGTAGTCTGCATCTGCATCTCTGAGCGTGTGTGCTCATGTATGAGGAGTGTGAGTGTGTCTCTGGGTGTGCGAGTACATGTGTGTAATGAGAACCAAATGGCCGGGTGTGTGAGCGCATGGTTTCTCTCCTCCATCTCTAATCAGACTGCCCCCAGGAGTACGGTGTGAAGGCCGATGCTGAACCCCGAGCGCTGAGGTGCTACATAAATCAGCTCTGCCCGTGGAAGAGCTCCGATACATGTGGACTCCACTGACCTGCTGAATGCTGAGGGTTGATTTGCTTTGGTCACTTTTTTGCTCCTATTTTGGTCCACTGTAACAATTTGAAGGTGTGAAAAGAAGTGTGAAGCTGCAGAAATAATGAATTTAAGCAGGATTGATTAGTGGCCGCACTGAGGCCTGGTAGGTGGTCTTTAATGACAAACCCTTATATGAGGTATGGCTATTA
The DNA here is from genome assembly GCA_036419115.1 of Scarus forsteni. Taxonomy (NCBI): domain Eukaryota; kingdom Metazoa; phylum Chordata; class Actinopteri; order Labriformes; family Labridae; genus Scarus; species Scarus forsteni. Next base: position 7,490,228 of record JAZDUH010000270.1, read on the forward strand.
AAAAGGACTCCAAAATGTGTTCCTGTGAGCACAGATTTGATCTCTGAAAAAGGAGAAAAGTCACACAGTGCTAGACCAGGTGAGCAGAGCGGGTGATCAAGCTCTGTGGTTTGTTTTGGGGCTAGAAAGTGCTTTGCTGAGAGCACAGTGTGAGCTAGTGTGCTGCCTTTATGAAGAATGATTCCAGTTTTCCACATTTTTGATCTCCTTTTTTGATTTTTTGTAGAATCTGTTTGTAATAGTGTTGAATCACTGTAACCTGACACACCAGATGGGCTATTCAATATACAGAATATATTTCACTAAGCCATCTGGATAACAGCCCATGGGGAAGTGTTTGGGAAGGAGCTTTCAAAAGAATATCCAGCAGGTGATTGGACAATCAAACAATCAATCACATTCATAACGGGCTAGTAAGATAATGTAGCAGACACTACTGTTGCGGTCTAAAAAGCAAAATGTGAGTTACGCTGTAGAACAAACCTTGTCAAAAACGTTTAAAGTGGAGTGAAAATATCTTTCCACGCTGAGAAATGCTTCAGTGTTGTTGTTAGCTTTTATGCTAATGTTTGTACTAGCTGTAGCTTTATACTTGGAGATCCCACCTCTACAGTGTCGACTTGAGCTTGGCAAGAAGGATCTGTCTGATTACAGACAATGAAACAGGCCGATCCAGCCGCAAGATCAGATTCACCGCTGGCCCTTCTGGGACCCACTTCTCCGAAATGATCCCCTAATGTCAAAGAAAACAATCAGCATTGCCTTGAGTTTGGACCTGCTTTGTCGTGCTTTCTTCATCCTTTGGTGACGACGGTGTTCTTCAAAGTAGTGGCTGCAGTTTTTTCTCAGAATCCTATAGGAAGATCCAAGTTTTGTTGCACGTAATCACTCCTACAAAACCCTGTGTTTCCTTAAATTTGTTCCAAAATGTGTCCACAAATTTGCTTAGACTTTTCCTTTTGATCAGGAGACAAAGGATCTGGAACACTTTGGTCATGTTCATGTTCATTTTCACTGCCTTTATTTCTGCTCTCATTGAGTCATTGAACTTTTCAGACAATTTGCTCAGTTTGTTGAATGTTTTTATTAGTTTATGATATGCATGGGCACCCAGGATGTTCATCGTCTCGGACATCCTCCCTGACCTTCTAAGTTAATGGACCAAAAGATTTGGCTGCTGTTTTTTTTTCGATTTCAGCAAACATTTAAAGTTAATGTGTCTCTCAAATGTAAAACTAATCATTTTTCAGAGCCTTAGCAACATGTTTCAATCAGCATGTAGCAGTGAACTGAAGATGTCACTGATGGTCCTTTTCCATTAGCCCTACTCTACTCTACTCGCCTTGTGCTGCTTTTCCATTAGCCCCAGTCGCCTGCCCAACGGGGTGAGCGGCACTGCGGTGACGTCATTTTGAGCGCGACACAACAATCTGTGGCTTTTTGTCACAAACCGAGTAAAAAAGGAAAGCAGAAGAAGGCTGCAGGTGGCAAGAAGAAATACCCCTTGAGAAGCACAGGAGAGTTTTGGAAGCTATACAACAGAATGAAGCCGAGGACGAGAGCAATCAAGCTGCAAAGAAAATACCTATGGGGATAAGCTAACGGTAGCTACCGCTGGCATGCAAGGTCGTCGCACTCATGACTCATCGATGACAACATTGTCTGACCAATCAGTAGCCAGCAGTCGGTGACGTCATCTTTCACTATCGACTTAGCTGGCTTGGAACCAGAGCGGAGTAGGTACTAAAACTAGCTTGTTTTAGGAGGTACCAGGCTAGTGGAAACACGCTGCAAATCGAGTAGAGCCGAGTGGAGTAGGGTCAAGGCGGGCTAGGGGAAAAGGACCATCGTTGGAAACTTGCAGCAGTTGTGCGTGTATGTACAAGCTTTCATATGAAACACTGTGTGATTTTATCCTCATATGCACAGTCTCATTATTTAACAGCCATACCTCGTACTCTCAAAGAACAAATGCAATTTCTTGCTCTTTCACATTTAATTACCAATCATGTTGCTCCATCTTTCCCATCCTTACTTCCTCTCCCTCCTTCTCTCCTCCTCTGTTTCAATCCTCATTCCCCGCAGGAGGTGGCCTCTCCCTGTCCTCCATCTCTCCCTCTCCTCCCCTTATTTCTTTCTTTCTTTCTCTCTCTCACATCTGGACAGGCAGCTGTGGCTGGCCGGGGTTCAGTGGGGTGGGAAGGTGTAGAGAGAGGAGGGTGGTGGTGGAGTTTGTGAGGAGGCTATCAATTGCAAAGCCCAGGGCACAGTAAAAGAAAAAAAAAATGACACAAAATGTGCACTCTGAATCAAAAACGTGCACTTTCTCGCAGCCTATCTATCACGCTGTCTCCCTGTGCACTATTAAACTCTATTAAAAAGCAGGGAAGGCTGGGGAGCAGCAGGAGGGAAGGAGGAAGGGAGGGAGGGAGGATGGTGAGGGCAGAAAATTTCAATATCTGATTTCCACATCTTAAATACATTAATTTATCTTACCCCGGGGCTCTTTAAAACTCAAGAGAGAGGAGAGGAAGGGAAGGGAGGGAGGAGGCGAAGAGGGCGAGGGTACTTATGACATTTTCATTGTGGAATCTATTGTTTCTGTGGTCAACACACTGCCCAAGAGATTCCACATGCCATCATGGCCACACAGAATCCGAGCTGCCGCTAAACGCTCGCAGATGCTATTACATACGCATGTGCATGACTTGATTCCTGTCAGGCTTAGGTGCTTGTTTTTTCAGGAGTATGCCAATGCCAGCGAGTGATTTACTGCTCACGAATGCGTCATCGCGCTGCACATTCCAGCACTCTATACCTTCATGCCAACAAGTATGAATCTTAAAGTCACGACCGTTTAGGAGTTCAACTTGGGACGAGGGGAGAGTGAACTCTTCGCCGCTGTCTCACGTGATTTGAGCATATGGTAAGTCACCCCCGAGAGTGGAAAAAAAAGCTCCACTTTTCAGCTCCTTCCAGCTCGTTTTATGGCCAGTTTTGGAGCATGAGGAGCCAAACAAACAGAGAGCGATGCACGGTCAGGAGCAGAGATGGAGGATTCAACCGGAGTGTGTAGAAAGAGAGAGAGAGAGAGAGAGAGAGAGGGATGGGACGGAGCCAGGAGTGTGCAGGTGTGTGTTAATGTCTTCAGCAAGTGTGCATGTGTGTGTACAAGTCTGCGCGATGCTTGGGAAGGTGAACTCCTGCTCTTCTCGGTACAGGAAGCCCCTGATTAGTGCAAACGAGAATAGCAGGCCGTATTAATGCAACCACACACCTCTCTCACTCTCTGTCTCTCTCCTGCCATCTGCACTTCGCTCGCTCTCTGCCAGACATCATAAACCCACTTGCAGAGCCCCAAGACACACACCAGAGCACCGAGGGGGGCAAGCCAGGGGGGCCACGTTCACCTCCACAATAACATGAACATGTGGTCGCGAAAACACGAGTGAATCTTACACCTTATGACGGAGAAAAGACATTACTGCGCAAACATTTACTTACCTAAACAAACAGGAAAAAGCAGAAGCTTACACGGGCACAAACTTTCACAAGACACTCACTTTTGACTGGACTGAATTTGCATAGAACAGTATCAGAGCCCGGGATCAAAGATTGAGAGAGGGAGAATGGAAAAAAAGGGTCTGCTGGTGTGCGAGCCTTATTAAATGTTCCCGCAGATGGACAGACTGGGCGTTTTCATATTGAGACATGGATACCCTCTCCTCTATTCTCCCTGACTCCCACCCACACATCGACATGTGTTTCACATTCAAAGAGGAGATGTGCAAACCAACCAGCCGGTCGCCTCTCACTGTGACTGGCAGTCTGATCCTTTACACTTGTTCTTGCTCGGTCTGTAGATATGAGCATAGAGGACAGTTTTATATACGAGTGTATGATTTGATAGAGCTCTAGATTACTATAAAAAAGGTCAACCAGCAAACATCTGGTTCTAAAATAAGTTAAAAGTTCCATTCAGAGGTTTATTGATCAAAAGTTGGCCGACATTGACCCTTTGTTGGCTCTCTGGCTTTGTCCACATGTAGGCGGAAGGAGACTTTTCTGTGCGTTTTGGCCTTTTGTGCACATTAAAATGACATTTCAGGTAATTGAAAATGCACATTTTGGAAAACACCACATCATGGGAAGCAACTTCACGACAAATAGCATCATGGATAACCTACTTACATTTTCCAGTAGCTTTAAGCATTGTTGTTTTCTGAGTGAAATAGCTGTTTAATATCTTAGTAATTTTATTTATCAAGTGGTGAAAAAACATCCCCAAAATTAAACTATATATGGAAAAGATGTAGAGCAGACAGCAGAGAGCACTGTCACAGCCCAAAAATTAACGAACACCAGAGGACAGAAGCTTATATATTTTATTAGCAGTTAACTATAAGGTGCTCAATAAAAGAGGAAAGAATGGACAAGTTGGATATCAAAGTAGGGGAACAGGGGACAGTGCAATCTTGTTTTTTTTCTTTTTTTGTTGTAAATAGATATACTGGTTACTTAATTGTTTTAAAACAAAACATGACTTAGGATGTCAAATAATATTTCAGGAATGACAAAAATATGAAACTAGACTGTCATGGAGACATATGGTAATTTTGGTAGTTAATAATAAATATTCATTAAAATTCATGTTAAAAAGTAACAAAAAAGGTAAGTAGAGTTTATTCAAATGGTAATTTTAAAAGAAAAAATGAATTAGTGCTGGACTGTTCAAAATATCTAAAAAAGCAAAAGAAAGATATGCGGCAATTAAGAAGTACATTTCCTTTAAAAAAACAGGAAGTCTAACTAAATGCAAGAGGAAACAAAACCACTAACATCGGTGAAATTTGCTTAGTAAAAATAACACTACTAATTCCATTAAAATATCAGTAAAATAGCAGTATTATTAGAATTATAAATAACTACCTATTTTTATCATTACTTTTATTTGTCTGCACAATGAATTTATATAGCTTAAATGTGATATATATATATATAATATAGCTATATATAATAATTATATATAACAATATATAATGATTGAAATAATAAAAAATAATGAAAATAGTAACTATATGTAAAAATACATATATAATATAGCTTAAATTCATAAATCCTTATACTTTTTTAAATAAATTAAATATGTATAAGTGTCCTGTAACTTAGCTCGCTTCACTTTAGAGTGGCTTGGCCATCAGTAGAAAAAACTGTGCTTTGAAAAACTGCCCTGGTTTCTCCTTTTCCTCTCCACATTAGATTTATGTTTTAGTGCAGAGGTTCCCTAACCACTGGGCTGTGGACTGGTACCGGGTTGTAGAACATTTGGTACTTGGCCACGGAGAGAAAAAAACATTTTAATTACATGTTTTTTGAATTATGGAAACCAAAGCATGTTTTATTTTAAAAGGCAGCCTTGATTGACGCATTTCCAAATTTAAAATGTGTATCCCAAATATTTTTTAAATGCAATTTAAGAATTAGATAGTTGTTTCCTTTTTATCAAATTTGACCCATCATCTGAACTAAATTCTCCCATATAAGGCTAATAAAACAATAAAACATATATCCAGGCTATCTTATGAGGGTATGAACAAGGAGTGCCTTGAGATCCTCCTTTGGTTTCAGGTGAGCCTTGAGCAAAAAATTACTTACAAACAGTGGCGGCTGCTGGTCAGCCAGGGAGGGGAAGCTCATTTTTCTTCTGGCCTACATCATAAATTTATTTATTTATGTATGTAAATGATCTGTGACCCTGTTGTACCAACTAGGTGTCTTTTCCAGGGATTTTATTCCCCAAAAACCCACTTTTGACCAGACAACACATTTTATTTGTGACAGCACTTCCAATGAGCCATCTCACCTTGTCATACCAGGAATGCTTAAAAGATCTGATACTTTTCCCCACCTTTTGCACTAAATCAATCTAGGAGTTGATCTGCCCTGCTGTTTAACTCTAATTTTCTCTTCGTAAGGAAGACAATCAAATGGCCTCGCCAAAATCTGGTCTACAACATTCATACTATCTGCCATGACGTGCAGCTTGCTAGCAGCTGGAGCAGCTATGTGAAACTACTGTTTGACGGGCTGTGAATGTGAGTGAGAGGGAGAGAAGCTCCCCAGCCACAGCTGCTCGTTTGTGAAAAGAAAAATTGACAGGAGAGAATCTTCAAACACAACGCTAGACATTTTAAGAAAGATAAAGTCGCTGGTGATCGATAAAGCCTCCGGATCAGTCCAGAACAACTGAATGTAAAACTTAGAAGATACCCCGGTGAAGGGTGAGCCTTCAAGATCGCTGATTGGCTCATTTTACTGTCAATCAAAAAAGGATTCGGCCTCAGACAGATCATCCAATCATCATGCAGAAGCTCAGCGTCCAGGCCAGCCCACTGCCTCATAGACCCCCAGAGACGCTGAGCGTCCGATGGGCGGGACAAAGCCCAGCGTTTATCAAATGACCGTCCAGTTTCCACAGTGGAACAACCCACTCTATATTTAAGCGCTGAAGTCTGAAGACGCTCAGCGTCCGGCTGTGTTGAAGCACTAAGATGCAGCGGGGATGAATGAGAAGGAAGTCCCGCCAGTTACCTGTGATAAGTAGCTGATTCTGAACAAAAGATGAAGGTATTCTAGCGCATATTTAGTCAATGAAATGTACACACAGCAGGACATATCACCACTTTTTTGGGGGACATTTTAGGGGAAGCTGAGCTTCCCTTGCAGTCTTAGAGCAATCGCCACTGCTTACAAACTGCTATAGTAGAGATCTAATTTTCCATTTCTCCTTTCTGCTGACGCATACTAGGGTTATTGTATCATTCGTTTTTGACTATTAGGATATTTTTGTCTCTCTCTTTTAGTATTTGTATTAATTTTACAGATGTCTCCACCTCATCTTCTGTTACAGAGGAAGCCCTTTTTAATTATGAGTTGTGTTTTCATTTTCTTGTTTTGTCCAAAGCTGTTTGTCTGACTAAAAGGAGACAATCTCATTCACTGCTAAACAAATACCTACAGAATCAAATAACCCAAACTAACCTTTCTTTCAGTTTTGATTACTGTTCTCCTGCATGTGGAGTCCATTACATGTTTGTTATTGCGTAAATGAATTTACATTTTTCAGTCATTAGTCTCAAGTTTCAGTTTGGATTATGTTAATCTGAAAGTATAACTAACATATTGGGACTTCTTATATTGGCCAAACCATTTTTTTGTTCAAGATTAATGAACTTTCCATGATGCAACCTCTCCTCTGTTATTTGTTATGGCACACATGAAATACGGCACCCTAAACTTATTCTACAAAGACTCAGTGTTGGACAGCAGTACTGCAGATCTGTAATAGTCATGACCCACAAATAAAATGTGAAAATCTCTCAAGTTTCACTTTTGTTTCTCACGGCAAAAGCAACTGTAATTTGATATCTTCCTCTAGATTCAGGATAAAGCGGAAAAATTAAGTTTAATGCAAGTTTTTTAAGCTGGACCTGTGATGCAACAGATGCATTTATGACCTTAGAAAGACACCATCATGTCAAAGTCTGGGGAAACTGACTCAGATATAGTCATATTAGCTGTGTGTTAATAGTCCCATAAAAATAAAATCTCTCTCTTTATTTTTGACAAATAAGGTGGATTAAAAAAAACATTTGTGATACTGCACATATCATAAGTTGTGTAAAAAGCAGAGCAACCATTTGGTGGTTTCACGCCTCTGCTGAGGATACAGTAACACCTATGCTGTGCCTTCAATATTTTAGGTATACATAGCAAACTCATAGTGATGATATAGACGAAGGACTGGGTTGGTGTAAAGTGGAAATATTGGGATAAAATGAGGGATAAAGTCTTTGATCTTTGAATGCAAAGTTGAATCACTATATCCAAGTAAACAGGACGTTTGTGCCAATTTTGATCAAAATTCTTTGAAGCATTCTTGAAAAAAAAAAACATGTTCTCAAGCAAAGGATGGACATGACGCTCTTTGACTTAACTGGCATTGTTTTCACCCCTTGATTGCTGTGGATAGATGGGTGTAACATGTTTGGCATGCTTTGTGCAAAAGCTTTGTGACTCATCACTCTGCTGTAGTAGTACAAGCAGCAGTAGTTACAACTGGAAGTCCTCCAAGAGCACAGTCCTCGGCAGGGCAAATAATTGTCAACTGGTGCTTGGAGAGCTCAAATCTCTGCCAAGGTAGCTCACATATTGCTGTTACATCTATAAGCAACAGCTCCATGATACATTACTATCGTAATATGATTCATGACCCTAAAAAACCCACACTTAGCACTCAGAATCATGTTGATATAGTTTGATAGTTATTGAGCAAAAATTGTCGTTCTAATGACGGCTATCTAGATCACCATTAAAATCTAATCATTTTTAAGCTGAGCCACACCACATCTCCTGAAATTTCAGCAAAATCCATCTAGTAGTCTTTGTGTAATCTTGTTACCAAATAAACAAACAAACAAACAGACGAACAAACATACACCAGCAAAAACATAACCCCCTAGTTGTAGATAAAAATGTAGAAACTGCTTTATCTTACATTGAAAAATCCCTCGTTCTACATACAGATTTGTATTACTTCCAAAATGAAATCCCTTCTCTCTTGTGCCATGACCAACATTCCCTGAAAATGTCATCCAAATCCGTTGAGAACTTATTAAGTTACTAGCAGACATGTGGAAAACTGGTCTAGCCCACAGTGTTAATAGATCTTAAAAAAAAATCCTGGATCTGCATCTGAATTCAGATCACCACCAAAATCTCATCACATCCTCCCTGTGCCATGACCAACATTCCCTGTAAAGTTCATCAAAATCAGTTGATGACTTTTCAAGTTCTCTTGCTAACAGATAAACGCTTTAAAATACATAACCTCCTTGGTGAAGTAATAATAGCTCTACAGCTACAAGGCAACCAGGCTGATGGCAAAGTACGACTTAATAACATTGATTTGATCCCGCAGTCACGTTTTGTGCTCAGGCAAAACATACATGAAATTAGCAACTTGTTGTCATGGTTACATCACTCCCAGTCCTACAGCAGATCATCACAGGACTTGCTACCATGGACTGATTCAAAAACTGGGTTAGATCCCAGAATTTAGTCCAGTTCGTTCAGTAGGAGTTCATCCTTTTTAAAGCTACTCTCTACTTTCTGCATCACTAACAGTTTCTCTGTGGACACTGAAGGCATGCATTTGTGATAATTCCAATAAATGCAGCTTTCACACCAGGAGTGTGAATTTTCTCTGATGTCGCTGCATCTCTCTGCTGTCACAGCTCTATCTCTCCATATGTATCACACAAGAATGACCTTCTATTGAAAGTTTACAAAGAACCACAATAAACTTCCCAACAAGGAACCTCAATTTCTGTATAACTGACCAGGGAAACCTGCAGAAGGAAAATATTCTGACATACGAGGGGAGTTTCTCCACAGAGGAAGCAAACTGAGCTTCAGCTTTGGGAAGCACAGACGGAAAAGTAAATGTGACATATTCTAGAGCTGTGGACAAACATACCAGCCTGACTAAGGCCATCATAAGGCCCTCTATTTTTAATTCTTATGTCTGTTTTGGGGGAGAAACATTAATGGATAGGTGAGCCTTCTGTTATTGAGACGTTATCAAGATTACATAGGACATGTAACCTAAGCTATTAATAAGTGAGTCAGTTTGTGGTTAGCTTTTAAAGTAGAGGCATGCTTTACTCAGAAAACAAGACTGGTTGTTGGTGCTGACTCAGAAATGTTCAGAACTAAAATGTATTAGCACTAGCAAAAGACTTTGACTTCCATTAAAGTTAATCAGCAGCAACAAAACAATTTGGTTTCTGCGCAAGGCTTCATCAGCATTTGTGCACTTGTGTGTGTGACCGTCTAATATAATTAACACCAGGTGACCGGCCAGGTAGACGATAAACAAAGGAAAAGAAAAACAGAGAGGATACATCTCAAAACATGGGAGACTAGAAAAGCACTCGGATAGCGAAGATCTCCGCCAGCGCCACAGTCCTCAGCCATATTGTGATTTTGACCATAAATATTAGTCCTACCTTTATTTCATCAAAATAATTAGATTCCTCGACCATGAAAACATACCATCAGCAATTGAATTTATAATGATATCTATTTTAGTTCAGTAGTTATTCACCAAAATCACATTTTTCGTCATGGCGGCCAGACGCTGATCCGGATCAACACCAACATCGAATCAGTTCTTCCTTTTCCCATGCTGAACAATCCTTGAAAATTTCATCAAAATCCATCCATTACTTTTTGAGTTATTTTGTTCAGGGACGGACAGACAGACGGACGGACAGACAAAACAAACTCTCCCGAAAACATAACCTCCATGGGGGAGGTAAATATTGTAAAAATTGATGTTGAAACAAAATAACTAAATACATACTATAATGAGTAAGGCAATTTCAGGATGTAGAAGAGACCCAAACGTTAAAAATCAGTTAGTAGTAACACAGAAACAGAAATCTATATCAATCACAAATAAATGAATTTATACATCCATGGATGAAAATACATGACAATATATGATAGTAGTATTAATTGTGATAATAATAATGAAAAAAAAATATAAATATGTAAATACATTAAAAAATAAAAATACATTTAAGAATGCTTTTTTGCTTGCTTTTTCCCATAATGCTTAGCTTCAGCTCGTAGTCACGATGACACTGGTTGTGCCTTGAGGAAAGCTGAGGCCTTTTTGTGACTCTGCTTGTAAAACACTGCTGTTTTAACATGAAATGATCCATGAAAAATTACACACATTTCAACTTGTACGGAAAAAACAACCAAGCTGTAGGTGTCAACAACCCAGATACCTGAATTTCCTTGCAGTTGCAACTTAAACATGAGTCTATTTAAAGAGACGCCACATTGAAAAGCCCTCCTCAGCTCAAAAATGTGTCCTGTCATGGCCGTCTCTCTCTTCAGCCCTTCTTTCCCTCCAGGCCTTTGCACCGTCACGTGACTGAACACTATGAATAAGCCCATGAACTGTACATATGTGTACATGTTAGCCAGCGGGGGGGCTGTTTGATCACATTCAGCGGAGGTGCGAGGTCAGAGGGAGCGGATGAGGAGCAGACACACTCACAAACATAAACACACACACATAAAAGAGAGAGTCAGATAAACGGCAGACTGCACCAGGAAACACATGGCATTATGGGACGGCAGGTAACATAAACCTCCATCAGACTGAGTCGAGGAAAAGGGCCGATGGCGGTGATGGGCCGGAGACAAAGGCGGATGTTTTAGTAGGATCCGGGGGGGTCTTTCTAAGTCTAGTTTACCCAGCTGGAGGACCGAAGAACCCAGACAGATCCCTGATGTCACCTACAGCACCCTGCACTCCCAATTCCCCGACTTCCTGTCCCCGCCGCCGGAGTGATGTCACGAGCCAGCTGGGGATGTCACGTCCACAACACCACCCCCCACCCATCTCTCATCCCCTCCATCCGTCCCTTCTCTCAACTTTGCTTCGACGGCTGGCGTCCCACTGTGACCTGGGACAGTGAATGCAGCACGTACATAAAGTCATTATTGTGTAATTTTATCAGAGCAAGTCGATGAAACGCTAATAAATACAACAACAAAACCAACTGTGTGATCTGCAACAAAGTCTAATTGGTTTGTTGTTTTATGTAACACACTTGTTTCCATACCAAAGGGGGGAAAAGGAAACAACCCAAACCCTGAGGAGAACGGCGAGCGAGCTCTGTAACACGACTCGAGCGGTTGCACCGGATCCAATGACCTCACCAACCTCTGCTCTGAAAACTCGGCACCTCAACGTGAGCGGCTGATCCAAACCAGCCGTGACCGCTGATTTGATTAAGATTGCTCACAAAAACAGGTGCAGAGCAAGTGAACCGAGGTGAAAAAGTGAAGCTGTGTGCGCTAATATCAGTTATCACCAATCATAACTCCATTTTGGCTCATAAACTCCTGATTTACTTACAGGCCATCCGTTAGAAACTCGGGTTTCTGGCCAGATAATTATGAGCAGCATTCAATCCTGTCTTTAAAGAAGGATCACTACTGGGAGGAAGTACAGAGACAGATTTATGGTTGAATGTGACCATAAAGAGCTTTCAAGCATGTTAACCTCTTTGGACCACCTCACACTAATTAAAGGCAGCGAGTTTCTGGTAAAGACAGACGGAGAGCACTGCGTCTGTTAAATCCTTTACAACCACAGTGTTTGATTTAACCTGATACCTTAAGTGTGTTACTGTATGTTTTGTTCTGTTCATGTAAAAGATTGTTTTAGAGAGGATCTATTTAAGCTTGTCAGTGTGGAAAAGAAGACAGCCCATTTAAAGCCGTGTGAACTCACCTGACGTGTAACCGAACACAACACCTTCAAATCGCCTTCTGAGACCAGTTTCGATCATTTTTCTGAGGAAATATGAAGTATATGTTGGAGGCTGCTCCAAATTTGTCTCACATTCAATTGGTATAATCGGGTTATTTAATATCTCGAAGAGGGGTGGGAAACTTTGATTACGAAGAGGGCCATATAAATGTTTTTTAGTGCCTGAGGGCTGCACTGTTACATATTGTCGAGCACTTTTATTTAATAAAACAAAAAATAGCAAAGACAAAACCAACATTATTATATTTTAACTCAAACAAAATGAATAATTCACAGTTTAACACATAACTAAAGACAATTTAAGCTTCTTTTAATTGTAATGATAAAAAAAAGTTGACCAGTGTTTAAAGCACAAATATATTATCCTTACCATTTTTTCCAAATATAGCTTTTACTCATACTGTATATCATATTTAATGCATTACACAAGATATTTAGAGACACAATCATAGCAAAGTAAGTATTTTAATGATTTGTAAGACACAAAGCATGTACCAACAATCAGTTTATTATGTTAACTTGTTATGTTTCCATTTCTTTTTCCAAATGATTTGTGGGTCGATTGTTTTTGCCCAAACACACTGATTATCTTCAATACAAACACACAAATTAATGGAAAAAAGCCCTAAAAACGTTAAATCTCAAAATATAAACTCTTAATGCAGCACCTACACTTGAGGTCATTGATTGAATGTAGGTTTAAAATGTAACCAAGCCTCTGTTTATGATCTGTCTTGTAAATATCATACTTGTATAGATTTGGCTTTAAATATACTTTCAATATTCTAAAACTAAAAATTTTAGGTTTATGACAATAAGAGCAATCACAAATAATAATTTTTCACCTCTATTATGTTTTTGAACCAGGAACTCATCTAATAACCTGGTGAGTCCACAATGGGTAATAAAGATAATTTAAGGGAATGTTGATCATGGCACATGAGAGAAGTGATTATATTTTGGTCGTGATCCAAATCTGGGTGTGAATCCAGGAAGTGTTTGTGAACACTGTGAGACAGGGCATCTACTTAAACTTTTGCTCATACCTCCCCCAACAGCATTGGAAAAGCCTTTGCAGAGGGTTTGTTCTTTCCGGGCTCTCCTTGTTAAAGAAATGAAATCATGATTATCACAAAATCTGAAAAACAGTAATTCTGTGAACTTAATTGACTACCACAGGAAAGTTTAATCAAACTGATTTGTGACACAAACATGAGTCTCGGCACCTAAATGTTTCCACTTGCACAAACAACAGAGTAAGGCCTTTCTCTGTGGAGTTTCATATTGTCCACGTGCATGAGTGGGCTATCTCTGAGTACTTTGGCTTCCTCCCACAGACCAATTAGGTTAAATGCTGGCTTCAAATCACCCTTAGGGTGTGAATGGTTGTCTGTCTCTCTATTGGCCCTTTTCCATTAGCCCTACTCTACTCTACTCGCCTTGTGCTGCTTTTCCATTAGCCCCAGTCGCCTGCCCAACAGGGTGCAGTGTCGCTGTAAACAGCTGAGCAGCATTGTGGTGACGTCATTTTGAGTGCAACACAACAATCTGTGGCTTTTTGTCACAAACCGTGTAAAAAAGGAAAGCAGAAGAAGGCTGCTGGTGGTAAGAAGAAATACTCCTTGAGAAGCACAGGAGACTTTTGGAAGCTATACAACAGAATGAAGCCGAGGACGAGAGAAACCGTGCTGCAAAGAAAAGACATATGAGGGTAAGCTAATGGTAGCTACCACTAGCATGCTAGGTTGTCATGCTCATGACTCATCGATGACGACATTGTCCGACCAATCAGTAGCCAGCAGTCGGTGAGGTCATCTTTCAGTATCGACTCAGCTCGTTTGGAACCAGAGTGGAGTAGGTACTAAAACTAGCTTGTTTTAGGAAGTACCAGGCTAGTGGAAACACGCTGCAAATTGAGTAGAGCCGAGTAGAGTAGGGCCAAAGTGTGCTAGTGGAAAAGGGCCATATGTGAACCATTGAATGGCTGGTGACTGGTTCAGGGTAACCTAATATTTCTATCCTAAAATATTGTCTTTTATTGCAGTGGCAGGTACAGTTTTAAAGTTGAGTCAAAACCAAACATATATAATGAATTTGATGACTGTAATGAATATTTAATGTTAAAAATGTGTCACTTGCTCATAGGAAAATTAGCAAATTGAGCACATTCCATAGGTGATCAACTGCTGATGTCACATGCTTTGTCCAAATCTTTTCAGTCTATGATATTACTTAGTTTCCTCATACGAGCTTTAATATGCTTTAAATATCTAACCTGAACTTTTATTTTCAGACTTGTCCCAAAATATTTAAATAATCTAATGAACATTTAAATCTTGTTCACTTATTGTCCAGTTCTGTCCAAGACGTCAGTGGTAAAACTTTATCCTCAGAGAGAGAGACAGACAGAGACAGAGAGAGAGAGACAGGGTCCGTGCCCCCCACCCACCCACACTCTGTTACGTGCCGGCTGACAGGACCCCCCTTGTGGAAACTGAACACCACACTCTTCCTCCCTTTAGGCATCCCCTCTCCCCTGCCCTGAACCCACCCTGTCCCCTGCTGGCCACTGTCCTTAACCAAACACACCACACATGCACATGCACGCACATGGAGTACCCAACTTTCTCACACACGCTGAGCAAACACTCTCTGAACTTTAATATGGGATTATGTTTCAGCGATGCACATCCACACACACACTGACACACACGATCCCTCTGCAAACACACACATCCTCTCACTTTCTTTGATGGATGAGGAAATGCTCACACAAACACATAAACAAGACCTCCATCTCAGACCACATCACATCTGTGCGCTTTTCCTCGAGCTCCAGCTTCACTCTTTCAGGACCTGACGTATCACATGGCTCCGCCCCCCTCTCCCTCTCTCTTTCCTCTCTCTCTCTCTCCCTCAGCTCAGGCCCTACCTGATTGTCTGCTTGTTTTCCCTGGCGGCTCCCAGCTTCCGTTCCCAGGCTGGGAGGTGGGAGGTGGGAGTGAAGCCTGTGACACATACAGTTCTTTCCAGCCCTAAAGGCCGAGGGCCAGCGGCGGTTTGTCCTGTCCACAGGCCCTACAGGAAGCACTTAAGACACGCTGCTGCCCACCAGCTCCGAGGGCTTCTTTGGCCTGAGGTAGGAGGCGTGGAGAGGTGTGATACTGGGGCAAGACAGGTGTAGGAGTGTGTGGGTGCTCCAACACTCTAACCTGATAACAATGACAAGTGTCCTGGCACTAACCAAAGAGAAAACAAAACTTCTTCATCATTAATCACAATGAAGTTGTGTTATTTTCTTTTTATTTCATGGTGTGATGCAAACAAGACATGAGACAGTTAAATGTAACATTCATAATTCTTTAAGCGTAATCGGTTAGAGTAAAATCTATTATTCAGCAACAGCAGAACTACAACGTAGCAGTTTGACTTAAAAGCACTCACTTTATTTCCAGTGTATAACATGATGCTATAACCTCTGATTTGAGAATTTTCATTTAATCAAATGACCTGATCAAGTTGGTCTATATGGCTGTGGCTTTGGTTTATGAATTACTGTTCATCAAAAAAGAAAATAGACCAGAAATGCGTGCATCCTCTGCCATTTTTGTAGTCCTTGTTAGCAGTTTGTGGCAGTGATGCTTTTCAAGACACAATAATGCTTTAATGTTCAAAAGCAGGGCAGATGCTTTTTATAATTTCAAATCAAACCTTAAAATCTCATGCATATGCTAATCACAAACGGTACTTTAGCCCTTGAGAACCAGAAAGTACTAAATGCTCACTTTCGCAGTTTTGGACTCCTTCCTGCACCACACTATTTGCCTAACCAACCCGTTTTCTTGCTAGTGGATCTTCTGTTGTAAAGCTAGCCAGGGGTGCTTCCGCCAGAACGGGCCTTCCAAAACTCTGATAATAGTACCTCCAACATGCAGGGGAAATAAAAAATACGACAGCAAGGGAATCAAATCATTGCTTGAAAATTAACATACTGTTAATCTTCAGTCATAGACTGGGACCTATTATGTTCATATTGGCTGGAATGATGTATAACCATCAGGAGATGTAGACATTAACCCGCCATATTTAGTCCACAATGCCTTGCTTTTTGATTTGCTTGCTTTGTTTGGCTTGGATGGCTTTCAATTCAGTTCAACAACTTCATGTATCCCCAAGGGGGGTAGTTTAAAAGGCACAGGAGTAACATACATCCAGGACGACATAAGAACAAAAACAAAACAAACAAAAAGGCCAGTTGCATTCCTCTGCATCATCAAGTGCACAGATCTTTTAACCCTTTAACTATCAGCTCAACTGTTTGACAGAGATCATCATTGTTTTCAGGGATATTATTTTTTTTAAGAAATAGAACAAATCAAATCATTGTTGGGTTCCATTAACATTTCAGGGAACAGAGAAAACCACAAACAAACTGAAAAACAGATATATTCTTGGTGTGGGACTGAAAGGTTTCAAAAGCCAACAGTTGATTCTGCGAGGACAGAGAAATGCACAAATACTTGGGACATAATCAATTAGAAAAGCCAGAAATGTCTGTAAAAATGCAAGAATAACTTAAAATAGATGATATTGAGTTTGGCAAACAAAAATGTTTTTGATGAATAACAGACTTTACATGTACATATACATCATATCAGTTAAAGGTTAAGTATTTAAATAATGATGGTAAAATAATGGATTTCAGCTTTTTAAAACCCACCAACAAGATATCAGTTCTTTTAATTTGTTTGCAGATTTTTCTGTACAGAAACAAACAATGGCATGTTATGTTTATTGAGCAAATTAAATATTCCTGAATTTAATGACCTCAGCCAAACAGTTCAGCTAGGAGTTAGAGGGTGAAAGTGCTGTCACGCCGGCCCAAAATCAACAAAACCATCCAAGGAAGCAAACCAAATATGATAGGCACAGCAATGGGCACCATATTTATTTGTTTGAACAGCATGCAGAACGTAAAAATAACCCCTGTGTCATGTGAAAAATAGGAAAGACACCTGTGCTGCGCATCAAAACCTATTGCACCAGATGCAAGATAGGGCCAACTCACGGGGGTGAATTATGAAGTTAGCAGATTTATCCTTGTGCCTTTATGCTACACCTGCATGCCTCCATTCTCCACCATCTCCCAGTGGGAAACTTCTTGCTTATATAGAGGCTCTTCTCTGAGTCAGTGTGGCCCCTGTGATTAGTACAAATGACTCTCATTATGTGGTAATGCTGTAATTACATGACCCAAAGTGCTGCCCTGCTGTGGTGTGCTACAACTTCTACCACTGTGAGTGACGGGGCTGGCACACCCTCCCGTCTGTGACAGTTTAGACTCATTTACACAGAGATAACCCTCAAGTTTTCTCTGCCACTTTGTCAGTCGAGCCTTGGACGTAGAGCACAAACAATAACCCAGGCTCTCATGTTACATAAGACCTGTTTTATATGAAGTGAGTTCTTTGGTAATCCACCCAGATCACATAATGGTTCTTTGGTACCCATTTCCTCATTCAACAAGCTTTCATGTAGGCGCAGTAATCATCTGCAGAGAGAGCTTGAACTTTACATTTAACCGCCAAAGCCCAAAACCAGCTGCAGAGGCCAATAAAACGACAAGTAAGGATGTGTTATTAGACATTAGGACCTCTTTACTATACACCGGGTGCTGTTACTGCATTAGAAAAAGAAATCATTTGCTGGTTTGCCTCAGAGTTTCTTATATTTTAGCAGTAAGTTTGGAGGAAACACAGACACTTGCTCTTTCTTGATGACAGTGCTAAAAAGTAAGAGTAGCTTTTGTAAAACACTTCAGCTCTGAATGATATCATTTGGCATTGAAATTAAATTCTGATTGGCAAATTAGCTGGGAAAGTTTTTGGTAATGGACACTTTATTTTCTTTGATTCTGGTGGATTAAGAACAGATAAACCACTCTTTGGATTTAGTGATAAGAGGAAAATCAAGGTTATGACTGCACTATCTGATAAGCAGTAATCGTGATTGGCAAGAAGAGATAGTACTTATCACATGACAAAGCAAGACTAAATTAACAGCTGGGACACTTCTGCTCTGAACTTTTGCTCCTCTACTGACCACACATCAAAATATTGTCAAAATAATCAGCGGACTGAGTGAAAAAAGTTTGTAGTAGAAGGTGATAGATGTGAAGGTCTTGGAGGGATTAATGGTCAGTGAAGAAATTCAAACTAGAAGAATTCTGAGCGCACAATCCTCCGCCAAGACATTTTTGATACTGTTAACAAATCCTCAAAAAAAAAAATCTGGACCACTAAAATCTGATCACTTCTCCCTTGCGCCACACATTCCTTCAACATTTCATCAACATCCATTGAGAACTTTTTGAGTTATCTTGCAGTTATCTACAGACAGACAGACAAACAAAAAGGCAAGTGTCAGCAAAAACATAACCTCCTTGGTGAATTGGAAGTGTTAAAAGAGCACAAACCTCACTACAGCATTTGGGATACTCTTTCCTGAGTTACTGGCAAAATGTAGAAACCTGCCTTGTCTTGCTAACCTAGCAGTGCAGCTGGATCCACCTGGTTTAATGTCTGGAATCAGGTAGATCAATCAGCATCATTTGAAGCAGGAAGAAGTGTGAGCTATAAAGAAGACAACACCATGGAGTGACTGCCCATACAGAGATTAGCATGGATGCTAACAGCTTCAGTAGCAGTTTTATCAGTTTATGTTTTGGCAAACGTTTGTTCTACACAAGTTTCTGCTTAAAGTAAAGGGAGTGTACAGACCTTTAATACCCATTGTCTGTCCCGCCCTCAGCTAGGTGGCTACATGAAGAGTACTGTCCTCACTGGGGCTGTCACCCCTTCAAGATATTTAACTATGTATTAGTAGCTGGGGATAAAATCTGTAAAGCAGTGCAGATTTTTCAGCCTGATTTAATATCTGTAATAAATCTCCGGTCTCCAAACTTCAAGATTTCGCTCAGCCAAAAGCAGGACGGCCAAATCATTTCCATTTAAATCATCAGTTTATGTATTGGCAAAAGTTTGTTCTACAAAATGGTTTACATTTTGTTTAAAGTAAAGGGTGCGTTCACAGCCTTTACATCCAAGGTCATGTCTGAATAAAGTTACTAATGAAGTTCTTGTTGTCACTTGGGCTGTCACCCCTTCAAGATATTCAACTACATGTTAGAAGCTGGCGATAAAAATCTGTAAAGCAGTGCAGATTTTTCAGCCTGATTTATCATCTGTTATTCTCCAATCTCCAAACTTGAATGATTGTGCTCAGCCAGAAGCAGGACAGCCTAATCATTGCCATTTAAAGCAGGAAGAGGTGGGAGCTATGGGTGAGACTGCAGCAGGACTTGACTGCTCGTACAGAAATTAGCACAGATGCTAACAGCTTCAGTAGCAGTTTTACCAGATCTTGACTGCATGTCTTTATAGAATGAAAAACAAGTAACAAAACCACAAGCTTCTTGATAAGGCAATTTTCTGGCGACAATTTGTTCTATAAAGTGGCTCATGTTTTGTACTTTACACCCCAGCAGTAGCTCCTGCCTTCTACATTATATGACTGGCCCACAGTGAATGAGATTGAAGGAATGATCATCCAATCACCTGGCACATTTGAAAGCAAATGGACCAGAGATATTGAACTGATCATCACGTTAATCCAGAACTGGTTTGTGTTATGCAAAAACTGTAAATATGTTCATTGCCTGTACCAACATTGATCTTATAGCATGGGTGTTATTGGGAATGGACTGTCATGGTACTGCTGCTTTCTGCTCTCCCACATTTGCTTCCTGTTTAAATGCAAGACATTGCAATTTGACTAAACCACGAGTAAGACCACACAGAAAAGTACCATGAGTTTACAAGTTTAAACAGAGAAATGTGTCTTTGGTGATTACCCTTTGGCATCTCTTTGACTCCATTGTTACATCATTAAACTCAAAGGGGCAGTGAGGCCAACAGCAGGAATGTGGTCATTTTCATCACCACTGTGGTGCAAACATTTCATCACCATTACACAGCTATCCCACTGAGGTTTTTATGCCAAATGGAAAATCTTTCTGCATCTGGCACTTCACAGATGAAATCTTGCGCCCTGGTTTACTAGCAAGAATTTACCAACACTTTGAAATCGAACAATCAAGGCAAAAGTACCCAAAAGTTTGTCTTTAAGTTTGTTGAACCAAGTTTTTAGACTCTGAATGTGCTATGGCTCCAATGAAACTGGTAATGAAACTTAAAATTGTCACCCCTTAACATAATCCAGAGTTTTGTTGAATCGCCATATCTGGATGTTTAGTCTGCTTAGAGGGATGTTCTCGCTTTTTGACACTTGGGGCTCATCCAAAGTGCTTCAGTCCTCACCTCTTTAAATTCCCCAAATGTACCCCAAGAAGAAGAAGAAGAAACCTGGACATGGACCAAACGTGAAACCCCACAGACCTTCAGGCACATAAACTTCTGTCCCTCCTCTGAATGTGACAGTCTCTCCGTCCTGTCTGGACTAAGATGCTGGATCATCCTTTTTGCTTGGAGGGAACTCCAGATTTTTGTTCCCCACATCCTGATTCAGACTGAAATGCTTCTCCCCAGACTTCACCTCCGACCCTTAAATGCTACTCTTACTCTGACCCCTTAGACTTGAACTCGGATTCATTTCCTGCTTGTTTGCACACACTGAGACATCCTCTTGGACCAAGAACATGCCTCCACAGAAAAGCAAAATATAGACTGACACAACCCCAAAGTGTTGTACACCATATGCCAGCCCTATACAACCAACGGCCCTCAGGCCACATGAGGCCTGACAGCAACCCTCGAGTGGCCCAAAATCAAAGTGATTGGAACCTAGTCCAGCGAGAAAAACAAAAAAACTTTTAGAAACACTGACAAGGTCTTACAAAATATTCCAACATTATTATAGACATTGAATGCAACACGTTCTGAAAGGTTGCTGTTAAGCAAGTTACTTTTAATGCATGTTCAATGTGACCAAAAGATGGTGTTTTTAATCTGTATTTTTTATGCTCATACGCACCTTAATATGTGCTTGTATTTACCTGTCAAAATGTGTTGAAGTTATCTGTTTGAGGTTTAAAATTGAAAGGAACAGTACGTCAGCAAAATTTTAGTTTAAATACTGCTATTCACTGAGTTTATGTCCTTTTGGATGTGGCGCTCAGTTAATTAACATTCAGTGTGTCTGTTATCTATTGGCCCTTTTCCACTAGCACGCCTTGGCCCTACTCTACTCGGCCCTACTTGATTTGCAGCGTGTTTCCACTAGCCTGGTACCTCCTTAAACAAGCTAGTTTTAGTACCTACTCCGCTCTGGTTCGAAGCGAGCTGAGTCGATACTAAAAGATGACGTCACCGACTGCCGGCTACTGATTGGTCAGACAATGTCGTCATCAATGAGTCATGAGCGCGACGACCAAGCATGCAAGCAGTAGCTACCGTTAGCTTACCCTCATACGTCTTTTCTTTGCAGCTCGATTGCTCTCCTCCTCAGCTTCATTCTGTTGTATAGCTTCCAAAACTCTCCTGTGCTTCTCAAGGGGTTTTTCTTTTTGCCACCTGCAGCCTTCTTCTGCTTTCCTTTTTTACTCGGTTTGTGACAAAAAGCCACAGATTGTTGTGTAGCACTCAAAATGACGTCACCGCAGTGCTGCTCAGCTGTTTACAGCGACACTGCACCCCGTTGGGCAGGCGACTGGGGCTAATGGAAAAGCAGCACAAGCACGTGAGTAGATCTGGATAGAGTTGAGTAGAGTAGAGTAGGGCTAATGGAAAAGGGCCATATTTATGTCTCTTTTACGTGGTTACTTTAGCTCATTGTCTGCCAAAAATGTCCGGCCCAGCTTATGTCTTAAGTCTGAAAATCTGGCCCGACTGAATTTCTAATTAAATAGCTCTGCCATATGCTTTTAAACAACACACTTCATGTGGTCAAAAAGGGCCCCAAATATCAGAGCAATGAAAGCACAAACTTAATTGAAATCAGTAGTCCCCATCCGTGACATAGACCTCATGGTCTACCCAGGAGGAGAGCAGCTCTTATTGGACCTTTACAAAAAAAGGAGGTTTATCATCGTCCAAACCTAAAACTGAACTATTTTCATTCCAAAGGCCCCAACGACTCATCTAAAAAGACCTGGGAAGAAAGTATGAAATAAGTGCATTACCATGTGTTAAAGGTAATTTGTGTAGGTCTTATCATAACCGGATGTTGACAACCTCAAATCTGACAGCACCTTCTGTCTCCCATGAGAATTCTGACGCCCTCCTAAAGTTGCTTTAACCCCTGCAGAAAGCTAAGCAACTAAACCATGAACTTTATTTTTCAAAGTTACATTGAGGGTCTCGTGATCAGAATGACGGCTCACTCAGTTGCTGTATGTTTTTGGCTTTCTATTCCTGTAATTATTCTCTGTGCTGTTTTTACCACAAGATGACCTGATTTACTGTAAACACCAGACGGACTGTCCTCAGAGGAAACACAGGAAACCATCATTGGTTAAGTTGATCTGCATACTTCTACAAGAGAGATCTCAGTGTCTCTGCTAAAGATTTGATTAGATATTACAGACATTCAAAGTGTCTTACTAGGTCATGTTTCTGTTAGTTTTTTTGTTTGTTTTGCTGATAACTCAAAAAGTTCTCAACAGATATTCATGACCTTTTCAGGGAAAAATGGTCATAGCAAAGAAGATTTGCGTTAGCCTTTATTAACAGTGTGTGATAGGGCAGTTTTCCACATTTTTGACGACTCCCCTGCAACTTTTGGAAATGCCTTGTAGGGGATTGAGCTTCCAATTAGCTCAAGAATGTAACACTTTAAAGCATTGCCCATAGGTTTTGGTGCATTTTGTGAATTGTAAAATGCTTTTTTTTTTTTTTTTAAATTGAAGCCAAACAAGCTTGCCAGAAATCACTTTGCATCTTGAACAGTGCTCACACAACACAGCAATTGGGTTGACTTTTGCCTTGGATCGCCACTTCAAATAAAACTAGGCAAAAGCTTAATTATCTGTAGGACCTGAGGTTGATCGTACCTGATTATACTGTGGAGTGAGGTGTGTGAGGTGTGTTAAGAGTCACTTTATCCTCTCGGAAGAGGATCAGAGCCACCTTGACTTTAAATCATCAATATTCAACATGTTCAATATTTCCAACCACAGAATAGAGCAAAGCCAATCAGGGAGCAACAAGCTGAAGCAGGAAGCAAACATAGCCATGGCAGTGAGCGTAATCACAACCACCAAGGACGTTAGAGAAAGCTGACTGCTAGCCTCATGTAGCCCCAAATTTGTCCACCATGTTTCCACTGAAGGCGCATGTGATCACGCAACATCACAAGCTGCTAGAGCTGATGCGCTGCCTTCTTGGTAAGTAAATTGGTTGGTTTGTGGTGTCCTGTGTCTCTCTTTGGTGATCACCACACACTTAAGGAACAAAACTGATAAATCTGTCTTCATGTGTGGTTTTTCGCTGTTTAAAATCAATTAAGTTTTTCAAAACCTCTGTGTGTGTACCAGGCCTTAGGGTAAAAAAAAAGAATCCTGTCTGGAGCTAAAATCAGGTTTGGTTGATCTTGATTTGAAGCTCAGTCTGGCATCTCACTTTCCCTTTTATTGGAGGGCGTGAGTGTGTGGACTAATCCTGATTGAATTACAGCGTAAACTCTGTCGCTGGGTATCCAGAGCTGAGACAGTGTCCTCTGTGTACCCTCCTCTCTGAGCAGGAAGCTGCCAGCCTTTCTGAGATTAAGCCTGTTTCCTCTCTCCTAAGTGCACTCCCGGCGACCTCACGGCCCCGTGACCTTCCTCCTCTCACGTATGGCATACACACCATCAGTCGAGGAGCTTGCCAGCTGGCTTGTAAGACACACACATACATACGCACACACCGTCATACACACAAACAAACCAGTAAATCATCCTTCAGAAAATGACACTTGAGTTCAATTCAAAAACAATATGGCCTTTCCTGGCACAGGGCTGGAATGCTGAAGCGTTCAGCAGACACAACACAGTCACGTATGTCAATACTGTATCCTTATGCACGCCCCCACCCACCCCTCGTGCCCCCTCCTCCCTCTCTAACAAATTGTGGCAGTAATTTTTCCCTCTCACTGAGTTTTACGAGCCGTAATGTGAAGCACCTGTAGCCAAAGGGAGGCCAGACGTGGGCTGCAGGAGTGTGTCTGTGACCTGACTTTAGCCCAGTGAGACACACGTGCACACACACTTAGACATGCAGAGATCCATTCTAAACCTGTTCCTGTCATACAGCATCCATCTTTGCTGATTATTCTAAAGCCTAACTCAGTTTAACTGCAATAATAATAATAACAATAATAATAATAATTCTGGGGATCAATAGCGGCAGTGACTTCTCTGATCTCCTGACTTTTTAAAGGCAAATGCCTTAACAATTATTAGATTATTTGCAGAGAAATTGATGTCTTTAGTGTCTTTAAAGATGCTATGAGGAGTTTCTAAGTAATTACAAAAAAGTCTCACTTTTAGATATATGCCTGATCGAAATACACACTTTAAGATGAGTTTTATAGCATCAATATAGGTTATCTATAAATGCTATTCCTTAGCTTCACGGTCGGGTTGGACAGGGCTGGACTGGCCTGGATACTCAACTTCGGGAACGATACAATTAAAACTAGAGCAAATTTATATCATTCGGACACGTCTTAGAGCACCGGGCTGTAAGTAGTGATATATAGCCGGCTACAAAACTGCGATACTAAGTTTTCCAAAAACTGCTTGTTGTCACACATCAATAACTACCGCTATGTAGCTAGGAAGAGATACATAACCTTGTCGCTTTGCATCCTGTAAGTTGTTGAAAAAAGAAGTTGTAAAGCGATGCAGAGTTCTGAGGAAGGTCCAAGCTGCATTCATTAGCATCACAACAGATGTACGCTTTGGCTTGGGTCACGTCTTTACGATAGTCGCCGTGCGTGCTCATGGGTAGCTGAGTCTTTATGTCACCGGAAATAGATTCTCCTCATAGCAACTTTAATCACTAGTCTAATTTAGTTTAGTTTATTTAGATACCCATTAGCTTTTGCACAGCAGCAGCTATTCATCCTGGGGTCTACTCAATTTACATGAGACGAAACATATAAACAAAACAAATGGAAAACATACAAACATACACTAACATTTTTATGATTCAAAATGGTTAATAATTATTACAAACCTCACTGCAATAAATAGATTTGAATCCACAAAGTATCCAGACATCCACAAGTGCTTAAAAAAATCAAATAGTGTATTAATGTCAAATAAATTTATGCCAAAAACTTCGACACTTCTAATCTGCAGAAAACTCCAAAGGCCCTAATGTTTCAAAGTGTTACACAGCACAGATGTCATTTCAAGTTGTGTAATATAGCATATGAACATGTGCTCCCGTTAAATCGAAAGGTTTCTTTATCTTAAAGTGATGAGGAGTCAGGCACAAAGCTTTTGAATAACTGCACCTTAAACCCTTAAAACCTGGCCTGCAGTCCAAAGTCTGCCACAGCATGATCCTAACAATTAGAAGATGTGATAGAAAGATAACCACACATGCATTGGACCACGATTTATCTCAAATCTTAGGTTAGAGAGATGAAAAAACAGTGCATTTGTTGCTAAATTTGAATCAGGTTTTTAATAGACCAGATGGCTAAGGAGCCTTTGTTTGTTTCCAAGATGTCCTCAGAGCATTTAAAGACTTGTGAGTCATGTTGATCACATATTTCTGAACAATACAAAAACAGTGGCAAAGAATAATAGCCACTCATCTTGGTGTCAGAATCACCCTTGAAATTACCTCGGGATTAATAAAGTATGTCTGCCTGTTTTTCAGTCAATCAATCGATTATACTAATGCAGACTTTTTTGTGTTTAATGCACATGATCATAACAACCTACCATCATAACAACCAACCATTATTTCTCCTTAGTGCCACCAAAAGAGCTAACTTTTAAGATTTTGGATTCTCAGGGGCAGTTTTCTCGAAAAACAGACCAAAGACTGTCTTCTGAATATGTTTGGTGCCCGTCTGTATTTTTCCTTCAACATCCTAGTGCAAAGCCCGGCATAAAAAAACAAACAGGACGAACCATTGCCTTGATATACATAGGCGTGCTGTACTCTTAATTGGCACAAACTTCCCTGAAGTTGCTTGGCCACACCTTCATTTTGAAAAAAAAAAAAATTGATCAGCGAACAGAACAACCTTCAAACTTACTTACTGTGGACTATGAGATTTACTTAAAGGTGCTATGAGGAGAATCTATTACCGGCAACATTAAGACTCTGCTACCCATGAGCATGCGTGGCGACTGTCGTCATGCTGCGTTCCAGTAACCTCGGAAATGGGAGTGACATCGTCTCTGACTTATCGCCGTTCCAGTTGAAGTTGGAAAAAAAACATGCCGATCTACCAGGCTATTGTTAGCTGTTGTTAGCATGCCCTGCGTTGTTGTATGAAGAATGTGATTATCACTATGGCAGCATTTTTGTAAATATAAGTCTAACAATACTATGTATACAGCTGATCTAGAGCGACACACCCCAGCAAATAAATTGATTATCACAGGAGCTAAATAACTGTTCATACTGGGGGCATCCATCTTCCATTGTCAACTCTGGGGTGGCGAGGTTTCACCGAGTTCCCAGTAGGAAATTCCGACTTTGGGGAGCGTTCCAGTTGCAGTTTCCTACTTGGAACCCAGAAATTCCTACTTCTGACTACAACTGGAACGCACCAAAGACGTGACTGAAGCCAAAGCGTGTGTTTGTTGTGATAAATGCAGCTCGGACCTTCCTCAGAACTCTGCATTGCTTTACAACTTCTTTTTTGAACAACTTACAGGATGCAAAGCGACGAGGTAATGTATCTCTTTCTAGTTATGTAGCGGTTGTTTTTGATGTGTGACAACAAGCAATTTTGGAAAACATATTGTCGTAGTTGTAGCCGGCTATATATTGCTACTTACAGCCCGGTGCTCTAAGACGTGTAATATAAATAATAAAATAATATACATTTTCTCTAGTTTGAATTGTCTTGTTCCCGAAGTTGAGTATCCAGGACAGTCCAGCCCTGTCCGACCTGACTGGAAGGCTAAGGAATAGCATTTATAAATATAAGCGTGTATTTCGATCAGGCATATATCTAAAAGTGAGACTTTTTTGTAATTACTTAGAAACTCCTCACAGTCTCTTTAAAATTGTTTGTTTAATGCAAACTTTTCAAGATTAGTCAAGGATTTTATTCTTAATTTCTGCTTTGCATTCAATTAAATTCAGGTTCAACATACTGACTAATTAGTAACAACCTATTAGAACGTAAGAGATGATATGAATGGTGAAATGAAGATGTTGATGCAATGAATAAATCGCCAAAAATAACTCCTCTCATTCTTAATCAGTGAATTTGTGTCACAAGACAAACTCCTGACGTGGTTTTAAGCTGGTGTGGCTCAAAAAGTCGATGACTGTGCACAGTGCATCATCCCCCGTGGAGTTGTGTCACTTTAAACACCCTCCAAAGTTCATGACACTTGCTGTTAAATTTAGGGTGAGATTTCTTTCATCTTCTCTTGTGTGTTTGTGTATGTGTGTATGTAAGCGCTCTATTGAGGCCACATGTAACACCCGGGCACTCGGCTTGCTATGAAAACACAGGGTCATTAGTCAGAGCAGCAGGCTGTAACCTGCACTTCTCAGAGGTTTTAGGTCAGCTGCTTTCTATTAGCTCAGGGGGTTGACTTGGTGCGGACTAAAAGCCTGTTAACCCTGAGAGAGTCACCGAGCTCGGGGTCCAAACACTGATGCCATTGATGGCCTCTTTGTCCTGAGTCACCAAGGAGAAGAAAGACCCAGACGAGAGGTTGCATTCACATGTTTGAACACACAGAACCAGTTAACTTTTTGACCCGGTCAATGCTGCAGGATCCAGAACAGCCAACCTCCAAAGATCACCCAGTGCGAAATAAAGGGCTTTATATCGTGAGCCCTGCATGTGGCCCTGTTTTAAAAAACTTTTTTACATGTCCAAAGCAGCTTAAGAATGCAAAATTCCCTCGTCAAGTTCTTGTCAACTTTTACAAATGAGCAATGAAAGCATCATAGCTAATAACATCAAAAACTGGCATGGAGTGTGCACGGCCCAGGACAGAAAGACTCTACAAAGAGTTTTTAAAACTGCCCAAAACATCAGTGACACCATCTACCAAGCATTGGTGATATCAGGAAGGGCAGGTGCCTGAGCAGAACCCAAAGGATACTGAAGGACAACACCCAGCCCAGCCACAGCCCGTTCACCCTGCTGCCATCAGGCAAAAAGTACACAAGTATCTGCTGTTGTACCACCAGACTGTGGAAAAGCTTCTTCCCTCAGGCTGTGACATTGCTGAATCCATCATCTGCACTCCGCCATGTCTATGGTGGTTTTCTTTTTTGTTCATTTTGTTGTCAATGACAAAAAAAACTTTCTCGTATTCAGTAAGTATATTTCTATTTAAAGTATGGTTGGCGTCAGAGCTCTGATTTGCTTGACGGAGGCTTTGAAAACCCGCCTGATGCATGTCTTTTACATATACACTGTTAAAGTAGAAAATTATTGAGTACTTTCATTTTTCTGTCCAAGTGTGTTGTCTGAAAATGCAGATGAGACAGGTGCAAAGATGATGTGTTCCTAACTAAAGGACAGTGATACTGACTCTAATATTAACTCTACTTTACTCCACATATCAGATCTGAAGTCTAAAGTCTGTGGTCAGAGTGTTTTCATTATTACGAGGATGCATTAGAGCAGGGGTGGGCATCTTTAATTACCAAGAGGGCCACATAAAACCATTTTTCCCAGCCTGAGGGCTGTTACAAATATTCAGAAACAACATATGAGAATATAAAGTTGTCATAAAATTAGCATAACAATATTCATATATTACAACATAAATGCAAGTTATTATGCATAATCAAATGAACTTGACATAGAATTCAAGCAAATTTAGCTCATATACATGGAATTGAAGCCACTTAAGCTATTTTCAAATCAATAAAATGATGTGTTTTTCAAATTTTTAGAGCTCAAATATTTTGCTGCTGCCAATTTTTAAATATAGTATTGAGTAATACTTGATATAATGTTAACGGCTTCATGAAAGAGATTAAGAGACACTATAATAGCAAAGTAAGGTTGTAAATAACTTACAAAACATTATATAGAATTATTTCTATTGGATATCTGAGTTTTCTTCATATTTACAGCTGCTGGTTTTTGGAAATGAATGGCCACATTTAGTTATGTGGAGGGCCGCACTTGGCTCCCGGGCCGCCACTTGCCCACCCCTGAATTAGAGAGATTGGCACACACCTGCAAGATCAAAAAACACATTTTTCAAATGTTGTTGCAGTCACATGGGATAAACTATTTAGTTTAAATTAAATATCAGTGCATTTATTAACAAAATGCAGATAAAGGAATGGAGATCTGAAAATAGTGTGGCTTTTGGTGTGCTATTACCATGCCCTCTAGTGTGCATTATACTCCCAGAAACAAACAAGCTAACAAAGAAACAAACAAACAAAACACACACACACGGGTTTAAAGATGTGTCCTTGAAAAACAAAGCAGCATTTCTATTTGTAGTTCTATTAATAGTTATTCTCAGAGATAATCAAACAGGCTGTCCAGTGCGTTACACACAAGCAAAAGAGAACAGATCTGAGGACTGCCATATGAAACACAAAAACAATTAATCAGAGCCACCAGTTATTTGATGTTCAAAAACAGGTCTATCAGTAACATAAACCTACCAGTTTTGACTGAAAATGTAAGTTATTAATAACTCATTGATGAGACTTTTTTGCTATTTCACATGCTGTGGTGTTTCAATTAAATATGACTTTGTCAAATGTTGTAAATGTTTAAGTGTTTTTTTTTTAGTTTTGGCTTCAGAACTTCATCACCATTACCTCAAATGCATATTAAATTCATTTTAATTGATTAACAAATGTCGTAAATTAAATATTTCCCCTTCTTTGGCTTATTGATTGAATTTAAAAGCATTAGTAATGTCGCCCTGTTAGAGTCCAAGAAATGCATGTGATGCAGTTGATGTTAAATAAATGAAAATTCATGTTAATAATCGTGATCGAACTATTAATCAGAATAATCAGGACAACATTTTTGCTGTTTTTTGTTTATATAAGTTAATGGAAACTTCCTCTCTCCGTGGTGGAAGGAGTTACGCCTTGTTTTCCTTGTTAATGACCCTTGATTTGAATAAACTTTGAATGAATCCAAATGAAAACTTTGCAGTGTTTATTACTACCAATGGGGACATCTTG
This sequence comes from Scarus forsteni, assembly GCA_036419115.1. Lineage (NCBI taxonomy): Eukaryota > Metazoa > Chordata > Actinopteri > Labriformes > Labridae > Scarus > Scarus forsteni. Next base: position 7,521,029 of record JAZDUH010000270.1, read on the forward strand.
GTTATGACTTATCGACCTTTAACTGACATTTTTCTCACCATTTCAGTGCTTCAGCCCACAGTGTTGCACTTAACACAAACTCTCCCCACTCTTTGTGTCTCACACCTGGTCCCAGCCTATGGTCTGTGGTTTCTTGGCCCTCACTTGTTGAACTCCCAGGCCTTGGATGAAGTTAATCAAAGACTCATTTTGATCCAGGTCCAGTGAGAAACATGTTCAGTCAATGAAGAAATGGCCACAGGGCAATGCAGCATGTTTGAAATGGTAATGAGTACTGCTTCATCCTGCTATAGGCATCACAAGGTCTCACAATGGTAATTCCCCGACTAATTTATCAGCATGAATCGATTCCAAATGAATACTAATATCTCCTTTTTTTCCGGAAGGATGCCACCTGTGAGGGATCAGAGGCTTGTGTGGAGCTTCTGAAAGTGTTACAGAAAGTCTGAACACAAACGCAGACTCAGCAGAAACTCTTAAAGTGTCTGATAAACATTCTTATCTAAAGGTGGGATGTTGAAATCTGGTCTGCTCAGACGGAGCATTGAGCCAAAGCCCAGGGGGTGTGTGTTTGTGCGTGTACTCTTGTGTATGTGTCTATTGGTTGCCAGCGGCTGTCCCCACATTGCCTCCCTTCCCCTTCATCTGCAGCGCTGCGAGCCTGTTTTTATCGGCTCCATCTCCGGAGCTGACAGTAATGTGTGCCCACCCATGTAGTTGACTCTTTGCTTGTGTGCGTCATCCGTGCAAAAATATCTGCGTGTGTGTCTGTGCATTTAAGTGTGTGTGGGTGTGTGTGTGTGCCAGCCAGCAGGCCGGGACGATGCTCAAAATATTTTGGCTGATTTATAGAGACTCCTCAGGCTTTGGAGAGATCTCCTTCATGACTAAATACAGTGAAGGGTCTGTGTGGGGACAGCCAAGTTTAATGAGTTAACTGTGCCAACTCCAGCACTCACACACACACTCACACACACACATATACACAGACACACATAGACACACATACTGCTTATGCACAGGTATGAACACTATGTGAAACAAAGGTGCATATAATAAAGATAAAGCATATCTAAATAGCTCAATATAAATATAGATAAAATGTGAACACTTTGTTCCTTTGGCTACATCACTCATAGGGCCCTATTCTGATTGCATAAAGTATGTTGCCTAAAGCACACAGTGGCCAGCAGGTTGGAGCGCATCAGTCTCTATTTTGCTATTTTGGTGACACAGACTTCCAAAGCCAGATGCAGGCTGCAAAGAGGACAGATTGTGTCCCTTGATTGTATTTTGGGTGTTTTAGGCGTTTCCATCAAACCAACCAGAAGATCTCTATATCTTTAAGCTAGTGCGCATCAGGAGGATAGTGCTTTGCTATTTACACAGCGGGTTTAGTTATTTGGTCTGAATTATGCCAGAATTATTTAATTGCTGTTCTGTTACTATGTCAATACACTGTCTTAATACAAAAGCAACAGTGCTTTCTATAATTAGAGCATACTTCTGGTGAACATAAAAGCAAAACCTCATTACTGATTAAAATCTCCAGATATAACCGAAAGGACCACATTTCTATATGTCTATATTTACTGTCACCTCTTGGCTTGAAGCAATACATTTTCTAATTTTCCAGCAGGAATCCTTGGCTCTGTTCTTTATTATATGTGCAAAACACACTGGAAAGCCTGTTTTATTATCTGTGAGCATGAAAATCAGTGCATTAATTAGTATGTATATGTTTTAAGTTGAAGAAAGGTAGCTCCATTTTGTGTTAAAATCAGTAATGATGTTAAGAGATAGTGGCATATTCATCCATACCAGTGAGTTAAAGCAAAAAACCCAAGCATTTCAATCAGTTAGCTTATAGTAAAATAAAGACATCACTGACTGGGAATTTAGAGCAGTTGTGCGTGAATGCCCAATCTTAAAGAATAAGTTTGGTTTCCACAGCTTTTACATTGTTTATAGAATGAAGCAGAACAACATACTCACCCAGAAGGCTTTCCTGATCCAAACAGTGCTTCGGGAGATATTTAGATCCAAAATCGAGTGGCGGACATCCGTATAATGGTAGCACACGGGGTATGTATAGCGGGTATGTATATATATTCTTCAGTTCAGAGGTCAGCACAGTCACAAAACATGGGTGGAGCGACACCGGACTGTAATGGAGGAGTAGCGCGAGCGGACCATGATGGAATATTGGTGAAACTAATGAGTTTTCGCTATACATGCCTGTGCTACGGATGTCCGCCGCTCAATTTTGGATCTGAATATCTCCCGAAGCACTGTTTGGATCAGGAAAGCCTTCTGGGTGAGTATATTGTTCTGCTTCATTCTATAAACAATGTGAAAGCTGTAGAAACTGAACTTATCCTCTAATATTTAACAGTGTGACTTTGAACCATGTGGTTTATCTTCATAAGAGAAGCCTCATTATTTAATACTCATACCCTGTATTTCTGTTTTAGCTGCTGCTGCATTGGGATTGAGGATTTTTAAAGCCAATCAACAGCCTGCAGATAAGTGGCGAACAGTGGGGCAACCTAGGTCGGTTATTGAGAGACCTCGTCTTCTTATTTGACAGTGGAAACACTTGTAATTACATACTGAGTCAAACTGATGGGACGACTTTGTAAACGCAACATAAGTATGCCCGCCTTTGGAAACAAGGATGTTGAGGTTAAAATAAGGGTTTATATAAGTGGGCCTTCAGACATTCAATAATGTCACTAACACAAGAGGTTATCTCTGAGGAAAATGAGATAGAGGGTTGTTTTCAAACTGGTATGGCGGTCTTAAATATGTTTTTTATATTTTTTGTCTCTGCTTTCAGATTGTGTGCCCAGTCTGTGATCTCAGCCTCGAAGGGCAGCTCATGTTTCATTCAACTGTTCATGGCCAGTTGAATTTTTCATCTATCAGTGAATTCTTATCTGAGTTTAAAATTGGGCCATTTACTTCCCACCCAGGCATACAGCGCACTGCCACATGGGACCTGCATAATTTAAAAACAGAAGGGTTTACAATGGAGATACGTCTACTGAGATAATCTGCCTCCTGAGGCCGCCAGCTCCCCTTATGTGGTGTTTTACAGCAGCCATCGAGACTTAAGAGCACCCTGACCAGGACATAAGGGTGACAGGAGGCCTTAAGGGGGGTAAGAAGAAGGAGGGTGTTTGATGTGAAACTTTTTACGGCCCTTTCTTATGCCCTTCTGCAGGGAGAAAGCAAAGGAGTGTTGTTTTTTTCGAACACATAAAGTTTGAGATTTTGATGATTTATAGAGAAAGGAAGAAGGGGAGGGAGGTGGGGAGGAGAGGGGAGGGGTGGTGGCAGGGGGGTTTAAACATGATGCAAACCATTTGGAGAGGGGAGCGGAGGTTGCCAGCACAGCCTGCTCTGTTTAAACTGGAGAGGAAGTGACCGTATATACAGCATGCCAGCAAACTCCCTCTCCCCTCGCTGTCTTTCTCTATCTCCTCGTTTTCTCCCCTAACACACAAAAATCAAGAGTTTCAGAAGCTGCGAGGAAAATGTGCAGATATGTTCGCACACACTCTTCATCCACAGAGGTCAAACGATGGCCATTGGCTGGAGAGTGTGTTTGTTATTCTTATATTATGTTTCTTTACATCACCGTCACTGGGCCCATCACTGTTATTATCATTATTACTATTATTACAATCTGGAAGGCTGGGGGGCACACGGGAGAGCGAGAATAAAGGAGCGCCGAGGGGAGAAAGGAGCCAAGAAAGAGAGACTGAAGAATGAAAGACAAAGAGCAAAAGGGAGGAGAGGAGGTCAGTGTTTTCCCTCAACACCCGTACATGACTTAATCTTATTCGGCTCTGTTAAGACATTCCCAGGAACCAGGATTCATTGAAGGAAGTTAGAGACTCAGGGACAAAGAATTAAGAGTGAGGAGGAGATGATGGACATCTTACATCCTTGACTGTATTGCCGGGAGCTTGTTGGAAGCTACCCCACCTCACCTTAGAGGGTCATACATATTACAGCTCTGGCCACATTGCCAAAGCTTTCCTCATGGCTCTTCTATAATGTTTTTGGAGGAGAGTTCTGCTGGTGACATCAGCTATCTTACTCAGTGTCAACAAATTCCATTAAAAGACGAAAATCTCGCCTGTGGCTCTGAGCCTTAACCTGGAGATAAACTCACTGATGATGGTAGGAGCAGAGGAAAATATTTTCGCCGTGATACATCATTGTCCTTGCACCTGCAATCCTAATTCGCTGTCTCCAAGTATCAAGATTAACAAAAAAGAAAAAGAAACAGGTATCTCTGCTGAATTGACTCTGCTTGCTTTACGACAATTTGAGGCACATAACATAAATTAGGGTTATGTATGTGGTAGGGATGTAACAGTATGAAAATTTCATATCACCGTTATTGTGACCAAAATTATCACGGTTATCATTATTATTGCGATACTGTTGCAGTGTGCTCAAAATGATCAAAAAGTACTTTGACACAGTCTTGAAATCATTTAACCCCTTTAATATTATAATTTTAACAGTTCTTTTGTCTTTTTGTCAATAACTGTGCCGGGAAATGTCCTTTAGGAATACTTGTTTAAACTTTTATAATGAGAAATAAAAGTAAACAATTTTGACAAGTATTTGTCATTATTATGTTATAAATGCTTAAACTGTGTGTAATTACAAGAAAAGAAAAAAATATATTTGTACTTCTAACAGGTTTCTCTTCATAAACAATTGTAAATGAACATGTTCAAAGTTTTTAGATGACCAGAATAAATTTGACCTGTTTAACATACACTCACACATTTTAGTTTGCCTGCAGCATTAGTGTCCATGTCACAGCTCGTTATATTAGACCATGTCCGGGCCTTTTTTTAATTGATTAATTTTTTGTTCTACTAACGATAGTCCCTGAAGCATTTAGGCCCCTTCAAGACTCTCCTCTGGTCTCCCCTATCCATGGCAGATGTCCTTGACATCTTCTTTAATATTTACCAATTACGATTGATTAAATCCATAAAACTCAAACTATGACGGAAAAAGACGATCTATTACGAAGAAATGCGGTGAATAAACGGTAAATAAACGGCGAATAAATGGCAAAAGAAAGGCAAGACCACACTCCAGATTAATACTAATGCTGTTATTTACAATTTTTATACATTATTTACACAGAAGATCCTGATAATCCGCCAATAATTCACTCAGGTATGGCTCACTGAATCCTCTCTCTCTCTCTGCTTGTTTACTCGAGGAGTTACAGCAGTTTTAATCAGGCACATTTTTGTCTTTCACCACAGCTTGCTGTTTTAGACAGGGTAACTGTCGTCAATCAGTTTCCCCCCCAACATCCTTGTAAAATCCAAACTTCCACCAGACTTTCCCAATTTCGAGTTGGAAAACCTGTTAAGAGTCTGAGCGAGGCTCCAACTGCTAAACTTTCAGAGACCAAACAATGCAAATTGCGCATGTGAGCCTCCGTTTGTGAGACACTGCTGCGTCATCGGGGGCAGACACACATAATTCCAGCTATCCAGCCAAAGAGCAGCATCACCGTGCATTATTGACACAGTGTGGTGATCAAACATGGTAACTAGGTAACTCTAATAGGACGCAGTAATTAACCGTGGGAAATTTTACTGCGGTTTACCATTTTACGGGTAACTGTTACATCTCTAGAATGTGGAAATGAATATGCCAAAAGTGAAGTGGACAGGTAAGGTAGCAGACTATTGTTCTATTGTGGTTGTTGTGGCCTTTTATGAATCCCGAAATGAGAAGTGTAAACACTCTTTGAGCTTTGGCTAAACTGGATGAACTGGATGACCTTCAGTCAGCTGCAAGCAAGACTGACCATTATGGGTGCCACAGACTTCATGCACCGCTCTTGGTGTCCATTTTATTTAGGAGAAGGAAATACAAATGGTAAAGGAAATGCATGGTAATACATTTGGTGCACCAGACTTTAGCTGGTGCTTCTATGTTACACAGAGATACATGACAAGAAGATTTACAATGACTAACATGTGAGAAAACAAGATGCCAGATCTCTAGAGGCTAACCCTGAATACATTTCAATTCAACTGAGACTTACATGATGGAGACAGATCTGGACAGCTATGAATGTGTTGCTATCTTAAAGCTTGGATTGGTAATCTGATGTAGATACACTTTTTGTAATACTGGTTAAAATGATCTTTATGACCTGTTGGGGGGGGAGGGGGGGGGGTCATTTTGGAGGAGGGGTGGGAGGGGCTAGGCAGAGCCCTGAGGAGATGCTACATTCAAATTCATGCTAGTTTTCCAAAATTAGCGACCCTAGCTTTAAATTTATAATTTAGTTCCTTTGTCTCTGCCACCTCCCTTCATCTACTCTCAAAATAGCTAAGGTGCATAGTAGTTCAACATGAGTCAAGATTTCTTATCACTACTGTGACTGTAAGCTATCTATTGTGGCAAATTGCTGTGCTTATGGTGAATTCATACTGTATGTATAGGTATATATGTGTATTTTCTATGTGTATACAGTATGTACATGTAAAGCTATAGCATAGAGTATGGTTTCAGGCTTTTTTTTTTTTTTTTTTAAATATCAACAGGTTAACATCACTCACCGTCTCTACAGCAGATCATCACCAGACTCAACATCATCAACTGATAAAGAAACTTAAGTTCAAATAGGTGAATGCACATTTTTAGAAGTTGCTCTCTACTCTCCACATCATTGATGGTTTCTTTGCCAACACTTCCACAGGTGTTTTGTTGTCAAAAGTGCCCATGATATCTGGTGTCCTGGATGGTCTGCTGTGGACTCTGGCAAGCATCAAAAGCCTGATTTTCGTACATGTGTTCATCTACACAATATGCTATGATCTTAAATATGAACTTGAAACTAAGCTACCATGATCATTTTGTGGGTGGCACAGCCTGCTGGCTCCCTTCCCATGATGCACAGCTCGACTCTTAGTCTACATTCACACTGCAGCCCTTAATGCTCAATTCCAAATTTATTGCTCAAATCCATTTTTTTTTTTTGCCTGTTCAGATTACACCTGTAAATGTGGCCTGACTGCAGACTGTGATGTGAACAGCTCACGCTTCAGAAGTGATATGCATGCTTAGTCGAACATAAATGACAACGCGCATCACGGTGTGATAAGGGGCAACTAACAGACCAAAGTTGTGCTTCATAATGCTGGAGAAGTTTGTGCCCATTACGCAGAACCTAATATCAACAGCTCACCATGAGTGAGCTCTTATTAAAGTAATTATGGTTATATTTTATTTCCTATGAACCTAAAGGCAGCTGCTCTTTCCTGCTAACCCCTGATGATAACAGATAGCTGCTGGAGAGCCAAACATCTCAGAGCCGTGGCGTGCTGAACAGGTGAACAAGAGGGCGAAAACTTAGTTTTGTCATCTGTTCTGATGTTTAGAAGTTTGTCTGAGAGCAGATCAGACAGGAGCAGACTGTTCACTGACTGATGCTGTCTGGTAGAAACATACAGTAGCACACAAATGCACACGGATGAGATGGAAAAAGTTGGTGCACTGTTAATAAATTAAGTTCATCAGATATAATACAGACGTATGATTCATTCATGTTTATTGTTTATTGTGCGTTTAACGGAGACACCAGTCGATCGCCCTAGCACTCTCTCACATTCTCTCATCACTCCTCTCTTTATGCATTGTTTATTGTTTGTAGATGAAAAAAATGCATAAATGTTTAAATAATCATGTCTATATATTAACCTCTGATTATGTTCTGTCCATGAAGTGACTTTAAATAAATTTGTCCCTGGTAAACTGCTGACCTCTGCTCTATTGTGACGTCAAAGTCACATTGAATGCGACCTGGCTGTTCAGATCGTGTTCACATTCAAGAAAATCAGATATGTATCTGATTCAGTACCACATTTGACAGTAGCCTGAATCTGATTTGAAAATGTCAGATTCAATGCGACTTGTGCTGTTCACAAAGTCAGAAACAAATCAGATACAGGTCCCATTTGAGCCAAAAAATTGGATTCAGGAAACTTTTGACTGCAGTGTGAACGTAGCCTTAGTCAAATCAAAGCTGGCTGTGATGCAAAGACGTGAGCCTCTATCTACATAACGGTGCAGGTGTGACTCGGCCCATATCAAAATACGGCTGCGTAGACATGAAATGATCCACATGCACATTTTCAGTGTCTTTTTGAACTGAATCGGGACAAAGCAACCAAGCTGTAGGTGAGCAAAACCACCTTAGACACAACCACCAGCAACTTCTTTTTTCCCCAAATCTTAAAGACTTGATAGCAAAAGCTGGGAATTAAACCCTGAATCTTAGAACTGTTAGATGGTTGACTTCAACATTGATCCACAGCCACTCTAATTTACATGCACTGCATCTTTCCAAACATCTGTTCTGTGATAGTGCCCAATGGAGCGTGTATTAAACCAAAACAGATCAAGCAGTCCCTGCACTCTTGTTCTGGGATTACTTTTTACTGAGCACTCACATAGGCCACCTATTTGTGTGGTGTCTGCCCTCGGCTGTGGCGAGCCAGTCTAGACCTCTCTCGGCTGGAGCAGTGTGGTCCGATGATGTCATACCGAAAACACACAGGAAAAACTAATTGTTTTTTGATCGTCTTCAAATTGGCTCCCAGTGGACTTGATCAAACTGAGGGGCTAACTCCTGTGAAGTGATCGGTTGGCTATTTGGAGGTTTGACAAGTTGTGCTGGCGTCCATTTTAATTCAAACTGAAGAGAAACTGGAGGAAGGCTTGTTTTTACTGCTGCTGGTTTGTATTTCCCAGTGAATTCTTATAAAGGGAGTCATTAAATTAAACCCAATCCCACTGTAACTGGAATAATAGCAGAGTAAGGAACACTCAGCCATGATGGGCCATTTCTTTTAATCCTTTTACCAAAATGAGGCTAAAGTGGCTTTTAAATTAGGAACAAAACACTTACATTGAACAATACATGGCTTTTCTTTCCAACTTATTTTGTTGTGGTTTGCTTTATTGAGCTTAAATAAAGCCCAACAAAACCCCCTAGGGCATCTCTTAACCACACAAAAAGCATAAAACAAGTGGTTTAACATTAAATTACTGTAATGTGCACCAATGTTTTGTGGAGGTAAGGTTTAATAGCCTCATGCATACTCTTCCATTAATGTCCTCGAGTTCACAAGGATGTACAACACAAGCTGCAGATACTTCGGAGAATGCAAACACACGCCCACACGTGTGTGCGCTTATGCGTTTGAGTGCGCGCATGTGATGCTGTTGTGTTGCTGGTGGCTCCGCTTCAGGATTGTGTCGAGGCTGTCCGTAATAAATGTGCCCGGGCGAGTGGGCCCAAAAAGATATATCATAAACAGGAGGGGAGGCAGAGTGCACAGGGGAGGAAGAGGATGGAGGAGAGTGGGAAAAGAAATGAAGAAGGGGAGAAAAGGAGATGGGGAAGACGAGGTGGGGAGGGGGGATCGATCGGTTAGGAAAAGGAGAAAACGGGGAGGGGGGGTTTCGGGGCTGCTTTCTCCAGGGTCCTGCTATGTTTCCCATTATGTAAGCCCTGGTCACCGGCAGCATGCCAGCAGGCAAAATAAAAGAGTCTCTCTGGCTTGGCACGGCTCGTATTTTCCTATCCTCGGCACGGGGTCAGGGAGGGGTCAGGCAGCTGGATGGGGCGCTGGGGGGATTGTGGGGTCTGGGCTGGCCTCCAAAACCCAAAAGGCCCAGGGTTCAAGTACCAGCTGAAAGCAATCAGGGGGAAATCTGGGAGTGCCACAGCTGCTCGCAGCAGCGCTGTTCTGTGGCTCCACTCTCTCTCTCTTTCTCTCCCTCTTTCTCTGACTCTCGCTTGTCCCACTTTCCCTTCTTCGCTGACTGTTCCCCCCCGTTGTAGACAAAAAAGCTGCATATTTTAGACATGAAGCCAGAAGTTCATGTATGCTAGCATGTGTGTTTGCATGTGTGTGGGCAAATGGGGTTGTGTTTGTGTCTCAGCTCATTTGTGTGCGGGCATTTGTGAGCGCATGTTAGCGGGGTCACTTGGAAGACGAAGGGGATAACAACAACCGCAGCGATCCAGTCCGCTTAGACAACATCCAGTTTAAGTCTCGCATTTTATGTCCTGCTGCATTTTACATCATTGTGGCTTATGCTGGCATTCCATAAATTCACTCGACACTGAATTGTGCTGAGAAAGATGCTTAGCTCTAGCGTTTTTCTGACATGGCATTTCCTTTTCAATCTGCCCTTCTCATGCTGGCTGTACCCTGGGATAGAGAATACCAGCACAGAGAATAGGATGTGATCAAAAGCAGGTGGGCTGAGTTTCCATCCTCTGGTTTAGCTCTAATCAAATCCTCAGAGGGCACAATAAATGCCAATAAATAAAAACCCACTCTCAGTGATTACTTCCATACTTTTCCTGCTCGAGTCTTTTCCCTTCAAAACGACAGAGAGAGTGTGCCAACCAGGCATGAGAAGACAACAAACAATTTAAAGAAGATGAAATAAATGTGAACCTTTCACTGAAGCTGACTCGGCAATTACATTTAAATCCTGATGAACGAGTATGACTGTCTTTTAAAAGCATTCAGGCACTGTGTGCTTCCAGACGCTTGTTGTTACACGCCCTGGCAGTTTGTGCTGTATGCAGATAATCAAAATAGACAGTAACTGCATAAACTTTTGTGCAGACATGGCAACAAATTGAAACCTTCTAATGTTTTTGGTATTTGAGTTTTGTTTTTCACTTTTTACATGCCATCAAAAGTTTTTGAAAAACACTACATCCGTGGTTTTCAGACTATTTTTGGTTGAGATGGCCCTAAAATAAAACCAAAATGTCAACGTACAACTTGTTCAGATCCATGCAAAGTAGCCTCTTTAATGCCTGTTTTGTACCTCATCTGTCTATACATTTTTTATTATCTATAAGTGCCTGAAAAATATCATGAACATCATTTACCTCTTCAATCACTATCAAATGGTTTTAGGGCCACTGTTACTAGTTAATATATTGACATGTTGCACACATTTAATCCATCATATTTTAGTAAGTACGACATCATCTCTCAACTGGTGACTTAATTGTGTAAGTTCATGTCTGTGCAATTTTTGAGAAATATCACTTTAAGTTTTGATAATTCAAAAGTAATCCAAAAAAGTACTTGGCTCATATACAAATCAGCAATTGTAATTAGCCCAAACACCTTGAGGGATTTTATCAAAAAGAGAAATGATAATAAAAGTACAAAGCCGGCCCCCAGAGAGACTATGATTTACAATTGGAAAGTCTACTTTGTGCAGGATTTTTTATCTCTTAAAGTCTGTTCAAGCTAGAATACTTTGCCTTTGTTTATCAGGGAAAGACCCACGTTTGCCTCTTTAAACAGACGGCTTAAAACTAAAACAACAATGAAAGTTGTGAACATTAGAACAAATGTACACAAAATATAGGCATGATAGGAGCTTTGGAGTAAGTACTCTTCATATAACTCATTCGTAGGCACAGTACTGTCCGATTAAACACTACAGTGGAATTAGTATTCAGTCATTTAGAATGTGGAGACTATGACCGGATCCTATTGTTTTGACTATTAATAAATCATCATTTAAAGCTGTGGTCTACGATTTGAAACCGCAGCCTGCCCCTCCTTCCCTCACCTCTCCCCTCCGTGTTCCAAGATCCCGCCCCCAGCTCGTGTTGGCTCATATAAGCCCCCTCCGGCAGAGCTACGAGCGACTAGCACAATATATCAGCAGCAAACTCAATCAAAAACAGCTCAGCTCAACTGAAAGTATCAAACACGACAGACATCTCCCTTGTAACACACAGCAGTAGCCATTTCAACTGGACCGGCGGCAATGCGGGTTTGGCGCCGCCAGAGCAGAGCCGAGTGTGGGGGAGGATTAATCTTTCTCAGCCTGTCCTCCCCAGCTCAGCTTACAGTGCTAACGATTAGCGGCTAACAGGCTAACCCGCTAACCCGCTCCCCTACAAGTTATTAGCCCGTACAGGCACAAACTAACCAGAGTTATTCAGCAGTCTTCTCACACTGTAGTAAACAAAGCCATGGAAAGCGGCCGATGCTGAAGGTCTGACGGCCGGCTGAGGCTATTCGTTAACCGTTAGCCGCTAACAGGCCTCCACCCGCGGGCAGAGCTCCGTTGGGCCCTTGGAGAGGGAGGCGGATTCAGTTCGGCGCTAGGCTTTCCGGCTCCATGATAGTTCAGTAGCTAACGCTGCTAGCTGCTCACCGGAGGTAGAGGGAGGAGGCGGGACCATGGGCAAGATGCTGCGTACTGCGAGTGAGGGAGACGAGGGAGAGGAGAGGAGAAGGGTGGTCTCCAGCCAGACTGTCTTGGGAGAGGGAGGCGGATTCGGGTTCGGCGCTAGGCTTTTCGGCTCCATGATAGTTCAGTAGCTAGAGGGAGGAGGCGGGACCATGGGCAAGATGATTGGATGGACTCATGGACTAACTCACGGACCAATTAATAGTTGCAGGTTCTTAGGCTTGATTGGTCAGCTAGTATGCAGCTTTTCAGCGGATATACTGAATGGATTTTTTTCATTCTTTTTGGTCTTTATACTGTGTAGATAGGACCATAGGACCATAACAGCCTTATAAACGGTGTTATTAATATGTACAAAGCTTCCAAATCGTAGACCATAGCTTTAATTGACTGTAATAACTCTGTTATCTCACTTCATGTTTGTAATGGGCATGCCAGCTTGTTAGCATTAGCATCAAGCTTCCTCATCATTACCGGCTTGAAAGGACTGTTTTCCTTGCCCTGCCTTGAGCTGTGACGTGGTACCAGCTGGATTTATGTGAATGTGTCATTGGACAGGGCACCTAACCTCCTGCTTCTACGAAAGTTACAAAAGACCAAAAATGTGATTGGTTGATACTATTGGACAACTTCGGTCATTACTAATCCCCGATTTCCACATAGTATGTCTGCAGAGCTTCATGCGAACGCTGCAGCTTTGCCACAACTGACAGCGCCCACAGGAAAAGAACTGAAAGCACCGCACAGACGAGCGCTGTCCTTGAGTCTTTAAACACAGGATCATAAAAATCACAAGAGAACCACAACTTCAAAAGGTAATTGGGAGTTTATGAGATACCAGGAAGAGCAACATACATACATATGTATATAAATATATCACTAGTCCAACTGGGTAACAGACCATAGAAAGTGTTTGGGGAGGACAGAACCTTTCAAAAGCATCCAAGTAATTGGACGATTGATCCATAAATCTTAACTGTGGGCCAATCAAATAATGTAGAAGGCAGGTGCTATTACTACAATGTAAAGAACAAAACCTGAGCCACTTAGTCGAACAAACTCATGCAAATACATGTCAGAAGTGAAGCAAAATACCCTGCCTTAAAAAGAAGTGCTTTCAGTGTTGTTTGTTTTTCATTTAGTAAAGACTTGCTTCGATATCTGATAAAGCTGCAACTGAAGCTGTTAGATACCATGCTAATCTCTTTTTGTGCAGTCACTTCCACTGTCATCTTCGTCATAGCTCCATCCTCTTCCTGATTTAAAGGACTGTAATTGTTGCTTTGTCCTGAGCACAATTGTTATAGATGGGAGCTTGAAAAGATGGATCTGCCTGATCACAGACACTGAATCAGGCATATCCAGCTGCTGTGCAATGTCATTTACTTGATATAAATTGATTTCTTGTAGGTATTGATATGCTACTGGCACACTCCACTGGCGGATCGAGGCGCTGGCTGTGGAAAATAATTGATGAGACACAAGGCTATTTTCTGCAGAGTGTGTGGCACGTACAAAACACTACACAGGGAGACTTTGTGGAAATTTGGGTTGAGGGACTGCAAGTGTGGCTAAGATTGAATGACCTTTGGAATAGAAGTGCTATAAGTGGTCATATTATTAGAAAAGTGCAGCACGAGTTCAAGTCCATTTACCATTTCACTCTGCCTTCACATTTTGTTTTGTTTGGTCCTGTGAAATGGTCTTCTGACATGTTTGGTAATTTCCCGCCTTGCTTTATTTCATTTTTCATTCATATTTCAATTAACTTGACCATATTTTTTTGCAATTCTTGGGACCTTTAAGGCATTCGTTAGATGCCTTAAGAGGTGCATGGGGCAGTATTTTCTCTACCCCATCAATAAAATGCTGAGTGAGTGGACTGCCAGCTCGCATGCCTCTTAAAGTGTTACAGACACGTGTAAATTCCTCCCAAATGTGTTATGAAGCTGTTTTGGCAGATTGCATGCTCTAGACACCCCATTAAGACACCTTGTGTTATTGTTTTCTTTGCCCTGGCACTTACCTTTAAGACTTCGCTTATTAACAGCTTCTTGTGAAAAATATTGACCGTGAAAATGCTCATTAGCTGAAAGATTGTCAGCCATCGGATCATTAAACTTACTCCAGACTTTATTATGCTCATAATGGACCTGAGATAGTGCAGAGGGCCATTATGCTTTAGATAATGTTTATTATGAGGCATGGATCTCTGTTATGTTTTACTCAATGTGCTGAGCAGATTCTGGTCTGTGGTGTTTCCAACTCGCTGGCATCGCTGCTCCTGCCAGAGCAAGAACCCTCCTCAGAGACGAACCAGGCCTGCTGCTATGTTATCATCTGTATTCCCTTGTGCTGGTCTCTGGACTGCCTCAACTTGTGCCCCCCATCCAGACACCTGGGAGGGGGAATGGAGGGTGAGATGTGGAGGGCAGGCAGATAGAGGCAGTGTGATCGAGAGGGGCAAAAACAGAGGAAGTGATTGAGACAGAGAGACGGCCAGCTGAGCGAGGCCCCAGACACAAAGGCTTGTGACACACTGAAATGCGAACACACACACTGACATATGCTCACTAATAGTCCAGAAGAAGGGGGGCTTGATAAGACTTGTGCAAGGGGTATGTGTTGGAGAAGACCCTCTCACTCGTCCATAGATTGGCCCTCTTGCTTGGAGTGACGGAAGGAGCGGGGCTGGCTGTCGTCAGCCTGGCCCAGAGCAGGAAGTGTGCTGGGGATAAGGCGGCCATGTGGCAGGATGTTATGGATTTCTAATTAGAGCAATTCATCTGTCAGCGAGGGTGCGCTTTCACTGGAGCTTTCTCTGGCCTTACTCTTGCTGGACCCTCACACTCCCAAATTCGCCCACACTTTCCACACACATTCTTTAGCCTGGGCGAACATGAACATGCACATTCGTCCCCCGGGACTTTGCAGTCACTGCTTGTCCAACATACTTCACCTCAGAGTGACTGCACCAGAACAAATCATTCACTCAGCACCGCTTACAGCAAGCAAACAGCCCAACAGGGGCCGAGGGGATCCCCGGAGAGGGCTCATTCGTCAGCCGTGTAAAAGCATGACTAAGATAAGGACTGGCCAGTGCAGAAGGTGGAGACGGTGGGAGTGAAAGCAGTTGTTAGAGCACACAAACGCTCTATGATTCAGCTTTCTCAGCTTGCTCTGAAAGTGCTCCCCAGGCAGAGGTGATAATGCTCAACTTGATGCCTCACTGTTGCTACACAGCACAGAGCAGAGGGAGCTCCCAGGGGGACCGACGCTGCTATTGTGTTACACCAGATATCCTGCTGCTGCTCTTTGGGACAGGAGCTGAAAATCAGACTAATAAACAAACAACGGGGAGGTGTGCTCCACAGCTGACGTGCTCTAAGCCTGTCTGTGGGTGAAACTGAGAGGAACATTGCTATCAGGTCAACGGACATTTATAGAGATGTTTTTCTGTTTCCCTATATCACATTTCAAACCAAAAGTGATGATTCTAAGAACGTGAAAGCAGAATTTCAGGCACAAAGATAGCCTATTTGCAGGGGTGGAGAGTAACGAAGTAGATTTACTTGAGTACTGCACTTAAATACATTTTTTGAGTATCTGTACTTTACTTGAGTTTTTTATTTTTTTGGAACTTATGACTTTTACTTCACTACATTTAAAAGACAAATATTCTACTTTTAACTCCACAGCATTTCTATAACTGGCCTCGTTACTCGTTACTTTTAGGTACAGGTATGAAGTCAGCGGATTAAATATATTTTCTCTTCTAAAATGTGATTTGTTCAAGTGGCGTTATCTATACTTCGTGCATCCTGTTCCACACTCCAGTGTAGTTGGTGGCGGTAATGCGAGTTTTGAGTTGGTTTGCCAATTGCCATTAAACAACAAAGAAGAAGAGGAAGAAGAAGAAGATGACGTGCATGCACTACTGCGATCGGGCCTTTATTTATTTAGATTTATTTAGGTTATTTTCCAGGGCCTTCAAATTTATTTATTTATTTTATTTTATTTTAACTGTAGTATATTCTTATGTATAAAGTTGAATCTATTTAACCTTTTGATTAATAACAAATTGGTTAGTTTTACTCACTATTACTGACTTCTGTTCTCTGTTTGAGTAATCTCTCTTGATCAAGCCTTTTCTTACAGCCCATACCACAAAATAAGTAATAACAGTATGTATGACTCCTGCTGATATTGTATCGGATTGATATCTGCATTGGCCAATACTCTGGCTGCAATATCGGTATCGTATTGGAGGTGTAAAAGTTGTATCGGGACACCCCTAGAGATATTTCACTGTCTTAAAATAATGTTTGGTTATTAATTAATACAATCTTTACTGAGAGATAAACAAGCACTGCAGTTTGTTTTTTGTCTTTTTTGCACTGTTTGGGGGGAGGGATTAAATTTTTTAAAAAAGTCCTTTTGTTGATTCATTAGTGTTCAGTCTGCATTTCCATGGGCTTTGTGGCATATTTTCAAACTCTGTATTCTACATGATCTATAAGCAGGTCAGTGCATTCTGTAGATTGTTTTAGTCATTATGTTCTGTAAGGTCAACGGGAAAATGTACTTTTAATACTTGAGTATTTTTTAAAAGCAGGCACTCCAGTACTTTAACTTAAGTAAAGATTTGACTGAGCAACTTTCACTTGTATTGGAGTAGTATTTAAACATGAGTATCTATACTCTGACTTGAGTACTGGCATTGCGTACTTTGTTCACCACTGCCTATTTGGAAGCCACCAACTACTGGGTGAAGTGATGTTATGTACATGGTTTTATCAACCTCAGTGGATCCATTCAAAAAAACGGAATCAGCTGAAATCAGGTGGTGGCAGAGTAGCTTAGTAAGAGCTTGGACTGGGTCAAGTCTGTTGAAACATACTTAGAAGTTGGTTTGACAGCTGGGGAAATGCAAACTGACTTCCTGAGGCAGTTGGTACAAACTGGTTATGGCAGTTGGTAATCCAGCTGAAGGGGGTTGGTGTCCATTGCAACCTCTAACTTCATCGCACATACACATCTGCCAAGGAAGTAGGGTTGCTGGTGCAGTTGCGAATTGCTGACATGGCTCTGAATCCTGACCTAAAAGCACCAGGGGAAGTTTATTGTTCAAGCTTATGACTTAGGAGTAGAAACATGTGTAATATGGCAGTGTTAGAATGTGAAGAACTAGAATGTATCAGCAGATTATTAATGTAGAGTGATCATAGGATCATCCCTGGGGCTGATTCTACTTGCTATGGTTCTTTACTTCACCTTCTTTCCATACAGCAGAGCAGATATTATGCTAAAAAATGAAACTGAAATGAAGGATAGCTTCAAAAAGAGCCATCCCTAGGTTTTTTGAAACTGATATGGTGTTTTGCACACCTACAAGATACAAAAATCACAGAAACATTTAAATTCTCTCATTTGTTCAGTAAAGTGTTCAGAAAGAAGACAAATATAAGTATATACATTTTTTGTAGATGACCCCAACATCCAATTTACCCAGTGGTTTCAACTGTAAAATGTCAAATACTTGCATACTCTGTGCAACATCTCACTTCTGAAGAGAAGTTAAACTTTGATATTACTGCCTTTCTGGATGATAATTTGCAAACAAGTGTTAATAAAAAGCACAGACAGAATTTAAATTCTCTCATTTGTTTTGTTCAGGTTTCCCAACGAGAAATTCAAAAGAAGACATATTTTTTGTAGAATGTCCCCTACTTATCCAAGATGCAATTTGGGTTCAACTGTAAAATGTCAAATACTTGCATACTCTGTGCAACATCTCACTTCTGAAGAGAAGTTAAACTTTGATATTACTGCCTTTCTGGATGATAATTTGCAAACAAGTGTTAATAAAAAGCACAGACAGAATTGTTAGAAAACTAAAAAAGTGATATTGCCTCTTAAATAGTGTGATGCAATTGATTTTTCCACATTGCCGACACCAATAAGATATTGGAAATGATGAAACCAGCTTATGAGGATAAATCACATGGATCACAGTCACACTGAGTGTTATCTATTAAGGATTGGGTGTCCAACTGCTGTAAGGTTACAATAAGTGTCATCTTTAGTTTGGTGGCAGGGATTTTGCCAAGAAGTCAGACACTCATTGGCTTGAAAGCTGAGCAACGTATTTTCTTGAAATTTTGGCAAAATTGTGCAAAATAGCTGCCAGATCTTTTTGTACATTAACTGAAGTGTATGGGGAATACTAGCCTTGCAGAGCAGACAGACCTGCCTGATTCTGGAATCCTGCAGGTCCGTCTTGCCAGCCTCCGTTGTCCAATGAATTCACTTGGCTGAATTCTTAATGGCCTAATCAGGGAAGAGAGGCGGGAGCAGCAGAATGCGGACGTCACGACAACCGGAAGTTGAGAACCAGAAGTTGAGAACAGACATGCCGATTAGCCTATTGTCCTCATGGCTATTCAGTTAAACTTGGTGAAATCTGCCCTCCTCAGAAGTTTACTTGTAGGGATTGTCTTTGACGAGGTTCATGTCACATATAAGCATTAAATGAATCATCTGTGTGGTACAATTTAGTGTAAGATGATAGTATAAGGCCGTTAGCTGTTAGCAGCTAAGTTAGCGGCTAACAGTCATTAACTGTTGTTAGCTGTTAGCGGCTAAGTTAGTGGCTAACGGCTAACGGTCATTAACTGTTGTTAGCTGTTAGCGGCTAAGTTAGCTGCTATGGCTAACGTCCATGAACTGTTTTTCACTGTTGTTAGCTATTAGCCGTTACATTAGCCACTATGTATGCTACATTATAGGAGGCAACCCTGCTTGATGTGGATTGGTCTGTGATGAATGTGACAAGCCAGAGGATTGTCTAATCACAAGCTTTTGTTTTTTTTAAACGTTTTGCCCCTGAAAACAAATTTAAAGGGCTCCTACCCAGATGGACTAGTGAAATAATTCTGTGGCAGACATATGGAGCTGTCCATCTGGCTTTTCAGGTTAGGGGAATACTGCATGTCATGTGAATATGTGTTTGAGTGGCACAACAGGTTCGGTGAAGGTAGGGTCAATGAACATCCTTGGCACCCATGTTAATTAAAAACTCCTGAAAACATTCAACTCATTGTAGTCAGGGATCATCAATGACTCAAATAAAGAATGAGAGCAGAAATGGTGGAATTTGAAAATGACAAAAGTGTTTGCCAAAGTTTCCTCAAAAGCTCTGACTCCTGATCAAAAAGGAAAATGCAAGCGAACTGTAAAGACATTTAGAAACAAATTAAAGTAAACCCAGTTTTCTTAGAAAGAATTATGACATGATGTGAAACATCAGTCAGTGCTTTGGAAAACTCCATTGTCACCAAGGATGAAGGAAGCACAGCAAAACAAGTCCAAACTTAAGGCCATGTTGATGTTTGTGTTGACAACAGAGGGATCATTTTGGGGGAGTGGGTCCCCAAAGGGTCAACAGTGAATGATAACTATTACAAACAAGTGCTAGAAAAACTGAGAGAAAAGTCTGGAGAAAGTGACCACAGATGTGGAGAGATGGTTTCATTCTTCACCAAGACAATGCTCCAGTTCACACTGTGCTTTCAGTACAGCAGTTTCTGTCTCAAAAGTGCTTGCTCACCCTCCCTCGGCACGGTTTGTCTATTTCCTTTGTCCTATAATCAAAGCTGTGCTCAGAGGAACAGGTTTGGAGTCTGTGTCAGAAGTTAAAGAGGCTGTGAGGAGTTTCTAAGTAATTGCAAAAAAGTCTCACTTTTAGATATATGCCTGATGGAAATACACACTTTAAGATGAGTTTTATAGCATCAAAATAGGTTATCTATAAATGCTATTCCTTAGCTTCTTGGTTGGGTCAGACAGGACAGGAGCTTAGACACGTCTTAGAGCACCGGGCTGTTAGTAGCAATATATAGCCGGCTACAAAACTACGATACTACGTTTTTCAAAACTTGCTTGTTGTCACACATCAAAACATACCGCTATGTAACTAGAAAGAGAAACATTACCTCGTTGCTTTGCATCCTGTAAGTTTTTGAAAAACGAAGCTGTAAATCATTGCAGACTTCTGAGGAAGGTCCGGGCTACAACACAACGAGCACACGCTTTGGCTTCGGTAATGTGTTGTGGTGCGTTCCAGTTGTAGTCAGAAGTAGGAATTTCCAAGTTCCGACTCTGAGTATGAAACTGCAGCTGGAACGACCCCTGAAGTCAGAATTTTCTACTGGGAACTCGGTGAAACCTCGTCACCCCCGAGTTGACAATCGAAGATGGATGCCCCCAGTGTGAACAGTTATTTAGCTCCTGTAATAATCAATTTATTTGCACTTCTGACTGGGGTGTGTCACTCTAGATCAGCTGTATACATAGTATTGTTAGATTTATATTTACAAAAATGCTGCCATAGTGGTAATCACATTCTTCATGTGATATTTGTGAACAACAACGCAGGGCATGCTAACAACAGCTAACAATAGACAGGTAGATCGGCATGTTTTTTTCAGACTTCAACTGGAACGCCGATAAGTCGGAGATGATGTCACTCCGAGGTTGCTGGAACGCAGCATTACGACAGTCGCCGCGCGTGCTCATGGGTAGCAGAGTCTTTGTGTCGCCAGTAATAGATTCTCCACACAGTCCCTTTAAGATAAGAACATAAGAGATTCTGAGACAACTGTCTGAGGACGACCTGCTGCACTGCTCTGATCATGGCCGGCCTAAATGCAGCGAGGGTTAATGCAGAACGAGGAGACTGAAGGACGAAGACACTGCAAAATGTTCATGCTCAGTAAAATTGTAGAATGGTTTTAGTCTTGTTTTTCAACAGCCACATCTCATACAACTCATTCAGGAAGGTTTGCAAAAACCAATCAACTGACACTCTTGACCGAAAGTGTATTCTTAGAATTTCCTCTTCATCCTGCAGTTTCCTTTTATTCCTTTTTGGACAGCAAGACAAATTTAAGAGCGAGAGTGCCAGAAATAAAGCAACAGAGTGTGAGAGAGTAAAACAGGGATGATGGAAGCATGGAGTCGACAGAAGAGTAAGAAAAAGGAAGACAGGGAAAGTGTCTGCAAAAAAGGAAAAGATGGACGACAAGGATGGACGACAAGAAGACGTGCCGTGAAGAAGTGATAAAGCAGAAAGAGGGTGTGAGAGAGAGCAGAGAGAGACGGGTGGGGAAGGAGGGGGGGAGACTGTGCAAGGCCGGGAACACAGAGCAGCGGCCGGGGGGATGTTTAGATAGGTGCAGGCTGCCACTAGGAAGTCCACGCTCCAGTATAAACAGGCCGCCACACAACCCAGCACTCCCAACTGTGGGAGAAATCTGCCCTGAGACGCACGGAGCGGCGCTGGCCAACTGAGCGAAGGAGGGAGGGAGGGAGTGGGAGGTGGGAGGCAGAGGAGGATGGGTACACGGCCACTTTCAGATCCCCGCAGAATATATACACAGCTGAGTCTGGCCTCTGGACCCATTTCCTCTCACTTCCCTCGCCAAGGCCCAAGTTTGACTCCTGAGGCCGTTTTGGCTGCTCTTATCTCTGCGTAATCTCTACCTCAAATACCCCCCAAAACACACGCACATCCACTGAACATTCATGCAGTAACGTCTGTGCTGTACTGTCCGAAACCAAATCATTTTGTCAGACTAGCATATGGGAAACAGCAGATTTGTTTTCAATATGGAAAAGCAGTTATGGCCCATCTGACTATTTAGTTTTTTAATTATAGAAGACATATACTTGTGAATAAACCCATTGATTCAACATGAAAATTATACATTTTCAGTTATTTTTGTGACAAGTTACGTCTTCAGTCAGTGAACAGCTTTGATAACCAAGAGGGTAATATGAAAAACATAACCACTGTCTAAGGGTTGAACAGTTACAATTTGAAAGATATTATCAACCCTAAAATTACAATAACTATAGAATATATAGCTGCCAAAATGTGGGTATTAATCAATATTTAGCCTATATATAATAAAACAAATGAAAATAGCAAGACTTAATCTAAGGAGCTAAACAAAAAAATCCAAATGAGTTTCAGTCAAGTAAGAGAGCATTTCCTGGCTGCTAAAGGGAGATTCAAGACTACACTAACATCAAATTTCAGCTTAATATAATGGCAATTAGGCCTATTTTTGATGGTTTAGTTATTTTTTTTTACATTATCTCTATACAACAAATGTTATGGTCCACCACACAATATAAGGTTTATGCCTCAGCTGCCCTATATTTACAGCACTGGTTTGAAAATCTTCTCTTTTCATGTTTCCATGCATTCTGTTAATACACCAGTATGTATATGCTCTTTAACACATATATATTTATGCTAAAATAAAAATGTAACCGTTACCCATAAGTTTAAATGTACTGTTTTGTGAAAAAATACTAAAAGAAACAAAAATATTATTTTTTAAATAAGATGTAAATTAAAGTTATTTTATTGCCTTATTGGACTTGAAAACTAGATCAGAGTTCACTTCTTTGATCCACACCATCAGAGTTTGGATGAGCTCTCACAGCAGCCCAAAAGAACCAAACTTTCTACGAAAGAGAACCAAAGTTTGTTTGGTCAGCACCAAACGTGGTGTAAGAACCCTGATAGCCACTTACTCAATTATTTTAGTATTGAAGCACATCAACAGTCAATGTGGCAAATGTAGACTGACATGCCTCAAATGGACTTTAGGGCACTTTCACATTGGGTCCACTTGTTTCGAACTGTGCTGCGGCGCGTTTTGCCCCCCTCCCCCTCCCCCGCTGGCTTGTATTCACACTTGCAACATCGAACCGTGCCCAGGCCCACTTGTGTATTTACTCAGTTTGAAACAGCAGGGGGCGATATGCACGTAACTGGTTACCAAACCTGCTACGGAGGAGAACGAAGAAGAGGCTACCATGGTAACCATTTCCTACACCAAACAACCAATGTTTACCTTTCGCTCTCATCTACATTTTCCTTCAAATGTGTTTTTTTATCGTGTTTGAGACGGCATCAGCAACCTTCTGGACCCTCGTAAATCATCGTAATCCTCAACCAGAATAAACAAATCGACAAATTGAGTAAGCAAAAGATTCAACCGCGGGATTAACAGGAAGTAAATAATGAAGGACTTTACCCATAATTCAGTGCTTCCAATACCCATAATGCATCAAAAGTAGATCGGTTTCGACCACTTTGTTTCACACCAGTGAAACTGCACAGAATGTAAGGAGATGGAGTGGATCGAGACCACCCCTTCAAGGAGGTCTCAGACCGGCTGATTTGGTGAGCACCAAAGTGCGGTGGTTGCATTCACATTGATACAAACGTACCAGACCCTGGGCCAAAACTTCTTTGGTGCGCACTAAATATGGTTGATGTGAAAATGCCCATAGACAACATGCTCACTGCTGGCATTCTTGAGCCTACACACTTCATGCATTAGGGATGAACTGGACTGGCCCCAGGACTGATCCTTGAGGCACACCACTGATAAAAATTAGAAGGCTAGAGCTTTTAGGCAAGAGATCTTTTTTTTTCTTTGGTTCATGACATCTTTACAGTGATGATGCCCATGTTTGGAGCCTCCAATCTGTCAGTAATACCTAACACAATAGCACTTTATGCCTGTGCAGCTTACAATATGTTTTGTGTTTTCAGCCTGGTTTGTTTTGTTTCTGATGGTTTTATTTCTGCTTCGTCAGAGTTGTTATGTCACGCTGCAGTCCTGGAACTGTTAGGCTGTTTTTCCTGCTTTTCATTGTTTTTGTATTAACTACTAACTAAAAGGCCCTTATTTGTACAATGCTGCCAAACTCCTCTGAGCTTTTAGCTTGTACAGCTAGCCTGTCTTTTTCATGCCTTTAATTCAGAATGTCATGTTTTTAAATAGCTAATGCAAAATTTGGCAGGGGGAAACATTTGAAATGGGCTTTTTGGCTATCATGTTCAGATTTACAACAATCATAACCAATGTCAGTTATTTCTATGCAAAAACAGAGACTTTAGTGTCAGTGCAGTTTCAACCCCAGTTTCCTTCTTTTCTGTCCAGATGAGGACGTTTCGTTCTGTAGGAAATACAAAAACACCTCCACACCAGCAGATGACCACATACTCATTCATACATGGTACAGTCTCTGCCTCTTCACTCACATTTTGTGGTTTCGGTGCTATGCTGAGACTTTTCAGGGGAAATTCCTTTAAACATGAAACCAAGTGAAAACATGGACGATAAGTGAAGGGAAACATTCAACATTCCAAGAGAACCGACGCGCTGTCAAACCCCTCTGTCACCCTGGACTCTTTTTACATCACGTCCCGCCAGGCTTCATGTTCCCCTCTGCGTCACCTGCAGGAGAGCGAGCAGTATCCCTCATGTGCGCTCACACATACTGCACCCTTCAAGGGACTCCATCTGCACCTGGTCCAGACACCTCTAAGCTCAGTGAGGAGAAAGGCCAGTCTCTCCATGTTTAGTCTGTTCTCCAGTCCTTTCAAAGTGTGACAAGACCCATGAGAGGCTGAGCTGCAACTGAGAGGACTTACAGTGTCATGACAGATTCACAGCTCTTCTCCTGTGGACATATATTCAAAGGAATATTTACCCAGCCTCTGTCACTGTGATAAACTGTGGGTGGAATTAGGTTTGGAGAAAGGACAAGTTTGTAGTTTCGTGTTTTTGATTTTATTCCTACAATAAATCAGCAGCTGCTACAGAAGAATCTCATACTCCTGCACCGACTGGCTTAGCGGTGTCTGTCCTCAGGATGGATTGTTGCATTAAATGTTGTAAAACTATACTTAAAATCGCAGCACAGATCCCACACTGAACACAAAGTACTTATGAGCTGGGGCTTGCTGGATATCAGCATGCTCACTGCACTTTTTACACCATAGGTCAGTGGTTTTCAGAATCAGAATCAGAAATACTTTATTGATCCCCAAGGGGAAATTTGGTTGTTTCAGTTGCCCATAGCAGTAGGAATATCAAATAAAGACATTAAAATGGATAAGAGCATAAAAATAAAGTACAAAATAAGCACGCTGCCCATGCAGAACCATCAAGATACATCACTACCTTATGAAGGAAAAATAAATCAAACTAGAAAAGCACTCGGAGAGAGCAGACCTCCGCCAGCACCACAGTCCTCTCCCATATTGTGATTTTTACCCAAAACATTAGTCCTACCTTTATTTCATGTAAATATTTAGATTCATTGACCGTGAAAACATACTATTAGCAATTGGTTTCATAATGATATCTATTTTAGTTCAGTAGTCATTCACGAAAATCGTATTTTTCGTCATGGCGGATCCAGACGCTGATCAGGATCAACACCAAAATTGAATCAGTTCTTCCTTTTCCCATGCTGAACATTTCCTGAAAATTTCATTAAAAATCCATCCATATTTTTTTGAGTTATTTTGTTCACAGAAAGACAGACAGCCAGACAAACTCTCCCGAAAACACAACCTCCCTGGCGGAGGTAATAAGTAGACTGAGACAATGAACAAGGTCAAGGAATTTACACTATTATACTATTAACATTACCAATATTTACAATTTTCAGACATTTTCTGCTCGAGGCACACCTAACCTCTTTAACTTTTGCTACAGTATAAGTAGGGCTGGGACCTGACAAGTTGTTATTGATACCAGTGCCATAATTATTGAGCCGATTCCTTGATGATTACAGTACAGATTCTTCCTGGTTTCCTGTGTGGGTAAATGTTGGCTTTGACAGGTTGTCAGTGGCAACAATGCCAAACAAATGTCACTCAATGCTATGATGCAGTAAGCGTCTATTTGCTGAAAACTGTGCCACGATTTTGACTTGTTCTCATTTTTGCTGACTGCCTCTTGGTTACTTTTTTTCATTTGCAAAGCATGCGGAACAAAGTGGAAGGAACGGATCAGGGGATTATTAAGCAAAAAAAACTAATGGTATAGAATTTTTGTAGGAGATCGGTGGATTGGTTTTAATTTCCATCCTTACTTTAAAAAGTAATATGTTCATGTAACTTGAATTGGAAATGTGTGCTTTGGTTTAAAAGTTAAGTTTGATTAAAACTGCTTTAACTTAGGATTGACTATTATTTTAACCTTTATTGGCCCCCTGGAAAGCTAACCTGACACGAATTCGCAAAGACACGCATTGAGCTTTCATTCAAAGTCAATGCCAAGACGCGTTTGGACGCAGATTCGTCCCGGGCAGCGCGTTGGATGCGGTTGGTGCGGCGCGTATGGAGCGTTAGGCGTGTTTGGGGCGTCAAACGCCTCTACACTCGAGTTGAAAATATTGAACTTTCGACGCAAATTCGCTTGACGCTGTGGCGCGGCAGCCAATCAGCGATGACATTCCCCCTGACGTCATTGATTTGATGATGTGTGACACTCCGGCCACCTGCTTCAGCTCAAACCCCTCTGAAAGATGGAGGAGAGGTTGATCCGCGCTGTTTGCCATCATCTGGAGCTATACGATTCAACGTGAGTACTCTCCAGAGATAGGAACAAAAAGGAGCAGGCTTGGGTGAAAGTCGCTGAGGAGACAGGTTTTGAAAGTAAGTTCTGTAAATATACGTTTACAGCTGGATTTGCCTGCACGGGTCATCACTGAGTCCGACTTGCTCCGGCTCTCTACTCCGTCTGTGCAGTGACACGCGTCGCCCCTCAGCTTGTCAACATGGTCCAGCGTCCAGCCTCGGGCACTACTCGCATTTAAATCCGCCAATTCGCGTCCGGTGTGGCCATAGCATCAGGCTGAGCCCTTGAATCTTTCCCCTTTTTGCTGCCTTATGTGCTGAGGTAGTGCTCAAACAAAGCAGCTTGCTGGTGGATAAATAAGTTCCGGTAAATGTGTTGATTACAGTGTGATTTTAGGCCTCAAATGTAGCAGTAAATAGGCTTAGTTTCCAAGCACCATCAATCTGTACAGAGGCAGAGCTGATCTCCATTACCCTAGTGTTTATGCTGTTTATATTTACCTCACACAACCCCTCTGAAAATCCCAAACTATCCCTTTAAAGTATTTTCAGATTTATGTGCTTCATGGATGACTCCACATTTTTAACAAGAGGAAAGAAACATTTTAAACAAAGCTTAATTGAATCTGTAGCTTTGTATTGTGTTGCACTCTAAAATATTTTGATCTGAAAAATTCTCCAAATGGCCCCTAAAGCTCTGCTGGCTGCCCAGTTATCATCAATGCCCATTTTTTAAAGCTCCATCATCAGAGATGATCACACTTCAGCCTCCAGTGCTCTGTATCATGTGTCGTGGCTGAGTGCCTTGGCTAATTTAGTAAATTTCGACCGAAGACTAAAGGAGTGTGAGGAGGGGGGGAGGATGAGTGGCCAAACAAGAGTGGACCAACACCCAATCCAACACATCAGCTCAATGATATATACACAACCATACGCACACACACACACTGAATGACTGCCAGTAAACACTAACAAGTCCAGCAGCTCTTCCTGGAACAGAACCATGAAGCAGCTGTGAGTCCCAGCAGAGCCCGACTCTCCCACTCGCTGGGCCTCTCACAGCAAACACGCGCACACCCATGCCCGCACACACCGATGGACACAACGCACAATAACACACAAAAGCTTACAAACACTATCATTATCTTATCTGTCCCATAAAGTTTAAAGACACTGATTCTCACTGTCTTTGTTTCTTTTTAATGATCTGGGGGGTTGACTAATCACACAAAAACCTTCTGTGGTGACCAGCATCTCAGACCCTTCAGAGGGATTTATGATGACTGACATGGAAAACTAAAAGCTCAGCGTATCTTTGGGTTGCCAGTGGTTTTGAAACAGATAATTCAAATGAATAATGGAGTGGTTATTCAGTTAAAATGTCCAAAATCATCATTAGAATATGAATTGATTCTCCTCTTTATGGTCAAAATGTATGAAGGAGTAAACACAATGATATATTTAAAAACTTGATTATTTTGGAGCACAAAAAAATCCTCTTCTAAAGCATTGCTTTTAAGTTTTAAGATGTACAGATGACAAGGTGTAAATCATACAAAATTACAAATTACAAAATACCGGTGCATTGGTCGGGAAATTTTGAAGTAGCAAACATCAGGGACCAATATTGCAAAACCCATCAAAACAATAACTCTATCCATCTATCCATCTATCGATCTATCTATCTATCTATCTATCTATCTATCTATCTATCTATCTATCTATCTATCTATCTGTCTGTCTGTCTGTCTATCCATCCATCCGTCCGTCCGTCCGTCCGTCCGTCCATCCATCCATCCATCCATCCATCACAATACAATACAATGGAAATCAGTGTTGGCTTGTCTGTCTTTGTCTATGAACTACAACCATTTTCTAGCAAAAAATGAAACATTTCCAGTTTCCACTATTTCATACCTCCAGAGCCACTTCCACAGACCAAGGGGATAAACCAACAAAATAATAAACATTAGTACTTGCTGAAAATTATATTACAGGAATAACATAAAATGCCAAAAAAGCAACATGAAGTGTTTTTAACTTGAGATATGAAAAACCTGTCAGCTAAACAAAAAACAAATGAAACAAAGCAGCAATTAAACATAAAACAAATGTCGTGATCTTTGACTTGCTGTTACACCTGATAGTAACCAGGTTACAAAGTATGAACTTTAACATAACAATACTTTTGTGTCTTACCGTGTTCATATCTAAAAATAGAGAAACATCATTTTCCACCACAAACCCACATGTATGAGATCATGCAGGTTTTCCATCAATACACCTTTTCAGAACTAAAAATAATCATAGGTACTTCATAAGTCAGTAAAGTTGATTTGAATAATGTAAAAATGTAGCATGAGATTGATGTAACAGGTCATATTTGTTCTGTTATGGTGGCTTTCTCTGACATTTTCCTCACTGCAAGAGGCCATGACAGAGCCTGTGTTCCCTCAAGTTTTATTCTTATGTGGCTTTATGTGGCAGTATTTCCATTTGCACAATATTAAACAGTTATTAAAATGTATATTCATTAAATATCATAAATAATGTAAAATGCATAAACTACACACTCTAGCAAAAAAGACTAAAATCATCTTGAATGTCAAGTTAAGGAATATGGTTGCAAACAAAAACTGATCCCTCGGTCTGCATGTTAGCATCTGAAATGGTTGCACACACTACAAGATAATTGTCTTGATAATAGTCTCAGGTCCCTGCTTCCAACTAAAGACAGCAAGGGCCTGAACATCTGGATGTCCTAAAGATTATCTTTCCTGATCATCCTGTGGTGTGAGGTTATTAAAAGTTATTTTTCCTCTCAAAAATTTGGCTTAGAAGAGGATCTGAGCCGCTCAGATCAGAAATCCTGATTTGCTTGGAGTACAAAGAGCATGTCAACAAGTTGGCTCCCAATTTCTGATGTCCGTCTAACTCATATTTCACCTTTACTCTCACTACCATTGCTTCGTTTGCTTCCAGCTATAACGAGCTTGCTCCCTAATCTGGCTTCGTTCTTGTCCATGTGACAAAACACACACGAGTGTGCTCCTCCCTGTGCTCTAATCATATCAAGAATTCGGATTATAAACACTGAACACGTCTAATACTTACAATTTCAAGTCAGGGTTTCCCCAATCCTCTTCCAATACGATGCTGGGGAATAAAGTAACTCTTCACGTCACACCACAGGGTAATCAGGAAAGATAATCTTGTGGACCGGAAAAATAAGGCCTCTGCTGACTTTGGTCGGAAGGTGAGATCTGAAACTACATTTGGGCAGATGATCTTGTAGTGTGCACATCAGTGTAGACCAGGGTCAGGCATCTATCAATACCAAAAGGGCCACATTAATTTTTCTTAAGTGCCCGAGGGCCACACTGTTACATATTGTTGGCACTGTCTACAAAGAAAAATATATAAATAAACAAAAAATGTCAAAGATAAAGCTTAATGAAAGATTATACCAACATTTAAATATTCTAACTGAAACACAATTGAAAATTAAAAATGATCTAGATGAGTGTGTCACATATTTAAAGCTAATTTAAGCTTCTTTTTAATGCAATAAAAGAACAAATGTTTACCAGTTTTTAAAGCTCAAATATATTACCATTACCATTGTTTCCAAGTATGTTTTTTTTTACCAGTACTGTAAGTTATATTTTAATGCATCATAAGATACTTTTAGAGACACAATCATAGCTAAGTAGGAACTTAAATGACTTGTACAAAACAACGCATGTCCCAACAATCTAAGGTTAGTAAAATATTTTATCACCGCTCCAGATTTATGCATTACATGGCACTGGCCACTCATGATGTATCATTTTAGCAGCTGTTGTTTTGTTTCTTAATTTTTCCAATTTGTTTTGTTTTTTTGTGGAAATGACTGGTGGGCCGCATTGAGCGAGGTGAAGGGCCACATATGGCCCCTGGGCAGCAAGTTGCCCATCCCTGGTTTATACTTTACCATGCAGATTGAGAGCCCAGTTTGTTTGCTTCCATATCCATTAACTTGAATTTAAAGATTGTTTTTGCCATGGAGAGGGAAAAGGTACGGTTGGCATGAATGATGGATGAAATGACTCTTAGGACACCTCACACCACGGGATAATCAGGTAAGCTAGCCAGGTAGTTGGTCTTTTGTTGACATTGGTTGAGAGTGGGGACCCAAGCTGAAAAAAATAGTCTTAAAAAATCTTTGTGTGCCCTGCCTTAGGAGTTCTCTGAAAGGGAAGGTCATACAGTAAGTAGAAGTGAAGCTAAAGTGTGAAAACCCCTAAAACTCCCTATTTCTGGCACATAGATGACAGGACAGATAAGATGCAATTTACCAGTTATTGAGGCATTTCCAGATCCTTCCAGCTCCAGTGTTGACTCACTGTCATTTCTGCCTTCCAGAGAAAACACATCATAGATCTACTCAGTCAGCTGTTAGCCCTCCACTTTGATTTTTCACTGATTTAAGAGCACATAAATGGTACCACTGAAGGTGAAATGTTTGAAGAAACTTCTCTGTTCCAGCTCAGTAAAGAGATTTCTATGCAAATGACCAGAAAAAACGGAGTTTGCTTTGTTGATTAGGTCTAATTTTGTAAATACAGGCTGATTCAGCTGAATCATCCAACATATTAGGCAAGTATTAGCTGCCTTAAATTCCAGTATTTCTGTGGTTAGAGCCTCCTGCTTTTGATCAGGAAAGTCCAGAATTGCGCCACCCAGCAGCAAGTTAGGGGAGTATTTTCGCATTAACTATGGCATCACTGGCAAACTATGAAACATAGGAATGCTTCGAGAGAAATACATATATTTTATTTGTGCCTGTGTGGTGCATGGACAATTTGATTTGTATCGATGTAAAAGAAAGTGAAAGATCTGACCTGATGGAAAGCAGGGATCACTCTCTTACCACATCAGCTTTATAACACGCTGACACTTGAGTGGAAATGTCCCAGTGTTTTATTACAGTGCACAAACACACTCAAAGAGGATGTAAGATGCACTGCTGCACTTTCAGTGACACACTTTCCCAGGCTCTGCTCCGGCGTGCGTCTTGCGTCACTACTTCTGGTCTCATGTGGTTTTTCTGTGGTTTCAACTGCTCCAGTTCACAGAGCGAGCAGCGAGCTTCTAAAACAGCTCTCATGATCACAGATCCATCCTCTCATACTTGCTTTCTCTGTATCGTATTAAAAAAGCAGACGACCAATCAGAACAAACTGAGGGAGATGATGCCAGGCCCGGCATTCCGATCGGGGAAATCTCCTCCAGATTCGTCTGAATGGTGCTGCTGAAGGCCTCGGGTCGGCCCGATCTGGATGTCCTTAGCAGATGCTCCAGCAGGAATTCTGGAGTCTCTCTGTGGTACTGTCTTGTGCTCCAACTCTCTTCCACGCTGATGTGAGCTGCAGCCATTTCATTACATTCCCTCTCGGCCCTGAGGGACGCAGAGCTAAAGAGCACAGTGAGTGATGAAACCTGGTCCCTTACCAGAGCCCTCCGAACCCCTCTGCCCTCTGGCCACACTGTATGAGGATCCAAACCTCAGGGGGAAGACAGTCAGCAGGCTGCGATGAAACAATCCTTTAACTCTGTGGTCCTCAGCTAAAGACAAATGACAGAGATTAAGACTGCAGGAGCTAAATCTCCCTGCTGCTGAGTTTTTAAACCAGGATAAAGATGTTCAAATTGTCTAGAGACGATTAAATCAAGAACCTAATGTGCTGGGACAGAGTTAAAGTGAGAATACTGTTAAATAGTTAGTACACTTAATAAAAAAAATGATTAGCCTTTTTGTTTTCTCTTGCAATCTTTTAAAGCAGAGACCACAAGGATGAGTGAGCCAACCAGATGTGCCTCTTTTTAATATAGGTGAAGATACATTTCATGATTGAACATGCTTCAAGAAAAAAATCCATCATCGCAGCCCTCCATTAATGGCTTCATTAAATCCACTTATTGCTTTTAAAAGTCCCATGTCCTGGATTTTTGACCATTTACATTATGCCACAAGGGTCTAATAAGCAGGAATTTGATTTTAGTTTAATGTAAAAAAAAAAGAAAAGATCGATCTCAGTCAAGGATCAGATGCAGCTCTTTTTTCCTCCCCTTTACAAACAGTCAGAGAAGAGGGGGTAAAGATGCTACAAGAGGCTGTGATAATTAACTCTGTGCTGATTGGCGGCCCAAACAAAGTTTGATAGAAGTTGAGAGGAGGTGTTACAGGCCACACATGTGGGTGGAGGTTGTATAGCTGTGACATCATAAACTCCAGGAAGTGAAAAACAGAGCGATTTGAGTGGCATTTTCTTTACAGAAGCATCGATTTTTATCAGTTTTTACAAGTTGTTCCTGTATTGTTGCTACTCCGTCAGGTCCTGGAGACTAAATGACTTTGACTGTTTTCACTCTTTGCTTTTTTATTCAGGCTCTAATGTGTTCAGATTACTTATAATATTCTAATACATGCTTTTTATATTTCTCCTGAAACAGATGCAATATCCTAACTGCCAAAATGTGCTGTCAAACGGTGCTTTCATATTTATATTAAGCTTTTATATACTTGAAATGTTACTAGTGTAAATTCTTTGGCCTTGTCTATACTCTCACTTTTACTTAAATAATTCTTTACATCTTAAAAATCTGCATATGTTAAATTCTGTCAGACTCTTATCTTAATTTCATGTCTGTATCTGATATTCCTACAGCTGTAATTTGTATCAGAGCAACTGAAACGACCAAGTTTCCCCTTGGGGATTAATAAAGTATTTCTGATTCTAATTATGCTCTGCTCCTTCAAAAAAAAAACAACAACGATAAAAGCAAAGATGATTCATTTGCAACTTTTAAGTCTTCAAAAATATATCCAAAACAGGTGTTAATAGTTGAGAACAGTGCTCTTTGTATCTTTCACAGTCACAAATTTAAAATAACCACTTTGAGCTGTTAAAAGCACATCTCACCCCCCACCCTCCATGCTGTGGTTCAGCTAGTTGTTGCACATACACATCATCATGATGATGACAGCACACCAAGGACAAAAATAACAGAGAAACTAACAAAGTGGATCAGTAGCTATGATATATATGCTGTCTTTAAAAACAAAGTTATTTTTTACTTCACAAGTTATTTAAAACATAATATTTTTACATCAACATGTCGCAGTAACTACCCAAAACAGATGCACACACACATGCACAGAGACGAGCAGCACCTGCTCTGACAGCTAACACCCATCCAGGATTAACTGTAAACTTCAGCCCCTCATACCTCTGTGTGCTCAGACACACACTTCAGAGAAGTAAACACAATGACCTCTGTCTTCTGTTAACATCTCTAACCTGGGCGCCCTTTCAGACGAGGCAACCATCCAGGATGAGCCAGAGCTCAAGCACCAGTCCTCCTGTCTGTCCCCAGCAGTAAAGAGAGCAGTGAGACTGTGCAGTGACCGCCGGTTTACAATCAGTCAAACACAAACGTGTCAGCCCGCTGATCTGTGACACTGCTCCATGCACACAGCACAGAGCCGGCGGCCTGGCAGATAGCCCTCTCAGGTTTGACATTCTTCATTGTTTTTTATTTAATTCACTCGACTTGTTCTCATGACCCACGGCACATCAACGTGACCCTGTGGCGGGGCTGTCTGAGCAGAGATGCAGGTCCTGTATGAGATGACAGAGTGGAATTTAAACATTTCAAACCATTAACAGTGTAGATTTGCTTTTTCTTGTAACTTTGGTCATGTGGAATAAAACAAGTCTATGACAGAAACAGTGAACAAGGACAAATGCAGCTTAGAAAGTATCTTTATCACAGTCTGGAATATTACTGGATAGTGAAACTCTTCTAAAACCTGGATTTTATCATGGTTTTGCTAACAATTGAATCGAGTGAAAATAACTCTGGAGACCATTAATCAATAGATACACTTATAAAGGGATTTCTTCTCCACGGGCCTAAAGGTCGGGAGAGAGTCAGAGAAATATGGTCAATATGGAATAATCAAAATCTAGTCTTCTGCACTGAGGCCTTCCTCTGAGCACTCAGTCCAAAAGTGCTCACAGTGGAAGGAGGGAGTTCTGGGCATGTCACTTATTCCTTTTGGTTATGTTTAGATATCGGAGACAAATAAGACTGGATGGAGTTGTTCTGCTCACAACACTACTGCTGAAATGGATCACTTTACCTTAAAGGGCCTGTGAGGAGTTTCTAAGTAATTACAAAAAAGTCTCACTTTTAGATATAAATACCCGATCGAAATACACACTTTAAGATGAGTTTTATAGCATCAAAATAGGTTATCTATAAATGCTATTCCTTAGCTTCATGGTCGGGTCGGACAGGGCTGGACTGGCCTGGATACTAAACTTCAGGAACAAGACGATTAAAACTAGAGCAAATTTATATTATTCGGACACGTCTTAGAGCACCGGGCTGTAAGTAGCGATATATAGCTGGCTACAAAACTACGGTACTAAGTTTTCCAAAAACTGCTTGTTGTCACACATCAAAAACTACCGCTACGTAACTAGAAAGAGATACATTACCGCGTCGCTTTGCATCCTGTAAGTTGTTGAAAAAAGAACTTGTGAAGCAATGCAGAGTTCTGAGGATGCCACATTCATTGGCATCAAAAAACACACACTTTCACATCTTTTGGTGCGTTCCAGTTATTGTCAGAAGTAGGAATTTCCAAGTTCCGAGTAGGAAACTGCAACTGGAACTTCCCCCGAAGTCTGAATTTCCTACTGGGAACTCGATGAAACCTCGCCACCCCCGAGTTGACAATCGAAGATGGATGCCCCCAGTGTGAACAGTTATTTAGCTCCTGTAATAATCAATTTATTTGCACTTCTGACTGGGGTGTGTCGCTCTTGATCAGCTGTATACATAGTATTGTTAGACTTATATTTACAAAAATGCTGCCGTGATAATCACATTCTTCATGTGATATTTGTAAACAACAACGCAGGGCGTGCTAACAACAGCTAACAATAGCCTGGTAGATTGGCATGTTTTTTTTTCCGACTTCAGCTGGAACGCTGATAAGTCGGAGATGATGTCACTCCCAGTTCCGAGGTTACTGGAACGCAGCATTACGACAGTCGCAGCGTGTGCTCATGGGTAGCAGAGTCTTTATGTCGCTGCGAATAGATTCTCCTCATAGCACCTTCTGTTCTTCAGTTCTGCTCATGTTATGGCAATAATAACTTTCCAAATGTGCAAAAGTTTTTCTGTCTCCTGTGGAAAGCTGCTCAATTAGCTTGAAATTAGATTTGAAAATGATTGTCAAAGAAAAACCAACAGTCTGGTCACCCATTCACTCTGCTTCAATGTCAGTTGCCCATTACTAACATCTTTCTGCCCTTTCACGCCCATTTACATGCAACCGACACAGCAGTGGGAATAAATTGGGACACCAAAGTATTTCTGACATTCTTGCTGAGCTTTAACCAAAAATGTGGAAAACTGTCTTACACTATTAACAAATCCTTTAAGAAATGCCTGGATCCAGCAAAATCAAATAACTTCTTCCTTGTGCCATGACCAACATTCCCCGAACATTAAATCACAATCAGTTGAGAACTTTTTGAGTTATGAGCAAAAATAGTGGAAAACTGCCCTTTTTCACAATGTTAAGAAATCCTTCAAATATATTCCAGGATCAGGATCCAGATTTAGATCACCACCAAAACCTGCTGATTTCTTCCATGTGCCATCACCTACATCTCCTGATTTTTTTAAGAACTATTCGAGAACTATCAAGAGGAAAGACAAATAGACAAATACAAGCCAAGATATAACATCTTTGGTGGTGGTAAATTAAGATTATGTAACAAGATATGTGATTGAGCATCTTGCAACATCTAATGAAAATACCCTACCTTCCACTTGCTGCAATTGTAAATATCTCTACTTATTATATTTTGTCCAGTTTATTAATCCACATCTCATATATTATATTTAATTCTATTAACCCTTAATGCATACTACTACCCTTGTACTTAGCCCTGTACTCCTGCAACACCTGGATTTGGCCTCTGGGAATCAATGAAGGATTATCTCATCTTATTTTATCTTATCTTATATTACTTATGTTGAATGGTCCATGCGGTGGGCCATACCTGCCTTGTGCCATCTTCAAATTCTTAGGCCTGGTTTACACAACAATGAAAACAGCCAGAAACAGAGTTTTCATTGCTTTTGCACCTGCCATGAACACGAGAACAGACCTGGAGTGCCTGGATCTGCAAAATCCGAACCAGGGTCCAGAGTGCAAAGTTTTGAAAATGTTTGGCATCCATCTCTGTTTAAACCGGAATCAGCATTTTCAGGGAAAACAATGACCCACTGAGCCTGAACAGTACCCTTTCAGATGAAGGTTGTGTGCACACCCAGGAACAACAACAACAACAACAACAACAACAACAACAACAGCGAAGGCTGATTAGCAAGCAGCATGTGTGCTGCTTTCTGTGCTTGGTTTGTTATCCAGACAAAAACACTCCTGCGTCTTCGCGAGTCCACTCACTATTGCTGTGTGAAAAGTTTGCCTTTAGCTGAAAGTGTGCACGTGCTATAAAACCGCTGTTTCACTACGAACCCACATTGCCAACTACTTGCTGGCATGCAAGCAACAGCGTTTTCAGTTGTTCTTGTGAATCTGTGTGGATGCTCATCGGTTAAAGGATAAGTTCGGTTTCTACAACTTTCACAGTGTTCATAGAATGAAGCAGAACAATATACTCACCCAGAAGGCTTTCCTGATCCAAACAGTGCTTCGGGAGATATTTAGATCCAAAATCGAGCGGCGGACATCCGTATAATGGTAGTACACGGGGCATGTTAGCGCTGCTCCTAAAACTGCATTAATCGTCCAAAAACTCATCAGTTTCACCAATATTTCATCATGGTCCGCTCACACTACTCCTCCATTACAGTCTGTGTCACTCCAGACATGTTTTGTGGCTGTACTGACCTCTGAGCTGAAGAAGAAGAGCGCTTGCCTCCGCGCATGCGCAGTACTCTCTGGAGAGCTGCCTCTGCGTCCTCCTTTGGATGAGCTCCCGTCTGTAAACTCTGGCTCGAAACTGTAAGGACACCCATCATATTCAAAGTTCTCCTCCACAACATCTTTATCCGATAGGTATTCGTCCATTTTGCACAAAACTGGAAGAAGAAAGTCGTTGTGTAGCCGGCGGTCTTCCCCTGAATCAATGAGCTGTACTGCGCATGCGCGGAGGCAAGCGTTCTTCTTCTTCAGTTCAGAGGTCAGCACAGTCACAAAAACATGTCTGGAGTGACACAGACTGTCGTGGAGGAGAAGCATGAGCAGACCATGATGAAATATTGGTGAAACTAATGAGTTTTTGGACGATTAATGCAGTTTTAGGAGCGGCGCTAGACGTGCCCCGTGTGCTACCATTATACAGATGTCCGCCGCTCGATTTTGGATCTAAATATCTCCCGAAGCACTGTTTGGATCAGGAAAGCCTTCTGGGTGAGTATATTGTTCTACTTCATTCTATAAACAATGTGAAAGCAGTAGAAACCGAACTTTTCCTTTAAGCATTATGAAAGCTGAGTGCTTTTGAAAATGCTCAGCTTCTGGTGACAACATTGTAGTGTAAACGGGGTCTTAGTGGGACTGCCAGAAGGGGCACAGGTGTGGAAGTGCAGGTATTGGGACGTGGCCACTGAATGCTAAAGACTCCACAGCCAAAGGAGTAGAAAAATAGCAGAAGAGTACAACTTCAGAGGATGTTGAATGAAAGAGAAAGTTGATCTATAACGGAAAATCCCTGTTTTGTACCTTGTGTTTATGGTATGTAGTGCTGCGGGGCACATACAGGTGCGATCCTCACTTCAGCAGTAGCTGCTGTAATTATTTGTGAGTTTGGCAGGCGGGTTATCTGCTTGAACAAAGGGAACTTTAAAGAAGATAAGAAACTGTAGCTTGTAGCATGGCGCTGATGCTCTGATAAAAACTTTACACGTGTACAAGTCCACATCTTGGATTGGAGTTAAGAGCCTCTCAAGAGAAGAGAGTGCGCACTCAAAGGCTCGGGTAATGCATGTTGCAACGTCTGTGGGCTTTGTCTTGTGTGTCAGACTGATTGAGAGAATAGTGTGTGTGTTTGAATACGTGTGATTAAGAGGGAGCTGGGGTTGCAGGTGGCTTTCTCCAGTGTTCTGCCAAGAAAGCAGAATACCCCGGGGTGTGGTGGAATAAATGAGAGAGGGATAGAGGTGAAGGAGAGGAGGAAGAGGAGGAGGAGTGCAGCCAGGGCGTAGGGGAGAGCGGAGGGGGATTTTGATTTAGATGGTGGTTATCATAATCGATTAAAAGTTGTTTTCTCTTCAGTCTCAGCGCCCTGTGTCTCTCGCCGGGGCTCGGGTGTGGCTTACAAAGAAGGGCCCGGCCAGATGACTTCATTGCCATATGGTATCTAACCTCTCAGTCACACTCATTTACAACAATACAGCGCTCACCCATTCTCCCAACACTCCCTTTGTTATGCAGCTCTCTGTGACTCTGATAGAGCCATGCCCGTACACAGCGATCAGTCACCCAAAGGTGAGATCAACAGTCAGAGGCCTCTAACCACAGCCAGCCTCCCTCATGTACGCCTCAAACCTCCTGTGAGTGAACTTAAGACCCACACAAGTTTCTCATCGATCAGCTTCTACATGCTTTCGCAATCTATTGTGTCTGCAACAGCAATTTCTGAGGACTGCTTAAACTCACGAGTGATATTTGCTGCTAGTTTGGAATTTTGTTGTTTCCTGTTGTAGAGAGCTGTTGCAGAAGCTTACAAGGGCACGAGGTTTTCTTTTAGAAAGGAAATGAACCAGACGATCAGTTTGGAGTAATGCTGTCTGCCGCCTTTTTGGCTAATTCATTTTCTTGCACTCTAATCCAGTATAGCTCACTTTAGAACAAGGAATAAAAGTACTAAGATGAAGTTAAACAGCAGATCTCTCTTCAGTAACTTGACATCACAACTAGATAGACACCATTGTTTCGACTCTGCTTGCAGTAACAAGGAAAAGATAGACAACGCTTGCTCATCACTACTTAGCTTAGCTCAAACACTAAGAGTCAACCCGTATAGCTAGCCTGCCTCTACCTACAGTCAACAGATGAACTCTTCAGCAACTCTAAATGGTGCAGTGTGCTTGTTGTTACTCAGTTTTTTAGTCCTTTATGTTATGTTATCTTCTAATATCCTTGTATTATTTTCTTCTACTGCTAAACAGAGGCTTTGTTTTCTTGACCTGCTTCTGTGATGGTTTGTTCTAGAGGTGTGACATATGCAAACAAGAACCGATTTTGCAGTTGTGGGTGAGCTGTTCATTTGCGAGCCATTCTTAAATGCAAATTTTCTACAAATTTAAGAATGACTCGCAACTGTTTCAAAATGAGAATGGGATCATACGTTTTAATGAAAAAAAATCGCATCCAAAAGAATGTAGTTTCTCTTTGCAAAAGGCCAGAAGGTAAATCAGTTTGCTTTAAAGGATAAGTTTGGTTTCTGCAGCTTTCACATTGTTTATGGAATGAAGTAGAACAATATACTCACCCAGAAGGCTTTCCTGATCCAAACAGTGCTTCGGGAGATATTTAGATCCAAAATCGAGCGGCCAGAGGTCAGCACAGTCACAAAAACATGGGTGGAGCGACCCCAAACTGTCTTGGAGGAGTAGCGTGAGTGGACCATGATGAAATATTGGTGAAACTAATGAGTTTTTGGATGATTAATGCAGTTTTAGGAGCAACGCTATACATGCCCCGTGTGTTACGATTATATGGATGTCCACCGCTCGATTTTGGATCTAAATATCTCCCGAAGCACTGTTTGGATCAGGAAAGCCTCCTGGGCGAGTATATTGTTCTACTTCATTCTATAAACAATGTGAAAGCTGTAGAAACCGAACT
Source organism: Scarus forsteni (assembly GCA_036419115.1). NCBI lineage: Eukaryota > Metazoa > Chordata > Actinopteri > Labriformes > Labridae > Scarus > Scarus forsteni. The sequence continues at coordinate 7,561,738 of JAZDUH010000270.1, forward strand.
TATCCTTTAACACAGTTCAGGGTATAGCAAACATTATTTTAAAAAATGATTATGGTGGCATTTTTGTTTTTCATGTTGTCAGATTACGAACCAAAGTCCTTTTGTTGATCCGTATTGTTTTTGTACATGAAATCAAGTCAGAAAAGGGTCATCAGATGAAAATGATTCAGGCTATAAATTTGAGGCCTGTATTGCAAATCTATTTATCAACTTATTATTTATACTGCTTGTCCCTCTCAGGGTTCAGGGTGGGGGTGGGGCTTGTGAGAAAGAAGGGTTCACCCTGGATTAGTCACCAGCAAACCATGCATCCATGCACAAGCTTCTATGACCGCAGCTTTGGCTAATTTGAGTTGCAAATTAACCTAATGAACATGTTTTTAGTTAGTAGTGGAAACAGGGTGCCCGGAGTAAACCAACACTTGCATTGAGAAGACAACAAACTCCGCACAGGAAAGCTCCATCCAACAGGAGGAGTCGACCCTATGAAGTTGTTTCTGAGAGACACCAGTACCTCCTGCACCACCATGCCTTCTAGGTTTGAGAAGTGAAAATATGACAAAGGATACCGTGCCTCATGTTGCAGGAGACTGTGATAAGTGAAATCATCATTAAATAGATTAAAATTACTATATTTTGTAGTTTTCTTGATTGCAAAAAAGTCAACTTCTGCAAAATTACATGCTTAAGGATCAGAGATAAGTGTATTCTAAAAAAAGAGCAATGGAAACTAAGATTTAAGATTGTATGTGCACTGAAATAAAAAGAAACATGAGTACTAAATGCTAAAAAATACTTGGTTGAGGTTGCCCACTTTGACTTGAAAAATATTTCCAACGTCCTTCTTGACTCTGATGGTTTTCATGTGATTTCCATCAGAACCTTTGCCATCCAGCTGGCAGCAAGCTTTGGCTCAGGACTCCATCCAACTGTGTTATCTTCACAATACAAGCCTGTTTACAGCAAACAAATCAAACCACATAATTGCACGGCACAAAGTATACCTGGATACGACCAGACCCACAATGCTCATCCAAATTCCAGAAACAGCCTCAAACTGCCGCTAGAACCCCAAACCAAAAGTTGAGGCATCACATACTTCTGTAATTACTATGTGTTTTGGAGAAATGCTGCCTGTATAGGAGTCAATAGAATTAAGGCTTACAGTAAGCTATGTATATTGACAAGAGTATGAAGAGAGTGAGGAGCTTTTAGACAACATGGTGAGCCAGAAAACTCTCACTGATGACGGTATAAAATATGGGATGCATTACGGAAGTGACAGAGTTTAGGACGAAGACACAAACAAACACATAAATCCGCCACAAAGAGACACATCCAGAGGATTGTGGAGACAGGCAGTCATCCTCTGCCACGGCTATCTCTGCCTCACCCCCTCCCTCCTCCCTCTCCTGCCTCTATCGCACCATCTCTGCAGCCTTAACCCTCACTTCCTTGGCATTGCTCCCTCTGCCCTTTTCCGCCCAAACTCATCTGTCTTCAGTTTCCTTTTCCAGTGCCAGGAGTGGACCGGGTCCCACTCCCTCCACCCCACTTTCCTCCTCCTTTTGTTTTCCGGCCCCAGGCCCAGACACAGCCGGTTTGTACCATCAGGCAAAGACAGTTGTCTGGAGCCTCGTGCTCTGAGGAGCCTGAAGATAAAGTCATTATACAGGAGGTAAGTGCCGCTAATGAGGCGTGAGTCTAGAACTGGGCTCAACAGTTAGTCAGGAATTTTTGCTATGTTGCAAGCTGTCTAAATTGCACAACTAGAGTGGCAAAGTTTGGACAAGTGTGAAAAAGTTGTGTGTGCAATTAATGCACGACACTCAAAGGAACACTCCAACATTTTTGTTATTTACGTGTCTTACCTCTCTCCCAAATCCATAACAAGCAGATAGACAACATTCTCTTGACTGTGCGTCTAGTAACAAGGAAGAGGCGGCTAAAGCTTAGTTAGCTTCGCTCAAACACTGGGAGTCAACAGGTAGTGTTAGCCTGTCTCTGCCTACAGTCATCAGATAAGCTCTTCAGCAACTCTGTCCTGTGAGCTTGTTGTGACTGTTTTTTTTTTTAACCCTTTATTTTACGTAATATTTTATTTTCTCTGCATTACCTTCTTCTACTCCCAAACATAGGCTTTGTTTTTTTGGCCTACTTCCACGGTGGTTTTCGTGAGAGATGTGATGTTCGCAAATGAGTTGAGTCCTTTGAAAGGCTCTCTTAAGTGAACGTTGAGAACTGATTTGCAGTTGCTGTAAGTAAGCCATTCGCTTTTGAGCCATTTTTAAATGTAAATGTCCTGCAAATTTAAGAAACAAACGTTTCACTCAGAACTGCGAATCAGTTCTCATCATTCACGTAAAAGAGCTGTTCAAAAAACTAAACTCTTTCGTGAACATCACATCTCTTTTGGAAACCACTGCAGGAAGGTCAACCAGGCAAAGCCTCTGATTAGGGGTAGAAAATGATAACGAAAAGATAATGAAGTATAACTTAACATTTAGGGGAAAAAAAGATTGAGTAACAACATGCACAGGCAGGCTAGCACTACATGTTGACTCCTAACATTGGGTAAGCTTTGTCTGTTTCTTTCTTGTTACTGCAGGCACAGTCAGTCTATCTGCTTGTCATGGACTTGGTGAAGTTAGACATGAAAATAACAAAATATTGGAGTATTCTCTTAAAAACTTGTGCCCTGAAAGAAAGATAAGACCCTGACCACACCTCTAATGAGACCTGATCTTTGATTCAACATAGTGGTGCCTGGTTGCTAAATCAAAACACTAGTTGTTTTATCGTCATTTCTTTTTCCAATAATCAAAATGCTCTACCAATTACTCTGGAAGACCTGGAGAGTTATATCAACGACTGCTTCACCTGCATTTACACTATGAAAAACCATGTTAAGATGAGAGGGAAGTCCAACTCCTGCCAAACCCCAAAATATCACAACCAGATTTTCTCAACACTGGTCCATCTAAATCCTCCCAAAGACATCTTGCTGTATAGGTGAGCTAAATCTTAAAGTCTGTTGACTCCAAACTTACAGGACTTGAAGTCGGAATAGATAAAATCTTCCAACAAGAAAAGTGAATCTCTGCAAACCTCCGAAACAAAACCTCACAACGCAGTTCACCACAATTCCAACAAAAAACAAAACAATGAAAGTAACAATCTCCATCCTCCAAATGTGTAGTATGAGGGACAATCTGATCTTTACCAGCATAGCCAAATCTAACACCAATGATCCGGAGAGAACAGCACAGAAGTTCGTATTCACGCAGCTGAAAATACCCCCTGAAACCCAAATAAAACCACCTTTCATCTCATCCATCATCTGGGAGGAAAAAAATGTCCCAGGAACCTTAACAGCAAACCTCAAAGATTTCACACTAAGATCACAAAGAACTCACACTGTGACAGGGTAATGGACCCAGTGAGGAAATACCAAAACCTTGGGCAGAAGCCGGATCTGATTGGCTCGTATCAATGTGATTGACGGAATATATATCAGATATGCTCTTTAAAGGTTCTGCCCTAACCAAACACTTTCTATAGGCTCTTTCCTATATGGACTAGTGAAATATATTGAAGGACCCATTCAGTGTGCCAGGTAAGAAACACTGGACAGAAGGGGAAGAAAAACTGATGTTGGATTCACTTCTGGGGTCGTGGTTCTTTCTCCACTTTTGAGCACATGGTACAATCAAATTTGTTAATTGTTACAGCAAGTTTTTAATCTTGTCTGATGGAAATTGTGTTAGTCAGTGATGTGGCTGCTGTCAAAAAACAGACAGGACAAGAACGTGCAGACCAGTAAGCTGTGAGGGGAGGTGCAAGACTGAATAACTCTGCAGGGCTGTGGGAAACAAGGATGGACTGTCACATGTGTTAGAGGAGTGAGAATCCCTCTTTGATACATTCTACTTTTTGAACAATGATGGTGAAAAAATAACAAAGGCAAAAGGCAAAATTTCGTGAGACCTAGGGAATTTTTTGATTGCATTTTACAGGCATATAAATACAATTAACCCTGCAGTGCATCCTTTCAGTCCCTTATGTACATACAGAGTTATGTGTTAGTAACTGGGCTTCACGTACATTTAACTTGAGGTTGGCTACAAGTTAAAGACATTGGCTAGCAAGCTATGGCATCTTGTGGACTAAATTAAGATTTTAAGGTTTGAGGCAACCAGTCCTGACATATACTTCTTCAAACAACTGTGACTTTAATTGACAGCCAATTCAAAGTACATTTCCTAAATTTAGGTATTGACAAAAAAGCTCCACATTCTTTTATCTCTATCAAGGAGCTTATATTTTTGAAAGTGTGTGTCTTTGTCTTTCTTTCTGATTGTGGGCAAAATAGTCTAATCAGCATCAATAGATTTTGATGAAAGCTTCAGGCGATGTTGGTCAAGACACAAGGAAAAACTGATTAAACTTCGGTGCTGAACTAAATCTGGATTAGTATCAAAGGGATTCCTAAGAAGGGGTTTTCAAAGTGTGGAAGAGTGAGCCTCAACTGCAAGAACCCCCACCAAAAATGAATATGTTAAATTACTGTTTCAGCAATGACTATTAATAAACGAAGTCCCTCTTAAACAATCGTAATGCCTAAAGTATTATATTCAAGAATCCAAGTTAATTGTAACATGTTGGTCTTCTGTCATTCTGATTGTTGGTATTTTGGTCAACATAGTTGTCTGCATCATTTAATATCAAACAAAAAAATACAGCATTAATAATACATCCATCATCTATACCACTTTATCCCTTTCTGTGGGTGGAAACTTACCTTGAGGGAACCAATGCATGAATAGGGAGATCATGCAAAGTCCACATAAAAGTGTTTATACAACACTGAGTCTGGTTCTCCTAAAGAATCCTGCCCGCCTGAAGGATGTTTTTTTTTCTTGTTGCAGTAGCTTTTGCTAAATATTAAAATGTTCTGCTCTTATAATGGAATCTTGCTGAGCCTTCACTAATAAACAACAGAAAGTAGAAGAACTCAGGAAGCACAAACCTCCACCAAGGTATTTCTGATATTGTCGGGGAGTTATTGTCAAAAATGTGGAAAAAATGTACCCATCACGCACTGTTACCAAATCTCTGAACCTGCATGGAGATTCAGACCACAATGTAATCACACCTTAACCAAAATATGACTGAATATATCAAATTAATCAACATGCATTCACAACTTTCAGAGTTAAACATGCTGAGAGACAGACAGACACACACTGGCAAAGAAAAAAGTCCTCGGTGGAGGTAATATTACAAAAGTAAGTAGAAAAGCACTCGGAGAGCGCAGACCTGCGCCAGCGCCACAGTCCTCACCCATATTGTGATTTTCACCGTAAATATAAGTTCTATCTTTATTTCATCTAAATATTTAGATTTCTTGACCATGAAAACTTACAAATATGCACAAATGCAGTAAATGGTCCTATCTTGCAATGTTAAAAAATTCTTAAATAAATTCCTGGATCCAGACGGTGATCCAGATCACTCCCAAAATCTAATCATTTGTTTCTTGTCCCGATCAGGACATTTCCTAAACATTTCATTGAAATCCGTCCATAACTTTTTGAGTTATGTTGCTAACAGAGAAACAAATAAACGAAAAACAGACGCTGGCAACAACATCACCTCCTTGGTGGAGGCAACAATTAAATAAATAAATGTAATCCCCAATCTTCTTACAAAATCAGTATTTTGCTAAAAACTCTTACGGATTGGAAAGTTGTCTTAAGATGTTGAAAGGGCAATAGGATAGTCTTTTTAAAGTGTTTAAAAGTGTAAATTCTTTTGTATGGTTCTGTCGGCACAAATGGGACGAAAGCCCTATAATTGTCTTTATCTGTGGTCTCCAAATGATGAAGACCGCCTCTGGGCCCAGAAAAAGAAAGATAAAGAGGGCGGCAGGGAAAGTATCTGCCCTGTCTCTCCTCTCTCTCTTTCTCTGGCTGCGTCTTGGCCGATCTATAAAGGTTAGTGAGAGCATGGTGTGGGTGTTGGTGTGTCTCAGGGTGAGTTATGGGTACTAAAGCCAGGGGACCCCAGAAAGAAGCGAGTGAGTGTACTGTTGGGAGAAGGATGAAAGAGAAAGAGAAATAGAAAGAGAGGGAGGGATGCGAGGGAGGGCAATTTAAGAGTTCAGAATGCCAAGTGCTGATGTGTTTGTTTTCCATCACTGCTGTTCCGGGCAATGACAGAGAGAGAAAACAAACTGCAACGCTGATATATTACATACAGACTTTCAACTTGATTCTCCAAGTCATAAGTCTGAAATGAAAGTGCGGTAAAGATCGCCAAGACTCTTATCTCCTCATATCAAATCTTCACACGGGTAATCTTGGAGGGAGACTTCAAACAAAGATCATTAGTTTTTCTCACAGGAACAAATAAAAAAACCTAAACATTATCCATCCAACCCCCCTAAATGTGTTATCATAGCAGCCTCATCAGCACATACAGTAAACTCACATACAGCTGCGGAAACACGAACAGAAAGAGCGTTCGCCATCGGTGCAGCTCGACCAGAAGGCATGGCCTCCATTCCAGACCTGCATCACTGCGGCAGTGTCTGTCAGCTTTTACACTGTGCAGTGGTGCTTTATGCTAAGTGTGAATACCTGTCTTTATAAGGTAGCGTGTTGCTCCCACTGCGTGCGCAGAGAACTCCAGGCATGCTGCATTGTCTGGTTCCTGCTGAATGTAGGATAACGTATGGATGGCTTGATGAATGGATGCAACAGGAAGAGGGGATGACGGCTCAACTGTTGGTGTGTGGATGGAGGGACATGAGCTGTGAATACGGATAAAAGAAAAAGAGGTAAGAGAGGAGAGCGTAAGAAAATGCAGCACCATCTTCAACCAATTTTCTGCCAAACAATTTACAAGTTAATAAAGACTCCAAATATGTATGAGGGAGAACAGACACAGAACAAATGGACATTGTGCAACAGGAGTTTGAATGTTCTGCTTGTGTGAGTGAGTTTTCTGGATGCTCTTTTATTTTTCACACTCAAAGTAGATTTATTGGGATGATTGCGATTTAATATTGTCATTGACTATAAGCATGTCTCATCTGTTTATGCTAGCCTTGTAATTGGCTGCTAGCAGTAAAGTGTGTACCCCTCTTCTTGCTCAGTGTGAGATAGGAAAAGCAAAATAGATCAAGTCTGGATGGATGCATGCCAAGAGTAGCAGGATTTCACAGGCAGTGTTGTGCCTTGAAGGAAATTATATATTACTAGAAAGCACTTTGAGAGCACAAACCTCCTCCAAGGTACCTCACATATTGCTGTTACATCTATAAGCAATAGTTTTATGATAAAGTTACCGTTATAATAGGATTAACTAGAAAAGCACTCGGAGAGCGCAGACCTCCGCCAGCGTCACAGTCCTTAGCCATATTGTGATTTTGACCATAAATATTAGTCCTACCTTTATTTCATCAAAATATTTAGATTCCTTGACCATGAAAACATACCATTAGCAATTGGATTCATAATGATATCTATTTTACTTCAGTAGTTATTCACATAAATCAAATCTTTCGCCATGGCGGCCAGACGCTGATCCGGATTAACAGCAAAATCAAATCAGTTCTTCCTTTTCCCATGCTGAACATTTCCTGAAAATTTCATCAAAATCCATCCATCACTTTTTGAGTTATTTTGTTAACAGACGGACGGACAGACAGACGGACAGACGAACAAACAAACTCTCCCAAAATCATAACCTCCTTGGCGGAGGTAATGACCCTGAAAAGCATCACCTAGCAGTCAGAATCATGCTGATGTCATTATTAGGTAGTTACTGAGCAAAAATGATCGATTGTGAATGACATTTATCTGGATCACCACCAAAATCTAATCATTTTGAGTTGGGCCATTTCCAATATCATCTGAGAATTTCAGGAAAATCAGTCCAGTAGTTTTTGAGTAACCTTGCTAACAAACACACAGACGCCAGCAGAAACATAACCTTCTTGGCGGAGGTAATAATCGCCAGAGCTGAAGACTTGAGTTTGAGACATGGACCTCTAAAAGCTTCATACTTGACTTGGATTAGAGGCTTGAGACTTGTGCTCACCCTTTTGAAACTTTCAGAAGCAGACCTTGTAGATGACGGGTGCTTCTTCTGTGATTTGAAAAACAGACTGTGAGCCACTTTTTAGATCAAACTCTCACCAAAACATGTAAGTGGAGTGAAAATATCCATTCCATAGAGAAGTGCTGTCAGTAATTTTATTTGTTTTTAATTTAAGAAAGAAATGAAGTCCGAATCTGGTAAAACTGCTACTTATGCTGTTAGCATCTATGCTAATCTCCCGGTCATATAGCTCATAGCCCCCACCACTTCCTGCTCTAAAGGACTCTGATTGGATGGTGCTGCTTAGGACCGAGTACAATCGTTAAAAATTGGAGCTTGGCAAGATGGATCTTCCTGATTAGACATTGAATCAGCAAATGGCCAAACTCTTACAAACTAGCACAGCCCAGAGCAGACTAAGATGGCTAGGGCAGAGACTTCAGTGATACAGGTAACTGTTGGTAACTCTCTGTTATACGTTGAAGAGTGTGACCCTCCCAAACCCCAAAATTTCACCCTGAATGTATCAACAGTAAGAACCAATCTCTGCTTTTCTTTCTGTGCTTCTTGCTCAGCCTTGTATTCCAGATGCTCGACCTGCAACATGTTACAACCAATGAAGAAATAACAAAGGTTTCATTAAACCCTTTGTTATATTTTCCATGCAATTAAGGCTGCTGTACTGGTACCCAGAGTAGCAGCACTATTTGGCGTCAGCCCTGGTAACAACTTAGGACCAAAGTCCGTGAGACCAGTGAAGTCAAAGACAGACAGTGAAGTGGGCGTCCCACGAAAATAACACCCAAGAAGACTGGTTCTCACCCTTGCTTTGCTGAGGAACTGTAGGCTCTCATCAAGGGGACTTTTGGTGCTTTTTTGGGGGCTACCCACACATTTAGCTGTGTTTGCTCATCCTACGAATAAACAGTCTTTACAGGAGGTATCTCGTGGTAAAGGTGACTAATCAAGCTTTCCAATTGTATGTAATAGGGCTGGGTATCAATTCAGATTTTCTGGATCGATTCGATTCGATATTATGAGGTCTCAAATTGATTCGATTCACAATTCCATTTGATATTGGTTCAGTCTGGGTTATCTCAGCAAAAATAATGCTGTAAATGACTTTTTGACCTGGTACATTATTAAAAACTGTTTTTAACTTAAGAACTGAACCCAAGGCAGTTACATTAATCACATATTAACGATATACATTAATGCATATTCTGCATGTTACTTGTTTTTTGTACAACTCGTCTTTTCTTTCATGCTTGTTCAATCTGAAATGTCCAGATGTTTATCACTAAACTCTCCGGTGGTGCCCCTACAGTGCTTCTCACTTCTGCCATGTTTTTTTTTTTTGACTGCTTGCAGTAACATCTCATGTTCAGTGGAAAGCAGCGCTAAACGCAAGACTAGCAGAGTTGATACCACAGGCTGCTTCTTGGACCGTCCAATGAAGAAAAAAACTACCCATGTTGAAAGATCGATCTTTGGATTTGGTGGATCGATTATGAACCATTTAAAGGGAAATCGATTCAAATCGATTAAATTGATTTTTTTAACCCAGCCCTAGTATGTAATACAAAACTAATTGGTTTTAGTAAAGGGCAGAAAAAGAAACTCGATGCTTTCGGGTGGACTTTATACCAGAACTTAAAATAGGCTACTGGTGTGAAAATTTGTCATTGGTCCCAAAATTACAACAGAATATGTCAATTAGTTGAGTGATAATGTTAGAAAAATGTATTCAAACAATTTTTAAACCCCAAAGGAGCCACAAAATAAGGAGGTCACAGTGCTTCAAATGCTAGAACAAAACAAAGCAGCAAGATGTACGTAGAGTCAGTGTGACAAGGAGACGGAGGAAGGGGAAGACCCCCAGCGGCCCACACAGACCCAACCTGTGTGCTGTCTGACCCGCAGCATTTCTTATGAATGGAAGGAAATTGTCTCTTGAAAAAAAGGCTATTTAAAAAGCATGAGTAATAATAATAGATTCAAGCCAGCGTCCAAAACCAGGACAACAGTGTACACGACACAATACAGCTGTGAGGAGAGGAAAGGGGGGGCGTCAAAAGGACAAGACAGTAAAGGTAAAAAGACAACAGCAAGAGGTTTATTTGATTAGCCCTTAATAAATATCTGACAGATTTCCTGAGGAAATATCGCAGATCACATGTAAAATAGTTTAAGACTGATGTCAACTGCAGCAACATATGAAATCTATTAGCGGAGGAGCCACAGCAGACGCAGGGTGAGAGGGAGCGAGGGAGCACCAGAGAGAGAGAGGGAGAGAGAGAGAGAGTCATGCTGGAGCAAAAAAAAAAATCTCACAGCCTTTCCAAATTCTTCGAGAGGTAAAAAAGTCAGCCAAGACGCAAAATCAGAAAAAGGAGGAGAGCAGAAAAGAAGAACAGAAGCACATGCTTGCGCGTACACACACATGTATTCTCACACATAAATACACACGTTCACACACAAATGCACACACACACACACACTTAAGCACTGATCTCCACATCCTGCTGGGTTCAGGGCCAGCAGTGAAACGAGTGCCCAGGCACTGCTGCCAGCCCCAGGGAGGGATGGAGCACGGAGGCGCACACACACTTTCACACACACGCAGAAGAACAGAGAAGAAAAAACAAGAAAAAGAAAAAGGTTGGCAGCGGGATGAGGAGCCTGCCAAGAGTGCTACCATCTGTAAAATAGCATGACTGCGGGGTAACTTCCTAAAGCCTGCCTCTTCACTCTCCGGATAACCTCTTCACCATCTTTTGTTTACCTAAAAATTGAACCTCGCTGTCATCAAGTTCCCCCTCTTTGGAGCTGATGCGTGCCTGTGTTTGTAATTGTGAATGAAAGTAGCATTTTTCATATTAAAGAGCAGACTTTTCCTATAATTTCCTTTTCCCATGCTCATATTTGAGACCCCCTGACAACAGCTACATGATCTACTTTTATGTCCTGACCCACCATTTGAGAACCACTGATTTCATCCGTCACAGAAATGACTTTTTAATGGCATTTTTGAGGTAAAATTTAAGAAAATCTTGATGTCAGCTTTGATCCTGATGATGAAGTATTGCACTTTAACACTTAAACCATTTATTTACCTGCCAATGGTTGATATTAACCAAAGTCAAAATTGTTTCACATCTAATTAGTTACACTTATTTCTTACAAAGACCAGCAAGAAAGATTTTATACAGGCCAATGTTGAATTGCTGCCCATATTATTATGTTGCTACTTAACAAGAAAAAGAGTAGAGATGTAGCTCAAAAAGAAGTAATAATACTCCGACAGCAAAGCATTATCATGTTATAACAAAGCAATAAGTATTTCAAGTATGAGTTTATTTTGCTTTAAAGGCGCTTTGAGGAGAATCCATTTCTGGTGACATAAAGACTCTGCTACCCATGAGCACGCGCGGCGACTGTCGTAAAGACATGACCCAAGCCAAAGCGTGTGTTTGTTGTTTTGTTGCTAATGAATGCAACTCGGACCTTCCTCAGAACTCTGCATTGCTTTACAACTCCTTTTTTCAACAACTTACAGGATGCAAAGCGACGAGGTAATGTATCTCTTTCTAGTTACGTAGCGGTAGTTTTTGGTGCATGACAACAACCAATTTTTGGAAAACTTAGTATCCTAGTTTTATAGCCGGCTATATATCGCTACTTACAGCCCGGTGCTCCAAGATGTGTCTGAATAATATAAATTTGCTCTAGTTTTAATTGTCTTGTTCCCGAAGTTGAGTATCTAGGCCAGTCCAGCTCTGTCCGACCCGACCGCGAAGCTAAGGAATAGCATTTATAGATAACCTATTTTGATGCTATAAAACTCATCTTAAAGTGTGTATTTCGATTTTTTTGTAATTACTTCCAAACTCCTCATAGCATCTTTAAAGTTAGCTTCAGGCTGAATTAAAACCAAGTAGAGCTGCTTTTTAATTAAATAAACATTTAATTTACAGGCCATTAAGTATGTTTTGGTAAAATTGTTTTTGTTTTTTACTTATTTACCATTACTACCACAACTAATGACATCAAATAAGGTACACTTAGCTCCTGCAAAGAACAAAACATGCGCCAGCAGGGCATATTTTTGTTGGAAATATATTAGATAGAGGGGAGATAGATTTGAAATCACAATTTAAATTTTACTCAAAAAATGCAACAAACCATTCACTGAACACTTTCAACACTATCAATCTGAATATTGTAAATGTAAATGTTCTTTATTTATACAGCCCTTTAAAAACAACCCTTTCGGTAAACCAAAGTGCTTTACAATAGGTGGAAAAAAAGCAATAAATAAAACAATTAATAATAAATAGAAGCAATAGCAGGAACTAAAAACAATAAAAGCAATGAAAAGAATAAAAGCAATAAGAGCAATAAAATACAATAAAATAAAGTAAAACAGAGTAAAAGTAAAAGTGCCACCACACTACTAGGTATTAAAAGCCATCCTAAATAAATTTGTCTTCAGTCTAGATTTGAAAAGGCCCAGGTCAGGAACAATAATAGCAAGCAATAAAAATATCTTTAAGAAGATACAAATATTTTAAGTAAGTAATATGTGGGGAAAAAGTCAAAAATACTTTAACATAATAAGTTGAATAGTAATCTTTTTATCTTGTTTTGTGTGTGTGTTTCCAAATCTGTGGGAGCCTGTAATTATAGTTAAACTCACTTTTCATTCAGTGATGAGCACTGTCTCACAGATCAATCTGTTGGGATAGCCCTCCTGAAAACTAACCTGGCACATTGAAATTACCGTCCAGTATACTTTTATGTATATTCCATCTGGGCAACAGCAGATAGAAAGTGTTTGAGAAAGGGCAGAAACTTTAAAAAGCATATCTGTCAGGTGATTGGACGATCGTTCTGTCAATCACATTCACTAAAGGCCAATCAGACAATAAAGTGACGGGGGGCTACTGTTAAGGCTTAAAATACAAAAAACATTAGCCACATGGTAGAACTTACTCTCACCAAAACATGTAGGAATTAGAATGAATATGTCCCTTCTTTTGAAAAATGCTTCTGTTGTTGTTTTTTCATTAATTGAATAAATGCTGTGCAGATCAGACAAAACTGCTAATTTCTGCATGGGCCAAAGCACCAGGTAGACAGCATTCTTTCATCTCTGTATGTAATAAGTCTAAATATTAGAGATGGTCAGAGCTCACCCACTGCTAGTTAGTTTAGCCCAAACACTGTGAGTCAATGAGAAAAGCTAGCCTGCCACTGCCTACAGTCATCAGATAAAGTCTTCAGCAACCATGAACTGTCCTGTGTGCTTGTTGTGACTCTTTTTTACCCTAAATTTACAGGCAATCATAATTTTTGTACTTTTGTGTAAAGTTGAATACAAATCGAGTCAATGTCCTGACTGCTTTAGGACAGGCTTTTTTTCTTTTTAATCTACTACCTTGCTGCTTTGTAATGTTACTACAGCTTCCTGTTGTAGTAACCCTCCAACCTTTTCCTGCTCTAACAAAATCTCCAAAGGACACTGAATCAAGGCGGATCTAGCTGCATTGCACAGTTACCTGGAGGTGACTGATATCTTGCAGTTTTAGTGTCCAATAGGCCACGCAAAGGATTTGAGCCTAAGTTAACAAGGTATTCCCTGCACTTTTATTGTCAAACATGTATTTTTAGCAAGTTTAGCATTAGTTTTATTTACATACTAAAGCAACAAAGCCAATTCTTTATGTCTGCACTGTTACTGTAAATAAAACCAAAGTATGGGACCCATGATCAGCAGAGTGCACTGTACAGAACAGATGTGTCGTATTTTTCCCTCTTTTGCACATCTTTACCAGACCCAGCATGCAAAACCACTTGTAATTATATCTGAAGGAAGTTCATCAGTTTTTAGACACAGATAGTGAAAGCCACACTTGCCATGGCTGATGGTTAACACACACACACACTCATAACCTTTAACCGCCCACACAGTCAGAGCGGTGGTTCCGTATTTTGGAAAGAGGAACTCGTACTGGCTCGCATGGTGCCAGTATGTCTGTGGCAGTGTGGCAGCCATGGTGTTCCGCCACCCTCACCCTGCGCTCCTCACCAAATCCCAAACCACAGGCCAATACCCACAAGCCAGAGAGGCCTGGATGAATGTACCCACCACACATACACACACATATGCACATGCACACCTCACACACAAAGTGAACCAACCACACATACCAAGTAAAGAGGTAGAGTTCTGGAAAATGAGAATGAGTGAGGTTTCTGTCCCTCTCTGTCTTCTCTTCCCCCCTCTTTTTAATCATCCGGGCCTGAAAGGGCACTCAGAGTTCAGCTGGGACACGGGGGCTTGTGGGCGGGGAGGTGCCGCTTCAGAGATGAGCAACAGGCTCACTCTATAGTACGCTGCACAGCCTGGGAAAAAGAGGTGACGACTGGTGTGAGATACGTCTGTCACAGGGCCAGGGGTGAGGCTGTGCGTGTTTTCTGTGTGTGTGTTTGAGTAAAAGTGATGCAGACTGTTTCATTCATCTCTGTGTCCTCAAGTGTCTCCTGCATGATGGGATGGAATAGATTAAGTGATCAAAGTTTAAAAATATCTTTTGTTTATATCCACAGGGGGGCACTAAAGTAAGAAACACCCATGACACAAAGTTTCCTCAATTAAGTTTTTTTTAATATATTTCTTATTTATGTAATATTTTGAGCCGGAAAGCACTTGGAGAGCACAAACCTCCACCAAAGTAGCTCACTAATTGCTGTTACATCAATAGTTTTATGATAGTTACCATTATAATTGGGGCTGCCACTTAAGTGCATTAATTAGATTAACGAATTACACCACAAATTAATGCGTTATAAAGATTAATCGCAAGATTAATCATAGCACACAAACATTTTTATATTGGCCAGCTGGAGGACCCGTACATGGCAGTGGCACGCCACTTCACACATGCGTCTCTAGTCAAACCAAACAAAGCCCAGGTGACAACAGGAATGGCATATTTAAGACTTAGTCTTATTTTGTTTTTATTTTATTTTTTTTTAAAGTTATTTTTTCGGGCTTTTATGGCCTTTATTTTATAGGATAGCTGAAAATTGACAGGAAAGCGGGTGAAGAGAGGGGGGATGACATGCAGCAAAGGGCTGAGGCCGGGAATTGAACCAGCAGCCGCTGCAGGGGGTTGGCAGCCCCCATACATGGGGCGGACGCTCTACCAACTGAGTTAATGTCCGCCCCAAGACTGAGTCTAATTTTATTTTTGAATTTATTTATCTATATTTGTACTTCATTCTTTACTAATGCATCAGGCCTAATAGGTTTGCTGGATGTCCTCGACCTTTTTCTTATTTTGAATTTGATTTATGAAACACACTTAAAGTGTAATTTGAGTTGCCTGATTGAGCTTAGAATTTTCTGGACAAGTTGCCCTGACTTTGGTTTTATTTAGTCACCAATAAAAATGTGGATTTACAAATCTTCACTTCTTAGTGTATTAATTTGATTAGTCATCCACTACAATTTTATAATATCCTAGAATTCAAATTCTTTATTTGGGTACTTTAAGCAGATATGAGATTAAAATGCGATTAATTAGATTAATTAACTACAAATCCGGCAATTAATAAGATTAATTTTTTTAATCGTCTGACATCACTAATTATAATATGATTCTTTGACCTTGAAAACCACACCTAGCGCTCACTATTATATTGATATCATTATTAGTTAGATAGTTATTGAGCAAAAGGGATCGTTCACTGCCAAAACCTAATAATTTTTAAGTTGGGCCATTAATAACATCTTCTGAAATTTTCAGCAAAATATGTCCTGTAGTTTTTCAGTAATCTTGCAAAACAAAAACAAAAACAACACAAAACAAAACAAAGAAACAGACAATGAGACTGGCAAAAAACATAACCTCCTTGGCAGAGGTAATAAGAACACTGCACATGGACTAATATATTGACATTATTTGTCAATGGCAGGTTAAAACAAATACAATTCAAAAAGTTTTCCTTTCTTGGGCCAAGGCAGCAATTTCAAGGGCTTAAAATAGATGCCCATGTAGAGGTGCAAAAAGATGAAGTTCCCTAAGTGTCCACTTGAGGCTGGCTGCAGGAGCCCTGGAGGCTACATGATTGTGTGCTTTCAGCAAAAATATTTTTTCGATATAGTACCTGCTTCTATTTTATTTAATTGTGGACGTGTAGTAGTTGGAGAATTTGGCCCAATCCATTTGAGCAGGAAGAGGATGGAGCTACGTGTGATGCAACAGCAGTTAAAAACTGCTCCTACAGAGATTAGCATAGATGCTAAAAGTTCGGTTGCAGTTTTGTCAGATCTAAAACAAATGACAACCCTACTAACTTCTCTATATAAAGGACGACTTTTGCTCCACCTCCTACATCTTGCATAGAGTTTGTTCTACACAGTGGCTCAAGTCCTGTTCTTTACACAACAGCGGTACTGCCCGCCTACTACATTATCTGAGTAGCGGTAATGAATGTAATTGATGTAATGATGGTCCACTACAAGATACTCATTATTAACATGCTTGTTTAATTTAATAATGGTACATATATTGAAGCAATTTTTTTCATTATTATTTTTGATGCTGTTATTTAAGTGTTTGTGCAATATAGTTAAAAACAGATAGTGTAACTTTATTATATGAGATCAATATAGAATTCAAGTCAGTTTAAACTACAGTTTTAGTGTAATAAACACATGTTGCCTCTTTTTAGCAATATACTGTACTTTTTGTAGTTTTTTAATTACCTTAATTTGCAAGTTCAAAGTTATTAAAGATGTTAGGTGGTAATAACACTGCTAATTTTTCCAGTAAAAAAAAATTAAATAGAGTAGTAGGATATTTCTTCTTGACAGGAGTGTAATTTTTTTATTGTGAATTCAGATCTGCTTTTGATGTAAAAAAAGTAGAAGAAAAAAATAATGTTGACTCCATTATGATGCTAAATTCCAATTTAGTCTGAGTTGTCGGTGTGAAGTACTGAAGTTTTGTAATAAAATGTCACATTTTACTACATAAATGCCTGAAACTATGGTCAATTTGTTTAATTGAGTGAATATCAAGAATGGAAATTTACTGCCCAGTTCTAATTTGAGAGACTGATCAATGTCATATACGTCCTACAGAAGGACCAACATTACATCTTTAGTACATTGCAAGATGTCAAAATATTGAGAAAGGCATGTTTTTGTTTACTGAACAAGTCAGACTAAAGTCAGATCCATGAGTTAATAATTGATGTGATGATGTTTATTAAAGAGGAAGATGAGCTGTTCATGGCTGCAGATGAGTCTCTTCTGCATTTAGGGGGCAAGCAAACTCAAATAACAGAATTGGGTTGATTGTACACTGTAAATGTTTTTCCATTGTTCTGCTTTTAAAGTTGGCACGCCTCTGCGGTTTGGCTCTTCTTAACTCCTGGTAAAACGACAAGTGCTGAAGTCAGACCAAACAAAGTCGAACAGAAGTGTTACTAGGAAGTATTGAACTTCAGTTACCTCTTAAAAGATGCTTGGCTCATATTTGAAACTGTTTATAAGCAGAACAGTATGAACCCAACCTGCAGCACAAGCATCATTTCATTTTCGAGTGGAAAAGATTGTACAGAGCCAAAGGAGTCCATTTAAATGTTGCACCCAGGACTCCACACCTCACCATCTAGTGCGTTAGTGTGTGACTGCGTGGACTAAGTGTTGAAGGTTAGGGTTCCTGTATGTGTTCCCCTAAGTTGTGTAATGGCCCAGTGGAGTAGAAAGTGATGAGAAGCCGGTGTTGGAGCCCACAGCAGGCCCTTATATGGAGCTCTGGAGCTGTTTTCTCTCCTCCTCTGTGCTGTCTTGCCTCTCTCCAGAAGTGCTACAAGGTCGGAAGAGAAGAGGACATCCTTCCAAGTCAACATATTTACATATTTGAAGCGATGTGGGGATATTCGGACGAGTGTTGGCAGGCGAGGCGCTGGTCAGCAAGGACAGCTGAGAGTGGACATCTGGGCCCAGGCCTTGGCTGCTGCTTACTCCCAAACTCTTATCGCTCAATGACTTACAGACGAAACATTATGCATTTGACAGCTTTGTACAGCTCGTTGGACATCTCAAGATTTTATCTGCTGTGAAACTTAGAATGAACTTGCACATGTGGAAACAACTGTAATATATAATTATCATCAATAACATACTGTGAAGTTGCAGAGGGCATATTTTATGTGTAGTCCCGAATTTTACATCAAAAGAAATCACCTCTCCCGATCAACACACCAAGTCATTACATACTTCTATACATCATTTGGCAGTGGCCCCAGGAGAGAGCCCTGGGGAACCCCTCATCTTCCTCTTTAACAAACACACCTACACACATCTTTCTCCTTTGTCTGTCTTTTTTTCCCTCTGCCCTCTTTCTTCACCCCCATAGCTCTTGCGAAGGAACAGAGCACCATGTTTCTCTTGGCAGAACTCTGCACGCTGTCCCTGCGTGCCTGAAAAACCAGCGTTCTCCCCCTCGTCCCTGCAGCCAACGCGCACATTTCTCACATTTTCTGCCTGCTCTCTGCGAACAGTTCACTCCAGCCCTCCTCACATCATCTAGGCTCCCAGGCCAGTGCAGGACAGGGTGGGACAGATACGTCCTCTCGCTGAGATTACATCCACATCCTCTCCGTCTCTCTCTTTCTCTGTCTCTGAAGTCTCACTATAATTCACTCTATCCAAATCTCTCTCTCTGGTGGTTACTCACCCCTTTCTTTCTGTGCAGAAGGAGTGAGCCAGCTGAGTGCAGGTGTGTGCGTGTTTGCATTACTGTATTTGATGAGGAAAAGCTGCTAATATGAAAGTGTGTGTGAGCTCACAGGGAGGAAACCGGGTGTCTGGCAGGCACTGTCTCACAGACATGTGTCAGTTTAGAGGGTGCACAGATGTCTCCACAAACAGAGGTCAATGAAAAACAAAGTGGACGTTCTTCAGCACCTTGCTGTACTTTACTTGAGTACATCTTCTCAACATTGTACTTTGTCTCTGCAATGTTTGGAAGATAAATTATTTTACATTTGACACTAAACATTTCCAGTGAGTAAGAAGTATGAGTCCCATTCATTTTATTCTAGGGCTGTCACTTTTCCCATGAACCAAACTTGAATGGTTTTCGAGCATACACGCTAACAACCAAAAATACTTGAACCCACCCCAGCCTGCCGGCCCAGCTGCAACACAGACATTTCCATTAGGTCATTTTACTATTGACCTCTCCTGAGGCTGCACCAGTGGGCCACATATCCTTTCATATGAATCTTACAATCTTTTAGGTGATGGCCTTTTTCCACACCTCTGGCCCAGGAGGATGAGGTTGCACATGGCTGGACACTTGATGAGGGGCCGCCTCACCTGCTGCCAGTCTTCGATAGAAGGCCAACAAATAGATGATTTGTTGTGGATGAGGAGTGGGCCAACTGCTTTAAACCTGATTGACATACAGCCTGGTCTGTATTTTTTAATTTGGCCCAAAGTGCAGAGGTTGACTTTGTCTACCATTCTTGAAGTGTGCTTTGGAAGTACTGCTTTCTAATTGGTGAGGTCAAGAGTGCAATGGGTGGTCAGGTTGCACTGAGAGCGCCACCTTTTGGGTCTGGCAGTTCACTGCTCCAGGCATCTAAATGCACTGCTACACTATATTTCGATTTAAATGCACACCGGTGAGGCATAACATTATGAGTACTGACAAGTGAAGTGAATAAGACTGATAATTTTCTCATTGTGGCATCTGTTATGGCCCTTTTCCACTAGCACACCTTGGCCCTACTCTACTTGGCCCTACTCAATTTGCAGCGTGTTTCCACTAGCCTGGTACCTCCTAAAACAAGCTAGTTTTTGTACCAACTCCACTCTGGTTCCAAGCTAGCTGAGTCGATACTAAAAGATGACGTCACTGACTGCCGGCTACTGATTGGTCAGACAATGTCGTCATTGATGAGTCATGAGCGCGACGACCTAGCATGCTAGCGGTAGCTACCATTAGCTTACCCTCATACGTCTTTTCTTTGCAGCTCGATTGCTCTTGTCCTCGGCTTCATTCTGTAGAATAGCTTCAAAACCTCTCCTGTGCTTCTCAAGGGGTATTTCTTCTTACCACCTGCAGCCTTCTTCTGCTTTCCTTTTTTACTCGGTTTGTGACAAAACGCCACAAATTGTTGTGTTGCACTCAAAATGACGTCACTGCAGTGCCGCTCAGCTGCTTACAGCGACACTGCACCCCGTTAGGCAGGCGACTGGGGCTCATGGAAAAGCAGCACAAGGCGAGTAGAGTAGAGTAGGGCTAATGGAAAAGGGTCATTAGTTGGTGGGATATGTTCACGCAGCAAGAGAACATTTTTTCCTCAAAGTTGATGTTAGTTGATGGGCACGTGCAAGGATTTGGGTTTTTCAAGAACCAAAGTGTCAAAGCTAGAAGACTGGGTCAGAGCATCTCCAAAACTACAGCTCTTGTAAGGTGTTCCAAGTCTGCAGTGGTCAGTATTTATCAAAAATGGTTCATGGAGGTGAACCAGCAACAAGGTCATGGGCAACCAAGAATCATTGATACTCGTGGGGAGTAAAGGCTGGCAGACAAGCTAATGTTGCTCAAGTTGCTAAAGAAGTTTATGCTGGTTCTGACAGAAATGTGTCATCCACCAAAGCCATGTTGAAGAGGTCGATGAAAGGTAGAGAGGTGGGCAAAGACAAATGGACTAAAAAGATAATTCATGTTAACTACAAGTTTATGGATGCCCACACCATAAATTCGCCAACACCACATTTGTCTCTATTACATCAAAATCCATTAGCCTCTTGTGCACATCTCATTTTCACACACTTCCTCTCTTGCACTCATTTCCTCTTGTACAAAAACATACACAAAAATTCTGCCTTCAAAATTGGACAGAAAATCATCCGGTTTGTACTTTTTTTGGAGTAAACTTTGCAAGACAGCAGTGAAGCTCAGTTTGTATGACTCAAGATGGATACCAGAGGTTTGCCATTTCAAGTCTTGGAAGTTGGTTTGGTAGCTGGTGGAGTCAGCTGACCTCCTGGGGAACTGCCACCGGTTGCACATGCAGGTGTAAGGTGCTGGTTCACCTTGCCTCCAGAGCTGCAGGACGTAGGGTTTGCATCTCTGCACCTCTAAGGGATGCCTATGGCTAGGTTTTGGGAGCAGGACCACAAATCAATCATGCCTCTTCTTGTGTCCTTATTAATTCAAATCTAATGATTCTGGTCTGTGTTTTGTTCATATGATGCACCCTTTCCTTTCCAACCTCTTTTCTATTTCACCAATCCTCCTATCCTCAGGGTCCCAAAAAAGGGGTTCATCTTGCCAGGGAGCTGTGGCAGATTCTCCAAGAGGTTCAGTGTTAAAAATTCAAATTCATTATTCCAACTATTGCAGTGGAGAATCGTCTAACTGATCTTGTTGACGATGAGGTCCTGCTATTCAAATATCACCATCATGTAAACAAAACTGAAGAAGGTTCTCCCATACCTGACCTCAGTATTTGACCTGGAGTATCTGTTCTTTGACTTCAGAGATGAAGTTGTGAACCTGATGCACCGCTGTTTATGAATAATCTGTTGGATTAGTCTGGCTGTGCAGGTTCAAACACAATACAGGCCAGATACAGGAAGTGGCGTACCCAGTGTAATAATTAGTGTGACCTTAGAAGACATGAATGAAGTTGGACACACAAACACATCTGAAATGATCTGATCCAAACAGCTGGGATGGAACCCATTTTCCTTCGACTACAGAGGATGGACGTTTAACCTCCATCCCACACACCGGGCTGTTTGGCAGCAGATCACCATTTGTATTTATTATTTAATTTATTTCTTCTAGACTTTAATTTAAGCTTTATTTCCTCTGTGAGTCTGGGGTCTGAGCATTGCTACATAAATGAAACGTTCTCAGAAAAAAGGAAGGAGGCGAGGGGGAAGAAAAGGAGGCGGAGGAGGAGGAGAAGGGAGGGAAAAAAAAGTGCAGCCTGTCTCTTGGGTGCCCTTTTTGCCATCCCATTTCCTATGCATCTGGTCTGTGTTTGTGCGGGGAGGGAGAGGAGGGGGGGAGAGAAAGGGGGACGGCCGTCTGGGGCCGATTAATAACCAGTGATTTATAGGAACTTTTATAGAATAATACAATAAAAATGTGTGCGTACGTGTGCGCGGGTGCTTGTGTGTGTGCTCTGCGTCTGTATGTGTGATCCCGGTGGTGAGAGCGCCCCGCACAATGCTTTTCTAATTCTGGGGAATCAAAAACAAATTATCAGGGAAAAAACACAGACCATGCTCGGGGTAAATTGGGCACAGATGGAGGCAGGAAATAAAAAAATGAAGGAGACGAAGAAGACACCGGGAGGAGAGGACAAGGGGACCGAGAGGGAAGAAAGGGGTACCAGAGAGAGTGACAGAGCGAGGGCAGGACGGGGTGAGGATGTGATGGAGAGAGGTAGAAGAGAGATAGAGGGGCCTGGAGAGATGACAAGAGGAGAGAGGGTGAGCAAGAGGACAGGGATGATGTGGAAGAAGAAGAGGGAGAGTGGGAGGAGAAGGATCAGGGGAGTTCCCATGCCCTGTGCAAAGGAAATGGGCTTAAGAGAGGGAGTTAGTGCGTGTGTTGTGTGTGTACTGTGTGTTGTGTGTATGTGAGTGCGAGCGGGCAATGAGATGAGCAGACCCTTCTCTGGCACTGAGCTGCATTTCCTTGCCAGAGTGCAATCTGCCCCCCTCAAGATCCCTGTTCATCCATATCCATTCACATCGCTCTGTTACACACACACACTCGTGCTGCTGGTAAAGTCGTGGGCCTTCATGGCTTTAACATCGAACTCATTAGATCTGATGCTGAGGAGCCAACAGAAGCAGGATCTCTCATCTGTTCTGATGTTTGTTATCGGAAAACATTTCTTTTTATTCTGTGTAAGAATTAAATGAAAGTATTTATTGAAAAAGTTCCAACTTTTAGAGGTGCTACCCTTTTTTTTACCTCCTTCATGCTGTAAAAAATGTCTGTCCATCCCTCCATCTGAGGCCTATCGTGTAGCAGTGCAGATAGATCAGCCTGATTTCAGAGGTTAAATACATCTTGCCACGCTCCAATCTATCACTCAAAATGGATTAATAGATAGGATTAGCATCCTTTATGGCAGGATGAGGTGAGTGAGACAACAGCAGGAAGTGACTAGCATAGATGCAAACAGCATCAGTAGCAGTTTGGTCAGATCTAAACCGAATTGCTTTAATTAAAAAAAAACAACAAACTTTCCAGTAGGAAGGATATTTTTGCTCTACATCTTGCATGTTTGGCTGTGAATGTGTTTACTAAGTGGTTTATATTCTGTCCTTTACGCCTCTGCTGTAATGCCCACCCACTGTATTTTCTAATTGGCCCATAATGATGATGAAACGATAAAAATCACCTTCTGTATATGCTTTTAGAAGGTTTTCTCCCATTCCCAAACATTTTTATAAGACCTTACTCAGACAGACTAGTGAAATATATTGAATAGTCCACCTGGTCTGTCAGGTTCCACCCTATATTGGATCTTTTGACATGCATACAGGTGTCTTCCCTTATTCCCGCATGTGTCCTCTGTTCCTAACTTAAGGTTGCTACATCCTTATTCTCGGCCTAAAGTCTTAAGTCTTTGGTGCAGAGTTTTTCTGCTATTTTGAGAAAACATTACAGCAGACGCTGATTTAGGCCCTGTTTACACAGAAACTCTGTGACCTAAGACAGAAAGGTTTTTCCTTTGTGGATTCAAAGTTGATCCGCGCTCAGACAGAGATGCAAGAAACAAATGAAACCACTGTAGTTTGCATGCCAGTCCAGTAGATGGTGATGTGGGTTTGCAGAGTAACCATGCTGCTACAACACATGTACGAAGGAGAAAAACTTTTCACAGACAACAATGGCGAGTGGACGCACAAAGAGGCAGAAGTTTCTTGTCTGGATAACAAATCTGTGTGGATAGTTTTGTCTGGAAAACAAAGCGAGCATGGTAAGGAGCGCACATGTTACTTGGTGGATGGCCGAAGCTGTTGTTCCTGGTATGCGCGCGCAGCCTACATGTGAAAGAGTATTGTGCATGCCATGACATCGGCCTTTCACTCTGACTCCAGTTTACACGGGGCTGCATGGAGGAGCATTCTGAAAACTCTCCACCCTGGTTTCATAGGTTTGCAGATTTAGGCACTCCGTATACTGTTCCCATGTAAACAAGAGACCAAAATGCAATGAAAACTTATCGGATTTCCCGTATTGGGCCTAGTGCTGGTCTGACCTATGCAAGCCCAAAAGAGACCCATTTACAAACAAGGCACATAATCCATCCTCTTTGCCTCCTGTACCTGGCCAAAAAGAGCAAAATATAGATTGACAAGTCCCAAAATTTTGTCAACACATGCTTTAGAAAAGTTGCTTGATGCTGTCAAAATAGGACACAAGAAGTTCTCAACTGATTTTTTTTTTTAGGAAATTTTGGTCATGACATAGGAAGGAAGTGATAAAATTTGGTGGTCATTGGAAACTAAATCTGAATCCTGTTTTTTAACAATTTAACATTATGCCTTAGGGCAGTTTTCCACATTTTTCATAATTTTGGCTTCTTGTGAGTGTGATAGGTCAAGAACATTTTGAAAGATATTTGTCCAACTTTGTACAAATATTAACACTCACTTTAGGATTACCTGGTTAGACTTTAGAGGACATATCCCCAATGTCTATGTCATGGAGGCTCAGGTTCATTTCTAACCTTGAACACCAAATGGACCTCTCCATTTATTTCACTAGTCCTTCTGGAAAAGAGTGTATAGAAAGTGTTTGAAGAGGGAAGAACCTTTAAAAAGCATCTTGGGCAGGTGATCAGGATCGTTCCATCTATCAGCATTTGTAATGGGCCAGTCCGATAATGTTGCAGGTAGGGGTTACTGCCCCACCACCCAGCCACTTCATAAAACAGGCATTCATTAAAACATGTCTAACTACACTATATCTAGGAGATCGTGTTGTCGTTTGACAAAGAAATGTGGTCTCGCTCTGATAAAACTGCTGCTGAAGCTGTTAGAATCTATGCTAATCCCTGTACGTGCAGCGACTTCCTGCTGTCATTCTGCTCTTAGCTCATTCTTCTTCCTGCTCGAAAGGATTGGACTGTGACACTTTGTGCTGCTCACAGTTGTTGCAGATTGGAGCTTGGCAAGATTACAAATGGTTACAAAAATTGAATCAGGTGGGTAAAGCTGTTGTGCAAGGTTAGTTCATCCCTTGCTTAAAAACACATTGACACAAAAATAGACTGATTTTCATCAACATTTGCACACATTTCCTCTCTGACTCAGTGTGAACTGATCAGATTTTTAATATAAAGGTCAGGGTCTTAGGGACTTTTGCTTATCTGTTTGGTATAACTTTTTTTTTGACAAATCACTCCACTACAAAAGCACTCCGGTTTCCTCTTGACTCATCTATACTCTCAATGCCCTCCACCTGTACACACTGCTGAGGCATTAAACCCCCAGGGGGACCGTTCTCGCTGTGCATCTGTAGCAGAAACAGCTCGGCATCCGTGGCCTTCTCTGGCTTAGAGAGGCAATTTCTCCTGCATGTTTCAACTGCAATAACTTACAGGTAAGATTTTTTAGGTCAGAGGTGAAGGTCATTGAGTCTATTTATTTATTAGATCCCTATTGGCTGCTGAAATTAACAGCAGCTACTCTTACTGGGGTCTCACCTATCTCATCAACCGAAGAAGCAGTAAACATCAAACACTTTTACATTATATCACATTCCTACTCACAAATACACACGACTCAGGTTGCAGCTCAACACTTAAGCAAAATAAATAATGCTCACTTGACAATGCATTTTCACAGTTTTACGTGTTGGGTAAACAGAAACAATTTTAACTTCTTCTTAAAGCACATCACATTACTCTCTGAAACCAGAAAAAAGGGTAAGGCATTCCATGCCACCATTGCTCTGTAACATATCGTCCTCTGTTTAAAGTTGGTTCTACATCGGGGCAACACCAACCAAGGTTCTGATGACTGTCGGATAAAATGATAATGAGTGTCTGAAAAAAATTCTAAGGTCCTGTGTAGTATTTCTGGTGTTTTTGTTGTCATAATATTTTTGATAAGACATATTAGTGAATATTGCACCCTGCATTTAACTCTTAACCAAGCTAAACTATCATTCATTAATCTAACATTTGTTTGGAATGGGCATTGAAGGATTAAACAGGCTGCTTTATTTTGGGCCACCTGTAACCCATTCATATTACTTGCACTCGACCAAATTATAGAGCAATAGTCTAAGTGTGACAGCACCAGCGCCTGCACCACTTGCTTTAGTAGACAATTAGACATTAAATTTCTGCAGCATTTAATCACAGCTGCACTACTACCCATCTTTTTAACTATATGATCTACCTGGTTGTTCCAGGACATTTGACTGTCTACAATAAATCCTAATAGTTTTACCTCTGTGTCACCCAAAGATATGTGAAGCTTAAGTGTTTCTCTTAAAGGAGACATATCATGCTGATGCATGATTTAATACTCAGCCTACATATAATATAATAAATTTGAAAACAAGACCTTGCACCCCCTTAATTTTCAAAAAATGAGGTATTGTATTTTTTCTGATATCCTAGAACGAGATTTGATGCCTCTGAAAATAGGTCATTGCGAGATGTCCACGAGATTTAAATCGTCATGACGACACGAGGTACCTTTCTTTTTATTGGAGTAATCTGATAAAACACTTCCTCCTCTGTGATGTCCGTTAGCCACAAAACCGTCACCGAGGAACACATTCGTCCAGCAGCAGTATATAGATCCCTAGCTCACACTCACTCATTACCAGCTCTGGCCTGTAGGGGGATTCAATACGCGGTCGCTGCTTTGAGCCTGCTGGAAAATACAGTAGAAGAAGAAGGACAGGCTGGCTCAACCCTCTCGGCAGCTCTGATAGAACTGACCAATCAGAGCACAAAGGGCTGTGACGTTGCGGGGTAACTTTAGGTCAGTCTGAGATCCTCATGTTTCAACGAGAGCTTGATAATGGCCTAAAATGAGGATTTTGAGAACGCTATTGTGGGGCAATGAAGGAACTAAATGACTTGTACTGAGGGCAGAAATGCTTTACAGGCATCCTAGTCTGGCATAGTGAAAAGGAGAAACAAGCATGATATGTCTCCTTTAATGAATGTTTAGAGTCTAGAACTATACATTTTGTTTTGCCCCTATTTAGAACCAGTTTATTACAAAGCATCAATTTTTCTGTTGACTCTAATCCCTTATTTAATATTCTAGTCAATTTATCTGTTGTATATGCTGAAGCATAAATTATCAAATCATCTGCATATAATGCAACAGTGGCATGATTCAAAATCAAAGGAAAATCATTAATAAAAATGGAAAACAAAAGCGGGCCCAAACAACTTCCTTGAGGCACCCCACAGCTCACAGCTCTCTGCTCAGAATAACTAATGTTGAAGTATACTGTACATTTCCTCTCAGTCAAATAGCTCTCAACCCATGCTACAGCAGAGGGTTCTTAACGTGATCAAACTTGTGTTCTGCCGTGTTTCGCCGTGTCTCATCTGTAGGTGTCTATAGAAGCTCTGATGCATTATGTCGGAGCAGCTGTGTCACAGGATCCTCCAGAGTTGGGTAACACTCTGTGAGCGTGGACTCTGCTCTGTGAGCGGACACTTCCCAGTATGAATGACTTCCTGTGCTGTGGGCCTGGACTGTGGCATCTGTCAGCCTCACCCCCCTCCCCTTAAACCCCCCCCACCATCCTTCCTCCATCTCTTTGCCCTCTTACCCACTCCCCCTCCTGTCCAAGGCCTGAATCACACAGTGTTTCACTCCGTTTGCTGGTAAACTCTCCCTCTCTTTAGGCCCCTGGAGTGCCCTCCCACCTTCCTCCTCTCCATTCCTTCATCCATCCCTTGGCACTGCCACCCACACACACCAGTTCCTCTTCATCCCTCTGACCCCCTTGTATCCCCCCTTGGGCCTACTTCTCCTTGCCCCCGGGTAAGGGCCGAAGCCAGGAAAGAGCGAGGGGTTGGTGGTTGTTGGCAGAGCAGCAGAAAACTGAGAGGTCCTTCGCTGGAAACTCCATCAGTGGCTGAATCACTCTCAGCTGCGAGAAGTAAAAAAGCTGGCCCTGCACTTCTGAGAATTTGTCTTTCTGTCCAGTTCTGATATCTTGATATCTTCATCCCGGTCACCAAATACGGCACAAGGGGAAATGGCTTACTCTGGGGAGAGCCATGTGGATTTGGGTTGTGGTTTCAATCCATTTAAAGCATCCAACATTAAATCAGCTTCTTTAGGACCAACAAGGATGGCATAAGAAACATTTTCCAGTACTTCAAGGTTATTTCTCTCCTTTCACGTATGCCAACAAGTCAGACCTTGACAAAGAAATTTACAGCACACAGACTGAAGAAGACTTTGTTGTTGCAGGTCATAAATTCTAACTAGAGAGTCCTGCAGTTTTAATGAAGTCTGAAGCCTTTATTGATTGATTCCTGCCTGATTTAAGTATCTAAAATATATATGCATGTACTGGCCAAGATAAAAATATATCTACAAATAGGCTACAAACTGTTATTTACAAGCTGACATCATAATCAATATGGGTGCAGCATGCTTCCATATTGATGTAGGTAAGATAAATATAACTGGCCCACCTAACCAAAGTAAAGAAGGACACTGGAGCTACTAAAAAAAGTGGAAATAAAGTTTCATTAACTCTGGATTGGTGGATGTCAGTAAGCAAGGGAAACAGTGAATTTGATAGATTAATCACTATTAAGTTGCTCCTATCACTAAAGTCTCCCTCACACCTAGCAGGATTGATGTGGGCTGGTATGAAAGCTCACACAAACTCTGGTGCCGACCAACCAACTCAATTCTGGTTCGCCAAAAAATGGGAGTCTTTGTTTGAGCCAGTTTGGTTTGTGAAAGTCATCCAAGCTAATCAAGGACCAAACAAAGCAAGCTGATGAAATTTGGATGAATGCTAATGCTCAATAGCAATATCAAGCAGTGGCTAACACTAGCATTGCAAGCACTGCCAGCTCTCCACTGGTTCCATTAAGCTGTAGTACTTCGACTGTCCACTGGAGGCTGGCTGCAGCAACCTGAAACCCAAATGATTGTGTGCAGGGAATAGGTGTTTTTACACCTACACATCTTTACAGACTGGTTCAAATATTGACTTCAGTCTGAACATATAATACATCTATGAGGCCTCACTTAATGCTTATTTTTCTATCGTGACCATTTTTTAATAAAGGATATCCAGTTTTTGAAACACAGAGTGGCTATCAGTCAAGGGGCCAGAGGTCTCACCTGATAAGGATAAGTTTGGTTTCTACAGCTTTCCCATTGTTTATAGAATGAAGTAGAACAATATACTCACCCAGAAGGCTTTCCTGATCCAAACAGTGCTTCGGGAGATATTTAGATCCAAAATCGAGCGGCGGACATCTGCATAATGGTAGCACACGGGGCATGTTAGCGCCGCTCCTAAAACTGCATTAATCGTCCAAAAACTCATTAGTTTCACCAATATTTCATCATGGTCTGCTTGCGCTACTCCTCCATTACATTCTGTGTCACTCCAGACATGTCTTAATGACTGTACTGACCTCAGAAGGTTTGCCTCCGCGCATGCGCAGTATCGCTCATTGTTTCAGGGGAAGACCGCTGGCTACTCAACGACTTTCTTCTTCTAGTTTTGTGCAAAATGGACGAATATCTATCTGATGAAGATGCTGTGGAGGAGAACTTTGAATATGATGGGTGTCCTTACAGTTTCAAGCCAGAGTTTACAGATGAGGAGCTCATCGAAAGGAGGACGCGGAGGCAAAGAGAAGAACAGCGGTCCAGAGAGTACTGCGCATGCGTGGAGGCAAGCACTCTTCTTCTTCAGTTCAGAGGTCGGCACAGTCATTAAGACATGTCTGGAGGGACACAGACTGTCTTGGAGGAGTAGCCCGAGCGGACCATGATGAAATATTGGTGAAACTAATGAGTTTTTGGACGATTAATGCAGTTTTAGGAGCGGCGCTATACATGCCCTATGTCCTACCATTATACGGATGTCTGCTGCTTGATTTTGGATCTAAATATCTCCCGAAGCACTGTTTGGATCAGGAAAGCCTTCTGGGTGAGTATATTGTTCTACTTCATTCTATAAACAATGTGAAAGCTGTAGAAACCGAACTTATCCTTTAACTGCTTGATCAAGTGATCTCTGTCTGCGAATAGGTCGACCTTAAGTTCGGTTAAGATGATGGCAGCATCCATTATGATGTATCAGTAACGTTCCAAAAGCTCCATTATAAAATTAAACAGCTGATGTCACACGGCTACACGCAACAGTCAATGATTGGAATCTACAAGTCCATGTGAGATAGGGTTACAGCTCACTCTGGTAAACCCGTCATTCCCATGTAAGCTTTAATAGCTTCTATCAGCTTTAATACAACTGTATTTTTATATCATCACACAAACTACTGCCAAGTTCATTCAAGCAAAGCTTCAAGCTAGATGTGTATTTCAAGGTCATATCGCAACAACGGGCCAGATGGCAAGAACAGAGGCCACAGCTGCAGCCACAACTAGTGGTGCTTGGTGCTGTTACACTACACAGCTGAACCGGGTGCACTGAACTGAATTTTAAAGTAACCAAATTCATGGTTTCAGACCACATTTATGTCAACTAATGTACAAATTTAAGTCATCTCAAATAAATTGAACACAACTTTCAATAGTGCATTTCTTTAGATAAATTTGATCCCTTTAGAGAAGCATAGTTACAAAATTCTAATAGTGCATTGTAATATCTTATAAACTGTCAGAGTGCACTGTAAATATGTGTTGTTAATAATACTGAATCTGCGGTTTGTTTCACCATTCAAGTTTAAAGGAAAAACTATCAAAAAACTGGGGCCCATGATGAACTACAGTTAACAGAGGAATGTGTACATTTTCCAATAAACCAACCAACAAGATAAAATGCTTTCAGAAAATGTTAAAGGAATTTCATCAATGAAAACTCACTCCAAAGTTTGACGTAAATTACTGTCTGTATTACTTTCTCTTGCAGATACTGTCTTTGTCTGATTTGGCACACTTTTTTACTCTTTGAGTTTCAAGGTCCAAGTTATTTCTCATTAAAAAGTGATCTGAAAAACAGACAAATTATGAAAAGGTTCTTTTTGAAACATTGTCAATTAAAAGAGGTGAAGAGTATTCAGTTACAGGACATTAATGTTTTGTCGTGTGTGTTTGGTTGGAAACCTTTGAAAAGGAAGGAAATACAGAGTTAAGACAGAAAAGAGCTCTGACATGAGTTCAGCTTGTGTTTAATTGAACTTTGGTTGACACTTGATCAGAAACACCCATCTCTCACTTCAGTTGGTTTCCAAGGGCCGTTGTTAAGAAACATTTGTGCAAAGGATTGCAATCAACGGACATATTGTGATATAAGTTACCTTGGTCTTGCAGTTTCATAATGAGGATGTTTTTTCTTTCGATCTACGTGATTGTGAAAAAAGAGTGGCGCTCCACTCTCTGGTTTTCCCACCATCTTCGCTCTCACACTGATACAGGCCAATGGACATCTCATGTTTCCCCCTGCAAACCACAAGACACATGTTATCTCTCTGTGGACGTGAAATACAAATCAAGCAGCATATTGGGCATTAAAGTAAACTAGCTCCTGTAATAACATCCACTTGTGGTAAATTTGTCTTTCAGTGTGTGAAGTTGGACACATGTGCCTTCCCATGCTGCAAAAAAAAGGGGCACGGCGATGTACGTGTGCAAATGGGGTTGCGTACGTGCCGACCTGCCCCCGAGCTTGTGTGAAAGTAAGCGCACATGACTTTTGGCCCCAGTTTGACAAGTGAAGGCGCGCGTACGTGTGACCACAGTGATGTGAACATGCCCGCCACAGAGGCAGAAAATGAGACAGAATTGGAGAACAAAAAAGAGAGAGGCAGGCGTCAGAGGTGAAGCGGAGTGCCGTCTGTACAAATGTGGGTATGAGGAGACACACGTATGGGGACAAGCTCGAAAATACACAAACACACACACATACGCACACACACACACACACACAGGAGGCTGTCAAAAAAGCCACACACCCACAGGTTTCACTTCTGCCTTGTGTGGCAGCACTCATGAAACACCAGTGCACCGAGATTAAGGGTCATGTGTGGGTCAGGGCACACATTTAATAAAGGAGAAGTTAAAATATTTTGTAACAGTTTATAACATCAACTCTAAACTTTTGACTTCACCATGTATAAAGCATGATTAATCATTTAGACACCACATTTAAGTTATTTTTCAAAAGTTATCCATGCTTTATTAACGTATTAGTAGCATTTGTAATTTAATTATTATATCCTTCATGCATTTTTAATTCTTGTTTTTAAATCTAAAGTTGTGTAAATGCTTGCATGCTTAACTTCTTTGTGTTGAATAAACAGTGGATTTACTCAATGAAGTTTGGACATAGCATATTCAATTAAAAACAACACAAAACAGTAATTTCTACTCCAGCAACATGTTCCAAAGCAGCTAAAACGGGGGCAACAAAAGACTGGGGAAGTTGAGCATGCTCAAAAAACACCTGTTTGCAACATCCCACAGATGAGCAGGTTAATTCGGAACAGGTGAGTTTCATGATTGGACAGAAAAAGGAGCATCACAGAAAGACTAAGTAAGGTTGACCACTTTGTGAATGCCTGTATGAGCAAAAAAGAACATTTTTCTATGTATACTTGGAAGGAGTTCAGGAATTTCATCATCTACAGTTCATAAGATTGAAAGAATCTGGAGAAATTGCATATAGGCAAACCAACATTGAATGCCTGTGACCCTCGATCATCAGGCAGCATTGCATTAAAAACCAACTTCATTTTGCAAAGGAAATCACCACTTGGGCTCAGGTACACTTCAGAAAACCATTGGTAGTTAACATAGATCATCGCTACATCTACAAAGTCAAGATCAAACTACTATGGAAAGACAAAGCCGTAAATCAACATCAACGGCTTCTGTGAGCCATCCAAGAGATGTCTTCTTCAGCAAGACACATTCTGCTTGTGTTACAACAGCTTCAACAACTAGTGTTCTCAGTTCACAAAAGCCTACTGTCGTGTTTCATTTGAAAAGAGTGTTTGTAATACTGTACATCCTTGTACAGTTCATTATTACTGGAACTATTACAATGACCTCTTTTGTCATTCCTGTTATTAGGCTTGAGGGAAATAGGCTGGAACACGACTTGTACACTTGTATACTCCTCAAAACCAGTTTGGAATAGTTGCTTTGGTTGGTGTTTTCTCCCCTTGAGTAATACCAGCTGGTATTGCATTTTATGTTGCTGGAAAGCCTGATTAGTCACCTTTACAGCGAAGTACAACTTGTCAGGATGGTGTATTTGAGAAATGAAAGCTGGCTTGTGGGTAGCACCAGAAAAGGACAGAAAAAAAAGAAGTGCAGAAATCCCCTGCAGCCGAAAGCTGGTGTTACAGTATGCAGAGTGGCAGCAGTGTTTGGCGTCAGCCCTGGTATCATTTCCAAACTTGAGACCAAGATCTGTGAGGCGTGTGAATTCAAAGACAGATGGTAAAGTGGGCATGCACACCCAAGAAGACAGGTTCCTCAGCCTAGCTTCACTGGTAAACCACAGACTTTCTTATCAGGAATGATGAGACTTTGGCACTTCGTTGGCACTACCCAAACTTTAGCTGTGTTGCTTATTACAGGAATGCATGATCAATACAAGTTGTATCTTGCAGTAAGGATGACAAATCAGACTTAACAATGACTATAACACAATACCAATTACCTGGAATCAGGTTCCCCAACAATTTTTGAGGAATATCATTTAAAGTTGTATCAAATACTTTCAAAAGCAGTGTACAAGTTCTTTTTACAAATAACACCTACAATAAAATGTTAAAGGCTGTAGTGTGTTAATACACTACTTCTCTCAGTATGAAACTTTAAACAGCAATGTATTCAATAGTGGTGTTCCTAAATGATATCTGATTTACTGAAGTTTAAAACATGACAACTACACTGCAAAATGTTCATCCTAGCAAGTTTATTTGTCTAATCTCAAGTCAAAAAAAAGAAAATACTTAGTAAAATTCAAATTCATTCGGCAAGTCCAGATGGATATCTTATTATAAGGAATGACAAAGATAAAGCACTAAATAACTTATAATTATTGGAAAATATCTGCCAGTGAAATTAGCAAATCTTACTCTGTTAGGATCTTAAATCAGGAATAAAAGCTTATTACAAATAAAATTTGTTTTGTAACATTGGCAGACACATAAACTTATTACAAACAATTCATGGTTTGTTTGTTTTTTTCTTTTTAAAGATGCCATGAGGAGTTGCAAAGTAATTACAAAAAAGTCTCACTTTTAGATAAATGCCTGATCGAAATACACACTTTAAGATGAGTTTTATAGCATCAAAATAGGTTATCTATAAATGCTATTCCTTAGCTGAGTAGTCTGGTTGGACAGGGCTGGACTGGCCTGGATACTCAACTTTGGGAACAAGACAATTAAAACTAGAGCAAATTTATATTATTCGGAAAAGTCTTAGAGCACCGGGCTGTAAGTAGCGATATATAGCTGGCTACAAAACTACGATGAGTTTTCCAAAAACTGCTTCTTGTCACACATCAAAAACTTCTGCTACGTACCTTGGGTCACGTCTTTTGGTGTGTTCCAGTTGTAGTCAGAAGTAGGAATTTCCGAGTTCCGAGTAGGAAACTGCAATTGGAACGTCCCCCGAAGTCGGAATTTCCTACTGGGAACTCGGTGAAACCTCGCCACCCCCGAGTTGACAATGGAAGATGGATGCCCCCAGTGTGAACAGTTATTTAGCTCCTGTAATAATCCATTTATTTGCACTTCTGACTGGGGTGTGTCGCTCTAGATCAGCTGTATACATCGTATTGTTATATTCATAAAATGCTGCCACAGTGATAATCACATTCTTCATACTACAACGTAGGGCGTGCTTACAACAGCTAACAATAGCCTGGTAGATCGGCATGTTTTTTTTCAACTTCAACTGAAACGCCGATAAGTCGGAGATGATGTCACTCCCAGTTCCGAGTCTTTTTGTCGCAGGAAATACATTCTCCTCATAGCACTTTTAAATACTGAAATAATATGGGTAGCTGGATATGTCAGGCAATTTTGGCTTACAACAAATGTAATGAGGTATTTAAAGGTGAAATTGGATGAAATAAACTTCCTTAGATTGAGTTTTGCAGTGTATGCTTCCAGTATCACATCTTTTATTTGCTTATTTTGCAGTTAATCCAAGGTAGAGGATATTTAGTGGTTGAGTTTTGGCGAAGTGTATACAGTACCTGCTCTACAACATTTTTTAGAGCTGCTAATCTGAACTGTCTGCACAGTCTACTCAAGAAAAAAAAAAGTCCAAGTCTAAAAAGTGTGAGAAAGCCTGCAGGGCACTCCGAGCTGCACACAGCAATCACACATGGAAGGGCCCACAGAGGAGCGTGCCACTCTGCTGCCAGTGTGTGCATGTTCGCCATTAATCAGGAAGAATCTCAGTTTGGGAAGCAGAACTGGTGAGAGTGCTAAGACTTGCCCACATGGCTGCAGGGAGAAACAAGCACATGAGAAAATGTGTCACTGGTGACAATACTCAGTTTTACAGAGAAGGGGGAACTTAACCCTGGGAAACGAGCAGAGGATGTGTTGCACCTTATTTACATGTCGCACTGTCAGTCTATTTCCTAACAAACCCAAGTGGCTTATCTGTGACCTCTTAACCTTTTGCTGTGAAAGTCAAAAAGAGGTCCTTTATTTTTCTGATGGATGTATATGTCAGTGTGTGCGGTCGTCTCTGCGTTCAGCACATGCGACAGATTGTGTCAGGGCGTCCACAGAGGCGAGAGCAGCGCTGGTTTGGGGGGGGGAAGAGGTTGTGGGTGTTGGAGGGGTGGGCAAGTCTTTCTCATGGCCTCGAAGCCCCTGCGCTTGTCCCGTGATTGGCTGACTCCCAGACGCTGTCACTGAGGCCAGACAGTGCACACACACACACACACAGATGCATCAGAATGAGAGAAAAGAGGAGAGATAGTAAAGCAGTGAAAAATATCCAGAAAATCAGCTGACTTAAATTGAAGAGGACGGAAAGACAGACAGGATTTAAACAGAAGAGACTGTGAGACTCAACAGCCAAAGTGACAATCAGTGTCACAGCTAGATCAGCCCACATCACCTGGGACGTCTCCCTCTCTGTCAAAGGAGGAGTCTGCCCTCTGCTGGCAGCAGACTTGAACTTGATTTCTCATCCTGACTCAGTGTTTAGCCTGAAGGTGAATAACACATGAGCAGCCTGTTTTCAGGAGGGAATTAACTGCGAGCAGAAGTTGTAAACACAGGGAGGAACTACTATCACTGATATCAAACTCTCTCAGACAGAAGCTCCAAAAAAGACAGCCGGCCCAGACTAATTTTGAAATACTCTACATTTGAACTCAGTCTGAAATAGGCCTCCACGTCTAGTAATAAACTATGAGAAAGGAAGAGCTATACCTCGCAATTCTAACTTCAGTTACCAAGAAAATTTTGTAATTGTATTAAAGATGTAAGGAAGAAAGGTCATGTGCACTTTAATCAGCAGCTCACAGTGAAATAAAGACATCACTTATTTTAACCTTGCTGCAGTTGTGCATGAATATCCAACCTTTAAAATAAAATATCAAGTATGACTGTGAAAAATGTGGTTTTATCCTCATAAGTACAATTTTACTATGAGTTAGCTGTACCTTATCATGCTTGTAAGTTTTAGGTTAACATTATTTTTGTAACTACTCTCTCACTTTTAAGGAAAAGTATGCAGGTCTCCTATTTCCAAAAGCATATTTACTTGTTCTGTCAGACAATTAAAAAAATTAATCTAATTAATTACTGGATTTATAATTAATTAATCTCATTTTAATCTCATATCTGCTTAAAGGAGACATATCATGCTTGTTTCTCCTTTTCACTATGCCAGACTAGGATGCCTGTAAAGCATTTCTGCCCTCAGTACAAGTCATTTAGTTCCTTCATTGCCCCACAATAGCGTTCGCAATATCCTCATTTTTGGCCATTATTAAGCCCTCGTTGAAACACTCGGTCTCCAGACTGACCTAAAGTTACCTCGCAACGTCACAGCCCTTTGTGCTCTGATTGGTCAGTTCTATCGGGGGTAGAGCCAGCCTGTCCTTCTTCTTCTAATGTATTTTCCGGCAGGCTCAAAGCAGCGACTGCGTATTGAGTCCCCCTACAGGCCAGAGCTGGTAATGAGTGAGTGTGAGCTAGGGAGCTATATACTGCTGCTGGTGGACGTGTTCCTCTGTGACGGTTTTGTGGCTAACGGACATCACAGAGGAGGAAGTGTTTTATCAGATTACTCCAATAAAAAGAAAGGTACCTCGTGTCATCACGACGATTTAAATCTCGCGGACATCTCGCAATGACCTATTTTCAAATCTCGTTCTAGGATATCAGAAAAAATACAATATCTCATTTTTTGAAAATTAAGGGGGTGTAAGGTCTTGTTTTCAAATTTATTATATTATATGTAAGGAGACAAATCATGCATCAGCATATGTCTCCTTTAAAGTACCCAAATAAAGAATTTGAATTCTTGGATATTATAAAATTGTAGTGCATGACTAATCAAATGAATACACTAAGAAGTGAAGATTTGTAAATCCACATTTTTATTGGTGACTAAATAAAACCAAAGTCAGGGCAACTTGTCCAGAAAATTCTAAGATCAATCAGGCAACTCAAATTACACTTTAAGTGTGTTTCATAAATCAAATTCAAAATAAGAAAAAGGTCGAGGACATCCAGCAAAACAATTAGGCCTGATGCATTATTAAAGAATTCAGTAACTATAGATAAATAAATTCAAAAATAAAATAAGACTAAGTCTTAAATATGCCATTCCTGTTGTCACCTGGGCTTTGTTTGGTTTGACTAGAGACGCATGTGTGAAGTGACGTGCCACTGCCATGTACGGGTCCTCCAGCTGGCCAATGTCAAAATGTTTGTGTGCTATGATTAATCTTGCATTTAATTTTTTTAACGTATTAATTTGCGGTGTAATTACTGAATCTAATTAATGCACTAAAGTGACAGCCCTAATATATACACTACAAAATTTCTTTTCATTCACCTTTAGGACTTGAATATTCACCAAATGCAAGTTCTCTGAGACCACAGTGTAAAAACTTTTATCTAGGTGAGAGAATTTGTCCAATTTCAGGTGAAAAAAATCTCACTCGACTTATTGTGTGCCACAATTTCTAGACATGTCTGGATAATCATCTTATTTGAAGATGTCAAACCTAAAGATAAAGCCTGATGGCTTGTAAAAAGTAAAATAAACTGCCAATGAGACAAGCCAAATTTATCTTAAAGGAAGTCTTAAAGTGAAATGTTCTATCCAGTGTAGATACTAAACCTCAATTCAAACCCTTACTCAGAAAATCTTTGCATGTTTCATTGGCAGATATTTTCCCATCATTGTAGCCTATTTTTTTGCCGCCTTCTTCGTAGCAATATATTTATCTGGACTTGCTGAGTGAATGCCGTTTAAGTGTTTTGGATATTTCTGATCTGAAATTAGACTAAAACACTGGTCTAGATCTGAGCTTTTGTAGTGCACATACCTCCACCATGACATTTCCGACATTGTCAGGAGAGTTATTGTCAAAAACGTGAAGAACTGCCCTTTCTTGCACTGATAAAAAAAAATCCTGGAAAAAAAACACATCTGGATTCAGATCTGCACCAAAACCTAATCACTTATTCTGTGTTATGGTCAACATTCTCTAAAAATGTCTTCAAAATCGGATAAAAACTGATTGAGCTACTTGCAAAAATGTTGGAAACTGCCCTATCTCACATTAACAAATCCATTAAAAAAAATCTGAATCCACATTAGAATTTTTAACACCAGCAAAATCAAACTTTCTTTTAGAAAGAATTTCACCATCTTATGTTAATTTTTTAGGTTATTCTGTTCTAATAAGTCTCGGCAAGTGCAAATTCTTTGAAAAACAATGTTACAAGTCTAAGCTACACATAATCTCATGGAACTTCTGGAGTTCTAATCTGTATAACATAAATTTAACAATTAACCAGACATCCCTGCTTCACCTCCATGAGTCAGAAAGCTTTGAGCCAAACAGAAGTATACAGGAAAGTCTAAAAGCAGCTGCTGGCACAAAGAGCCGTCCATTAGTCAAAACCTGGTGTCTGTCTTTTATACCCACAGTCACAAAAGCAGACATTAACAAAGCGCTGCCACAGAACGACGTGATTAAAACAATAGTTTATACAGTAGCAGCCTGTAAATCACCTTCAGTATCAACACACTGAGAGAGTGTTTCTATAGATTATACACACTCTCTTGTGGGTGTGTATACAGACGCCCTTAAGCAGGTCTTCTGCTTTAGTGTTCGCTCAAGTGGCGAAGTTGTTTATCCCTCAGTTAGCCCTCTGTTAGGTTAAGAGCTGCTCTTAGAAGTATGGGATGCACACGCGGCACGTGTGGGCGCACACACAAAATGATGGCTTTAAAATGCAGCGAGTGGGTGTGTGATTCACTTTTAAAAGCCATTTTGGTTATAAAGGTTAGCGGAATAAGATCTGAGCTGTTCAAATGTTTTTGTAGACACACTCCATGACTAGAAAAAACCTACATTTCCAAAGTAAATCTATAGTTGTGATCTTTGACACAAATGTATGCCTTGATTGGTTGATTTCCTCAGAACTTTTTTGAAGATGCAATGTAAAGAAATTCTAAACTCATGTAGTTCAAGCAGGTTGTGTCTTGTGACAGCAGTTGGTGCAATGCAGTGTTGCTGGATTATTCAACTAAAAGAAGCAACCAGGTCCGGAGAAACAAGTCCATACCTTCATTTTTTTTTCTAATGTGATATAGTACTTTAACTTAGTTTTAATTTTCATCTACATTACATTTATATCTCACATTGACAGAGGCCACCAACCTGTGGATCTTGATCTACTGGCGAATCTTTTAGACCAGGGCTATTCAATTAGAAATTCAGTTGGGCCAGATTTTTAGATTTAAGACATGAGCTGGGCCGGACATTCTTGGTAAACAGTGAGCAAAGTTAATCACTTAAAAGAAACACAAATAGATAACAAACACACTGGATTTTTATTAATATATTGCCATATCTAAAAGGGCAAAACTCAATAAAGAGCAGTACTAGACTAAACTTCAGCTGAATTTTACACTTCAAACAGATAACTTCAACATGTTGTGACCGGTAAATACAAGCACATATTAAAGTGCGTATGAACAGTTCAGATTAAAAACAACATCTTTTGGTCACATTTGAAAGTGCGTTAAACCTAACTTGCTTAAAGGTGCTATGAGGAGAATCTATTACCGGCGAAATAAAGACTCTGCTACCCATGAGCACGCGCGGCGACCCTCGTAATGCTGCGTTCCAGTAACCTCGAAAATGGGAGTGACATCATCTCTGACTTATCTGCGTTCCAGTTGAAGTCGGAAAAAAACATGCCGATCTACCAGGCTATTTGTTAGCTGTTGTTAGCACACCCTGCGTTATTGTTCACAAATATCACATTAAGAATGTGATTATCACTATGGCAGCATTTCTGTAAATATAAATCTAACAATACTATGTATACAGCTGATCTAGAGCGACACACCCCAGTCAGAAGTGCAAATAAATTGATTATTACAGGAGCTAAATAACTGTTCACACTGGGGGCATCCATCTTCCATTGTCAACTTGGGGGTGGTGAGGTTTCACAGAGTTCCCAGTAGGAAATTCAGACTTCAGGGAACGTTCCAGTTGCAGTTTCCTACTCTGAACCCGGAAATTCCTACTTCAGAGTACAACTGGAACACACCAAAAGACGTGACCCAAGCCAAAGCGTGTGTGTATGTTGTGATAAATGTAGCTCGGACCTTCCTCAGAACTCTGCATTGCTTTACAACTTCTTTTTTCAACAACTTACAGGATGCAAAGCGATGAGGTAATATATCTCTTTCTAGTTACATAACAGTAGTTTTTGATGTGTGACAACAAGCAATTTTTCGAAAACTTATTTTCGTAGTTGTAGCCGGCTATATATCACTACTTACAGCCCGGTGCTTTAAGACGTGTAATATAAATAATAAAACAATATAAATTTGCTCTAGTTTTAATTGTCTTGTTCCCGAAGTTGAGTATCCAGGCCAGTCCAGCTCTGTCCGACTCGACCGGAAAGCTAAGGAATAGCATTTATAGATAACCTATTTTGATGCTATAAAACTCATCTTAAAGTGTGTATTTCGATCAGGCATATATCTAAAAGTGAGACTTTTTTGTAATTATTTAGAAAGTCCTCACAGTCTCTTTAACAGCAACCTTTCAGAACTTGTTGCATTCAATGTCTGTAATAATGTTGGATTGTTTTTTTGGTCTTGTCAGTGTTTGTAAAAGTTTTTCTATTTTTTTTTTTGCCGGACCTTATCCCCAATCTCGCTGATTTCGGGCCACTCGAGGGTTGCTTTCGGGCCTCATGTGGCCCCTGGACCGCTAATTGAATAGGGTTGTTTTATACATTTTTTGTATTTGTTCATCGTTTGGCACACAGTTTGACTGTCTCACTTATTAAGGGTGTATATATATATGGATGCAGTGAATTTGGCTGCTTTGTGGGGTTAATTAGGTCTATCTAGGGCTGTGCAATGTACTGATTAAATTGATTAATTTGTAGAAATACACTTTACATCTAATTAACAGACAGGTGTGTAGGAGACAGTGGGTCCATTGAAAGTGGAAAGATAAGCTGCTGCACTCCGTCTAACTTGCAGCAAATGTATTTAATGGCAGTCTTGTTGGGATTCTGCAGATGAAATGACTCCATATCTGCTCTGACTTCAGTTATTATGATGCTCCTCTACATTATAGCTTGCCCTTTGTCCCCTTAACTGAAAAAAAAAATCAACTGTTTATTTCATTTGCTTTTGTCTTTTCAGGCTGTGGGTAGACTTTCATGGTACCAACTCTCAGTCAGGAAGCTGATGGTTTTGTCTGTTAATTTCTTGACGCACATATGACGCCATGATGAGGGTTGGCCACAGGTGTGGTTGCCACTTCCTTTTTGAAACATGCTGCTCTTTGTAACAGACTGTTTGCCCAACAAAGGTCTGAGACTGAAGCACTTCAAACAAATTATTTTCTTACAAGTAAGACATTCTGTGAGAGTTTATGCTGAGTTGCAGATGGTTAAAAAAAATAAAAATGAAAATATACTGTTTTTCTTGACTTAATCTGTAGCTTAGTTGGCACCCTTGACTCTTGGAGTTTAAATAGCTCCAAATGTATCCCTCGGACAGGGACATTATTTAAATTTGTAAGTTGTTGCACTCTTTAGAGATAGAAATCGTGAATAATTTCATTTTCACAATGGTATGCTCTTACATTTCCGTTTTAATATTTTGTAAAATAATAGAGCTTTCATTGTGAGTGTGGACAAAACTACACCATTTACATTTGATAACACATGTCACAGTTTTAGGGGAAACATTGGTTTAGTTTAAGGACATATTGTACAATTATGGCTTTTGTCATTTTTGTG
This sequence comes from Scarus forsteni, assembly GCA_036419115.1. Lineage (NCBI taxonomy): Eukaryota > Metazoa > Chordata > Actinopteri > Labriformes > Labridae > Scarus > Scarus forsteni. The sequence goes on from JAZDUH010000270.1 coordinate 7,604,620, forward strand.
TCACATGGAGCGTTTTCCTTTTAATTGAGAGTGAAAAAACTCCCCAATTAACTCCATTAATCTAGTTCTGTGAGATAAAAGTGATTATTTTATTTGTATAGAGTATCACCCAACTCTTAGGTGGTATTCAGACCTGGACTGTTTGGTCCACTTTAAACGGACCAGGGTTCGTTTCCCACGCTGGTCCGGACTTTCCATGCAGGTGTGAATAGACACAGACGAACCCTGGTGCGGACCAAACAACTGGACCGAGACCCACTTTTTGAGGTGGTCTCGGTCCGCTTCCAAACGAACTCTGGTGCGGTTCGTGGTTCTCCGGTGCAGGTCTGAATACAAACCAAGGTCCATCCGAACTAACTACAGGATACATGCGCCTTTTGGGCCTATAAAGCCACAGTAGCCAAGCATTGTGGGAAAAATTATCCCTGCTGCTAATGCTACAAGCTACATGTTACAATGAGCCGTGGACATACATGGGGCAACGAGGAGACACTGTGCCTCCAGGATATTTGGGCAGAAGCCCACATTGTCCAAATTCTTGAAAAGACACACAAAAATGAGGTCGTATTCACAATGTTTAATGAGAAAATGAAGGAGAGGGGCTTCGAGCGCTCGCCCGAACAATGCCACGTCAAAGTGAAAAAACTTAAGGACACACAGAGCATAGCGTCTCCTTGCTCTTGGCGCGTTAAGTCTTCGCTGTTCCAAAATTTGAAACAGAGCGTTGTTAAGCCTGCTTTGAAGGAGCTGCTCTTGAAACTGAAAATGATTTTGCAGCTCTATTAAGAGCACAAACACACAGACCAGGAGAGCGGCATGTAGGACTTCCATGTTTACCTCCATTTCCGGGTCTGTACTCTGTGTGCCGCCCTTTGTCAGTGCTGTCCAATGAGAGCACCGATCGTCACACACGAGGATGTGTTTACAGAATATAGTCCACTTGCAAAAAGTACAATCTGAATACGAACCGCACCAACCAAAAAAAATAAAGTCCGCTTTTGGTCCGGACCAAACAAGTGGACCAAAGGACTTTTCTGGTCTGAATACAGCCTTAGTCTAACACACTTCCCTTCCCTTTGCACTGCATCTGCACTCCAAATCCACTAATTTTTAAAGTCTTATTCCATCGTTTTGTCCCAGTGATGATTTGAGGGCTGTATCTCCTTCCTTAAAGGTGTAGTCAGCGATCTTCTAATCTTCTAATCTAATGCACTATTTGTCAAAATCATCGTATTTCTCCTCTTCATCAGATGTCACCACTGACAGCATGTTGACAAAAAAGTCTGGTTTCAATACACAGCCTTGGCTCTGAATTTCAGCAGGTAAATACTGTTGCTCAGGCTGAGTCACCAAAACAGGGCACACCCCCCACATCCAGGGGGCGATCATACTCATGCGCAGATCAGACAGAGGGGGGAGGGGGAGTAGTAGGTTGCGTACTGTGTGCAGTTAGCGTAAGAGAGAGATACAATAGATGCAGTAGCAATGGCTGAAAACAGCCCAAAAGAAAAAGGTCAGAGGAGTGAAAAGTGAAAAAGAAGGGCTTTGACCATGAAAGAGTGAAGACCCGTGTCAACATTGGTGTTGCTTTCCGACGGTGGAGGGAACTCCGCTAATTGAAAGACCTGAAAACGGACGCGGATGTCGCCGTCTTTGTGCTGGACAGGTAAGCAACATTAGCTTTGTGGTGCTTCACATAACAGTAACAGCCGTCGGGCATTCATCTTATTGTCTAATCTGCCAGAATGTACTGTTGTCGTGATGTTATCAATAATGGCAGTCAAGTTGTCTGACGAGTCGGGGTTACCTTAGCTACGTTGGTCAGCTATGCAGTTTCTACGGCCGTTTCCATGACGATGCACATCCATCAGATTTCGAGAGGCGGGTCTAAATTCGTTTATCAACAACCTCTCCACTTGTTTTCTCCCACATCGCTGACTACACCTTTAATTTGGGTAAAATAAAATAACGCTCATTGAACCACAATCATTAGTTGAGGTTTTTCAGAGAATGTGAATTTCTCTCAAAGCATCACAGGAGATCTTTATTTGAAAAAGGTTGGTGACCACTGCTCTTTCAAATATGCCAGCAGCAGGATGATTGGTCAACCTGTACCATGGCAGAATATGATTGGTTCAGAGTGTGTCACCAGTGCCAGGCAAGGAAAAGGCGAGGGAGAGAACTGAATAAGAAGTTCAATGAATGATAGAATGAATGAAAACACAACAGTCTTCCTGCTTGAATTTATGCCACAGCTTCATTTGCCACCATTGTGATCTTTAAACACTGATATTCATTTCCATTTGCTATTGTACATTTAATTTGATGGAACTATCCTCTTATAAAGTGGGTTAAATCTCAGGAAAGGTTTCGTTTGGATGTAAAAACAAAAACACACAAGCATGTACACACAACACAACACCTGCTCAACGCAAAGTTTTCAAGGGCTCCCCAGTGTTCACCTGTGCATTTTAAGAAGCCTGCTGGCCTTGCCTTTGTAAGAGCACTCCTGTATGAGTGTGTGTTTGTGTGTGAGAGTGTGTTTTTCCGGTGCTGACGAGAGGCGGTAACCCTAGCAACAGCTGCCTAGGTGCTGCTGTCTCTCCTCCCTGCCCACTGATACCCAGCGTTGGCTCTGCCTCTCTCTACCTCCCTCTCTCTCCCTCTCCTGTAGTGAGTCATGACTTCCTGTGCAACAGCTCACATCGATCCCCCATAGAGCACCAAGGATATGTTTTGTGATGCGCATGAGTGTGAACATGTGCTCGGACTACTGAGTCAAACAAATGCTTCTTTAAGCCTTGAGCTATTGTTGTTGATTCACATGCTTTTTTTTATGAATTACTCAACTTTGCATCACAGATTCTTTAAAACAGACTAATTTTAGGATGATTTATTTAGGTTTGAAAATCAGAAAAATATTTTTAATAAATCTAAAAGTCAAAAAGTCTCTCCCAACTTTCTGTGAAGTGTCATCCTTACAAACTCAAGCGCAGTCTCACTTCTTTATGTGGCTTTCACTCTGTCTGGGACATTTCCCTAAGGGTCACAAGATTTACATGTCTAGCATAAATACTTGTACTTTAACCTCTTAACTCTCATGTATAGAAAGCTGTTAGTGAATAAAAATAGATTAGATCAGATTAGATCAGATTAGATTTTTAATATCCCCAAGGGGAAGTTTATATCAGTGATATCAGCTGTAGTTCATCTCTACTAGTACTCAAATGTATTTATTTAATTATTGATTGATTGATTGATTGATGAACATTTTTACAAATGTAAATATGCCAGATTATAGCCTTGGGCTAATTTCCATCTGCAGACCCCCTGGCAGGTTGATGGTAACATACACATAGAAGACACTATGCAGACTAAATACCGTTGGACAAACCCAGTGACAGTAGACAAGTAAAAACATTTAGCAAATGCAACTTCTATTGCACCAACCCTTATTGCACTGAATGTTATTGCACAGATTTCAATTGTCAATTTGGAGTGCTCAATTTTGGTCAACTGGTGTGAAGCAAAAAGTATAATTAGCACTACTATTAGACTGTTGGGTATTCTTAAATATGTTTACTACTGTTAAGCCTTACAGGCCAATAATTGAGCAGGGCTAGAAAATTCAGGCTTCACATTGGCTTTTAAAAAATTAAAAACAATCAGGGGGCTGGATTTGGTTATAATCCCGCCTACTAGTTTGCATTGGGTCTACTAGTATTACTTGTCTTTTGTCTTTACTAGTAATACTGGTAGACTTAAATAGTCTACTACTAGTTCCAGTGAGATATTTTGATTTTACTAGCAGTACTAGTAGCACTAATAAACAAAAATTTGTTTATTTGTTTTGCTCGTAAAGGTTTTTGGCGTACTAGTGGGCAAGTAGACCTTACTAGTAAAGCAAAATGATCTACTGGTAGACAATTTTGTTTTACTTGTACACTTAAGAAATGTTTCAAGTAAAAACTCAAAGCCTTTTTGTATTTCTAGTAGTACTAGTGACACTTTTTGCCTCATTCGTAAAGTCTACTCATGTGCTAGTTAACCAAAATTGACTACATATACTCCAATTTAAGTACTAGTAGAGTTTAACTATGGTTGATATCAGTGGCGGCTGCTGGTCAGTTAAGGACGGGAAGCTCATTTTTTTCAGGCCAACATCAGAAATTGGTTTATTTATTTAAATGTAAATTCTACCCTCCGTCCCTTTTCAAGAAAATGATCTGTGACCCTGTCGTACCAACTAGGTGTCTTTTCCAGGGATTTTACCAATGTTCTCTCGATGGCCAGCAGAGCTAGACTGCTTAAACGGTCTTGGCCCATTGTGTTGCGGGTGTAAGACTTGAGCCGCTTTAAACAGGAGAAGCTCCTCTCCAGAACAACTGAATGTAAAACTTAGAAGATGCTCCGGTGGAGGGTTATATTTCAGCATCGCTGATTGGCTCATTTCACTGTCAATCAAAAAGGGATTCGGCTTCAGACAGATCATCCAATCATCATGTAGAAGTCGAGCGTCCAGGCCAGCCCACTGCCTCATAGACCCCCAGAGACGCTGAGCGTCCGATGGGCGGGACAAAGCCCAGCGTTTATCCAATGACCGTCTAGTTTCCACAGTGGAACAACCCACTCTACGCTTCCCCATCGAAGTCAGAAGATGCTCAGCGTCCGACTGTGTTAAAGCGCTGAGACGTTGCGGGATGAATGAGAAGGAAGTCGCGCCAGTTACCTGTGATAAGTAGCTGATTCTTAACAAAAGATGAAGGTATTCTAGCGCATATTTAGTCAATTAAATGTACACACAGCAGTACATATCACCACTTTTTTGGGGGACATTTTAGGGGAAGCTCAGCTTCCCTTGAAGTCTTACAACAATTGCCAACAGGAGTCCAGTCCTGGGGAGGAAGCACCGGAACTGACAGAGATAATGTATGTTGAACAATGGGCCGACAAGCCCCAATTTTAACCAACAGAGATGAACACAGCTGCATCAGTGCTTGACTTAAGCTTATTTCTTCAAGGCCTGACTTGGCTTGGGCGGTTCAACATTTTCCTCTACATCAGCAAAAGATGGCCAAACTGTCAGTGTGTGAATGCAGCTGGGCTAATGTAGCTATTCATCACATGTGAGCAAATACAAGCACAGTCTCATGGTCCAAGGGGAAACTGCACTGTGTCTGTTTTCACTCTCTCCATCTTTTAAGCATGATCTGCCTGCTCAAGTGCCTCAGTTATCAATATGTACAGGTGGGAGACTGATATATTGTTACTAGCCAACGCCGTGATCCATGAGCTTCCAGCACCTGATATGCAGAGCAGATAAGACCTTGTCAGAGCCAAGATCCATTCAAGGCCAACAACAGCTGGCTTGGCACTCGCACTCACCTTCATGTGTCTGATCTGGCCCCAGACTCTGACAGCAGATCATAATCACATCCATTCAAGATCCAATCACTGTTTCTGGAGCAGAGGGAGAGGAGTGAATGGAGCATATGTGTTTCATTCAACCTGAATGACTTTTCAGAGCGAGGACTTTTTACTTCAGGGCTGCACAGATACTGAGGCACTGAATGTCTAGATCATGAGCATGATTCTGAGTCTGTGTGCATGTGTGAATGTGTGTGGTCTTCTACCGAGAACTGCGAGCACAGTTCAGAATAAAACTAAACCACAGAGAGGCAGAAAAAGGTCACCAAATGTTACCAAAGATAAGGGGACATGCAGAGGGAGATAACGATGCCAAAAAGACGCTTCCCTCTGCGCATAGGCACTCAGTGATATCAGAGCACTTTTGCTTTAGGCTCAAAATTTCTAATAATTAATTTTCACTGTTATTATTCGTTTAAAACAAAGTTTCTCTTGCATAAATGTAACAAAACAAGTGTTCCTCCTGTTCTTGACTCTGTTTGATGCAGTTACAAGTGGCTGGGAAAGTGAAACCTGAGCAGGGATACATTTGCACACATGTAGGCCTGTTGCACGAGTGGTAAACCCGAGCACAATGAATCATATTTATTGCTTTTTGAATCAATTAAAACCACAGGCGATCACTACCCAAATTCATAGTCACACAAAGCATCTCTGCATTTATAAAATGATTCAGCTGTAACCAAAAACAATGCAGAGAACTGAAACAGCAATTCATAACTCCAGTTATCCTCCAGCTGCCTGCCAGCTGTAACATACACACATCACATCACCCAACAGAAGAGGCTCGTCTGACCACAAACAAAGCCAGTCAGATCATAGTCTCTTCAAAAAGCATCTCTAAATATTTCAAATATTTTAGCTGTGGGTTAGAAAACATTTTAATAGAGCTGATTTGTCTTATGTCACTGCAACAACGGTCATTCACAAATTCTGCTCGACAGCAGCTGCCTGACAGCTGTGGCGGTACAGACACAGGAGTAGCTTACATTCAGTTTAACTCTGTTACAGTATTAATTTGAATCAGAATTGGTATACACTGTGTATATTGTGTAAATGGTATCAAAGTACATTTGCACATACAAGGAATTAGGGCTGGGCGGTATTACCTAATCTCAAGATCACGATTAATTGAAGCTCTTACCTCGATTCTGATTAATGAACGATTATTTTAAGCTATGCTGGAACAAATTAGTGGCAATACTGATGATCGTCGACATGGTCTTCCTGCAGTATTTACACTTAACTTCTTTCTGCTTGATGTCCTCTGCACAGAATCCAAAATGTGCCCAAACAATGGAGATGGTATTTTTCTTGGATACTAGGTCCTCTGATAGATTGGTGCTCGTCACCTCCATGTTGGCACCGCGTCCTTCGCTCTTGGTGAAATAGAACACAGACTGTATGGAGGGGGTGCAGTCATGTGACTTCCACAGGGAAAATAATCAAAATAATCGTCATGAGTAAAATTACTTCGATTATAGGGTCTAAATGTCGATTTCGATTATTTTTCGATTAATTGCCCAGCCCTACAAGGAATCTGATTTGGTAAACTGGTGCAATAACAATCAACATATAGTTAGAATAGAATAAACTTAAAGGTCAGAAGGAATAAAATGAAAAATAAGAAGAGGTAGAAAACTGTGCAAAATTGACATGAGTATATTTCAAAAACAAATTTTTTGTCACGCCACAAGACTTAAGGCGCTGTCATGCTTTACCCATAGATGGATTTATGACCACAAACTGCTGCAGTATCATATTTAGTATTTAGTATTAGTATTTACGCTCCATGTGGCTCTCACATTGCCACCTAAAGGTAATCTCCAAAACTGTAGGGGGTAGTGTCCTCAAAGAGTCATCTATTGCACAGTTTACAAGAGGTCATAGAGGAAGGAATTTGTTCTTACTGGTCACACCAAAGGCAAGACAGAAAACAGTTTGTTGTTACCAGTTATGCCAAGAAAGAAGAAGAACCAGAAATTTTGTTGTTACTGGTGATGCCAAAGAAGGAGAAGAAGAAAGTTTGTTGTTACTAATGACATATTAGTGCCATATGAACCATCTCGGACTCTGAGGACCTCAGGGACCGGCCTCCTGCTGGTGCCTAGAGTCAGGACTAAACATGGGGAAGCAGGGTTTCAGTTTTATGCAGCTAAAATCTGGAACAGTCTTTCTGAAGATGTGAGACAGGCCTCTACTCTGACATTGTTCAAATCTAGGCTTAAAACAGCTCTGTTTAACTGTGCATATGAAAGGATCTTATCTGCACTCTTCTTTTTCATTTCATTTAGTTTTTTAATGATTAATGTTGTTTTTATTATTTTTATTGTGATTTTAATGCATTTTTTATGTTCTGTAAAGCACTTTGAATTGAGTTGTGTATGAATTGTGCTCTACAAACAAACTTGCCTTGCCTTACTAATTACAAAAAAGAAGAAGAAGATGAATGTATGTTGTTACTGGTTATGTAAGAGAAGAAGAAAGTTTGTTGTTACCAGTTATGTCAAAGAGGAATAAGAATAAACTTTGCTGCTACTGACTTCACAAAAGAATAAGAAGAATGAAGGTTCTTATTACCAGTTATGCCATAGAAGAAGAAGGTTTGTTGTAAAGGTTATGCCAAAGAAAAAGAAGAAGAAAGTTTATTGTTACCAATAACACCAAAGAATAAAACAGTTTGTTACTTGTTTCACTGAAGGAGAAGTAAGCTTGCTATCAACATGGAGAACCATGTAGAGGAGTTGCTGTGTTTGCTCATGTTTAGTTTTCTTTCATTAAATGGTCACACAGACATGCTCATATCTCTAATCTCTCTCAACAGTAGCTCTTGAAAGTTTGGCATTTCCTCTTCTTCTATTGGCTGTTGACAAACAATGTTTCAGTGCCATTTTGGTCTTGCTGTCAACCAATTCAATGTCTGTTAAAATCCTGGGGATGTGAATGGTGAAAATCAGCTGTGTTGACCTCCCAGTGGGGGCGTGTCTAAACACGTGATGCCACACTGGCTATGCATGCGCTTGCAAACTTGTAAATGCATCAGGCTTAAAAAAGGCTTGTGTCTACTATCTGTCCCCAAAGATTGTCTGGATATGGGTAAAGAAGATTTCCTTGCAGACAGGAATCTGCTGCAGCATAATATGGGTCGAACGGAGCTGGTCTCCTTTTGAGAGGAGATTAAAGGAATTAGAGGATGATGCTTCAGGTCTTAGATGCTTTGACTGATGATTTAATCTTAATTAGGCTTTCCTGGTTAAATAAAGCTGAACAAAAATGAATCGAAATGTCATATGAATGATGTGCAAACTTTAGATGGGGTACAGGGAATCTAGTGCATCATACTTATCAGCTGAGAATTTCATCTGACTGCACTTATGATCTGAGATTTTCTACAAACATTTGATTTGATTTGATTGACATTTATTTTGAACAAGAGGTTAAAGAAAAAATACAAAACAAAACAAACAGACATCTAATGACATATTCGAAAAGGAGTGGGATGAAGTAAAAACGTATTAATTCCCACCTCTTTACCAATCAATTACAAACAATACAGATGTTAGGCACTTACTGTACATATACCCATAGACAACTAGAAAGCACTCGGAGAGCGCAGACCTCCGCCAACGCCACAATCCTCAGCCATATTGTCATTTTGACCATAAATATTACTCCTGCCTTTATTTCATGTCAATATTTATATTCCTTGACCATGAAAACATACCATTAGCAACTGGATTCATAATGATATCTATTTTAGTTCAGTAGTTATTCACATAAATCACATTTTTCGCCATGGCGGCTAGATGCTGCTCCGGATCAACACCAAATTCAAATCAGTTCTTCCTTTTCCCATGCTGAACATGTCCTGAAAATTTCATCCAAATCCGTCCATCACTTTTTGAGTTATTTTGTTCACAGACGGACGGACGGACGGACAGACGGAAGGACAAACTCTCCCAAAAACATAACCTCCTTGGCGGAGGTAACTATGTCCATGCACCTTTGTTTCATGCTTGGATATTGGATATTGGTATACAGAATTCTCTTCATTATGGCATCTTACAAAAATCATCATTCTGTACATTTTTTATACTTTTTACTTGAACATTTCTTCATTTCCTCACATATCTGTTCCATATGCTCACCCCTATAACAGATACACAGAAGCTTTTAATGTTTGTGAATCTACTTGATATTTTAAAGTTGTCTTCACCCCTCAGATTGTAACCTCCTTCACGTTTACAAAACAGACTTTGAATGTTTTCTGGTAATTGATTGTTTCTTGTCTTGTACATTATTATTGCCGTCTGGTAAGAAACAATTCAGACCTATATTTAGAGGAAACTGTTCTGTTTCCACAGGCCGACAGATTCACTTGACATGGAGATGATCATATTTGAAATTAATGTTGTCCAGCTAAATGAAGTTGGACAAGTGCCATGAGGCCTACACATACATTAAATGTAAAACAGGGAAGCCTGAATAGCTAACAATGCTTTAAACAAAGGCAAGACAGTTGCTGCAAAATGCAGGCATCAGAAAAAAAAACTATTCTTCTGTGAAATTGTGTGTTTCTGGGGAAATACCCCAGTGGTCTGTATTTCCCTAAATCACAGCCTGATAATTGAAGCCTCTTTATCTTTCTAAAAATGGCCACTTCTTATGAGTGCAGTCTTGTTCATCTCCTCCCCTGCTTTACACAGAAGTCTGTCTGTTGCTGTTTCTCTTTAAGCTTTTAAAAAAATCCCATCATGTGTCATTACTTTCATCTCCCTTAAGTGACAAAGAAGCAGGCATAAATAGTATACAATTTGACAATTTGATTGCATTTTGTTGCGCGGAAATCCGGCTTCCTAACTGGAGTGATGCAAAGTGGAATGAGGTCATTCGACATCAACCTCAATGTGGCAATGGGATTTCCCCTTCATATTGGCACTTAGCATCCTCACCCATTAGCAGACTGTTGTGTGATGCGTCAACATCATTATCTGTTATTTGGTGAACAAGCCTGACACACCAGATGGACTATAAAACATGCCCATTGGATAGATTTCAAGTTCATCTGGGCAAGATAGAAGAAACTGATTGGGAGGGGCAGAACCTTTAAAAAAAACTAGAAGGTGTTTGGATAAATGTTTTGTCTGTCGAATTCATGTAACATCAGTCAGAGACTTGCAGACACTTCTTGCTTTCAGAGCAACTGAGCCACACTCATAGCTACAGTCTGTATGTCCTCAAAAGGACGCTTGTTCCAGCTTGGAGCTTTGTAATACGGATCTGCCCTATGAAGAACATGGAATCTGGCTCCAGCTACACTGCAAGGTTAGTAGTTAAAGATGCTATGATGACTTTCTAAGTAATTACAAAAAAGTCTCACTTTTAGATATATGCCTGATGGAAATACACACTTTAAGATGAGTTTTATAGCATCAAAATAGGCTATCTATAAATGCTATTCCTTAGTTTCATGGTTGGGTCGGACAGGGCTGGACTGGCCTGGATACTCAACTTCGGGAACAAACAATTAAAACTAGAGAACATTTCTATATAGACAGAGAAACAGAACTGATAGCATAAGGCACGAACTGCAGTGAAATGTCTTGCCCAATGGTACTTCAGCATGTGACCGACGATCAAACCCTGAATTGTTTGACTCTACCACTGATCAGTGTTAATTTTGACAGCACTTTTTAATTTAGTTTAAGTTGAGTCTTTCGCCTAAAATATATTTAAGTTTTAGTCACAGCTTAGTCATCTAAATTGTTTTCATTTTAGTCAATAAAACCTACTGTAAATTTAGTTGGCTAAAATATGAAGTGTGCAACATTTTGTGTTTCATTGAATTTCTGAAGTCATGTTTTACACTTGGATAAATTTAACTTTTGTCTGAAATGCAGTCACCTTTATTTAGACTAATTGGCAAAGCATCTCAGATACAATACCAGAAGTAACAACAAACAGTGAACCTGCTCATTCCTGTCAAATCACTGTGTTAACACTTTAACGTAGGGCTGGGAAAAATGGCATAGAAATAAAATCTCTTTTTTTTTCCACAACGCTTGATTTACAATTTTAATCGATTTTTTCCTCCCTAAAAGAAACAAACTCCCAGTGATATAAAAATGAAACAAATCAAGTTTTGCCTTTATGTTGTCTAAATGTTTCCCTCTTAAAGTCAAAGTCTGGGTCATAAAAGGTTGATTATGTAGTACAAACGTAGGCAGGTTTGTCTACATAAACACTAAAAGGCTGAGGCATTTTTACAGTATTAGCATGAAACTCTTTGATCAATATTTAATCTACTTAAAGGGCAACTCCGGTTTTTTGACACCTGGACCTTATTTTTAGGTTTGTGCATGCTCATATACTCACTCAGACAAACGTTGTGCAGCTCGGAGTCCTTCAGAAGTTATTTAGATCCAACCGATTTAGCTGCACTTTGCGGGGGCCACGGCAATGGAGCTTCAGCGCGGGACATAATCTCTGCAAAATCGCTCGTCTCTACCACAGCCCGGTTGGTCATTGCAGAGAAATCCTCCAGAGTAGTCAGACATATATTCCTGGATAGATCCATACGCGTGTCAGCCGGTCTCAAGTCCCACTCTGAGCAGCTAACACACTCCTCTTCTGTTGCTATAGGCGAACACTGTCCACAAGTGCACACCAGTTAGCATTGAGTCGTGGATGTGCTCCTGTTTGTTGTTCTCAAGCCAGCTGTTCGTCTCTCTCCCTCCACATTCTTCTTTCATGGAGCTCCTCGTCCGTGTACTCAGACTCAAACCGGTAAAGACAACCGTCAAAGTTGAAGTCTGACTCTTCGACATCAGATAAATATTCTGCCATGTTGCTCAGCAATGCCGGCTAAAAGTAGCTGTACCTTTGTGTCGCGCGGCTATGACGTCATCAAAAGTTTGTTTACCAGGTCAGCTGACCCACCTGAAGACGGTAGACGAGCTGACTTTATGATAACACTGGCGATGGATGAAAAAATATAGCCGAAATGAGCGATTTTGCAGAGATTACGTCCCGTGCTGAAGCTCCATTGCCGTGGCCCCCGCTAAATGCGGCTAAATCGGTTGGATCTAAATAACTTCTGAAGGACTCCGAGCTGCACGATGTTTGTCTGAGTGAGTAATATGAGCATGCACACACCTATAAATAAGGTCCAGGTGTCAAAAAAACGGAGTTGCCCTTTAAATAACAAATACAAGCCTATAAAAGTGCTTGTGCAAACCCTACAAGGCAGACCATCATGAAGATTGTAATTTTTTTTTTTTCAAAAATTACAACTACTTACAATTGGAGTAAGGCAAGAAAAAAATCTTGATTTTTCATTTTTTAAATCATCTGTAGAAAATTATTCAAATTAATCGATTTTTTGCCCAGCTCTAGTAAGTATGGAAAAGTGTTAAATATCTATGCTGTTACTTAATTTTTTGATAATATGTCACTCTGTCATAGATCTCAGTAAGAAGTTTTATCCAATCTTGGTTAGGTTTGGTTCTGAGGGCAAAGGCGAGTCATTCAGGCCTTACTGTAGGATCTTTGAGAAACAGTGTAGAAGGAGGGACAGCAGATTGCCAGAGAGCAACATGATCATCTAAAAAGCTGCAAATGTAGAAGAAAAGTCAGAGAAACAAAGACAACAGCATAATGACTGCACTTTTCCAAGTATACACACAACCGATTATATATATATATCTATATATATATATATATAGATATATATATACATATATATATCATCTGTGTATAGCAGAATGTGTTTGCTGTTTATTCACCTTATTTTCTTAATAAGCCATATTCTCTTTCATTTTACATTATATTTATTTACTACTTTTATAGGCCTAATTCTGAACACTTTGGTTTGTAAATTTGACCGACTCTCTTCCGGGTCAAATTAAAGCCCACATTATTTAACTCAATCATGTTTCTCCAGCCTGCACACTTGCTTTCTTACTGTTAGGCTCCAGCCTCCTGCAACCTCAAAAGAGATAAGCAATGTAGATGATGTATGGATCTATGAGTAAATCAAATAAATAGGAAAATAAACGTGATTCAATCTGACATCTGAGGACAAAAAAGGTAATTCAGCTTTGTTTCCATGCATCACCAGTAATGACCAACTTTAATAAAAATAGCTAAACTTTAACACGGACACGAGCGTGACTGTCAGAGAGTAGGAGAACAGAGGAGGCCTAACTGTAGGTGGAGTGTAATTTTTATTTTCATCCACTGATGATGTGTTAAACTGCTATTTTATAACATTACCATCATGACTCTGCATTCATCTCACCCTTGTACTAAAATAAGTTGGATGTTTGTGCATATGACCGCAGATTCTATATTTTTATGCCTTAAGACAGGGGAATGAAGAAAATGTGCCTTTGTTTGAACCGTGTTAAATCAAACTCAATCTTTGCCACTAATTTGTGACATTTGCATGACTCAAAACTTGATTAAAATATTTCCTTTTTTAAAAAATACCAAAGCTCATAACTCCTTCACTCAACGCCTCGCTATGATCCTCCGTAATCAAAAAGCACAGCAGGAGGTCCATTTCAGACACGATCACACTCTCTGAAGCGTTCAGACTTTATCTTGGGAAATAAAAAAACCTCAGAGACAGAAGGTACAGGAAGATGCTGCTGCTGATTTAAGATAATCTTATTTGGCTCTTGATGGCAAGTTAATTTATCTTATGAGAGAAGAATGTGACATTTACGGCAGGAAGGAGGCTTTCCAAAGGTTTGAGGGCATGGCAGAAGATGGAGGGACTGGAACTGAGGCCAGGACAGCGCTGGAGCTTACACAAGTTTGGGACCTCTGGGAATCGGAGAGGCCCTGTGGAGCCAGCGGTGGCTTAGGTTTCTGCCCCGACACATTCACAAACGCTACATAATCATACGCATGCACGCTTTAACACTTGGCATTGGGGTCACATTTGCATAAAGGCACATAAAACACTGACACATACAATCAAACATGTTAATTTTGTATGCACACCCAGACTCTGACTCTGAATATATGGATGGGTACAGTAGAGTCTCGATTTAGATTCTTCACTTTATAGAAAATGAGAGCTGTCAGTGATGAGTTACGCCTGTGGTTCAGAGTTCCATGGACTGTAATGATGCATAAAACATCCAAAACCCACTGATTTACTTTTGCTTTTAATTATTGCTTGGCCCCTGCAGCATGTGTGTGTTTGTGTTGAAGTGTGGGTCCCACAGAGTGCACTTACAGGGCAGAGGTACTTCCACTGTCACTTCGCATTGTAACCAAACAGCAAAACCACAAAGTCACTTCTGCTATCTCTACTGGAATAAAAGTCATATGATCCTGAGACCATTTCAGAACAGTGGACTTCCTTTTAGAGAAGACTAACCCATTCGCAATGACTTCAAATCTACAACTCACATTCTCTGGGGGGCTCCTAAAGACACAGTACTATCATCTCAGTGACATTTTGTTTGTTTTTTTTCATGTTTTTATTGCATAAAAGGGATATTAAAGCATTCCTTGCATGTCTAAGCTGCCATGAAATGTCATTTAAACAAAAAAAGAAGTTGTAAGCCTCCATAACATCATTGTTATATAATCCCTGCTCAATATTTAATAGTTATTATTGTTTATCATCTAGATCAGTGGTTCCCAAACTCTTCACAGTCTGTACCCCTTCAAAATTTTATCCTCCAGCCATGTACCCCCTACTCTCACACACTTAAAGCTGGGGTTGGCGATTTTGGAAAACTAGCATGAATTTGAAAGTAGCAGTAGGGGTATAGGTAGTTCCTCTGACATTCTCCTCATAGCTGTCAAATCTCCCATTTTGGCCATTAAACTACCGTATTTTCCGTATTTTATCCTCTTTCCTGACGTCCTCCTGTATTAGTATTCTCCTGTAAATCTCCCGTGTGATGATATAATAATAAAAACATTCCTCTGCCTCTCCAAACTGAACTCTGTCTCTAGCCTGAATGGGGCGGTAATGCTCCAAAATGATGGATGCCAACTGCCGTAAAACCGCCTCGCGAGAACGTCCACCTGCAGTAGCCTGGGTGGCAGCTATCGCGAGATTACAGCAGCAGAACAAACTAAGAAAAACAAAGAGTTTATTTTAGATTTCTTGTAAATCTGTTTTAAAATGTGAGGGATACAGGAGCTTGGTTGGGGTTGTGGGACGGCTCACAGCAGGCTTCCCTGTTTTTCAAAGACAAAACTTGAAAGGTAAGCATTCTCCCGCGGACTCTGATACGTATGAGCTCGGCTACACGCACCTAGTCTGTGCACGCCGGGAAAATGCACGCACAGTAGGCGGGCAGAATGGCGACGGGATTTGATTGGTTTAAAAACAGGTGTCCGGGCATGATTATTGGTTGGGGTTTTCCCTGTTTTACTCCTGCTGTAGATAGCGGATATTTTTGCTCTGTTTTAAGAACACATTATGAGTTGATTACCATCGGGTCATAAAGACCATTTTAACCAGTATTACAAAAAGTGTATCTAAATCAAATCGCCAACCCCAGCTTTAAAGCAGCAAGAAAAGAAATGTGTCTGCAAGCCTGCAGTCAGCCCCACCTCCCACATTTAGTATGTATAACATACAAATAAATCTCTTAAAGTGGATTATGTCTCACCTACAGAAGAGTATTAGGGCCATGTTAAATGAAGAAAATGATTTTGGTGAAGTCAGGATTAAAGTTTAAATTTCAAGATTAAAGTTTAAACTACGAGAATAAAGTCAAAATAGAATTTTGTAATGAAAGTCAAAATGTCGGCTAAAAAGTCAAATGTCAAGAAAAAAAGCTGATAAATTAAGATTAAGGTAGAAATTTCAAGATTAAAGTTGAAATCACAACAATAAAGTGGAAATAGAATTCTGTGATGACAAGTCAAATAGTTGTGAAAAAGTCAAATGTCAAAAAAAAAGTCAACAAGCCAAGATTAAAGTCGAAATGACACCAGAGTAGAAATAGAATTTTGTGAAAAAAAGTGAAATGTCGGGAAAAGTCAAATGCCAAGAAAAAAAGTCAAGAGTCCAGAATAAAGTTGAAATACATTGTATGTTGATTTTATTTTTGATTTCCCAATTTTTTCTTGACACTTGAACTTTTATCCCAGCATTTTTGCTTTTATCTCAAAATTTTGACTTTTTTGTCATCATTATGACTTTAATCTCGACCTCCCAAAAAAAAAACAGCTTCAATGAGAAGGATGTCTGACTGAATTTATGTTAATATAAGAATCTTAGATTATTGCCAAGATGCCTCACCAATCCAGCCCCCAGCCTCTCTACCAACACTTCAGTCCTTTTCAAAATCTCACAATGCAAACATTTGCCAGGTCGAACTTAAACTACTTGAAACAGCTGTTTAAAACCTGACAGGTATCCGCGTACCCCTTACGTCACTTCGTGTACCCCGGGGGTACACGTACCCCAGTTTGGGAATCACTGATCTAGATGATATATCTCTGCTTTCTACTCTTCTGACCTTGCTCTGTCTTTGAAAAAAGCTTTTGGTGCTTCTGTTCCATCACCTCGGTCT
This sequence comes from Scarus forsteni, assembly GCA_036419115.1. Lineage (NCBI taxonomy): Eukaryota > Metazoa > Chordata > Actinopteri > Labriformes > Labridae > Scarus > Scarus forsteni. The sequence goes on from JAZDUH010000270.1 coordinate 7,621,599, forward strand.
GACTTGCAGAATAATCTTAAGACAGAAAGTTGCATTTGTTGAGTGGACTTCCAAAAACAGAATCTGCAGTGTGTGAACATGTTTTACGCCTGAATGCTGATTTGATGATCAGTAAAATCTTGGTGCATTTTAATTTGTTTATTAGTGTGAGACTTTTGTGCTGCTGTCTTTGCCAAGACTCTCTTGCAAAAAAGTTTGCTGTATCACAATGAGGACATTTCTGCCGAGTTAAAGGTTGAATAATAAAACTTTTAAAATGTTGACAAGGTGATATCCTAATGCCAATATTAGTGTAGTCTAACTTGCAGTGGCCAGCGAGGGCAAACTGCCAACAACGGCTCGATGCAGTTCAATAAAAAGAAAACAGCTTCAAGAACAGAAAAGACTCAGGGAAAGAAACACAGCTGAGGTCAGAATGAAATAAAAACAATGCAACATGTATCTACTTTTAACTATTATTAATACATTTCTTTATTGATTGTTTGTATTTTTTATTTCTTTCTTTTCTTATATGTACATGTACATAACATTTTAATTTTCTGTCTTTCTACATTTCTTTATCTCGCCATCAGAGGCCATATGAACTTATGTTACTACTTCTATTAATATTTTGTTTTTTCTTTTTCCTGTGGACTGAGAAAATAATCGGAAAAACAAAAGGGAAAGTGTATGAATATTGCTTAAGATCGAGAAGACCTACAAATCTGCCACAATTCTGTACACTTTGGGTGTTATATATGTATGTACACATTTCTTTATTTTTCTCTTTCTCCTTTTCTTGTTTAATCCTGAATTTGTGAGTTTGTTTAATTTATGTTTGATCAGAAAATGAAATTCCTATATTCTGTTGCAAATGAAAATAAAAACTAAGTGTTAAAAAATAATAGGGCAACAGGGTGCCAGTGTACGGAAGAGGATTAGAACCATTGAATTAGGCCATACTAAATATTCTAACTTTTTTCTCGGAATTCTGAGATTTTTCTCAGAATTTTTTTTTTTTTTTTTACTGTGGCCCTAATCCTCTTCCTTACCAGTGAAATAACACACTGCAAGCTAGAAACTTAACAAAACCCAAAACAATCCAAACCCAGAGAACACATGCACGATCAGATATGCAGCAGAACAAGTCCAAGGACGGAAGCGCTCCGGGCACAAATATTAAAAATATGCTCCTGAAAACTACAAAAGCTGTAACTTTAGTCCAAGTCCTGCCTGCTACTTGCAGCATGTTTTGCGATAATATATTATCTTTTTATTCTTGTGGTAAACTATTACATTTTCATTCTGCTGTTCTGCAAAGCTGTTATTCTCTCATTGAGCTGCTGCGTGCTGTCTGCCCTTGTCAGCCAGCATGCTAACTAGCTAACATTAGCCTAGCTTGGCGACATGCCCCCTTGATTCATCCTCCGTTTCTTTTTTAACTGCTCTTGTATGAACTCTTCCTTAATTCTCTATCTACTTGCTTTATGGAGGTCATTAGAAAGTGACAAGTGGCTGTAACACAGTTGGAGTTACCTGTTATTTACCTGGTGTATGAGGAAACTGGCTGCCCTGTGAACATGAGAACATGCTAGCTACATCACATGACTTTTGTATTAAATAGTATCATGCTGACTGACATAAGCATTATCAGCATTCATTAGAAATTTGCTCAGGTGAAGTGAAACTGGTCACAGAGACAGAAAAAGCCACAGCAGCCCTCAGCTAAAGGTCCTGACCCTCGAGTCAGCTGAGTCGCAGCATGTGTGGGACTGAGAAAAACATCTAAAAAGCAGCAGTGGCGAGAGGCCCCTGACACTGGCCGCCTGTGTGGCTTCCCCCTCGGTCGCTGCTTCCCTGTCTGCAGGGGAAGCAAGACAGTGCCAGGGCGCAATGTTTTATGAGCTGGTCTCAACCGAACTCGCCACATTCCCACAAGCGATGCACTAAAGGACGTGACTTTGGCCACGCAGCTGCTGCAGCCAGACCACAGGGAGCGTGTGCTGGGCTTCATAACACACACACATTCACACACATACACACACACACACACACACAGATGAGAGATTATGTGCACACACTAGACTCAAGAAAGACTGACTCACCAGGCTTTTTGTAAGAAATACAAGAAATTGCACCACTTGTGTATAATTAATGAGAACTGGTGAATCATCGGGCCCTTGAAGTGGAGGATTCTGCCGGTGTGTTGCATGTGATTAAATTCACAAATCTCAAGAATCTCTGGGTGCAGCTCACAGCCCTCTTTACCATATGGTAGCTCATGCATGTAGTATCTAGTTAACACTCTACAAAAAGATTTCTAAGTGTGTTCTGACCACAGGTGTGTTTTCAAGGTAAATTTAAGCCTAAACCTCAGAGTGCATCATAATCTTCATCCACAATTCTTGGCAGTGTTCATCTGACTCCAATTCCTTTTTTTGAAGCAGAAAATGAGCCATACACTACTTTTTCCCACAAGATTGTTTTCTGTTAAAAAGTGAAGTTTTCTTTCTGGTCAATTCTGGGATAAAACTGATCAGACAAGTCAGAAATGTATCTGTATTTGCTTACCAGATATACAGTGGACTCTCTTATCATACATTTTAATGGCCTTTCAGCTCGATGCTGTTATATTATTCAACATTATTCCTCTCTAGATTATATCCATTAAAAAATATTAACCTTAGGAGTAGATTGATCTCTCAGTCCAATAATTGTATTGATCCTCAGTCACTATCTTTACAACCACATATGAGGTCCCTCCTGAAAATTAGATGCCACATTTAATACACATTAAACAAATAATGGCGCTATAAAAACAGAGATTGATTTATTGAATCCATATTCAGCAGATACAAATGTCATGAGGTCAGATTTACTATCTGGGCATCCATGGGTTTGTCTCCATAAGGATTTTTTAATGTTTTAATTTTAAGTCCCTTTATTTCTGCCTGAGAAAATATAAGTATGCATCTCTGAATGTGTGTGCTATATATATATATGTGTGTATACATATTAGGGCTGTCACTTCAGTGCAATAATTAGATTAATTAATTACACTGCAAATTAATGCGTTATAAAAATTAATCGCAAGATTAATCATTGCACACAAACATTTTATTATTGTCCAGCTGAAGGACCCGTACATGGCAGTGGCACATGTCACTTCACACATGCGTCTCGAATCAAACCAAACAAAGCCCAGGTGACAACAGGAATGGCATATTTAAGACTTAGTCTTATTTTATTTTTGAATTTATTTATCTATATTTACTGAATTATTTAATAATGCACCAGGCCTAATTGGTTTACTGGATGTCCTCGACCTTTTTCTTATTTTGAATTTGATTTATGAAACACACTTAACGTGTAATTTGAGTTGCCTGATTGAGCTTAGAATTTTCTGGAGAAGACGCCCTGACTTTGGTTTTATTTAGTCACCAATAAAAATGTGGATTTACAAATCTTCACTTCTTAGTGTCTTCATTTGTTTAGTCATGCACTAAAATTTTATAATATCTTAGAATTCAAATTCTTTATTTGGGTACTTTAAGCAGATATGAGATTAAAATGTGATTAATTAGATTAAGTTTTTTAATCGCCTGACAGCACTAATATTTATTTATAATGTTTATTTATTCATCATGTGTTCTTTAATACCTGTGTACTGTGTCCCTCACATCAAGATTCTTCCCAAGGAATGAGTAAAGTTCTATCTTATCTTGTCTCTTATCCTAATTCTTAAAGCCTCTGGGAACATGACTCAGGCTTTTTAGAATTTTATTTACAAAGTTCAGTGGATTATAAAGCCTCCCTGGAATTTGATAGGGGAAATCTATTTTTAATTATCAAAAACTCTTGTTCTAAAACAAGTGGTTGTAATCACTTTGACAATGAGGGCCCGTCCACCCTGAGACAAATTCAGGTGCATTAGCACGTTTTTAATCATACTGGTGTTCGTCCACACAGATAACAACAAGGAACATTTTTGAAAACGTCACAGAGCATTTCTGTGTGGACAACAAATATGGTTAGCCTGGCGTAACACAGTGTCACACTCATACTGCAGGAGCTTTTGAGCATGTTTTGGCTTTGACAGCAAAATCTTCTGCTCCTCTGTGACCACCATGAGCAACAAAAGAGACTGTTTGTGTCGAGAGTACTTTTTGCATTTAATGTTGGCAGGGTCAGATAAAAAAAAAAAAAATGACCCTGAAAAGTAAAATAGATAATGGGTGGATGGCGAGAAATCCAATAGTGTGTACATTTTTTTAATTTCAGAGTGATCTTTGTGAAATTTTCCTGCAATAAAATACAGGCAAAATAAATAAATAATTTAAAAAGATAGACTACTAAAGGTTTTAAAGCATGTGTCACAATTATCTTATAATCAACTGAAGAAGGTGTGCCTTGACATTCTGTCTTGGTTTTTGGTTCTGGGCACCAAAAGTTTAAAAACTACTAATCCCAAAGTTACTAATCATGGACTTTTGTGGGAAATACTGATGCAACCACAACTTTTTCTCTGTTTACAAAAAAAAGAACAGTCCACAGGGATCATGGAGGGATATCTAAATAAACTATAATGATCATTTACTTTGTTTTTCTCCAGCTTCTCTGACCTTTTCCCTCACTGTTATTCCATGTCTTTCCTCTCTGGTTGAGAAGAAGCATGATATTAGGAAAATGTTGGCCCCTTCCCCGGGTGACTATCCTCTGCGCTCTAATTGGAGCCAAGTAATGTTCCCTTTTGGCATTAAGAGGTCCACAAATCTAAAAAGGGTGGACATGAAGAATTCAAACAGCCTCTCCTGACTGTCACACTGTCCAGTTCCATTTACTGTAATAAAACAAAGGTGTCTGCTCGCTTCGTGGCCATGCATGGTACTCATTCATAGCAATTAATGCCTGACGCTGCTCTGTAGATATATGGGCTTAATCACCCACCCCGCCTGCCTCTGACTCAGATTGAAAAGTGTTTTTAAAGGAAGGCATTCGGTGGGTTTTGGTGTGTGTTGGCATATCCTGTGTGAGGTTGACCAGAGATAGATTACACACCCGGAGTGTGTGGTGACCTGTACTTCAGCCAACCAGCCGTGGTTTAGATTGTGACACTAAATCATCTTATATCACAGTCATATCTGCTCTTCCCATGGCAGTTTGGAGCCACAATCGCAGCCCACACAGCCGCTGCAGGAATGTAAAAGCAGACAAACTTGGTCTTCAACAAGTTAGCAGCTTTTAGCATTTCATCCAGAGGGTAGCACTTTATATTAACACTCAGGCTTCACTGGTCACCTCTGGGGATGAAGATGTCTTTGATTAAAGGTTATCATCTCCACCGAGGGGGCTGTTTTTAGGGTGGCTCGCTTGTCTGTTCATTTTGTTAACAGATAAACTCCAAAAGTTATGAGCGGAATTTGATGAAGTCTTCAGGGAATGTTGGTCATGGCACAAGGGAGAGGTGCCTTGGTTTTTGTTGTGATCTGAATATGAATCAAGACTTTTTAAAGGATTTTCTTAACAGTCTGCGATAGGGCAGTTCTCCACATTTTTGCCAACAACTCGCCTGACAATGTGTGCCATTTGGTATCAAGCTGAAGACATCTGCCTTCCTTCAGGACCGCCTTGGCTATCATTTAAGTTTTATTGATGTCAGATTCATGAACTAAATGCTGTGCAACCAAAGACATGAAACAAAACTTCAAAATGAACTTTAAATCTCACAGAGCTTAAAACAAAACACAGTGTTTATCATGAATATCCTTTTCACGTCTTAATATAGTTTATTGAAGCCTTAGCAAAAAAAACCCCTCTTTTTATGCATGGATTTTAAAATCACCAAGGATTTTTTAAGATTTAATTTTTACTTTCAAATAAGTAAAAAAAATCATGGCCATTTTTTATATACATGTTAAATTTTGAGTGATTTATGCATATGTCCTCTACAGTGGACACCATGCATCAATAGTATAAATAGTCATTTAATGGAACTTAATATAGACCTGCAAACACAAATCTATAACAAGAATTGTTAAAAGTAAACTATATGAATATGACAGAAATGAATAACACCATATGCCATTCCCTTTACCGTGGCCTTGGCATCTCTGAGAGAAAACATATTTTATAGGAATGTTATGACAGTAAGTGTAATTACTCTATAATAACTACTTTAGACAAATTTTAGGACAAATAAACAAACATGCACCATCATCCTGCACACTCAAAGGCTTTGCTATCCAACCATAGGTCTCCACTGTTATATGACCCAATAAATAAGAGTGTTAGCACTAAAATATAATGCTAAATCTGAAATATATTTATTACTGTTGTTTAATTAAACTATTTACTTGTGAAATACACCATATTTTTAAATAAAAAACACGAAATTCACTTACATCTGAATACAAGCATAATATGCAAAATAAAGGGAAGACTATATATATATATATTTTTTACTTGTCTTATTCTTTGATAATCTGAGGATTATTAATACTTTTGAGTTCACCATCTGGTAGATGGGACATGGTGCTGTAGCCTAAATGGTATAAAATGTATTCCAATTATCTGCCCACTATAGTGGACACCATAAAGATTAAGAGATTCATGACAAAATCTATTCAGATGTTTACACAGTCTCCATCTGGACATGCTTGCTTCATAGAGATATACAGTTTCCTTTTCTAATATTTCAAAGGGCAATATATTACATAAAATCAATGACTTGCATATATGTTTAATCAACAGACAACCTCATCCATCTTCATGGATGGTTAACTATGAGGTAGCTCTACTGTTATGAAGGATTATGAGTATTTATGATTTTCTTACAGGTATGGACATAGTTTAATATTGTCACTGTTGGGCACTAACATCCATGTCTAAAAAACTGCTAATTTTTTAAAATAAAAATCATAAAAAACACTCCATGACTGAACACATAACTGCTGTGTTGTCCTGAGTGCATTTTTCCATACTTTGATTTGGTGAAAATGTATTAAAACCCAGTCATCAACACGTAAGGTGACCAATTACACTGGAATCTCAGGCGGGTGTCTCTCCAATCTGATACTGGGTGGTACATCCTGAACTCATCACCAGCCAATCACAGGGCCACATGGAAAGACAGACAACCATTATGCTCACACTCAAAGCTGAAGGCAATTTAGAGTCATTATTTAACACAGTGTGTGTGTGTTATTGGTCTGTGGGAGGAAGATGGGATGCCTGGAGAGAACCAACGTATGCACAGGGAGAGCATGCAAACTCCACACAGAAAGGCCATGACTGACCGGGGGATCGAGCAAGCAACCTACATGCTGTGAGACATGTGCACTACCTGCTGCACCACCAAGCAGCTCGCCATAAAAACAAATGTGTAATAAAGAAAAACACAATCACATTTTAAACACATCTTTACCTTGTAATTACTAGTATTAAACATCATAAAGTGCCTGTATTTGTGATTATGCAGCATTAAGTGCAATATAAGACATTATAATATCTTATAAACATTCTTATTATGTATTTATAATGCATAATAAAAGAGGCTTCTTTCCTCTACCCTGAAGGCATCAAAACTCATGTCATGGTTGATTGTACCTGAACATATACTAGCTCTGAATTATAGATGGAAAATCAGATGAAAATAAGACGTAGATCAGCTCTGTTTATTAAATCTTTTTCACTTAGAAGAGAGAACGGACAGACACTCTCAGAGTCACAAAGAAGAGCGAGACGTGTGGGAAGACATGTGGTCGGGGTCTTCATAGGGGAGGGAGGAAAATCTGAATTATTTATCTAAATAGCTTCAAATGTCTCCAGTGGACTTAATGCAGCATTTCTGTATGACAGGGGTCTGTTAAAACACACTCTGCACAGGAGCTGGGACATTTTGTCAGACCAACACTGACATCTATTGGTGGCCTGATCTCCAAACATGTAGTGAGACAGAGGTTACATCAATGATTCATTTCTGAGTCACATTTGTTTAAATGCAGCACAGAGATGACACATGAATCAGGTCTGAATGTGAGGAATTCAAAAGTTAAAGACAAATAAGATGGTCAGTCAGATAAGCTGTCTGGTGCTGGTTTAAACTGGCTACAATTTAGACACTAAGACTTGTTTTTGAAAAGTAATATAACAAACCATTCAAAGAATTTCCTCCAAGTAATTCAAATGTAAAAAGTTGTGTGAGTGTTTCCCACTTCAGACAGGGAGTTCAGGAGTGACTCAAAGCTCATTTGTGTCTAACACTGAATACCAACTACATATGCTCAAAGTGGTTACACTTAACAAGAGAGAAAAAGCAACCATTTTGAAATATTCACACCTTGTAATGATGCTTAATGGCACCTAATTCTGCTCTGTTAGAGAGATTGCTGGTTTGTGTGCTGTTAAAAGTCTGAATCATCTCACAAAAGGTTAGATCTCTGCAGAAAAGGCTCCGTGTCCTTTTAATCATGGCACACTTGGCATTTTTGCTGCTCGATATGTTTATTTATATACGTAGGCAGCTACAAGGGAAAAATATACAAACATATTGGTTTAATAAAGAGTTTCACACATCAGGACGTTAGCCTTCAGATACAAAGTATATTTAACCACACTGGTCATATTTTTATGGATGATATTTGTGGATAGGTTTATAAATATGCTAATCTTTTTGGGTCTGGTCCACGGGGCACTTATGTAAAACATGGAGGTGGCGTAAATCCGCAGATCTCCAGCTATGTCTTACAATGCCAGCACCTTTTTCTGTGTTTCTCTGTCAAGGTTAGCCAGGGGAGATAATACAAAGATGTGTGAGCGTGTGGGGGAGGGGGGTGAGGTGGGGGTGAGTCATCTGGATGAGTCATGTGCAGTGTGTGTGGACAGCTCAGGGGAAAGATGGATCGAGAAACAGAGAGATGTGAAGAAGACGGCCGGGGTGTGAAGGCCTGGGAGGGACGGACGAGGAGCTTCATGTGACAGAACAGACACAAAGCCAACATATGTGTTAGGTTTTCCTGCTCTGGACGTGAATTCAGCAGCATAAATGAGTATACTGTATGTGTAAAAGCTGCTGCTACTGTACTCTGCCAGTGATGCATTTTTAATGTATTCCTCAGAGACAGAATGACAAATACAGCTTAATATCATTCAAATGAGCTCCAGCCTGCAGTGTGTGTGTTTAGCCAGCAGGGGGCCGCTGCATATGCAGATACAGGGCAGCATCTCAAAGGGATCTACACAAAAGAGGAACAGAGAGAGTCTGGGGACTGTGGGAAAGTTTCTCAGAAGGGAAGCAGCCAAATAAGAGGAAAAGGGTGTTTTTGAGGCTCCTGGTAAAGAGAATATGGGTCAGGGGGAAGATTTCAGGGTGAAAATCATTCAAAAACTTGTCAGGGTTCTTGGTCTCAGTTTGATCCAGGGGTGGAGCCAAAGGGGCAGATATGTGGGGCTTGGTCCTAAGTGAGGAGGGTCCAAGAGGATACATCCCTGTCAAAAACATCCTTATAGAGGAAAGGCATTGACGTCACAATATGCACCACACCAGCACCTCCACGCACTGAGTGGAAGAGAGAAATGACGAGCAGCTGAAGGGAAATGCTGTTTTACCTTAAAGTGCAGTGTTTTAAGAGTGCCTATTATCTCTGCCAGGGAGGTTGTGTTTGTTTGCTTTTTTGTTGGCAAGATTAAACAAAAACTACAGGACGGATGTTGCTGAAATTTTCAAGAGATATTTGAAATTACCCAACTTAAACATGTTTAGGTTTTAGTGGGGATCCAGATAACTGCCACTTTGCTCAATAACTGTCCAACTGTTAATGAGATCAATATGATTCTGAGTGCAAGGTGTGGGTTTTCAAGGTCAAGGAATCATATTAACACTATCATGGAACTATTGCTTAAAGATGTCACAGCTACAGTATGTGTGAGCTACCTTGGCAGAGGTTTGTGCTTTTCAAGTGCTTTCTAGTTTTTGACTATGTTAATCACAAGAAATGTAGATTTTATGATGACATAGGTTTAATAGATTAGAATAGATTAGATGGAACTTTATAATTAGGGAAGACTCCCTCAGGGAAATTAAGACACCAGCAGCACATGGTAAAAAAAACACACACAAGGTATCAAGAAGTAAAACAGTAAAAATAATTTGCAGATATAAAAAAATATATGAATATGGGCACTTGCTACTGCTCCCTCCCATCCTCTGTCTTCCTGTTACCCCTCCTTCCACCTCATGAGGCATTATACAGTCTGATGGTCCTGCTCTTGGGAGGAGCAGGCTCATCGGTGTGCAGAGGGTCACTGATATTGACTATCTAGAGCTTTTGGAGCCATAATGTTACATCTATATTGTAGATCATAAAATATTATTCTTATCGCTCCTCATTTTTGCTTGTTTGAAATGAAGTTCTTTATTGTATTAATGAATGAAATAAACATGAAAATGAAATATTAATTCAGGCTCCTTAAAAAGTGACATGCGCAAAGAGATAAAGCCAGTCACACATTCTCGTTTCTCATGGCGATTGTGCACGATTTGTCATAATCATGATAAAACGTGCTTTGGCCGTGGTGCATGCGCTACTTGGACTGGATCACCGTTGTATAGTCGTGGATGAACGGCGGGGAACGTGGAAGGGTCCCGACAGTTTTGAACTGCTCAAAACTGTCGTGGAGAATCGCCACTCTCAGTATAGCAGGATGGAAGCCTAATGCAGTCCTAATGCGAACGGTATTAGCGTGGCATCTACGAAGCTCAGTCGGGCTGATCATGGCTCAATCCTGAAAGCTTTATGAGGACGATTGACAAGGACGTATCCGTTTGTGCCCTGACTGTACCCTGTTCAAGACGGCGCAAGTGACGGGGCTCAGTCAGGGCTTACGTGACGTGAAGTAAACTCGAGCGGGGCTGATGTCGTGTCAGCAGGATGAAAATTCATGGAATCCTCATCATATCGTTGTATTAACCTAGCTGGAGCAGGACGAACGCCCCCAAAGCGCTGTAGAGGCACTACTGACAGTGTATTTACAGGGTGTGTCCAGGGGTGAGAATGTCATTTCATCCCGTATCATAGCGATCATACCAGCCTCGTCGTGTATAGTCGTGCACAATCGCCATGAGAAATGGGAATGTGTGACTTAGGCATAAGGAACTGACAGATTAATCTTTACAAATTAATTGACTGATTTGTGGCCGGTTGTTTCTTTTTTTTAGCAGACATTGAGGTGTTGATTTGGAGCAGTTTCCCCGGGTTAGTATTAACCATTATGGTGGACTCCAGTGTGAAAGCTATCCATGGGCATCACTATATCTAGAAGCACCCCTGCATCAGACTGAATGACGCTTGGCATGTATGCACGCATGTGGAAAGGAAGCATGAGCTCTGTAAGTCAACCCGAGGCTCCACCTCTGCTCTGAGCTCATCCTCTCACTTTCTTATTCTCTCACCTATCTCCTCTAACCCCTCCTGAACTCCGTCCCTCAGAGAATGTGGTTTTGCATCATAGTCTGCTGTAATTCCCATGTGCCTCAGGAGAGTTCTTCTCTTCTTCATATTCTTCATACGTCCATATGTAGCGTGGAGCTGTATTATGCTCATTCATACATCAGACTCAATGAATGAATGAATGGTGAACATATGCCATGAATGGCAAGGTTTGAAACCAAGGATAACACCTGGGCTGATTTATTAGCCAACGTGTGTCCATACGGGTCGCCAACTCTCTGGCTGGAGGATTCGTGATGAGCTGAGTCAGACTGACGACTCTGTCCAAATTTATCTGATTTGGCCTCAGTGAGTCAGTGAAAGGATCTAGGTGTGTGCTGCTAAAAAGAGCCCTCTGCTTTAAAAACTGGCTGTATCCATGCGCACAAGGCAGGACTGTCTCAGCCTCACCTGCTGCATTTTTATTTTAATGGAAATGCGCAAACCTTCAGGACCTGCCAAACCAGAGTACATGGAGAGATTCTACCTGTGCGCCGGTGAACGGACAGTCACGTCTGCCCTGTCGGTGGATTAAAACCGCCTTTGGGTGAATCTGTTTAATTAATTCTCACCCACTAACACTGGGAGGGGGTGAGGGAGAGCCGAGGAGTAGGAGGAGGAGGCGGTGGTGTGGGGATGGTTGGCGTGATGAAACATTCATGAGCAGTGGTGATGTTGGAATGAAGTAAAGGGGGTTTTATGTCAATGTAAGTGAAAGGGATTCTGTAACTAAATGAGACCTTGCATGGATAAATATGCATGAGGAGCTGATACATATGCATCGGCATGCATATACTTTAACTCAGAGTGGGAATGTAAAACAGCAGGTATAGTGGAGAAAAAACCCTTGTGATTTGCTTCATTGGAGCACCGGGCATCGGCTAATTTTCTATTTTGACAATGCACAGTAGCAACGGCGCTGACATGGCTCCAGGCCCTTGGTTCTAACAAGCTGAATATTGGAAACCAGGCTGAATCATTGTCAATGTTGCGCCTCAGTGCATGTAAAACTATTCAGCTTTGGCGGAGCGAGGGATGGAAAGGAAGAAAGGGGAAGGGGGGCGAGAAGGAAGGAAAGAAGAGGAGAAAAACAATCAGGAAGAGGAAGAGAGGGAGAGAGTGGTAAAGCAGAATACTGATAAGTGGTGTGTGATTGTGAGAGGGAGGGAGAGGGGGAGGTGGGGCAGGGAAAGCACTCTGCAGGTGAACGCCGAGGGTCTCTCTCTTTCCATCTCGACACCTGCAGAATGATAATCGCGGAGTAGAGCAGATATAGGCCAGATCAGAGGAAAAGGATAAGGAGCTGGAACTAACATCTGACCATTTACGGATCAGTGAGGAGTACAACCGACGGACAGCGAGCGTAGAGGGAGGAAGAGGGGCTGGGTGCTTTTGTGGTGGTACACTTGATAAGATTCAATGAAGCAACATGAGCACGAGGCACCATGACTGTGACGTTTGAAGTCCGAAATCCAATCATGTCGGAAGCAGTGGAAATCTGATCATTTTTGACAGGACAGCGGAAATATCACATTCCCATGCAAAGAATGCTCAGAAAGGTTTTTTACTCTATAACCAGGGAAACTGCAAGAATTTTGGGGCCTAACAAAAAGATATCATGGGCACCAAATATGGGCATCCCATCCAAATCATGGGTCTACATGGTGTCCCAAACCAAGCATCTGTCAAGCAAATAAATAAATAAATGAAAATGATGAAAGATTTGCATGGAAATCGATCACTGTTAGCTATTAAACAAACTTAAAAATGAGCTTCAGACAGTGAAGAAGTCTTCTGTTGAAGGTTGTACAATAAATCAAGCATGGGCGAGTGTGCACTCCCCTCCCAACTTCAAACAACAAGTACAAGTAAAGAAAACATCACAAAATCTTTAAGTCCTGGAGACATGACATTATACTTGTTCTTTTTAAACATGTAAAGTTTTACAAGTTTTCAATTAATATTGTAGCTATTTGTACCTCTGTTCTCTTTGGAAAACATAAAAAATATACATAAAATCAAGTATTTTTTATGGAAGGCTTTCAATTTTTAGTTGTTAAGTTCTTATACTTTTAAAACTATTTATACAGCAAAAATGTCCCATGAGTTTAAGCCTTTCTTCAAATTATGAGTCATCATATTTGTCTCCACTTTATGAGAATTTGGCCCTTTAACAGCATGGATAATATGCCAAGTGGCCCCTTGGTAACTATATTTGTTCTTTTTGTAAGAGTGAACGTTTGGATTTAGTTTTTAAGAAAATTACTCATATTGGTTTTGAGATGTACCATTCACATTTATCACTTTTGTACAAAGGTTAGAGAAAATCCCCTGTTGTTTTATTAAGATATTAAAGTTAAGAGCAAGGATGATCATAGGAGATATGAATTAAACCTATGGGGTTATTTCTTAGTCAGGGTGGACAGATGTATCAAGTTCAACAACTCTGCAAATCGCCACCAGTCTTGTTAATCAGTCAGTTTCTTTATCCGTCTCAGGTGCGTTTCAGCAGCTCACCTCCACACTGGTTCGCTGGAAATACGCAACAATTCTCATATCAGCTGGAGCTGCTTCAACCCCTGCATCAATCTCCACCAAACACATCAACCAAAGGCACTCACAGTTTCTTGAATTTCAAAATACAACAGAAATACTAGAAGTAATATTAATTCAGACACAAATCATCATCTGACAGGTAATATATCCTGTTGTTGACAATTACATTGTGGTTCTCTTATGATTTTGTTTTCATACTGCACTCCTCTGCCCAGCAGGAGAGGATATGTGCCTTTGGCTGAAGCAACCACAATGTGGACAAGATGTTATGCAGATGGACAATGTGGAAATTAAAGTTGATGCTTCATCTGACACCTTCTTTAGTATCTTTTGCTGACTGTCCCCGAAGACCAAAGTCTTTAAGTAATGCTGTTTATGTTTTCATCCTTTTTGCTCACAGAATAACCAAGGAAGTCAAATTACATTACTTTGAGGGGAGGGAACAGACTCAAACGTCTCTTACAACGTGAAACATTTTGGATCTATACTCTAAAAGCCACCTCCTTCCCAGGTCTAAATGAAGAAATAGACTTTTCTCCTTTTTTATAATGTATTTTGCTGATCATTGTTTGGTGCAGGCTGTTCATTATCGCGCAGCCAGGCCTCTTGTGTTTTCTCCTTACCTTACATGTTTTTTCTAAATATGTCTTTTCTTAATGTCTGATGTCATGTGACGGCGTCCCGTGACAAAATCACATGACACTTCCTAGGTAATCTAAAAACCTGTTTTGTGTTGCTAATCATGTCCTGATGAAGACTCGGATGAGTCGAAATGCGTTGACATGTCCCTGACATAATAAAGGATTTTAAACTTAATCGGAGTGCCTCGGATTGTATGTTGTTTTCTCAAATTATATTAGTTGGTTTGACTAGAAATGATTTAAAATAGTTATTTTCATAGATTTGAGCACATATCGATTAAATAATTAACTTCATATGACTTCCAGTGGGCCACTTATTAAAATTATTTTTGCATATTTTCATGAAATCAAAGTTTGACCAGCTCAGTTGTCTTGTTCTACAGTTGAACAGTTGCTAAAGCTGTGTGCTCTGACTGAAATCTAGATTTCCCCTAATGAACATCATCAATTAATTTTTTTTGTCTGATAAATTCAATCTTTCCATTTGTTGTTTTTTTTATTTTTTACCAGCAACATGAATAAAAAGCCATTGCTCTTCAGCACTCAGCAGGTGGAAGTGCCAGTATGGTGCACAAACTGTGACGTCAATGCATACCCTTTGGTCCGATAACAAGAATGGGCCAGGGGACATGGACGGACGAACGGACAGACAAACAGCCCGGAAAAATATTCTGCCTTCAACCTCAGCTGTCACTGTGGCAAAAGATGACTGAAGGGTTGGAAAAAGAGTCAAAAAAATGAAGTGAAAACGAGGAATCGCTCGCTCTTGCGTAACCAGAAAGACACATGGGATCCAGACAGTGTGCACAGAGACATTCCCTGGATATCAAAGCCCCCCACCCCTCTTCTTTTTCATTAGCTCTCTGCTGCTTTGCCTTTTCCTTCTCTGACACACACAACAGCTGCATCAGAGAGCAGGTCTTTTTTTTTTTTTTTTCTCAGTAGAAGCAGAGCTGGGAGGTTGAGGTGCTGGAGCTGAAGATGATGCTCCACTGTACAATATGAGAAAAAGAACCAGTCTGAAGCGTGAAGTTGTGAAATACAGCCTGAGGGCAGGAAAAAAAAGGGGTGCCAAGAGGGGGAGGGCGTGAAATGAGCGTTGAACGCGAGGTGCTCTGAGATTTTCCCTCCCAATGACGTACTACTTTTTCATTCTTAATTCATGATACCTCAGTGAGAACGTCGATGGCTGCTTCTGATATTTGTGTGTGTAAGAGTTTCGGACCGACGTCACTTTTGATTCTGTATGACTTATTAATGTTTGACTCATTAGTTTGTATAACTCATCTGCAGGTCTCTCTCTTCTGGAGTTGACTCTGCGGACCTCTCGCTGAGTCGTGCTGCAGGATTTTAATGAGTGCGTGGAGGGGAAAGTGTAGGTGAAGTGATTGCTTATAGAAAACTCAAACTCAATTAATGCTGCCATTTAGCCAGAGGTGGAAAATTCACAAACTGTGTAAGTGGGTTTATGGCTGATGATAAGTCACTGGTGAATGTATGTCGTGTATTGATTTTTCTTTGGAATCATTTGCTATTTTTGTTCATGTTTTAAGTAACACTCAAGCATTTTACGATGAAGCATCGATTCATAAGGGGTGCTGGTTTGAGGGAATGTAAAGCAGCCAGGCACGACCCATTTACATGCTGCTGTCGGTCTGGATTCTAATCCAGCCTGTGGCCAGTTTAAGTGTCCTACCCTTCTACTCTCATACCTCCTTACACAAGTCTGTCCATTATCTCTTCCTCTGTCAATGAAGTTACAAAATTCCCCAAATTAAAGGGACTGTGGGGAGAATCTATTACCGGCGACACAAAGACTCTGCTACCCATGAGCACGCGCGGCGACTGTTGTAATGCTGAGTTCCAGTAACCTCGGAACTGGGAGTGACATCATCTCCAACTTATCGGCCTTCCAGTTGAAGTCTGAAAAAAACATGCCGATCGACCAGGCTATTGTTAGCTGTTGTTAGCACGCCCTGTGTTGTTGTTCACAAATATCACATGAAGAATGTGATTATCACTATGGCAGCATTTTTGTAAATATAAGTCTAACAATACTATGTATACAGCTGATCTAGAGCGACACACCCCAGTCAGAAATGCAAATAAATTGATTATTACAGGAGCTAAATAACTGTTCACACTGGGGGCATCCATCTTCGATTGTCAACTGGGGGGTAACAAGGTTTCACCGAGTTCCCAGTACGAAATTCAGACTTCGGGGGTCGTTCCAGATGCAGTTTCCTACTCGGAACTTGGAAATTCCTACTTCTGACTACAACTGGAACGCACCACAACACGTTACCGAAGCCAAAGCGTGTGTTTGTTGTGTTGTAGCCCGGACCTTCCTCAGAACTCTGCATTGCTTTACAACTTCTTTTTTTAACAACTTACAGGATGCAAAGCAACAAGGTAATGTATCTCTTTCTAGTTACATAGAGGTAGTTTTTGATGTGTGACAACAAGCAATTTTTGAAAAACTTAGTATCGTAGTTTTGTAGCCGGCTATATATCGCTACTTACAGCCCGGTGCTCTAAGACGTGTCTAAATAATATAAATTTGCTCTAGTTTTAATTGTCTTGTTCCCGAAGTTGAGTATCCAGGCCAGTCCAGTCCAGCCCTGTCCTGTCCAACCCGACCGCGAAGCTAAGGAATAGCATTTATAGATAACCTATTTTGATGCTATAAATCTCATCTTAAAGAGCGTATTTTGATCAGGCATATATCTAAAAGTGAGACTTTTTTGCAATTCCCTTTAATATAAACAAAGCAGAAGAAAAGGAAGAATTAATTCATATTGCAATCTTTGTTCCCACCCTCACCAATGTTCACAAGCTGTGGATACTGACCGAAAGAACAATGTGTTCAAGCAGCTGAAATGAGTTTTCTCTGCAGCAGTTTTAATTTTGACAGCACTTTTAGTTTTAGTCTTGTGCCTGAAATATATCTTAGTTTTACTCCTAATTTAGTCATCAAAATTGTTTTGATTTTAGACTAGTTTTAGTTGTTGAAATGTCACATTTTAGATGTCAAATCCACTGTAAATTTGGTTGACTACAATATATAGTAAAGTGTAAGGCATTTCTTGATTCCTTGAATTTCTAAAGTCATGTGTGACACTTGCATCTGGCCACCATGAAGCTAAAACAGTTGTGATTGGATGTCCCTCTTAACTCATCCAACCTTTCCACACAACCAAAGTAGCTGTGAATCCTAACATGTCCCTACTTTCTAAATGATGAAATTAGCTCTGATTGGATTTAGTCTCTATCAACCATTTTAATACAGTTTTATTTGATGACTAAAATGTCAATTTATTTATAGTTTTTGTCAATGTGCAGTTGTTTTTTTAAGTTATAGTCTAGTTTTTGTCAGTGGATAAAAGGCTGTTGATGAAAACTGTGACGAAAATAATTAGTTGACAAAATTAACCCTTCTTTGCAGGATGTCCAGACTCCCCCTTAGAGACAGGGTGAGAATCTCGGTCATCAGGCTTGGAGTAGAGCTGTGCCTCCCAGCTCTGGTCCCTAATTATGATCCCACTGGCTGTTTCCATGGTGAGGTGTGCAGGACATGTCCCACCAGTAGGAGACCTTGAGGAAGACCCAGGACACGCTGTAAGGAGGGACTATGGCTACATTTACATGGAAACTCCTGACTTAAAGAGATTTTTCTTTGCTTTTTCAATTTCTTCTGCATTCAGACGACGACGCTGGGGACGAGTGAATCCGCTGTAGTGTGCATGCCGGTTCAGTAGATGGCAGTGTAGGTCTGCAGAGAGGCAGCGCTGTTACAATACACGTATGAAGAAAAACTTTTCACAAACAACAATGGCGAATAGACACACAGAGATGCAGGAGTTTCTTTTCTGGACAACAAATCTGTCTGGATGGTTTTGTCTGGATAACAAACCGAGCACGGTAAGAGGCTCACATGTTACTCGGCAGACGGCCGACGCTGTTGTTGTTCCTGGCATGGCGCAACCTTCATGTGAAAGAGTACCGCACATGCGGTGACGTCAGCGTTTCATCCTGAAACGCTCTGACACGGTTTACACGGGGCTGCATGGAGAGCGTATTCAAAACTTTCCACTCTGGAGCCCGTTTTCAAAAATTTAGTCTAGTCTGGGCTCTGCTTAGGCTGCTGCCCCTGTGACCTGAACATGTGTAAATGGAAGAAGACGGTACGGTACAGTATGGTATATTACACATCAGATTTATTGGTATAGCTCCATATAGTGGCTAGAGACACCAGCTGGACTTCTTTGAGGGGGAGTTTGAGTTTTGAATCTGATCCAGCCCACTGCCCAGTGGGTGCTCAGAAACTCATGGGTTGGGTCAGGCCACAGGAGCTACTGCCCGCATTGTAGAGAAGTCAACAGGAAGGATACCTGAAGAGACTGGACATGCATTGGGTCTGGTAAGTAGGCCGGGGTAATGCAGGGTCCCAGGTGACGTGGCGAAGTACCAGTGATCCCATCCCTGAACTGACCTGTGAACATGTTTATATTAGTGCTGTCAGGCGATTAAAAAAATTAATCTAATTAATTACAGGATTTGTAATTAATTAATCTAATTAAACGCATTTTAATCTCATATCTGCTTAAAGTCCCCACATAAAGAATTTGAATTCTAGGACATTAAAAAAATGTAAAAATGTAGTGGATGTTTCATCAAATGAATACACTAAAAAGGGAAGATTGTATATCTACATTTTTATTGGTCCAGAAAATTCTAAGCTCAATCAGGCAACTCAAATTACCTTTTAAGTGTGTTTCATAAACCAAATTCAAAATAAGGAAAAAGGTCGAGGACATCCAGCAAACCAATTAGGCCTGGTGCATTATTAAAGAATGTAGTAAATATAGATAAATAAATTCAAAAATAGAATAAGGCTAAGTCTTAAATATGCCATTCCTGTTGTCACCTGGGCTTTGTTTGGTTTGACTAGAGACGCATGTGTGAAGTGACGTGCCACTGCCATGTACGGGTCCTCCAGCTGGACAACATCAAAGTGTTTGTGTGCTATGATTAATCGCGATTAATTTTTTTAGTGCATTAATTTGCATTGTAATTAATGAATCTAATTAATGCACTAAAGTGACAGCCCTAGTTTATATGTAATTAAATATATTGTATTAAATAATTCAAATGTTCAGAAAGGTGATATAACAACACATGTATTATAGATGTAGCTTAGAGCTAAACTTTGAAACTTCAACATTGTGGAAAAGCTCATCTTTGCCTAAAATTAGTCCAATGAAATAAAATTTAACTCTATCCTAGATTTGTTGGCCAAAAGTTGAAGAAACTGTGAACTATTTAAGATATCTATAGAATATATTTTACGTCCATATGAGCAACAATCCAAAGATGATGTGATATGAGAGTTGACTGACAAAATGAAATGTCAATCACATTAGTTTAGACCAGGCACAGTTTTACAGCCATTTTGGCTTTCAACTAAGCTGCTTAAATTTTACTTAAAGGAGTTGTTAAGCGCACAAGGGTACACAACTGTTCGTTGGAGACAGTTTCATTAACGTCACTCGTGACATTTCTGTTTGTGTTGAAGAAATGATCTAAAATTTAAAAAAAAGAAAAACCAAAGCTCAATGAAGGCCATGCTGACAGCTCTGCATACAGCACTGCTGCTTAAATTCCTCATCAAAGTACGTCATCACGAAAAGAATATTTCTTATTTCTGTTCATACTGCTGCAGGATCAGCGTGGCGCTTTCACAAAAAGACAGTCATCCATTTGAGAAGTTTTTGAAGTTAATGACTAACCTGTCTGCTCTTGCTATGGTCATGAATCACGGGTGTTTCTTTATGAGTAGCTGCTCATCTCTACCCTGAATGTTATTAAATTCAACAGCATTTGGACTATCCCCATGTGGAAAGAAGAGACAAAGAAAGTGAAATCTGTCACATTATACAGTGTTTGTCAGTGCTTCATTTAAGTCCATCATTTGATGTATGATTATGTTCTAACATTGATTTCATGTTGGTTAGCTTTCACTTACATTTATTTTTATTACTCCTCTAAATGATTGCTTTATTTGCCTTTATTCAGCTCCTCTCCAGATCTCCTGAGCATTTGAAAGATGACATTTCTGAGAACATGTCCTCATGGCCCTTCATTATCACCTTCAACTGACCCAGGCTCTGTACATGCAAGCTCCAGGCAGTGACAATTACAATGCTATTTCCTCTACCTGCTGGCCTCTATTCTCCTTCAAACTCTAATACATAGACTGATGAGCATCATCAGGGTCATCAGGTTAGTCCTTGAGTGTTTCGTCCATTAACCCCCAAAACAGCTCTGAGTGAACTCTGGTTTCCCTGGTGACTCTAGATAAAGAGTGGGCAACTTTGGTTACCGAGAGGGCCACATAATTTTTTTTTCACTGCCTGAGGGCTGCACCGTTACATATTGCCAGGCAATTAAGGAAAAAGTATTTCAATTGGAAAAAAGAGAAAATATAAAGCTTCAAAAATGATTATAGCAACAGTAAGTTAATTGAAATCCAACACAATTAAAAATTCATGAAATGATGAGCCTGACAAATAATTAAAGCCAATTTTAGCTTCTTTTTAATGCAGTGAAACATGACTGTGTGCCCGTTGTCAAGTACAATACTATACATCGTTTTTACTAGTACTTTATATTATGTTTTAATACATCTTAAAATACTTAGAAATACAATCATGACAAAGCAAATTACTTTTATGACTTGGAAAAACAAAGCATGTACCAGCAATCTGAGGGTAGTAGAAATATTTTAAACCTATCCTAATTTGTAAATTATGTAGCACTTGTTACTTAGAATGGATAATCTTTAGCAGTTGTTCTTATGTTTTCCTCATATTTCCATTTTTTTTTTTTTTTTTTGGAACTGATTGGAGGGTCTCATTGAGTAAAGTGAAGGGCCATATGTGGCCCCTGGGTTGCCAGTTATCCACTCCTGCTCTTGGCTGCACTTTAATGTGGGTGTGAGTGTGAATGGTCTCTTTATGTTTGTGCTGAGATTGGCTGGTGACTGGTCCACCCCACCTTGCCCAGTGTCACCTGGGATAAGCTTCAGCCCCCAGAACCCTACAGGAATAAGCAATGTAGATAATGGATGGGTGGATTTCTAGTTTCTAGTTATATTTCCCTTTCTTGTATACTGGACATGTATCTATGTTCTATTTTATCTTCAATTATTTTCATTTTATAACTGTCATTGCTGTAATAACTATATCTATATTGTCTGTTGAAATGGATTTTGTCTTATTACCTCCGCCAAGGAGGTTATGTTTTTTCGGGAGAGTTTGTCCGTCTGTCCGTCCGTGAACAAAATAACTCAAAAAGTAATGGATGGATTTGGATGAAATTTTCAGGAAATGTTCAGCATGGGAAAAGGAAGAACTGATTCGATTTTGGTGTTGATCTGGATCAGCGTCTGGCCGCAATGGTGAAAAATGTGATTTCTGTGAATAACTACTGAACTAAAATAGATATCATTATGAATCCAGTTGCTAATGGTATGTTTTCATGGTCAAGGAATCTAAATATTTAGCTGAAATAAAGGTAGGAGTAATATTTATGGTCAAAATGACAATATGGCGGAGGTCTGCGCTCTCCAAGTGCGTTCTAGTTATATTATATATTTTTGGCAAAATTTTATATATTTTCTCTCTTTTTTTGTCATACCAACCATGACTTTCCTAATTATTTTTAGTGTTATTTACCATGTTAAAGCTGAGCAAAAATAATCTACCTTGTTTACCTTTCCTCCACAATAGAAATGAAAAGTCCATATAATGCTTGTGAAGGTCATGATGGAGGGTATATTACAGAGTATGCCATAGCTGATGATAACTATTTTGAGCCTCTTTGTGCTGTTAATATTTCCTTTAGCCAGATGACTGAACACTCAGCTCCTTGTTTAACCACAGCGCGTTAGCCCTTAACGTGTTACATGATTATCTATGAACTCAAGAGCCCTGTGTGATGAACTCAAACACTTCCTGTCCATCACATCCTTCAGAACGGCCATGGCCAACGTTTGACATGAGTCACGAGGGATGTTTGATTTAAGTCTGTATATAAAGTGTCTCCGTGTCCTTCAGTCCAGCATGTGCACGTCTCATTCTTCATCCCATAGATATTTACCTCCTCTCTGTGGCTCTCCTGCTTACACTAAACAAGTGAATCATCACTGTCGCTCCCTCCCTCTTCTGTTAACTGCAGTTTTTTTTCTTGATCACTCTCTAACACAGCAGCCAATCAAAGAATCCCACCTATGAGAAGGAGAGAAGGATGTGACAGAAGCAGAACACCAGAAGAAAAGAGAAATTAGACAGAGAGAGATGTTGACAATGCTTGATTGGGGATCCTTACATAATCGCATGTGTTTTCCTTAGTTGTTGGCCATTTTGTTGAGGTATATGATTACCTATAGCCGTCATTAACTTTGCACACCTCCTACACACGTCTACAGTAGAACTACTTGCAGTGTTATTGCGTCTGCTCCGTCGTGTGGAGGTGGAGGTGGAGTGAAGGGAATATAAGGATACTCGGTAAACTTTAACGCTGGTACTTTAACCCGCTGATGTAATCTTAAACCTTGAGGGCTTAAAAATAAGTTGGAAAAGAAAGTGTGTGCTGGGTTTCTATAGGGACATTAAACTCTATGTATATGTTGGTCTTTCAAGTCCAGCGTTTTCTCAGAGCTGTTTTTATCTCATTTGACACACTTTTCAGAAAGAGAAAAGGATCAGACTGTAGGAATGTTTAAAATTAGCCTACCAGAATGCAGCCTTGCTGTTGTTGGAGACCATGAGCGGTGACATTTCCACTTTTATTTTGTTGTATTTTAGGATTTTAAGGGTGATAATTAATCTTTACGCCAGCTGTTTGGTTTGCATGTGCTTGGCTGTAAAAAGCAGGGGCAGCTCAGCATGGCTTGCAGAAAGACCCTGTCCATCTGGACAAATAAATGAAAACAAATCATTTTTATGATCCAACTTTCAGTTAAAGCAGTTCCAAATGACAGCTTTCTCAAAAGGTCACACACTTAAAAACAATTTTGGCTCACTGCCCACTTTGTTCATTTTTGATCAGCCAATCAAATAAAAAAATATCAACAAAGTGAACATTTGATAAATTTCTAAATAACAAAAAAGATTGCTTTTTTAGTTCAGATTTTGATTCTCAAATAGTTTACCCACATGTAGCTCAGTTGCATTGTTTCGATTTAGTTGAAAAAAAAAAAGGCAAAAAATGTGTGTTTCCTTTGGCTCATTTAATGTTCACACTGCAGTAATTTAAGTGGGCCGAGTCCAGGCCAAGTCTAGAGCTAGATTTACATTATTAAGACAACAAGTTGTGCCATGCATTTATTGATGCAACTATTAGTTAAAGCAGTCTTCAATAGGGATGTATATTGTTATGATTTTATCGATACCGATACTCCTTATCGGTATCGATACTTATCAATACTCTTATCGATACTACAACACGTAATTTTGTGTAAAAAATAAAGACTTTACAAGATATTAAAAGATTTAACCTTTTTTTATTGCCACAAGGTAATAATAAAGCTTCAACAGAATAGAAATAATGCATTAGAAATGCTTCTCAGAGGCAAAAAGAAAGCTAAGGAGGTGGCAAAACCCCTTCATGCCGCCCAACGGATTCGAAGAACCGTTCAAATCTGGGGATAAATATCTATAACATAATAGTAAATAAATATTCAAATGTGAAATATTGAGTGTAGCAGCACATCAGGGCACCTGGCGCATTGGGCCGTTTCATCCAACAGAGGGCGCTGTGAGCGCAGCTTGACTGTCAGTCACATCCAGTGCTCTCTTGGCCTCAGTAAACAAAGAGTTTCCGCTCCGAGTGGACATTAACAGCTCTGAATCATCTGAGGAGAGCTGTGCCGTTGGCTTTTCATCCAAGTTATACGGTTGAGTGCAGCGGCGCTTCGTCAAGAGTTTAATCTTGTGTGACTGTGTTGTTTTCGGCAGGGTCTTTACCGAAGGGGCGGATGATAGAGTCTCTGAAAAGGATGGTCCAGTGTTTCCTAAGCTAAAGGAGATATTAAAGGCTGCAGCAACCCTCCTTTCCTTAAATTCCGGAGAATTCGAACAGCACTTATTATGGCTGATGCTTAAATGCTTCCGGGTCATTTCTTCAGTAAGGAAGGTTCCTTATCAAAAAAGGACTATTCAGATGCACCCCATGAATGGACTTAAAAGGGCTGAACAAGTGATTTATTCATTTTTGTATGATTTTCCTCACTGAACACACACCTGAGAGGTATGTCACATCTATATAACTACTCGAAATAATTTGTTTACCAAGTCTGGTTCACTATATTGTTAAATAGATGTAACAGAATCAGTGCTATCATTGCAGAGACTGACTGAAAGACTTTCTAAAATAAATTATACTTATGTGTTCCAACTGTGAGTAAGTGATTTTCTTTATGTGCCTGATTTTCTTTTATGTAAGATTTACTGAAGATGTCCAGGTGTCCCATTTAGCATTGCTATTGGTCAGATGGCCTTAAGTCCTGTCCCAGCACAACCTCTCTGTGAACAGGCTGAGCTAAAGTTAGGTTGAGATGGCATGTGCAGTATGGCAGCATCCATTACAGCATCAGGCTTGATGATATTCAGATGGCACATGTCACATAGTTTCATGGTGGGGACCATAGACTGTAAAAAAACATGGACGTCATGTCGCTGGGCTCGAATTGAAGTCGCCACAAAAACTGCTCCCCCTGGTGTCTGGCTGCAGTATAGGTCAACTCTCCGTCTCCCCCATTCATCTGAACGGGCCGTAGTGAAACTTCAAAAACTTAATACACCTCCTAGAAATATTTCTCCCACCCGTATGCTGTGGTGATATGAAAGTATTATTGGGCTGCGTTTTTTCCAAGTCCTCTTTTCTCTGAAAAGTTTCTTTTTCATCGGTTATTAGACTTTAAAAATAACCGCAGTTTACGGCAATTTCACAATGATTGTGTACGGCGTATGCTGCGGAGTTTTGCGGCCGTTTACGACAGCTGCGTCCAGATATGGTTCAGATTCTCTACTGGCTACATAATGGCGGCGCCCTGATGGGGGATATTATGGCTTCAAAACCGTTACATGGTAGAAGATGAGGCCACGCTATCCAGTTCTTATAATACGTCCATGGTGGGGACTGCTACCCTAGTGGATACTTAAGGTACTACGGCTGTGTTCACTGCTTTTAACCAAAGAGCTTGCTACTTAATCAGTTTGCTTCATTTTCCAGAGATAATGAGCCAGTTTGAGAGGATTTCTCAAGGCCAGACCCAGGATTTATTTAACTCAGATAACAATGCTGACTGTTTTTTTATTATTATTTTAAGAAACAATCCATTCTTGAGCCAACTTAGCAAAATAACAAATACTGTACAGAGTCAGGTCCATGGGGCGCCCATTCTCCAGAGCACTTTTTTAACACTGATGGATGCAGCTTGACTTATAAAGATTAAGGTGCATCATTTCCCCAGCATTTCCTGTTAAAGGAGAAAAAACCGCAGGAAGTTTTTGATTGAGCCGAGCTGATTTAGGTCAAAACAGTGATAAAGAAAAGAGGAACAGAGGGATGGAAGATGGATGTTTTGGGTTTTGAGTTTATATTTATCAGAAGCTGCTCTCTTTTTGTAGCCTTGATAGTCATATTTTCCCATTACTGCATAAATAATTGATCAATTGACATGAATTACTCATGATCTCCCCTAAAAACACTTCAATATCTGAAAACAGAGGCAGATCATTTCAAAGTGAAGAAATCACAAAACATATTAAACACTCATTCACTAGTGTGATAAAAACACTTTTCTTAGATCATTCTGTAAACCAAAAGCAAAATGTATGCTGCCTTTGAGAACAGATGGCAAAAAAATGACATACTAATGATCAAAACGAATAATAACTGTTCAAAATGATAGTCTTCACTTTCAGCAGGCAAGTCAACCTAACGTCTGTAGCAAAAGACCTTAAACTAGACTTCTCCTTCAGACTCATGCGTGCCTTCATAAGCACGTGTCTGCTCAGCTGTCCTTGATTTGTAGATGTTGTGAAGAAGAAGAATTCAAAACATTTTCACACCCTCAACCCTGTTAGCTCATCAGCTCAGTCTTGACCTTTGAAGCTGAGGCCGACGAAAGAGAAAGTCTCTTCTTCAAGTCAACTTTTTTTTTTACCTTTCTCAGAGCTTCTTTTCTTTCCTTTTCTGGGGATTTTCTGTACAACCTAAATAAGTAACAAAAGAGTCTCCAAACAGCATGAGAAGACGTTTTCTTACCGACGTTAAAAAGACCAAATGCCTGAGGAAAGGCAAAATCAATGCACAATTCATTTGGTACTTGTTTTCCACAACTTCTCACATTCATCAGAATTTTAAGCTGGTACAGCACTGACTTTTCAAGAGATTGATGGTGACGATGATGATAATTTAATTGTGAGAAAATGGTGCTGTTTTCAGGCTGTAAATCAGAAAATGGGTGATCATAAAATCAACAATTCTGCCTTAAACATTACCAGAATTTTTAAAGGCTCTCTATTTACTTTTGATCTTGGGTATGGCTCTATATTAAACATTTACAATAACTGATCCAGGGGCAGCGGTATGGCAGATTTAGATGCAATCCTGCACTCATCATATATTAAGATATCGAATTGTGTGGGCAGCTTGAGTCTGCCCTAAGGCTAATTTACCGTACCACTCTCTCTCCCTCTATCTGCTGTCTCTATGCAAGCAATAAAGACCAAGGTCAAAAAACATTTGAAACAAGAAGTGCTCCAAGTGCACAAACATCCAGGAAGGCATTTAAAACATTATTGGGTGAATTAATTTTAAAAATGTGTTAACTGCTATACAGTATCATGCAATGTTAACATGTTCTTGAAAGAAATCCTATATCCATATACGTATTCAAATCAACACCAAAATTAGATCTTCCTTGTACCATGACCATGTTCTGTCAATTACATTCATTCCTTGTCAGTCACATAATGTAAAGGACAGAATGTGAGTCACTTGGTAAAACAAACTCTTGGCAAAAAAGGTCAGAAGTGGAGCAAAAGCATCCTTATGACAGATGAGTTTTTACTGTTGATATTTGTTTTTCATTTAATACAGAAGTGCGGTCAAGATCTATTAAAACTGCTACTGAAGCTGTTAGCATCTATGCTAACCTCTGTCCAAGCAGGCACTTCCACCTGTCCTCCCGATTTGGGCCGCTCGTCATTGTTGGCAAGATGGATCAGCCTGATTAAGGGCACAGAATGAGGCTGATCCAGCTGCAGGCATGGTTATCAGATTATGATGTAAACTATTGTGAGTTCAGCTGCAGGACAGATACTGGAGGTATCAAGGATTAGACAGCAGTCACGAGGAAACACACTGTGCCTGTGTGTCCAATAATAAGGGCTCACATCATTTCTCCTGATTAGGCAAACATGTAGCTCTTGCAGAAGCTGCAATTTCACTTGATCAATAAAATAACAAAACTACTCAAAGCTAGATTTCTCAGAAAACAAGTAGAAAACACTCAGAGAGTGCAGACCTAATACTTTATGTTAATATTTTGATTATTACTGAATGCGGTCAATGTGAATTCCCATTATGGAGTTTGCTTTTTGGGATGTCAATCTGGATCACGTCCAGATGAAATTCACATTGATAACAGAGACATGGAGCCCATATTATCCTGTAAAACTGGAATTTAATCCATTAAAAATGGATTAAATATGTTAACTTACTGGATTTTTTTTTTATTTGGGGAATTTTTTGCACCAAGACAAATAGAAGCATCACCACCAAAATCTAATTATTTTCAAGTTGGGCCTTTACCAACATCTCCTGAAAAGCTAATGGAATTATGCTGCTAAAGTCATTTATAATGATGTTACTGCCTTTTCCTTAAACTGTGTTAATGGAGTCTTTCAGGTGTCTTATTCATCTTAAGCCCTCGTTTTAGGATAATTATGAGAAACTCAATATATTTGTCTTCAGTGAACATCTACGTAAGAGGCATTTATTGGTACTCTGTTGAAAAACTGTTTTAACTCCAAACACAATCACCCAACAGCACAACACGACAAGCTCTCAGAATATTAAACCAAGGTGCTGCTCAGTTTTAAACGTCATCAGAAATGGGTAAAATCGAAAGCCACAGGTAACACAATTTCAAGCCTTAAGTTTATTTGTAATGTCAGTGATAAAACATGTCGCTTCATTCTCCCTCCTCTGTGTTTGTGTGACTCACAGTTCATTTCTATCAGAGGGAGGGCTGCAGCGTGCGCTGGAGGAACAACACCGTTACAGATAAACGGGTAGAAATAATGATTCAATTTAAAATGCTGAACAAAAAAATGAGTATTTACCTGGAAAGCTCCCTTAAAAAATACATAACACCTTTGTTTTAAAAAGAAAACTCATCTCTGACAACGGCTCCAAGACCGGTTCTTGGTCCTGACCCATCAGCTGAGAACAACTGGTCTGGGTTTCATCCTAAGGTCCTGCAAACACGTGTCAACATGTCAGTGGGCAAGACCCTTCGCCCCTTAAGTGAGTGTGTGAATGTGAGTTTTGGTGCAACAAGCTCTATGAGGAGACTTTTACAACGCTATAATACAAGCTATGGTTCATTTATTATTTACAGTTGGATATAAAGATTCTTTACAGCTGCACCATGGGAAATGAAGGACTCAGTTTGACTCATAATAAGGGCTTAAAGTCAAGTTGTGTGAGCCTCTGCAGCAACCGTTAAGATCTATACCTGATATCAGGCCGGCCCAGAGCAATGAGCCTTTAAAATGTCAGTCAGTAATATCAATATGTGCATACTCAACACAATTACATAAAAACTGGCCTCATCATTTTGGTCTTGGACCCATTCTCCGATCTTTTAGGTTTCCCATGTATCCATATATTAATCCCACATATATATCCAAGCGTGTCAGCACACAGATGAACAGTGTCAACATGTTCGATCAAATAGTCTGATCATATGAACATGTTGGGTGACATGATCATATGATCAGACACACATATACATATTTTGTTGTCTCAGATTACCGTTGCCATGTTTATATGTTTATACCAACATGCCTGTCTATATAACGAATATAACCACACGTGCTTCTTTGTTAGTCTCCCACTGAACTGTCCTCAATACACTGCTGTGATAATTCCCCGGTCTTGTCTTGGGTACCCTTCATTAATCAAAACATCTTGATATCACTGAACAAACATTTAAGAGTAAAGGACTGTTTTTATCATTATAAAGAATATTAAATGGATTAATGTATGCCTGTAAATTTAAGACTGGCTCACAAATCCAGCCATTGTTGGATGCATCAGGGACGACAGGGAGGAGGAGTACAGGAGCCTAGTGAGGGACTTTGCTGTCTGGTGCCACACAAACCACCTACAGCTGAACACCTCCAAGACCAAGGAGCTGGTCATCAACTTTGGGAAGTCCAGACCAAGACCAAGACCACGACCAGTTCTGATCGAGGGAGCTGAGGTGGAGGTCGTGGACTCATATAAGCACCTCGGCCTGTGGCTGGACAGCAAACTAGACCGGAAGATCCACACTGACCAACTGTATAGGAAGGGACAGAGCAGGCTGTACTTCCTGAGGAGGCTGCGTTCTTTTAACATATGCAAGAAACTCCTGTTGATGTTTTATCAGTCTGTGGTAGCAAGTGTCCTTTTTTACTCCGTGGTGTGCTGGGGGGGCAGCATATCAGAGAAGGACACATCCAGGATTGAAAAACTGATCAGGAGGGCTGACTCTGTGGTTGGCATGAGGCTGGACTCTTTGGTGACGGTGGCAGAGAAGAGGACACTGGACAAACTGCTAGACATTCTGGATGATGCCAGTCACCCTCTACACATGGTCATCAACAACCAGATGAGCCTGTTCAGCGCAAGACTGCTCCTCCCCAAGTGCAGGACCAACAGACTGAGAAACTCCTTTGTCCCTCAGGCCATCAGACTGTATAACTCCTCAATTGGGGGGATGAGGAGTAACAGGAAGACAGAGGATGTGAAGGTGCAGCAGCAGTAGCCTACAAGAATTATCTTTTATTTATGATATAATGCATCTGGAATCATAATTTCCCTGAGGGAGTTCTCCCAAAGGGATTAATAAAGTATAATCTAATCTAATCTAATCTAATCTAAATGAGCGACTCAATTACAAATGTGAATCGGATCTCATTGCTTACATAAAAGAGCTGTTTAAAAGACTCGACTTGGTGTGCGAGCGTCACATCTGTAGTGCAAACCGCTGCTGAAGTAAGTCAACAAAACAAAGCCTCTGTTTAGGAGCAGAAGATGATAACATGATGATAGTAGAAAAATGTAAAAGAAAAAAAAAATCACAACAAGCACACAGCACTGTTTAGAGTTGCAGAAGAGTTTACCTGATGACTGTAGGCAGAGGCATGCTAGTATGCTATCAACTGACTTCCAGTGTTTGAGCTAAGCTAACTATAGATGGGTTAGTTTTGGCTGTCTCTTCCTTGATACTGGATGCTCAGTTGAATGAATGGTGTCTATTTACTTGTCATGGACTCAGGAAAAAGGTAAGAAAAAAAGGAAAGAAAACATGTTTGAGTGTTCCTTTAAGGGAGGAGAGCTACACTTTGAAACAGAAAACAATGTCACTCCAAGTAACAGTGATCATTAAGGTCCAAATAAAAGCTCAGTATTATTTTTTCTGATACTTTGCAAGCGACTGGTACTGACTGAAGCGTTTTTGTTCAGTTGTCAGGAACGGTCAGCTGGAAAGTTGAGCAAATTTGGTGAAATTAAACTAAACAGCAGCCGAACCTTTTCCTATATTAGCTGAGGTGTATGTGGAACACTGCATGTGTCAGACATGGCGCCTGGTGAGGTGGCAGCCTGTTACATGCAGCTCTGTCTGTCTGTTTGTTTGTTTTTGAATGGACGCCATTAAAAACAATGACAGGCACCCACTTCATGCCCTGGTGGTCTTCAGTGGCCGATTCTGCAAAGAGCTAGGACTGAACGCTATAGGAAGTCATTCCTCAATGAGCAACAGCTCAATTATCCTGTCCCATCAGTATGTAGTACTATGTACTACTCCAGTCAAAGCTTTTTAATTATTTAGAGTCTTTTAATTTCATATGCCCTTTTCTTTACATGTATTTTGTATTTGATCTGATTTTTTTTATGTTGTTACAATGAGTGAATGAACGCACAGCTGCCGTAACAATTGCAATTTAATGTGGATTATTAAAGTATCTATCTATCCATCTATCCATCTATCCACCTATCTATCTATCTATCTATCTATCTATCTATCTATCTATCTATCTATCTATCTATCTATCTATCTATCTATCTATCTATCTATCTATCTATCTATCTATCTATCTATCTATCTATTTTCTATCCATCCATCCATCCATCCACCTACCTATGTGATGTGCGCGTGTTTGAATGGGACAAAAGATGTCCAAGACGATGAACACTGTGGATGCCCATGCACATCAAAATCTTCTGAAAACTTTGAACAACTTGCTGAAATTGTTCAAAGTCAATGATGATTCAGTGTGAGACTAAGAACAGAAATGGTCTCTATTGATAAAGAGACAGGTCTACAAATTTTGCAAGAAGATTTGAACATGATAAGTTCGCCACAGCCAAAGACATGTGATGGTGCTTGGATCTTCCAGTACGATAAAGTATCAGTCTGTGAATTAAAAACATCATTGTCACCAAGTCCACACTCCAGGCCATGTTGATGTTTTCTTTGACATTACGGGGATCATTTTGGGGGAGAGGGCTCCAGATGGGTCCACGGTGAATCAGCATCAAGGTTCTAGAAAAACTGAGAGTAAGGCTGAAGGAAGAGACCACAGCTGAGGAGAAATTAGCTCACACTGCGCCTTTGGTAAAGCAGTTTCCATCCCAAAACCAAAGATTAATCGCCTTCCCTGTTCTCCTGATCTAACACTGTGCGACCCACTGCACTGCTCTGATCAGTGAAGACCTGAAAGCAGCGGTGTGTTGATGCAGAAGGAGGAAGACGTTGAAAATGTCCTTAACCAATAAAATTGTATGGCAGCATTAGTCTTGTTGGCCTGCTTTCCAACTTCCTGGCAGCCTAATAATAAACAGCTGAACTACGCCTTTAAATAGGAAAATCAGTGGAGTCCCACAGCTCCATGGTGCCTCCCGGAGATAATCCAGGAATGACAAAGATCTGTTTGATCCTCCTAATTATTCTCTGATGAGAAGAGGAGGGCACAAATTACATAACGAGCTCAAAAAACGGAAGTGAGGAGCTGATCATCTTCTTGTCACACACACAGTCTCGTCATACTAGTCAAGACAAATAGTTTAATAAGGCGACAACAGAGGGGTCCACAGCAGAGGACTTATTTTAATTTAGCCCTCACTCTCCCCCTAAGATTTCCTCAGCTTCCTTCTCACTTTGACATAAATTTGGTCACCTCAATAAAACAACATCCTGCGGGACAATTCATCCGAACGTGCCTCACAAACATCAGCACGACAAAAAAGGGGGCAGCATCACTGTAGCCCAATAGGAATCCAAAGCTTGCCCCTCATCACCCCCCTACACACACACCCACCCCCCTTGTCATGCCTCCTCCTTCCTTCCTCCCTCTCCCTCACGGAACCCTGAGCGTCCTCCTGTTGACTAAATTTCCTCGATGACGTAAGAGTCCACGTACATCGTCCATGTAGGTGATGCTTGTGAATGAATGAGTGTCCCCTCCCATCTCCATTACTAGTACTACGGGATGTCTATAAGAGCAGATCGCCGGGACAGCCCGCTGAATTTCATGAGAAACGGAGGCGCGAGAGCGACGAGAGAGAGGAGAAAAGAAGGGAAATTAGGTTACCTGATCTGGAAATTAGAGTTAAATTCAGATGTGGGGAATATGTTGCCACATAGAAGAAAAATCCCCCTTTTGAAGTTATTATTTGACGCCGTGAAATCAGCTTTTTTCATAGTTTGAGCAAGTGTTAAAGTGAAGAAATCTCATCAGGAGCCACGAAGGTGAAGAAGGTAAGTTCATTTTTAATTTCTGAAAGCTTCATCTTTATTAAATTTTGATTGAATACATCTCTATGGATGCACATGTGCCGGCAAATCAAAGCAAATTAAAAGCTCGTTTAATTTACTGGTCGCTGTCATCTGAATTTCCTACTGCGCGTCTATTCGTGCATGTACGGTAGGTAGATTACAGAGGCTGGAAGTTACTGCAGTGTGAGTCACTTTGGCGCACATGGGCAGTGACAAGAGTGGAAAAAAAGGCGAGAGAAATGTCTTTTGGGGTGTAGGCTGCGCTCGCTGCATGTTAACCAGGCTGGATCACGACGTGCGGATTGGTTTCCTTTTTATTTCGTCTTCAAGGGTAAAGGGCTCCATACGGGACGTGTGGAGGAGCGGGATTGCTCTTTGGAGTTATTAATATCGATCACAGTCATGATTGGTGCGTGGAGTCACGGAGGTTGGGCTGATATGTCATCCAAAACGGCACAAAAGTAACCGAGCGCAACATATAAATCAATCTTACAGTGAATGTAGCCCCCCTTCCCACCCCAAAGCGGAGGGATCTACTTTACAGAAATGACCTTTTATTCCTCTCCTTGGCACGGCACAGCTCCTCTTCCCTCCTCTTTCCCCCCTCTCCTCCTCCTTATTTGTCTTATGTTGAAATGACATCGTGACGCGCTCTCGGGATGAAGTCAATTTTGCGTCATTCCTGCGCACATGCAGACGACTCCCAATCAAGCATCAGAGAGCTTTAAAGGCACAGTGCGAGGCGCCTATACGCACGTCTGTAAGCTGCATTGCGATGTGTCTCTATACAGGGAAGGAGAAAGGGGGTGGGGGGAAGGCCCGGGGGTCTGATGAAAACTCCCCAGTGTAACTCCTGGAGGTGTGGGGGGGTATGACCTGAATTACAATTAGCACGGTTCAATAACGTTTTCCCCGTGGGTTTTACACCCAAAGTCCGGCTGTGAGCAGATGCTGGACCACTTGACAGAGGACCGGAAACAACAGGAGTGATAAAAAAGGTTATCTGAGCTCTTCGAGGGTGTTTAAATAAGAGCCTGGGGCTGTCCATGGTGCTGAAAGTCCTCTCCAGGCTGAGCTCTGGAACAAACCAACTCCAACAGCTTGTGTAAATAAATCATCTAAAATGTCAGAAATACAACATTACTCTCTAAGCATAGCATTGGTGATCCATCTGTAATCTCTATGCATGATTATGGTCCACACTTAATTTTAATAGTCATTTACTCAAAACTTTCACCCCCTTTTAAACATCTGTGTGTCTTAAACAAATAAATAAGCGCATCTATCACAGTATTTACAGCTCACGCAGCAGCAGAAACTCGGCCAGCAGTGTTAGTCAGTCTCTGGACGTGATTCATGCACGTCTCTGGTCATAATTTTAGCCTCAATCAGGAACATTTGAAACTTTTGCCAAGTTTTTATGTCCTCTATACAGATGCGCATTTATTACAGTATTTACAGCTCACGCAGCAACACAAACTCGGACAGCAGGATTTAATCATGTTTTTTAATAAAACTTTCTAAGCTAATTCAAACGTGTCGAACAGAGAGGGACGCCTATTATGATATTTACGGTCCATGCAGAAACACAAACTTCCCGAGTAGCTTTTATAACAAGCTAGGAATTGTGTTTGATTGAAACATTTTAACTTCATCTAAAACTACGTGTTCTTTACAAAACAGATGCATGTCGATTGTAACATTTACAGCTCCTGCAGCAGGGTTTCAGACACATATTGTTTTAATTACAAATTTTAACTTCATTTAAGCCTAGGCGTTTCTTACAAAAGGAGAGGTGCATTTATTACTATGTGTAGTATCACCAAGAAACAGAATTCTGTCTGCAGGGTTTGCTAGGAGTATGATCATGTTGTAATGAAACATTTGTACTTAATTTAAACATGAGTTTACTTCCAGGACAAATGTGATTTTTTTAGTAACTTGCAGCTCACACAAATTCAGATGGTTGGTCCCTGGGTTTTTTTAGAAACTTTAGAATGCTGCAATTAGAAATTTACATCTATTACCATATAAAAGGGTCATACAGATACAGAAACTTGGACATCAGTATTTGTCAAAGGCATAATCATGTCTTTGAATAAAAAAAATATAACCTCATTTAAACGTGTGTAATGATAATGAATGCACCCTCCTATTTGTACATTTACATCTCATGCTGAAGCAGAAATTGGGCAGCAGTGCTACAGAAGCTTTAAATTGTGCTTAATTGAAACATATGTGATTTTTCCAAATACAGAGGCACATAGAAAATGACATTAATAACTAATACAAGAGCAGAAACAATACAGCATTGTGTCTCAAAAACTTGAAATGAAGTTTTATCTAATTATTTAACTTCATTTTAATATATGTTTCCTTGTAAATAGAAATTGGTACATCTATTATATATGTTTGGCTCAGCAGGGTTTGTAATAAGCTTGAAATCCTGTTTAAAGGAAACCTTTTTCACCAAACAATAATGTGTCTCTTATGAGCAAAGAGGCTTTCAATATGTACTGCTACTGTAGAAGCAGAAATTAGGCCTGCAGTGTTGTCAGAAGCTTTAAATCCCTGAAAATTCAACAATTTGTTTTATTACAATGACAAAGGCAGATCTATTATGACATTTATGGGTCATTCAGAAGCAGACACTCTGCCAGAAGGGTTTTTCAAAAGTCTGAAATTATGTTTGAATGAAAAAGAAAAACTTTCTTAAATCATATATGTTCTTCACAAATACAGAGGTGCATCTACTATGATATTTACGGCTCACGCAGCAGCAGAAACTCGTCCAGCAGCTTTTCTCGGTCAGAGGATGAGATTCAGCACCATGGACAGCGACGAGAGCCAGATACCCTTTTTTTTAAAGGGACCATGGCCACTGTTCATGAAAAATATCACAAAAGAGATGTTTAACCTTAATTTAAACACTTAGATGAAAGTCAGACAAACATATATGACCCTATATTTACAGAAAGAAGTGATGGTGATGTCACTGAAGTCAATATGACAGGAAATAGCACAATTCACTGCTGACTTCACTCTGAGTGCTCCTTTTTAAAGATTCCATCATATATGGGGAAAACAATTAACCTTGAAACACACAAATCATCCTCGCCACTCTCCCCGGCCTCAAGCAGCCGGTACATAAACATCAGATAAGTGCTTGTAGGTGCTCAAATTTCCTGGCTTGCTGACGTCAGTAACCAGAGTTACTCAGATGAGCTTGCATAAGCCGCCAATCCACCCCGTGCCCCCCTGTCCGTCCATATCCTGTGTCTGACTCATAGATAATCGGCATGGAAATCAATAGTACAAACACAACAAGTAGCTCTGTGAAGCAGCAGTGTGACCGTGGAGAGCCTCAGGCCGGGCAGGGGATGGATATGATGTAGCACCAGGGCACTGTATATGACCTGATTATGTGGGTGGCTGTAAAGGGCACTAAAGCTGTGCCCTTTGACCTTGACTCATTCTTGTTGTAGGTGGACAAAACAAAAGGCAGCATGATGTCCCCGTCTCCTTCTGCATGTTGTTTTCAGCTTGTGCTCTCACTCCTCTGCAGCCTGATCTGACCCGTCTTAGTCAGTCAGTGCATCAATACCTTGGCTCTAGACTGCTTACTGCTAAAAGCTCCTTCAAAGTACAGTAACAGTCTACAGTCATGGCTACTGACGTCTGGCAAAGCTCTGCCTCTTTGTCAGAGCGAGCAAGCTGAGTGGGACGATGTCGCTCGGCTCTACTCTGTCAAGTTTGTTCCTCTCCTCTCTCTGAGCGCCCCAGCCAGCCAGCACTACTGAAGGCTGCATCACAGACATCATCAAACCAGCCAGGGACGTCAGCCGCCACCGCAGCCAATCATATTTCTCCTGCTGTCTCCATGGTGACCGTGGCATTAGATTGTTACTGTAGCAACAGCACCACTGGTAACAGTCTACAGCCATGGTCGCTAGGGGGCAAAAAAAGCACAAGTCCGAGGGAGGGAGAGAGCAGAGTGAGGAGAAGTGTGGCAAATGAGGTATTTTAAAACTATCCAGAGGAAGGAATTGCACAACAGTTTATGTGGAAGTGACATTTTCTGTTGACCTACATTCAAAAGGTAAGAGGAATGATGTGTTTAAAATAGGCAGGATATTCTCAAGCACACGATTCCAACCTGGTGAGGGGCAAAGCTTTAAAACCAAAATCCTGGAAACAAACATGTTAGACAGTGTATGTCATTTTTTTTCTTCTTTTTTTGTGAGCACATTGTGTGCTGGCTTCCTGTTGGAAATATATTCCTCAAAAAGAAACATTTTTCCACATTTTGGCACATTTTTTGGGCACCACCTACTTTTAGCTGTGTTGCTCATTCCACCAATGCACAATCCTTACAAAGTGTACCTCGTTTTAAAGATAACTAATCAAGCCTTCCAGCAAGATAAAACACATATACTGGTTTAAATAAAGGGGAGGAATACTGTTTACAGACTTCTTATAAGAACATATATATAAACCATTAGAGCAAAGCTGGACCCTACACTCATCCATAAAAGGGTCAAAAATATCCTTTTATTAGAGTTAATGTGGTTAAATGCCTTCTCTTTGTATTTCAGTTTACAACCTTCAATTTAATAATAGTTCTTTCTCTGATTGGTGCACCAATCAACCAATCAGAATCAAAGAACCCCGTGTTAAAGCATCTGTTGCCGAGTCATCCAGTCAGGAACAGACTCTGGCAGGGTCTGTTTTAATGCATTGTGGTTGAGCCATTATAAGCAACTGTTGCTAGGTTGGACAAAATCTGTTGTTTTTGGCTTCTCTCTCCCATTTTAAAAAACTGAAAATGAGTCACTTTTTGACTAACTTTAATTCATATTTGATTTATTAAATTAATTTTTTAAATGTGGCCTGAATAGAAGAGCAAGGACATAATTCCAGTAGGGTGTTTGAAAACCAAGCTTTACAATTCTGTTAAAAAAATAAAAATACAACTGATTAATGTATATACACTAAAATGTTTAATTCTATACACAGTTAGTGTATTCTGGGTTTATAGTCATACATATAAATGTATCTCAAATTTTATTTATCTTTATGCAGACTCAAGAATCATTGAGGGTGAACCCTCATTTACAATGACGTCGAACTATTCAAAAGATAACAAGCACATCAGCAGGTTAAAGATAGATCAATTACAAAGGCACATCAAATTCAAGAAAAAGAAGTGCATTCAGAGCACAATAAATTCATCAATAATAGTTTAATTTCAGAAAACAAAGAAAAGGAGTGCTACCTGGACTCAACAGAGTTTGTTTGAGGAACTCTTTGGAAAGAGATTCAGAAACTTGAAAAAAAAAAATAAAGGGACTCCAAGGCACTCTCTTTATACGATTAAAATGCTTTTATTTAAACAGCATGGTCATGTAGACCTTAAAAACACCTTGTTTTTAAGGTCTACATGACCACTCCGTTTAAATAAAAGCATTTTAATCATATAAAGACAGTGCCTTGGAGTCTCTTCTTCTTGTTTCAAATAGTTTAAAATGTCCGACAGTAACCAGAACTTTGTTTTTGAAGGTGTTCTGCAGTGTATTCCAAGCAGATGGTGCAAAGAAACTAAAGGCAGGTCTGCCAAGTTTAGACTGAAATTTATCAAACATATACATAAAGGCTGTACAAAAAACTTATATATGTTTTCTTTATCTTCATTCATTAGTTCCATTCTCTATAATTCTTTTTTTTATTGTATCACTGTTGAAAATTTGGAATTTACCCCTGTGGGACTAATAAAGGAATAATTTAACTTTATTTCTTATAACCACTTAACTTACCAACAGCACCAAACATTGTTGGTATTAAAATATTTTATCGTACTGTTGAGAGTTGATTTCTTCCTCTGTGACTAAAAATGTTCTATCCATTATCTATACTGCTTGTCCCTCTTGGGCCTTAGGACACTGGAACCTATCACAGCTAACAATGGGCAAGAAGCAGGGTCACCAGCCAATTGCAGAGCCACATAGAGGGACAGACAACCGGTTATGTTCAAACTTATACCTCAGAGCAAACTGGAGTCACCAGTCAACCTAATGAGTATGTTTTTGTCCGTGCCCAGAGGGACATATAAGTATGGGGAGATGATGCAAGCTCCACATACAAAGGCCCTGACCCACATGGGGATCGAACCAGTAAACTTCTCGCTGTGAGGCATGTGCACCACATGCTGCACCACCCTGATTTTAAGTGTTGAAGTTACAAAAAGACAACAGTTTCACCACAGTGCATTTGAACAGACAGACCAAGACAGAAAATATCTGACTGGAGTGCCCAGCAACAGCTGCTTCTCTGATTCTGATTGGTTGCTCAGCTGACCAATGAGAAAGTCATAAAGGGTCATTTTGATATGTTGTTGGCTCCAATGTCCTGTGTGTTTGATATACATCATGTCTGTGATGTCTTTTAGCAAAGATTTAAGTTAAAGATCAGATGCAGCTCTTTTTCCCTCCACTTTGGAAACACTTGGGTCCAAAGGGGCGGGGAGGCTACGGGAGGCTATGATAAATAGCTCTGTGCTGTTTGGCTGCCCAAATTATGCCTGATAATGCTTCGTCATGATGTGCTCAATTTTTCGATATTATCAATATTTCAAGTGCTTCCAAGGAAGAAACAGTGGTGAATCGGTGACCAGCTCATTGATTCACAGGGAATCAAGACTGGCCCATGTGATGAGTGACTGTCCCTCAGACTACTGAAGAAGTTCATGCTGGTTCTAATAGAAAGGTGTCAGAACACACAGTATCCCAGTTTGCTGCGTTTGAGGCTGTACAGCTGCAGACCAGTTACGGTGACAGGTAGTCATAATCTTCTTCCTGATTAGTTTACCTCCAGTGGTTATTTTCTTACATTCATTATCAACCAGGCCACTGCAGGTTGGCTTGCACATGTCAGCAGCCCAAAGGGGGAAAACTGTAGAACTCTCTACCCACTGATCAAAAGTTAGAGACCAACAGTGATGCTTTTAACAAAGGACTCAATGGCTAAAATCAAACAACAGCACTTACAGGACTAATTTCAACTGATTGATTGCTCAAACATGTTACTGTATGTATTTAATCTGCAAACTGCCTCTCTTTAACTGTTGTGATGTCCTTGTACACTGCAATTTTTCTCATGCTTTATCATTTTTACCATTGTAATCATTTCAAAAGCCTCCTGTGGAGAAGTGTTACAAATTAGCACATGCTAAAACACTCCAACAGTGCATCTGTTTGTCCAACGTAATGATTTCCACATAAAATAAATACATATATAAATAAAGGTTACCCTCAAGAGTTAAAATCTTAAATGCCCTGATAAACCTAATCAAAAACACTCAAGGTCACCCTTGTTAGTTTAAAGCAAATGCAGACAAGCCATTTCCTACCACTTACTGTAGCTGAGGGAAGCAGTATTGACATTGCAATCCAAACTTTACAAAAACATTTTAAATAAAATGATTTTTTTGGGCATTCCTTGCGTATGAAATGATGGGAACTCATAGCTACAGTAACCTTGCACAGCAGCTGGATCAATCTGACTTAATGTCTGTAATCAGGCAGATCCATCATGTAAAGTGCTAATATACAACAACTGTGCTCGGCCCAAAGTGGCACGGCCCAATCAGAGTCCTCCAGAGCAAGAGGTGGAGGTACGAGAGAGACCACAGCATGAAGATTAGCATAGATGCTAACAGCTTCAGTAGCAGCTTTATCAGGTTGTAACTATATTTCTTTTTAAAATGAAAAACAAATATCAACACTACAAACTTCTCTGTAGCAAGGATATTTTTGCTCTGTGTCCAACATGTTTTGACGAGGGTTTGAGTTACCAAGTGGCTTACGCAGTAGTGCTCACCGACTACATTTTCTAGTTGACCTGTAATAAAAGTGACTGACAGATCGATCACCCAATTACCTGCTTATATGCTTTGAAAAGATTCTGCCAAAACACTTCCTATGGGCTCTTTCCCAGATGGAAGGTAAAAAATATCGAACAATCAATCACAAAAGAGTTACAGTACGGACTGGTTGTTAATTTCCTCACAAGGATATACATTTATTTTTTTAAGAGGAGTGCTGTGGGTGTCATTTTGTTTGGAAATACTGATCATAGGAGCCTGTTTGTACATCATGACTACAACATTCACACACTGATGGGTACAGCTGCTAAAGTGTAAGGCAGTACTTCTCTTACTTGTTCACTTTCATGCACATTAACATGCCGCTGGGAGCCCTTTGTGTTTGACTGTCCTGTAGAAGCCGGGGATCAAACCCGAGCCGACTCAAAATAATGCACACATAGCAGCTCTTGCATGAAAAGAGGCTCCTACACATCCATTTAAGAGAGAGTATCACAGCTTCTCCTCGTCCAGGAGGAGAGGAGCCTCTTTGACATGCCGGAGAACGTCTGGTTTTGAGGGTTTATCAGGAGAGGTGTCAGACTGAGGCTACCTGTCCAGCCGTGATAAAAACTTAATCCTTGAGAAAGAAGAGCTGCAGGAACACTGGACTCACTGTGAATTTTGATGTTTTTCCTCCTGAGCAGTGCTTGAAGCAGAAATGTATTTGTCATGATACGCTTTATGCTGCTGATCTGTTGTAATTTTGCTCATGTTATGTGATGATTAATTAAATAAAGGACTTTAAAAACAGACAAAAAAGCCAAGGTTTCCCTTTGTGTGAGAAATTATTATCTGAAATGTTTTTGAAATGGTGAATTCAACAAACCATTATTTTCAAAATGGGATAAATTACTCTGAGCATAAACTTCCTTTCTACTTCGAAAGAGTTTACCAGAATGAGGGTCTGCAATCATTAAATTGTAGGAAATATCTACATACTAAATACTATTATAAAAAAGTACATCAGTCTGTAAAGGCAATCTAAATACTCTATCATGTCTTATCACTTTTTTTTGCTTAATTATTTTATATCCTCTTATTTAACCTCTCTTAATATGTTTTAATTGTATTTGCACTTGTTATTGACTGTTGTCACTTAATACTCCATTTTACTGGCAGACTTTCCAATTAAAAAAGTGTTGCACATGTGTGAAGTACAAAATGGTAGTTCTATAACTCTGACTTTTCATTAATGAATGTATATTTAGTGTAATATTGCAAATTTAGAAATATTACAAACATGATAGAGCACAAATTTCACCCTAGAACCACCACAGGGGTCGTTCTGACTGTATGAACTTTAAATATGTATG
The DNA here is from genome assembly GCA_036419115.1 of Scarus forsteni. Lineage (NCBI taxonomy): Eukaryota > Metazoa > Chordata > Actinopteri > Labriformes > Labridae > Scarus > Scarus forsteni. The sequence continues at coordinate 7,664,618 of JAZDUH010000270.1, forward strand.
TATGTATGTAATCTGTGCCCAATTTGCCCTGACTATGTCCAAATGATGTTTTGCCATTTGTTTTATTTATTTATTTTTTGAGTGGAATTACACACACAAAATTGACTTAACTTTAGCTTCAAGCTTAAAACCAAAGACAATTTACAGGAATAGTAGTGATGTTTTGTGTAATGTAGTGGAATACTGACTGTATTTAAGAGTGATGAGTTCTATCCCTGAATCAACATCATTAGAATTGAGCTCTCAAAAAATAAGTTTACTTTAATGAATGAATGAATGAATGAATGAATGAATGAATGTTTATTTCGACTTAAATGAAAAACGTACATATGTATACATCTATACAAATCCAACAAAATATAATATAAAGGTAAGCAAAGGCAAATAGCTATTACAACATTTTTTCTACTATCATTAATCTTTGTAAAAAAATATGACAGATTCAGTTTGAAAAGGGTGTTGGAAGAAGTGAAAAACTTATCAAGTCCCACCCCTTATCCCTTTTCAAAATGTCTTACTTAAGTTTACCCTTAAGCACTTTTCATAAATTATTTTCTTCCTGCTCTTATCTTCTCATCCAATTTCAAAAACAAAGCATTAATATCGTTCTTATTGGCTTTTGCTAACAGTGTGATCATACTTTAAGGCCGATCTAACAATTTTACTTCTTTGTGAAATTGTGTTTTTCCCCAGTGATGATAATATTTCAGATCAATTTGGTCTTAAAATTTTATACATCACTGAATCGACAAACTGTGTGTAGAAGACAATGTTGCAAACGTTTTAGTGATTAAGTTAATGTCTTTCTTCAGAAAGTAGAGTGGTGTGACAACTAAAAATAACCAAACAACTTAATAAAACTGGAAAGGTCGATGGTTTGGTCTTTCCTCAATTTACTCCTCAGAATATGGACCAAAAAAATTGGCATTTGAGAAATCTGGAAAGTTTTTTTTCCTTCCAATTTTTTCCCTTGTCTGTAAAAACTAAGTGGTTTACAGGTCACACAGCAAGTAATTAAAATTAATGGTAAATATTACTTACATTTATTATTACTTACAATAAAAACAAACCTTTAAATATACAAGAATAAAGGAATAAAAAAATCTATGATTATACTGAAGAGTTGCATCGAAACTGGAAGTTGCACTCGGGACCAGGACTGATTGACTAGTGCAAAACTTCTAACTACTATTAAAGATACTGAGATTAGAATTATCATACGAGTTATTCACCGATTTAGTGCATGCACCACATGCAGCTACTAAGCTTTAATGCCCTCAATACCATTTTTTTTAACATTAATAAGAATAAACAATTAATAAAAATATTAAGGGGGAAGTGCAAATACTTGAAATAATCATCACATGCTCATATTTGTGCGAAGCAGTCATTGTAACCTACATAATCAAAAAGGTTTGTATGCTAAATAAAAGGCACTAAGAGAAGAAATAATAATAATAAAACACAAAACACACCTTTGATTGGGAGTAAATATTATCCTGAAGAAAGAAGTCTTTTGTGAACCCACCAGTTCCTGCTATAACACACACATCAAGCATAAAAAAGAAAACATGTCAGTAAATGATTGTCATCCAATGACAAAATGTCAACTACCTGTTTCCAAGACAGCTGAAAAAACAAAAGTGTTCAATCAACTCCGCAAACTCTCCAACATCCTGCAGATGAGGAGTCTAATTCTAACTTCTGGATTAATGACTGTGGCATTTATACTGCGTCACGTTTTGCATCCCTGACGTTTGATGAATATGAGTCAGTCACTTCATTACTCTTGTGAATAAGAAGATGAACAAGCAGCTCTAAGGGACCACAGTTTATTTACCTGAAAGTTGTTAGATGAGGAGGGGAACTCTGTCAGCCGAAATATGAGCTATAGCTTTGTTTTAGGGCAGAGAATCATGGTAATGCAGCCCACTATGCAGGCTTCACTGGCCCTGCTACAACCATCCCTGGTCTCCCCTACCACCAATTAGACTGTTAGTTTGCAATCTTTTACCAGAGATCTCAGCATGATCAGGCTGAAGGCCTTACTGCTAAACATCTTGAAGTCAAAAAACAGGGCTCAGTCTAGGCGCCACTATTATTACCTCCATAAAGGAGGTTTTGTTTATGTCAGCGTGTGTTTGTCTGTATGTTAGCAAGACTACACAAAAAACTAATGGGCAGATTTTGCTGAAATTTTCAGGAGATGTTGGTAATGGCCCGGCTTAACATATGATCAGATTTTGGTGTTTACCCAGATAACCACAATCATTTTTGCTCCGTAACTGTCTAACAATGATATCAATATGATTCTGAGAGTTCAGTGTGGGTTGTCAGGGTCAAGGAATCATATTATGATGGTAACTTAACCATGGAACTATTGCTTATAACTGTACCAGCAATATGGGAGGTACCTTGGTGGATGTTTGCGACCTCCAAAAACCTTTTAGTTTATACTTTATATCAGTGGTCACCAACTTTTTCCAAGTGAAAAAAGTCAGACCTACCTGCTTAAAGGTGTAGTCAGCGATCTTCTAATCTTCTAATCTAATGCACTATTTGTCAAAATCACCGTATTTCTCCTCTCCATCCACAAGATGTCACCACCGACAGCATGTTGAAAAAAAAAAGTCTGGTTTCATTACACAGCCTTGGCTCTGAATTTCAGCAGGTAAATACTGTGGCTCAAGCCAAGCCACCAAAACAGGGTACACCCCCCCACATCCAGGGGGCGATCATACTCATGCGCAGATCAGACACAGGGGGGAGGGGGAGTGGTAGGTTGCGTAGCATGCGCAGTTAGCGTAAGAGAGAGATAGAATATATGCAGTAGCAATGGCTGAAAAACAGCCCAAAAGAAAAAGTTCAGAGGAGTAGAAAGTGAAAAAGAAGGGCTATGACCATGAAAGAACGAAGACGCGGGTCAACATAGGTGTTTCTATCTGATGGTGGAGGGAACGCAGCAAATTGAAAGACCTGAAAACGGTCGCAGATGTCGCCATCTTTCTGCTGGATAGGTAAGCAACATTAGCTTTGTGGTGCTTCACATAACAGTAACAGCCGTCGGGCATTCATCTTATTGTCTAATCTGCCAAAATGTACTGTTGTTGTGATGTTATCAATAATGGCAGTCGAGTTGTGGCTACTATTGTCTGACGAGTCGGGGTTACCTTAGCTACGTTGGTCAGCTACCCAGTTTCCACGGTCGTTTCCATGACGATGCACATCCATCAGCTTTCGGGGGTGGAGCCAGGGGTGAGGTATAAATCAATTAATCAAGGTATTAATCAAGTAGACTTAAGTCTCAAATTATTTAAAGTGATAACATTAGGAAACAAACAAAAAAAACAAACAAGAATCAATGGATTTGAGGTCATATTTACTTTTCACAGCTTTGAAATGTCTTAAATCTTTGGATACTGTTAATCATGGAAATTTAAGGTTTATTACTAATCACAAAGCACTAACTCATCATAGCCTGGCCACTAAGGCTGAATCATCAGTCCTGTTTTATAACAAGGCTGAACTTACTTTGATTCCTACATATTTAAGTGATTGTGTTCAAATGGAAAGTACTGGAAGCTTCAGTCTGTGACTCAGCGACAAGACCTATTCTTGCTGTCTCTCACGTAAGGTTGTCTTGATATGGGCAAAAGAAGTTTCTGCTCCCTCAGGCTGGAATCTGCAGCACAGAAAATGGTTGAGCTGCATTCTTTAAATCTTTTGAAAAACATATCAATGGCAAAGAGGAACATGTTTTTGGCTGTACATGATTTAATGCTCTCTGACGATAACCCAATGAGATCTTCCTGGTTTAATAAAATTTAAATAAAATAAGAAACACGTTTTCAGTATGTAAGAAAATGTAAAAAACATGTATCCAAGCATGACTGATATCCAGTCTTTATTTTTGCTCAAAACTCAGACTTAAAAAAAAAAAAACAACGCCGTTGAAAAAGAAGTTGTTCTGAGCGGGGGGAATATGAGTCATGCGAGTGCGATGAACTCATTCAACTCCACAAATACCACATGCCACTCCATTAGCTGCCATCTACTGAGACTGTAAGCTCATATAGTGACATATGGATGTGAATATTTATGTAGATGTGATTTCATGTGATTCATGTGTTTCTGTCTTGATGACTTGCTGTCATGAGCTAATGGTGCTTCCCCATTCACGACTCGTCTGACTATGATTAATAAATAGCTTTGTGAGGAAGAGTAGATTTTGATTTTGAGTAAATTCAAATTAATACATGTGAGAAATGAAGCTATTTGTATAACACTAGACAAAGGATTAGTGGGCCCTGTTTTCATGGTTACAAGGATACGAAGGTGGAGCACACGTCATGACGGTGAAGAGCAGCAACAGCATCGAGAGGTTCGCTCAACATCCACCTTCACTTGATAATAAAATACTTTAATAACTAATCCACAACTTTTAACTAGGGATCCCCTGCATATTATATTTTTGACTACTAAGTAAATCATAAAACTATAATGTAAATTATCATGTAAAATATGCACTCATTTTGAATTTGATGCCTACAACATGTTCCAAAAAAGCTGGGACAAGGGTAAAAAGACTGGGAAAAGGTTAGACATGCTAAAAAGAAATCCTGTTAGGAACATTCCACAGATGAAAAAAGTTAATTGGAAACAATTGAGTGTCATGGTTAAAGATTCACTCAAGGTTGAGTCATTCACAAGCAAGGATGGGGTGTGGTTCACCACTTCAACTCCAACAGTTTAACAACATTTGCCAAGACGCATTTGCAAATTTGATTCCTGCAACATGGGAAGGAGCAACAACAGACTGGAAAGAAGAAATGCTCAAAAATGGCCTGTTTGGAATATTCCACAGACATTCAATGTTGGTTTTCAACCTTTCCACTCACCTATTGAGATATCTCTGGATTCTTTAAATCTTAATCTCTGCCAAGAAGGTTATGTTTAACCTGTTTGTTTGTCTTGCTAGAAAGATTACTCAAAAACTACAAAAAAATGTGCTCAAGTTTTTAGATGTTGGTAATTTCCCAACTTAGAAATGCTTGTATTTTGTGGCGATCTAGATAACTGCCATTAGCAAACAATCAGTTCTGCTAACCGTCTAAGTAATAATGACATCAACGAGATTCTGAGTGCTAGGTGTTGGTTTCCAGGGTCAATGAATCATATTATGATGGGAACTTTATCATTGAACTCTTGCTAACAGCAACATGTGAGCTACCTTGGCGGGGTTTTGCGCTCTCCAACTGTTTGATAATATATGGACTTTATGATGAAATCCCTAATTTCATTCTATATGAGAAAACTTGTTCTTAAACTGTTGGACTATTTGCTCATGCAGTTGTTATGAACTTACTTGTTTCCTATTAACTTGTTCAACTAGTTAATATCCCAAGAAGGTGATTTTTTGTATATTTCTGAACTTTCCCAGGTAGAAAGCACTTGGAGAGTGCAAACCTTCTCCAAGGTAGCTCATATATTGCTTATATATCTTTTAGCAGTTGTTCCATGATAGTTACCTAATACATAATATGACCGTTTGACTCTGAAAACCCACACTTAGCACTCATTGTTAGACAGTTACTGGGCAAAAATGATAATTTGCTGTTGGTGGTTATCTGGATCACCAACAAAATTCAACCTTATTAAAGTTGGACCATCACCAACATCTCTTGAAAATTTCAGCAAAATCCATCCAGTAGGTTTTGTGCAAACAAACAGACAAACAAACATAGACAAATGTTCAAGGCAATGAGAGAATACTAGCAAAAAGAAAAAAAACTTCTGGTTTGGACATGTCTATGTAGTGTCTTCAACCCGAGTAAAGATTTAAAGATATGTTGTTTTCCACAATTCTTGGAATTGGGGTTTATGAATGGAACAGCTATACCTTGAATTTCCTATAAGATAAAGCATCCATCCAGCCATCTATGGCTCAGCGAAGTGAAAAAGATGGCATGGCTGATATGACAATCCCTGAGAGAGGCAGGACTTTTCTGGGCTGTGACGTCTCTTCAGCCATTTAAGACATTTTTTCAAAAGTGTGGTGCACCATGCCCATTGACCAAGAAGAATCTCAAGTGTTTATGGATTAAAAAAAGGTCTGAGTGCTTCTGCTAAAATAGAAAAACACAAAAGTTTCAAGTGCAGATGTAAAATAAATGGTTATCTGTAGCTCTTCATCTTTGCAGATTTTCTGCTTAAGCACTTCCCACAGTGCAGTTTGAAAATCTTAATAATGAGAGAAAAACAAAAACAGTAAGAAAGAGGAGAGCCCGTCAGGAGCGAGCGGGCAGAGAAAAGAAGGTGACTTTGTGACAGCAGCCCTGTGCTGGGGTGGCTGTTGGCCGGATGATCAGGGACAGGCTGACCTCCCACGCAGAATTAGTCATCTCTTTACACCACTTATTTTTTTCTTCTTCTCCACTAAAGACTCTTATTCACCCTTCTCGCAACCTTCCTTCACATTCTCATTCGGCCGCCCAGGCTTCTCCTCTCCCACACGCGCACGGAGTCAGCCGCCTCTAGACATAATCATTTATTGTTCAAATTTCCACCGGGATGCAGATCAAGGGCTTGTTTAACACGGTGCTGCTAATTTACACTCTTACTGGAGTCTGTTAATCCAAAGTGAATCGATGGAAATGCCACAATGAACATGAATAAAGCCGGCTGCTTAAATGTTCTGCTTGCTAAGGGACCTGTTGCCTCTTTTATCCATGTTTGAATGTCTTATTTTCTTCTTTGTTCCTTTTGCTGACACACTTGGAAATAAGACAAATACGAGAAGAGGCCTGTTAGGGCTTGGAAATATGTCAAGTTTTTAGGATGGATTGTTTTATTTTCAGATTAGACAAAGGGTTGATTAAAACTGAGACAAAGAAATGCTATACGTTTACTCAAGATATTCATACTACATTGTAAAATCATCATAGACAGTTGAACACTAGCAGAGTTAATTTTAACATTTCTTAAAGGAACATTCAAACTTGTTTTTCTTTTCATGTCTCACCTCACTCCTAGGCAGGTAAACTCCATTGTTTCAATTGTGTGTGCTGTAACAAGAAAGAGACAGATAAAGCTTGACCCACAGCTAGTTAGCTTTAGCTCAAACACTAGGAGTCAATTGGAAAGTTGCATTGAAGTCTGGCTCGCAATCAAGTGCTCACTCTGAACTGCAAATTGGTTCTCATCAACTCATTCGCGAATGTCAAATTTCTCTCGAAAACCGCAACGGAAGCAGGTCAACAAAACAAAGCCTCTGTTGAGGAGAAGGAGATAATATGAAGATAGTAACAGATGTCACATCAAGAGGTAGAAAACGACTCACAACAAGCACACAGGACTGTTCAGAGTTGATGAAGAGTTTGTCTGACGACTGTAGGCAGAGGCAGGCTAATACAGCGACTACAGCTGGTTCAAAATGCCGCAGCACGACTGCTTTGCAGGCGCAAAGAAAGAGATCATATTACACCCATACTCGCATCACTTCATTGGCTCCCTGTTCAATTTAGAATACCCTACAAAATTATTTTGTTTGTATGTAAAGCTTATCACAACACTGCTCCCAGTTACATCACTGAACTAATATCACCGTACAGCACTGCACAGCCCCTCAGATCATCAAATCAAGGACTCCTTACTGTACCAAGGTCCCACAGAAAAACTCTTGGCGACAGGGCCTTTGCAGTCGCTGCACCAAGGCTGTGGAACGACCTCCCATTACATGTTAGATCTGCCGGTTCCCTGGACTGTTTAAAAAAACACCTTAAAACTCACTTTTATTCTCTTGCCTTCTCATGAGTTCAGTCTTAGCGGAATTAAGTTTTCATATTTCTTTTTTGCCCATGTGTCATTTGTGGAAAAACGTGTGTATGTATGCATCTGTGTCTGTCTGTCTGAGTGTACGCTGATGGCTGTTACGGTGGCTTCATGCTGCCTTCTGTGGTTGTTTGGGTTTCCAGCCATGACTCCGTCTAATAATGGCTGTGGAAGTCTGTGTGTAATGTTCTTGTGCTGCCCAGACACAATCGTGTTCTACTTTGTTCATCTGTCCTCATTTTTTCATGTTTTTATATTATCATTTGGTGTACTCTTTATGTTCTTGACTCTTCTTGGGTTTCCCCCGCTGTACAGCACTTTGGCTCAAACTCTGTATTTTAAAGTGCTCTATAAATAAAATTGATTGATTGACTGATTAATACTGCACATTGACTCCCAGTGTTTGAGCTGACAAGGGGTGGGCAAGCCTTGGCCATCTCTTCCTTGTTACTGGACACACAGATGAAAGAGTGGTGTCTACTTGCTTGTCGTGGAGTGACAAAGGACAGATAACAAAAATGTTGGCATGTTCCTTTAAGTGTCTACATTGATCCACACCATAAAGTGTTCTTTAGTAGTTTTGGAAAGTTGGTGCTTTGATTCTAAGCAAGTGTAATTGTTGAGTCCCTGTTGAGTTTTTATTTCTCTGGACTTCACATGCATTTTGTTAACACTACAAAGTGTAAACATTGTGGTATTCAATGACAATATATAGATATGAAAAAAAGTTGTTTTTTAATTAAGTTACCATGTTGAGTTGGAGCACATACAGTGCTAAACAAATTTATTAGACCACCACCTACTGTAAGGTTTATACCACCGCTGCTCAGTTCAGTAAGAGCACATATTATATACTCAGACAGCTGCCTTTTTTTTCAGCCAGACTGTAAAGATGTTTATTTACACCATAAAAACTAATTACCCTAACATGATCAAAACATCTCTACGGTTCCTGCACCCAGCCTCAAGTGGACATTTGAGGAACTACAGTTGTTGGCACTTCCACATAGGCTCCAAGAAGGTCCTGCCTGGTTCTTTCAGACCATGGATCAAGTTGCGTCTCCACTTAGTCCGCACCTGACTGATGAAAGCAGTTTTTTCAGGGCCATGTTGATGTTTTCTTTGACATTAAAGACATAATTTTGGAGCAGTCGGTTCCAGTTGGGTCAACAGCGAATCAACACTTTGACAAACAGGCTTGAGTAAAACTTTGAGAACAAAGCCCAAAGAAGGAGACTACAGCTGTGGAGAAATGGTTTCATTCTTCATTAAGACGACAACACACCAGCTCACACTGCGTCCTCAGTAAAGCAGTTTCTGACCCAAAAGTGCTTGATCTCATACTTGTAATCTAGTCTAGTCTGATCGAGCACCTTCATTTTTTACAAGATCAAATCTGTGCTCAAATTTGGAGACTGTGTCAGATGTTAAAAGAAGGACAGAGGTCTGAAGACGACCTGCTGCACCGCTCTGATCAGTGAAGACCCTGAATGCAGCAGGGGGAGGAATACACTAAAAAATTTAACTAATAAAATTACAGCTTTTGTCTTGTTTAAAACAGCCACACCTCATATTTAAACATTAGGATGTCGTTTTTGGAACTTCATATGTTCCATGACACAAATAAATCTGAGATGCTCCATTTTTACTGATGCACATATTTTTAAAAAATATCTCAATCACACACTAAAACCTTAAAGTGGCATCTCTCCAGGCCTTTGATGTAAAATTGAAAGTTGTGCCTGCATTGTCACCTAAGACAGCCTTTATTGTTGCCATGGCACGGAGGCATTTCATACAGCCTTCATCTGCAGCCCATCACTGATTTCTCCTTTACAGCTTCACCAAGTTTCATCCCTCTACATTTGTCAGGTGGAAATACAAAAGCATGAAACAGTTTTATCATTCAGGCTGAACAACAGAAAAGCAGAGCTCCAGACTCTGCTTTAAAGACGCTGATGGACAAAGAAGTGTTCAAAAACAAACACCGAAACATCTCCACCTCTTCTGTTTATTTTTGTCTCTATGCCATGACTCATGAAAGATATTTCTAAACTTCTGTCTTTTTCCCGCCCATGCTGTACGGATATAAAAGCTGCAGGTGTAATAAAGACTATGTGCTAAACAAATGGATGCCGTAGGCTCTGATAAAAGCTTGAGCTGATGCATTTACCGAGCAGAAGTTAAAACTAAAGTAGCTTGATGTGCAGAAAATGACGGTGAAAGAGAAGCGGGTATCGTGACTCAGCCCTTCCCTGGTCAGAGAAGTAAACAACTTAATGCATCACAGGTGCTGATGCATGTTTACCTGGTAGCACAGAGAGAAAGACATTAACACCAGACAACAGGTCTGAGCCTCTGAAACTCTCTCATCTGCTGCGTGCTTGTTGAGGGTGCATTAGCCGCTGGCCTTTGAGTCATACCGCTGCACCGCTGAAGGCTAAGTGCTATAGCAACCAGATGACCATGAAGTTAGGTTATATCTATTTCACTCCGACATAAACACCTTTGTGCTAAACACAGGCTCACCGCTGCAGCCTCTGCAAACACCCAGGATAAATATGTAAGAGGTGGGCAACTCACTGATTATAGTCCATATCCACTTTAAATGAGACATGTTCTACTTGTTTCAACTAGTTCATGCAGGTCCTCAGTGTCTCCAAAAATATGTTACAACTTTCCTGCCTTCCACTCCACACAGATGTCAGATTTCAAATGCCTATAAACCCACAAATTTCAGTGTTAATTTTGACTAGGGCTGAACAATTAATTGCAAATTAGATTTAATCTCAATATGGCTTGTTGCAATTTTCAAATCGAATACAGTGCAATATTTTATACCCAAAATGTGTTGAACATTTTGGCATTGTGATGTAATTTCTTTCAAGTTCATGCCTATTTTAACTTTTTTTCACCCATTTTTTACAACTTTATATCTATCTTGCTCCCATTCATCTATTTTTTTTTGTTTTTTGGCCACTGTCACCATGTTTGGAATTTTTACATGTTTTTTGAAATTTAATCCAAATTTTGTTGCTATAAGCAATTTTCCTTAGTCACTTTTGAATTTTTTTTTGCAATTTCATACCTATTTTGCATCTATTAACTTTTTTTCCGCATTTTTTTTTACCCAGTTTTTACAATTTCATACCTATTTTGCTTCTGTTCTTCACTTCTCCACTTTTCTCAGATCTTTTATCCTTAGATTGATTTAATGTCATATTGGTTATACTATAAAACAATCTACTGCTTATGTTTGTTTAAGAATACATAAGATGAGGAACATAAAAACAATCGCAGAGTAAATTGCAATATTGGGGAAAAATATCGCAATTAGATGATTTTCTCAAATCATTCAGCCCTAATTTTGACAGCATTTTATAATTTAGTTTTAGTCTTTTGCCTAACATATCTTTTAGTTTTAGTCGTGATTTAGTCATCTATTTTTTATTACTTTAATCTATATTTAATGATGTTATTTCGCAACCTTTAGTGGGTGAAATCTAATGTAAATTTCGTCAACTAAAATATGAAGTTTTAGGTGCAAGGCATTTTTTGTTTCCTTGAATTTCTGAAATCATGTTTTATTTAGGCTCCCTGCCTAGCACCTCAGTTACAATACCAGAATTGGCAACAAACAGTAAACCTGCTCTACATGAAAATATCAATTCATAAAGAGAGCAGCTCTGATTGGATCTCTCCCCAACTTATCCCACCACCACACAACCAAAGCAGCTGTGATTGGATATATTCCTAACTTGTCTCTACTTTCTACATGACCTAATTAAGTCTCTGTCAATTATTTTTGCCTAGTTTTTATTTGTTGACTAAATTGTCAGTTGATTAAGTTTTAGTTTTTGTCCATGTGCACTCGTTTTAATTAGTTACTGTCTTGTTTTCCCAATGGCAAAACAGGTTGTTGACAAAAACTGTGATGAAAATAATAGTCAACTAAATTAACACTGTTCAGAACAGACTGTTTTAATGTACAAGTCAGGAATCAATATCATTTGAATAAGGGCTGTATTTTTCTTGGCATATGTGTGGGCCAGAATTAAAATAAATTAAATAACATAAAAGTCCAGATGCTACAGTGGCACAGTGGGTAGTGCACAGACCTCACAATAAGGTTGCTGGTTTGATCTTATGTTGTTCTGGCCTTCCTCGGTTCAATTATCTAATTACAAACTTCCATTTAGCGTCTTAAGCTTTGTGTTTTACTCATCTTTATGGATGAGATGTTTATTTATATTTTTTCTTTTGTTAGATTAAAGTTTAGATGCAAGATATAATTTTCATAAAACAGTATCTGCAGATATTGAATTATAAAGTTAATACTGATATCTGCAGGTAGAAACATTTCTGTTATTTACTGCCAATATACTTGTCATACATATTAGCAATATAACTTTCTTATATTAGCAGAATGTATGTATAAAACCCCAATTTTCCCCTTATTATCACTGACTGTGTGCTTTATAAAAAAAACATTCATTTCTAGAAAATGAGTTTTAGTTTTTCATGTTTTGCATCTGTTTCCACACAATTTATTTGACACAAGGTAAGAAACATGACTTTTTAAGTAAAGTGGAAACTGTAGACTTTAGATCCAAAGGTATAGAAATAGGTGATAAAGAGTTCAGAAATATTGTAAAAATATGCTCATTAAAACTCACCATAACTGTACGATTACGAGAATCTGAAACTTTTAAACAACTGGCCCTCTGGTTAAAGGAATGGTTCACTGAGGTCTGCTCTGTAACTACGGCTGCCCTGGAAAAAAGTCAGAAACTGCCCTCAGGCTGCTAAAAGAAGAGTTAGTGTTATAATATTATATTACTATTATGAGTGGCTCTTTAAGTACAGGAGGCTGCTGATGGGATGTTAAATGGAAGATAAAACCGAGAGTCAGATCTATGCCACATCTGGAGAGAATTACACCCACAGTAATCAAAGTATACAGGACACTTTCACACTGCCTTATACTCAGCAGTGGTGTTTGACTCCAGAGCTACAATCAGCTGCTTTAAACTATGTAAACAGTGACACCTGGTGGACGAAGGGAGGGTGACACAGATATTTGACTCAGACAGTCAAATAGGAGAAAAAAATGACCTATTAATAAAAAAAAATCAAATAGACTATTAGAGATAAAATCATTATTATAAATAAAAACACAGCCAAATATTAAGAATGTCTTTGAACATTCAATGGCAAAGTTATTTTTAACTCTTTAATCTCCACATTAGGGAAAACAGATATAAATAAATGTTGGATTTTTTTTGTCTATTTTGATTATCAATTACATTTTTTAACTGTTGGTCTTGAAATCATCAGAACGTTTGAATGAAAATTAAATACACAGTGCTGAACAAATTCATCAGACCAGCTGCCATAAAGATGAGGAAACATGAATATTCAAGAAATATTTCCAAAACTTGTTTGAAACTAAATATGGTTTTGTTATTGGGGATACATTGATGGTCAGGAATGAGGAGTTTTAGACTGAATCCACTAAACCATGAATTAGGATTTTTCTGTTAAGGAATTTAAGTATAAACCTACGGGTTAACATTTTATTCAAGAAATAATCATGTCAGATCAACAGTACATTTAGAAAGTCAGGGGCAACAATAATAATATTTAGCATTAAAAACATAATTTCAATCAAAGAGGTTCTCCCGACTGGTGAATTTACCATTACAGAAACCTAAAAAAAAGATTATGCTAATTTCTAATCCTGTTTATTTAGGGCAGCATGTCGTGTCATACCATTTAATTGTACTTATATTTTCTTGGAATTAAACACCACTTTCTAACTTTTTGGACATTATACTCACGTTCATGAAGCTATTCTTAATTTTAAGTGCAGGACAGAAACATTGAGCAATGGATCTCTGATCAATACGACTTCAAAGATCTCATCTGTGTAACAGTTACAGACGCAAAACCTGTTTTTTTGTGGAAGACATTCAAATCTAACCTTGTGCCTCAATTAAGAAATGTGATTGTTCTGACATACTATATATCTTGACATGTAATGAATAATGCAACAGCAGGATAGTCTTATCATCAAAACAGTCACATTTTTGAGGATTTACAATCTTTGGGATTTTATGATACAGTGACAAAAATGACAAAACTAAATATTTAACCTTGCACCACATGATGATTTGAAGCCTATATTTGACTTGAAATATATGAAAAAAATACTCCTATTTGGATATGATATAATTTATGTCAATGTTCTTAGTGTCAACATGTTTTACTAGAAATTAAACATCTATCATAGAAAAATCCTTATACAATTAAAAATAGAACCTGCAAATAATATTTTCTATATTTTTTTGAAAATGAAATCATCCCAATGTTCTACTAAAAATATACAGTTGTACATCATAAAATGCTATCATTTATTGGTGTATCACGATTTTCTTTACTTTAGAGCTCAAACCTCTTAAACATGAATGGCCATCAGCTACTTTGGCTTTTCCAGTTATTAATGGGCTGCAAATCTGAGAATCTGGAGCACGTGAGCTTAAAAAAGATGTTTAAGCATTAAACAGCAGAATGAATAAAAATGTGCAACTGAATTCACTTGTTCATCAATTCATAAAAAAGTATTTCAATGCTGAAATAGAATCCAGCAAGCACTTTTTTCAGCAAGTATTTTTATATCTAAAGTTTCTATTTTATATATTTTTCATTTCCATTGCTAAATTTGGGTTTGTTTATCCTTATTGCTATTTAAGATTGTGTTCCACATACATTCTCCTAATTGTTCTCTGTTTATGTAAAGCATTTACTGCTACATTTGTTGTGAAAAGTGCTACAAAAATAATGTTTCTTGACTGGTTAGTCGAAGTAATAATTAGACCTGCATTTTTTACTTGTCCTAAAATTTGACAAGGAGGCATTTTTACCCAAGAACCACAGTTTGCTACTGTGACAGTTCACCTTTTTAATCTATATTATCGTATTTAGTACCATTTAAAACACATTAGCTCTGCAGGTTTACCATGGACACCAAGCTTAAGTGTTTGGCAGTGGCGTTCACTCTGGCTTTTTTAATGTCTGTTTTTTGGCTTCAAAGTCAGGGCGTATCCCCATCGCTCTGAGACAATATTCACTTTGTCGCAGAAGCTGTCAGACATGAGCAGAGTCGAAATAAATCTGAAACAGCCTCGTTCATTTTGCTGTCCCACTCCCCTGTTTGTTTGCTTCAAAGAGCCTCATCCATTTACCATACCAGGATTTTAATACAGTTTCATCCATCTAGTCAGAAATTTAGCTTTATTTACTTCAGGGAGCTTGATGCACAGCCGCAAGTTTTGCTTGTCTGCAGTTTTTCAGCAGCAGACAGTTTAATCCGGGGCTATTCATCATATTCACACAGCGGCCATTTTCCCCTGAGGTCAGGCTCAGGGCTGTTAAATTGTTGGATATCTGAAACTTGGGAGAGTAAATAAGGTTAATAATCTGAATCTAAACAAATTAGACAGTAATAGTCTCAGCTGGGAGGAAAGTCAATGGGCTGCTACATCAAAACTACTTATTTTTGAACTAAATAAGCAAAGACAGCTTTGTCATTATGAGTATACGGAGGCCTTGAGGGACAGCATCCTTACATTTTATCAAAGCTGGCTGATAACCAGGGTGCTCTTTGCCTCAATTCCAAAGAATTATAAATATCTAAAAACTTAAGAGAACAGGAAGGAAGATAATAACCAACTTTTAACATATACTGTAGTATATTGTCTTCCTGACAAACCTCGAAGCAACAGTATGTAACTTCACACCTTCATACACTGCCTGGCCCCAAAAAAAAGCTGCCACCTAAAAAAAGGTCACACACTCTAAGATCTCGTTGGACTGCCTTAAAGCTTTGATTACAGCACGCATTCACTGTGGCATTGTTTTTGATAAGCTTCTGCAATGTGACAAGATTTGTCCCAGATCACAGCACTGCCCCCACAGGCTTGGACAGTAGGCACTAGGCATGATGGGTGCATCACTTCAACCGCCTAATGCTCCTTATGCACTGCAGTAAACTGTGCCAATTGAAGACTTAACCATGCTTGTGTTCAAATGTGAGTATTTCTTAAATAAAAGTTGCTGAATGTAAAGATGGACACATTTTGGACAGTTCATTTTGAGGGTGCAACACGGTTATATAAATGAATTCCTTTTGTTGATGAGAACAGGCCTTAGTTTAGGTCTCATCCTTCATTTCTTTGTATTTTCTTCTTCAGAAACAAAACTGATGCTGCAGTTGAGCAGCAGCCTACTTATATTATTATTGACTGTCTCTGCATCAATGCGTCTTCATCTATATCTGCATCATGATCAGTCATTTATAAGATTATTTCTGACACCCTTAATTATTAAGCTACAAAGGGACTAGAAGCAGCTACAGTATCTCAGGTGTATAAACTCTTGTTGGAGAATTTCCTCTTCATCAGACAACCTGATCCAGTCTGCCATCTCGCTGTGGCAATAATGTATAAATCACTGATTATTAGAAATCAATAACCCGTTGGGTAAGCAATGGCAAGTATTGAAGTCCTTATTAGCAGCTAAGTTTAAGATTCAATGTCAGGCATTTAATTATTGCCCATCAAACAATAAAATCTCAAAACATGTTTTTGACAAAGCTTATTTCAAGCATTTATCCAAAACCATTATTCTAAATCTCATACAGTTTCAGGCTTAAGAACTAGCATGTGCTAAATGCTAACTCACTTCAGTGTTTTGGACTCATTCCTGCACCACTGTACAGGGACAGGTCGTCAAAAAAAGAGCTGGGTCCCAGAGGACGGACAGCCAACAATTAGAGATGAAGCTCTACTTTCTCACATCCTCAACTAAATACGTGGCTGTGAGAGAGGGATCCTATCCCCAAATAACTCAGCAAGAGTTTGAACATTGTAATATAAGTCAGGGATCTTCAGGAATTCTCATAAATGTAAAAATCCCACATTTGTCATATTTTATAGACAGACAGGCAGACAGACAGACAGACAGATAGACAGATAGACAGATAGACAGATAGACAGATAGACAGATAGACAGACAGATAGATAGATAGATAGATAGATAGATCGGCTCTGTGATGATGATGATATTGTTCGCCAGTGCCGTATACTGTATGCTCAGGCCAATACTTTGGTCTGCAAATTCCACATGTGCTCGGACAATGTAAAAATCTGTTCAGGACATTTTGTACACCATTGTATATAGCACCACTGTGGTGTCAAAATAAAAAGAGCTCTTTGCAAAAACTCAAAGTTGCCTATAACGATGCCTTTAGGATTCTGTTAAAAAAGCCGCGATCCAGCAGTGCCAGCCTGCTGTTCTGTCAGGCTCATGTAAACTCATTTAGTGCTCTTATGAGACACTTAATGTACAGGTTCATGTGTCGACTGAATGACTGTGAAAACTCTTTGGTCCGGACTTTGGTCAATCCCACTGTCAGTGCTGTACGTTACCAGTCAGCTCTGTGGAAGCACTGGTACAGCTATCTTTTATAATATTTTTGTTGTGTCTGTCTTTTTCTTTTCTTTTATATGGACTTCGAGTCTCCTCAATAATGATGATATATATATATATATGTATATATATATATATATATATATTTATATATATATATATATATATATATATGAACGGAGAGAGAGGAAGGAGACATAGATAGTGCTTTTTAACTCCATTATTCAACCTTTACGAGCACATCACTGCTAATATTGTCATTATATTCAACTATTTCCCTTCTATTTTTAAGATTTTTATTGTATTTTTCTGTTTTTAATGGCATGCTTTGGCAATGATGCTCCACATTGATCCTAGCAAAGCTCTTTAAGTTGTAAGTTGTTCCTGAGTGATCATGAGAGAAGTGATTTCTGTCCATTTCCACATTCAAGACGATACCTAATTTTCTGATAGGATAATATCGGACTGTATCACACATCTGGTTCATCTTGGATTTGGCTAGGCTTGGATTTCTTTTGAAAAACACTCTCTTCCACTGATATTCACATCAGTCAGTAATTAATATTTCAGGCCAAACTAATCTTTAAACCCTCAGATTAAAAACTGCATACTTTAGAGACAGAGAAAAGAGAATTTATGAATCTTTTTCCCTCTGTCCCTCGTGATTGAGTGCACCAAAAAATAAATCAAATATCAGCTGCGAGGGAGCTCTGCTGCCCAATAATTTATTCCTGACCGCCGTGCATCACACACTTCGCTGCAGCGGGCTCCGGGCTCTTCAAAATAACAGCAGACTAGTGGGACACGTGAGGCACATCCTGAGAAAGACGGACATCTGGCGGGACGTGGAGCATCATGCCAGGTTTCTGTTGCCAAGGAGACATGATGTGGGAAACCAGAGGAGAGGATCTGCTTGGGAGTTGAAGAGAAACGGGGGGGAAAGTAAAAAAAAAAAAAAAAAAAGAAAAGAAAACTCACAGAGGATGATACCCACCTCAGAGAATGCAATGCAACCTGGGGGAGGTTCACAAGTTCTCGGGGATCAGCCGAAGCCGTGCAGCACTGCTGTCAATCAGTTTTCAGCGTGTCAGGGTGAACAGCAATAGAGTTCATTTATTTATTTATTTATTTATTGACAGACTCCAGCATCAATAAATAATGAGGATGGAGAGCAGTCGTGACTAGCACTGCACACATCTAGAAACTCATACTCCTCTCAGCCTTAAAGATTCCAGCATGCTTAAACAAATCATCCAAAAAAAGAAAGACGGTGTTTCTGATTTATTATTTTAAAACTTGACAAGAAAATACAAAATGTACAAGAGGTGACCTCGTAATTTTGACATCTGGAAAGTGACATAATCAGGGTTTTTCCTGTGGTGAAGAAACAGTTTGGTACTTTTGATGATGGGTTGTGTGAGATTCATGCAGATACTTAAAACCTTAGCTACAGTGATTCTTCCCAGCTCTGCTCCTGTGAGGAGAGACAGGAGGGAGAGCTGGGCAGGACATTGCTACAGGGGCCAAGACCTCAGATTTAAAGGTCCCATGTCCTGGTGTGTTTGATCCTTAATATACCGTTATGGGTGTCTGTTAAGCAATGTTTGATTTGAGTTGAGCTGAAAAAAAAGGACTTTTGTCTATGCAGAGGATCTGGTACAGCTCTTTTCCCCTCCCCTTTGGAAATACTCAGACCTGAGGGGGGAGGGGCTACAGGAGGTCATGATGATGAGCGGTACTCTGATTGGCTGCCTGATGGGGGGGTTAATGGCTGTGTAGTGCACTTTCAAAATGTTATTTATGTCAGGGTTGTGGGGAGCTGGAGCCTATCCCAGCCAATAACAGGGCCACATAGAGAGAAGGACAAGCATCCATGCTCTCACTCATACCTAAGGGCAAATTGGAACCAACTGACCTAATGAGCATGTTTATGGTCTGTGGGAGGAAGCCAAAGTGCCTGAGAGAACCACAAATGCACGGGGAGAACATGCAAACTCTACAGAAGGCAGACAGACACGGGGATCCAACCAGCAACCTTCTTAGGCCCCTCCTACAGGACAACATCAACAGAAACAGAATGGTTTTTCCCTTGTGTTTTCAAAAATGCTCCACGTTAAACACAGAGACGATGTGAAAATGAGTTCACAAAGATCTGCGAGAAAGACTGAAAACGCTGTAGCGTGCACGCCAGGCCAGTAGCTGGCGATGTAGTTTCCAAGTGAAACAGCGGTGTTACATCACGCTTACGATTTACGGTGAAGATAAACTTTTCACAAATTATTAAATTAATTCAACATTAAAAAAAACACAAAAACATCCTTACATTCAAAGGTAGGAAAACATTTTAATACTGACAGCAATTTGTGTTCTGGAAATATGTAGCAGAAATAGAAAAACATTTGCACATGTGAACAGCTGATGGTAGATAGTAGTATGGCCCTTTTCCACTAGAACACCTTGGCCCTACTCTACTCGGCATTACTCGATTAGCAGCGCGTTTCCACTAGCCCGGTACCTCCTTAAACAAGCTAGTTTTAGTACCTACTCCGCTCTGGTTCTAAGCGAGCTGAGTTGGTACTAAAGATGACGTCACTGACTGCCGACTACTGATTGGTCAGACAATGTCGTCATCGATGAGTCATGAGCGTGATGACTTAGCATGCTAGCAGTAGCTACCATTAGCTTACCCTCATACGTCTTTTCTTTGCAGCTCAATTGCTCTCGTCCTTGGCTTCATTCTTAGTATAGCTTCCAAAACTCTCCTGTGCTTCTCAAGGGGTATTTCTTCTTACCACCTGCAGCCTTCTCCTGCTTTCCTTTTTTACTCGGTTTGTGACAAAAAGCCACAGATTGTTGCGTCGCGCTCAAAATGATGTCACCGCAGTGCCGCTCAGCTGTTTAAAGCGACACTGCACCTCATTGGGCAGGCGACTGGGGCTAATGGAAAAGCAGCACAAGGCGAGTAGAGTAGAGCCGGGTAGAGTCGAGTCGAGTAGAGTAGGGCTAATGGAATAGGTCCATTAGTCAGGTCAGTCAAGAATGCTATTTTAACAATTTTAACAGACTCAAGAATTTTTAAATGTTTGGCTATTTTAAAGAAAACAAAGTAAAATTTGGTCAAAAGTGAGATTTTGTCAGTTGTTTCAAAAGGAAAGGAAGAAAACGACTGTTACTAAGGAGGGCTTTATCGAGAGTCACTTCCTGTCAAGTGTGGGCCTTGTACTGGTGTCAGGTATAAGAACTGCTATTGTTTGTCAGGGTTTATTTGAGCCATTTTAACAACACTATAATGTACACTGAACAAAGTGCACCACTTGAATCAAGCTTACACTGATCGCCTTCACCCAAGGACAACTTTGGCTAAAGCCTTCCACGTCTACAGATACTTTAAATTCCACACGACGAGCTCAAGGTCGCCTCACACTTCTCCTCTTTAACAATAATATAAAACTTTTCATTACAGGAAGGCCCACAAATTCTCCCCCCGCCCCCGTACAGGGAAAACTCCTTTCACATCTCAGCAGAAGGCGTCTCCTTTGTGGGATTTTTTTATTTTTTTTCGTGACGAATGAGCTCATAAACTCGCAGGCTATTCTCTCAAGCTGTGTGCATGTTTGAGCTCAGAGCCCGTGCAGGGAGAATGTGAATAGGAGCAATGAATTTTAGGTTTGATCTGCGCTGCTTTAAGACCAGGGATTATTTATGGCTGGTAATCCATTGGAGGAGAGGCAGAGGGCTTCCTCTGGCTTTGGCTTTGCTCTGTTGGTAGACTGTCTGGACACATACCCACCTCTCCTCCTCCTCCTCCTCCTCCTCCTCCTCCTCCTCTGGTCTGACCTCCCTTCGGCCATTACAGAGGGCAGAGGCGGCAGCAGGCATGCACAGCTCCGGTCCTGATGTGTCACTCTCCTTTGCAGCCACAGGGGGCGCACCGGTCCTGCCCACACTGCTCGGCAGGACGGGCTGGCTCAGAGCCTTGTTTCTGTAGGGGGGGTGGTGGGACAGCATTAACACTTGGAGTGGGCACAGTACCTACCTCAGACAGATTAGTAATGTGGGGCATCATGCGTACTGCAGGGTATGTGTTTGCTTTGCTAATAACAATATGAATAATGATTGAACATGAAGGTCAAGGTCATAACCACGCCTTTAGGAGACACTTCTAGATACATGTCTTATTTTAATTGTGCCACTGGGTGTCAGTGTGGTGACATCCTGCTAAAAGTCACTCTGAGGTTTCACTCTTTTCCTCCCTCTCCATCCCATCTTCCTGCCTCACCTGGTTCTGTCTGCGAGTGGGCCGCACAGGCTGGTTGTCGGGATGATTGGGCGCCCACGGCCCCAGGCTCTGATTGGAGTAGAAGTCCATGGGGTAGAGCTCCTGCCAGCTGACCTCCTGAAGAGCTACGGCTGCCTGAGAGACAGTCACATCAAAAATAATTAATCTCAGCATCCTGAAAGGAGCGACGGAAGCCGCCGCAGCGCACGAATAGTCAGTTTATATTTAGTATTTTGAATGTTTGGGGGTAAACAAGCAGCGGGAATCTGCAGCGTGATGAGACGACAACAACAGACAAGACAGGTGTCATAATATTAATGTTGGATAAGAGGCTGCGTTGTCATGTTATCCCCACTGCAGCTGCGCAGCACGACACAACAGCTGGTGGAGGAGAGCAACAGCACTCGCATGACAGTGGTGTGACATAAGAGCAGACTGCTCCATATGGAGAAGAAATGTGTGTGAGTATTGATTCTGAATGACAGAAGGAGCAGCTTAATGAAGGGGAGGATGAATGAACAAGAAGGCAGAATGAACGGAAATAAACGGATGATTGGTGTGCTCTCTTTTCTTATTCACTGTCAGTAAAACAAATAATAGGGATGGACACAAGCGTGACTTCAAACAGAAATGCAGTGTGTAAATCCTCTGGTCCCTTTATAAAAAAACAAACAAAAAAACAAAACAACACATTGCATATTTTGTCAAAAAGTGGGTAGATAAGAAACAAACTTGGACGTTATTAAAATTTCCTGCTTTTCATAAATGTTTCATTTGTTCTACCACCTTCAGTCCTGTTAATAAATTAGTTTTTATGCAGATGTTTAGCCTCATTTATTGCCAGTTTGAACATTTGAGGACTGACATTTTCAAGAAAAAATATAAAAAATATATTTTTATTTTATCAAAAATTTAACCAGCTTCTGTCCTGTAAGTATATAATATTTTTTTGAAGATGTTTAACCTCATTTCATGCCAGTTTTAACACTTGTGCATTAACATTTTGAAGGGAACCCCCCAAAATATCTTAATTTGTACAAATATTTTACCAACTTCAGTCCTGCAAGTGAAATCTATTTTTTTTTTTTTTTTGCAGATGGCTAACCTAGTTTAATGTCAGTTTGAACACTTGAATGTGACATTTTGAACGAGAAAACACAGCATCTCAATTTAATAAAATATTTTACCAACTTCATTCCTATTCACAAATATTGTTTTTGTTTTTTGCAAATGTTGAACCTTGTTTAATGCCAGTTTGAATATTCGAGCATCGGCATTTTCATAAAAAAGAAAAACACAGAAATATCTGAATTGCTTCAAATATTTTACCAAATTCAGTCCTGACCAGTTTTTTTCCAAAGGTTTTGAGCAGTATACCTCTAAAATAATACAAAGAAACTGGTGAATTTCCACACATAAAATATTAAAATGGAGTTTTTTTCTTTTGAGTCCAACACATTGATTTTGATGAATTTACTGTTTTGTGCCTTGTCAACTTAAAGGAAGTTGGTCACTGAGAAAATAACTTTTTTTTTTGCCCTGGGGGATGAGAAACTGAAGCTGTCTGTTGGAAAATTGTAAAAATCACTCGAATGAAGCCTGGCAACAAAGTAAAGAGTATTATAAAAAGTTATGAGAAACTTTTTTACTGGTCAAAAAACAAATAAACAAACAACAAAAAAGACTGTTTAGAATCATGCAGCATGACATTATGTGGACAACATCTGAATTGGCAGACAATATCTGCCAATTTAGATCACAATTTAGATGAAGTTTCCAAAAAGTTGATTAATGGTATTGACAGACATGAAAATTCTTGTTAATATATAGATCCAATATTCTGGCCTCTATCACTTGGCTATAAAATCCAACATATTGTTTGTAATACTGGAAGACTGCAGACATGTACAGACACTGATGAAGGTCTCTGACCAAAACACTGCAGATCAATAGATACATTTCTTACAAGTAAGACAGAGTGCAGTGCACCAATCATTTCAATCACATGTGTTAAGTATCTCCACAATAGAATGGATAAATGAACCACTATGATTCACCTCATCATCCATGAATGACCACTGCTGTAAATCAAAAGGGTCGTTCATTACCTCAGCCAAGAGGTTATGTTTTTGCTGCTGACTTTTAGTTTGCTCATCTGTTTGTTGAGTTTTAGTGAAGATGAGGTGTTGTGCTTTTGACAAAAATACTGAAATTAGTAACAGTGATAACATGCTTGGGTGTATCAGCATTTTAGATATTGGCAAAAATCCAGTAATCATGCTTTCCTAGTTATTATGGCGTGAAATAGGCAGTTATCGATCTTAACGGGCAAAGGGTTATGTTGAATACACAGCGCACTAAAACATGAAAGAGTTCACATCCAAAGAATATTATTTTTGAGACATGCAAAAAGATAACTGATGCAAAATAACGAATCTTCAAAAAATACAATTATTTGTGTCCCAGGGGGGATAAAAGCACATTCAACACAAAGGAAAACATGATCAGCTATTCAATCAACTGATCAGATTTGCAATCAGATCAACCATACTGCTGTATATATTAACACATATATATTAAAAAAAAGTAGTTTAGTTACTTTTGTTACATTTCTGGCAAAGACAAAACCATAGATCAATAAGTAATGCACATTGACACATGCAGATTAAGCTTTAACCTTTTTTGTGTGGAACTTCTTACAGTATCTACTGTGGATATTTCAGCTTTACACATTAGCAGACAGTGTGAATGTACAATGATGAAACACGTGATATTAGGTAGAGTTTGTGGATGTACCAAAGTGTTTCTCACATATGCATCATAATGCTTCAGCATATAAAGTGAACCAATCATTTTGAGTAGTTCAAAGCAGAAACATGTTTGTTGTATTAAATTTAAGAAAAGAGTTTGGAAACATCGGTAAACTGGGTATGATAGCATTAAAAAATGTGGCTTATGCATGAAGAAATCCATCTTTTAGAGGGATGTGATTTGTCATTGTTACACAGCTTGTGTGTAACTACTACAGTTTTTAATGTTAGTTGTAGACCAGTGCCCAAGTATTCAGGGCATTTTCAATTATATAGAGGGTGATAAAAAAGGACAATAAGTCCTCATATAACAGAATAAATTCAGAAATGGCATCAACATGATAGAAATAGTTGTACTTAAAGACACAGTACTTTGTTTTCAAAGTTATAAGCTGACCTAGAAAGAAACAACTACACACAACTTAATGTCTGTCTCAAAGTACTCTGTGTGAATGCAGCACCAAGACAACAGCACTGTTTTTTTCCACATGAAACACCAGCCCATGGGACTGTCCCGTTACTAGAGCGTGTTGAGTAGTCATTAGGAGACTGAATTAACAGAGTAGTAATGTATGGTGGCACTTTGCCAATTAAGACTTTGTAAACAAATAAATATTAAGGGTCTGTCAAGTCCTGCAGCTATAGGAGCCCAGTCTACCAGCATGAAGTGCAAAGAAGGGAGAAGATCATACTGTTTGTTACAATAGTGTTTTACTTTACATTAAAATCGATAATACAAGTAGAACATTAAGGTAGTCTGTTTAGGGGGCTTCCTTAACAAGTTACCGATGCACCAAAATCAAAGTAGATATTAATGCCAAGCTCCTTTAAAAATTCATTTTAGATGCTTTTTTCTAAGCTTACAATATTCCAGTGAATCAGAGTTTGTCAAACAACTAACCTTTTATTTAAATACTGAAAACTTTTATTGGGGTATTTAATTAAAACCTTGGTTCTAATGAAGAAACAGAAAAGAAACAGAATACAATCAAATCAATTGACTAGATGACAAAGATACACGATACGATTTTTCCATACTGATAAACTTGCCTGAAACATGTTCCTCAAAGCTAGGACAGGGGCAGCAATACTAAAGTAAACATGTTGTTGAATATTCCAGAGGTGGACAGGTTAATCAGAAACATGTGAGCTTCATGATAATGTATAAAGTCATTCTCAATAAAGAATGGGGCGAGATTCACCACTCTGTGAACAACTGTGGGCAGATAGCCCAACAATTTAAGAACAGCATTCCTCAACTTAAAATTAGGGATGTCCCAATCCAATATGGATATAATATAGAATCTATATAATTATTTTAACTTATATAATAATTTATATAGAATTTAGTTGTAGATATGCTTATGCTATATGCTTATGATTAAGTTAACCACAGAAGTTATTTTGCAATTTAAAGACATGGATTTATTGAGGTTACTTTTCATGGTTTTCTAATGTATTTTTTATTTACTTTATTTTATTGCAGTAAATTCGTATGTTTAAAGGAGACATGTCATGCTTGTTTC
The DNA here is from genome assembly GCA_036419115.1 of Scarus forsteni. Lineage (NCBI taxonomy): Eukaryota > Metazoa > Chordata > Actinopteri > Labriformes > Labridae > Scarus > Scarus forsteni. The sequence goes on from JAZDUH010000270.1 coordinate 7,690,552, forward strand.
TCCTTTTCACTATGCCAGACTAGGATGCCTGTAAAGCATTTCTGCCCTCAGTACAAGTCATTTAGTTCCTTCATTGCCCCACAATAGCGTTCTCAAAATCCTCATTTTAGGCCATTATCAAGCTCTCGTTGAAACGCTCGGTTCTCAGGCTGACCTACAGTAACCTCGCAACGTCACAGCCCTTTGTGCTCTGATTGGTCAGTTCTGTCAGAGCTGCCGAGAGGGTTGAGCCAGCCTGTCCTTCTTCTTCTACTGTATTTTCCGGCAGGCTCAAAGCAGCGACCGCGTATTGAGTCCCCCTACAGGCCAGAGCTGGTAATGAGTGAGTGTGAGCTAGGGAGCTATACACTGCTGCTGGGTGGATGTGTTCCTCGGTGACGGTTTTGTGGCTAACGGACATCACAGAGGAGGAAGTGTTTTATCAGATTACTCCAATAAAAAGAAAGGTACCTCGTGTCCTCACGAAGATTTAAATCTCGCGGCCATCTCGCGATGACCTATTTTCAGAGGCATCAAATCTCGTTCTAGGATATCAGAAAAAATACAATATCTCATTTTTTGAAAATTAAGGGGGTGTAAGGTCTTGTTTTCAAATTTATTATATTATATGTAAGTATTAAATCATGCACCAGCATGATATGTCTCCTTTAAGGTTAAAATGTATTGAACCCATTGGTTAATAACAAATAGGTCAGTTTTTCTCTGTTTGAGTAATCTCACTTTATCAAGCCTTTTCTTACAGTCCATACTACAAAATAAGTAATAAAAGTATGTATGAATTCTGCTGATATCGTATTGGCCAAATCTCAAGGCTGCAATATAGGTATCGTATCAGAGGTGAAAAAGTTGTATCGGGACACCCCTCCTTAAAATTGTTAGGAATTTCATCATCTACAGTCCATAATATCATCAGAAGATTCAGAGGATCTGGAGAAATATCTCTAGAAACACCACTGGCCTCACATTTCAGACTGTTTTGGACATCATGGACGTGGTGTCCTCCAGGCTAAAGAGGAAAAGGATCATCCAGACTGTTATCAGAGCAATGGTCAAAAGACAGCATCTTTTGGGGGTGTGTCAGTGCCCATGGCATGGGTAACCTGCACATCTGTGAAGAAACCATTAATGTTGAAAGGTAGATACAGATCTAGGAGCAACATTCTGCCATCCAAGCGACTTCTTTTTAAGAAAGACAATTCCAAGACATGTTCTACACATGGCTTCACGGTAAAAGAGTGCAGGTACTAGACTGACGTGCTACAGTCCAGACCTGCCTCCTTGTGAAAATGTGTGTAGCATTATCAAGCACAAAATACAACAGAGGGGATGCTGAGCTGTTGATCAAAAAAGTCCTACATCAAGCAAGAAAATGAAAGAATTCCAACCACAAAGCTTCAACAGTTAGTGTCCTCAGTTACGTTGTGTTGTTATAAGAAAAGGTGAAAGTTGTAACCACGTCTCTGTCTCAGCTTTTTTGGAATGTGTTGCAGGCATTAAATTCAAAATGAGTAAATATTTGTAAAAGTACTACAAAGTTTATCAGTCAGAGCATTAAATATGTCGTATTTGGCATGTATTAAATTGAACATGGTTTGAAAAGGATTTGAAAATCATCATATTCTGTCTTTATTTACATTTTACACAGCGTCCCAGCTAAATTGGAATTGGAGGTTGTCTATGGATAAACTAAATTCAGGATGGTGTCCTTATGAACTAACTGTACTCTGGGATAAATCTTTCATGGAGTTGTTTTTTCCCCTCAAACATCCGTCTGCCAGATCTCTCTTCATTTCCTTCCCTCCTCTGCCCTCACTCCACCCTCCTCTCATTTTCTTTCGCTTTCAGCCCCTCCACTCTCCTCCTCTCTTCCTCTCTGTGTGGAAGCTAGCTTCCCCTGCTAATCCCCGCTCTGACAGGAGAGCCAAGTGTGTCTTATTGACTATAAATATAACATGAGACGCACTGAAAATAAACGCTTCGCCCCCCTCTTACACCCTCAACCATCCACCCTTCTCCTTGCTCACTCCACTCTGCCCCACCCTCCTCATTCCTCTTCATCTTCGCTGTAAATGCCACGGGGAGGGAGCACGACGCACTGAGACGTATAGCACTCGTAAGGTATGAGACTGGGCAGGATTGAGACTTATCTCGACCGCACGGTGAAGATGCAAGTGTTGCTGCAAATTATTTAAATGCGCAAACATTGTTCACAAATAGCCAGGGGGAGAGCAGAGTGAGCTCTACGAAAAAAAAGGGGGCTTATGAAAACAGATTGCTGCTTTCCTCATTACAGCAGGGTGGATTTCAAACTTATAGAGCTCTGTCAGAAACAATACACAATAACCATCACTTTTTCTGCTGAGGTGGATGCCATTATTACCCTCGATGGCCTCATTCTGGAGTATAAGTAGTGCATAAAGATATGTAGTCAAAGGAAAACAGCAACCATTTGGAATCAAGAGTCAATATTCATGAAGGCAATTCCCCTCGCAGCCATTTTCACAAGGATTTTAAATCAGAGGCAGATCTTTGCAGGAGAACACTGGGTGAATTAATGGTGGGCATCAAATGCGAACACAAAAGTGTCAAAGTGGCGGCAGCAGCTGCGCAAACAAACACTTGCTTTGAAATGGATCTTTATGAGGCTGGAGTCCGATCTATCTCTCTTTCTCTTCTTTATTTAAAAGAAAAAAAAAAACAAGACAGCTGCAAGGAGAGGAAGGGAGGGGTGTGCGTGTGGTCTTTTAGCCATTAGGGGGGGCTAGTCTTCTGTTGATGCTTCTCTTGTGCTTGTTTGAGTGCAAAGGATGCAGGGAGAAGGGCCTTGATGAGTCCTGAGCAGAATCACACAGAGGCTCTCATTCAGCTGAGGGTTTGTGTGTGTGTTTGAGTTTGTGTGCGGCAGCTGTGAGACGATAAGGTGCGTGTTTACCTCGTACGGCGATAGCAGGGGCTTGGAGAAGGCTGTGCCCCAGTCGATAGAGAGGCGTGGACAAGCGATCTGCACCCACCTGTAGGAGAGAGAAGGTGCAGATTTTGAGCTCAGGTGTGCATCCATAAAGGAGAGGGAGAGAGCGAGGGATCGTGATCCATATCAGACAGGCGGGGCACATCTGCGGCTGCATGCGGACCATGATGCAACAGTTATATTTTCTGGAGTGTGTGCATTTGGGAGAGGGGGGAGGCCCCCTGAGGATATCAAAAGAGCTCAAGCAACAGACAAACACTTGTAGTTTAGGAAGGAACTTCATTAGACTGATGTGTTTAAGGTTGTGGCCTTCATCAGGGTCATCAGAAACACATCTCAAAAATCACTTTGACAAGGTGATATGGAGCTGACAAAAAAATCAAAAGGGTTAAACAGGTTCATAGATTTAGCCAGTATGGATCAGCTTGTAAAGCAGCTGTAGACACTGGTTAATTAAGTGATTATATGGATTGGACTCAACAAGGAAATCACATGGAGTGATGGGTAGGGATGTATATCGTTATGATTTTATCGATACCAGTACAGATATCGATACTCCTTATCGGTATCGATACTTATCGATACTCTTATCGATACTACAACACGTAATTTTGTGTAAAAAATAAAGACTTAAAAAGATATTATAAGATTCAGCCTTTTTTTTATTACCACAAGGTAACAATAAAGCTTCAACAGAATAGAAGTAGTGTATTACAAATGCTTCTCAGAGGCAAAAAGAAAGCTAAGGAGATGGCAAAACCCCTTCATGCCGCCCAACAGACTGCATGTACAGACAGACCCATGTATCTTGTGCTGCTAAAATCGATGCTGTAATGATGACTGCTAGGGCTCTCACTTTATATTCTATAGTCATATAACCATTCGAAAATGGGGATAAATATCCGTAACCGAATAGTAAATAAATATTCGAATGTAAAATATTGAGTGTAGCTGCACATCAGGGCACCTGGAGCAGTGGACCATTTCATCCAACAGAGGGCACTGTGAGCGCAGCCTGACCGTCAGTCACATCCGGTGCTCCTCTTGACCTCAGTAAACAAAGAGTTTCTGCTCCGAGGGGGCATTAATAGCCCTAATTCACCTGAAGAGAGCCGTGCCGTCGGCTTTTTTTTTTTTTTCATCCAAGTTATACGGCTGAGTGCAGCGGCGCTTCGTCAAGAGTTTAACCCCGTGTGACTGTGTTGTTTTCGGCAGGGCTTTTTTAAGGGGCGGATAATAGAGTCTCTGTCGGTGCTGCAGTCTTTAGTGTAAGCTGGGCTGCTAACTCTACTCGTGTTGCTATAGCAACCAAACAGCCTGCACTCTTTTAGCTCGCGCTCTAAGTGTTTGGTGATGTTTGCTAGTATTTCCCCCCTTGGACGCAACTTCTCTCTGACAAAGAGAGTTTTCATTAACTTTGCTAAAGTGAGCTCAAACCTTTGAGTGCTTAGCCCTGACCGACATGCTTGAGCCGGGCGGCGCTAGTGTCGTAACTGCATGACAGTTGAAGAGACGTTTAAATTTAGAAACGTTTAAATACCGTTTTTCCAGATTCTTAACGGTCTTCGGGTACTGACCCAAGCGTGGACCGGTACATGAAATTACCGGTCCACGGTACACATCCCGAGTGATGGGGCTGTTTCTAATAATGGCCCTTTTCCACTAGCACGCCTTGGCCCTACTCTACTCGGCCCTACTCGATTTGCAGCGTGTTTCCACTAGCCTGGTACCTCCTAAAAGAAGCTAGTTTTAGTACCTACTCCACTCTTGTTCCAAGCAAGCTGAGTCCATAATAAAAGATGACGTCACCGACTGCCGGATTGGTCAGACAATGTCGTCATCGATGAGTCATGAGCGCGACGACCTAGCATGCTAGCAGTAGCTACCGTTAGCTTACCCTCATACGTCTTTTCTTTGCAGCTCAATTGCTCTCGTCCTCGGCTTCATTCTGTTGTATAGCTTCCAAAACTCTCCTGTGCTTCTCAAGGGGTATTTCTTCTTGCCACCTGCAGCCTTCTTCTGCTTTCCTTTTTTACTTGGTTTGTGACAAAAAGCCACTGATTGTTGTGTCGCGCTCAAAATGACGTAACCACAGTGCCGCTCAGCTGTTTACAGTGACACTCCATCCCGTTGGGCAGGCGACTGGGGCTAAAGGCGAGTAGAGTAGAGCCAGGTAGAGTCGAGCAGAGTAGAGTAGGGCTAATGGAAAAGGGCCATGAGAGACACAAGTGGCACCATTTCTGGTTAAAGCTAGAGACCAGCAACCATTGGGTGGTTTTTGAATTTATTGCAGAGGTATTTTAAAGTGCTCATCGACCAAAAGAGATCAGCAAGAGACTTTATAAAATGGAAGTGCACTGAGAACACAAACCTCTGCCAAGGCATTCCCAACACTGTTGGGTGAGCTGTCAAAAAAATCTGTAAAACTGTCTCATCTTGCACTATAAACAAACCCTTAAGACATCCTGAATCCACATTCAGATTTGAAATAGTCAAAATAAAGTTGTTAAATCTTTGACCAACATTCCCTGGAAATGTCATCAAAATCTGCTCTTAATTTATTTGAGTTATCTTGCTAACAGCCTGACAACAGTTGGCAAAAACAACCTCCACGACAGAGGTAATAGCCATTACAACATGAGGGGGGATAGAGTTAGAAAAATAATTTCTACGTAACCCTTTAACTCCCGGATAAGCTGCTTGGTAGACCAAACTTTGAGTAACGGTGTCTTTAAAAAATGCATCAACCTGATATGGCCATCTTTATTTCAGGGAGTTAAACATAATACTAGAAAAAGGCAATGTAGGCAAACCTAGATTTGTAATAAAAGCAGTCTTTAAAACACAAATGGCATATATCTGGAATATATATGACATCCAAAAAATGACATTTTACTTGATTTTTGTTTTCTTTCACTTTTACAATGGAAACAAAATATTTGACTATAAACTCACAGCTCAAACATTTGTCAGAATTTAATGATTTATAAGTATTCAGGGCACAAAAAATTGTTGCGTAAGTGCCCCAGTTTGTCAAAAAATACATTTTCATGGCTATTCTTGAGGAAGTTATATGGTTAAATGACAGGGAAAAACATTTAAGAAAAGACATGAGTCTGAGTCTGCAAATTTGAGTCTGCAAATTTATTCCCAAAACAGAACCAATTTGTTGTCTGTGTAGTAAATGCACCTCATGGGGTGATGTTTTTTTGGTCAGAGTCATTAACCCTTTCGTGCATATTGTCCACTACAGTAGACGGATAATTGGAATAAGTTTTGTACCCAAAGGTTGCATGTCCATCTACCAGTTGGTGAACTCCCAAATCATTGTCTTAAGTTTCTTAAAAATATTATCTTTGCACTCTACATCCAAAACACCTAACGAAGGGCAAATTTGGTTTTTGCTGTTCAGATTTCGCAAAATTTTATATTTTTTTATTTTAAATTTTGGTGTTGTTCACAAGGGAAACGTTTGATTAAACAGCAATGAAACATTTACTTCAGACATTGCTTTTCTTTTACTTACTCTTAATAAATGTTTGTAAAAGATGTGTTTGTGGATCATTATTAAGTTCATTAAATTACTATTTATACTGTTGATGCACGGTGAAATGGACAGATGTAAAACTCCCTCAAAATAAAACATTGAATAACAAAATGACGACAATTTTTAACTTGTTTGAAAGTAAAAAGAAGCAATAGAATCATTATTTCTTTGTGATTTAATAATAAATGCATGAAAGGGTTAATTCTACAAGACAAGGGACGCTGTAGGAGAGAAGGAGATAGCAGACCTACATTCAACTCATCTATTAATGAGGAAGGAAGATGTTTGAGAGACAGAATGGACAGCAGGCAGAGAGTAAAGGTGGTCCATCAGAGGTAAACAGCACTAAACATGAATAAAATACAGAAAAAGAATGGCTGCAGTAGAAGGTCCAGCTCACTTGTCCAGCAGCCCTTCAGGCATTACTGTGTGTTCTCATGGCAACGATCAACAAATGGTCAACATTATCTGACCCACGTCCTCTATAAAAGCATGAATTTCTCTTTACTAAAAAATTTAAGTACATATTGAAGAGTGTTAGCCTCGACAAAAAATGCATTAGATACAAAAATGAATTCAGAAAAAAAGAATAGCTGTAAAGTTTTACATACTGTACATTTAAATTGAAGATCTCTTATTTATACCCCCTGAATATTTAATTAAAACAAAATAGTCATCCCTTTTATCTGATATGATCAATACCAACCTCTGTAACTCTGTTTTATGGCCTCTTGGCCAAGGAAAAACAAGGACGAAGTGGGGTGTTTTATTTCATTTTGGATCTAGGTTCCAATCACACAGACGTAGTCACTCCATTTTTCCCCTCCCAACCAAATGCCAGCCAAGTTCCAGCCAATGAGGATCTAAAGTTTTTTTATTTTTTTATTTCTGCACTCAACTTCTGTACTTGTGGAAATTCCCATGGGAATCAAAATTTTCATGTATGTATCATGTAAAATAGAAGTAGTATGGGCTACATGTTCACCATGTCATCATGGGAATCTTATCAGAGTCATTTGGTAGGTAAGGTTCAAGACTCTCACAAGGACAGAGAGGAACATTTAAGCGATTCAATCCAATTCAGTATCCCACATTTTTAAAATTTGCATTTGAAAATCTTTCATTAGATTCTTACTCCATTAATTGGTTGATTAAAACAGTCTCCCTCCATAAGATCTCCAGCATCTGTTGGAGAGACTGCCCTGATTTGCAACAGCTCCAAAGGCAGCTACACGGTCTGAATTCAGGGGAAGGAGGGAAGTAGGAGAGGAGGGGGAGGGGGCATTAGCAGAAAAACAGGGGTAGAAGTGAGGAGAGGTGAAAAAAGAAGAAATGCAGCAAGAGAAAAAGAGGGAGAGGTTAGGTGAGTGTGAAAAAAGAAAGAAAAAAACTGCACCAGCCCGGTCTCAACGGAGGTAGCCTACATAGCTGGCAGACAGGGTGGTGGGGGGGAGAGGTTTGGGGGGCTGTATACGCGAGAAATTGGGAGGAGAAGAGGAAAAAAGAGAGGGAAGGACATAGATATACAGCGATACGGAGAGAAAGATATAAAAATAGAGGGAAGGGAGGGAGAAGAGGCACAAACACGAGGAGAATGAGTGGCAAAAGAGGGGAGGAAGATTGGCAGGGAGAAAAAGTGTTTACTCTGGAAAATGCATGAAAGGGAGCGGGTGGATGTAAACAGCTGGAGGGAGAAAGAGCGAACAATGGGAGAGCGGGGACGCAGAGGAGCGGCCGAGGCTACGGGGGTTAGCTTTCAGAGATCAATGCTATCCGCGGCTGCATCTGCACTGAGGGAGCCGACCCACCCCTGTCCCTGTAATCCTGCTGATGGAGCTCCATCAGAGGTATTGACAAATATGAGCCGAGCAGCGGCGCATATAAAAAAGCCCCAGAGATAATGTCAGGCGTGGGTGAGAGTCAATAAGGGCACGTCTGTTTGGGAACCAGCGTCTTCATTAGGTACCAATCAACTGCTCATTAACACAAATATCTAATCAGCCAATTACATGACAGCAACTCTGACTGACATGTTCGAGAAGACCTGCTGCAGTTCAAACAGAGCATCAGATGGGGAAGGAGGTGACACTGAAGGTGGTGTTGATCTACTGCAATTTTCAGGCACAGCAGCTGCGAAGGTTTGAAGAGAATGGTCCAAAAAGAGAAAATATGCAGTCAGCAGAAGAGCTATGGGTGCAAAGCTCTTGTTAAAGCCTGAGGTCAGAAGTCAATGACCGGGACAGTTCAAGATGATATAAGTGCGGCAGTAACATTGAAATAGGGCTGGATGATATGGGCCAAAATTAATATCTCAATACGTTTTAGCTGAGTGGTACTTGTTTGCGTGACTATCACAGGATGATAGTCAATATATATCCTAATATTTCTTTCCAGATAAATAAAATCTTCCCTTGAGAATCTGAACCAGTCTAGTTGCCACTTGGATCGAATTTGTACTTCAAATAAGCTCTTAGATCATCAGGAGATTTCACATATTTAAAAACAAATCCAGACAGCACAAGGTAGCTCACATATTGCTGTTACATCTATAAGCAATAGTTCCATGATAAAGTTACCAACATAATATGATTCCTTGACCATGAAAACCCACACTTATATTACTAGTAGACAGCAAAAATGATCTTCCCTGATGGCAGTGATATGGATCAACACAAAAATGAAACCATTTTTAAGTTTGGCCAATACCAACATCTCCTGAAAATTTCAGCAAAATTTGTCCAGTAGTTTTTGCATAATCTGCTAACAAACAGACAAACAAATATAAGCTGGCAAAACATAGCCTTCTTGGTGGAGGTAATTAACGCTATAGGTCCAAAAGCTGGTCCTTGTGGAACCCAACATTTTACCAACTGCAGTTTGGTTTTGGTCTGGCTGAGTTGAACACATTGATTCTTGTCCAGAAGGGAAGAAGATGCGTGCCATATTTTTGAGGTTTGACGTCCATTTTTCTGGTTGACTGTGACAATGTTGTTGAAGGCTATCTCATTTTAGCGTTTTATTACCTCCGCCAAGGAGGCTCTGTTTTCGGGAGAGTTTGTTTGTCTGTCTGTCCATCTGTCCGTCCTTCTGTCTGTCCATCTGTCTGTGAACAAAATAACTCAAAAAATAATGGATGGATTTTGATGAAATTTTCAGGAAATGTTCAGCATGGGAAAAGGAAGAACTGATTCGATTTTGGTGTTGATCCGGATCAGCGTCTGGCCGCCATGGTGAAAAATGTGATTTCTGTGAATACTACTGAACTAAAATAGATATCATTATGAATCCAATTGCTAATGGTATATTTTCATGGTCAAGGAATCTAAATATTTAGATTAAATGAAATAAAGGTAGGACTAATATTTATGGTCAAAATCACAATATGGCTGAGGACTGTGGCGCTGGCGGAGGTCTGCGCTCTCCGAGTGCTTTTCTAGTTTACTTTGTATTTATGCATATTTCCCTATAGTATCTGTTATCTAATTTCTTACCATGATTTTTAGTTATCATTTTAGTCTTAGCTCCTGTGTTTCCTCTTTTTTAATTCAAGAAAGCATTTTGTTTACTAATTCTGTTTTCTGTTAAAGTCCCATCTTTATGCCTTTGTGTTCGTGTGAGTAAGCAAATGTGTTTGTTGTATGTGTGTTGCAAGGGTGGGTGGGGTCCTATATTTTCATTACATTCAATTTTCTACTTTTTATTTTATTTATTTCTATTATTTTAATCGTTATATAAAGCACTTTGCACCACAAGATTTTGTATTAAAAGTGCGACACAAATAAAGTTTGATTGATTGACTGATAAACCAGGAAAACTCCCTCAGTGTGTTCTCTGTTTTCAACAACAGTGGTTATCTGTTCGACAAAATCTATGCAAACCACTTAAGTGGTCCTGTTCCCTCCCTGTAATCCATACTGGTGGCCATACAGTACACTGTGTTTAATAATGATCCTCGTCCAATAGAGCACCTGTGGGATGTGGATGTATAGCTGATAAATCTGCAGCAGCTGCTTGATGCTATCATGTCAATATCAACCAGAATCTCTGAGGAATATTTCCAGCACTGCGTTGATTTAATGCCAAAGAGAGTTAAAGCAGATCTGAAGGCTAAAGGGGTCCAACCCTGTACTAGCGCTCAGTTACTGATAAAGTGGCCAGTGAGTGTATTAGCAAAATGAGATCAGAAGGCCTGCAGTGAAACACATGAAGGCAGAAAGTGTCACTGTTATTGCTTGAATACTTTCATGCCTCCTGCTTCAAAAAACCCCCATCTGTCTTTTCTTCATTTTTCACACATTTTCTCTAACTGCAGAATTGATTGCACCGTTGACTCTCGTTCCACTCGGCTTTCTGTCACTGAAACATTCAACCCCCTCCAGGCAAACGCATGGCATTTTCTCATTTTCATCATTTTTATGTTAAAAAAAAGAGTCAGTTCTTATTCATGCTCCTAATTTGAAAGTCAGCTGAGTCAGACATATTTGCACCAGCTTCCTCTGGCCTGTTTGCCGGAGACAAATGGAGACGTGGAAACTGGGAAATGACCTTTAAGTCCATCAGCTGCTGTTCGTAACAGGAGCCCTTTAATGCAGCACATGTATCGAGACTGGCTCAGAGCAAACATAGAAAGAGGGAAGTAATTAAAGTCTGACTGTTTGAATATGTGTGAGAACAAGCATGTGAGCAGATGAGAGTGTGCTCGTGTCTGAAGAGATTAACTGGAAGTACTAAGTGACGTTACACGCCTCTGCACTGTATACAACTGCAGCACTGTGGATGTATATTCAGGCAGTGGCTTTAGCAAATGTGCACAAGATTATCAGAAAAATATCTGTGCCTGCAGATAACTGCCAAAAAAATTGATCATCTATATTATCAGATACAAATGTGATGACTGTTACTTACAATGTTTTAAGAATTGATGCTTTTGGGCATCTTCATCAAATAAACAGGCTGTAATAGTGGAGGATGTTCATCTACTAATACAATGTACCTCCTGGTTTATAATGCATTTAATGGTGTAGTCAGCGATCTTCTAATCTTCTAATCTAATGCACTATTTGTCAAAATCACCGTATTTCTCCTCTTCATCCACAAGATGTCCCCACTGACAGCATGTTGAAAAAAAAGTCTGGTTTCAATACACAGCCTTGGCTCTGAATTTCAGCAGGTAAATACTGTGGCTCGGGCCGAGTTACCAAAACAGAGTACACCCCCCCACATCCAGGGGGTGATCATACTCATGCACAGATCAGACAGAGGGAGGAGGGGGAGTAGTAGGTTGCGTAGCGTGTGCAGTTAGCGTAAGAGAGGGATACAATAGGTGCAGTAGCAATGGCTGAAAAACAGCCCAAAAGAAAATGGGAAGTAATCTTTGGCTTCCTGACACATCATCATAACAATTCAAGGATTAAAAATACATTGCAGCAATTGGAGATATTGCAAGAGTTGGATATGAGTTCCTGATAACCTTGACAGCTAGGGCTGGGCAATATATTGATTAAATCGATTAATTCAAATTATTTTCTGCAGAAGATTTAAAAATACAAAATCGGGCGGACATTAGCTCAGTTGGTAGAGCGTCCGCCCATGTACGGGGACTTCCAAACCCCAGCAGCGGCAGTAGGTTCGAATCCCGGCCACAGCCCTATGCTGCATGTCTTCCCCCCTCTCTTCACCCGCTTTCCTGTCATTCTCCAGCTGTCCTATCAAATAAAGGCCAAAAAGCCCGAAAAAATAACTTTAAAAAAAAAAAAAAAAAAATACAAAATCGAGATTTTTTTCATTCACTTAAATTGTAAGTAGTTGCAAAGTTTAAATAAAATAAGAATACTGAAACTTTACAGTTTTCATGATGGTGGCCCTGTCAGGTTTTGCACAAGTTCTTTTAAAGGCTTGTATTTTTTTTTAATTATATTAAATATTGATCAGAGAGAAACATGTTAACAAGCTGTGAAAATCCCTTAGCTTCAGTGTTTACGTAGGCAAACCTGCCTGCATCAGAACTACATAATCAACATTTTATGACACACACTTAAATTAAATTTAAAATTAAATTAAATTAAATTAAATTTGACAACATAAAGGTAGAACTTGATTCATGTTATTTTTGTGTCACTTGGACTATTTTTATGCTTTGAGAGGTAAAAAAAATAAATCAAAAAATCATAAATCGAGTTTTGTGGGGAAAAATAAGGGGTTTTATTTTTAGGCCATATCACCCAGCCCTATTGACAGCTGACCTTGATCTTAGTTAATTTTAAGTCAGAACAGCCGTTTTTCGTGAGGTTTGAATGAAAATTTTTTATCAAGTTTAAAAGAATGACCTAGAGAGACGACCCTCAAACAGCAAGCTTCCTACTCCAGCTATAGCATGAACAGCGTGATAAAAAAGGGGTTAAAACAAGGGGCGGGCGGTTAATCATCAAACAAAGATCCCCCCATTAAATCCTCGAGGCTGTTACTGAGAGCACCCTGTGAGAGTAAAGTGAGACAAAAAGCATGACGGAGACACAAAGAGGATCCCTCCAAAGGAGCTGATAGCTGATTGGCACATGGAGCCAGAGGGGACTTTTCTAATATTAGCACTAAGACGGGCTGAATGCTGCAGTTCAGTAAAACGCAGGGTACTCCAGGCTGGGTATTGCCCCCAGAATGCAGTTCAAATTGTACTTTTAGAGTATATCCAGCCTTCAATCTGACCAACACAGCAGAGAACTCAAATCATGTGGTGCAGTGGTTCAGAGACAGACAGAGCTGGAGGAGAGAGACGAGAGGACGATGCTGCTTTTGTTTTCTGCTTTTTCCTTTCATTTCGGCGGAAATGGATGTCTGAATAAAGATGTGATATATACCTTGTCTCTTGAGTCCTTTTATAAAAACCTGTTTTCTATGATAAAGTACAAGATCCTTCGGTGTCCTCTAATTCATAGACATACATTGACAAGTGCAGATAAACAGCCTGTTTCACGACATAGTGAGCAACCCCCATATTCTTGGTCAATACTTATCAAGCATTGTGACCCTGGCACTTTACTTGTGTTGTCTGTTTATTTTTTCTCTAGTTTATGCTTCCAGGTCATGGACAGCCAAAGCCTGTTCTCAAATTTACAGCTTGTCTGTCCAAAGCTCAGATCCCATTGAGCCTTTTATCGTCCTATCTTTATGAACAAGACAGAACTGAAGTCTTGTATGTTGTGCTTTATAATGTGTCAAGCACTCTCATTGGGAGACAGATCTTGACTAAAAGCAAAAGATGGTGTGTACTCTTCAACGTTGATGCCATCACAGATGTGCAAGTTACCCATGCCGTGGGCACTAACACACTCCCATACCATTACAGATGCTGGATTTTGAGATTTGCTCTGATAAAACTCTGGATGGTTCTTTTCCTCTTAAGCCCGGAGCCTTAAGTCTGTTTGTTTGTTTGTTTGTTAGCAAGATTCTGCAAAACTAATTGATAAATGTTGCAGAATTTTTTAGGAGGTGTTGGTAAAGGCTCAACTTAAAAATGATTGGATTTTGGTGGTGATCCAGATAATTATCGTTAGCGAACTATCTTTCATGTAACTTTATCATGGAACAATATCTTATAGCCATAACAGTAATTCGTTAGCTACCTTGGCAAAGGTTTGTGCTCTCCGAGTGCTTTCTAGTTGGTAAAGTGTTGCAGTTGTCAAATTCAAAAGGAGAAAATATTTGCAAAAACAAAAAGTTTATCAGTTTGACAATTAAATATGTTGTCTGTGTCTGTGTGGTGTATTCAGTCTGTTCTGCATTATCTTGCAATGCTGAGACAATCTATAAAAGATTCCTGAATCGGTATTCTGGTTTGGATTATCACCACAGTCTAACAACTTCATCCTTGTACCAGGACCAACATTACATGAACATTTCATCAAGATTTTCGGAAAAGTTTTGAGCTATCTCGCTCTCAGTTGAATGGTCAAACACAACAAAAACATTACCTCCATAGCAGAGGTAGAAAGATACTTATCTGGACCTGTCAGGGGAACAGCTCATATTTTTACATTTATTTTGACAAATACATGCTCTAAGATTGGAGATTTCACAGTGCTCTGCAGCCAAAACCCTCCAGTGTAAAGGCATCTACAAAGATCAGAGGAGAAAAATGCTTGCAGTGATACAAAAAGCAAAGTCTTCATGACATTTAGCAATGCAAGGAAATGTTTTCATCCAGGCCGTGGCCCCGCTGCATTTCCTGCTGTGGCTCATCACACCCCGACACTGCTGCTAAGACCTCCACCTGCATGACTTCGCGTTAGTTACACGTACAATCTTGACCCACCAGAAGTGAAAACAATTAACCTTTCAAAACGGTGGAGAAAAAAAATGAATGGTGCTCATCGCTGTATGCAAAGCGAATAGAATAAAACAAACATTTTCATTTCAATTGAGCCAAAAAATTAAAAATTCAAACAGGAAGATAAAAGGGAGCACTGCGCTGCAATGTGTGGCATTTACGCTCTGGTTGAGATAAGTGTGTGTGGTGTTCAGATATCTGTACAATGGCTTAAAACCTGCTTGGGGACAGCCTAATTACACACTTAAGAGCATATGCTAATGGTGTCTCTCTCTTTTTATGAGCGAGTGAGTGTGGGTCTAATGACAGAGAAAGCCCGGGGGTGGGTTCTGTACAGCATGCTGTGTCGGCTGGTGCTGAGCACTAATGTGTCCTCCACCACCCCGGAACGCCTATCGCTCAATCTCCTGCTCTCTCTCTCTCTCTCTCACGATTCCCCTTTAAACTCAGTCAGATTCAACACTGCTTAAAATACGTAGTAGCTTAATTCAACCTAATGTTGGATGACTGTGTTCTCGCATGTTATTTTAAGCAGAGAGGGGGAAGATGAAATGAGGAAAGCCTAGAATATGTTCCACTGGTTTTGATTACTGCAGAATTGGAAAATGTATGTCAAAAGTCATGAAGATTTTGACCCAGTGGGCTTAAAATTTTGTTTGCTAAAAGAAGGAGAAGGACTACAATCTTTGACTTTGTCCATTTCTTATTAAGTGGAGCTGTAAGCAGAAATGATAGCAGCTAGATAATGCTACAATTTGTGGCCATGTACTAAAAACAGAAACATAAGAACTAGGAGACTGTGAGGAGTTTCTAAGTAATTACAAAAAAGTCTCAGTTTAAGATATATGCCTGATGGAAATACACACTTTAAGATGAGTTTTATAGTATCAAAATAGGTTATCTATAAATGCTATTCCTTAGCCTTCCGGTCGGGTGGGACAGGGCTGGACTGGCCTGGATACTCAACTTTGGGAACAAGACAATTAAAAATAGAGCAAATTTATATTATTCGGACACGTCTTAGAGCACCAGGCTGCAAGTAGCGATATATAGTCAGCTACAAAACTACGATACTAAGTTTTCCAAAAATTGCTTCTTGTCACACATCAAAAACTACCGCTACATAACTAGAAAGAGATACATTACCTCGCCGCTTTGCATCCTGTAAGTTGTTGAAAAAAGAAGTTGTAAAGCAGTGCAGAGTTCTGAGGAAGGTCCGAGCTGCATTTATCACAACACATACACACTTTGGCTTGGGTCTTTTGGTGCGTTCCAGTTGTAGTCTGAAGTAGGAATTTCCAGGTTCCGAGTAGGAAACTACAACTGTAATAATCCATTTATTTGCACTTCTGACTGGGTTGTGTCGCTCTAGATCAGCTGTATACATAGTATTGTTAGACTTATATTTACAAAAATGCTGCCATAGTGATAATCACATTCTTCATGTGATATTTGTGAACAACAATGCAGGGCGTGCTAACAACAGCTAACAATAGCCTGGTACATCGGCATGTTTTTTTTCCAACTTCAACTGGAACGCCGAAAAGTCGGAGATGATGTCACTCCCAGTTCTGAGGTTACTGGAACGCAGCATTACGACAGTCGCCACACGTGCTCATGGGTAGCAGAGTCTTTATGTCGCCAGTAATAGATTCTCCTCATAACACCTTTAAAATACAGCTTATGGTTTATCAGAGCTGCACACCAAAGGAAACTGTATTGCTCTCAAAAACATTACAAAAGTATTACCTAATCACAATAAAGAAGAATCTCACTCATTATGCGTAATTACTTCTTTCTGGATGGTTAAAAGTGAGACAAAACTTCAGCTAACTATCAGCCACCTGTGCAGATTTGGATAAAAAGCATTCTTGATCATGGGCGACACATTGGCACAGCAGGTTAGTGTGTGTGTCTCACAGCAATGACCTCCAAATTCAAAACAGATGGTCTTCAAGTGTGAAGGGATAAATGTGCAAAGTTGGAGAGAAATCTCTTGAAGCGTTCGTAAGATACTGCATTCATAAGAAAAGGAGGACAGGGAAACTTCCTGACCTGGACTGTTGACCTTTTGCCTGTAGATGTGTTTCGTTCTCAACATTTAGAAGTATTTGACTTTGCCTGACCCACAAAGTAGGCATTTCATCCAGTGTTCCCTGGGGAGACAAAAAGTCTAAGTCCTCACATTTGGGGAAGTGGGGAAGCGTGGAAAGGGCAGACATCTTTCTGAAACATAACTTGAAGGAGATTGGACAGTCATGCTGGCTATCAAATCTGTTACAGGCCAGAGACATGTGTCGTTGAAGCAGGCGCTTCTGCTAAGGGGCAAAATATTACATGTTAATCAATTAATAAAAAACTCTCACTAAAACATGCTGGAAGAAAAGCAAAAATAACTTTTCCGTGAAGAAATGTGTAGCAGCCATTTTGCCTAATTCATAACAAAATTAGAAAGCTCAAAATGGCCACTGTGGCACAGAGAGAGTGGATCTTACACTGGAAAAATGTCACCGTCCAAGCTAAAAGATATAGTGTTTTTAAGCATTTATTTAGGATCACAAACAAACTGAACAAACTGGTGTCATGTACGCTCTTGGCCTCCTGACTTCCGATCTCCCTTGTACAAACCGTCACTGTCTCTGGTGCCTGCCCATCCTGTCTTACCTGGCCTTCTCTATCCACATCACTCAGTGCCAAACAACCAAGCCTTTGTTCTACACAGCTTCGGCCCTCTCTAGATTTCAGGTTTTAGACACAGTTGCATGAAAAATTATGTGAACCCTTTAAGGGTTACTTGGATTTCTGCATAAATTGGTCATAAAATATGTTCTGATCTTCATCTAAGTCACATCACTAGACAAACAAAATCTGCTTAAACTAATTCCGCACAAAAAAAATATAAGTTTTCATGTGCCAAAGGAGGGTCAAACAGTTATTAAATCCAAAGGTTCACATACTTTTTCCACCCTGCACTGTCTGTTTACATATTGTGTCAAATTAAAACAGGAAAACTTCTAATTTTTGGCTTACATAAAGATCAGAACATATTTTATGACCAACTTAAGCACAATCAAAGTGATCCCAAAGGGTTCACATACTTTTTCATGAAACTGTACATTAACCACTTTTTAAAGTCGGCCATGTATGGTTTAAACAAATGTGTTTTGCTCATATAGAGTAACCCTCTCCGGTGTTACACAAGTCCAAATCATGTCACAAGGCCTACAGAGGAGTAAATATCCTTGTTGTCTACCCTAAATCTAAGGCACTAAGAGGAAACACTGTGGCTGGGCAAAAAAGCTGAGATGCCAGGATAGATTCTTCAAAATACTTCACTAACCCCTCTGGGAAACAGCCCAGAGAAAGTGTTTGGGAACGAGTAGAACCTTTCAAAGCATTTCCGGCAGGTGATTGGACAATTGCTCCGTCAATCATATTCATTACAGGATTTAAGGCAAACAACTGCATTGGAGTGACAATATCCTATCTATTGAGAAGTTTGTACTTATTATTTGTTTCTCATTTATTCAAGAAATGTGCTTCTGAAGCTGCTAGCATCTATGCTAATCTTTGTCTGAGCAGTCATTTCCAGGTGTCAACTCACTCGTAGCTCCCACCTGTTCCTGCTCTGAAGGAGACCGTCCCACTTTAAGCTGCTCACAATTGTTGTAGATGGCTTGGCAAGACGGAGTTGCCTGATTACAGACAATAAATCAGGTGGATCCAGCTACATGGCAAGGTCAATTGGAGTGCAGTCGGAATTTCTAAATAAAACGGTGGCATTTAAACATGGTTTGAATCCACAATTTGACTTTTAATCAGCGTGTTTGGATAATAGACATCAATATATTGACAAACATAAATGTTCTTCTACATCCCAAGCACTGCTCAAATATTTTCAAGACTTCTTTTCTTCCAAATGGGAGAATGATCGCTCTGGTAAGCAAGAAATGATGTGCCCGCTCATAGGAGTAGCAGAGTATACCTAATTAGGCAGCCACTGAGTGTAAAGCAATAATAAGGGCTGTTGTGGATTTTGCTGGTAATACAAAAGTATCAGAAAGAAATATTGCAAGTTTCAAACTTCTACCAACATGGTTTAATGTTATCAAAGAGGAATCTAAAACTATGACATCGCATTGTTTTCTATAGAGTGGGGCATGAATCACACTTGATCACTTATGGCCTTGCATAAATAATCCAAAATGGAGTCTGAGTTTTAAACTGCCAATCACCAAGTTTAATTGCTATTCTTGTGGCTTCGTGTGTAGTAATTAAATTGGGTTGTTCTGCGTTGTAGTGGGTTTAACAGCCTGATTTATTAGAACAAATATTTTGAAAACATCTCCCGATTCATAAATGGGAGCTAATTAGCTAGATGTACAAATACACAGGGTCTGGTTTATAAAAGATAATATTGTTTGTGTACACAATGGGCCCTAATTTTGTATTCAAACACTTCTTTTCACCTTGTGGAAAAGCGTTTTTATCTGTAATGAGGGTTTGTTATGGTTGGCTGAATCGTGCCTGACTTATATAATTTCAGAGTTTCACTAATACGTCAGTCTGAAGAGGAGAGCCAAAAAACCCAGGAAAGAAAAAGGCTTTTACCGTGATCGTTCGCTTTCCAAACACAGCCCCCTCAAACTCTGTACCTCTGCATTGCTCGCTCTATCTCTATCGCTCTCTCTCCAAACTCCCTCTCAATCTCTCTCAGACCTTCTGTCCTTCTCTCACCCACTCCTCCCTCACACATCACACCTCTCATTACTCCACAGCGAGAGGCCAATCTGAGGGAGTGTGAGGAGTGAGTGTGTGTGCGACTGTGTGATTGTGATTGGAGTCGGTGCACGTTAGAGTCTCGCTAAGCCCATGTTCATATGCACCTCTGTTCTTATGCTTCCAGGCCAGAAAAATGTGAGGTATCAGACAGCAGTCCAGCTTGTATCAGACTGTAATAAGGCCTGACTGTAGTATGGCCTTCACAAGACTTTAGTTTGGCCTATATTAGACTGCATAGCCTGTATCAGACATTATTACAGAGTTTTTGCTCAGAGCAGATTTTGTTGTTTGGTTGTTTACATACATTCTTCATCAGAGGTGAGAATAGGATGGGAGTATGGCCTGTATAAGACTCTAGTACATAACTGTAGCATAGCCTGTATCAAGCTGCTTTATGGCTCTTTATCAGATGGTAGTGTGGCCTTCATCAGACTGTATCATCTATATCACACAGTAGTATAGTCTGACTGTAGTAAAACCTGTATTAGACTCTAGTATCAAACTGTAGTATAGCCTGTATCAGAGTGTAGTGCAAAACTGTAGTATAGCCTTTATCAAGCTGCTTTATGGCTCTTATCAGACTGCATAGCCTGTATCAGACATTATTACAGTTTATATCAGACTGTTGTACTGCCTGGCTGTAGTACAATCTTCATCAGAGGTGAGTATAGGATGGGAGTATGGCCTGTACAAGACTCTAGTACATAACTGTAGCATAGCCTGTATCAAGCTGCTTTACGGCTCTTTATCAGACTGTAGTGTGGCCTTCAACAGATTGTATCATCTATATCACACAGTAGTATAGTCTGACTGTAGTATGACCTTTATTAGACTCTAGTATCAGACTGTAGTGCAAAACTGTAGTATAACCTGTATCAAGCTGCTTTATGGCTCTTTATCAGACTGTAGTATGGCCTACATCAGACTGCAGTACAAAACTGTAGTATAGCCTGTATCAAGCTGCTTTACAGCTCTTCATCAGACTGTAGTGTGGCCTTCATCAGACTGTATCATCTATATCACACAGTAGTATAGTCTGACTGTAGTAGTATAGCCTGTATCAGAGTGTGGTACAAAACTGTAGCATAGCCTGTATCAAGCTGCTTTACGGCTCTTTATCAGACTGTAGTGTGGCCTTCATCAGACTGCAGTACAAAACAGTAGTATAGTTTATGGCTCTTTATCAGACTGTAGTATGACCTTTATTAGACTCTAGTATCAGACTGGTAGTAGTATAGTCTGACTGTAGTAAAACCTGTATTAGACTCTTGTATCAAACTGTAGTATAGCCTGTATCAGAGTGTAGTGCAAAACTGTAGCATAGCCTGTATCAAGCTGCTTTATGGCTCTTTATCAGACTGCAGTATGGCCTTCATCAGACTGTATCATCTATGTTACACAGTAGTATAGTCTTACTGCAGTAAAACCTTTATAAGACTTTAGTATCAGACTGTAGTATAGCCTGTATCAGAGTGTAGTGCAAAACTGTAGTATAGCCTGTATCAAGCTGCTTTATGGCTTTTTATCAGACTGCAGTGTGGCCTACATCAGACTGTATCATCTAAGTCACACAGTAGTATAGTCTGACTTTAATATGACATTTATTAGACTCTAGTATCAGACTGCAGTATAGCCTGTATCAGAGTGTAATTTGGCCTTTATCAGACTGATTAGCTTGTATCAGATTGTAGTACTGCCTGACATCAGGACAGCCCTCATCAGACTTTAGTATAGGACTGAAGCAAAGCCTATGTCAGACTATAGTAAAAGACTGTAGTATAACCTGCATCAGACTGTGGTACTGCCTGTATGAGACTGTAGTATGGCCTGTATCAGGCTGCAGTACAGCCTGTATCAGATTTAAGTTTGAACTATTTATATAAACAGAAAAGCCATGGCCAAATAGTTCATAGTCAAATAGTTAGCCTGGAAGGTTCCTAATGAAGCTGAACCACCTGACTGTGTTTCAAGAGCCCACATTCTGCTTTTTGAGTTAAAAGTGCCTCATAGTGTTTGACATATCTTCTGCCTTCTCCCTCTTGCCCTCTTTAAAGTGCTGGAAGCTGCATGAACAGCCTGTTCTCCTGGTCCCTGTGGCTAGACCTTACAGTGTGAGGTCCTACCATTGGGGTCGGTTTCAGCCCATTGGCTCATGGTAGCAAGCCCATTGCATGTGGCATCAAAGACTTGTGACCTGGGTTACAGATTGGTAAAAAAAAAAAACAGTTATGCTTGTGAGGCCCAGCTGGTCACTGGTCAAGGCTGAGCAGGATAAAAGTTGTTTAATATTTCAACCCACCATACTGGGGCACCTTTAGTGATGATGTTATCTGCCTCCAGAAATCAACGAACAGGAAAACTTCTATTTTATCTGGTTTCAACTTGCAGAGCAAAGCTGCTTTGCAAATTTTAAACAAGGTATGTTGAGATTTAATCTTTGGACTTACTGTTGAGATTTAGACTAAAATTGATCCAAAATTATTCTACAATTAATCTCTTTTACATGGAATTATTCCTGGAAAATATACTTTGAGGTTAAAACATCTTTAGATGTATAATTGAAAACTCTTTGATGAAAGTAAGACAGACATGATTCCGTCAATTCTGTAAACTTTTCCACACATTAAATATAACATCTTATAATCACTGCTTTCAAACAGCTTTCATATACAACTCCATACGCCCTGTACTGCTACATATATCATCAAAGCTGCATGAAATATTAAGTAATTTTCAGTCATGCTACATATGATAATGATTTGATTTATTTATTCATTTCATCACCAGATTCCCCGTGCACTAGATATATCTTTAAGGCACTGTTTCTCCTGCACTTCCCACTGTTTATTTTGTAGCAATGTGTTTGACCTGATCTTTGTTTGCTACTATAGTTTGAACTTGAGTTATAAAACATGACAATCTGATGATGGCAGACTTGGTGTGTCAGATTAAAAAATCAAACCTGCAACTGATTTAATTCCCTGTAGGAAAGTGGCCCAAATTGAATAGTGAAGATCAGATTCAACTTGATATATGTAGTTCATACGTCCATAAAAATATCTCAATTTGATCTGAATTACAAACAAACAAACAGCCTTGAAGAAGCTTTTTGTATATAAAGAAAACTTTAGGATCTCATTAACATTTTAGGAAAGTAATGGGTGACAACTGATAATTGCTCCCCTTTGCTTAGTTGTGAGGATATACCATCAAAAGGTATATAATGTGACACTTCACTGATAAATTCACAGAATAAGAGGTATTTATTGTTGTTTATCAAGAGTGACTGCTTCAGCTTCCTCGACAGAAAGCAACATATTTCTCAAGTCATGCTTTCATTTTAATCTGGAATTGGAGTGTAAAATAAGTGCAAGCAAGGTTAACCATTCTTTCTAATTCCTACTCTACTCTGACCTTCTCGCAAGTACAGAATGAAAAACGAGCTCATTCATGTGTAAGATGTTTTGTGTCCAGTTTGTTAAATCAGTGGGAAGAGTATCTCGTATTCAGCACACTGGACAATTTGTTTTCGCTTCCAAGACAAAACTTTAGTCCATCCACGGCGTGAATGCTAATTTAGTTTATGAGTCTTCCCTGTATGACTGTTTGTTCACTTCTTGCCAGACAAAGGACTTACAAATTATGCTGACTGCTAAATCAAATGCACAATGATGCTGACAGAATACATTTCAATTGTTGATGGCTGAGGCTTTAATTTGACTTCTGACTGCACTGGCTGATAATTGTATTAGCTCCAGGGGTATCGGAAGATAAATTAACCCTTTTTTATGGAAGAAAGGTCTGAAACCACATTTATAAAGGTTTGAAGTCTGAGGTGAAAAGCTGGCATTTGAGCTGGACCCTCAGCTCATTTACTGTGTGTCATACCAAAAGTGTAACCACATGAGTGGAGAAATGAAGGCAGTTCATGTCTGTGTGCAGAGGCTTTCCTTACTCTGGCAGTGTGGGTCCAGTTTTGGCCTGAGGCCTCTATCCAACATATTACACACCACTTTGAGCCTATCCGCTGTTCAATCCTCAAATAAAGCAGAGTAGCACCAAAGTAAATCATCCAAATTTTAACGCATTAATATTATCACACATCTGACTAGCTCGTTTTGATTTTATACTCAACTTGGCTGATTGATTGCTTAATAAATTATTTATAATATGACAGGCTAATTATTCAAAAACTGCTGTTTATATGTCTGTTAAAGACAGATGGCCCTTTAAAGGAGAACCCACATGGCCTATGAATATCTGCATGAGTGTGTGTTTTTATGATGTATGAGCAAAAGAGTGTTTGATGAATAATATGCATGCATGTGTTTGCATGTGCAGATAAAGAGCCACATGGACCACATTGCCTTCACGTCTGAGTTATGGAGTTTATGCTTAAAGTCCAGTACTCCCATATCACATGATAAAGCAATGACATCCTGGGCTTCACAGTACACAGTAGGACACAGTAGGTGAGAGCACATTTTTTGGCGATTCCATTAAAGCTGGGACATTCAAACCTGTATTCCAGTAAAGTTGGGACATTGTTTACAGCATAAACAAAACATAATACAATGACTTGGAAGTTTTTTGGGACCCTTATCCAACTAAATACACTACAAAGACAGATATTTATTGTTTAAACTGAAAAAATGAGAAAAAAAAAATCACTCATTTCGATTGTAAGCCTGTTCATAAAAACAGGGACAGAGACATTTAAACCAGAACCTGTATGTACCTTTCAGCATTAATGGAGCCTTCACAGATGTGCAAGTTACCTGTAGAGCTGAAACGATTCCTCGAATAATCGCGATTATTCCATTACAAAATATCCTCGAGGCAAACTGTGTGCCTCCAAGCCTCGTTTAATATGTAATTATACATATAAAATTTATATCTGAACTACTATACAGTGCACGGTGTTTGACTCGGATGGTCATTTCTGTGGCACAATGCGCCTGCTACCTCCGCTGCTGCACAGCTTGTAAAATCATAAAGGAAGAGAAAAGAGAGGGACAGAAAGGAGAGAGTCCGCAGAATACATGACAGAGAGTGTCGCAAGTGTGTGGTCACTACCAAAAGGGACGGAAAGAAAACACAGTGCAGTGTGTCTGATGTCAAACAGAGTTAGCTTAGCACGTAGTTTAGCATGATAGCACGTCGTCAATGCTGCAGCACGTCAAGAGCAAACATCCGGTCTGTGCGTCAAGTCCTCAGAGCGACACAACAGGATGACACTTACATACATACATCATACATCAACAGAAGCAGCTAATGTGATCAATAACTGAGATATGGGCTAGTAAATAACCTACTTTGATTATGGCTCCGTGTAAAGGCTGGTTCAGAATGTAAATCAATGTGAAGGATACTTTCCCAGAATCATGTGTATTTTGTTCACATACTTTTCACATCCAATAACTTTACATTTAATTTGACTGCAGCGCGTAGAACAGGAAACACTGACAGTGAGTAGAGGAAGCAGGTGTAGGGAATGCTTTCATATGTTATAGAAATGTACATTAGCTAGTTAGATTATCTTAGTATCTATGTATGACATTATTTGGTCCTAGAAATAAAGTAAGCAAAATAAGATCATCAATATGGTACAGCAGTAAAGGCAATAATTTAGCAAAAAGAGACAAGCATGAATACAAATAAAATAAAAATAATCAAACTTAAAAAAAAAAACAGAAAAAAGCAAGATATGGCCCAGAGTAAAAATAAAAGTATAGATTTTGATTTTGAGATCCCATTTATGCTCAGAATGTTCAAAATAAGAAAAATAAGTTGTTAATTTAAGTGACCTGGCTTTTCTGTTTTGTGTGTTACTAATAATAATAATGTGTAGTGATTCAATGTAAAAAAAAAAATAGCAGTGAGCACAATGTAACTGTTATTCAATTACTCAATTAATCGTCAAAAATTTGATAGAGTAATCGATAACAAAAATAATTGATAGCTGCAGCCCTAGTTACCTGTGCCATGGGCACTAATGCATCCCCATAACATCTCATCTTCTGACTACTGAACGTTGCACCGACAACATTCTGGATGATCCTTTGTTGGTGTGTTCCAGCTGATCTTGGAAGTCAGATTCTTTAAGTTGCTATTCGACACATTACTGGGAATGCCCCTCTTTGGTCAGAATTTCCTGCTAGCAAGTTAGCTACCTGACTTTACCAGCTCATCACCAAAAACACGTTTAAGTGGGATGTGAAAAATCTCTACCTCTAATTGCTGATGTCTGAGGTAATGAAGTGCACCATAGTGCCCCCCTACTCTTTCAGTACTCTGCTCTTCTAGATGTAGGGACAAAGTGTGTGAACTGACTATGGTTTTCCAAAGTTTCCTGAGCCCATATGGAATTATCCTAAACAGAATGATGTCAGTTTTTGATGCAGTGCCACCTGAGGGATTAAAGGTCACTGGCATTCAATGTTAGTTATTGACCTTTGTGCTTAAATGCAGTGATTTCTCTAGATTCTCTGAACATTTGATGATATTATGGACTGTGGCTGATGAAATCCCTATGTTTCTTGCAATTGCACATTGATAATTGTTCTAAAACTGTCGAAGAATTTGCTTTGCAGTTGTTTGCAAAGTGGTGAACCCCACCCCCTCTTTGCTTGTAAATGCCTGAACCTTTTAGGGATGTTTCTTTTCGATCCAATCATAAAATCCAACTGTTTACAGTTAACCAGTTCACCTGTGAATTCGCCTAACGTGTTTTTGAGAATCCCTAAACTTTCCCAATCATTTGTTGCCCTGTCCCAGCTTTTCTCTAGAATGTGTTGCAGACATTATATTCAAAATGAAGGAATGTTTGCAAAAAACAGAGCAGTCTTTTTCAGTTTGAACATAACATATTTTGTCTTTGTTGTGCATTCATTTTTTTTAACACAACTTCTCAAGTTACACTGGAACTGGGATTTGTATTTTAACACAGGTTATGGTGATTTGAACACCTCTCTTCTAGTCTTTCACCCTTTTTACTGTAATTTCTCCAACATAAAGGCTTAATAAGCTTTCAAATGAATATCACAATAATACAAATAATCATTATTATACATTTGCAAGGGTGGAAATTGCCAAGCAAGAGGACTAAGTGTTTTGATCACATGTAGAAGTGGCAAGCAATCAGAGCTTTAAATGTCAGAGGGATGCAAAGAAATTGCTTGAAAAAAAAACAACAAAATAAGCAGAAAGATAATTTCTATTCATCCAACATTTCAGATTCTTTCACTCTCAGTGTCCTTGACTTTAGAAGGCTCCAGCGTATATGTAAGCACATAATAATACTCACGCATCCACATCAGCCATCAAATCCAGCTTGCTGGGGAAAATTTCAGAGAGGAGAACTCGAGTGTAGGTTTTGCCCAGTGACTGCAGCTTTGACTCCAGGTGCTGGAGAAAGAAATTCAAAAATGTAAAAGGCCAAAGGAAAAAAGCTTTCAGTTCACACATCACACGCAGGTCTGGATAGGTTATAAAACTGCACTTTATCAAGTAATACACATGATGAATCCCAGCCAATGACACACTCCCACACAGGTACAATCCTATAAGTGTTCAATTCAAGGTTGTCCACAGGCTTTTCTCCACTGTTGACAATAAAAGCAGGATGATTTTTCTATGCAGTGTTCCGTCTCTGCAGTCTCATGTGTTTGTGTATTTTTCTGTTTCCAAGCTCACTCCAATCTAAAGGGTGGTTACAGCAATTTAGAAAAGGTAGCAGAGAGATTTTTCTACTAAATCATGTCCTCCAGCTCCAGACAATCCCCTGCCAGATGGAGTTTGTCGCCCCTCTGGGATGTCCTCTGGGTCTCCTTACAGTAGGCTGTTGAGAGAACACCTCCATGGGGGGGAATCTGGATTGGATCCCCAGACCAACCTCACCAGCTGAATTTGGGAGCACAGGCTCTGCTCTGTCTTTCTTATGGGTAATCATCTCCAAAGGAAAGGATGTTTGCTTTGGGTTTTTGAAGACACAAATGCTTTTCTTTTTTTTTTAAATGCATTTTTGGGCATTTTGTGCCTTTATTGATAGGAGAGAGAGATAGTGGATAGGCTTGTGAAAGGGGGTGATAGCGTAGGGGAAGACTCTGTAAACTGGTCACAGACGGTATTCGAACCTGGACCGGCAGAAGTACGTACATGGGGTGCCTGTTTGCTAACCACTCCGCCAAACCAGCACCCCCAAATGCTTTTCTTTTACATAGTTTGTGGGTGCTTCCAATCCAAGGTTGGCCACTATAACATGGCTGATATTGACTTTAGGTTAGGGGTGGGCGATATGGCAAAAATATCAATCACGATTTTTTAAAAATAAAATCACGATCACGGTTTTATCACGATTCTTTTTTATGTTGATTTTTCTAGACTAATTGGCCTGTTTGACCATTTTTCCCCTATGTTTAACATATAAAACATGTAAACCCTAAAAGATAAAACGACAATTAAAGCCAAACTTTCTGAACAGGTTTTAATTTAAATAGTGCAGTTTTTATAAAAATGTGCAATAAATGTAAACATGAAAGGTGATGAACAACAATATCAACATTATCTCTTAAAGTGCAACAATTTAAAACAAATGTTATCTAACTGCAATGTCTATAATCTGAGTGAATAATACAGCTGCTTTAGAACAGATTTTTGTTCAGACATCTTCAAGCTTTTATCTCTTTTTCTCTTTCCGCCATGGCTTCACGCTACATAACCAAACAGGAGATACTACAATGCACTGTACGTAATGTGCTACGATTAGCTAGTTGGGTGAGCGTCAAAGTCTCTGTGCCTACACAGACGATCTGACGATCTTTCTGCTTTATGAGATCATCCCCACATTATAATACTTAACGATTTTATATCATCATATCGCACACCCCTACTTTAGGTTAAGGTTTTTACGGACAGGGAGTTTCAGGACTTTGGGTGGAGTGTTAATCCTGTCTAAAAGAGCTATGCATTCAAATTATTTACCAACCAAACCACAAAAGCTTAAAAAATGTAACCATCCTAAAAAGTTACACCTGGCATCCCAATGGATGGTAACAATCAATATATTTCACGAGTCCGTCTGAGTTGATATTTGTTTCTCATTTAATAAAGAAAAGCAGAATACGACCATAGCATGACTCACGGGCTAGAAGACCTGAAACTGAAGCACAGAAGAGTCCGCTAGACTCTAGTATGCCAGAGAAAACACTTTACTATGCCACCTAAGTGGTGGGAGACCAATTAAGAATAATTTGGCCCTCGTTTCCCTTACCAGCAAAGAGACTCAGGAAAGATTCTGAAGGCTTTAGGGTAAAGTTTTCAACCCAATGATAACACAGCTGCAAGAACTAATCACACATTAGCTGCAAGTTTGGAGTCTTAGTTTCTCATGGACCATGACGACCATCAATAAGGCCCTCATTTGTCCCAAATGCAGAGGAATTCAACAAAGATTCTGAAGGCCTTAGTGCAGAGTTTTTGACCCAGGCACAACATAGAGGTGACATCTGATTGCATGTTGGCTGTAACATTAATAACATTTAGCTAGAATAAAAATCTGATTGGTCAACAACCATCACAGTCAATAGTGCATCCTTTTTTATAGCCTTTAAAGACTCAACTGAGATTCTAAAGGCTTTGGGCAGACTTTCTGACCTGGAGGTAACACCGCTGTAAAATCTGATTGTGTCATAATTGAAATAACACATTATGTCTGACTTAGAAACTAGTTGCTTTTGGACTGGGAAATTAAAAATGTTGCCATTGCCTCCTTCAAATGCTAAAGTTTTCAGCAGAGATTATGAAAGCTGCAGGAAAGACTTCTGATGGGATTAATGCTTTGAAAATAAAAAGGACATCTGAGGGGAGAGGCTGCAAAATTAAGATAATAACAAAATAGTATAACAGTGTTTTACAATAGAAGAAGTATTGACAGCAAAAAAAATGTTCAAACTACAAGTGCTACTCTGCCAAGACATTTCTAACACTGTTGGGCCAGTTATAGCCAAAAAGAGAACAACTGCCCTATCTGCTGCCCACAATGTCAACAAATCATTCAGCAATTCCCTGATCTAAATCTGTCTCAAATGTCATCCAAATTCATCCAGAACTTATGGAGTTATTAGTGAATATTGAAAGAGTTAAGAATGTTTTCAAAGCATTTTAAGAATGCCTGGATCTTCAAACTGTTATGATTGTTTTATGATATGTTTGCTCTACAACCTTAGGATTCTGCTTTTCTTTTAAACCTACCAAACTGCTGCCTGTAACATCTGTTACTGTCTGAGGGAAGGTATTTTTATAAGCCCTTTGGGGCTTCTAAGCTCCCTTGCACAGTTTTTTACTTTAACATTCTGTCTTGTTCTTATACATGTTTTTACGTGCAATACACTAAAGTAAAACTAAACCATTTTATTTTTGTTATATACCTTGTTAACAGACGACAGACAAACAGGCAAATGACTAAATAGCTGAATGGATAAGCAGACAAATGATTAAAATAAACATAATAAATTACAAAAAGCTATTATGAATCTGAGCTTAGGCCAGCAGAGAGGGCCTTTTTGGCTTCACTGCCTTCCACTGGTGTGTTTTCCAGCATATTAATTATATTAATATTTATATTATATTTATATTAATTATCAAACATGCCTGTTGCTAGACTTACATATTCAAAGTAATAATAGGTCATTGTAAAATAATTACAACATTAACTCAAATTCTACACTTGAAGCTTTAACTACGATATCTTGGGACTTTGGCACTGCTGTTTGTGTCAGTTGCTCAAAAACCAAGAAGGCCAAAGTGCTTTGGTCGAACTGGAACTGGAAAGACAAACAGACTGATAAACATCTTCTTCCCGAGAGCCATCACCACCCTGAACTCGGATATACAATGACTCCAGCATTAGCTTAATGCAAAATGTGCAATATTTATATCACTGCCACTGCGGTTGCTGCTACTTTTAAGCACTACCTCGACACTTATATTTATTTAACAACTTCATGTGCAATACAATTATATGTGACATTTACTCATCTATATACACCATCCACCATTTGCACTAAAATTAATACATCTTCTACTGTGCAATACAAGTAATACATATTCTAGTGTCCGTGCAATACACATCTACTTCCTGTGCAATACTATGTAAACAACATAGAAATACTGAGAACTAGGTATTGGACTATTTTTCATTCATTAATATTTTTCATCTACCTCATATTGTACACTGAGCCTAATTGTGCTGTGCACAAGTCTGCGTCTTATCTTGTATATATCTTGTATATTTAAAGCCTCCTTGCAACTTGTTAATTTTTCTTTTTACTTATACTATTTGTTGTATACTTTTTAACTTTAAGGATAAGTTTGGTTTCGACAGCTTTCACATTGTTTATAGAATGAAGTAGAACAATATACTCACCCAGAAGGCTTTCCTGATCCAAACAGTGCTTCAGGAGATATTTAGATCCAAAATCGAGCGGCGGACATCCGTATCATGGTAGCACACGGGGCATGTATAGTGCCGCTCCTAAAACTGCATTAATCGACCAAAAACTCATTAGTTTCACCAATATTTCATCATGGTCCACTCGCGCTACTCCTCCAAGACAGTCTGTGTCGCTCCAGACATGTCTTTGTGACTGTGCTGACCTCTGAACTGAAGAAGAAGAATGTTGGCCTCCGCGCATGTGCAGTACGGCTCATTGTTTCAGAGGAAGACCGCCAGCTACACAACGACTTTCTTCTTCCAGTTTTGAGCAAAATGGACGAATATCTATCGGATGAAGATGTTGTGGAGGAGAACTTTGAATATGATGGGTGTCCTTACAGTTCCGAGCCAGAGTATACAGATGAGAAGCTCATTGAAAGGAGGACGCGGAGGCAAAGAGAAGAACAGCTCTCCAGAGAGTACTGCGCATGCGCGGAGGCAAATGTTTTTCTTCTTCAGTTCAGAGGTCAGCACAGCCACAAAACATGTCTGGAGCGACACTATTACTAGTACTATTATACGGATGTCTGCTGCTTGATTTTGGATCTAAATATCTCCCGAGGCACTGTTCGGATCAGGAAAGCCTTCTGGGTGAGTACATTGTTCTACTTCATTCTATAAACAATGTGAAAGCTGTAGAAACCAAACTTATCCTTTAACTACCCATTGCACTGAAAGGAGAAGCTCTCCAATTTCATTGTACATTCTGAATAATGACAATAAAGGCCATTCTGATTCTGATTCTGATTCTGAACTGAGGGAAGCAACTGGCTAAGCAAAGGTGAGGCTATGATCTTTATACGACAGCCATTTAGATGCTCACTTCATTTATTTGGGGAAATCTTTATCCCAGTTGTGCACAGAGGGAGGATTATGAGCTTTCAAAATCTCTTTGGCATCGGAGATTGGCTTTAGCACTGGCGCTGTGTAAAGAATGGACTCCAACATCCTGACCAGCGGTTCAGCTCTCCAAGGATGCAATCTTTGCTCTCTATTTTACCCGAGCACCTCAGAGGGGAGTGGGACCACACAGGCTGCCCCCACTTTGCCTCCTCAGGTCCTTTGGGTGCAAGCCCAGACAATCATTTATAAACACTGGCCAGTTCAAAGATCCCTTCTCCCTCACAGACTCAACCTTTGAAGTTCCTGGCACTGGTACCTGAACCGCAGTGTTATTCAAAGATGCAGCAGGCAGCCAAACAGGCAAAGAAACCCCACAAACGCTCCTCTGCTGAGATGAAGGTACGAGAGGGGCTGATATCCACTGTCCTTGGGAGTATCATGAGACATTTCTGCATCAGTGCTGTTATCAGGCATAGCCGTGTCCTCCTCATCTGAGAGGTTATCTGATAAAATACTTCTTAATCTCAGCAGATCAATATGGGAAAGCTGCTTGGTCTTCTTATTCAAATCCTCCTTTTTTAATCCATCCATTCCTGTCACTGAACATGAAAGTTTCTTTCTGTCACGCTGACATTTTTACTTCAATGCTTTACATAATCTTTCAAGGCATGATATTTACAAAATGGAAAGAAGACTCACAGAAACTCATAGGCAGAGATAGACTGATAGACCTTCAAACGTTCAAACTCTTTCTATTATGTGATACATGCCAATTTTAGACTCAATGCATTTAAGGCTGGCCTTTAAGAAATAAAGTTAGTGCAGAAAACAATAACAGACCACCATGTTATAAGCACTGCAGACGTTTGGTGCAGCAGAATGAACTGTGGGTAAGAAGTGCTCTCTAAGGGTCTTTAGTTCAGCTGATTAATTACCCTGACTGTGTGCATACTGATGCATATACAGCCACACTTGTAATACTTTCAGGCTTCTCTCTACGACTTTAATGGGAGATTAAAAGCCAGCGAAAAACATTTTATATGGGAAAAGTTCCAGAACAACTCCACTTCATCTTTTGAATGTGTTTGGCAATGTGGCTGATAAGAAAATAAGCAACAAATATGACAAAAGAAATATTCTGAATTAAATGTATGATTCAAAACTGATTACTGAACTTGAGATGAAAGAAATCAATTTCAAAGGCGAGACGAAACAAGCCCAAAGACAAGACTTCTTTTTTATTATCATGTGCTAAATTTTTTAACAAAAAGTCAACATCAGAGGTGCCCTTGCTGCATGTTTTTGCAGCCAGTACAATAATTCATAAGAGTGGCTGATACCTATTAGAACAATATTCCATGTTCTGACATTGCTCATGTTGTAGCAGTTGGTACTTCTTGGTTTTGTGATATACAGTATGTGAGCCATATTAGGTTAAAGGAGGTTCGGTTTCTACAGCTTTCACATTGTTTATAGAATGAAGTAGAACAATATATTCACCCAGAAGGCTTTCCTGATCCAAACAGTGCTTCGGGAGATATTTAGATCCAAAAACGAGCGGCAGACATCCGTATAATGGTAGCACATAGGGCATGCATAGCGCCGCTTCTAAAACTGCATTAATCGTCCAAAAACTAATTCGTTTCACCAATATTTCACCATGGTCCGCTCACGCTACACCTCCAAGACAGTCCGGTGTCGCTCCACCCATGTTTCTGTGACTGTGCTGACCTCTGAACTGAAAACTTTCTTCACGGCTGCCGCGCATGCGCAGTACAGCTCACTGTTTCAGGGGCGACCGCCGGCTACTGAACAACTTTCTTCTTCCAGTTTTGTGCAAAATGGAGGAATATCTATCGGATGACGATTTTGTGGAGGAGAACTTTGAATATGATGGGTGTCCTTACCGTTTCGAGCCAGAGTTT
Source organism: Scarus forsteni (assembly GCA_036419115.1). Classification (NCBI taxonomy): domain Eukaryota; kingdom Metazoa; phylum Chordata; class Actinopteri; order Labriformes; family Labridae; genus Scarus; species Scarus forsteni. Next base: position 7,724,434 of record JAZDUH010000270.1, read on the forward strand.
ACAGATGAGGAGCTCATCGAAAGGAGGAAGCCGTACTGTGCATGCGCGGCAGCCGTGAAGAAAGTTTTCAGTTCAGAGGTCAGCACAGTCACAAAAACATGGGTGGAGCCACACCGGACTGTCTTGGAGGAGTAGCGCGAGCGGACCATGATGAAATATTGAAGAAACTAATGAGTTTTTGGACGATTAATGCAGTTTTAGGAGCGACGCCATGCATGCCCCGTGTGCTACCATTATACGGATGTCTGCCGCTCGTTTTTGGATCTAAATATCTCCCGAAGCACTGATTGGATCAGGAAAGCCTTCTGGGTGAGTATATTGTTCTACTTCATTCTATAAACAATGTGAAAGCTGTAGAAACCGAACTTATCCTTTAATAACATGGTTTTACTTACTTTTCTTGACAGAGATGCACAAAAACCTCTCATAGAGCAATGAAACAAGTAGCCCTTGTGAGGACAACTGAATGACTCAAGATGATGAGTACTTTACTACAAGTAGGCCTGTCACGATTATCAATATGTCAATTAACCGCTCAATAAATAAAAACCAACTCGATAAGTTGCCAGCCTCGATATACTGTATTGACATGTGCGTGTGTGTTTGTTCTCCTCCCCTCTCTCTACCAAACAGGCTGGATGACAAGAGGGTTCACTCTGTACATGAGTCTTAACACCTGGGCCCGTTGGTTCTATAGCGAAATGAATTGAGTGAGCCCTCCTGTCAGTCATGCAACCTTTGGGGGGGGGGGGACGCCCACGTGTATATACACACAGAGAGCTGCAAGCGAGCACAGTGTGGAGTAACCATTGACTGGAAAAAAACATGGACGCCATGTCGCTGGGCTTTTGTGAAGCCGCTGCAAAAACTGCTCCCCCTGGTGACTGGCTGCAGTGTAGGTCAACTCTCCGTCTCCCCCATTCATCTGAACAGGCCGTAGTGAAACTTCAAAAAATTAATACATCTCGTAGAAATATTTCTCCCAACCGTATGCTGTGGTGATATGAAAGTATCATTGGGCTGCGTTTTTTCCAAGTCCTCTTTTTTCTGAAAAGTTTCTTTTTCATCAGTTATTAGAGTTTTAAAAAATAACCGCGGTTTACGGCAGTTTCACAATGATTGTGTACGGCGTATGCTGGGGAGTTTTGCGACAGTTTACAACAACCAAGTCGAAATATGGTCCAGATTCTCTACTGGCTGCACAATGGCGGCGCCCTGACAGGGGATATTATGGCTTCAAAACCGTTGAATGGTAGAAGGCAGAGCCACGCTATCCAGTTCTTATAATACATCCATGGGAGTAACAAGGAAACAAACACAACTAGAAAGCACTCGGAGAGCGCAGACCTCCGCCAGCGCCACAGTCCTCAGCCATATTGTCATTTTGACCATAAATATTAGTCCTACCTTTATTTCATCTAAATATTTAGATTCATTGACCACGAAAACATACCATTAGCAATTGGATTCAAAATTATATCTACGTTGGTTCAGAAGTTATTCACAGAAATCATATTTTTCGCCATGGCGGCCAGATGCTGATCCGGATCAACACCGAAATCGAATCAGTTCTTCCATTTCCCATGCTGAACATTTCCTGAAAATTTCATCCAAATCCATCCATAACTTTTTGAGTTATTTTGTTCACAGACGGACAGACAGACGGACGGACAAACTCTCCCGAAAACATAACCTCCTTGGCGGAGGTAATAAAATCAACAATAATGATAAAAACAACAATAGCAATAGCATAACAGACTATAAAAGCACTCGGAGAGCGCAGACCTCCGCCAGCGCCACAGTCCTCAGCCATATTGTCATTTTGACCATAAATATTAGTCCTACCTTTATTTCATGGAAATATTTAAATTCCTTGACCATGAAAACATACCATTAGCAACTGGATTCATAATGATATCTATTTTAGTTCAGTAGTTATTCACAGAAATCACATTTTTCGCCACGACTGCCAGACGCTAATCCGGATCAACACCAAAATTGAATCAGTTCTTCCTTTTCCCACGCTGAACATTTCCTGAAAACTTCATCAAAATCCATCCATAACTTTTTGAGTTATTTTGTTCACAGACGGACAGACAGACGGACAGACAGACGGACAGACAAACAAACTCTCCCGAAAACATAACCTCCTTGGCGGAGGTAATAATTACAGGTATGGGGGAGAGGAGGTAAATTATTGTCAAGTGGGGTATGCAGTCCTGAACAGGTGGGTTTTGAGTCTGGATTTGAAAAAAGAAAGGGAGGTCAGGTTTCAGAGGTCTGGAGGAGGAGAATTTGAAAGATGGGGAATATGACCAACTTGCATGCGCACCTCAAACACAACCATCCTGTCCAGTTTTCCTAACTCAGAAAAAAAAACATCTCCTTGATGTGCAGTGGAGCCTTCGCCCTTACAGTTAACACTAACTGAGGCATTTGGTCGGCAAAGTACATATAAATAAAACAGCACAAAATGGTGCGCACTCACAGACAGTGTTGTTCGCTACATTGCAAAAGAAATGCATTCCTTCAATACGGTTAGAAACCCACCATTTCGGGAAATGCTACAAACGCTTGACAGACAGAATGAATTGACTGGGGGAAGGTATTTATTGTTTTTATTGTTGTGTGTGTTTTTCTTGGAATGTTTTAACAGAGACAAGGTCTATTGTTTTTATTATTTTTGGTTATTATAATGATTTTTATTCGCATGCATGCAATTTTTCCCAAAAGAGAGTCCATTTCATTTTCATTGGGTTTTTCTCTTTTTGTTTGTTTGTTTAATTTATTTAAAAGCTCTTGACATTCTAATTACAGTTAAATACTCTTAGGATATTAAAGTTTACTGCTTTTCATATGGTGTACTCACTTGATTATGACATATGGTTACATTAATGAAAAAATAATGTTTCAAAATAATGTTGACAATTATATCGTTTATTGCAATAATTTTTTTTGACAATTATCATCCAGCACTATTTGTTATTGTGACAGGCCTGATTACAAGTTTTAAATACAAGGGTTTTAAAAGCAAAAACTTCTGCCACAGCATTTCCAACACTGTACATCAGGATATGGATCATAATCGAAATCGAATCTGTTTTTTCTCGTGCCAAGACGAACATCCTCTGAAAATTTCTTCAAAATCGGTTGAGATCTAATTGAGTTAGTAGCAAAAATGTGGGACACTGCCCTGTATGTCTATAGGCAGAACTTTATTTCTCCCATTGGGGAAACTCTTTCAGGGAAATCCAGATGCCAGTAGCACTGTATAGTACACAGAGTATCAAAAAGTAAAAAAGCAAAAACAACTTGCAGATCTAAATAAAAAATTTAAATACAAAAAATATGTAAACACATCTCTTAGTTTATTATTACGGTCGTAAATTTCAATAATCTAATTCAGGGCTTTTTAAAGATTTGCAGGAAACATGATGATGTGAGTGTTTTTTTGAAAGTACTTTATTGACCAATCACTATTTTTGATTGTTTCTGACCAACCAGGGCATCCCTACATATGACAGCACTCTCTCATTTGCATTGTTATGTCTAAAAATAGCTCTATACAGTAACTCCAGCAGTGAGTCCTCACTATATCAAACCTTAAGACCCACATTAGATTCAATGATATGACTTTTTTTGAGTTGCATCATCCAAAATGTGAAATAATAAGCTCCCACAGCTTCCCCTATCAGTCCTCAATGTCACCAAAGCACTTGTCAGAGAAACTCACATTGATGAATATTACAAGCCGTTGCACAAGTGGCCTCAGGACATGTAGGCTGTTAGAAAGAAGATCCAGATTCTCACCTCCAGCACTTTTGGGCTGCCCTGACGACCTAGCGTGCCCATGATCAGGCCCCATCTCTGGGCTGTCCGAGCCTTGTCGATAGCCTTGAGCCTTAAGGCACGCATGGCCTCGTGGTCGTAGTACTCCCTGCTGAACACCTTGCTGTAGGGGTCATATCTAGCAGCACACATGAAAGAGAAACAGAGACACAGGTGTGAGAGCGATGAGTGTATCACACACATTACCATGTATTGTTCGGGTGCCTATCTTTAGATGGAAAACTCAAGAAAAGATGAAAAATCCAATCATGAAAAGCCATCGTGTATGACAGGATGTTGGCATATCTTAGGAAAAATTGAGGTATTTCTGAGTAGCTAATCTGCTTTTCTTCAGCACAAGGAGCTCACTTGAGATTAGAATCTTGTTTATGAGAGAAACGTGTGATCTGTGCAGCAGAGCGTACATCTATAACAACACAACTCAACTTTGCATACAAACAAGATGAAAACAAACCCTCAATTTTAACAAATGTTATCATCTTGCGGCTGTCAGATAGGAGAGCCTGCTGGTTAGTAATCACTCAATGTAAATGAATGAATAAATAATTTCTTGCTCATTTCATGTACATTTACGAGTCTGGCAACCTTGCACTGCAGCTGGATCAGCCTGAATTAATGTTTGTAATCAGGATGATCCATCATTCCAAGCTCCATGTTGCAACAACTGTGTGTTGCTCATAGTGGAACAGTTCAATCAGCATCCTTTAGAGCAGGAAGAGGAGGAGCTACAGCAAAAAGAGAGTGCTCGTACAGTGATTAGCATAGCATAGATGCTAACAGCTTCAATAGAAAATGTATAAGATCTGGACTGCATCTCTTAGATAAATGAAAAATACACAACAACACTGAAAGTACTTCTCATATGAAGGACATTACCCTAACTCAAGTTTGTAATAGCATCTACCTAGTTAAATATCTGACTGGCTCGTAATGAATGTGACCGACAGATTGATTGTCCAATAACCTGCCAGATATGCTTTTGAAAGGTTTCACCCCTTCCTAAACACTTTATGTGGGTTCACTTTTCATCTGTCTAGTGGAGGCCCATTGACAGACCTGCAGCTGGTGGTTATTAGATTTTTTTTTTTTTTTAATGTGGCACGTAGTGCTGTCAGACGATTTAAAAAAAAATCTAATTAATTACCGGATTTATAATTAATTAATCTAATTAATCTAATTAATCACATTTTAATCACATATCTGCTTAAAGGACCCAAATAAAGAATTTGAATTCTAGGATATTATGAAATTGTAGTGCATGACTAATCAAATGAATACACTAAGAAGTGAAGATTTGTAAATCCACATTTTTATTGGTGACTAAATAAAACCAAAGTCAGGGCAACTTGTCCAGAAAATTCTAAGCTCAATCAGGCAACTCAAATTACACTTTAAGTGTGTTTCATAAATCAAATTCAAAATAAGAAAAAGGTCGAGGACATCCAGCAAAACAATTCGGCCTGATGCATTATTAAAGAATGTAGTACAAATATAGATAAATAAATTCAAAAATAAAATAAGAGTAAGTCTTAAATATGCCATTCCTGTTGTCACCTAGGCTTTGTTTGGTTTGACTAGAGACGCATGTGTGAAGTGACATGTGCCACTGCCATGTACGGGTCCTTCAGCTGGCCAATATCAAAATGTTTGTGTGCTATGATTATTCTTGCGATTAATTTTTATAATGCATTAATTTGCGGTGTAATTAATTAATCTAATTAATGCACTAAAGTGACAGCCCTTGTGGCACGTTTATTTGTTATCAATTTTTTATTTCAACTATAAACACATCATCTTTTCCTGTCCCACAGGTTCCTAAATCCTTAATGAAATTAGGCTGTGAAATTCTTGCCATTTTATTTGCTTATTAATAATTAGGGAAGTGATAAAATAAAGATAAGTCCTAGACTTAAAAAGACTTTACTGTCATTCAGTATGCAGAGGGTGGATAAAGAATGAGGTTTCTTTGTATCGGCTTCAGTTCACAGATTCAAGTTGACTGCAATGTAAGGATACAACATGGTGCAAGTTATTTATAAAAATGTGCAAGAACTGTTAAATATTAAAAAATGTTTTAAAAAAAGTACAGTTGGACAAAACCATGTAAAGCAAGAAAAATTTAAGGTTAAATCCAGTAGTAGTCATGTTCATGGCCATATATTTTAACCCCTTTAAAAAAGTATACACTGGTCCAAGTTCTTAGTGTTTCCTCTTCTAACCCTTCTCAGATGTTTTGCATGCCTATAAACCCTTCTGTTTCAGCCCTGCTCAGAACAGTCTGTTTTGATATAAATCCTCATACGCTGTTCGAGGCCACGCCCTTAAAAAAAAGTAGATATGACTTAATGGCTCTCATGTCTACTCATGTCTATAAATGCCTGTATATGATTCTTTAATTTGCATCTGCCTGTTTGCCCCTCAATGCATCAATGGAGGATTTTTCTCAGAAAGGCTGAGAGCATAATTCATTCATGTAGCCAAGCCATTGATACAAATTGCTGTATTAAAAAACAATAAAAGTTGTCTTTTGCATGATATGTGACCAATATATTTGAATTGAGCATAAAAAAGAGCAATTTATTTTTTGGTTTACATGCTGATGCTTGGTGTAGAAATTATTTTTCACAGTCCTGACTTTTTCATAATTTGTGTTTAAAACATTAACAACTGGATCTTTAAGGGACTTTTGAAGGATGGACAGAGGGGGGAGCGAGGATGTACTTTATTTTTTCATTCAATGCAAATTACTTTTGTACCATTATCATCGATCTGTTTCTCATTTTGTTTGAGCAGTGCTGTTAGCCTAGTTGATTATTACAGACATACAGTACTGTAGACAAAGTCAGTTATTAATCAGAGAAAATCAAAAGGGTTAAAGAGAAGTGTTTTTCCACAGTACCTGTAGGCAGGGATATCTGGGTTTGCAATCATGATTGATTCCAGATGAAATCTTCCATCTCCAAGATAACTATAAAGACACACAAAATCAATTCACTGTTAGAAGTCAAGAAAAGAAAAATCCTAAATGGAAAGTCAAAACCCCCTTGACTATCAGAATTCAATGTGCAACCATAAGAAATACTAGCTTTTCTATTGTGCACTTTTATTCTCCTCGCCTCCTCAGCGGCTCTATCCATAAATCCATTCCTCTCAGGGGCTTTTTAACAGAAAACTGAAGTGTTACCAGGCAGGAGCCCTGGGGCTGGGGTGTGGGGATCTGTCCATCTTCACTGTCAAGGAGCATGAACCCCAACGATTGGTGCGTGCTGTGTGCGGAGGATGCAAGCCCACCCAATTAACCCAGGCTCTAGTTTCAGGGATTCACCAAACCGCAGGTACAGAGGGTCTTGTAGGTGCCTGAAAGCACAGTAACCCCTCACTCCTAGGGTCGGGCTTTGAAGAGTCCTGCTGTTCATTTGAGTGGGCTCGGGTCAGTCCCCCTTCTCATTACTGTACGCTCTTGGTAGGCCAACTGAGACAGGACATGCAATTAAGCCCACTAATTGGTCAGCCTCTGGGGCAGCTCTGAACAGGCTGTGGGTGGTTTGCCATATAAGATACCTGGAGGTAAGTCTACCAGACTTTATTTATAAGCATGTGTGAACATACACGTGTCTCCCTGGGCCTGTGTGTGCTGTGTGTAGCACTGAATGCCAACACAAAATAAACCTGTGCTGAGCCTCTGTGGCACGGTCTTCTCTCTGCTAAGCAACATTCAAGGCCTTCATGTAATTATGTTCGCAACAATAACTCTGCAGCACTTCAGCCACTCTTGTCCCCAGCTCTCTGTAGCATTAAGAGCCTGAAGTGCTTTCCCTATAATCACAGTCCTGCCATCCATACTCTATTGTTCTTTGTAAAAGTGCTCTTCCTTTAATGGTGAGGCATCGATGTTATGAAAGTTTCTATACGTTCATATTCTGCTTTATGGTCTTACAGGATTCGCACATGTGAGTGAAGGACAGAGAGAAGCAGCAGAAAGATCTTTTATTATGGCCCTTTTCATGCACTCTATAGGTTTCAAAACAATACTTCCCTTCCCTACAGAGACTCAAGACTCACTACCGATCTCACACTGATCCATCCAGCGTCATACTCCATACTCTGGTACACTGGTAATACTCTGGTTTAATCACTGTCAAGGCCACTCAAAGGAAAGGCAGGGCCCCCTGGAGGACCCAATGGGGTCCCTTTAAAAATGATTCTGTCAATAATACTCATGTGCTTGATCAGGGGCGCTGATGCCAAGTCCTCTGGACGACATTTACCCCTTTGCCCGGCTTAATGTTGGAGTCCTATCCTGTAAGTAGTTACTCCTTTTATCATCCTATATGCTGCTGTCTTAACATCTATTCTGGTCCTTACATGGCACAATGGCAACACAAAGTCCAACACCGGGGACCCAGATGTTAAGTCTCTTTGACATCATCAAATGATATTAGAAAAAAATGCTAGTCAGAATCTCAGAAAGAAGGATTTTATATTTTAATCAGGCAACATTTTAGTGAAGCACCTAGAGACAGACATGTATTTGATTTCTTGATAAGGGGTGTTAGCATTTCACTGGTTTGCTTGTTTGTTTGGGTGATTGGTTTTTGCTTTTCTATCTGGCTGTTTGCTTGTGGTGCAGCAGGTAGTGCACGTCTCACAGCAAAATAGTTGCTGGTTCGATCTCCCAGCCATTTGTTCTGTGCATGTTCTCCCCATGCGTGCATGAACTGACATGCCAGACGGACAGTCCCATATATTAGTCATGAAAATGTTTAGTCAATCTGGGAGAGAGCTGTTCAAAAAAAAGTTTTCAGGGGCAGAACCTTCAAAAGCAACTGCAGCTGGCGATTGGATGATCGTTCTGCCAGTCCCACTCAGCACAGACCAACCCATATCGAGCAACAGTATGACGTACCAGCTAGGCCATGTTGTTAGCCGTTAGGCCTGTGCTCATAATATCGATACGGCAAAATATCATATCGCACTCCTTTGGGATATGTGTATCGATACGGCCTAAATATTTTGACAGGTATTGTAAATACACTTTGGGTAATGTTAACAGTGGCACAGTTCAAGGTAGAAGAGGAGCTACATAATGAAGCATATGTTTTACATTTGAACTTAGGTCTACCATCTCTGAGGATCTGAATTTGTCTCTCCAGTTGTAGAACCACTTAAAACTCATCCTTGTTCTTTTTCTTCTTATAAGAAAAAAAACTAAACTTGTCAAGAATTTTGCTTAAAGCGTAGTCAATGTTCACAATTTACGTGTATCGGGATACGTATCGTATCGTGGCCTTAGTATCGGGATACGTATCGTATCGTGAAGTTGCTGGAAATACCCATCCCTATTAGCCGTTAGCTTAAACTACATTTCAGTCCTTGGAGTATCGTCTTACATTAATGTATCATTTACCTCTTATACGTGACATGAACCTCCTCAACAACAATCCCCACCAAGTTTAACTGGCAAACTTCTGAGGAGAGCATATTTCACCAGATGTCACTGAGTAACTATGACTCTGGGCTACCTTAGACTAAATGATCCCAGCTTCCCAGCTTCTCTTAAATGATTATCCAAGACGGAAACCAGTAGAGACACTATAATAACAATGGGGTCTGGAGTCCTTCCAAACGTTTTCACAACCAGAGGAGCCAGTTGGTAGATCAAACTCTTCCCGAAACCCGTCGAGAGAAGAGCAAATCATTGTTTCCCATTTAAAAAGATTTAAGTGACACTCTTTGCTCTTCTAAGCTGTTTGGTCAGCTGTTTGTTTTCTTGTTTGGTTGATTAATTGGCTGTTTGTTTCTGTGGCTTTTTTGTTTATCAGGCTGCCGAAGTAGTTGTTTGCTTGTTTGTTTGGCAGTATGATTGACTGTTTGTTTGTTTTGCTGTTTGTTACTTGTTTGGCTGATATATTGTCTGTTTATTTGGTTGTCCAGCTGTCTGTTTGTTTAGCTGTTTGACTGGCTGTTTGTTGTTTGTGTTTGTAGTTTTCTTGTTTTGGTTAATATAAAGACTGTTTGTGTCTTTGTGCGTGTGCTTGGCTTTTTAATTTTCTCTGGCTGTTAGATGTTTGCCAAGGTGTTTGTTCATAGTTTACTTGTTTTGGTTCATTTATTGGCTGTTTTGTGGTCTTTGTGTGTATGTTTGGCTGCCTGTTTAGGTGTTTGTTGATTGATTTTCTTTTTTTTTTCTTGGGCTTTCCAGATGTTTGCCTTGGTGTTTGTTGGATGCTTGTTCCTGTGGCTGTTTGTTTGCCTGGCCGGCTAGCTGTTTGTTTGCTTTTGTGTTTGATTGTTTGTCGTGTGCCTCTTTGTGCGGCTGTTTGTTTTGCTGCTTTTTGTTAAGAAGACTGACTAATTGACGGACAGGCAAACGAGCACATAGAGTTTACTGAAATGAAAATATAACATTAAGAATGTAGCATGTTGAGCTTTTTACAGGTTACAATTCCAGGAAAAGACAGCTTGTTTCAACAGAGAAAGCTGTGAGCCAGTAATCTGAATCTGGAGCTCTCTTTTCATCAAAATGCTCCTTTTTTTCCCACCTAGGTTAATAAAAACAATAGTTTGAAATAAGAATGCCTGTTCCTATAGAGAAAAGAAAGAGATAGAGAATGGTATAAACTCTCAGGCGGCCTGATCGATTCTCTCTCCCATCCAACCCCTACACACATCAAAGACGACGCACATTGGATTAGTAGGTGAGGCACACTCTAACTCTTCTTCTTTGACTTCTTCCACACACGCACAAACACACATACACACTCTGCCTTCCTTTCCCATGTGGCCTTGCTCATCCATATAGCAAAGCTTGTCCTTGTGTTGCTGTTTTAATCTTGTGCTCTGGGAGGTTTTAATCACACCGACTAACACTAGATGTGCACGGATCAGACATACGGGGTTGTGCACCTAGACATAATTATACCCTGGGAATTATATCAACTCTCTGTGCACCAAAACGCATAGGATTCTGCCGACTATAGAGCTGCTACCAGATGTACTATATGAGCAGAGAGTGGCTGCGGAGGTGTTGTTTATTTGCCTGATGTTGCTTTGCCAAGAGAGCTCTCCTCCCTGCAGTACGGGCAGGATAAGCATCACTTTGATAGTCTCACTTGCGCTGCATTTATACTGATGTGAATAAAATCAGTGAATAAACAGTCTTTCAGGACGCATGCAGCTTCCTATTGGGTTTATCTTTTTACTTCCATTTGGGGGGAATGAATGGGAAATGAAAAACAATCTAGGAAGCTGCGGCGAATTTAAAACAAACAGTGACACATTTTATCAAATCGCACCATGGGCACACCACTGTGGGTTTCTGAAAACATTTCTTTCAAACAGACATTTGGAGAGCGTTTTGTTGTATTTGTTGTGGTTCGTATGGAAGGAATAGTCTGTCAGTGATTTGCAAGGTTCATTTTGTAGCCACTGCCCTGTATCTATCTGCCTGTTTCCAGCTGTATATATCAGGAAGCTGGCACACAGCTCCAGCCAGCACTGTCTGGTATCTGTCTGGTATTATAGTGGTGATGTCATTCTGATTACTCCTGCAGTCACATGGAGAGAAATGGCAACAGAAGCAGTGATTGTGGTGGGAAGAGGGTGCGTGGATGAGTCAAGGCTGGCAGACCTTGGGTACAAACAGAGGTAAGGAGGTTACTTACATTATGGCATTGACGTGGCGGTCTAGGCGAGGAGAGGTACAGCCTAGGATTTCCCCTGGTGACAGAGGTCGACACTGCGGGACCAACACATCGTACTCCGGTCTGAGAGCTGCACTCACAGCCTGTGGACAAAATGGAAAGGATATTTAAAGATTTGTTTATTTGGACATGTTCAACATCAACTCATTGACAATTGGTCATGGGGAATTTAATATCTGAAAAAAAATTGCATTGCAATTTCTCATTTTTCTGCAATATTGACCCATTTCTGACATATGTTGCCACAACATTGCGGCGATAGCTTGAGGTAAACCATGGAAAAGCTGGAGGCAAGCATAACTGCATAATTTCTACAGTTAGAAGGCAACAAATAAATCTAAACCAAGTGGCAGCCTCTGGGACTGAAAAAACGTCTCTGAGTCTCTGCTGGCAGCCGGACATCTGGAAGTTACATGACTGTGTGCAAGGAACGGATGATTTTAAACAGCCTCAATGTATTTACAGCCTGGGTAGACGAATAGTAAGGGTTGTGGAAAAATTGATACACGAGTGCAATGTTTTTCATGGTGAAAGTAAATCAATTTAAATAAAAAAAGTATTAATTTCAGACATTTAATAATGCTTTTGGGTCTAGAAATAGAATATCATGACTGGCATGTGTTTGACATTGTTGCCATAAAAAATCTGTACAACTTTCTTCGCAAAAAGATCTTCAGAAATTGATGAAAGAATTGTTAAAGAAATGTATCAATACGCATAATTGTGAATGGGACTAGTTTCTTTTAGATCTGATCAATTCCCATCCCCATTTCAACTCTCAAAATTATTTTTCAACAGATATGGTGCTAAATATATATAAAAATTGAGTGATTTAGTCTATCCTCAGCAGTAGGGATGGGATGAAATATTGTTTGGCGAAATATCGCGATACAGAACGTGACGAAACGCATCAAGTTTGAAAAAAATGGATTGTGAAATAAAGATGTCACGTCCGGTAACAGCGTATGTGACCAGAAGTGACGACAACAAACATTAGCACCAACTACCTTGCCTCAAAAAAGTCTAACAATGGAGTCGAATGAGGTCGAAATTGAGGACACTCCGCCTGGATACAAGTCATCTGTCTGGCAGTATTTTGGCTTTCTAATTAAAAAAGACGAAGATGACAATAGAGTAACTGACAAGACTATAACAGTGTGTAAACTTTACTATGCTGTCATTACGTACACCGCCTCCAGCACAACAAACATGAACCACCACCTTCAGCGTCACCATTAAAAAGTGAAGACGACCCCGGCGAAAACGGGCCTACCGCTCATTAGCATACACTCTCTCTAACCCCCAATTTCCACTGCACGTGAAAGCAGCGCGGTGCGGCACTTTCGCGTCCGGTGGAAATTGGGGGTTACTTCTCTACGGTTAGAGAGAGTGTTTTTGTTTGAGTTTGACCTGTTAGGCCTTGTGTTTTTCTGTGTGCAACTCAAACAAAATAAATACGTTGTAATTACACAGTAATATTTTTTTCATTTTTAATTTTTGATATTGTACGGTGACATATTGTATCGTGACCCGGGCATATCGAGGTGCAGCGTATCATGAGTTTATGTGTATAGTCCCATCCCTACTCAGCAGAGACAAATGTGATTTTAATTCCTTTGTCTCCACCTGGATGGATACTTCTATGTATGTATGCACGTGTATATGAAAATCTATCTATTGTGTGTTTATATCAATGCAATATGTGTGTCCAAAAATGAAGAGAATGGCTTCAGCCTGCTCTATTGTAGAGTCCCTTGAGATAACACTTGTTAAGAACTAGTGCTAGACAAATAAAGATTGATAATGATGTTGATGATTCTGCCAACAGAAAAATAGGCAGACAAACGCTGGCAAAAACAACCTTCTTGGCGGACTAATCCCGGACTATGGGCAAGCTTACCTACAAAAATTGATTCTGGTTTTAATGCAAAGGGTGGCACAGCTGCCTAATCACTGAAATCTCTTCTTAAATTGAACTGGCACTGCTGAAACCCTTTCAATAACGATCACATATGCAGCATTTTCAGGCATTCATTGACTTTAAATTGTCCTCTTTTTCAATCCTAGCCACTCTCACCTACTCAACTTCATTTGCATATTTAGTGTCTTTTCATCTGTTCAGTCTCTCATTACTTGACTTGGATAATCATAAGTAATAAGTCTTGGCAAACATTCCAACATCTCTTCTATTTTTTAAAAAACACAATTAAAAACATTATCATTGTAAAACGATCACATTTGCAAAACTCATCTTGCATCCCATTTTGTGTTTCAGGTTCATGTTATGACTGTGAATTAAGCTGTCACTTCCTGCTTGTTAATAAACATCTGAATGTGCCAAGCTTGAAATGATTCCAGTGTGGCAGCTCATCCAGTTTTTTTTTGTCTGTTTATTTTGCCTCAGAGCCTGTATTTTTTAAAAAAAGTGATAAAATTTCATAGACTTATGCGTGTTTAGCATATCAGCTCCTGTCACTCTTCTACATGTGAACGCTTCTCTCTTCAAAAGACAAGCTGAATGCAGGAAAAACAGCACCTAATGAATTCAAAAGAGATACACATGGAGTATGCACGCAGAAGGACAAGTATTGAGGTCATAACTAAAGATGAGGGATTGACAGAAAGCAATGACGCAAGGAATGAGAAAGGTCAGCAGCGACGACTGTGATTATCTGTGATCTTTAATGGCTCGTGCACGACTCTGATTTTGACAAATGTGGCCACTCAGGGTAAAATGTATGGATTTATGATTCTGATAGGCATCAATGAGGAAACTGCCTTAAGGTTCTGTCTCTTTTCTGGAGATCATCTCCCAGGACTTTTGTAGGGCAAGATCCATCACAATTGAGTTGGTATGACAGGAACATATCTCGCCCATAACCCAAAGAGTTCTGCTTCTATCCATGGGTCGGTTCAAAAGAAATGGTACAGAATATTATTACTACAGTAAAAGTTAGGATGTGCCAGACCTTTGTTTAAGAAAGTTTCGTTGAACCAGACTTTGGTAGGTTATGTTATTGGATAGGGACTTATCCTAAGGTAAGAAAAAAACAGCAACACAACCAACACTGAAACACAAAACACCTCTTTCTCGTGACTTTTCTTATGGCCCTTTTCCATTAGCCCCACTCTACTCTACTCGACTCTACCCGGCTCTACTCTACTCTACTCGCCTTGTGCTGCTTTTCCATTAGTCCCAGTAGCCTGCCCAACGAGGTGCAGTGTCGTTGAGCGGCTCTGCAATGACGTCATTTTGAGCGCGACAGGAAAGCAAGGAAAGCAGGAGAAGGCTGCAGGTGGTAAGAAGAAATACCCCTTGAGAAGCACAGGAGAGTTTTGGAAGCTATGCAACAGAATGAAGCTGAGGACGAGAGCAATTGAGCTGCAAAGAAAAGACGTATGAGGGTAAGCTAACGGTAGAATGCTAGGTTGTCACGCTCATGACTCATCGATAACGACATTATCTGACCAATCAGTAGCCGGCAGTAGGTGACGTCATCTTTGAGTATGGACTCAGCTCGCTTGGAACCAGAGCGGAGTAGGTACTAAAACTAGCTTGTTTTAGGAGGTACCAGGCTAATGGAAACACGCTGCAAATTGAGTAGGGCCGAGTAGAGTAGGGCCAAGGCGTACTGGTGGAAAAGGGCCATATGTTGCCTTAATTACCCTCAGATTGAAAAATCCTTGCCTTAAAATGCTTCTGGAGCTGATCTTTTTGAATATTGTAGGGGGCGCCACTGAGCATTTGAGCCACGCCCACAACCAAATGCACATGAACGTATTTCATAATCATTGGAATCTTTTCTACTATATTTCTCAAGAGTAGAAGCAGCTTTGATTTCTTTCTTTAAATTTATATTCAAACAGTCTATTGGACACCGTGGATCGAAAAAAATAATGGTGAACTTCCTGTTAATTTGACAATATGGGATCAAGAGACTTATTTCAGATTCTGGTATGATACACAAGTCACTACCATAAATTCTTATTTTCAGTAAGAATATCATTGGTTATACTTCTATAAAATGATAACCACAACCATTCAGACATGAGGACCCTCTTAAGACGAGATGTAGCATCTGAAGAGGCTAACCTCTGATAAATCAGATGACTGGTCTATGGTTCATGGACCTGTCGCTAACTTTAGTTCTTACTTTAGTCCACTTGTCTCCTCTTTCCTCCCTTCCTTCTCCCTCACACCAACATTCAAGATTTTCTGCTGCTGAACAGAAGGTTTTTTCTTGCCGCCATGATGGAGGGATTCATGATTGGCTATATGGATTCATGTTGGGTGTTGGATATTTTTTATATATTTGTATATATATATATGTATGTATATGTGTATTTTTGTATGTATATATGTATTTATGCACATATGTGTATCCATAAAATGGAGAGCTTTATGCTCTATTGTAAAGTGTCTTGAGATAACACTTGTTATAAATTGGCGCTTTAAAAATAAAGATTGATTGATTGATTGATTAATTGATTGATTGATTGACAAGTCTACCAAATTTATAAATCTATGTCAATCCTACTGTGGGGGCTGAATGTTGGAAAAATTGTTGGGGGCACCATTGAGCCAATTTTCCATACCCAAGGGAAATAAAACAAAATAAACTGCAGAATACTTCCCAACTTCTACCTCAGCTTCAAGTTTTTTCCCTAAGGACAATTGGTTTGACAGCAGCAGCGAATAAAACAGGTAAACACAGAGCCACATAAATACAAAAGCACTAAAACACACACACTGAACACACAATAAGAGGACATCACATCATAATGCAATTCAGGAGGCCAGTAGTACCAGAGACATTTTTTTTATTTGTTTGTTTAACTCCTGAGCAGACTATATCTGCGTCCAGACGGCAGCAGCTTACACGCTCAATACAGAGGATGAATGTGGTCAGTGAGTACTGCCTGAGCTGTTTTTGTCGCTCTGGCTCTCTATAAAGAAAGAAGTTCTTCAAAACTGTGCCAGCAAGGATAAATTACCACTGAAACAAGCCCGTGTTCATTATGCCTGGAGAGTGAGTAATGTGTGTTCAACAGCCAAGAGCATAATAGTTTTGGATTTGACATCAGTAGTAGTTCTTATTTTGTTTTGGATTTTTGTTGTTAATTTCAGTTAGGTTTAATTAGTTTTTAATGCTTGTTTGTTTGTTTAACTTGTTCTTTATTCTGTGAGAAGGCTTAGTTGCCTTTTTTGTATTGATTTTGCTGTTCTTTTTTTTTGTAATATGGTAAGAATTTCTCTGAAAGGCGAAACTAAAAGAGCCAAAAAAGCAAAAACATTATTTCATTTCGAAAATGGGGCATATCTTTCACATTTCTGTTTACCTATTTTTTAAATTAAAATCTAGATACACTTCAAGACCAGGAGTACAAGGTAAGAATACTTTATCTCCCCTGAGGCCACATGCCCTTGGATATCTTGCAGTCTTGTCTGTGATGGCCTTTTACATATCTATAGCAGTTGGACAGGGTTATGTAGAGTTGAGCACTTGACAAAATGCTGCTGGACTGTAGTGCCTCCTCCTCCACTGCAGCTGCACTTGGGTGGAAGGCCAACAAATGAATTTGCCTAGGATAAGGGGTGG
Source organism: Scarus forsteni (assembly GCA_036419115.1). Taxonomy (NCBI): domain Eukaryota; kingdom Metazoa; phylum Chordata; class Actinopteri; order Labriformes; family Labridae; genus Scarus; species Scarus forsteni. The sequence goes on from JAZDUH010000270.1 coordinate 7,741,586, forward strand.
GCCAGCTGCTTGGCGCAGAACAACCACATAGCCCAGTCTTGGTTTTAATTTAATTTACCATTAATGGTGTGGAGCCCAAAGTGCTTCCATATATCCTCAGATGTTTTAGTCCACACAAAGCGGCTTGGCCTGTCCTCCATTTCCTGTGGTGTGCTACTGACACTTCATCAAATCCTTTATCGATTTCTGTGGATTTTCAGTCAGAAGTATTTCCTGCAAGTTGCTGTTTGTTCACTCCTGCTCATCACACAGACATAAACACTGGATACAACGTTTTAACTTTCTTTATCTGATCTGATTAAAAACTCCAGTACAGAACAAAACTATAATGATGAAAACTAAAATTGCTGGCATTAAAAAATATATCAGGAAAAAATATATATATATTTTGGCTGTGCTATAAAGTTAAAGTAGTTATCTCAACTATTTCATCATAGGTATTATTATTATTGCTATTATAAATGTGTTTTTATTATTATTTTCATTATTATTATCTTTATCATTATTATTAACCTCATTATTATTCTTTTTATTATTTTATTTTTATTAGTATTACCATTATTATTATTATTATTATTGTTATTATTATTATTATTAGTAGTAGTAGTAGTAGTAGTAGTAGTAGTAGTAGTAGCATTAGTATTATCATTAGTATTATCATTGTGATTATTATTATTATGATTATTATCATTGTGACAATCATCATCATCATTATTATGAAGGTAGCCTAATTTCTGAACTCAAGTACTTGAGATCTGGAGTACATGATAGACACAGTGGTAATTAATCTAACACACTGAAAATATGCTTCGACAGGCCAGGGGCTGAAATCCACCCTGAGATTTTCTTGTGTTTATGAAGTTTTTATCACTACTCAAATTATATGTTTGGACCCAAAACTCAAAAATCTGTGCAGACAGTGACCAAGTTTTCTGAGTTTTTCTGTTAAACACTGAACCTGCAGATTGAATAATAGCACATTGTTTTATTATTGAACTGTTATTAGTTTGTTTCTCTGTTAGTTAAACAGGAAATTCAGTTATCTTGCCTTTTAAATGGACCATGTATTCTTTTTTAGTGTGCATGAACAATGATAGTAGTTATACAGTTTATATTTGTAAAAATATTTAAATCAGTATACAATCTCGTCTTTCATTGACAAAACTGAAAGTACTGTTGCTTTTAGATATGATCCTCAACATGATTTATCAGCTGGAGGGAGTCGGAGGACTCTCCTAACATAATGGGTTTTTAAATGACTGCCCTGGAGAGCGGAAGACATTCAAGGACATTTTATTTTTCCTCAAACTCCCTGAGTATTTTTCACATCTGGGACTAGGTTGACATATTTTCAGGTTTACCAGAATGCCAAACAATCCAAAGAGCAAGTCATGTTAACAATCCTGAAATATGTGGATTGAAATATAAGTAACAAAGTGAAAAGTGAAGTTCGAACGTTAAGTATTTGGTTCTTTTGCTGTGTATCTCAATTGAAAAATAGCGAAAGTGGATTTAAACATATTTCTGATAAAAAAAGTGTGCTCTCATTCTCTACAAACTCTCCAGCACCTACATCATTAAAGCCCAGAGAGAAGATAAGAGTGCAAACAATTACAGCAGAAAATAAAATGAGGAGTAAATGTGCTCAGGGGTGGAAGGATAAATTGAACGGTTTAAGGCTAATTTAAGACAGCCCACAGGGAATTCAGTGTGAACTCCCATCTCTTCCCGCCCATACTGTGTGACCTCAACAAGCCTACACATCATAGGACATGATTGAAAACAGGCCACACATGGCTCAAAACACCATAAACACACATGTACACAAACACCCAGCGGTACATATGACCCACCCGCTGAGCAGGCTTTATAAATAACAGCATTTACCCTTGTAGAAGGCCCAGAGTGCTGCTGGTTCAACCCAGCAAATGAAACACATTACAGAACATAGAGGGAAGTGTTGGACCTTAATGCTATAGCTCCTGTCACTGCTTATGTAAAGAGCAGAGCACGACGCTGAACCGAGAGGCCTCCTGAGTTCACTCCACCTTTCAAATCCAAAATAAACGCTACTGAGGTTCCTCAAACCCACACTTGAACTGAGCTTAAGTGAGGAGTGCAAGATTGTTCATAAAAGACAGGAAAGAATAAAAATAAACATATACGGTGAGCGTCTTCTTCTACTGTATCTGTAAAAATACTTGAGAGATGCAGAAAATACACAGAAGTGACAAAAACTCTTCCAAATAAGTCGACATGAGCTGGGCTGTTGGTAGACGTAGGCTTTGTATCAATACAGTGGCTGTATTACACCATCCCTGCCACAGTGACGGGTGAATAAAGGTGTGAAATGAGTGATTTTTCACCACTCAGACTGAGTCCCATCTGTTTATTTTGCAAAACTTTATCTCTAAAATTGACAAGTTTTTGGAAACTCTGCTGCCAAAAAAATAAATATGATTTAGTCTTGATAAGAAATGCTTTTTCTGTAGATTCAATTGGTTTTAAATTTACAAAAAGTCATTCACCAACACAGGAGGAGCCCAACAGTACTGTTTAACATAAAATAAGAAAATAAGAAATGTTGGTCTGTCGGCGACTCTATATTGCTTTTCCACTATCAGCTGAAGTCATCTTGTTTTCCTTAACTAAGGATCCTTCCTGATGCCTGATACTTCCTTTGAAATACCTCTGTCCAAGGTCAAAGCGGTTCGGTACATTTTCGGTACAGTATGGGAACAACACAAAACCATTTGCTTGTTTAGCACGGTTACGAAACCAAAAATTTGTAATTATACAAATACAAATTGAATATGGTCTTGTACCCGATGCTATAAAAACGCTGATGGATGCTGTTATCGCTTGGCCCGATCTGAACTGTCTGGAAGAGGCTGCTTAAACGCAGACGGCAGTTGAATTTGCACCACAGTGTTTTTTACCCTTACCACGGAAATCTTTACACTTGAGTGGTGCCCTTTCAGGTGAGCTGGCATGTTTGACGTGATGTCGGAAAAATACCCGACCACAGTTGAACAGTATTGGCACACTGCAGTCGTTTTATCCACCTGTTTTTCTCCGTTGCAATATTTCACAATGAAGCCAAAGTGTTCCCAAACAGGAGATTTCAGCGACGGGGGAGGGTCTCCAAGCTCCGGTTGGTCGCTAGCAGTAGCCATCATGCACAATTCAGACACAAGTTTTTGTGGTTACGGAAGCTCTTTGATATTTGTCTTCTGATTGGCTCACCGTGAGACATCCCATCCACATGATATGTACATGATCTCAAGAGCACGAATCACCGACCACTTTCCTCATGAATATTAAAAAGCCTTCCCTAACCACACCAATCAGAGACGAGTACCCCGTGAATATTAAAGAGCGATGTGCAGCGGCTAACGTTAACTTACTGAAATTGTTCAAGTACAGCACTGTACCGGACCGACCGTCCGTTTTGAGCAGTTTGACACGGATACATGTACCGTTACACCCCTGGTATATACATATATATTTCTATGTATTTGTATATATGCGTATATGTTTATCTATAAAAGGAAGAGTATGGCTTCAGCCTGCTTTATTGTAAAGTGCCTTGGTTTAACACTTGCTATGAACTGGTGCTATACAAATAAAGACTGATGGATTATCGAAACAGAATCTAGACTGAAAAAAACTGAGCTGAACCAATTTTTTTAATCACCATTACACACCTGTATAACACTGCAAGCTCCTTACACTCAGCTAGGCCACTAAATGTCGGTTTACTCAATTTCCAACAGGTTATTCAAATTAAAAATCACCACTTGTTCTAATACACACTTTTATTCACTTTAGCAATGAACAGCCCTATCAGGAAATCGAGGGCTCTGATACCCCTTTTCCACCAAGCTGGTTCCAGGGCTGGTGCTCGTGCTGGGGCTAGAGCCGCTTCGCAGTTGGTTCAAGTGAGAACCGGTTAAGAACTGTTTGCTTTTCCACAAACGGGTGCCGGCCAGAGAGCTGCGTCATCACGTCAATGTATACGTCTGTATACGTCATGACAGTTTCCCATAACAACTAGCGCCAAATTTTATCGCCACAACAAAGATGGAGGACTACGTTGCGGTTCAAGTGTTGCTGCTGGCCTTTCGAGCCTTCCTTGGAGAGCAAAATTTGGCGATCCAGCAAGTTAATGCTGCTCAACGATTATGCAAGGTCGTCTCCTTCACTGACCACTGCTGTTTCGTTTTACTATCCATTGTTATCTTCCAACTTATCTTCTTACTGCTTACCCCGAACATGTCTTTTTAAAAATGGCTCTCTTCCGTGTTTTTACTCTGCTTTGGTTGGTCAATAATCCCGCCCCCACCCCCTCACGTAAGCGCGTAGCCCCCGACGTAACATGGTTCTTTCTGCTGGCCCAGCAAAGAGTTGGTGCTTGCCAAGCACCGGTTTTGAGAGCCAGCAACCGGTGCTTAGTCTGTGGAAAACCAAAGAACTGGTGCTAAGTCTAGCTCCAGCTCCGAACCAGCCCTGGAACCAGCTTGGTGGAAAAGGGGTATCAGTGGAACCGGCATTAGTTGAGTGTCACACCCTGGGATGCTTTCAGAGAAGGGAGGGGTTTTGTAGCTCTTGAAAATGGGTTTAAATGTCTGATCCCTTTTTATTTGACGATGCTGTAATCAAAAAAGTTGCTGCTAAAAAGGAAACAATAGCATGATTTGAATTTAAGACAAACTATCCAGCTCAAAAGTCTGCTGTGTCATCACCTGTAGTGCTGCCACAAACTGGATAGTGCTGACGAGTGCCAGGGAATGTCCCGGGGGGAAGTTGAACTTGACCGTGTCGAGGAAGTGACCGTTGTCCATCTGGATGTCCACGAACACGTAGAGCATCTTTATGCCCGCTGTTGAGTCTATGGGGACTGCATGGAGACAAAAAAGAAAGGCAGATGAATAATTCACTGAGTTGTGTCAGGTTAGCCTGTGGCATATACACTATTGATGCTGCTTGAACATTAACACGCAGCACATGTACAGCGATACATATGGGAGACTACAGCACATACACTCTGGAGCTCGCAGGAGGCGTCCACCGTGTGATCTAACTGAAACGCAGCCAGCGTGAATCTACAGCACATACACGCAGGAACCGATGCAAAGACCTCAATTATTTAGGCGAAGGAGAGGGACACACGAGATTAACATAAATGCCATTAATTTCACAGGCCATTTACCACGCACTGGGTCACATGAGAGGTGCTGGCTGAGAGACATGCTGAGGGTTCAAGAAAACAGGGGGGGGGGTGAGGGGCTCGGATAAGAAGGGCTAATTATCGCTTGTGACGGTCATTATAATTTGTCTTCCTCTAGTGCTACATTCAATTTGCAGATCAAGAGCGAGGGGATTTTTTTTTTGTTGTGATCATGTAAATGGCTCATTATGGTAGATGAGTCTCATGAACATTTACAGCTTACTTGATGACCCAGATTGAGGAAGCAGTAAGAAACCAGAGCGAGGAAAGGAGAACATCAAAATGGTGATCAGAGATAAGTGAGGCTGGAAGATGATCGCCTTTAACAGATCTGAATTGTTGTATTAAGAACCTCCATGACCAGGGTTGTACTGATAAATCATGAGGCATCAATGTTTCTTTTAAGAACGTGGAGGTTAGCAGGCCAGACCTTGCTCCGACAATCACACATCAATGCATCCTTAGGAAAGAAAATTAGCCACAGGTTGCTTCTACTGCTGCCTTGGTGTGTAAACGAATTAAAGCGGACAGCAACACCAAATTGTCTTATTAACTGTTCGTAACTTATTGCCTTAACCTTTTCCTGAAATTGTATTTACTATGACGTATGGTACTGACCTCTTGGTCAGGCTGCCTTTCTGAAGGTGATCCTGATTTCAGTGGTAACTAGAGAATTTGCATTTCCATGAAGGAGATGCGTTGAAATGCTGAGTGTGACTGCTGAAACTGTGAAATGAAATTGCTAAAAGTAATGCAAAGAAAGTTGAAAATGTGACATGAATAGTTGTAAGCAGTAAATCACGGCTGAAAATGTGTGAAATGTGCAATAAAAATGTTTGCAGAACATTATAGATACTGGAGCTCAGCTGTGCAGTTCACGTGACCACGCTCTAACTTCACAGAAATGTGCAAGAGTTGATGCAGCTTCAACAGTCATATCTCAGAATCTGTAGCAGGTAGTGAAAAGTGCACTAAAACTGTTTGCAGTTGTGAAAGAAAGCAGAAAATGAATGACTGTTTTGTAACATGGTTAAATGTGTTGATATTTGTAGATGTACCTAATAAAGTGGCCAGTCAGTGTAATACATCCAAAGTAAGGTTGAGAGTGTAAAGACAAGCATGATTACGCCATTGTAAAGAAGAATCTGTACTAGATGGAGAAGAAAGGCACCTAAACCCGGATTTGAACCCTGGTCTCCCGCTTCATAGTCCTCTGTGCTAACTATTTAACCACGAGGTTAAATAAACAGGGTCATGGAAAGCACGGTACTTCTCATAAGAGCACTGATAACGCTTGGTACTTCTGGGTAATCAAACGCTCGCTGTGTCCAAACCGGAATAGATTTGAGGAAAGGGATTTCACCGTGAGCATCCCAAGAACCTGCTGAAACGTTTAATAAAATTCTCATGTCTGTACTGCTAAAAATGTTAACACAGTGGCGAGTTAAAAACGCGCTTCAAAGTGAAGCACTCAGCTGTCCAGAGCGTCGGTCTAAAGTCACGTGACGTGCTCTAACAAGAAGGATTTCCTCAAAAGTTGGTGTTGCTTAAAAAATCATATTTAAAAAACTGTGGAAGCCAGCAAACAGCTGAAGATATGTAAAAATAGCCGAGAAGTCGGGGCGGACATTAGCTCAGTTGGTAGAGCGTCCGTCCCGTGTACGGGGACTGCTAGCCCCCAGCAGCGGCAGTAGGTTTGAATCCCAGCCACAGCCCTTTGCTGCCTGTCTTCCCCCCTCTCTTCACCCGCTTTACTGTCATTCTCCAGCTGTCCTATTGAATAAAGGCCATAAAAGCCCGAAAAAATATCTTAAAAAATAAATAAATAAATAAATAGCCGAGAAGTCAGTGCAGCTTTTAAAGCATGAATGAAGTCTGTAGGTGGAAGCATGCCCAATCTGTGGAGCTTCAAAGTTGCCGAAGATTTCAGCAGAGCTGCGGAAATGTCCCATTGATTTCAATGTAAAAATACATGCAGAAATTATTTTTCACTGTAAAAAGTATGATTGTTAAACCTGTGAAAAATACAAGTGCACTTCTCATGAACATGCTGCATATGTCAATTTTTTTCTGTGAAAATCTGTGCAAATTTGAAGCCTGTGAAAGGTGCCAAAATCTGGAGGAATAAGAAGAAGAAAAAACAAAATGGAGTTTAGGGAGAACAATATGTTGAAATGCTGACTCAGCATTTCAACATAATTGTCTAGTTAAAAGTTAAATACAGTACAGGCCAAAAGTTTGGACACACCTTCTTATTCAATGTGCTTTCTCTATTTTCATCACTATTTACATTGTAGATTCTCACTGAAGGTATCAAAACTATGAATGAACATGTGTGGAATTATGTACTTAGCAAAAAAGTCTGAAATAACTGAAAACATGTCTTATATTCTAGTTTCTTCAAAGTAACCACCCTCTGCTCTGATTACTGCTTTGCACACTCTTGGCATTCTCTTTATGAGCTTCAAGAGGTAGTCACCTGAAATGGTTTTCACTTCTCAGGTGTGCCTTTCCAGGGTTACTTAATGGAATTTCTTACCTTTTTAATGGGGTTGGACCATCATTTGTGTTGTTCAGAAGTCAGGCTGATGCACAGCCGACAGCCCTATTAGACAACTGTTAGAAATTATATTATGGCAAGAACCAATCAGCTAATTTAAGAGAAATGAGTGTCCATCATTACTTCAGTGAGAATCTACATGTAAATAGTGATGAAAATAAAGAAAACGCATTGAACGAGAAGGCGTGTCCAAACTTTTGGCCTGTACTGTAAATAGAATATAAACGTCTAGTGGAGGAACTCCACACCACAGATGGCAAAAAAAAACAAACTAGAAAGCTCTTGGAGAGCGCAAACCACATATTGCTGTTACATCTGTAAGCAAGAGTTCCATGTTGAAGTTCCCATCATAATATGATTCATGACCCTGAAAATCCCACATCTAGCATTCAGAATCATGTTGATATCATCATTAGTTAGTAATGGAGCAAAAACGATTGCTTGCTAATGGCAGTTATCTGGATCACTACCAAAATCAAATCATTTTTAAGTTGGGCCATTACCAACATCTCCTGAAAATTTCAGCAAAATCTGTCCAGTAGTTTTTGCTTAACCTAACAGACAAACATACAAACACCAGCAAAAACATAAGCTTCTTGGCAAAGGTAAAAAACAAGGACAAGGCAAGAGTGCTTGGTAATAATGTGCAAAGCAGTTGGCCCACGCCTCATCCACATCTGCAGGTCCATTTGTCAGCCTTACACACACCACAATCCAGCAGTTTCTACTCTATATTTGAATACTGTTTGAGCTCAGCAGTAAAATTTTGAACTGGAACTGTAAATTAACTGTTCAAGTAAAAACACAATTTTAGTCTAGTTATTGATGATGGAATTTCACAACAATTCAGTTGATGAAATCTAAATAAAATGAATGAAATTAACTAAAATATGAGGTGCAAAGGGTAAGACATTTTTATGTTTCCTTGAATTTCTGAAGTCATTTTAAACACTTGGATAAAATTAAACATCTAATAACCCTTTATTGCATACAAGTAAAGACTGACTATACAAACTGATCAAAATCTTAAGACCAGTTGAAAAATTGCTAGAATTTACCTTTGTCACATTTGGATCTTCAAGAGTTTTTAAATAGAGCTACAATATGCAAAAGTAAGAAGGGAAAGTGTGACAAAAAGCACTTTGAAAAAGTAATTTATTGAAAACAGCAAGTAAACTGAAATAGGCTGTTTATCAGCTGATCAAAAGTTTAAGACCACAGGCTATTAAAGCCAAAATCTGCTCAAAATGTTCATTTTCTGTCAGGCATTCACAAGGTCATGCCCTCCTCATGGCTAAAGCTAAGAAGCTTTCTCCTCTTGAACGTGGTCGGATCATCGAGCAGCATAAGCAAGGCCTCTCGCTGTGTGCCATTGTTGCTGAGGTTGGACGCAGTAAGACAGTCATTCTAAATTTTTGAAAGATCCTAAGCATTAGGGAACAAAAAAGTCAAGTGGTAGACCCAAAAAAATTACACCTGCGCTGAGCCGGAGGATCCGATTGGCTGTCTGTCAAGACACAGGGCGGTCCTCAACCCAAATTAAGGCCCTCACTGGTGCCGACTGCAGCACAATAACCATCAGACAGCATCTGCGGGAAAAGGGTTTCTAAAACAAAAAACTAATTCAAAGACCCCGTCTCCTTCAACTAGGGATGGGAATTGATAAGATTTTATCAATACCAATGCTGTTAACGATCCTGCTAATTGATCCAATTCTATAACGATTCCCTTATCGATTCCTGCAGATTTTGCGAGTGGGCAAATGTTGGTTTGATTTTCAGTGGCAACAATGTAAAACACGTCACAGCATAGATATCTGCTTCTGCAAGTTGCTGGTGTTTCCACTCACTTAAGGTTGTGCAGTAGGTGCAATGAAAATTAAGCCACAATTCTGATGCTTCTGAACCCTGTCAGTGGAAAGAATTGATAAGGGAATTGATAAGCAAAAAGATTAATGATATCGATTCTTTGATGGAGCTGTTAACGATTCTCAACTGGAATTGGTTTTCGGTTCCCATCCCTACCTTCAACCCCACAAAACTGCCTGTTTAGACTTTGCCAGGGAGCATACTCTACTCCGTAGTCCGGATGAATAACAGTCTGTCTAGGGTACCATCACACGTGCACACACCGCTGATTGATCACCTTTTTTTACTTCCACATCGCGCAACAAGCTTTGTGGTAGTGTGAAAAGAGGCTGTCGCATCGTGGGAGGCTTAGCCCCGCCCCAACGCAGCTGTACATTGACTTTGCATGGAGAGTGATCGCAGAGGTAGTACAAGTAGCGTCCGGTGTGTACGCACCTTTAGTGTGTATGTAAAAAAAAAAAAAAAAAAATTATGTATTTTTTTTTTTTTAAAGAAAAGTAGCAGGCGTAGTCAATTTAGCACTGCTTGGTGCAATGTTTTCAACAACTCTGCATTCATTCTAGTGGTCTGCTTACCACTGCAAGCCAATGGACTTAAACTGACGATGATGTCACAGTGGTAGGTCCTTTTGGGTGGCCAAGGAATTAGCAGTTCAATTACTAAGTTGTCTTTCACACCTTGCTTTATATTTGTTGCATTCAATATCCAATAAAAAGCTGCCATTTCATTTTTTTCTTCTCCTTCTGAGGACAGACCGGATGAGGCTTAAGACCTGACCTCAGGTAATCTGGCTTTGTAGAGTCTTGTTCTTTTTCAGGCTTATCCCAAGAAATCCAGAACAAAGTCTCTGTGTAATTTACTATCTGTTTGAGCCTCATGAGGAACAGATAAGTGCTGGTTAATCTAGGTGAAGCTTAATGAGTCCATAAAATGACAGCCTTTACATTGCTGAATTAAAAGTTACATGAACGGACATCTTGGTTAGAAGTTGTTTATACTTTGCCGCTGGCTACATCATAATTATCAAGAAATTGGCCTCAGTTCCCAGAGGCATACATCACCATTCCGACGATGATAGATGATGATCACAGAGGTTCTAAGATGGGATGGAAACCAGGAAGGAGAAATGATAGAGCCCCATTAAAGTAGGCTGGGAAACAGTGAAATTTAATATGGTGGTAGGGGTAGATGATTTAATAATCCACTATATGAATTCTAAAAGACAGGTCATGAAAGACAGGAAGAGTGGAAAAAGTAATAGGATACTCTGAGTAAGAGTGTGAGTGAAGATGCGTGTTTGGAGGTTTTGGAGGGGAAGCTTGTCAATTTACTGGCACCAGCAGTGATGAATGGGCTCACATCTCAGCATGGAGTAAAGAGCAGGAGATAAATGGATGTGGAGCTTAAAAGGTGGGCTCTGCTGCAGGCTGCGTGTTGAGTGAAAACCGAGGAGTTAAATATATCATGAGGGTAAAAAGGGTCAGATGAGTGGGGTAAAAACGACTAACAGCTGTCTGTTGCTTGTTTATGGACACTGGCTCAGCCTAAAGGGCAAAGGAGAGTGACATCGATCTGTGTTCGCATTAGCATGGTAGCCTGAGAGCACTCAGACGCTGCAATCAGAGACACAGTCAATGACGTGGCCTCTCGGTGCTTCTTTACCTGTGTCTTAACAATAAAGGGACTTATTATCACCATCTAAACAAAACATCATTAAAAAGACAGGCTTTTTAACATTGATAACATTCTATCATCGTATTTACAAATCATTACAAAGCTAAATGTACGGCTGGGTTTAAAATACCTAATCACAATGTATATAAGCTGATTGATGAGACACTATACATTTCTCATCCAATACAAGTATCTTTCTGTGTGGAATATACAGACAGTTTTCATGATGACTCAAGTATAAACTTAATAAATAAATCTATTAAAACTCAATATCTAGATCTGTTGAAGTCAAATTCTTCAATAATTGGAAAATCAATGTTATATTCTGAAAAAAATCCTTTAGCATTAACGATTGTAAGAATACACTGTTTTTTTTTATGTATATTTTTGGGCATTTTGTGCCTTTATTGATAGGAGAGAGACAGTGGATAGGCCCGTGAAAGGGGGAGAGAGAGTAGGGGAAGACACTCTGCAAACTGGTCACAGGCGGGATTCGAACCTGGACTGGCAGAAGCATGTACATGGGGTGATAAGCACTACGCCAAACCAGCACCCCAAGAATACACTGTTTAAATGAAATAAAGGTATCTAATATAATGGTCTTTTCATAGTTTTTACTTTTTGTCTCAAATATGAATAAATCATATATTTATGACTTTGTTTATAACATCGTTGACCATTTTTTATAACTTAATCTACAAGCTTGAAGTTCTTAAACTTTTATCATAAACAATTACTGTCATTTCATTAGTATCATTCTTTAAACTTCTAAGTTACAAAGCCTTTTTGAGAGAATGTCACATATTTATGACCATTTTTTTTCCATATAATGAAGTATTATCTCAAAACTTTATCTTTTTATCTCATAATTTCAAATTTTGGAATATACCTTTTTATATTTTATAATTTTATTTTTCTCAGGGACGTCAAACATATTGCATAATTTCACAAGAGACAGAATGCATATAAGTACATATTGGATGTATAAATCAAAGAGTAATTGAAACATCCTTCTACAATATCCAAAACCAGTGAAGTTGGCACGTTGTGTAAATTGTAAATAAAAACAGAATACAATGATTTCCAAATCCCTTTCAACTTATATTCAATTGAATACGCAGCAAAGACAAGATACTTAACGTTCGAACTGGTAAACTGTGTTATTTTTTGCAAATATTAGCTCATTTGGAATTTGATGCCTGCAACATGTTTCAAAAAAGCTGGCACAAGTGGTAAAAAAGACTGAGAAAGTTGAGGAATGCTCATCAAACACTTATTTGGAACATCCCACAGGTGAACAGGCTAATTGGGAACAGGGGGGTGCCATGATTGGGTATAAAAGCAGCTTCCCTGAAATGCTCAGTCATTCACAAACAAGCATGGGGCGAGGGTCACCACTTTGTGAACAAATGTGTGAGCAAATTGTCCAACAGTTTAAGAACAACATCTCTCAACCAGCTATTGCAAGGAATTTATGTCATCTACGGTCCGTAATATCATCAAAAGGTTCAGAGAATCTGGAGAAATTACTGCACGTAAGCGGCAAGGCCAAAAACCAACATTGAATGCCCGTGATTTTCGATCCCTCAGGCGGTACTGCATCAAAAACCGACATCACTGTGTAAAGGAAATCACCACATGGGCTCAGGAACACTTCAGAAAACCACTGTCAGTAACTACAGTTCCTCACTACATCTGTAAGTGCAAGTTAAAACTCTACTATGCAAAGCCAAAGCCATTTATCAACAACACCCAGAAACGCCGCCGGCTTCGCTGGACCCGAGCTCATCTAAGATGGACTGATGCAAAGTGGAAAAGTGTTCTGTGGTCTGACCAGTCCACATTTCAAATTGTTTTTGGAAACTGCGGTCGTCGTGTCCTCCGGACCAAAGAGGAAAAGAACCAGCCGGACTGTTATAAGTGCAAAGTTCAAAAGCCAGCACCTGTGATGGTATGGGGGTGTATTGGTGCCCAAGGCATGGGTAACTTACACATCTGTGAAGGCACCATTAATGCTGAAAGGTACATACAGGTTTTGGAGCAACATACGTTGCCATCCAAGCAACGTCTTTTTCATGGACGCCCCTGCTTATTTCAGCAAGACAATGCCAAGCCACATTCTGCACGTGTTACAACAGCGTGGCTTTGTAGTAAAAGAGTGCGGGTACTAGACTGGCCTGCTGTAGTCCAGACCTGTCCCCCATTGAAAATGTGTGGTGCATTATGAAGCGTAAAATACAACAACGGAGACCCCGGACTGTTGAACAACTTAAGCTGTACATCAAGCAAGAATGGGAAAGAATTCCACCCGAAAAGCTTCAAAAATTGGTCTCCTCAGTTCCCAAATGTTTACTGAGTGTTGTTAAAAGGAAAGGCGATGTAACACAGTGGTAAAAATGCCCCTGTGCCAACTTTTTTGCAACGTGTTGAAACATTAAATTCTAAGTTGATGATTATTTGCAAAAGAAAATAAAGTTTCTCAGTTCGAACATTAAATATCTTGTCTTTGCAGTGTATTCAATTGAATATAAGTTGAAAAGGATTTGCAAATCATTGTATTGTGTTTTTATTTACAATTTACACAACGTGCCAACTTCACTGGTTTTGGGTATTGTATGTCTCAACAGTATCTTCTTCAGCTAGTATTCTTCCTTACATTTTAGCTTTTTTATTTTATTGAATCTAAAACAGGTTCATACCTTTCAAACTAATACTGAAACTTTTCTTTTCATTATGACTATTAACCTCTTAATTTTAACTCTACATAATATTGGCATCTTTTATGCACGTTACATTTGTCTTCTTTAAAGGGATGACAGATAAATCACAATTTGTATATTTGTTAAATAATTAGAACTTTGTTTAACACTACTGACTTTAACTCTTGTACTTTTAAATATTTTCCTAGTGTGGTAAACTTTTTTTAACATGATGGTTTCTCGTAATACCATTTTATCACATAATTTGACAAACTAATAATTATGAAGTTCTCCTCAAAACTTTAGCTTCCTTATTTCATTTGTTAAAAAGAACCCCTAATATTTGATTGTTTGTTTTTTTTCCCTTGTCAAACTACAACAAATTTAATCCCTGAAATTCATTGTTATTGTCAAAATTTAGTACATATTTATTAGTTATCCACTAACTTTTTCTTAATAAATGCACCATTTAATTTATTGGTTTCGACTTCTATCTTACAACTATGATTTGTTGCCTCATAAATTTGAAAATTAATCCCATTTCTATGAATTTCTTTTTGCAAATTTAAACAATTTACTTTTACATTCTGATCAATTGTCTCATAATATTGATGATGTCTTTTAATAAAGTACATAAATTTGTACCCATCAAAGTTGATGTTTCTCTAACAACTATGAATTTTAGTCTTAAATTAGACATTTAATTCCACAATTTTGTCTTTTACTTTGATAACCATGGCTTTCTTTACCAAATTTTTGCTTTAATTTTTTATATCCGGAGTTGGACCGGTTTCATAAATTTGCCTTTTTTGTATAGTTTTGAACAGTTTTTCATGACTATGTTGATTAAAATATCCTTAATGTGTTTTTTTCAATCCATAATTATGATTAGAGATTTTTTTTGTCATTGATCAACCTTAATTTTTCTTCAGTGGCACATAAAGGCCTCTATATAAATCAGCCTGATAAAGCACCATGAGCATCAATACAATGCACCCAGTATTTTGCGTATTTGTTTTCTTGGCAATACGTTCAGGATTGCAGAAAAATACTCTCCAAATATCAGTTTATTAAGGTCATATGAAAGTCCTTCACCCTTGTATGCCACGTTTCAAAAAGGCAATGCCACATAAAACCAAGAATCCCGTAGGTTCAGTCAGTGAGTCAGGCTTAAATGAAGTCCATGTTTGGTGTTGCTTGCCGACTCTCAAAGTTCTTCTAATGACTCAGACGTTAAAAATAGGAGGAACCTTTATACAAAAAATGACACTTCGAGATATGGCAGCAGGCCCTTAATTACCCAGGCAGCTTCACTGTTTTGCAAGTTTATCTATCCCATTTCCTGACAGCTGCTTTGCTTCGAAATATGAGCAACAGAAAATCTTTGTCATATTATATATTCTGCTTTTGCTCTTTCTGAAGTTGTCGACCAAACACTTTTCCTCCCTTTGTGGGTTTTCTTGACCACATATTCAGAACAAAAATGTCCGATAAACCAAACAAGGTTAAATTAAATCTATGTTCCTCATATCAGCAGATATTATTTCACCCCTAAGCCTTATTACAACACTTTATGGTTTTGCCTACATTCTCCTGTGCTGGATGGGGAGGCTTTATGAGGATAGGAGCAGCGATGGCGCTGATATTCAAAGCAGATCCCTCAAAGGAAATAAATGGAGAAAAAAGGAGTGTGGCGCTTGTAGCCTCTCTGTGAGTCAGTCAGAAATCAGTCTTTAATCTCCCACAGGTACCACGCACCTTTGGGAGCAGTTCACATGGTGTCCTCATGAAGGTCAGGGAGACATACATGCTGGCGCTCTTACACATGGGCTGTGTGGGGATCTGTAGTCCAGTCCAATTTGTTTGAACATCCCCTCAGAGGAACTTCAAACCCAGACGATATTTGATCTTAGGCTCCTTTATCTTTGTATTTTAAGGGTTCTTCTTGGTCTAACTTGCAGATGTCTTCATCTCTTTTGTAAACATGCATACGCCTAGGCCTGTCACGATAATCAATAAATCAATCAACCGAACGATAAATAAAAACGTCCTTGGTAAGTTAGCCGGCCTCGATAAACTGACACGTGCATGCGTGTTTGTTTTCCTCCTCTCTTTCTACCAAAGAGGCTAAATGAGAAGATGGCTCACTCTGTCCATCTTTCTTAACACCGGGGTGCGTTGGTTCTAAAGTTCTGAAGTGAGCAACGCAAGGAGTAATGAGGAAACAAATGCCAATATGAATGATGGCACGAAAGATACGGTTCTTAAGCCAGCTGTGGGAATATTTGACTTTAAACAGAATGATGTGAGCCCATGAACACCGACAAGAGGATATGTCGCATTTGTTTGAAAGTAGTGGCGACAAAGAAGAAGATGTGGAGGTGCAGCGAAGCCTCACTCCTGACAGTCAGCGCTTACTGAGGCGTTGCTTGGCAAAGTTAATATAAATAAAGTAGCGCGAAATGGTGTGCTCACAGTTCCGGAACTGTATAAACTCTCTTTTATTTATTGTTTTTATTGGTGTGTATGTTTTTATTGGAGTTTCATTTTTTTCTTTACAGAGACAGGGTCCATTTTTTATTGGTATTGATTAGTATATATTAGTAATATATTAGTGACATATATTATAATTACATTAATGAAAAAAAAAAAATCAAAATAGTACTGACAATAATATCGTTTATCGTCAATAATTTTTTGGACAATTATCGTCCAGCAAAATTTGTTATCGTGACAGGCCTACATATGTCCACATAACTCCTCTGTATCAAATAACAAACATCCACGTACACAACAGATAAACAAACCATAAACAGCTCTCAGAAAGAGCTTTTCCTTGCATTAAAATTCTGTGGGTTGTTGCTGGTATTTGGGAGAGGGGAGCTTCAACTGGCAGGGGTTTATCAAAACTATTGATTTAGCATTTCCTCCCATGTTCTGTAAGAGGCAGACAGCGGGGGCGAAGCTGAAGGTCCTGCAGAACTGCATGAGGCTTTCTAAAGGACGCCTCTAATGCATGTTCCCCATTGATCTGCCCGCTAAATGTGATGTCCGGGCTCCAAAGGTCTGATATGTGCTCCCGTACAGGACTTAGCAGGATGCACTAACTAGTAATGTTTTCTGCTGATCGATTGCTCCATCCGTTGGTCTCTCCGTCTGTTCACTGACTTTATTGTTTATTTCTTGAAGGGCGTGTTTGGGTCCATTTTTTCCATTGGGGTAAGAGAAATGGGCAGTCAAATGAATAAACACCAAAGCCATGACATGTGAACATGAGCCAAAATACAAAGTTCTTAAACTGAAATGTTCAAGCTAGTTGTCTTAAGGCTTGATATGAACGGTTCAAGGAAGGTCGAAAGGTTTGGCATTTTTGTTTAATTGATAATCACGGTGTATCAATGATTTCAAATCATTTTGGTGGTTTTAATAATGCCAGATAAGATGTGTTTCTGTTCAACCCTATGTGAACTGCAAAACTCTATGGTTCCATGGGGGCTATTTGTATGAAATAAGGATGCACCGAATATTCAGTAGCTAAATATATTTGGCCAACATTCAATAAACAATTACTTTATTTAAAACATGTCTAATAAAATTATTCTAAGCTATTTATGGACTATTCAAAAGGACAATAACTCATTTGTTGCAGGTTAATCCACTTCAATGCACTTAAATTTCTTTTTTAATGCATGTTTTGTTTCATTTGAAGGCCTAATATGAATGAAAAACTTTGTTGTGCTTTTTTTGAAAGCAAAGGCTAATGGAATATTTAAAAATGTCATAACATTCAATAAACAATTACTTTATTTAAAAACATGTCTAAAAAATTATTCTAAGCTATTTATGGACTATTAAAAAATATAGTGAACTACTAAGCCTCCGCATTGGATATTCGGTATTCAGCCAAGCGTTTATATTTTATTCAGCTTCGGCCACAAATTTTCATTTCTAGTATAAAATGTTACATTTCTTAAAACTTTCCACGGTAAGTTTACCTGGGAAATTTCAGACAAAATCCACTTTGGAAAACTTGCATGTGGATTTTGGGAATTTATCAGGATTAACTGGAAATCAGGGGATTTTTAAACAAACTGTATCATATCAGAACATAACTATAAACATTTTGTTTTGTTAAAGGCAGACATCCATGCGAATAATACAGTTAAAAAACTACATTTCAAAAGGTTATCTTGCAAGTAAAACTTTATAATATATTAATCATTGTCACTGAACAATCAATTTTCACTTCTCTTTTCATAGGACTCAAATGTGAGGCCTCAATAGTCCAGGGTTTTAGAATTCATTTGTGCACGTGATGCAGAAGCACAGTGCACATAGGGGGCGTGGCCTCAGTGCCCCTGCAGTAAGCAGTGTGGTATGTTCATGTGCCTGAGCGATAGCATTAATATTATCAAGTTTACTTGAATTAAATCTGGTTGTTGAAGTTACAATTATGATAAATCAGATTTTCCTTCGCTATATTTAAAATCCCTGTTAAGTGCCAAGCTTCAGTTTTTTAAATTCCAAGTTTATTCCAATAAATTACCATTGATTGTCATGGACAGTTCCAACATTTAAATGCTGGACTTTTTCATCCCTAATCCAAATTACTCCCATTAACCCGCAGAGGTCATTTAAGGCAAATGAATGACACAAATATGTGGTTCTAAATATTGTGAATATAGTATATCTGAAAGAAAAAAACTGAAGTGAAGATTAACTCATTCAAGATATTCCTTGAATTGGGATCAATGGTGTAAAAAAGATCAGCACTGAAAAATACATTGTGAACCCATTTTTTGCCATTTCCCAGCAATATTAAAGGATAAGTTCGGTTTCTACAGCTTTCACATTGTTTATAGAAAGAAGTAGAACAATATACTCAACCAGAAGGCTTTCCTGATCCAAACAGTGCTGTAAGGACACCCATCATATCCAAAGTTCTCCTCCACAACATCTTCATCTGATAATCGTCCATTTTGCACAAAACTGGAAGAAGAAAGTTGTTGTGTTGCCGGCGGTCTTCCCCTGAAACAGTGAGCCGTACTGTGCATGCACGGAGGCAAACCTTCTTCTTCTTCAGTTCAGAGGTCAGTACAGCCACAAAGACATGTCCGGAGTGACACAGACTGTCTTGGAGGAGTAGCACGAGCGGACCATGATGAAATATTGATGAAACTAATGAGTTTTTGGACGATTAAGGCAGTTTTAGGAGCGGTGATATACATGCCTCGTGTGCTACCATTATACGGATGTCTGTCGCTCGATTTTGGATCTAAATATCTCCCGAAGCACTGTTTGGATCAGGAAAGCCTTCTGGGTGAGTATATGGTTCTACTTCATTCTATAAATAATGTGAAAGCTGTAGAAACTGAACTTATCCTTTGAGGTAAAAAAAGACCTGCCTGATATGATGTGTGGACTCTAATCTTTGCTGCAGTGGCACAAACAGATTCCAATATTACTTGGCTTTAATAGGATAATCACAGTTTGTGACTCTGTTTTTGTGACAGTCATGTTGTTTCTTCACAGACAAAAATAAGACATATCCTGGATCTCTATTCAGCTCAAAAATACCACGATATGATTTTTGTTCCATTTGGGTAAGAGAGAATTATCCTTGAAGGTGTATGTGTGTGTACAGCAGAAAAAACCTCAAAACCACCACTCTAATCCAATTTTGGTCACTTAAGGCTCCAGAAAACCAGTTTGGCAGTAGCTGAAATGCCAAACTAAGGGCTTAAAAAGCCATTTCTCTAACCAAGGGCTCCTGTCACGGTAGCTTTGTCTTTGATATACAGGCCAAAAAGTTTAAAACTCACTAAGACAGCTGTGTCCATAGTGCACCATGAAGTCAGCCCCGAGAGCTCTGGCGGTGAAATCATCCACGCAGCAGGCCCCGTAGGTCACGTCCCCCATCACAATGGTATCCGCCTCTGTGAACCTACAATGCACAGAAACACATACACAGAGTGTAATCAGCACTGTCACAAACTGCCCTGTCCTTCTAGCCACAGGATCGATGCACAAAAGCATGCCAGGCACAGTGTGATTATGAGAGAGCTGAATAAGATCAATGCCCATCCACTTGCTGCAGATAGAGTACACTATATAGTATCTGACAGCGATGTCAGTCAATGACTGACTCACAGCCTATCAGGATGACACCATGTTATTCTTTGGCTCCTCACGACCTGCAGCCAAAGGCCTCGGTGTTGCTCGAGTGTTGCACAAGCTGTCTGGCAGTTAAAGCTCTGCCAAGCGAGGGTTAATGGGTCAGCAGTCAGTCCAGCCTCAGACCAGAGGCCGCTCTATCTTTGGTTTGGATTCACAACAGCATCTGCCTGGAAACAGCAGAAAAACCTCCTCAGCAACAGTTTGTATCTGCAGCGTTAGAATCAACCATTCAGGCTGGGCAAAATAAGTCAAAAGAGTGGAGCTCAGACTAATTGGGCCAATTGCCCCACTTTGTGCCTTAAATAGAATTAAAAAATCATGGCCTTGTTGAACAGAAATCCACCAAATTACAGAAGCATCTGCGGACCCAGATCTGTTAGAATGAATTGCCAAGGCAAAGAAAACAAGCGCTTCCCTTTATTGCCCTTTACAGGCGAATAAAATGCTAAATAAACCCATAAAGGCTAAGTGAAATGAATAAAGTCTTGGAGTAACAGGGAAGAAGTGCAAATGAACAGAAGCTCGAGGCATTGCAGGGGAGGGAAGACGGGGAGACGAGGGGGTGGTTGCAAATGTTAGTTGTTGCCAGGTATTTGTGGCAGTATTCTGACAGATTTAGGCTAAACATAAGGGGGAGAATAGAGATGAGACAGAGGGCTTGGGGAGAAGAGGGAAAGTGATAAACAGACATGGCTGCACACAGAACAGCATCAACAGCGACCAACGCGTTTCCAAGTAATGTGTCTCCTGCTGCCCAATCTTTCAACCCTGCATCCACTCGGTTTATTTCTCGCTCGCCTCCTCGCAAGGGGCTGCACACAAAGTTTCTGTTTAGTCTTTCCCTCCTCATTTTCTCTGATGAAATCTCTGGTTTGCACACTCTGGGCGCCTCATCATCGTCCACTCGGTTTTCTGTGTTGTCTCTCCCTATTTCCCTGCCTCCTTCTGCTCTAATGGCTGCTCTCGAGTGAGGGGCAGCGCAGGCCAGCTGAGCCCAAGAAGACACACACACAGGGCGACTGATCTGGTGAATAAACATTTGTCTTTGGAGATTCTAATCATTATCCTCTCTCCTGACAAGGTGTTAAGCTTGAGAGAGAGTGTCTCTGCGTACTATTTACATGTGAATTCACTTGGGATGCAATGATACAGTAGGGCTGTCACCTTGTAACCTGACAAGCCAGATGGACAGCTCCATATATCTGCCACAGAAATATTTCACTAGTCCATCTGGGTAGGAGCCCTTTGAATTTGTTTTCACGAACGTTTAAAAAAAAACACAAGCTTGTGATTGGATAATCGTTCTGCCCGTCACATTCATCACAGACCAATCCACATCAAGCAGGGTTGCCTCCTATAACAAAGCAATGTTTTCATTGAATTTGTCATTATTTTATTTTTCTTTTATATATACATTTTATTGTATTATTTTGTTTATATTGGTTGCTGATGCTGCTCAGTGATTTTTGAAGACTGTATGATGCAAAATGTGCCTGTTTGTTACTTGAAATGGCTGAATAAGAATTGAAAAAAAAAGTAGCATACATAGCCGCTAACTTAGCTGCTAACAGCTAACGGCCTTATACTATCGTCTTACACTAAATTGTACCACACAGATGATTCATTTAACATTTTTATGTGACATGAACCTCGTCAAAGACAATCCCTTCAAGTAAACTTCTGAGGAGGGCAGAATTCGGCAAGTTTTACTAAGTATCTATGAGGACAACAGGCTAATCGGCATGTCCATTCTCAACTTCCGGTTTTCAACTTCCGGTTGTCGTCACGTTCGGATTCGACAGCTCCCGCCTCTCTTCCCCGATTGGGCCGTTAAGAATTCAGCCGCGTGAATCCGTTGGACAACGGAGGCTGGCAAGACGGAGCTGCAGGATTTCAGAATCAGGCAGGTCTGTCTGCTCTGCAAGGCTAGTCACCTTGTACTTGATATTCAAATATCTGTTTAAACTTGGGTCAAAAATGTTCACTTGAACAGTAAATGCACATTTGTCCTGGAAATATACAGAGTAGCAGCACATTTGGGAACCTGGAGCAGTGGCCAACCCAATTCAACAGAGGGTGCTCGGAGCATAAACCAACCATCGATTGCTCTCAACAACAAGAAAGTACACCGCGAGGAAATGGAGGGTGGGCAAAGCCACTCTGAGTGGATTGTAACAACATAAAAAATATCTGAGGAGCAGAAAGTGGAAGCACTTTAAGCTCCACATCACTGATGGTGAAATAAAAAACAATGGTGGAGCTGTTCGTTGCTTATGTGCAAAGCAGCTGGCCCACTTTTCATCCACAACAAATCAGTGGACCCATTTGTCAGCCTTCCATCCATTGCATTCTAGCAGTTCTACATGAAATGCTGACCACATCCTCTGTAGCAGGCTGCAGGCCTCAAGGCCAGAGGAGTGTAAAAAAAGCCATCAAAAGATCACAAGCTTCATATCCAAGGATATGTGGCCCACTGGTTTGACCTACCCACCGATAATCCATTACCTGTACCACTATCCCTCCTGGGACTGGAGCCTATCCTAGCTAATGTTGGGCGAGAGGCAGCCTGAACCTTTTGCCAGCCAATCACAGGGCCACACAGAGTGGAAATCATGCTCATACTTAAGTTTTTAGTCTGTGGGAGGAAGTCAGAGTGCCCAGAGAACTCACACATGCACAGGGAAGCACACACACTCCTTGTTGCCCACCATGCCGCTCCATTCAAATTATAGTCACGAGAAAGTTACAGCCCCAGTGCAGTTTAATTCATAACTTGTGTGTTTTTTTTAGTCATGGTCTCAGTTCAGTTCAGTTTTGTTCACCTAAACATTATGGATTGTTCTGGGTTTTTTGGATTTTGTCAAAGGGTAATGAAGAGAAACTACAAATTTTATTCTGAAATCGTTTTTTGTAGGATATTTTCAAGCAAAAAACAACAAACAGTTGTTTGTATATTTCATGATAGACAATAAGTTATGAAGCACAAATTTGAGACTTGATGTCCCCAAATCTTTATAGCGAGCAACCATTATATACATTTTCTGCACTGCTTAAAAAATAATCAAGATTACTGGATTTTTGCTTATATATACTACCAATACTGATTATTTTCATCAAGAACATAATAATTTTTCTTCACAAGAATTACAGGGTTGAAAGTGATGGCCCATGTGGAAGTGCGAAATGCTGCAGTTCCTGGAGTGTCCACTTGAGGCTCTCTGCAAGAATCATAAACCTCTTCACAGCCTTGTGCAGAAAATAATTGGGTTGAAAAAAATCAATACATCTATGTGCTTTTACTGTAGGGGTGTTGAATTTTCTTTGGCTTGCTCCCATTTTTATATTCATTGTGGATTTCTGGTCAATGATAGTCTGACTCACATGACTGAAAATCTACACAAACATTCTATTTTAATTCTAATTCAGTTGATGTTAAGTCCCACCTATATATGGGGGAGTAGGTTGAGCTGAAGTTTGGTTGAGAGGTATACGCTTCAGTAGATTCTTTATACTGCATCTTTGACATCCAAAAGCCTGCGTTGATAATTAAATGACTGATAACACATGGTTTCACTCAATTCTATCAACAGTCTGTGTTAAATAAGTGTAAAACAAATAGGTACATTGGAAGAGTAGGTACTCAAGCTTAAATTTGATGAGGTACAAGGCGCTGAACATGCAAGCAGTGCTTTGGCATCTTCACATCACTGCAAGGGATTACACACTTCTGTAAAACGACATCAAACAGCACCATATAATCCACAGAGAAACTTGCAAACACACACATTCTTCTTCCTCTTCTTCTTTTTCTTCCTCTTATGGTGATGATTTCCATTTTGCCAAGAATCTAATTAGCAGGGAAAGCTGGTTAAACTAAATTCAGAGGTGCACGCCGGACTGTGGGTACTGTATGGTTTGCAATTATAATTAAAATTCTTGTATCCTTAGTTTTGCAGTCAACAGCAGAAACCAGGAAGGTTACTGCAGTGCACTGGAGAAAGTAGAAAAAGTTTGAAGTTCGGAGGAGTTCAGTACTGGTTTGCTCACTTGCTGCAGCCCCATTGTTCTCTCACTGCAGTCCGTTGACTTTATTTAGAGTCGCATAAAGGTGCATCAACCTTTCAGCTAAAAATACACATACCCCCCTAAGTACTTCGAGCCCTCCCAGGAATCACTGCAGACCATGCAGAACTATCTGCAATTCAAAACACAGCACTACAGAAGATTATTGTATCTAATCAGCCATCTATCTGCCAGTAGCACCATTATCATGTTATCTTCATCGGCAGTGAAATGCATATTATTTCCAGAGTGACTACACAAAAATTTCATGGTAATAATTGCTAAGAATGCGATTAAGAGGCCCCATAAGATATGTGATACCGCAGGGATATGGGCAGAGTAATTACTGGGCAATGTATAGTCCTGTATCCCTCAGGGAAGAGGGGGGAGAGGGGGAATGAAAAGCGTCTCAGTGTTAATCAAATCCCATTTAAACATGCACTATATCTCACACAGGACATGCTATACGACTGGTGAGTACTACACAGCCCCAACGTCCCCCTCATTTCCATTTCCTCCTCTACATCTCCTCAAACTCTCCTTTCCGACACTCTGGTATCAGTCGTTTTCCTGTTTCCTTCTGGATATCAGCACCGGTTTTCCCTCATCTCAGGGCACTCACACTGTTCAGCCATTCCAACTGAAATGTCATTAAGATCTAATTAAGATGTCAGGGAAGTTTGTGAGCTCCATAACGGCCCGTGTTAATTAGGTCTTTAGCATACAGCTCAATATGTGTGAGAAATTGCCAACTGATCGGAATCTTTGTTATAAAAACCAAAGCGTCGGTGTGTGTGTGTGTGTGTGTGTGTGTGTGTGTGCTGCAAACAGGAGCGTAGGAGCAGACTGATATACTGTACATATCCACACAATGCCAGCATGGGTGCACACGCTTGCACGACTTTGGATCCAATGCCAGCTGATTGTATCGCTGTTTATCAGCAGGTTAAGTAGCTCATATGTTTTATATAAATAGCATCTGACTCCACTCCATTATTGTTCTCTTGGAGGCAGATTAATCTTCCTGCTCCTGTTCTCGGGAGATGATTTACTTTTCTGACTTTGGCAGATATTTCTCCTCATGTCAGCACAAAAGAGGAACTTGTTGGCACTGGTGTTTAACAGCTTTGCTGAAAGAAACAGTGAAAATATTTCACATCTTCTACAGCTTGAACCCTTACACCTGCAAACAGAAGTAGTGCTGAGTGCTACATGAGTGCTAATATTATACTAAGGATTAGACTCAAGTAGTCATCACCTAATATGGGTTCTAAGTTTTCAATTATATATTGTTTATTTAACCTTATCTTTAACCTTAACCTTTATTGATCTCTTTTTCAAAGGAGACACGACCAAGAAAAGCAGCAATACACAGTTTCATCAAACAGTCACTCTGACTCATACAGCACAAATGAAGAAAGAAAACTGTTGTAAGTCATTGATTAAAACGAGGAGATTCTGAAAGTCTGGATCTGAAGTTTTCACTGCAGATTCAAAAACATTCAGAGACACCAAGTTTTGAAACTTAAAGGTGCTGTGAGGAGAATCTATTACCGGCAAAATAAAGACTCTGCTACCCATGAGCACGCACGGCGACTGTCATAATGCTGCATTCCAGTAACCTCAGAACTGGGAGTGACATCATCTCCGACTTATCGGCGTTCCAGTTGAAGTCGGAAAAAAACATGCCGATCTACCAGGCTATAGTTAGCTAATGTTAGCACGCCCTGCGTAGTTGTTCACAAATATCTCATGAAGAATGTGATTACCACTATGGCAGCATTTTTGTAAATATAAGTCTAACAATACTATGTATACAGCTGATCAAGAGCGACACACCCCAGTCAGGAGTCCAAATAAATTGATTTTCACAGGAGCTAAATAACTGTTCACACTGGGGGCATCCATCTTCGATCGTCAATTCTGTGGTGGCAACGTTTCACCGAGTTCCCAGTAGGAAATTCCGACTTTGGGGGACGTTCCAGTTGCAGTTTCCTACTCAGAACTCAGAAATTCCTACTTCTGACTACAACTGGAATGCACCAAAAGACGTGACTGAAGCCAAAGCGTGTGTTTGTTGTGATGCTAATAAATACAGCTCGGACCTTCCTCAGAACTCTGCATTGCTTTACAACTTCTTTTTTCAACAACTTACAGGATGCAAAGCGACAAGGTAATGTATCTCTTTCTAGTTATGTAGCAGTAGTTTTTGATGTGTAACAAGCAATTTTTGGAAAACTTATTATCGTAGTTTTATAGCTGGCTATATATCTCTACTTACAGCCCAGTGCTCTAAGACGTGTAATATAAGTAATAAAATAATATAAATTTGCTCTACTTTTAATTGTCTTGTTCCCGAAGTTGAGTATCCAGACCAGTCCAGTCCAGTCCGACCCGACCAGAAGGCTAAGGAATAGCATTTATAGATAACCTATTTTGATGCTATAAAACTCATCTTAAAGTGTGTATTTCGATCAGGCATATATCTAAAAGTGAGACTTTTTTGTAATCACTTAGAAACTCCACACAGTCCCTCTAACTTTAGTCTGCTGATTATTCCACACAAAAGGCCTCATCTCCTAATTCAGATGGGACTCTGGGAACAACAGACTGCACAAAGCTCAATGATCACTGGTTGTGTAATCCATCCATCCATTATCTATACTGCTTATATTTGGGGTCTCGAGGGCTTGAGCCTATCTCTGCTGTCATTGGGTGAGAGGTGGGGTCCACCCTGAACCGGTCACCAGCTAATCACAGGGCCACGTACAGAGACAGACAACCATCCACACTCACACTCATACCTAAGGGCAAGTTAGAGTCACCAATCAGCCTAACAAGCATGATTTTAGTCTGTGGGGGAAACGAGAGTGCCTGGAAAGAACCCACGCATGCACAAGAAGAACATGCAAGCTTCACACAGAAAGGCCCTGATCAGCACAGGGATACAACCCTCTTGCCATGAGGCACGTGCACTACCTGCTGCACCACCATGATATACGTTTGATACACAGCAAAAACTCAGATCTAAGCAAGTCAGATATATCCAGAACACTGATTCCAAAACTCACTTAACAATAGGGGTATGAATTGGCAAGAGCCTCACGATTCTATACGTATCACGATACTTTGGTCACAATACGATAATATCACAATTTCACAATATTGTGATTTATTGCGATATTCTACAGTAAACTAGGAAAAACCTAGAGACAGTGAATATGTAACTTTTCCATTTTATTGTTTTTGAAATATGTCAAATGCAGCGTTACATACACACTTAACACAGAGTGCATCAAGTCAATTAAACTACTTTTGCAAATAATAATAATAATAATAATAATAATAATAATAATAATAATAATAATAATAATAATAATATCCAACTCTGATAAAATATGAGTTTTTATTATTACAAAAATATCAATACTAAGATTTGAAGTATCGATATCATATCGGGAGTCAAAATATCGCGATATATTGCGATAGCGATATTTTTCCACACCTCTACTTGACAAGTCAAGATAAACATCCTACTTTAAGGACTGAAAGGCAAAACTAAAGCATTGAATTGTTTTTAATGATAAGAAAATATCTGCCAATGAAACAACGAAAGTTTGACTCAGTAAGGTTTAATATCTACTCCGAAAAGAACATTTCATTTTAAGACAGCCTTTAAGTTAATTTTGTCTCACCTTATTGGCAGCCTTATTTCCTTGTTACAAGCAACTCAGGCCTTATTTTTCGTTTGTATATCTTCCAATAAATTCTTTATCCAGACTTGTCAGGAAAATGTGGCTTAGAGTCAGTCTAGCAAGACTTTTTAGTCTTTATTTTAGACGAATACTCTCATCCCAAACAAAGTTTTTGCAGTATAAATACATGGTGTGCACCAAGTAGCCATAACAGAACGAAGACAAGGAAGATGCTGAAAAACTTTTTTTGCACAGGAATGGGTCAGTGGGTTTTTGCTCATGTGGTTTTGGGTGGCATTTATGTTGGCAGGACACTTTAAACCCTTCATCTTTTCAATTATTTAGGAGGAAGTGGACTGACTGAGTTCTGAGCACTGGTGCTTTGCATTCATAAATTTCAAAGATTCAAACCTGGAGGGTCTCAAGTACAATATCAGTCCTTGACTAAAGTATGTGGGTTTGAGAACATCCAGCTCTCACATGGAAAGCCTCTTAAGACAATCTCAGATGCAAGAAGAAACTAAGATTTACACAAATCAATGTTGGTATTGATTTTCTATTTGTTAAAACTCACAAAAATAACACCATTAAACACTTGAAAAGATAATAGCAAAAACAATTAAAGAAAATGATGAGACAAAATAGGAGGAAAAATACTGAGAGGAACAAATCATCCTATTTAAAAGCAAAGTGTTCTTGACACTCTGGGAGGTGTTAAAACAGAACATAATGTGAAGGACACTTGTATTTTCTTAAGTCTCATTGTTCCTTCATTGTTTATTATACTAAAAAATGCAAGTCGTGGTTAATTTTTTAACAATCATCAATTTTAACTGTATTGATAACTAAGTGTTGTTCTGCACTGTGCTGTTGAAATGCACTGGTAAATGTTAAATGTCCTTTTAACATCGTTAAGATAACATCTGTAAGATGACAAAAATATACTTCAATAAAAACATAAGCATCTTAAACTAATTTAGGAGTGTAGATATTGCTGCACAGCAGAGAGATGCTTTTGTTGTATAACAAAACTTTCAATTTAGAGCTGAACATTCTGCTGAATCTTACACCTTTAAATGATTCATAATTTTGTCACTGACTTCTGTTGGGTTGTTAAATGTTTGTATAACTTCTGTAAAAGAAATGCCAGATGAATGCCTTAAAGAAAGAAAAAAAACAGAATGGGGACTTTGGGAGAATTAACTGCTTCAGTTTCCATTTCTGCATGGAATTCAAAAGAAGTGTTAAAAAAACTTTACTGATGTTCAGAGTGCAACAGTCTCTCGAGCAATATTTATACTACTTAAAGGATAACTTCGGTTTCTACAGCTTTCTCATTGTTTATAGAATGAAGTAGAAAAATATACTCACCCAGAAGGCTTTCCTGATCTAAACAGTGCTTCAGGAGATATTTAGATCCAAAATCGAGCAGAGGACATCCGTATAATGGTAGCACACGGGGCATGTATAGCGCCGCTCCTAAAACTGCATTAATTGTCCAAAAACTCGTTAGTTTCATCAATATTTCATCATGGTCCGCTCACGCTACAGTCTATGTTGCTCCAGACATGTTTTGTGGCTGTACTGACCTCTGAACTGAAGAAGAAGAAGGTTTGCCTCCGCGCATGCGCAGTACTCTCTGGAGAGCTGTTCTTCTCTCTGCCCCCGCGTCCTCCTTTCGATGAGCTCCTCATCTGTAAACTCTGGCTCGAAACTGTAATACTCAAAGTTCTCCTCCACATCATCTTCATCCGATTGATATTCGTCCATTTTGCACAAAAGTGGAAGAAGAAAGTCGTTGTGTAGCCAGCGATGTTCCCCTGAAACAATGAGCCGTACTGCGCATGCGTGGAGGCAAGCATTCTTCTTCTTCAGTTCAGAGGTCAGTACAGTCACAAAACATGTCTGGAGCGACACAGACTGTCTTGGAGGAGTAGTGTGAGCGGACCATGATGAAATATTGGTGAAACTAATGAGTTTCTGGACGATTAATCTAGTTTTAGGAGCGGCGCTATACATGCCCCGTGTGCTACCATTATACAGATGTCCACCGCTCGATTTTGGATCTAAATATCTCCCGAAGCACTGTTTGGATCAGGAAAGCCTTCTGGATGAGTATATTGTTCTACTTCATTCTATAAACAATGGGAAAGCTGCAGGAACCGAACTTATCCTTTAACATGCATATATGCTTTTGCTTAGTAAGAGCAGAGACTGTCGACAGCAGTTGATGGCTGAACTTTTCACAGCCACCTGCAGCATCTGCTGGGTTAATACAGCTTTATGCTCTCTTTTTCACATTTGATTCACAGTATTCAGCTAGAACTGGACAAACTGATGAGAGAGTAATTTGTGCAATTTTACACTTTTAAGGTTCGCATCCTAAAGGGTCATTAAGAACATTGCATTTTTTAATAGCCTCTCTGAAACATTTACCATCTGCTATTAATTTATGTAAAGTTATAAAAATGGGAGACCAGCATCTGACTCTGGCGGAGGAGAAGCTCATTTTGCTCGCTCTCCTCTCACAAAGGGAAGTCTGGTTTTTATCTTCAGCCAAAGCTCTTTCTATATCAAATTTGGGTGTGTGGGCTTCATCCAGTGGCTCTAGTACTGAAAATATGCAATTTATTATGTGCCGCCAAACTGCTAAGTATGGCTCACTGTTGATAATAACAGACAGAAGATTTTTCCCAAACCTGCACATATATCTTCCTCTACCCAACGTCAGCCTCATCTTGATTCCATTTGTACAACATGGTACAAGTCACACTCTGTATGTTATTCTGTGTTTCATTTCAGTTAAGTCCCCCCAAATTAGTAAATAGTTTGGTCTAACATCCAGAGACAAAAGAATCAGAGGTATTTGCTGTATGGCTTAAAGCAGGATAGATTATTGGGCTGCTTATGTCTCAACTTTCCCCCTTCCAGGCCAAGGAGGCAAACGTTCAGGAAGTTCAGGATTTTTCCACCAAACGAGCCCTTAAACCACCGTCATTCCCTTTACTTGTGTTTCCTCTTCCTCTTGTTTATTTTTGTGTTTTCTAGTTGTTGCTGTATTAATTCTTCTTTTTTGTTAGATCATGGTTGATCAGATTCCTGGCTGGAAGGATTAGATTCTAGTAATTTTATCCGCTCAAACTCACTGGTCTTTCTTCCCTGACAGCAGGCATCGACAAAACCCTTTGACCGAGAGAAATGGATATTTTCTTTTTTCCTACATGCCTAATTTAAAGATGCTATGAGGAGTTTCTAAGTAATTACAAAAAAGTCTCACTTTTAGATATGTACCTGATCAAAATACACACTTTAAGATGAGTTTTATAGCATCAAAATAGGTTATCTATAAATGCTATTTCTTAGCTTCGCGGTTGGGTCGGACAGGGCTGGACTGGCCTGGATACTCAACTTCGGGAACAAGACAATTAAAACTAGAGCAAATTTATATTATTTGGACACATCTTAGAGCACCGGGCTGTAAGTAGCAATATATATATATATATATACAGTCCCCAAGCAGCACATACCGAGGCTGATGCTTTGTCTCTCCGTGGCTGGTGAGTGCCAATGAGGGGACATGGTCTGGGATGAAGAGAAGCTCAAAACACCGTGAAAAGTGACGGTGATAGCGGGAATGAGAAAGACCGTGGAGCTCTGGTCAAACGACGGAGAAGCCAGGGGTAAAAAGCACAGTCAAGGCAGCAAGAGGCGTTCATGCTTGGCCCGTGAATTACAGTGATGATGATGGATGGGAAAACTAACCACTTTGAAACTATAGCCTTTTTAAATCTTGATAGCAAAATTGAATATTTTCTTGAAAAACTCTGGTGCCTAAAGAGTTAATAAGCCAATTTTATATGCAGGCTTTTGAAAAGAGAGAGTATAAACAGCTGGTTAAAATATATTGCTGAATAAATCCTAAAAACAGACTCACATGTGATGTGTATTTTTCCTGATATAGTCTGGAGGCATCATCATTGTTCATCTTTTTCACTGGTATTAAAAAAGCTAACTAAAGATTGCAAAAATCAGCAATATTGTAGAATCGCAATTTAAATCAAATCGGCACCCAAAAAAATCGCAATAAATCGAATCGGGAGAAAAGTGAATCATCCCAGCCCTAATCCTAAGTTTTCCGAAAATTGCTTGTCACATAGTAAAAGCTACCGCTACATAACTAGAAAGAGATACATTATCTCGTCAGTTTGCATCCTGTAAGTTGTTGAAAAAAGAAGTTGTAAAGCAATGCAGAGTTCTGAGGAAGGTCCGAGCTGCATTCATTAGCATCACAACGGACGCACGCTTTAGTTTGGGTCACGTCTTTGCAACAGTCGCCGCACGTGCTCAGGGGGAGCAGAGTCTTTATGTCGCCAGAAATAGATTCTCCTCATAGCACCTTTAACTGTGTTGCTGTCATATTACTGGCTGATTTGCTATTTGGGTTGATTAACAATGAACAGGTGTACCTAATAAAGTGGCAGCTGAGTGTTTTTCCACATATCAAAATCATCTGATACTAAATGGATCACCCTAGGAGCCTTCTGCATGCCCCTCCTCCCACTGAACAGTACCTAACTGTGATCTCTACCCTCAAAACCGAGTCCAATGCCAGACTTGTGTGGGCTCAGCTGGATTATCTTTTCAGCAGCTCCCGTACCTATTTATTATATAATGAGGAGTGCCAGGAGTTTCCAAAAGATCTGGAGCTCCTCTGATCCAGTTGGCTCTTCTTCAAACAATCGTCTCATCCACTGCTTGAAGCTTGAAATAAAACAGATGTCTCAATAAAATATGTCTTTCAAACAAAGTTACTTCTATATAGGACAGAAATGTCCTTAAGTTTTCATAAGACTGCAATAAATATATGAAAAGCTTGAGCGATCTTGATGGGTCTTTGGTTAAGTGTTGTGCTGACTCTTGACCTTGAGTGCAGTGATTTAGTTCTGAGAACAGTCCCTCTGAGGGGAAGAACATAAAGAAAGATGCTGAGGATAAAGCAGGGAAATACATTTACTTTTTCAGGGGCATTGGTGTATTTAAATAAGACAAATGAAAAGACAAAGCTGTTTAAGCAGCTTCATGAATGCTCTCCATTACACCCACTGACATGAATATATCCGATAAAGATGCAACAAATCATTGATGAAGTTGACAAATGATAGATGCTATTGTTGGGTAGTTGTTAATTATGTCATTCAATGATTTTAGTGAAATGTAGTGGCGTTAAATTCTTTTCTGGAGCAGATTCAATGCAGTGAGTCATCTTACTCCTCTTCTTTTCTTTGTTAGAGCAGCATTTACAAAAAGTCAGGAAAAAATAACAATGTAGGCTCTGTTATCCTTTTTTTCCTCTTGGCATATTTCATCCTCTGCACTGACATCGAAGGAGTTAAACTACCTCACATCTGTCTCCATCCTTTCAGGAGGCACAATGGAGACGGATTTGTCCACTTTAAAGCTGAAGTTGCAGCGCTAAAAGGGCTGAAGTTGTGGCTAATTTCAGAGCTAACCACACATTTTTGCTATTGCTGTCAAAGATCAGGTTTTAGTGATCTCTTAGGCCCAATCCACATGAAGACAAACCGAGGTCTAAACGCATACGTTTTTTGCCGAATCTGGGTATATCATCCATACGAAGACGGCGTTTTGGGGGTCTGTAAATGATCAGTTTTGAAACCAGGTTCCAGAGTGGAAAGATTTTGAAATGCCGTATACGCAGCTCTGTGATTACTGGCTCTCCGCAAGTTTTCAGATACGCTTACGTCATAGTTTCATATCTTCATCGACACGCATGCGCCACACGCGGCAACGATAACAACAATGGCAGCGTACGGTGTAGCATATGTGCTAATGAAGCTAGTGACCCTACAAGCCCTGTTGCAGCAAAATCTCCTTCTTCTCAATCACCACCGAGTTGAACAAACAATTATCGAGGACACATAACGCCACTTTATGATCACTTTATCACAATCTCTGTTTACAACTTTTGCTGCAAGTGTGCATGCCCACTGTTTTTTCGTCTGTTTCCGCTTGTTTTCGTCATATCGTTACAGCGTCCCTAGAGGTCTGGCATGTGTTTTACAGCGCTTTCATCCGTATCGAGTGCACTCATATAGACGCACACATTTTCTGAGACGCCTTCGTCTTTATGACGATCGTTTTTGAAACTGTTCAGCTATTTGTCTTCGTGTGGATGAGGCCTAAGTCACAACCTAACTCACACTCAGTCTCAGCTATCATCATTTGGTTCTCACTCATCCACAGTTTAACAAACTTGTGTGAAATTCTAATTCATTTTGTGGCCTATTGGTAGGAGAGTATAGTCAGCACAGCACAAGTATTAAAGGAGAAGGGACTTTGAAAATGACATTCACAAATCATAAACAACGTGTCTCTTTAAAAGTCAGACCATGCAGTGGTTTTTCTTTCTTACATTGTAGTCTCTCTCCTCTTGTCTTATTCTTCCTACTCTCAAGCTTCTGAATGGTAAAGCACAATAATCATATTAATATATAAACTGTGGTTACCAGGCATCACATTAAAATGAAACCATCCATATGGCATTAGTTAATAGCTGTGTTTAGGCTACAATTAAGGCAAAAGCTGCACATTTTTAGTGTGAAGGAGCATGGTCTCATGTAAAACTTGAAGATCAGATGGACCTGCCAGACTCTTTGTCTGAAATCATGCAGGTCCATCGTGCCAAGCTCCAATCTTCTTTAACTTCACTCAGTGAGGAAGAGGTGGGAGCTGCAGAGGTGACGACAGCAGGAAGTGACTGCATGTTTGTAGACAATGGCGGCTTCTGAAGTGGTCTTCGTGGACGCAGCAATATCTGCAGTTTTATCAGAAATTGACTAAATTTCTTCTTTAAAAGAAAAGCAAAGAACATCATTTAATTTAGCTATCTGCTAACAATTGGGTCTAGCTGCTACGTTATATTGTGGCTTGATATGATGTGATGCGTGTGACTGGCAGACCGATCGTCCAATCACCAGCTGCAGTTATTTTTGAAGGTTATGCCCCTGAAACATTTTCTATGAGCTCTTCTCCAGATGGATAGTTAAATATTTCTGTGGCAGATACATTAAACTGTTCATCTGGCGTGTCTGATTAGTCAAATGTAGGAGGTAAATAATAACAATAATGATAAAAAAACAATACTATTTATCTTTATGTTGCATCATTACTTGATACAATATAATACTATAGTTACAACTTTATTGTAAGACCCAAACACCAATCGACCTAATAACTGATGACTAGTCGATGATAGAAAGTCGTTAGTTGCACCCAGAATGCCTGATGAACAAAGTATTGGGGATCTTTTTGCAAAGTGTGAAGTCATTGTTTAGCTTCTTTTATTTAATTTAAGGAGTGATTACATTATATTTGATATGATTTCATAGTGTATGCTGCTCAGCTCTGAATGAGGCAAAAACTTTGCAATGTTTTCTAACAGTGCTTCACCCTGACATTTACCATGGTAGCCTACAATTCATATAAAACCAAAATATGAGGCAAAGACTCTTCAAAAGAAAAGAGCAACAGACAAAATAAATATGCAGATTTATTGAGAAAATCACAGAGCAGCTGTAAGCGTCACACAAACACAAGTAGCCTTACTAAACTGCCTTTTTGTGCATGTCTGCGTGCACACATCTGAATGATGTGACTGAATGAGTCATTGTGCAGGAGAATATAAACGGGGAGAGGGATTAAGCGGGGCGAAACAGCAGTTTTTTCTGCTCTTGAGAATCTCCTGATTGCCTACGCAAGTGTGCATTCAAAATGACTGTTTTCAAATGAGTATATTCTGAAGTGATTTACCCCGAACGACCCGAGTGAGGTGAATATGTGCGGGAAGGATTAGACAAGAGCAGAGACACTTCTCTTCTTCCAAGAAGAAAAGTCTGCATTGTTACCTCGTCTCCCTGCAGCTTAAGACGAAGGTTCAGCACACTCCACAGCAGGTTGTCTGTCCGTGTGACTGCGAAGCCTGCCAGATTTTTTCATCTAAAGTCTAATAATAGCAGAGAAAGCAGACTAGTCTCAGAGGAAACAAATTGACAAGCGGGTCAGAGAGGTGGGCACCGGTACAGCAGCACTGATGCCCAGTGGGCAGACGGCTTCAAATGAGCATATGTGTCGAGTCTGCATATCCAGTCACACCAAAGGCTGGCGCCATCTCACACACAAGGACAAGGGCTCACCTCAGCCTGTAAACAGAATGCAGGTGTGAATTATTTCTACTGTCTGTTTAGGGCTCATTTTTTATTCCATTACGTTTCATAGAGCAGCCCCCCTGCTGAGACACTGTGTGTGTGCGAGTGGGCTCTGGCACTGGGCGCAGAACGTTGGCCCGGGAAAAGAGGCTTCTCCCAAAAGCGCCTGGGAAGCTTAACAGAGATGAACCGCCAGTATTTCCTCGTTAAACGGGTTAAGTTAAGGTAAATCAGGGGAGAAAGAATCACTAAATAGGAGAAAAAGAGCAGATTAAAGTCCAGTGAAGAAGTAGAAATGTTGAGTGGGAGGAACACAAAAGCATAAATAAATGGAAGGATGTCGACATAAGATCAGAGGTAGAGGTGAAGCTGGTGATTTTAGGTGGTTTTCACTCCTACAGCTTGTTTGCTTTGTTCCAATTTTGTAAAAAGGAAAAAAAAAAACACCAAAAATTAGCATTTTTTCTTTGGATGGTTTAATATTCTCATGGCAGTATTTTGAACCAGGACAAGTCCAGGCTGAGTCCCACTGAAGGCCAGAGCTGCCATTACATTATTACACCAGAGTCTGAGTTTCTATGATTATCAATCACGCTGTGCATTGTGGGAAAAACCAGGCTAAGTTACCCACAAAATAACTTCCTGATTTATTAATTAGGTTAAAAACCCCATGTGAGGGGGTGTTGGTTTGGTGCAGTGGTAACCACCAAGGCACAACCCATATGTATGCTCGGTTCGAGTCCAGCCTGTGGCCTTTTTTGCAGAGTGACCTCCCCTACTCCACCGTCTCTCTCTCTCTTCTCCAATCAATAAAGGCACAAAAATGCACAAAAAAATAATCTTTAATAAAACTCCCACATGAGATTATATGAGCATTTATCATAGTGAGGCACGCCTGAGGATTTAAGTGTGAACAAACTCAGTGCATGAAGAAGAGAGGCTTTAAATGCTCAACACAGACGACACCAGATGGCTTGGTAACTCATT
Source organism: Scarus forsteni (assembly GCA_036419115.1). Lineage (NCBI taxonomy): Eukaryota > Metazoa > Chordata > Actinopteri > Labriformes > Labridae > Scarus > Scarus forsteni. Next base: position 7,778,763 of record JAZDUH010000270.1, read on the forward strand.
ACAACATAACACCTGTAGAAGTGTACGCAGAGAAACTGTCAGAGATTCAGAAAGTAGAGAGCAGCTTTAAAAAGGTCAGTTTCAACTGCTTGAACAAGCTGGACTTGAATATGACGATTGAACAAGTTTCTTGAACTTTAAAAATCAACTCAAATTAAAAATCCAAAGCTCAGCAGCACATTAGCGAGGTACCCTATTCACCTGAGGGTGCAAAACCCAACCATCCACTGCTCTCTTGACCAGAACAACAGCACTCACAATTCAAGAAATTTGAGGATAGGCAAAGCCACTCTGTGGATGAACTTTGGCCTCACACCACCAATGGCAAGATAATAAATAAATACCATCCTGTGTAGTCCAAGAAAGTTCAATATGTCTACGTGGATAATATACGATACTTAGGCCTGTCACAATAATCAATAAATCAATTAACCGCACAATAAATAAAAACATCCTCGGTAAGTTTGTCAGCCTCAATAAATTGACATGTGCATGTGTGTTTGTTTTCCTTCACTCTTTCTACCAAACAGGCTGGATGAGAAGATGGGTCACTCTGTGCAACTTTCTCAACACCGGGGTGCGTCGGTTTTATAGCGGATATAGCGGCATGAAAGCTACGGTTCCTAAGCCAAATGCCACAGCCCAAGTGTGGGAATATTTTGGTGTTAAACATGATGAACAAGGTGTGAGCCCATGAACACAGATGAGCTGATATGTCGTATTTTTTTGAAAGTAGTGCAGACGAAGAAGAGGAGGTGCAGCGGAGCCTTCGTCCTGACAGTCAGCGCTTACTGAGGCGTTTGGTTGGCAAAGTAAAGATAAATATCGCTACATTGCAAAAGAAGTGCAGCCCTTGAATACTGTTGAAAACCCAGCATTTCGGAAAATGTTATAAACATTTGACAGACAGTACGAATTGACTGAGGGAGTCCATTTTATTTCCATTGGGTTTTTCCTATTTTTTTTTGTTTGTTAAATGTATTATATTGTTCATATTTATTTATATTTATATTTGTTTTATTCAAAAGCTCTTGACCTTCCAGTTACAGTTAAATACTCTTAAGAAATTAAAGTTTATTGCTTTCGATGTGGTGTATCCGCTTTATTATGAGATATATTATAATTACATAAATGAAAAAATTATGTCTTAAAATAATATTGACAATAATATCCTTTATCATCAATAATTTTTTTTGACAGTTATTGCCCGGCAAAATTTGTTATCATGACAGGCCTACTTGTACTGTTCTTTTTAACAGACAAGTAAGGTTTTTTGACTCATACCTTTACATGCATTAACGGAGCTCTTCTGCCTTCGTCAAAGAGTCATCTGATGGTAGTGTGACGTGTCCTTTAAGTCTCTGTCAAACATTTTCATCTAATTTTCATTTGTTAATGAAAATGTCAGTAAATTTAGTTGTCCATGTGCACTAGTTTTTATGAGCTAGTGTCTAGCTTTCATCGGGGGGAAAAAAGGTTGCTGATGAAAACTTTGACGAAAATTAGTCAAACAAATTAAACACTGTTTTGGGCGAGTTTGGCGTGCTTGTTTGTACCAACACAGGGACCCATTGCTGTGTTCATACATATTCAAACAAACCATGCTAAGTACACAATGTCCACTTGTATCTGAACAAATCTCCCAAACAATCATACATTTTCACAGCACTAATGCACGCCTATGACTGTGCACCACAAAGACTGAAATATCAACAATAAGAGGGAAGAGACCATGAGAAAGATGACCGCTTTGCTCATAATATTATCTAATCTGATATCTATAATCTGCTTTCAGCATATATACTATTAGAAATATCCCAACAAATGCCCCAGTCCCAAAATAGCTTTGGAAAGAGGTACTGAAAAGAAGGATTAAATGACCTCCTCCCTGTTTCTTCTGTATGCTCTCCACATACAGTCTCCTTCTGCCGTTCTCTATATATTTCATAGTAATATTGACAAACGAATCTGGCGCCGTCTGCTTCCCGTGGAATAAATCTGGGGACAAACCCCCATCTGTAAAATATGACATTCTAACAGCAGCAATTGAACATCTGCCAAGAGTGTGTAAACACAGCGACGTGCGGGGTTGATGCTCAGACAGATGTTTTCAGTAATACCATTAGATAATCCTTTAACTCCCTGAAAAACAACATCATTACTGCTATTTCTGTGAGTGTATCTCATCTATTTGTCATGGAATTTACTCAAAAAAAGGCCTGAGCATTGGGTCATTACGGAAAAGCCCACAGCTTTATCAAGATAGAGCCCTGAAATGCTCGGCAATAGCATGCTTAAAAAGAGCTGCAATCCAATTTACCAGAAAAAGACTGAGTGATGACATGGCAACACTTAACACAGCTGTTTCCTGCTTGTGCTGATACTGCTCTGGGAGGTGAGGAGTCAGGGCTCGGCCTGTAACATGACACCGATCTTATCCCTTGAAAAAAATAATACACAAAAGTAGATCTAGTTTGACACGGTAGTTACCAGATCAGCAAAGCAATTTAAAGACAGAGATCAGGATCAGGGAGTCAGATAATGGGGTAGTAAAAGATGTACTGCTACTGCACGAGCTTGCTGACGTAGTTGCCGGGGGAAACAATTAATTCATGTTATGTGAGGCCTAAAGTAAATTAATCACACCACAGGGGGGCATGGGAAGTATATGTGAATACTGATTTTAGGACATTTTACAGCTCTGAAACATTAAAGATCCATGGCTAAGTAAGAAAAATGGGGTGAGTTTGGGATGAAAAGCACTCCTATAGCCATCCTTCAGTTATGCAGTCACAGTCAATGTGCTTTTTTAAGTATTGTTTCAATTCTCAATCAGCAAATGGGGCTTTTCTAAGACTGTCCACAAGCATTGAGTGTTCTGGTACAGTCAGTGCAAATGAGTGGAATTCCAAGAACTAAGTGACAAGAAGCACAGACTCACAACAATAATGAGGTAATGAACACAGTCCAACACTTACAATCCAGCAAAAAATACAATTGTTGTTGTTATTATTAATAAGGTCCACCCAGGCAGGATATTAAAAGATTTGAAGCCATGAGTTCAGGATTATAACAATTACAAAGCTGTGCTGCTACAGCAACATATTCAGGTAATGGTGAATATCAAATCAGTTCTTTCTCTTTCATTTAGTTTTTACGTAAAGAAAAGTCAAGACATTCAGTTTCAGACGAAAAGAGAATGATTCATCAGTATGTAAAATGAAGAGGCACTGAAGATATCAGAATATGTTTTAATGCTTGCTGCTGTCATAAAACCACAAGAACTCTGATAACAACAGCTGGTTCAACAATAGTCAATCTAAAAATAGTCCTGGTAAAAAAATTTTGCCACAAATGTCACCACAGTTTGGAGAAACTATCAAATTACTATGATTTCTATTTGGGCAATTATTGACACTATTTTGTTGTTTGCATTTTTTCAAATGAAGGTTTCTGACCAGCCCTGGTGTCACATCTATCTCACTGAATGCACGAAGGTGGGCTTTACACGAGTACGAATTTGTAAGACTCCGGTAAGATAAACTATCGATCTGGTGATATTGACACACGGAGACGCGTATTTGTCCATGACTCCGTATCTTTTTTGAAAACGGGTCTGCAGGTGGATATCTGGGTATTCATGCTGTAGTTGGTATAAACAGATAAGTCCGGAAAAGACGGTGACCTCATAGCACACCTCCTCCGCCCCGCCCCCCAACCCACGACATCACAACAACAACGGCGGCATTCAGATCTTGTTCCAGCAGCTACAAATATTGCTACGACTTTTATACCAACATTTGCTCACAGAACACCAACAACACCAGCTACGGCAACAAGTGCTCATGCAGAGACGCAGCATGTTGCGCGTGCATGAGCACTTGTTGACGTGGAATCCACCTCAGAGCAGAACCAGACGGGCAACCCGACAGGATTTTGCGTGGATTTTGCGTTGTCATGTAAATGCACAAGCCTATGTACAATACAATGTGTAAACAGCGATACATGTTTTGATGCGGACGCCAAGACAATACGGGGCCGTCCTCGTGTGAGGAGGGCCTAAATTAGAGATAACATTCTTGATGACATTATTTAACCAGCAAAGGATGACCAAGGGGTCTGAAATAGTTTTTTTTACTGTTATCCTACACAATACAGTATTGTTGTAAGTTTTTTGTACTATCCAGCTTTTAGAGCTTTGCTTTTCCACTTCAGCACAATAAAAAGTAAATAAAAATAAACATATTTCAGACATATTCACCAAGACATTAACCAGCTATGGGAAGTGTCTCCCTATCAGTGTGAACACAGAGCTAAGAACATCAAACTCACACGGAGTTAAGCTTCACAGAATTTGTTAGACATCCATTTTTCAACTTTACATGACCTTACACAATTAATCTGATATCTGCCACATCATAAAATGTCACCTGTTTTCTCACAGCTCCTTGTGACTGAAATATGGAGTTATACACAGTTAGCCTCCCCGAAACAAGAAAGGGCCTTTGCCTCCACAAATATGGTTATCCTTTAAGAAGAAGAAAGCCACAGGGAGAATTAATAGGCATATTGATTTGAGTTAATAGCCACTAATTAGGCTTAATGTATAGATCATTAGACACAAACTGCAGCTCCGACTACAGTTGTTTGTTAACTTGAAGGTCCTGTGAGTCAGGGAGAAAGGGAATTTAAGAAAGATTTTTATTAACACAAAAAACCGAGTGTACCAGCTCAAGCTTATTGTTGTCTCTGTTGCTATAATTACAAAGGTACAGCTTTTGTACAGTTATTGATAGAGATAATGTGTTCATCAACAAAAGTTGTCTAGAGTTGTCTATTGTCTGTATAGTTGTCTATTATAAACTAAATGTTGGTCATAAAGATTACAAACTTCATACTTTAATTGTGCAAATGTAGATAAATTTTCTATGCTTTACAGGGTGGGCCAGAAAGATTTACCCATCGCATATCTCTATTTCGTTTGCTTAGCTTTTGTCCTAGAAACTTAAAATTTTGGATAGTTTCTCTTAAAAGGCATAGCTTTTGATGTACCTGAGTTCATTTGTTTACTCCTAATGACTGTCGAGTATGGCATCGAAGAGTAAGCGCGACCAGATTGTGGCCTTGAAGGAGGCTGGACTGACAACAATGCAAATCATGAAAAAGGTGAACATTTGTCGTAAGACTGTCTACAATGTCATGAAATGATACAAGGAGATTGGCAAGACCACCAGCAAGCCAATCCCTGGGAGAAAACGTTCAGTCTGGACCAAAAGGGTTGTTGAGATGGTGAGGAAGAGAATCCAAAGGAATCCTCGCAGGAGCATGAGGGCAACAGCAAAGGAAGTGAAAATCTCAAGAACTTCACTGAGAAGAATCGTCAAATACTCCTTTTCCACCAAGCTGGTTCAAGGGCTGGTGCTCGTGCTGGTGCTAGAGCCAGTTCACAGTTGGTTCAACTGCGAACCTGTTTAGAACCGTTTGCTTTTCCACAAACGGGTGCCGGCCAGAGGGCTACGTCATCACGTCAATGTATACGTCTGTATACGTCACGCTAGTTTCCCATAACAACTAGCGCCGAATTCAATTGCCACTACAAAGATGGAGGACTACATTGCGGTTCAAGTGTTACCGTTGGCTTTTCGAGCCTTCCTTTGTAGAGCAAAAGTTGGCGATCCAGCAAGTTAATACTACTCGACGATTATGCAACGAACAGCGATGACGCTTGAGAAGACGAAGGTAAGAATGCTTCCGTGTTTTTACTCTGCTTTGGTGCTTCCGTGTTTTCACCCGCCCCCACAACCTGACGTAAGCCCGTAGCCCCCGACGTAAAGTGGTTCTTTCTGCTGGCCCAGCAAAGAGTTGGTGCTTGCTAAGCACCGGTTTTGAGAGCCAGCAATCGGTGCTTAGTCTGTGGAAAACCAAAGAACTGGTGCTAAGCTGGCTCTAGCTCCGAACCAGCCCTGGAACCAGCTTGGTGGAAAAGGGGTAAAACAGGATCTCGGACTGAAAGCACTAAAAATGTAACACAGACAACTGATTTCATCCGCTTCTAAGAAAAAACGACTTGACAGGGGGAAAATTATGCTGCAGGAGATCCAGAGTGCCGCAGACAAAGTCCTGGTTTGGTCTGATGAGAAGATCTTCACCGTTCAGGCAGTGGTGAATTCCCAGAATGACAGGGTTTATGCACATAGTGCACAGCACCTACCCGAAGGCTGCAGAACTCATTTTCGTCGTCAGAAGCCAGCTGGAGTCATAGTGTGGGCTGATGTTGCATCTGATGGCTCAAAGTCTCCTTTGGTCTTCATTCAGGAGGGTCTGAAAGTGAACAGCCAGGTGTACCTTCAAATGCTTGAAGAAGTGTTGCCTTGGTGTACCAATGCGTTTGGGAACCAGTATGTCTTCACACAAGATGGTGCACCAGCTCACACATCCAATGTCACACAGGCCTGGTGCAAGCAGCACTTTCCTGGCTTCTGGGACAAGAACATGTGGCCTCCGTCAAGTCTAGACATCAATCCAGTGGACTTTGCGATCTGGTCTATCCTGGAGAGGGAGGTCTCAAGAGTATCTTACAGCAGTGTCACCGCTTTGAAGACAGCTCTGATCAAGTCATGGTCAAAACTTGATGCAAAGACAGTGCGGCGCTAATGCCAGGCAGCGCCAGGTCGTCTCCAGGCTATGATAAAGGCAAAGGGTGGCCATATTGAGATGTAAATCATTCTGGTGACAGAGAATAAAGTATAGAAACTGTGTTCAATGTTTGTTATGTTTGTCTGCAAGCATTTTTGGATAGTGCAGAAAAAACGATGGGTAAACCTTTCTGGCCCACCCTGTACATATTGTAAAAAAAATTCTAAAAATAAAACTGTAATACTGTAAAAAGCAGCAAAAAGGACTATGAAATCAGAAACAACGTATTACTTACATTGACTTACTGCTAAATAATGTAAAAAGAACTATCTTATAGTCATCTTTTGGGAAATTTGTTTTTTACTGCATTAGATCTGAATATAGTAAAATGAAGCAAAAATATGCCTTGTTATGTTGATTTTGGCAAAATAATTCCATCAACTCACTATTATGCAAACATTCATCCTTATAATAAAAAGGGCAAATTTTGTACAGCAGTACCCCTTTATTACTGATTCAGATCTTTAATAAATTTACACTATTATGGATTTCTTGTTTTGTTTTGTCTTAATGTAGTTTTTTAACAAATGCAGCATTTTCAGATGGTACTCAACTGAATTTTTTTGAACAAATTATTTTTCAACTGAATTATTCTGGCAACTACAGCTGCCTTATTTATTTATTTATTTGTAAATTTAGCATTGCCTGGTTTACATGGGAAAGAGAGATGGGAAAACTGTCATTTTTACAGGAAATTAAAGTTTACAAGGTGACCATGTAGTAGTTTTTTCACTGTATTTCCACACTGTGATGTGTGTAAGCTTTGGCAACCAGAGCTGCAGGAATTTATCGTCACACTCTTCACAGACCAATCATATCAAGTTACAGGAAGATGTAGCAGCAAGACCCTGTAGTTAGCCGTTAGCTTAAACTACATTTCAGTCCTTAGACTATCATCGTAAATCAAATTTAACAACACTGGTGCATCATTGAGTACTTATTTGTGACATGAATCTCATCAACAGCAGTACCCACCAAGTTCTCCTGTTAAACTTCTGAGGAGAGCATATTTCGCTAGGTATAGCTGAGTAACTATGACTCCGGGCTACTACAATACTGGAATCATTTGTGCAGCATTTCCACACCTCCAGTTTCCCAGCAGTGATCCCCGGGCAGGAGAAGAGCAAAACACAAGTTCCTGCAAGAAAGTTTTAAATGACGAGTCCACTTCTAATAAACCACACACATTGCCATGGAGACCTTTTCACACGCCACAGTTGTTTCAAACATGCAGTCACTTCCTGCTGTCATCATGTCATCATTCTCTTCCTTGCTTGGGCCGTTGAAATTGTTGGACAATGGACGTTTTCAGACAACAAATCAGGCAGGTCAATCCGCTCTGCAAGGTTAGAAAGAATATTCTTGTGAAATCAACCTTTTTTTTTTACAGCCCATGGAGTGTATTGGTGTCTGTTTCATCAAATGGTAAAAAAGGCTATCAAGTGACAGATGAAGAAATTGCTGGTAAGTTTTGATCTGTATCAAAAAAGGAGTTTACTTGCAGAAGTCTTTCTTTCATATGGCACAAAGAAACTATTTTTATTAGGCATATGCACATTCAATCTAAGAAAACAATATCTGTGAGACACTCACAGCCCTGCATTTAGCTTTAATCCCCATCACACAAGTCAGCTGTGGAAAATAATAATATTAAAACCTTTTCTTGTATTGATTGATGAGGTCAAATCTTTCTAATCCCACTCTCATTCATCCCTGAGGCTCAACCCCCCGTCGTCTGTCAGGCGTCTCCCTCAAGTCATTTCACAGTCTCTTCCCTCTCTTTTCATTTTCTCAAGCTTTCTGACTCCCTTCTGCTTCTCGTCTGCTACTTGTCATAATTTCTCTGTGCTGCTGTCTATCATTACAGCTCTCACTTAATTTGAAGGAACGCCCTCTCATTAGGATTTATCTCATAGCTTGATGAATCAGGGTGGGTCCCTGGGATTGAGTTGTCCTTCATTTATCCTCCAACATAAAAGGACCCTCACATGTGAGCATCTGTTCCTTTAATTGTTGTCCTTATGGGAGGAACATTTGCCTCAGCTGTCAGGTATCCTTGTGATCAAAACAGAGCTAAATGAGACAATATGATTCTTTAAAAATATTTTTTTTCATGTTTGTCTCACAGTAAAGTTACCATTTGTTGATGTATTTGTACCATTTTTAGCTTGGCTTGGTACACAAAAAGTGGACTATAGTGTATATGCTTTAATGCTCTACAACCCAGATGTAAACAAAAACACTGAATCAATGGCTAGCACTAAACTCATCTTGTACAAACAGCATAATTGTGAATATTTACTCTGAAAATATGGACATAACATTGTTTGTCCATAGTAGTAAGCAGAAAGCATTAAAGGTGTAGTCAGCGATCTTCTAATCTCCTAATACAATGCAGTATTTGTCAAAATCACTGTATTTCTCCTCTCCATCCAGAAGATGTCACCACTGACAGCATGTTGAAAAAAAAGTCCGGTTTCAATACACAGCCTTGGCTCTGAATTTCAGCAGGTAAATACTGTGGCTCGGGCCGAGTCACCAAAACAGGGTACACCCCCCACATCCAGGGGGGGATCATACTAATGCGCAGATCAGACAGAGGGGGGAGGGGGAGTCATAGGCTGTGTAGCGTGTGCAGTTAGCGTAAGAGAGAGACACAATAGGCGCAGTAGCAATGGCTGAAAAACAGCCCAAAAGACAAAGGTCAGAGGAGCAGAAAGTGAAGAAGAAGGACTATGACCATGTAAGAGCGAAGACCCGGGTCAACATTGGTGTTGCTTTCCGACGGTGGAGGGAGCTTCGCAAACTGAAAGACCTGAAAACGGACGCGGATGTCGCCGTCTGTCTGCTGGATAGGTAAGCAACATTAACTTTGTGGGGCTTCACATAACAGTAACAGCCGTTGGACATTCATCTTATTGTCTAATCTGCCAAAATGTACTCATGTTGTGATGTTATCAATAATGGCAGTCGAGTCAGGGTTACCTTAGCTATGTTGGTCAGCTACGCAGTTTCTACAGCCGTTTCCATGACGATGCATGTCCATGAAGGGAGAGGCGGATCTAAATTCGTTTTTCAACAACTTCTTCACTCATTTTTTCCCACATCGCTGACTACACCTTCAACCATAGTTGGGATGTGGTGGGAAATGTTGATACCATCCTCCTCTGCCACCACAACATTTATTTTTGTGCTTAAAGCTGCGTTCACACCAGATTTGGCATGTCCAAAAATACTTCATTTTGGTCACTGTCGCTCAGTGACGTCCACTAGAGTTTCACCACAATCATATCATCCATCATGTAATAGGATGTATAAGTCGACACGATTTCCACTGTATTCTTTTCACTCACCTACCAACCACAAAACAGTGCAGCTGATGGCCCTGCAGCAGCATCGCCTGTTAGCTCAACCCGTCTGGGTGGAACTAGTGTACTCACTTACTAATGTTTCCCACAAGGACATAGATAATGACTCTGTGAGCTGGAGAAAAAACTGTCTGTAATGGCGACACATAGCATGAAAAGATCAGCTTTTTCAACTTCGGCGACAAGCGACAGAACAACGTAGTTGCCTTGTTTGCAGCCGTTGTGTCACGGGATGGTTAACCCCACCCCATCACAGCTGTACATTGACTTTACATGGAGAGTGGTAGCCAAGGTTGCATAGTCCTGTTCGCTGTGTAGGCAGCTTAAGATGTGGCTACTTTCAGAGCAAACCCATCACTGTAATGCATCTGCTGTGAAAAACAAAACAAACAAAAAACAAACCAGAAATGCTCCAAGAGCACATACCTTCGCCAAGGCACTGCCAGTCAAGTTATTGTCCTAGAAAACCACCATACTACTACTTGGGTTGAGGAAACCTTCAAAAAGCTTGAAACCGTATCCAAATTCAGACCACCACCAAAATCTGTCTACTTCTTCCTTGAACCATGACTAAAGGTGGGCTTCCATCGAATGTGACTTTGCAACCAAAATCATGCTCATAACTTGAGGTATAATGCTAACAAACTAACATCAACTCCTTGACACGGCTTAAAAACACCTGTCTAATCAACCAAACAAATAGTCGATGGCTGGTCGACAATAGAAATAGTCATTAGTCATATCCCTACTGCATACCAGACATACTTCACAGGCATTGGCAAATACTGGTCCTATAGATTCTCTCCAGATCTGCACAGCCCTCCTTGTGTGCAATATTACAGCCGTATGTTTTGGACTATGCCATCCAAAGTAAGAGTGATTACAGCCGGCATGAGAGGTTGTACTGGAGAGAGAACAGAGGAGGAAATAAGGACTGTAACCTTCAGTTCAAAGAGCTGCTTATCTCCTCTAAGCACTTATGAGAGGAGATCAAATGTGTTTATATCGTTTCCTCATAAATTAGAAGCATTGGGTCCAAGATAAAACAGATAACCTCTTCACTGGTTGAATGCGAATGACCCCTTTCTGATGTTCACATTTTATTTTGAAGTCAAAGGCCAGAAAAGAACAAAACTAAACCCTTAATCTTTCTTGCCCAGTCTTGTCCAAGTGACCTTCTATTCTCTTACTGTATCTTTAGATTGAATCAACTGAATTTTGGTGACAGCTCAGGCAATTTCCAAGGTGCTATCTGCCTGGGTCTTGACATCGTGTCAGCACTCTACCTGGACATGATACCCCCCTAGATGAGATGAGATTAGTGGCAGTGTTGGTGGTCCTCTAGGCCTTTGTCTATGCGGTGAGCGAACATAAGTGTGGCTGATTCACTTTACACTCTCCAATTTCAAAGCCTGATACTACAATCAAATTCACCAGAGGAAGTATGGTTGTCACTCCATTGCTAGGAGGTGAAAGCAATGGCTGGGAGTAGTCCACATGGGGGTCTCACAATGGCAGAATGAGTTTTTTTTTTTTTTTTTAATAATTGATGCTACCACTCTACCCTCGGCAGAAACATGGAGGACAGCAAAAAGTGACAATCATCCACAAAAAAATGCCCTTGTTCAGATTCATCCCTCCAGGAAATTTTGATTTTGGGTTTATTACACTTGACACAAATTCAGGCAATCCTTGCAAATTCGGCAGGGCCTCACAATTTTGTGTAATTTTGAAAAACGTTGTTCTATGTTCTTGTTCCTCTCTTCTCCCAGATCTGTACATCAACAACAGATTTTTGACTGACATGCCTATTTTCATCTGGGAGGACATGTTCATACAAACACAAGATCAACACTTAATGTTTGTTGGAAGCAGAAATCTCTTGAATTTAGAGCTGAAACGATTCCTCCAATAATAATTATTCGATTACAAAATATCTTTGAGGCAAACTGTGTGCCTCGAAGCCTTGTTTAATATATAATAATACATATAAAATATATATCTGGACTGCTATACAGTGCACGGTGTTTGACACGGATGGTCATTTCTGTGACACAACACACCTGCTACCTCTGCTGCTGCGCAGCTTGTAAAATCATGAAGGAAAAGAGAGGGACATAAAGGAGAGAGTCCACACAAGAAATGGCAGAGAGTGTCCCAAGTGTGTGGTCGCTACTAGAAGGGACAAAAAGAAAACACAGTGCAGTGTGTCTGATGTCAAACAGAGTTAGCTTAGCACGTAGCTTAGCGTGATAGCACGTCGTCAATGCTGCAGCACATCAACAGTAAACATCCGGTCTGAGCGTGAAGTCCTCAGAGTGATTCAACAGGATGACACTCATGATACATCAGCAGAAGCAGCTAATGTGATCAATAACTGAGATATGGGCTAGTAAATAATCTACTTTGATTATGGCTCTGTGTAAAGGCTGGTTCAGAACGTAAATCAATGTGGAGGCTACTTGCCCAGAATCATGTAAATTTTGTTCACATACTTTTCACATCCAATAACTTTACATTTAATTTGATTGCAGAGAGTAGAACAGGAAACACTGACAGTGATTAGAGGAAGCAGGTGTAGGGAATGCTTTCATATGTTATAGACATGTACATTAGCTAGTTAAATTATCTTAGTATCCAAGTATATTATTTGGTCCTAGAAATAAAGTAAGCAAAATAAGATCATCAATATGGCACAGTAGTAAAGGCAATAATTTAGCAAAAAGAGATAAGATAAGCATGAATACAAATAAAATAAAAATAACCAAACTTGAAAAAAATACTGAGAAAAGCAAGATATGGCCCAGAGTAAAAATAAAAGTATAGATTTTGATTTTGAGATCCCATTTATGCTCAGAACGTTCAACATAAGAAAATAGTTTGTTAATTTAGGTGACCTGGCTTTTATGTTTTGTGTGTTACTAATAATAATGTGTGGTGATTCAATGTAAAAAATAAATAAATAAATAGCAGTGAGCGCAATGTAACCGTTATCCGATTACTCGATTAATCGACACAAATTTGATCAAGTAATCGATTACAAAAAGAACTGATAGCTGCAGCTCTACTTGAATTGCATTATGTGGTGCAGCACTAGTTACCTCCATCACTTCACAAGCCCTGTTCTGCTTTGAAAACACTTCTGGGGAAAGGCTGGACATTATAGCAGCAGCAGTACAGACGGAGGATGCGAGTCTCTAGTTTTATCATGCTTTGAGTTTTATTTATGTGATTGGCATTTCTCATCCACACCTTATAGAGCACTTCTTTAAACAAGAAAAAAAGTCCCTGGCATCAGGACTTCTCCCTCAACCTGTCTTCACAGCACCAGTGGCAGCCTCAAACAGCTTATTTCTCAAGCCAGCCCACCTGAATAGGCCAACCAATCCGACATTATACCGTTATTTTGTCTGCAGTTTAAGCCCAACAGCTCACCAGGCCAACCAAAACCATGAACCAGGCCTAAGCTGACCCTAACTGAAAGCTTTATCTAAAAGGAATGAAGGTAGAGAAGGTGTCTACTTTGGTTGGTTCCAGAGAAGAGGAGCCCGATAATTGAAAGCTCTATCTCCCATACCATTTTAGAGACCTATGGTACTACGAGCAGGCCAGTGTAATGTTGGGAACATAATGTTTTAGAGGGGTTGTACGAGCTCTCTCCGATAAATTGGTGCTTGTCAACTGAGAGCTTCATAAGTCCGTAAAAGAATCTTGGATTCTATTTGATATTTTATGGGAAGCCAATACAGAAGTAATGTGGTCTCTTCTCCTTGTTCTAGTCAGTGCATGTGCTGCAGCATTTGAACCAGCTGAAGCATTTTGAGTGACTCGCTGGGACAGCCTGATAGAAGAGAATTACAATAATCCAGTCTAGAGGTAACAAAAGCATAGAGTAGCTGTTCAGCATTGCTCCGAGACAGGATAGGCCTGATTTTAGCAATGTTACAAAAATGAAAACAGGCTGTTCCTGAGTTTAGTTTTATGTGAGAGTTGAAGGAAAAATCCTGATCAAATAGAATCCCAAGATTTGCATCAGTTACACTAAGTGTCAGGCTAATGCCATCAAAGGCATTGGGAAGGCAGTCTTAAAGTAGCAGGAGCTTTAGGAGAAGCCCTATTCACAGTGCCTTTACGCAACAAGCCTCCATCATATTCACACCTCGAAACATTCACATTAATTCCACAAGGTCCTAATATCTGTGCCTATTCACACTGCAACACCACTAGCATGTGCAGGACATGGCTCGTGCTCCCACATACACTCATGTTCTCATGTCCCCTTCTCTCCAATATCTCACCTCTGTTACAACCTCGGGAGACAGAACCAATGGGGGAATCACTCGTCCCCCCATTCCATCTCCACTGTGTTCACAGCAAGAGACACAACAACACAGGAAGGTTAAATTAATGCCTTGAGCAGCCGTATAAATTGAACCAGATGATCTCAGAGACATAAACCAGTAGTACTAAAGATTTTTTGAACATTAGTGACTGTGAACATACCCTAGGCGTCATCATAAATGAATATTTGAACCTGATTTAAGGCAGATAAAGGGGTTTTAATAAGTTGAGGATGACCCAAATAATTCCATAGGACAAGCATGATACTTTATGGACTTCTGTTACTTCTGTGTACTTTTTTAGTTTTCCTCACAATGTCAGCACTCTGCTTGTGCGTTTGCAATAAGGGTGTGTTTGTTTTTTATTATTTTCTATGCAATCATTCTGTGACACCAATATCTATAATATGATACGGCCATGACAAGGATCCAGGATACAGCTTTAGGGTATGCCTCTTGATCTTATCCCAGAAAGAAGAAAGGTATATTTCTCCAAATATTGAAAACATTGACTTGATCCCTGTCCAGTTTTTGTTCTCTCAGTTCACCAACAGAACCTCTGTGTCCTGCTGCCAGTGGAAAAAGTAACTCATTGAGCCCCAAGGTTTAGTGTTTAGACTTAAGACATTTTTATTTTCCATTTTTATCAACTGCCTTTCACAAAACATCCTAAATTCCTTTACCTCAATTTATGCTGATAACACTGTTACTGATTGCCGGACACCAATAGCTGCACAAGCTTTTAAAAACCATCAGCAAGTATTTGATGTAGAAGAAGGTCAGCTCTGTCAGCTTTAACTTGTTCTGAATGTAGAAAAAAGGGAACTTAAGTTCTTGACCAGAAAAGAGTCCGACAATAACATAACAAAAGCCCCATTGACCAGAATAACTTCCACTAAATGCTCAGTGTTTGTACTCGTGTTTTCCAGTGAGCTCATTCTATTGATTGTGAAAAACTGAAGATTCTGCTTTATTGTTGAGACAGAAACAAGTCCTGCTTCTCCTTTTATGTCAGTAAGAGGTTGGTAGAGGAATCTTTATTTATAGCATGGGCCAGATCCTGATCACCTTTCCTATTTTTTTAATCCTCAAGGACACAGTGCACTATCACTGTTTACTGTTTTTGTCTCATTTGTTCAAAAAGTCGAAGTGAAATTCGAGTACATTTGGGATGTCTGGTCCCTTTTGCTTGGAACAATTTTATGCTCTTATGCCCTTGCTTATAAAGTTATACCTATATCTGAATATCCACTTGAGCTTGGGGGGTGTGCATTCATATTCGAACTATGATTATACAGTTGAAATGAAAATATACAGTGCAGCAGCCAGTGAGGCTCCTGGGGAAGTGAACAACCCCTCCAACAGAGAGCATCCTTGGAGTCTCGTGTATGAGGTAGTACACCTCAAAAGATGAATGACAGGCAAAGTCACTCCAAGTGGACAACAACACTCTGAGAAGCAACACATGGAAACACTTTGGGCTCCACACCACCTGGTCTTAGATACAAAGACCAGGCTGTGTATTAGGCCTGTACTCAAAATATCGATACGACAAAATATTTGTCATGTACACCTTGGGGATACGTGTATCGATACAGATGCTACAGAATCGATACGGCCTCAATGGTTGGACAGTTGTTGTAAAAACTCCATGGGTAATGTTAACAATGGCACAGTTCAAAGTAGAAGCCAAACTACATGATGAAGCACATGTTCCAGATTTTAACTTAGGTGTGTACCATCTTTGGAGACCTGAATTAAAGTTCTTAAGTAGTAGAGTCATTAAAAACCCATCCTTGTTCTTTATTTTCTTGTAATAAAAAACAAAAGTTGCTGGGAATTCTGTAAAAAGTGCAGTCAGTGTTCACAATTGATGTGTATCGGGATACATATCGTACGGTGTCCTCAGTATTGGGATACGTATCGTATCATGGGGTTGCTGGAAATACCCAGCCCTACTGTGTATTGCTAATGTGAAAAGCAGCTGTCATACTTCTCATCCAAGAAAAATGTTGTCCATCTGTCAGCTTTCCACACAAGTGCAGATGAGTGCTCAGCCCTTTGTGATCATCTCATCCAATGCCTTTGAATATTTTCAAGTAATTGCATTAAAGATGAAGAGGTTTGCTTTTTCGGAAGGATCAATGTTTTACTTTTTTGTTGCACTGCTGATATCTTGGTTCCAGTTTTTTTCTGTCCAAAACCAACTATTTGGCATTGTTTTAATGACAGCTGTAACTTGGATTTCTTCTCATTCCTTAAGTCTAAAATCATATCCACCTTTGTTATTTCTCGATCGGTGGAAGAATATGACAAAGAGGAAAAGAAAAATCTGAGCTATAGCGACAGGTTTCTTCAGCATTTGAGGTTCAGTACACTGCAGGTGGGCTGTAAGGGTGTGCTTGGCAGGGTAACTAATTAGATAGCATACTGCTTTATCAATGAGTCTTTTATATAAACAGAAATTTTACTAGTCTTCAAGCCTGGCTTCAAGTCAGGAAAAAAGAAAAAAAACATTCCTGAAATGGTTCCAGATGTTCTCTCTGAGGGAAATGATGATTTCTGGTTCTTCAAACCATTCGGGCCTTCATTTGGCAAAGCTGGTGACCTGAAAATTAATGACAAAACCTCTTCGGAGCATGATACCCCAGATTGGTGTACATGAAACAGCCGAATGCTTGATTCAAGTTTTTGCCTCCATATTAATTCTACATGTTTTGACTTCGTAAACGCTCTAACAAAGGAAGAAGAAAAACACAAACTTTGTAGAAAACTGCATATAAAACTTTACAAAGACTGCAAAAGTTATTTGTGTTACCCTCACTGACTTTTATGATTAATTAAGGTGCATACATTTAACCAACCATATCTATGCATGTCAGCGACAAATAACAGTTTGCATTAAGAGAAATTCAAAATTGTTTATTAAATTTTTTTTAAAGCTTGCATAAGGTTTGCAAAAATATTTATATATATATATTGTATTTCTTTTGGTTTCATGTCATTTCAAATAGCTTTTGAAGGATTTTTTTTACGAAAGGAAAGACGGACTGCCTCTGAAAATGTTAAGTGTTGTAACTACTTGGAGTGTATGCAAGTGGACTTATAAAAATAGTTACTTAATTTTAATATATCACTTGAAAAACATTTTATTAGGATTATTTAAAAAATACAGTTATACGTGTGTTTGCTAAACAGAGCAAGACAAATACTAAAAACCCTTGGCATTTTTCCCCAAAATTATATTTTTATGAAAAATGCTGGTTACACCACTTGACACAAACTAGTTACACCAACTGATCATTTTACTACATCAATAGAACAACAGCCAACATGAGCATGTGTTAGTGATCTTGTCATTTGAGATCAATTTACTCTGACAGAGAGTCAAGAAGAGTGTTCAACAAGAGACATGACTGGCACACTGTTTGGCCAATAAGCTGTGGAGCAGAAACCATGCTGAGATCAGCAAGTGTCATTGTAAGTTTAAACAAGAGAGAAACAACCCAAAAGTCATGAAAAATGTCATACCACAGTAAGTATCAAAAATTAAATTTAATCATAAAAATGACTTAAAAAAACAACTATAAAATCAAATTTACAGAAGTGTTATAAACAAAGTTTCTCTCTATGTTTTATGATGCACACATTGATACATTGTCTGTTTATAGAAGTTCACGTCTTATATACCTCCCCATGATTATCTGATGTATCCAACCAGGTTTGTGTTGTTCTGTCCCAACATGGGATTAGACCTACTGGCGGCCACATCATGTCCCTCCAGGCTTTCCTTTGGGCCCCCTGATTATCATTATACAGAAGAAGATGAGGGCCACTGCAAGAGTTTTTGTTTCCACTTTTGTTAGTTTGCTTTTTTTTATGCACAACTGTAAAAAAAAAAGAATTTCTAAAATCTAAGTCATAATTCTGAGACTTTGGTCAAAACTTTAATTTAACATTTCAGAATTCTAAGATCAAAACAATGATTTTCAAATTAAGTATGACGCAAGTCTCAAAATTTCAGTGTTTCTCTCCTCTAATTAGTTGATTTCAGAGTTCTTTCTTATTTCCACACAATTCTAATTTACTATTAGAATTCTCAGTTTTTTTCCCTCAGACTTCTACATTCAATATCTGATTTTTTTTTTAAATAGAAGTTTTACCTTTAATTTTCTTTTCTTTTATTATTTTTGGGTTGGTTTCTGTATTACCAGAATGAAAATGAGCTAAAATTTTGTTAGCTTTTTGTCATTACAACTTATAATGAAAACACATGTGGCTGGTTATAAGGCTGGTGATCGGGACTAATGACATTTTAACTTGATTAGAATATTTCATCATAATTGATAGTTTAATCACTATTACTGTTTCTGAAATCTGGCCCCCATAGTATATTCCAATAAAAAAAATGGCTCTTGTAAAAATGTGGTTAATGATTCCTGTTCTGAGCCAACAGTGAGCGATAGTGAGAGCGAACAGGTTTGAATGTGTAGATGTGACCCGCAGTGTAAAGCAGCTTTAAGCAGCCAAAGAGGCTTAACATTACTACATATGCTAAAGTCCATTTACCATTTACAAACACTATTTGGCAATAAATGCCTGGTTACTTGAATAACTAGACAACATAAGTGTTGAAATGATTAGCTATGTTAATGTTAAACATGCACATTTGAGCCTGTATCTGTATTTTTCTTATAGCTGACAGAATTCAAAGGCAGCAGAGACACACAGCCATGCTGCACATATGCACATCCTAAACATAGATTACATGATGGCGCGCTGACACATTCAATCATCTACATCCAGATCTGTTGCTACAGCTCAGCTGTGCTGTGGGCGCCGGGGAGACTGTGATGCTGTGAGGGCATCAAGGTGTTGGAGAGCTCCTGGAGGCTCCCTCCTAATGGTGGGGTGACATTTACCCTGGGAGGCTGTAGGCTATGGCTGAAGCTCCAACTGAAATCATTCAACCTGCCATAAGGAATACAGAGGAGTCTTTCCTGATGGATGAAAAATGAGTGTAGAAAGCAGCACCTGGAGATGTCTGGGGGCCGGGTGTGCATACTGTACCTTAATTTACCAACTCCCTGCATGGGACGTGACGGGTACTGGAGCCATCCACGGCCCATGTTGACAGTTAGTGTGGATAGTACATGATGTAGACAGACAGGAAATAACTACAATGGCATGTCAGTGGGATCACAAGTGAGTGAGTGTCTTGCATCACTTTGTTGTTGAATCTCACAAACAGCACACAGATCACCCAGAGGGCCCAACATTAAAGATCTGAGGCTCGCTCCCTCCACAGCGGCACTCCTTTCTGATTAAACCTGACCAACCCCTGACCTTATTCCATCATGCTTCTGCTTTACTCTTTTTCCAAACTTCTTTAGATGAACATTTTACCACAGAGCTGGCTGGTCCATTAGGAAATACAGACAGAAGATAAGGGCGCCATGGCCTTCAGGGGATGCCACAAAATTGAAAAAGAAATCCCCTTCAATATTATTAGATTAAAACAAGTTATTAGTTATAGCACACATTAGATTCAGTGTAAACCAATGACCTATAACTACAAATGATAATATCAAATAATTCAGATGGATATTTTATTTTGTTTGGTATATAGTTAATGCAAAGTGTAAAGAGAGGCTTGAATATCTTTGGTTATAGGTGTGTAAGTTTTAAAACTTTTTTAATCTGATTTTTGGACAAAGTGGCAGACCTAATAATGCCATTAATGATTCTGCATTTGGATAACAACAACTCCTTTATTGTTTTCTGTGGGTTTTCTGTGTGGGCTTAAGTTGGACTGGGTTTCAGCTAGTGATGGTTAAGTTGAGATCTCTGTTGCATCGGGCAGTTCACTGCTGCTACACTGTATGTTTCAAATCTGAATGTATAATTATGACACAGAAGACAAGAATACAAATTTACACACCCTCATGTTTGAGCGTATAGTTAAATATCAAGTATAAGATAACAGCCAGTGTAGAGTGGAAAGTGTAGTGTTATCACCCTTTATCTGCAGAGCAGGAAGCATCTTTCAGTTTTGTCCACTTCACCATCCTGTCTGCCATGATTACGTTTTTGACTTTTTCTTTATTTATGTTGAATGCCTCTGAAAAGAGCATGGCATCATTGATCGACAAGATCTGCAGAACAAGAGGAAGGAATTGAAAAGGGATTCGTCCAGCAATAACACAAACGATGGTCCTTGAGCTAAGTGTTCAATTCTGAACTCAAATTGGTTTCGATTTCTATCCTTATTCATTTTTGATCCAGTGTATCTGATTAAACCTTGAAGTACAATTTTTTGTATCAATCTTTTGAGTTTGTTTTCAATTATCATTCAAGAAGTAGTTAGTTTGAAATGTGCAGCCTTGGAAGCTTCAATGACAGTATTAAATTTAACATCATGCTACAGTGAGAATTTAGAATAAAAACATTGAGAATTATCTTTTGGTGGGTGTTTAACAAACATCTCTCTTTCTTTTCAGCCACATTTTAAATTTTGCTCTAATGATTAGGTAATTCGCTGTATCTCCTCCTCTCAGTTTCCGGATGTGAGACACCATTTATTTTTGTTCTAATTGCAAATCACTGACTCATCGGTGTAAATCCAATGCCAAGGCTGGCTTGCCTTATCTGTCAATGTGTAGACTCTGTCATTGCTCTATCTTTATTTATGAGCCCATTTTTGGAGGAACTTCCTTCCTGTTTATGTCACTATGTTAATCAGAATGTTGGCCTCATTATGCTGGAGTGTGAACAGACAGGGATATTCTGCATTCCTTTTCGCTTGCTATTGAAAAATGCTAAAAATACTATATAGCAGGAGGTGGTCAGTGATGGTTGGCTTCAAGAGGACTACAAAAAAAGAAACAGTAATGTTCTGTTTGTCAAGAAATTAACATGGATTTTATGCCAACATTTTACTGATCTTAGAGTGTTTATACTGTTTTCTTCTGTGACCTAATGATGATAAATTTGCTTCTTCTCCTCTCCAGCCTCTTCTGACAACATTAAATGAAAACAACAAGGAAAAGATTTTGCAGGACATGGGATATTTCAACTTGCCCACTTTGTTCTTTGTGATAATCTTGAAGAAGAAACTACTTTTCATGATACTTTTAAAGCGTAGGTGTACTCTGTTGAAGAAAAAAGCTATTATTTAGCTACAGTGGGATGATTCAATGATGGTTCCACTTTGAAGCAGTTCCAATATATCAAATGATAATGTATAATATCATGCTGGAACCTCTTTTTTCAGAAATTCATATAAATCAAAAGACCTGATCAAATTGGCCCTCATGGCTGCAGCTATGGTATAGGGATGGCTGTTCACAAAAAAGATGACCACTATGCTTGCACTAGGGTCCTGGGCCTTTTATTGTAGTCCTTGCTATTAGATCATGGCAAAAATCCTTTTAAAAACGCAATAAAGCTTCAAAATTCAAAAATCAGCGCAATGCCAGATGCATAAGGTCATCATGGACCTTATTTTAGGTGTTTATCCCAAAAGGGTATTCTGAAATTCCATATAGTTTTGATAAATGTTAACTCACTCCTGCATTTTTGGCCTAACTCCTTCATCACTCGATAAGCCTTCACAAACATATAATTAATCAATCAATCAGTCTTCAATTATATGTCTCCTTAAAAAGTGTTATCTCAAGGCAATTTACAATAGAGCAGACAGAAGCCACACTCTTTATTTTATAGATACAAATATAGTCATATATTAAAATACATATGAATAAATATATATGTACATACATATACAAGCAGAGAAGAAGGGAATTAAATAAGAATTTATGATGACAACAAACCCATGGATGCCTAGATCATAAACCTGTCCTAATCATATTTGTCTCTGCTGAAAATAGATTCAATCACTACATGTTTATCTGTATAGCACCATATTTGTTGGATATAAATTTATCAGAGGTAAGTACCTTGAGATGTGGCATTTCCCCTGTTGTGATAACAGAATGTGGAGTTGACAGATTTATATTATTGCACTGTTATTTAAGCATCTTTGCAAAATGCACTGCTGATGATTACTGTCTAAAGAGCAGAAATATAAAGATGAACAGAATGTAGCCGAGTGAGACAACCTATGACCTTAAGCACTGAAGTATATCTCTGAGAAAAGTCAATTAACTAGTAGAACGTGTTGTGATCTTAAACTGTAAAGTTTGTTTGAACAAATAACGACGAACACCCAGAACTTTCAGAGACATGACAAGGTTAATCATTTCTTTCCCATTATGGAAAGTCAGTTTTGTTATTTAATTTAAAGATGCTATGAGGAGTTTCTAAGTAATTACAAAAAAGTCTCACTTTTAGATATATGCCTGATCGAAATACACACTTTAAGATGAGTTTTATAGCATCAAAATAGGTTATCTATAAATGCTATTCCTTAGCTTTGTGGTCGGGTCGGACAGGGCTGGACTGGCCTGGATACTCAACTTCGGGAACAAGACAATTAAAACTTGAGCAAATTTATATTATTCGGACAAGTCTTAGAGCACCGGGCTGTCAGTAACGATATATAGCTGGCTGCAACACTACGATACTAAGTTTTCCAAAAATTGCTTGTTGTCACACATCAAAACTACCGCTACGTAATTAGAAAGAGATACATTACCTCGTCACTTTGCATCCTGTCAGTTGTTGAAAAAAGAAGTTGTAAAGCAATGCAGAGTTCTGAGGAAGGTCCGAGCTGCATTTTTATTAGCAACAAAACAACACACACTTTGGCTCGGGTCACGTCTTTACGACCGTCGCTGCGCGTGCTCGTGGGTAGCAGAGTCTTTATGTCGCTGGAAATGGATTCTACTCATAGCACCTTTAAATCAGTGCATGTAAAACCTAGGAAAAAAAATCAAACCACAGCCAAGGAAAGACTCTGACTTGTCTTTTGCGATCAATAAAAAAAAGCCAGGGGACCCTCTGCAGCCAGAGACACTGATGCTCACTTTTCACCATTGTATTTCTTTTCCTCAACAACAGCAGCCCTTTGGCCTTGCGTGCTCAGCAAATTTGTCATTTACCCAACAAGCCTCAGAGTACAAGACCTCGGATTAGGTTGCTGGCTAACGTCTCCATGTAGAGTCTCAGTGTTTGCCGTGCCAGGAGGCCACAGAGGGACTGGACATTTAATGCTAGTGCTGTCGTCAGGATTAGGATGTGATGGCAGCCCCGCACGCCCCCGCTCCCTGCTTCTGTCTCTCTTTAAATTCCCTCTCTGTCACAAAGGCTGCAGCAGCAGTAAATATTGGAGGAAGTTTATAAAACTATCTTTCAAACCTAGGAGCAGACAGCTGGCATACCATCAAAGGCAATAAAACACATGGTGTAGTGACAGCACATGCATCATTGCCCGCCTGCACAACTTACCAATTCTTTGTTTTATTTCTGAAAGCTTTTCCTCCTTTGTTTTTACTTGTGAAGCCGAGTTCATAAGTCTCTGCATTCCCCTGACAATGTCAACGCTCAGAGTAAAGAATAAAATGAAACAGCACAGAGCAAAACACACAAAAGATGATGGAAATGAAATAAATGGATTGTTTCTTTACATAAGGTGTCACTCCAGGAGTTAAGTGTAAAGACCGCCGCTTTACTCCTGAGCAAAAGGTGCTCCAGGTTCTATAGCCTGCATAACATGAATGAAAAACTAATTTATTCCTGTTTTCTGGTTAATTATGCCTGAAAACATCTGAAGTCCTTAATGAATGATAAAATCTTTGAAATTATCGAGTTATACTAGCTGGAGGGCAATTCGTCTTCCAAAAAACAGCCTTGGTCCAGGTCCAATTTTAATCAAGTATACCATCTTCATTAACATTTTAGCACTTCCACATAGGATGAATATAGATTATGTGATATATTTAAAGGATCCTGTTGAGGACGAGGGGGTGGTTTGGTTTCAGAAGTGGGAGAAACTTAATGGACCCTCATTCTTTAAAGGTTTATGTGTTTCTATTCAGTTATTAAGATTAATGGAAAGTTGTAATTAGGGATGATACTAAAAACATGATGAATATAGTACCAGAACTTAATCAACTGATGCCTGCCAATTTAATTTTTGAGCTAGTTCACCAAAAAGCAGAGCCAAAGATGCAGAATTCTCATTATTTCCACTGTTTTGTTAGTAGGGTTTGATACAATTTAGATTGTAAAAATTCTGGTTGCAACTCAGATTCTGCTCATCAATTCAGGTTCTTAATGGTTTCTCCTGTCATGAGGGAAAAAGAGTCTATAGAGGCTAAAAAACCAGGAGAAAGTTCTCTTGTAAATACAAGGCTTCACATTTTCAGTTCTGCTACCATTGTTTACAAAGCCAACAGCAGAAGTCCTGCCCCTTCTTGATTGTGGTTGGTCAATGAGGGAGATGTGAGACTGATGGGCACAGCACAGTCTCAAAAGTTGAACTACTTTCAACTGGGAGTGCTGGGAGCGCAGTGACACAAAACAGATATTGCTGAGAGCATTTACATTGTTATATTATTGAAACCAAGTGCTGCCAGCACAAAGTACATTGCCGGTTGACTAGGGCTGGGTATTTCCAGCAACCCCACGATACGATACGTATCCCCATACTGAGGCCACGATACGATATGTATCCCGATACACATAAATTGTGAACATTGACTTCGCTTTTGTTTTTATTACAAGAAGAAAAAGAATAAGCATGACTTTTAAATAATTCTTCAACTTAGAACTTTAATTCAGGTCCCCTAAGACGGTAGACTTAAGTTGAAATTTGGAACATGTATTTTATCATGTAGCTTGACTTCTACTTTGAACTGTGCCATTTTTAACATTACCCAAAGTATATTTACAACAACTGTTCAAACATTGAGGCCGTATTGATTCTGTAGAATCTATATTGACACACGTATCCCCAAGAAGTGCATAACGATATTCTGCCATATTGATATTTTGAGCACAAGCCTATGGTTGACACAGGCCCTAATCTGACCCTTTAGCCCAATTTAATACTGTCGTTTCGAGGCATAATATTCATCCCTCTGCAATATTTTGCCTCCCCTCTGAATGTTGTGGAGATGGAAGGGAGGGGAACAAGTTGACCCCCTCCCTGTTTCTTTTACATACATATAACAGAGGTGCGATGCTGGAGGGAGACAGGAGTGCCACAAGTGAGCATCTCTTTCTTTGTTTGTGTGTGGGTGCATGCACTGTGTTACAAGTATTAAAGCCATACTGCAGCGTGAGCTTCCTTAGTAACTGTTACTAGGGTTGACAAAATGAGTTGCTGTTGGCTTTTCTGCTGCTTGAATCAACTGAAAATAACAGACTTTTTGAATAAGTTCAACTATGTTATGAGATTAATTCATTTTTCAACTACTACCCAAGTGAGAGAGAAAAGACAGAACTACAGTGGACTGTATGAAGAAAAAAAAAATTGGATTTGTCAAAATAAGAGGACATTTTTATTGGAGGGTGACCAGTTTTAAATGATGGAAATTTGAAACCAGTTATTTAGAGTCAACAGAACCAACACAATGCTTCTGCAGTGGCCTATAAATACATCATTCTTTCACCGTCCTATTAGCAACAACTTTTTCTTGAGCTAACAGTTAGCGGTTTTGACCTTAAGCATTAAATGGACTCTTTCTGCACATCCCTGGCGTCTCTGTATTTGTCTTTCTTAAGACGTGCATTGCTTGTGTGGACTTCTGTTACAAATTCCCCGTTGGAGACAGTATAGATTTTCCAATCAAATCCACTCAGCGCATCTCAGCCTGATTTTGTCAATAGTTTCCGGGTCAAGATTAAAAGCAGAATCACTCATTACAATCTGGTCTCACTGCTCTATAATTAATTTAAACTTTAAACTGTTGATTGTTGAATCTGAATGTGTGGAGTCCACTTTGGTCACTTTGGAGGCTGTAGTACTTAGTACTGTTTCCTTGTAAATACATGCTCACATTCATGCCCTTAGATTTCAAATGGAGAGTGAGGGAGAGAAAAAGATTGAATAGAAGGAGAATATGGTTTATCTCCCTTTAAGCATGATACTATGTGATGTAAATGTGTGTGTATGTAAAGTGTGTGTTTTGGCTAGAATGTATTAACTGCTGCATAGCTATAATTCAGAGCAGATTGTCCTCATTTAGACTTAGCGGTCCCTCCCGCTGAAGCTCCTTATTCTGAGGCCAGCTTAGCTCTCTCATCCTCATTTTGATATGGACCTCAGCCCTGTCTCGCCAATAAAAGAGACTGAAAGCAGTGTGGTGATGGCAGAACTGCCCAAAGCCTGGAATCTCTGGTAACCCTCTGCGGGGTAAAGTAAGGTCAGCTGGCTGCTTTACAAAAACCCGAAGGTTACTGTTTACCATCTCCAAACACCAAAGGCTAAATCCATGCTAAATCCACTTTAGCTACAGTCCTTTCATATATTTCTCTATCATAGCAGGCATTTTTTCAGGTTTTACATGAGATATTCAACTTCATTCCCCATATTTTTGGTACATGAACCTTTTGATAGGCCTCTCAGCTGGACATCCTGGTTCCTCCCAAACAGACGGTTTCATCAGAAGGCAGATTAAACACCAAGCTTTCACCTGCAGGTTAAAGCTTTGAAGGGATCAGCCAAAGTCTGAGCCCTTTATGTTGCGATTGTGATCGAGACTAAACCGACTCAGAGGGCACCCATCTATCAGGTCACAGTATGGTGTGGAAAACACATGAACCAACACTGGGAGTTCTTTTGGTTCCTTCTCACACATCAGGATCAAAGATTGGACCCTATTGAGCCTCCTGATGGTTTTTAGTTCAACTCACTTTTGGCATTGCTAAGCACTAAGATGTGATTTAGCTGTCAACTTAAGCTGGCGTTGCTTGTGGCTATTACATAAGCAAAATGTGAGTAAGAAGATTTTCAGTCTGCAAAGTCACGATACCTGCATATGTTTAAAGCGTGTTCACACGCCTCCGTGGTTGTCCTGTCAGAACTTGGTGCTGCATTTGTCAAATTTAGTGAGAGAGACTAGAAAAGGTACCTAGATTCACAATTAAAGGAACTCATTTTAGTTTGTATGAATCACATTTATCATAACAGGTCTATTCAGGTTGATCTTTATTTTTCCATAAACAGATTTTTGCCTCAATTTCATTCAATTAGTCAATCATTC
Source organism: Scarus forsteni (assembly GCA_036419115.1). Taxonomy (NCBI): domain Eukaryota; kingdom Metazoa; phylum Chordata; class Actinopteri; order Labriformes; family Labridae; genus Scarus; species Scarus forsteni. The sequence goes on from JAZDUH010000270.1 coordinate 7,806,336, forward strand.
TTTTGGAACAGATCCAGACCATAATCTCCATCATCTTATTCAAATTCATCCCCATTTTTACAAATTAAAGGAAGAGTTTGGGATTGTTGAAATATAGTTTTATGAGGTACAAAACACTAGCCTGAACACAAGCCACAATGAGACAGCAGCTCTCAGTCTGTGCCAAAACACTTCAGATGAAGCCAAATGAATCAATCCATCAATCAGTCTGTATTTGTATAGCACCAATTCATAACAAGTGTTATCTCAAGACACTTGACAATGGAGCTTAAAACTCATTTTATGGATACACACATAAATATATATACAAATATATACATCCAACACCCAACATGAATCCAAATAGCCAATCATGAATCCCTCCATCATGGCTCAAGAAAAAACCTTCTGTTAAGCAGCAGGAAATCTTGAATGTGGATCCCAGTCTCATGATGAACAGCAAATCCACACGATGCTGTGTTGGGTGTGTGGGCGAAGGAAGGGCGGTAAGAGGAGACAAGTGGACTAAAGTAAGAACTAAAGTTAGAGACAGATCCATGAACCACAGACCTGTCGTCTGATTTATTAGAGGTTAGCCTCTTGAGATGCTACGTCTCGTTTTCAGGAGGGTCTTCATGTCTAAATGGTTGTGGTGATAACTTTGTAGAAGTACAAATAATGGTGTTCTTACTGAAAACAAGAATTTATGGTAGTGACAAACTCATGGGTGTCCAGACCACAAGTGCATCCCAACTAGGGATGTAACGGTTACCGGTAAAACGGTAAACCGCGGTAAAATTTCCCACGGTAATCATTACCGTGTCTTTTTAAAATTACCGTTTTACCGTGTTTGATCACCACCCTGTGTCAATAACTCACGGTGATGCTGCTGTTTGCCTGGAAAAACCGGACCTACGTCTCTGTCTTCTATTAAGCAGCCTGAACCGGTGTGAGCATGCGCAGTGTGCTTTGTTTGGCCTCTGAGCCTGAGAGCGAAGTTGGAGCCACAGCGGAGTTTTCTCGAAACGGACTCTGGAGTCTGGTTGAATTTTGGATTTTTACAAGGATGCTGAGGAGAAACTGATACATGACAGTCTCCCTGTCTAAACATGAAGCTGCAGTGAAAGAAAAAGACGTGCGCGATTTCGATGGCAGGAACTCTTCGAGTAAATGTAGCCTACTGACGGAGCCGCAGGGAGAGAGAGCGAGCGAGAGCGAGGACTCAGTGAGCCATACCTGAGAGAATAACAGGTGACTTATGAGTAATTCTATCCAAAAATGTATAAATCGTATAAATAACAGAATTGGTGTCACTCTGGACTGTGTTCCTGCCTTTGTTTTGCCGTGTATTCGCCGTATTTTGAAATAGATCGACTTTTTTTCATCAAAGTTTGTGTTTTATGGATTTCATCGATCGTTATTTGGAAATATTTAGAGGAGAGGGGAGACCAGAGGAGAATCATGAAGGGGGTTAATTGCTTCAGGGACTATCGTCATTAAAACAAAGTCCTGGACATGGTCTAATATAAGGAGCTGTAACATGGACACTAATATTGCAGGCAAACTAAAATGTGTGAGTGTATACAAAATAGTTTAAGCTCATTTTTTGTCATCTCAAAACTTTGAACATGTTCATTAACAACTGTTTATAAAGAGAATCCTGTTTAAAGTTCAAATCAGTTTTCTCTTCTTGTAATCACACCGTTTATAACATAATAATGTCAAATACTTTCCAGAATGGTTTATTTTTATTTCTCATGAAAGAAGGGTAAAAAAAATTTACTCAAAGGGCATTTCTTGACACATTATTGACAAAAAAGACAGAAAAGAACCATTATGAAAATAATATTGAAGGGGTTAAGTGATTAAATTGTGTGTAAAAGTATTTTTTGAACATTTTGAGCACACTGCAATAATACCGTGATAATAATGATAACCGTGATAATTTTGGTCACAATAACCGTGATACAAAATTTTCATATCGTTACATCCCTAATCCCAACCATATTTGTCTCTGTTCAGTATAAATGTATTAAAGGCCTCTTGAGATGTGATATCCCATTTTCAGAGGGACCTCATACCTATGTGGTGATGAAAATAGGTCCTATAGATGTATCAACCATGGATAAAGAGATCATGCCAATATCTACATTAGTGGCTATAATGATAATAAGAATGGAATGTGGCTATAGAAATGGCCAAATATGTGTCATGTCTGTAATCGTAGTTATTGAGGCTTCATGACTCCACAGCAGCAGGCAGTCTACACCAAGGATCCCAGGCCACCAAATGCTAGACATTACTTCTAATTAGGCCTGCACAATATATCGTTTGAACATCACCATCGCAATGTGCACATGCGCATTAGTCACATCGTGCACGCAATGTGACTATCGCATTTTCCCTATTTATTGGGGAAATGAAAAAAAGCAACTGAAATTGAAACCTATTCTATTTTGTACCGAGACATGTCCTCCTGGATCCCTTTTATATACAGCAATCTTCATCATTCACAGATGAACCCCCTTAGCCTGGATTAAACGGTTTTATATGAATACAATGGTGTCATTGTGAGTCAACCAAATTCTTCCCAAACAGAGCTATTCAAGTCATCTGGTGAAAATTCTTCTATTTTTAATATCGCAATATATATCGCAATATATATCGCAATATATCGCAATATATCGCAAACCCCCCAAAAATCGCAATGTCAGTTTTTTCCAATATCGTGCAGCCCTACTTCTAATGGTGGCAAACAAGAGTAATTTCAGGTATTGTGGGTAAAAACAAGCCACAAAAACAGTGCAGAGTGACCATACACTAATAAATAGTTTGTTTACAACAACTTACTTTTCCACTACTAAGCCACTTTGTTTGGCACTGCTTCAGTAAAAGTACAACCTACGAGCCCATTTCCTAACAGTGGTGACCAACATACTTCAAAAGATGGAACAACAACTACCAAACTGGATAAATGGATAACTTCTGCAGTGAAAATGAAGGCCGTTTTAGTTTAAAATGTAGGAATACTTGTATGAACTTGAGTACAATTCTTCAGATGGAGTCAACAAGCCTGATTAATAATCAAAGAAACTTCTACGGGAAATGAGGGTGAGCAAAAACCAATGTTACCTGTTCTGACACAGGTGTGTAAATCATGAGCTCATGACATCAAACTGAATGAATTAAGAGTGTGATTGTGAAATTTCACCCCAGTATAATTTCCAGGTGGTCCACATATGTAATTCCTAGACATGTTTTTTATATGTGTTCTCTCAGCAGGGAGTAGCCCCTGTTGGTCAGGGAAATGTCGAAGAGTTGCAAGACAACAATAGGCAGGACACGACATCAAAAATTCGAGCAGAGGTGAGTATTCATTTTATAGCTGACCAGGCAGCAGAGCTCCTCGTTATGGTCACATTTCAGTAATAATAATAACAATACATTTTATTTAAAAGCGCTTATCTCAGCACTCAAGGATACTTTACAGAGAAATAAAATCACAATTAAAATGAAGAAAATTAAAAACAACAGACACAAAGTTAAAGTTAAAAAGTTAAAATGCAACAGCAAACTTTTACCTCTTATCTTTCCTGATACAGCAACAATGAAAGAGTTGTGAGGAGCACTGCTTTACACAGAGGTTAATATTAAGTAGCATCACTAAGCCCACGTTATTGCACTGAAAGAAAGCTGCAGTGTTTTAGCCCTTTATCCAACAGCAATGTGGCCTTGGTGAAGAAGTTCAGGTAGTTGAGAGCTCGGATCAACTAGATTTGTTTATTTATCTCAGTAGTGACCGCTTCATCACCTTGTCCTTATTCCTGACCTGAGTAAGCCCAGCCCAACTTTCCTTTGGTGGAGAACTAGATTCCAACCTTTAGAATTTGGCTCACCCAGACTTTATGAAGAAAAAACACTAGGAGGCTGCAAGGAAACTAAAAGCTGTGTGAAAAGTTGGCTGTTTGCAGTCAAAAATAAAGCTGACACAGGTCAGGTCCAGATTACCTCAGGAGTTTTTAGCAAGTATGAATAAAGTTATGCAGAGCCTCACTGCTACAATCAGCACTCATACTTGTATGGACCAGATTCACAGTTTCATAAACTCAAAGAAAAAATAACAGAGGGGCCAAATGAAAGTTTCCCACTTTGCAAACTTGTATGCATGGTCACCCAGAGCACTTGGAGCTACAAACAGTATGTAGCATGAAAAGTGCTATAAATAAAGTTTGATTGATTGATTGATTGAAGACTGTATTCTTACTTAGCTGAAAGGGAACCAGTATCACTTTGTGTAGTCACTACCACAGCAGTATGGACTACACAATGATAAACCCATTGCTCTGACTGCTCCATTGGATCTTACAAGGACACTCAAGACATATTCATTAATTTCAATTGTAGTTAAGGTGGGTGGTACATTATCCAGATAAGACTTTAGAAAGAAGTGCTGTAGGAGGCACTGACACTAATCAGTTCTGAATGTAAGCATTGTCTTGTGGAGTCTGTACCTGAATGACCAGAAATTTTCAACTGGTTAACTTTGACAAGACTGAGTATATCGTGCTTGGCCCTACAGATCTCGGAGAGTTATAAGTCGGCTCTATACAAATACAGAATAGTCAAGATTGAAAAAGAAAAGCCCCAAAGCAAGAGGGCCTCCCGCTGGACTCAATGTTTACTTATGGCCTTAGCTTACCATGCTGGCTCCAATCCCTTTATTTTAGACATTACTCAGGACTCTGTCCTGTGATATATGAGGTTTGAATAGAGATTTATGGCTGCCTCTTTCCAACTAGTCAACTATTGTTCTAAAAATAAAAATCTAATTAAACGGGAATATTTGCTTATTACACTTAACATCTAATTTTCTTGAATTTGGCTCTGCATTCCTATGGGTAAAAACCATTACACCAGCTAATTTAAGTTAAGGAAACATTTATAGAGGCCTTCACTGAACTTACTGTATTTTAGAGGAAAGAAAATTGGAGCGGTGAAAGAATTACAAGTGATCCCTCGAGCTGATCCTAAGCATCCCACTGGAGCCTTTCCCAGCATACTTTAATGGATTGGTAGCTGCTAAAATTAAGCAGATCGGTTCTTCAATGTACCCTTCTGTGTTTTCAGCCTGCTAGTGTTACAGCTCTGCTCCCCTAAACGACAGCCTGGCTCCACACTTTAAGTAATTAACGGTATATGAAAGTGAAAAGTGAAGTGTGAGACGGGAAAATTATTTTGTACCCCCAGCAGTTGACTGTACTCTGCACGGAGGGTTGAAAATGAGCTCTGCTTTGATGATAACACCTCAGCAGGGCACCCTTTTATTGTGTGGGACTTACTGTGATTCTGGATATAAATCACTGTGTATATTGAGTGGTGAAATAATCAGACGTCTGGCTCCAAATTCCAAAATTTTAGATTTAAAAGTGCTGCTTTTGAGGCAGAATTTACTGCCATTTTAAACCACTGCATCACTTCCTCCTGATTCATTAGGACTTCCTATAACATAATCACATTAAAAATGAGTAAAAAAAATGGTTGCCAGTAAATGCAGAATCAAGTGCAGCACAACACTGAAGGAATCATGCAGACATGTCTCTTAGTTTTGCAAAAGCAATGTGTGCTCATTCTAGAGACAATCGCCTAGGGCTGTAAAACAGGCTCTTGTTGGACTCAGTTTGTCATGAGCCCAGCATTGCAGTTATTTACAAAAGAGGTAGGAATCAACAGTGACCCCAGAATACAATATCATCAAGATCCTCAGTTCTGATTCCACCTTTTTGTGATTCTTAATATTCTACAATATGAATATTGTTATATGGCAAAACCTTCTAGAGTTTAATAAGTAGATCCCAGTATACTCGCATCACTTCAGTGTTATCAAAAACAGACTGACGTCTATGTGACTATGCCTCACTTTAACTTCTAGCTTCACTACTCTGTAGAGTTTCAGTGATGCCTATCAGGAATGAGAACTGACACAATTTATTGATACCAATGCCATCATCAGCCCTGCTTATCAATTCCTGTGGGCTTACAGTACAGGCCAAAAGTTTGGACACACCTTCTCATTCAATGTGTTTTCTTTATTTTCATCACTATTTACATTGTAGATTCTTACTGAAGGCATCAAAACTATAAATGAACACATGTGGAATTATGTACCTAACAAATAAGTGTGAAATAAATGAAAACATGTCTTATATTCTAGTTTCCTCAAAGTATCCACCCTTTGCTCTGATTACTGCTTTGCACACTCTTGGCTTTCTCTTTTTGAGCTTCAAGAGGTAGTCACCTGAAATGGTTTTCTCTTCTCAAGTGTGCCTTTCCAGGGTTAATTAATGGAATTTCTTGTCTTATTAATGGGGTTGGACCATCATTGGTGTTGCTCAGAAGTCAGGCTGATGCACATCCGACAGCCCTATTAGACAACTGTTAAGATTAATATTACGGCAAGAACCAATCAGCTAAGTTAAGAGAAACGAGTGGCCATCATTACTTCATTGAGAATCTACAATGTAATTAGTGATGAAAATAAAGAAAATGCATTGAATGAGAATGCGTGTCCAAACTTTTGGCCTGTACTGTATATATGGAATTGGTTTAATTAACCAATATAAGTTTTCAGTAGCTGCTATGTCACACATGTCACTCCTGATTATTGAAAAATACTTTGTTGCATCGATGGATGCTATGGCAATTTCTTTGCCTTACCAATATTGTGCAGTATACATCTTTTTGGCAAAATTAAGCCACAATTTGACCACTTTTGTCTCTTTTCTGTAATAATGACATGTTTTCACTTCTCTGTTGTCATTTCTGCTGACTGCCTCCTATGAAAACATGATGTCCTTGATTTATAAGGTATGTATAAAAAGTTGAAGGAATCCATAGGGGAATTGTTAAGCAAAAAAAGAGTACTGCTATTGATTCCCTGGGGGGTTGTTTTTAATTTTCTGCTATAGAAATTAGATTCTCTTGTTTTTCACAACATGAGGCAACATTGGATCTTAGCACATAAAGTAAGTAATGGGTTGCACTATTTTCTCAGTTTGCTCAGAATTGGAGAACAGCATTGACAAGCTCAGCATGTCAAGTGTTGCCTGGTTTATCAGCAGGGTTGGCTTAACATTAGCTTTGCTGTTGAAAAACATTTAACTTTCCAAAACAATACTGCTGATACTTTTATGTAGACATTGAGTGTTAATAACATGAAGCATTGTGGTACATTTATTCATCCTGCCAAAAAAAATAGGCAATATGGGATGAGCATGGCAGAAACATCATATCTGCTAATACTGTTGTTTAAAGGTGCTATGAGGAGAATCTGTTTCCGGCGACATAAAGATTCTGCTACCCATGAGCATGCACGGCGACTGTCGTAAAGATGTGACCCAAGCCAAAGCGTGAGTTTGTTGTGATGCTAATGAATGCAGCTCGGACCTTCCTCAGAACTCTGCATTGCTTTACAACTTCTTTTTTCAACAACTTACAGGATGCAAAGCGACGAGGTAATGTATCTCTTTCTAATTACGTAGCGGTAGTTTTTGATGTGTGGCAACAAGCAATTTTTGGAAAACTTAGTATTTTGATGCTATAAAACTCATCTTAAAGTGTGTATTTCGATCAGGCATATATCTAAAAGTGAGACTTTTTTGTAATTACTTAGAAACTCCTCATAGCATCTTTAAGAGAGCTAGCAAATGTCATACTTCTAATATTGTGGATCCCTTCAAAATGCACAATCCTTTTAAATTTTGCAATGTCAAAATATAGCATAGTTACTGCAAATCAAACAAACAAAAGTGGACCTACATGTATTGTTTAACAGCTCAGCTTTAAGATGTATCAGTACATATCTACATACCAATTACACAGGAGTGATTGTGTCAATGCATCATTATTACATGTCAGGTATGTTATTATTTTTATCATTTTATCTTATCATCATACCACACTGCAACTTACAGTCTCATCATAATGAATTTATTGTACCTTACAATTCCCACCCAGAGCCCATACTTTTGATTTTTAACTTGAAAACAGATCACAACAAAGTAAAAAGGTCAAATCTTCCAAAGTACAACCTGGATTACAATCACAGGAATATCTGCTTGATGAAACAGAGGCTTAGGGATCTTGATGACCAACATGTTGGGTTTTGTTGCTTTTGTCAAGAACTTTTTTATTTTCTGGCAAAACAACGCTTCTAAAACTCAGCTGTCATCCAAAATTTTTTTACCCAACCTGTCAGTCTGTGCACCAGATGGAAGATATTCAGTGCTTCTCAGAGGCTGTGATGTTCATCCAGGATTCAAAGAACCCATCTGTTCGATCTGGAAAGACCAGAACTGCAAGTAAGATTCCTACATGGTAAGACAGCATGAGGGGATGCAGGACGGCTTTAGGGAAACCTCATTACAGGTCCAGCTGAGGGGAAAACGGTAAGTACTGTCTTCTGTGCCCGAGGAGAGAGTGAAGTGGTGTAAATGGCAAAGAGGGGGTGAAAAATACAGAGGGACAAGCGATAGAGGACAAAGGTATGAAGTGAGCGTGGAAAGCAATTATTGTCCACTAATTGCTCTCATTAGAGGAGATGGGGCCGATTGAACAGACTCCATGATGGACACAGACACCGTATTAATGTGAGCCGCATGGGTGCATGGTTGAAAAGCTGCGACGCTGTAGCTCTTGGTGTGATAGCAGCTGGACAGATAAGACCTACCCTTATCATCAAAACCTCACTCTATCATCTTTTAGGTGATAAAAAAGCAGCAATGGCGGTAAAAGGCGATAGAAAGATAGAGGTTTGATACAGCTGGATAAAGATGAACAAAATGATATAGTGAAAAGGCTTAATGGAAGGAAAGGAAGACAGCTTCCTGCCACTTTTTCTTTGGGCAGTGGAAACAAAGTTTGATCATTTTTATGGTTCATAAACACCTCTGCAGGAGGGATACAAAGGATGAGTATTTCTATAGCCAAATTGTCATCAACTACTGGATTAATAAGTTGGCTTGTCAGTGTTTTTTTTTTTTCCATCTCATTATTTTGTTGTACAGGGATGGATGATATTATGGGATCAAACAGTATAGGCAGAGATTGTCTAAAAAGCTGAACATCTGTATCAACAGCTTTGAAACTCTTTGCAGATATTTGCAGTAGGGCTGGGCGTAGTGACTAAGTCGTCCAACACGTTAGCCGCCACCGGCTTCCAATTAGTCCAAGCAAAAGCCAACTTGCACTCGGAAAAATCAGTGTCCAGGCTACCATCACTTGCAGTCATCATATTCTTTTATTCTGTTTAGGCTACAACCATTTTGGTCTTTAAACAACTTAAAACGTACATAACAAAGAACAATATCATTCACGAGCATAGTCAAAAACTGTTTGCTTCACCAAACAATCAGCAGCACCTGTTGCTGATGCTGGTGCCTTAAGACCCTTCCTAGCAGACTACCTAATACAGCCCCTTAGTGTTTGGAGGAGTCAATATAAAAAATGAAACCAAAAACATGGCTCCTACACTGGGTATCGATTCAGATTTTCTGGATCGATTCAATTCGATATTAAGAGGTCTCAAATCGATTCGATTCACGATTCCATTCGATATTTATTCAGTCTGGGTTATCTCAGTAAAAATAATGCTGTAAATGACTTTTTGACCTGGTACATTATTAAAAACTGTTTTTACATTTAAGAACTGAACCCAAAGAAGTTACATTAATCACATATTAATGATATACATTAATACATAGTCTGCATGTTACTTGTGTTTTGTACAACTTCTCTTTTCTTTCATGCTTGTTAAATCTGAAATGTCCAGACATTAACTGTTAAACTCTCTGGTGGTGCTCCTATAGTGCTTCTCACTTCTGCTATGCTTTTTTTGACTGCTTGCAGTAACATCCCAGATCTTGTTCAGTGGAAAGCAGCGCTAAACGCAAGACTAGCAGAGTTGATACCACAGGCTGCTTCAAGGACTGTCCAATGAAGAAAAAAACTACCCATGTTAAAAGATCAATCTTTGGATTTTATGGATCAATTATGAACCATTTAAAGGGAAATCGACTAAAATCGATTAAATTGATTTTTTTAACCCAGCCCTAATTTACAGCCTTTGTTTATCCCAAAATTGTCTGCATTATCTACAAAATGTACCATGATGTTTTACCTTCTCATCAGTCAGTGTCTAATTTTAAATCAAAAGTGCCTTTTATTTAAGAATAAACTGTTGGTTTTCTTGCTTTACTCTGTTTCTAACAAATTAAACTGTAACCATAAAAGGAATTTGTCTATTTTAGTTAACTCAACGAATACTAGCATGATAAAAGATAGTAAGAGGAATGAGATAAGAATGAGAGAAAAATCTTTTCCAGAAAATCCCTGAAAAATCTTTGGATGATGCAATTTAATGGCTATCAGACAACTCAATCCATCACAGCCAATTTGTTAATGTTGTCGACTAGTTCTTGCATCCCTACTTGGTTTGTTAAAAAGGAAAGGGTGGTTCTACATTTCCTGTTGAAAATCAAATATCCAAAGTACTATGGCAACTGCAGTCACTCTATTCTTCACCTCGCCCATCTCCTCATCTTGTTAGTATTGAACAAACACCGATGAAAAGTGGTGTTTAATGATGGCAGTTGTTTTGCTGAGAGTAACACTTAGAGCACATGAGGATTGCAGGAGCACTCCAGGCCGAGCAGAGCCGGAGGAAGACCACAACATGGCCAAAAACAAGGAGAAAAACAGGAAATATTTCATTTTCTAGTGGTTTGTTTCAGGAGGTCTTTAAATGGTTATTTCTCTTTACAAAACACTGAAGTGAGTAGGGCTGGGTATCGATTCAGATTTTCTGGATAGATTCGATTCAATATTACAAGGTCTCAAATCGATTTGATTCACGATTCAATTCGATATTTATTCAGTCTGGAATATCTTAGTTAAAATAGTGCTGTAAATCTAAAAAGTGAGCTTTTGACCTGGTACATCATTAAAATTGTTTTAACATGGAGAACTAAACCCAAAGCAGTTACATTAATTATATTTTAATGAGATGCATTAATGCATATTCTGCATATTACTTGTTTTTTGTCCATTGGATTTTATGGATTGATGATGAACCAGTAAAAGGAAAATCGATTTAAATGAATTTTTTAACCCAGCCCTTGAAGTGAGTCTTGTATTTAGCACAGTGCAGGCCCAAACATAGTGTAGTATATAAGACAAACTACTTGGCACATTAAGGCTGCAGAACTTCTTGCTGCAGGATAGTAAAAAAAAAGTTTGGGGTGTCTGTGTGATGGAGTGCTGGAGTGCAATAGTGCGTATGCAGTCTGAAACAAGATGTAATTAACAAGAATAATATCTCTTCCCTCCTCCTACGGTGAGCAAGTGGAGCTGTGATATCTTCTCCGTCCTAAAACCTAATCGCGTCTCATTTTCTGCTGAATCCCTGATCGACCGCGAGGCGGGGAATTACGATAAAGTTCTCGCTCTCCTAATGAGTACAGAGCGGTCGCTGTAGTTCAAGTTCATACATGGTTGGTTTTACTTCAACACCTGCTGCTGGCTCTCGGACTCTGAAATAACTTGTTAATTTAAGGGGATATATCTTCCTTGCTTTGTCTTACCTTTCAATAATGTCGGCGATGACACAGGCAAACATCTGCAGGCCCTCCGGCAGCTGCAGAGCCACTAGAGAGAGAGACAGAGGAAAAAGACAAACAAAGAGAAGAAATTAACATTTTTGTGTTGGAATGATGACACGCTTAATAAATCCTGGGCAGCAGTGCTATTCATAGCCTGCACTACTGGTTCAGAGCTCCACTGACAGCAAATAGTGACATTTCAGGGCAATTTCCCCTCTGCCACAGCGGTTCTGTTGGTTTATTTTAGCGAGTGACGGGCTGTTGGAAATAAAGTCCAAACCAATCACCACAGGTCTGGCTCTACAGCTCAGGGCTTGTACAGAGCCATTACACTCTCTCTTTTTCCTGTCTGTCTCCATACCCGCCACCAGCTCTGTGAGTCACACATTTACTCCCTTTTTTACTGAAGCACACAAAACAAATCAAACCCTTTACCAGCGTCACACAAGTTTGAGTCTTGGAGCCAGCATTTGATAAGGGCACACTCTGTTAAAGCTGCAGTTAAATCAGAATCAAGCGGCTTATTAAGAGGATTTCATTAAAAAGTGTTGCTCGCTGATAAGGGCTCTAATGACTTTTAAGAGCCAATTTTTTTGGTTTTACATGCCATTTAGTGTGTTTTACATGTCTCCTCAACATGATAGGAGTTCAGCAGCACCAGGACTTTTCCCTGTTTACAGCACCAGTAGCTGCCTGAAACACTTTGTTCCCCCCTGCCCCTCCAAACTGACCTACTTGTGTGCTGTACTACCATTGTTTCATTGGAGTGGTGAAGCGAGAGCAGATCATAGATGGCATCAACGACATGGCCCTATGCCAGGGGTGTCCAAACTGTGGCCCGGGGGCCAAATGCGGCCCGCTGCCCATTTTGAATTGGCCCCTGAAACAGTTGAGGAATCAAGACATTTTAATTACAGCAGCAAATACCATCAGTCATGCACATTTTCTGCTGTATTTACTTTGCCACAAGGTCTCATTTATTAAGTATATTGCAACATTCATCTTCAAGCACCAACATTCTTGCAGTTTACTCTTGTATGGTGTTTGAAAGTGAAGCTAAGATGTGTCTCCCATCTCTGCTGCTCAAAAGGTCTTGCCCGTACTAGGTGTGAATCTAGAAATATCCCGGGGTTACGACAGGTTATAACCCACCAATAAACCTTAAAATTTTAACTTCAATACACTAAAAGTGAGGTGTAGAAAGTGGCTCAGTTGTCCATGTATTCCTGTTCTTTGAAACCAGGGTCCAGAGTGGAGCATTTTTAAAACGCATCGCAGCCCGGCTTCGTGTAGATGGGATTCAGTGTTTTAGGGTGAAATGCTGACGTCACCACATGTGCAGTACTCTTTCACATGGAGGCTGCATGCACATACCAGGAACAACAACAGCTTCAGCATCTACAGAGTAAAATGTGCGACTTATTGTGCTCCGTTTGTTATCCAGACAAAACTATCCAGACGGATTTGTTGTCCAGACAAGAAACTCCTGCGTCTTCATGCGTCCACTCACCATTGTTGTTTGTGAAAATTTTTCTTCTTTGTACATGTGTTATACCGCTGTTTCTCTGCAAACCTACATGACCATCTCCTGGACTGGCATGCACGCTACAGCGTTTTCAGCAGTTTCTCGTATCAAGCTTGAAAACGCAAAGGAAAAAACGTTGCATTTCTGGTGAAATCGTCTTGCAAACACGGCCTGAGAATCCAGGCCATTCCCACCAAGGACATGTTGTGCCTTCCCTGAACTGTTTACAAGCACATGCCTGATTTAATAGAGATTTCAGCTATTTGGGCTTAAGTAACTAAGGTCTTTGAGTGAATAGCAACAAGGAGAAGTCTGGTGGATTAGTTGATTTTTTTGACAGGTGTAATACTTCACAGAGCATGAGACTGTAGATGGTGCAGATGGTGAGGTCTGAAACTGATCATAAGTTGTCAACAACTATTGATGTTTTCATTGGTTATTGGTGTTCATTTAGTTTATGTATTCTCGGTACTGCCACCGTGTTTTCAGTGTGCCTCTCACACAACAGGTAGCTACTTACACTGTGACATCTTTGTGCACCCTCTCATAGTATCCTCCAATAAAACATGCCTTATACAGGCACGTGTACAAATGAAAATGCTCACGAAAACAGCTGCAAGTAGAAAAGCACTCGGAGAGCGCAGACCTCCGCCAGCACTACAGTCCTGAGCTATATTGTGATTTTGACCATAAATATTAGTCCTCCCTTTATTTTATCGAAATATTTTGATTCCTTGACCATGAAAACATACTATCAGCAACTAGACTCATCATGATATCTATTTTAGTTCAGTAGTTAATCACAGAAATCAATTTTTTTGCCATGGCGGCCAGACGCTGATCCGGATCAACACCAAAATTGAATCATTTCTTACTTTTCCCATGCTGAACATTTCCTGAAAATTTCATCAAAATCCATTCATTACTTTGAGTTATTTTGTTCACAGACGGATGGACGGACAGACATACAGACAGACAGACAGACAGACAAACAAACTCCCGAAAACATAACCTCCTTGGCTGAACTCAAGGACAAACAGCAAGTAAATCTGAAGGCATCCTTTCCTATGTCCATTATCCAAGCACATAAAGTCAGTACATGCCCAATAGTTGTCTCTATTTTGTGAATATTCTGGAGAAATATCTTTAAAGAAAGCCAGATAAGAAAAGGAAACTGCTTTGACCTCTTTATTTAAGAGCCCCAGTCTGTATCTCTTGGTATTTCATAAAAGACAAAATCATAAAAATTGTGTTATTAATTTGATTGTGTCAGAGATGAAAACTCGCCCTCAGTGGGAGAGCTCAAGGAGAGCTTTGTTTGCAATTCTTTAATGGATTATTCCTTTATGTTGTCAAGCAGGCAGAGGATACAACAGCAAACCACTATCTCCATCTCAACCTGCATGTCATACAGACACAGGCTGAGCTGGGAGCAGGGCGAGGGAGATTCAACTGGTTTGTCGATCCAAATACAAGAAAATAAACTAACGTAATCCCTCCTGAATCAGCATTCCTCTCACATCTGTGTGGGCAGTCACATCTGTATGACCTGCTGCTGATCAGAGGGAGAGAAAGGTCCAGAACTGCTTGCCTCTTTAATGTGAAAATGGTCGACAATTATGCTTGAGTGGTCATCGATATACTTTGGCAGCCTGGTCAAGTGCAGCCTATGTGTGAGAAACATTGGTCTGTAGAGCTCTTGTCTCTTTAAATAACTGCACGGGGTGGCAGTTCCCAGCTCATGCTATTCTCAGTCTAATCAAAGACCCTCAGATACACATAGGCAGAGTTGCATGGTAGCTTTTAAATTCTAACCAGTGCTTTATTTTGAGAGCAGTTCAACTTAGTGGGTAATGCTGCCAATTTGTTATCTTGTTACACATTTCTCTTTCAGTATTCTGCTTTTGTCACATTTACAGTGGCAGATAGAGGTGTTGGGAAAAGTCAATTTATGTCTGAACACCATCGTCCTCTCTAAGGTTCTGAAATAATCTAGAAATTTTAAAAAGATATTTATTGGTGCTCGCAGATTGTGCTACTAGACTTGTTAGCTTACTTCTTGATGTTTCTGTGTGGAGAAGCTGAGAAAAATCCAACCAATCCCTCCTTTATTAAAAGCAAATGTGTGGGTGCATTTGGGGTTCTGCAATGCCAAAGGGAAGACAGAGCTTGCCCTAATGTATCGACTTTGCAAACTTAAATTTAAGTTCTCATTTTAATCGCCATCGCCTGGGGTTAAAAAAGCACAACAGCTTCCAGCAACAACACGTACTGCTGATCATTGCTGGTTTTACCCTACTTCCAGTCAACTTCCAAAATCCAAATATGTGAAAAGAATGACTAAATTGAATTTCCTGTTTCATTTCCAAATGCTTGTGCCCCTACAGTGTTGTAGAAAAAAATCAGATTAAGGAAACAGTTTATGAAACCTATTTCTACATACAAAATCTTATTATACTCAAAACGTATTCTACTAACTAATCATTTTATTACTTTCCAGTCTCAACAACAGTTTTCCATTTTCATTGTCAATTCATTTTTCATTCACATTGTCCCACAAATTTCAAAAAGAATCCCAACATTTAACTTCCTCATAACAGACTAAACTCAAATTTTCCTTCCAATATAATATCATAATGACTTTATTCATAAGATACAGAAAATCTGAGCTTCCAGCTGGTATTTCTTGTTATATAAGTGTTTTGGGGTTTACACGCAAGAGTGTGAAGAAGCCATGATTAAGTATACATTAATCTTGCTATCTAGTCATCAAATAAACATGACGACACCTTGGAATCAGAGCCTGCTAAGATATTGATGATGTCAAGTGCTCCCGCAAGGAATGAGCGAACAGGAATCAGAGCATGAAGTGGACAAGATTGAAAAAGGAAGGAGTGACAGGCAGGAGATTTACAAGGAGAGTGAATAAGTTGATGTGGGATGGAAATGTTGCTCCTATGACAAAATGAAATAAATGTATACTTTACATTTTACCTCATTTTGATCCATATTTTCTAAGATGTCAACATTTCGAAAAAGTCTGTCAATAAATTTACTACAAATTGCATTCACATAAATTATTTGTCGACAAAGAGATATTTGCACTAAACTTTCTTTGCAGTTCTGCCATTAACCCCCTTACTCCTACTGCAAAACCCCAAACTGTATTCTGTTTTCCCTTCGATATTTGATTTTATCTTATGTACTTCTCTAATAGATGTAGCACGAATATGAATGTGAAAAAATTCCTTCTGGATGCTTCAGGACCAGGGGATACCAGCAGCATTTTAGCATGCCACTGGAGCCAGTGTACTTATTGAAAATGAGTCAAATGTAGGAGCTCTAACATGATTGTGTTTTATCCACTCAAAATCTCTTTGAGAAAAGAGCCTCAATGGCCTCATTTCCACCAAGTGGTCCAGTATGGATCAGCACAGTTTGGCTCAGGCCAGATCGGTAAAGCCTGATCCTGTTTGCGTTTCCACAGCCAACCGAACCCTACTTGATAGGCGACATCTAAGCCGGATGCCGATAGCATGACATCATAGCAGTGCAACATCGTGTACCCAGCTATTAAATAGAACGAAAAAGAAAATGCGACACAGGAAACAAAGAGCAAAGATGGAAGACATCAAGCAATTCTTCTTTTTTGTGATCAGCATGTGGATTTTTTGTTACGAAGCACAGCCAAGCTTTGTTTGCTGCGAGAATTATCGTCACGAAGACGAGTGGAGATTTAAAACATGGCGGGGTTATGTGTTGTTTGGCTGTCGCACGGGAAGTGACATCTCCTTCGACCAATCAACGGACTGCAGTGTTTCTAGCTCCACCTTCTGGGGTCGGATCGGTAAGCTTGGCACCCCAAAAGAAGGGTCCCAAAAAGTAGGACGGTAGGGTTTGCTTATAAAGGGTCCTGTCCCAGTTTTAGGCTATGGAGACACCACGAAAAGCGAGCCGTACCGAGACTAACAGAACTGAACCCTCTGATGGAAACGGGGCTACATTAAGAGTCTTAAGTACACAAGTGACCTTACCAACAAAGTGTGTGCTTTGGCTGAGGCTCATGTTTGCATCCAGTTTTGTTATGGTGTACCTCCAGCTATGCAGGGAAATCAT
Organism: Scarus forsteni; assembly: GCA_036419115.1. NCBI lineage: Eukaryota > Metazoa > Chordata > Actinopteri > Labriformes > Labridae > Scarus > Scarus forsteni. Next base: position 7,823,610 of record JAZDUH010000270.1, read on the forward strand.
TGATGATAAAGGTTCCATATGTATTAGGCCAAATAACATGAAAAGAAATTTTATAAGCTATAATTTAGTTAATTTTGAGAACAAAACAGATGCTGAGATGATTAGCTTTCAGTGCTTTATTACACACTTCTGATGTATTAGACCTAAAGGGATAGTTCTGGGTTTTTTTTAGGGGGGATTTGTGCATCATTCAGGCTCATTCAAAAAAAACCAACAAACAATCCCTTACAAGTAAATAGCTGAGAAAATCCATCCATTATCTATGGCACATATCCCTTTCATGGTCACTGGGGGCCAAACTAATATTGGGTAAGAGGCACACCCTGGATAACCTCAGTAGCTTCTGGAGCATGAACACGATACCTGCCATTCTTTCTCATTGTTGGGGTGGCATATGAGGTTGGGCCATGGGCAGAACATTGTTTCTGAGGCTATCTATATTTGTTGTTTTCACAAGGAAATAGAAGGCCTGCATTTTCAGATTGATCCACTCTAGGACCAGTATCCAAAAATGTGCATTTTTGGGCATCCAAAATGCCATAGGCCTTTGGACAAACAGCCTATATGATTAAAAACTTGGGTGGATATGCCTGAATTTGTCCCTGTGTGGACGACCCCTTATTCCAGTCTGTGTTTGTTGTTCTTTTTGGAGACCAACAACCTGAACAGCTGTCAGAGGGATACTTATGGCCCTTTTCCATGAGCCCTACTCTACTCTACTCGGCTCTACCCAACTCTGTTCTACTAGCCTCGTGCTGCTTTTCCACTAGCCCCAGTCGCCTGTCCAACGGGGTGCAGTGTCGTTGTAAACAGCTGAGAGGCACTGTGGCAACGTCATTTTGAGCGCGATACAACAATCTGTGGCTTTTTGTCACAAACCGAGTAAAAAAGGAAAGCAGAAGAAGGCTGCAGGTGGTAAGAAGAAATACTCCTTGAGAAGCACAGGAGAGTTTTGGAAGCTATACAACAGAATGAAGCCGAGGACGAGAGTAATCGAGCTGCAAAGAGAAGACGTATGAGGGTAAGCTAATGGTATCTACCGCTTTAATGCTAGGTCGTCGCGCTCATGACTCATTGATGACGACATTGCCTGACCAATCAGTAGCTGGCAGTTGGTGACGTCATCTTTTAGTATCGACTCAGCTCGCTTGGAACCAGAGCAGAGCAGGTACTGAAACTAGCTTGTTTTAGGAGGTACCAGGCTAGTGGAAACACGCTGCAAATCAAGCAGGGCCAAGTAGAGTAGGGCCAATAGCCTTGATGTTGCACGTTTTCTTCAATGACTGTAATTGTGTGAATGCAGCAACTGTGCCGTCCTATGTCTGAGATAATATCAGACACCAGTCTTCCTTTTTCTTCAAGGCCTCCTGTCAACAATTTTTTTAATGCTTTACTTGATGTATGACAGCTATTTAGTCATGCCTGTTGTGTTTTTTAGATGATCACAAGCTTATATTCATGAGGTTTCAATGAGTTTTAAGATTCCCTGTAACCAAGACAAATATTCAGAGAGCCAACATGTACCTGGAGAAGGCGTTTCTGTTTTGAGACAACAGTATTTTCTTCCAGTCAAACACCGTCGCACCTTTCTTCAATAAATCCATCAGCATCTCAAAGGACACTCATAAACCTGAGCTGTACCATTCAGAGAACGCAACAGTTTTCACATGACTAGGTTTAAAACAATTTCCAAGACTTCAGTGGCAGACAGCGGTGAACAATAAAAGATGGGATGGACAAAAGGCCGGGGAGGCTGAGGGGGGGTTGTATGTGAGATGGAGTGATAGATGGGGCAGCGTGGGAGGGGAGGAGCAGCAGCGTTTCTTACTGATGAAAGGTTAAGGGATCACAGAACGCCTGGGCAGACAGTGAGAGACAGGTCATTACCTGGAAAAGGGCAAGTTTATTAACAGAGAAAGGTTTCGGAGCACACCTCTGCCACAGCTGACAGAAGCAAAGAGCTTCCTCCATCTGCCGCTGATGGTGAAAGGTGAATTCAGCGCTGAAGGAGGGACCAAACACACGCCGAGCACAATGATGATAAGTTGCTTCTGCCTTTAATCAGCGAAGTCCATTAACAGCTTCAGATGTCCTTCACAAACAAGTCTGCGAGGTGTCTCTTTCACTTCATTTGCAGTACTCCCTCTATACGACGTGCCTGGCTGCTATTGGAAGTTTGAGAGCAAGAAAATGTACATGTGGGATTATGTTGACAATCAAAGACAGCGAGTAAACTAAGAAAGTGCGGGAAACACCAATTTATCCGTGAACGGCAGACTGAGCGGACAAAGCTGGGGGATTACTCAGAATTTTCAAAAGGAGGGTAAAAGCTAGGAGACCAGAATAATTCTATAGACGGGGATTATCCTGCGCGAGATTAAATTTGGAGTGTGTGATTGCATTGCAAACGTTGGTGGTTGGATGTGATGAATGGTCAGATGCCAATCACCTGCAGTACAAACAAACAAAACCGAGGTACGGTGCAGATGGTGGTGCTATTTTTATGTAGATGAGTGCCATGATACGGAAGCCAAAAACAGGCAAGTTTTTAAAAAAAATCGTGATGGATGCTGCAACTCAACTCCACCTTGACAAAACTTTAGCATTCAAGCATACTAAATACTAAGATAAGAAGCTCTGTCATGAAGCCTGGGAACAAAAACTGGTTGCAACAAGTTTTCAAGATTTGAGAAATTGATAATTGATGTGAGTTTTGGATCCGCTTTTTGGTTCCTAAAAGGTGCATAAATCATTTTAAGTAATTAAACTATAGCATTAAAATACACCAACTACTGCTTAACTGGTATTAATTTTTAGGGCTGGGTTGAAAAAAATTGATTTAAATCGATTTAAATTGATTTTCCTTTAACTGGTTCACAATGGATCCATAAAATCCAAAGATCGATCTTTTAACTTGGGTAGTTTTTTCTTCTTTGGATGTGCAGAGAAGCAGCCTGTGGTATCAACCCTGGTAGTCTCGTGTGATCACCGTTTAGCGTTGCTTTCTACTGAACAAGATCTCATGAGGTGTTACTGCAAACAAACATGGTGGAAGCACTATATGGGCACCACTGGCAATTTTAAAAGCTGATGTTTGGATGTACAGTATTTTAGATTTAACAAGTACAAAAGAAAATACGAGTTGGACAAAAAAACAAGTACTGTGCAGAATATGCATTAATGCATATCATTAAAATATGATTCATGTAACTGCTTTGGGTTAAGTTCATGTTAAAACAATTTTTAATGATGTACCAGGTCAAACGGTCATTTTTTAAATTTACAGCACTATTTTAACTAAGATATCCCAGACTGAATAAATATTGAATTGAATCGTGAATTGAATCGATTTGAGACCTTGTAATATCGAATCGAATCGATCCAGAAAATCTGAATCGATACCCAGCCCTATTAATTTTTTAAAGTCATGGAATGACTGGTATTGGTTGGAGCTGGTATCCATATCCTTTTGTCTTTCCTGGTCTTGAATAAAAGTGAAGTAAGAATCGATGGGTCACATTTACCAAAACATGGATTTCGTTATTTTTTAGCTCAGAGACGATATTCAATATATAGAGATATTTCTTTTCAAGACAAATTATTTCAAAAACCACAATAATGGAGCTTAAAGTAGGATAGTTTTAAGGTAGAGGGTTATTGAAGGTTTGGTGCTGCAGCTCACCATTTCACATTGTTATCATCTTGCACTATATAATATATTCTAGTCAATATAATTAAAGACTGCTGGTCCCTGAATAGATGGAGAATGTGTTAAATATAATAAATATGGAGGAATTAAAACCTTGATTGTATTACGTGGTCATAAAAGGGGTAAGATTAAATAAGTACAGCCTTCTTCCTCCTTTTTGAGTATATTTCAAGCTGCACAAGCAAGACATTGTCAACAGTTTACCTCCTTTGCTTTTTTTGCTTCAGTTTTGTTATTTATATGCATGTTTTTGTTTATGGTGACTACCTAGGTTTGTTTTTCTCAATATAAAGCATCAAATTCATTTCACATTGTGCCATTTGTGTTAAGTTTGTAAAAGACTTGTCATGCTCAAGCTTATTTTTAACCTCCTGTATAATTCTTCTTTTCATCTGAGATCCTGACCATGAATCATAAAGCCACTACTTTATAATTTTACCATCCAAACTCCTCCTCATTGGCGTTAGTCCTGGCTGTCTGTCCTGCCATGCTGATGCTGCTGACTACACTGCTGTAAGTGATCAGAGGATGAGGTGGGTTGTTGTGTTTTTATACATGTTGCTTTTGTTGAGGAGGAAAGGTGAGGAGGGCCAACTACACAGTCAAGACAATGACCCAAAACGATGGCACACTTATTGCAATTGTTGCACATTAAGGGCTGTAGTGATACAAACATGCATTTGATTAAAAATATATTGATATTTTCAAAAACCCAACAATGTTTGCTTCAGTGTGGCACCTGTCAGAGGGAAGGATTTTACTTAAATAATTAGTCAGCAAGTGAACATTTTGTCCTCAAAGTTGATGTTAGAAGTAAAAAAAATAGGCAGTTGTAAGAATTTGAGTGATTTTAACAAGCACCAAATTGTAATGTCTGGTCGACCACTTCAGAGCATCTGCAAAACTGCAGCGCCTGTGGGATGTTTACAGTGTGCAGTGGTCAGTATCTGTAAGAAGTAAGAATGGGAATCGAAAACCAATTCCAGTTGAGCAAAGACAACAAATACACAAGGAATCAATAGTTGTTGTTTTTTTGTCTTTTTCGCTACAGCTCCCTTATCAACTTCGTCCACTAGGATCTGGCTGCCTTGCAAATTAAGGACATCATGCTCTCACCTGAGGCAGTCAACCCAAAGATCATCAAAGAGGTAATCATGACAGACAGGAGACGGAAGCAGTCGAAAGTGTGGCTTAACTTTACAGAACAACACTGGATATAGGGAGAACCATGTGGTAACTGGACAAAAGGACTTTAATATATAGTATTTCACTTGTCCATGGAGGCAGCAGAGCATAGAAAGTGTTTAGGAATGGACAGAAATACAGCATGTTCAGCAGGGTATTGGACTGTCAATCAAATTTATTAAGGGCCAATCAGATACTGAAGTAGGTGGGTGGTGCTGTTGGGGACAGAACATGAGCCACTTCATAAAACCAACTCCTTTCTGGAGTGTTGTTTTTTGTTTTATATTTAATAAAGTAATTTGATGAAGATCTGATTAAACTGCTACTGAAGCTGTTAGCATCAATGCTAATCTCCCTATAAGCAGTCACTTCCTGCTGTTGTCTCACTCATAGCTCTCAACTCATCCTGCTCTGAAGGATGCTGATTGGATGGTGCCACTTCTGGGCCGGTTGGAGCTTGGCAAAACAGATTTGTCTGATTACAGACACTGAATTAGACAGGTCCAGCTTCACTGCAAGGTTATACCTTTGGTGTTTCTGACCCTGAAAACTGTAGACCAACTTTTTGAGGCAGGAATCCACAGGAACTGATAACGAGTTGGACAGATCAGCAGGACTGATAATTGATAATTAGAATCAACAAAATCTTTTTCCATTTACACCATTTTTTAAAATTTCAGTCATATTTATTTATGTCTTTGTTTTTATATACAGTATATCTTTTTATCTACTTTTTGAAACTGTGGAATCCTAAGTCACCTAAGGGAGTTTCCCAAACAGATTTATAAAGTTCTATCTAATCTAATCCAATCTGTTCCAGGCCAAAGAACAAGCTGTTGCTAAAACAACTGAAGGATTAGCTGGTTCTGATTGAAGGGGCAAACGCACAGTGCATGGCAGCTTGTTGCATATATGGGGCTGGTTTGGGGATCCAAACAACCCAGCCCTTGTTTCAAGACAACCCCATTGGCTTTCATAATTTGGGTGCCATTTTTAAAAGGATGTCCAAAAGCCTGAGGTTATCTTCATGTAAAAAAGTCTGAGTGTAAACCACATGCAGTTGATCTAAAAGTCCATTAAGGATTATAATACTCCAAAGAACGAGTGCTGTCGGCCAGTCCCACATCTATATACCCTTCGACTCCGGCCGCAATGACAGTATTCACACATCCATTTGAGCTTGTCCAATCCATGGATACTTCTGTCGAAAATCTGTCTGAACTTTCCCCTAGCAGCTCTCTCACTTCTGTCATGTTCTCGATAAGAGAACACGCTGTTCAGACAGAGCAGAAAAGACCATTTTAGTCTGCTCACTGTGGAGACGCTCTGTATCTTTAGGGACAAGGGAAATGGTAGTTCTGTTACGGGGGGATGCACAAAGAGGCTTTTTAAAAGGGGAGGATTAATTAATTTGGGGAAAAACAGGATATCAGCCATGGACTGAACTCGATGTTTTCATCAATCTGGATGGTTCTGTTTGGTGGCATAGACCATCTGTGGCTTAGTTGGAAGTTTAATTAACACTGGAATTACAGCAATCACGCATTCAAAATTAGATTTATGAATTTTTCCGATTTCATCCTGTTCATCTCAGCAACTTTTGTTACTTTATAACATGCATGGACCACAGCAGTAGAATCTGAAAAGAAGGAGCTGAATCATCCACATACTGCTTATTCATTTGAACCTCAAGAATACATCTGAAGAGGAACTGTCAGCAGTGCTAATCTTCTGATTGTCTGCAGTTCAGTTGTGTGAAGAGCATAAAAAAACAACAAAACAAAGAAGTACAACTCCCTGAGCAATTCACAATCCCCACAGGGAAGCACTTTCATAAATTCAAGGTCTCCAAAGACTCTCAAGGCCTCGCAGCTTTGTGCTTTTTTGGCTGTGTCTCCACGTCTTGTCTAATTTTTCACTTTTCTAAAACAGAATTTAACAGATGTTTAATAGTGCAAAGCTAAAACAACACTAAAACAAGAGCTTTCAAGAGAAAGTAAGGGTGGAGTGAGGTTCAAAACCAGTCTCTTACAAGGAGCAAACCCTAAAAAGCAGGGAAGTACAGTAGGTTTGATCAGGATAAATCATTTCTCAATCAGTTAGCAGGGTTGTGATTGGTGAAGGATGTTAACATGAGCAAGAAACTGTAAATATCTCTCTAATATTATATCATTTTTTGCAACAACCTGTTGATAGAAGCCATTAAAGTGAAATGCTTATCTTAAATGGGGGTGGAAGACAAGCTGTGCTTCCACACGGTCACTAACTGTTCCTGTTTAGATTAGTACAATTTGGTTAAGTTTGATCCTTTCAGACCTCTATTGTGTTCACCAGCCACATACGTTTTTTAGGCAGAGGCGGGAGGGTATTTATCAAAACATTAAATTCAGCATTGTTTTTGAGAAAAGTATGCAGTCTGTAGGAACACATTAAGAAAAGACAAACAACAAAGTTTAGGACAAAATACTTGAGACTAGAGCTGAAACGATTCCTCGAATATTCGCGAGTACTCGATTACAAAATATCCTCGATTTAAGTTTTGTGCCTCGAAGCCTCGTTTAATATATAATTATACATATAAATATATATCTGGACTACTATACAGTGCACGGTGTTTGACACGGACGGTCATTTCTGTGGCACACCTCGCCTGCTACCTCCGCTGCTGTGCGGCTTGTAAAATCATGACGGAAGAGAAAAGAGAGGGACAGAAAGGAGAGAGTCCACAGAAGAAATGGCAGAGAGTGTCCCAAGTGTGTGGTCACTACAAAAAGGGACGAAAAGAAAACACAGTGCAGTGTGTCTGATGTCAAACGGAGTGAGCTTAGCATGATAGCAAGTTTTAGGGCTGCAACTATTACTATTACAGCATTTTAAATATGCTCATCACAGACATGCGTCCTCTTTCCATGGTGGAGGACACAGGATTTAAGAACATGATCAAGGATTTCAATCCAAACTACACAATGCCCTCCAGAACACATTTCACAAATATAATTGCAGAATTATATTACTACTTTGTAAATCAGTATTGTATTGGCTTTGTTTTAGGCCAGTACTGGTTTAAACTTTGAAAGTTGTTAAAATAAAAACCCTTTTCTGAGGAATAAACGGCATTTGGTTGCTCATTTTGAAAGCCCTAACATGTTGCATTGTATACAATTGATTTATTTGTTTAAAAACAAAAAAGTATATTTTGTTAGAGTACTCGAGTACTCGAAGAAATAATTGGCAGAGTACTCAATTCCAAAAATACTCGATAGTTGCAGCTCTACTTGAGACCTCAAAATGAGTGTGTGTTGAGATTTTAGGGATGCCAGTAACTAAATTTTTGCTGCTATCAATTTTTTTCCCGATCTCATTTCTGCAAATACTGATATTAATAACTGTATTTTCTATCAAGAGTACAAAGCTCCCACTTTACTGAAATTGTCCTGAAGTTGGAGGAAACAATATGTAATTCTTTCATTATACTTTTAATTTATAAAAGTGGACATTCTGTGATTAGTAGGGCTGGGACGATTCACTTTTCTCCCGATACGATTTATTGCGATTTTTTTAGGTGCCGATACGATTTAAATTGCGATTCTACGATATTGCCGATTTTTGCAATCTTTAGTTAGCTTTTTTAAAACCAGTGAAAAAGATGAACAATGATAATGCCTACAGATTATATCAGGAAAAATACACATCACATGTGAGTCTGTATTTTGGACTTATTCAGCAATATATATTAACCAGCTGCTTATGCTCCCTCTCTTCAAAAGCCTGGATTGCATATAAAAAGTGGCTTATTATCCCTTCAGGCAACAGAGTTTTTTCAAGAAATATTCAGTTTTGCTATCAAGATTTAAAAAGGCTATAGTTTCAAAGTGGTTAGTTTTCCCAGCCATCATCATCACTGTAATTTACGGGCCGAGCATGAACGCCTCTGCTGCCTGCACTGTTTACCCCCGGCTTCTCCCTCGTTTGACCAGAGCTCATGTCTTTCTCATTCTCCGCTAACACCGCTACTTTTCATGTGTGTTTTGAGCTTCCCTGCATCCCAGACTATGTACACTCTTCGCAGTCGCCGCTATGGAGAGGAAAAAGCTCTCGGTATGTACTGCCCGGGACTGTAATGGCGCTTGAGCCGCCTCGCTGCGCACACTCGCTGCCAGTTTCTTCCTCACTGGACGACTGACCGTCATCCTCAGAGAGTAAATATTCCTCAGATTCAGAGTCAGACAGTACTTGACAAAGTACTCTCGGCATCATGAGTATTCTCTATCACTCTGTGTCTCTCTCTCTGCTCGCTTCACAGTTTCTACAGCCACACTCGGCCCCTCGGTCCGTGTGTGTGTTTTAAAAATAAATATACGCCAAAACTTTGAATAGAAACCTGTCACCTGTCCACTATCTGCTGGTGAAAAGTAGTAAATCTACTCAGCACTATTTTAACAGCTATGGCCTGTTTTATCCAGCAATGTCGCTTGTCTCAGTTTTTTTAGCGCTTATAGTGTGCGGTGTGCGTGTGTGTGTGTGTGGGGCATATCGATTTTTGAATAAAAATATCGATTTTAAAATCGGCAGACAAAAAATCGCGATACTTGGGTGTATCGATTTTTTCTCCCACTCCTAGTGATTAGGGTGATGTTACAATTATGGTACAGATGTGCATTCTACCAATATTACAGCTATTATATGGGATATGCACATCTGATATGTGCAACCAAAATGGCTGTGAGTATTTGCAATAATTGAATTATGTCCAGATACCGATTATCAAGTTTCCAAGTAATTATCTGCAGGTACTTATGGCAAAACTTCAAATCAAACACCCAACAAGAAGAATTAAAACTTTAACCCTGAAAAAAGATAAAACTTGGAAATAAGAATGTTAAAACTTGAAACCAAAATGCATACAAAATATATATAAATATAACCTGAGCCCTGGAAAAAGTCAAAACTTTAAACTAAAAAAAAGCTTGAAAACAAAATTAAACATAAAACTTGAAACAAGCAGCAAAAAAACTTAAATCCTGAACACTGAATAGGTAATACACACTAAAGAAGACTGAACAAATAAACAAGAAAAAGACCTTGGACCCTGAAAGAAATTCCATGAACCTTAACAAATTAAAACTTGAACGTGGAAGTAAAGATGAAACTTGAAACTCAATGAAACTAAACTTGAACCCTGATAAAAAAAGACAGGACAGGAAACTCAACAGAACATTTTAACCCTGCAGAAAGAATACTCAAACCAAATAAAAAGGACTTGAACCCTTAAGAAAGAATACTTGAAGCCAAAAAATAATAATCTGAAACCTGCAAAATAGAAAAAAATGAAACAAAAATACACCTCTAACCCTGAAAAAAAGATGCGAATAACAATTACACAACGACTTTTTAAATTCTAACAAATATGAAGGCTTAAAAATCAAATTAAATGATATAAAACTGAAAAGATATTGCATTTAATGTGAATACTGTTTTGAAATATCACTGAATTTTTCCGTTTACATACAAGTCCTCTTGAAGTCAAAGTTCAGTTTTTCACACCTACATATGTACATATAACAGTACAAAGCAAGGCATTTATGCGTTCTCATGTCCACCCTGCTGCTGTGAATTAGCACTGATCATTGCAATGGGTCTGCGAAAATGATTCTGTGATCAAATCTCAGTTATTGTTTGAATCTAAATAGACAGTGTGACCATTTTGGAGAAAACAGCCGGCAGCCGGTAGGGCTGGACAATTAATCCGATTTTGATCATGATTTCAATTTTGCCATCTGACAATAATAAAAACATTATAATCTAAGAAAAACGATTAATGTGCCACACAGTGTGAAGTGCCCTGTATGCAAGTTCCTGCGCTTCATAGCACTTCTGTGTTCCACGTGCAGCCACAGCGAGTGTGTGTGATTTATGTGGATCAATAATACTGTATGTGCCGCTCGCTGGTTCTTTAAAGTTGTGTTTAAATCAATACTGAAGTTTTTAAATAAATGAATAATTGTGTATATTGACTGTGATTTCAGTATCACTTAAAATAATCAGGATTCTTATTTTTACCATAATCGTCCAGCCCTAACAGCAGGTAGAAAAACTCATTAACTGAACTGCTGCTCTTAAAAAAAAAGTACTAGATTACATAAAACCAACAAGACAACACAATAAGAAAATTAGGCAAAACAGAATAAAGCTGGAGTCTATTTATAAAATCAGAAAAAAAGGATCTGGGCAGCCAAACGAATTTGTGCGGCATGTTCTTCAGTCCTCAGTTTTAAAAAGGCAGAGCGAGTGCGACTCGAGAGCCGTTCAAAGGCTGACAGAGAAACAGATGGACACAAAGAGGAACAGAGAGAGACAGGGGGTGATAAGGTGAGTTATGCTCTGTGAGTTCAGAGGGAGACGATGAGCTCTGATAAAAAATAAAAAAGACTGTCACACAACACACACACACACTAACACACATGAACACACACACACACACACACACACACACACAGACGAAAAGCAAAGCCAGCAAGCTGTGGAAGAGAACTCGCCCCACAGGGACGGCGAAGGAATGATTCAATCCTCTTGGCTTCCATCTGCATATTTCTACCCTCGGCAGGGCTGACTATACGGATACACATTTTGACATTTACATAAGTGAGAGATGACTCTTTTTTTTTCACTCCCCTGGAGGCTGACATTGTAACGCTATCCGATGACCTGCTGCTCAGGGAGCACAGCACGATATGGTCAAAATACACATGCAACAATGAAGGGGACGGGGCAGACACTCATGGACCGCTCCATGTGTTTGATTCAATCTTGATCACATTTTGATCTATGGGTTGATAGATGCTGTTGACTGGATCATTTCTCTTCCTGCAGCAAAGACTCATCCTCTTAAAGCAACTTTACGGTGAGTTTAGGACCTGAATTAAAATTTGTAAAAATAATAAGATAACAAGAAGTGCCCTGACAGCACAAACCTCGAGTTAAACCACATTTACACTAGACAGGTTTACATGTAGCCTAATATTCTGATTCGAATCGGGTTAGAAGTCCGAACCGAATAAAAATGCTCCATATAAACAATCGGAATAAACAGGCCAAATCTGAATGGGATTTCATTCGGTTGGACAGGGGTGGTACATTCCTTTTCCCAAGCTGATTAAAAGTAAAATCCTGTCATGTAAACGGTGAATCGGAAAGTTGTCAGGCTGGGTTCTGTCTGCACATGCTCAGTCTGGACGTAAACGAGCAGTGACGTTTACTTACTTGGAAACATGGCAGCTTCCAAACAGAGCACACAGCACTGGTCTGAGAGTTTGTTTTTAATACAAACTCGCAAAGAACTAAACATTATCGCACGTTTAGACTGTAGGAAAACAAGAAATACTGACCTATTGAATTAAAAAAGTCCACGAAAAATCAGCGAAGCCGGGATAGATCAAAACGTCCAACAAATAAGGAACCGGTGGAAAACTCTGAAGGCTGGTTACTATAAGGCTAAACAGCACAACCCTCAAATCATTCATTAAACCACCTACTTATCGCCATCTATGATAAATGATGTGATGTTTAAATAGATCTGCGCGAATCACGTGTCTGTAATACAGCTGTTCTGATTAAATGTTGTGGCACATGTAAACACCAGATCGGAATAGATCAAGTCACATGTAAGCAGTTCACCTGAGATCTTTAATCAGAATGATTTAAATCAGAATGAGAAAAAGTCTGCATTTAAACCTGGGTACTAGGGCTGGGTATTTCCAGCAACTTCAGGATACGATACGTATCCCGATACTAAGGCCGCGATACGATACGTATCCTGATACACGTAAATTGTGAACATTAACTATGCTTTAAGCAAAATTCTTGACAAGTTTAGTTTTTTCTTATAGAAGAAAGAGAACAAGGATGAGTTTTAAGTGGTTCTACAAATTGAGAGACATAAATTCAGATCCTCAAAGATGGTAGACCTAAGTTCAAATTTGGAACATACAGTCATGGAAAAAATTATTAGACCACCCTTGTTTTCTTCAATTTCTTGTTAATTTTAATGCCTGGCTCAACTAAAGGTACATTTGTTTGGACAATTATAATGATAACAACAAAAATAGCTCATGAGAGTTTAATTTAAGAACTAAGAACTATTCATTTTCCATGGTTTTCTTGATAATAACCAAAATCACTTAAATTCTTACATCAATAGCTATGGCATTGTACCGCCAAAAACACTACTTTTAAGCATTCCATGTTTTTCTGTTTGCTTTAAACACATGATACACACAAGAGTTAATACTTGATTGCATAACCATTGTTTTTGATGACTGCAGCCATGCGCCTTGGCATGCTCTCCACCAGCTTCTGACATTGTTCTGCTGTCACAGCAGCCCATTCCTGTTGGACAAATTCAAACAAATTTTCTTTGTTTTTGGGCTTGTGGTTCTCCATTTTGAGTTTGATGATTTTCCACAGGTTTTCAATTGGATTAAGATCTGGTGATTGAGCAGGCCAAGGCATGGTGCTAATGTTGTGGTTCTCCATCCAGGTTTTAACTGACCTTGCCGTGGTGGCAAGGGGCATTGTCTTGTTGGAAAATCCAGTCATTCGAGGCAGGAAAGAGTTTTCCAGCTGATGGAAGAAGACTGTTTTCAAGGGTAGTCCTGTACATGACCTGGTTCATTCGGCCTTCACACAATTGCATTTGCCCTGTTCCACTCAGACTGAAACAACCCCAGGTCATGACTGATCCACCCCCACGCTTTTACTGTAGGGCAAGACAGTCTGGGTTGTAAGCTTCTCCAGGCTTCCTCCTAACCAGTAAGTTGGCTGGAGGGCATCAATTCAAAATTGGATTCATCACTGAAGAGAACCTTAGCCCAATCATCAACAGTCCAATCCTTGTGGTCTCGAGCAAAGAGTAACCGGCCTTCCTCTGCCTTTCATTGATGAAGGGCTTTATGCGTTTCTGTGTGACTTCAAACCAGCTTCAACAAGTCGGTTTCGAACTGTCCTTGCTGAACAAGTCACATTTCTCGACAGTGCCCACTCATTTTTAAGGTCCCTGGAGGTCTGACGATGATTCCTGACACAGGAACGGATGAGTGCACGGTCATCTCGGGGTAGAAAGACGCTTCTGCCACGGCCAGGTAGCAATTTGGTAGTGCCATGTTCAGCTTGTTTTTTTTTTTTGTTGTAATCAACGGCTGTCTTGGAGATCTTCAGTTTTTCGCTACCTGTCTCTCACTCATGCCAATTTCCAGCAGTGCCAAGATGGCTGCCTTTGTGGCTTCACATAATTCTTTTGTTTTAGGCATTATGTGAGAGCTGACAACTTCTGAGTTGTGCTACGGCTTGAATGTAAGCAGGAAACCACTCTAGGCCTTTGCATGTGCAGTGCTGCTTGTGACATGAAATGGCCTCTTATATACCCTGGGAATCAATTAAGCTTAAGAATGTCAAATAGGACATAAAGTATTATGTGACCAGCTGCATTTTTTGTTGTGTTCATTGTATTATACGTTTAGTGGTACCAGATATTAGAATGAACAAGAAATTGAAGAAAACAAGGGTGGTCTAATAATTTTTTCCATGACTGTATGTGTCATTATGTAGCTTGTCTTCTACCTTGAACTCTGCCACTGTTAACATTAGCCAAAGTGTATTTACAACAACTGTCAAAATATTTAGGCCGTATCGATTCTGTAGAATCCGTATCGATACACGTATCCCAAGGAGTGCGATACGATATTTTGCCATATCGATATTTTGAGCACAGGCCTGGGTACTGGCAAAGAAAACTGACATTACTCAGGCAAGTTATTTGTATGACTTTGCCCAGGTAGTTTCCTTGTGCCTCCCCCCCTTGTATTTTATCCACATAAAGTCCAAGCAGACTCAAGTCTGAACTCTGCAGCAAATAATCAGGGAAATTCGCTGAGAAGAGTGGGCAGGGCTGTTGATATCATCCTGTACGATCAGCATGAACCAAGAAAAAGAGACATTACAGGACGGATCAAAACAACTGTGGCATCAGGAGAAGTTTATCTAAATTTTAAGGAGCGTGAAAAAAACTCAAATGTGTATCTGGACATTGATGTTGTTATTTGCCTATCCAAGAAGCCGAGTCATGTTGCTGTTGGATACGGAGCTAAAACACTGCAGCTTTCTTTCTCCTGTATAATCATCTTGCACATAGTGAGGCTACTTCGAATTCACTTTTGTGAGCAACAGTGTTCCTCTCTACGATGCTGTTACATTTTTGACATGTAACACTTAAGTTAAAACATAAATTGTTTGTCCACTCTCATATTATGAACATATTTAATGTCCTGTGTCCTGCATGTTGATTCAACATGATCAAAAATGATTCTGTAACTATTAATGTATTTTCTTGAACAAAAAAGCTCAATTTTCTCAAGTTTTACCTCTCAAAGAGGCTTCAGAATGTTTAAAATCCTGTCAGATATCTGAAGTTCAATGTGCTACTGCAAAACTTAGAGAGTATCTATGTCTTCCTGAAATTATTAATTTTGCCAACTTAAAAATAAGTTGTATTTGTTTTTTTGTACATCATTTGTCTCTTCTAATTTAAACGCAGCTTCAAAGCTATTTAGATAAAAAATAATGCAGCCTCCTTTTTAAACTGAATGTACTTGTATATTTCATAAATAACTAGAAGAGCACTCGGAGAATGCAGACTTCTGCAAGCACCACAGTCCTCTCCCATATTGTGATTTTCACCATAAATATTAGTCCTGCCTTTATCTAATCTAAATATTTAGATTCCTTGACCTTGAAAAAATACCATTAGCAATTGCATTCATAATGATATCTATTTCAGTTCAGTAGTTATTCACGAAAATCACATTTTTTGTCATTTTCTGTTTTCTTCTGGATCTTGCTCCAAAGTTTTTAAAGATACTACAAATCGGATTGAACACTCCAGATTCCAGTATCTCGGCTATATTTTGGCGTTTGTTTCAAGTCTATGACTTTATTTGTTCCCTTGCTATGACGAAAATTCCAAGGATATCTACATTTTTCTTGTTCTGGATCAGAGAATACGGAATTTTGCCGGGACCCAGATCAGTCTTTGATATCTTGTAGAGTTGGAAACTTGTCCTGTATTTATTTTCCAAATGCCCTGACTATTTTTGGTGGAGTAATTTGCACATATGCCGAAAATGGTCCTATCTCGCAATGTTAAAGAATCATTTCTTTTTCCAATCTGGATTTTTTCCCAAAAAATTCATTTCCTGAAAAATTCATCGAAATCCGTCCATAACTTTTTCAGTTATGTTGCTAACAGAGAAACGAACAAACAAACTAAAAAACAAACAGATGCCGACAATAAGATATCCTCCTTGGCGCAGGTAAAAATATTGCTGAACATTTACGCACTTTTAAGCAACCTGTCCGCAATTCAATCTTAGAATTGAAGCACTTTAAGCATCTATACAATGTGTAATAAATTTTGCACAATAATTGAGAAATTAAGATATTTCGTTGATTACTATTGTGACCTCAAAATCTACAACTACCCCATTGCTCCGACAAAACGGCATTTTTTGAAGCAGGGATGAAACAGAGGGGTTTATAGGCATGCCAAACACCCAAATCTGAGAGGAATAATAGGCGAGACAATTAAAAAATACTTTTGAGGACACCTAACAGGGCTGAACTTTATCTGGAAAAGGTCTGAGATTTTTCTGGCAGATATTGCAATTTCAATTTGATTCAGGATTCTTCAAATCAAGCTTCAGTGTAACATTCATGATGTTTTACAGTATAGACAAAAGTAAGGAAATCAATGACCAAAAGCACAGAACACATTACTTATCTAATATTGATGACAACTAATATGTTTTCATGATTTAATGGATACTTAAACTTCTACTCCTAAACAAAAGCTTTGTGTTGTTGACCTGCCTACCAGCATTTCTGTAAATGCAAATCACCTGCAAATTTAAAAGCGTTATTTGTAAAGCAGTTAACACAACAGACCCTGGGTCAGTCAGAAAAAAATACTGCTTTGGCGATCACATGATTGCATACCCTGAAACTGTGATTTCGATCAGAAAATGATAAATCTTTCAGCCCTAACACCCAACAAGTGCAAATTTATGAAAAGGAGAAAGCCGACTCAGGCATGGATGCTTTTTAATATGAGAAAACAAAAATACTGCAAATCACAAGCTTATGCAGAGCCAAACAGCTCAATATTTAATTAAAGGATTGTTGCAACGCTAATAAACATAATTGGTCATTAGCTTGTAATGGCACAAGGCCAGACAGCTTCAACAAAACAGTCTGGACCTGAATGTCAGCTGAGGAGATATGGAGGTCTATGAAAGACTCTGGTGGGTATGAGATTTATGCCCACCTCAGTGAGAAGGATATAAGAGTTGGGGTAAGTGTACTGAGTATATCAGGCCTATTTTCAAATGTAAGCGGAGCATGAATACTAATAAGCCTCCTATAGCAGATAAAAATGTAACATATCCTATATCCACGTGTGTTTCTTGGATGCTGAGGAGGAGGGTGAGCTGGCACTCTGTTGGCTGCACACCGAGTGAAGTCTTCCAACACTGTCAATAACACATAAGCACAATTCCTGGAGGGTTTGTCCCCCCTAAAAGATCAAAGACGCTAACACATCCCCCTCACAAATTCAGTGTTAAGCGCCTCCAAAACTCGGTGGACATGGAGGAGCTCATGAAAAGCACCCTGGTTCACTTTGGAGCCCCTGCTCAGTAATAAGAGTGAACACAGAGCGGGCCGATGAGTACATTACGCCCTTAACTTGTTCCTGCTGTATAATTCATGATCAATTTAAATGGCAAGTTAAGTGCAGGATGACCTATGTAACCTTTTGAGACTGGGCTGTTATTCATTTGTGTCATCAGTAAATACACCTGCAGGTTGGTACATTGAAGTTGTGAAAGAAGGTCAGAGCGCTGATGTATAGCAAGGTTTTCAACAGAGTCTTTCATACCCCGCCTGGCTGCTGAAAAAACTGTATTCTCTAGTTTTATGCAATCGATCTGTGTTACTAATCTTGGCTACTCTTGAAAAGCAGCTGTGAATAAGGTTTAATGAATGTAAAAATGTATTACTGCAGCACCAAACTGAAGAAAAAGTAAGTTTCTGTATTATTTCAAGAAATGAGTCAGTCTAAATAAAAATACTGAAAACACTGCGGTACAAATAATCAGATCTAGACTGAAAAACTATTTATTTAGGGTGGCTTTTAATACCTAGTAGGGTGGTGACACTTTCACTTTTACTTTAAGTACTTTATTCTGTTATTTTGTATTTATTTACTATCTATTGTAAAGCACTTTGGTTCGAAGAGATGGTTGTAGAGGGCTGTATAAATAAAGAACAGTTACATTTACATTTAACAAATGCTGGGCCTGTAAGTAGTGTAGTAACGCTGCTACAGATAAACACCAAAAACAGAGAAAACATGGAGTATGTGCTTAAAATATGTGCGATGGATAAAACATGACCAAAAAAAAAGGGACTAGAAGGCCACCAGCTGGGCATCCTGCCAGTCGAAATACAGTAATGCAGCATTTTGGCGTCAGTGGAGCAGTCTAATCGTGGTCGATGATCAGAAGGTTGCCGATTCAAGCTCAGCTCCAGCTGTCACATGGTGATGTGGATGTGTCCTTGGGCATGCCACTTAACCCAAAGTTGGTCCTACTGCTGCATCACTGGTGTGAAAATGGGAATAATGGGTCGACTTGGGCACTGGTATGTGTTCATTTACAAAGTCATCGTTGGTAAAATTCCTGACTGAATTGGGAAAGAAGGCTTTCAGGTTCTCTGCACCTTCTACATGGAATAATCTGCAGACTGAATTTAAGCTGCAGAGCTTGGAGTCTGAATGTTTTTAAATCTGCAATGAAAGCCCTGGAATACAGAAGTTCTGAATGTCACTGTTTTAACAGATGGCTTTTTATTGTTTTCCTCTCTTCTTCGTTCTGTATTGAGTCTGTGTGACTGTTGAAACTGTGTTTTGCTGCCATTCTTGGTCAGGTCTCCCTTGGAAAAGAGATCCGCTGTTCTTAATGGGACTAACCTGGTTAAATAAAGGTTAAATCAAATAAAAATAAAATGAAAGGGCAAGAACGTGCTAGCTGATACTGATGGATATCTGACACTGAAAGTCCAACCATCGGCGAGTGAATGTGAGGGCAAACATGTGTGAATGGGTAGATGAGACGTGTTATGAGAGCTCAAAGAGACTAGAAAAGTGCTTTATGAGCTCAAGCCCATTTTGGGCAAAGTATCCAGGGGACCCGTGGAGAACTCCCCTCACAGGTTAAAGCCACAGTACATTTTATTTGGTGTGAAAAGTCATTCTGCAGATGTGGTGGTAGCTCCGTCCAGGAGGACTTGGGCAGGGGACCACAGGATGGCCAGTTCAAGTCCCACCTGAACTGGCTTTCCCTGATTTTTAATGTTTTCTTTAATTATGCCCTGACTCAATAAAAGCTTTTCAGGTTAATCCTTGACTTCAGCAAGTCTCCATGAAGACAGCCTGTCAGCTTTATTTTTCCCTATAATTCCCGACTGAACCATGTTTGGAAGTTGGTTTTGTAGCTGCAGAGGTGCAGTTGACTTCCCAGGCACTGCTGAAGTACCCTTGAGCAAGGCATTTGACCCTAAAAACTGTTCAGTAGCCCTTCTTCAGGAGCAGCGAGCCATCACTCTTATTTCTCTTCATGAATGCGTGATTGTAGGGCCAATTTGTGCATGAGAATGTCAGTGCATCTGTGTGTAGAATGTTTCAACGACAGAGTGAAAATAATGTTTTCTTCTTCTCCTTTTGGATCAGAATCTTCCGATAGATATGTTTACATGACATGATTATATGCTGATGAAGCCGTTGTAACGATCATTCATGTCCATGCAAACATGGCTATTGTTGGCAGAGTTATTCCTGCAAATGTTGTCTTATTGTGAAATGCTAACAAATTAATTTTAAAATTCCTAGATCCTCATCAGTTTTAGGATCATCAACACAATCTAATTACTTATTCTTGTGCCATGACTAACATTTCCCACAGATGGACACACAGACAGACAAAGGTAATACAACATTTAAATTAAGCATTATAAGAGCTTACCTCTCTTGGCATTTGCTTGTTTTACTCTCCAAATGGTCTTGTGGATCTCAAAGTTGTAATTTGAAGGAAGAGCTTTAATCGCCTCCTGCAACTCAAGGTCCTGAAGGATTTCATCTGGAATTTGATTGGCTACCCGTCGTGGTCCACGAACTGAAAAAAAAACGAAAAGTGTTTGTCGCCTTGCAGTGAACACAGAATGAAGCAGAGACTCAAAATCCTGGAGGAATAAAAGCCTTTGTTGGGTCGAGCAGTAAGACCTCAAACATTCATTCAAAGGGTTGAAGAAGAATGATGAATTCACGGTTAGATTTTCAGAGTATCAGTCCCTTAATCTGCATCAACAAAAGGATTTTTTTTTCTCAGATAGGTTTAAAGTCTGCATGTCTAAGGGTTTTGAGTACTTTTCTTACTTTACTCATCTAAGAAAGTCAGATTTGTCTTCAGTCTCTGCAGAGATAAAGTAATGTTTCAAAAGCAGAGATCAGTGAAATTAGTAAGAACTTTTTTTTTCCCATGTTCCATCTCTTAAAACAATCTTCACAAGCTTCTGGGCTGCTGTAAAATTTGGCTAAAATTGGGGGGAAATAAGACAGATGAGGACAAGATTCCAGAGTCTGAGTTCAAGAAAGTAACAGCTTCAACCACCCCATTTATTCTCAAGTATAACTCTTGACGACGGGTGGGACAATAAAAAGTTACAGCGATCATGGTCACCCCCCCTCCCACAATGTAGCACATATCATCAATACTTCAATAAAATAAAGTATGCTGTTCTTAAGATGGTGTATGTCACTGTTGGTTTATCTCCTAGAAACACTGCTTGATAGCTCCTCAAGGGGGCGCTCCACACTTGGATGATTGAAACTTTAACGGAAATTACCAGCCAAGGAAGAGAAAGCTTACACAGTAGAAATTAGGGCTGAACAATTAATTGCAAATTAGATTAAATCGCAATATGGCTTGTTGCAATTTTCAAATCGCAGAAGGTTCAATATTTTTAGCCCAAAATGTGTTGAACATTTTGGCATTGTGATGTAGTCTTTTGCAATTTCATGCCTATTTTTTTACCTCTATTCATACACTTTTTCCCACTTTTGGACCATTTATACCTTTTTTAACCCCATTTTTACAACTTTATGCCTATTTTGCCACCATTCATCTTTTTTTACCACTGTCAGAACCATTTTTGGAATTTTTACATGGTTTTTGAAATTTAATTTCAAATTTAATTCCCAATTTTGCTGGCATAATCAATTTTCCTAAGCCACTTTTGGATTTTTTGCCAATTTTCCCCTTTTTTTTTTGCCAATTCCATACCTATTTTGCACCTATTTATTAACCTTTTTCCGCTTTCATACCATTGTTACCCAGTTTTGACGATTTCATACTTATTTTGCTTCTGTTCTTCACTTCTCCACTTTTTCTCAAATCTTTTATCCTTAGATTAATTTAAAGTCATATTGGTTTTACTAAAAAAGATCTACTGATTATGTTTGTTTAAGAATACGTAAGATGAGGAACATTAAAACAACTGCAGAGTAAATCGCAATATTGGGGAAAAAATCGCAATTAGATTATTTTCTCAAATCGTTCAGCCCTAGTAGAAATGTCAGACATCAGTGTAAAGAAAAGTACACTGAAGAATGCCCCAGCTTCTTATAAATCCAAAGTATGGATACATATCTACAACATCGAAGGGATGAATAAAATCAATAATTACGACATATGGTTACATTACTGTTTGGTAACATATCGATTATTGCATTGTAATTTGATCCTTGTTGTCTACTATATCACATATCCTATCGTGTGGCACCCCATCATTCCCATCCCTACTCTTGACTGGGATGAATGAAAGTTGCAGCACTTCTTACAATTTTGTTTTGTTTTTCTCTTCAGATTTTTTTCCTTTATCTGATTTCTGATGATTATTAAAAGGCTTAAAGTCCTTCTCCACCAAGAAAACAAACTTCTTTAAACTTGTTTATTTCAAATCCACTGCCTCCTGGTTCAAACCATTACCCAGACATTTAAAATCCTAACACATTTCATTACGGAGATTATTTATTCTCCATGAATTTTAATGCAAAAAGTTGTTCAACAGTCACAAAGTGTATACAGAGAAGTTATGATTTATCAAGCATCCAGACTGCTCTCTGAAGGAATTTTTGCCAGCAGACTGATTAAACCGCCGCTTCTTCAGTTTAATTCCACTGCTTCGGGACTTGAGTGTTCTCTTTAACACACAGTGCAAATAAATCAGTTCATTTAAATAATAAATTTTAGAGCCCATTTTGACGCTACTTTTAATTAAATTAGGCAAAAATGCGATCAATAAAACAGCTGCTCCAGCTCCAAAACAACTCTTTTCCATATGTCAAAATAAAACAAATGATCAAACAAGCTGTTCAGCCTGGCACACACATTAAGATTTTTATATATTACCTGATTTTGAAACTGCAGGAGACCCCACACATGAGGACAAATACTGACAGACTTTTAAAGATTTCTTCCTGAAGTGAGGTTTGCAACAGGATGGTAGACAGGGCACACCACACACCAGCCAACTCTTTCATCAACAACCAGGGCCTCTACTCTTGCAGCTTGCAATCTTGCGTGGACAAACATGGTGGACAACAACAGAAGGAATTGAAACTGAAATGGACTTGTGTTAGCTTCCTATGACATCCTTGGGGATGTGTTTCTTCCTCTCCTCTACTTATTAGTTAAGTATTTATGATTCACGCTTAAGTATTGCTACAAATAAACAAGTTGGTCCTCTATTTCTGATGTTCCTCTATCTTTATGCTTTGCTTTAGAGATGCTATGAGGAGTTTCTAAGTAATTACGATAAAGTCTCACTTTTAGAGATACATGCCTGATGGAAATACACACTTTAAAGCTATGGTCTACGATTTGGAAGCTTTGTACATCTTAATAACACCCAGTATATCCGCTGTTCTTTAGCTGACCAATCAAACCTTGAAGGCAGTAAGGTTCAATTGGTCCGTGAGTTGGGTCAGTCCATCCTGTCTCACTACGCAGCCATGCCCATGGTCCCGCCTCCGTGAGCAGCTAGCAGCGTTAGCTACTGAACTAGCCAGAAAAGTCTTTAAACCAGGAAGATTCTCCTCTAGCACCAATTGAGCTCTGCCATGGTTGAGGCCTGTTAGTTATCATGTTAACGAGAAAACAGACGAATAGCTCTGCTGTCTGCCAGACCTTCAGCATCGCCGATTTCGCCCCTGGTTGATCAGGTAATGGCTTTGTTTACTACAGTGTGAGATGTCTGCTGAATAACTCTGGTTAGTCTGTGCCTGTCCTGGCTAATGACTTGTAGCGGAGCGGTTAGCCTCAAGTTAGCCGCTAATCGTTAGCATGGTAAGCTGAGCTGGGAAGGACAGGACGAGAAAGATAAATCTTCCCCACAATCGGCTCCGCCATTTCAAAAATCTGGCGCCAGACCCGCATTGCCGCCGTCCAATTGAAATGGCTACTGCTGTGTGTTACAAGGCGATGACTGATCGTCGTATTGATACTTTCAGTTGAGCTGAGCTGTTTTTGATTGAGTTTGCTGCTGATATATTATGCTAGTTGCTCGCATGCTCTGCCGGAGGGGAGAGACTGTGTTAAGAGGCGAGGACAAAACAGCTGGGGCGGATCTTGGAACACGGAGGGGAGAGGCGAGGGAAGGGGGGGGCAGGCTGCGCTTTCAAATCGTAGACCACAGCTTTAAGATGAGTTTGATAGCATCAAAATAGGCTATCTATAAATGCTGTTCCTTAGCTTCGTGGTCGAGTCAGACAGGGCTAGACTGGCCTGGATACTCAACTTCGGGAACAAGACAAAACCAGAGCAAATTTATATTATTCGGACCCGTCTTAGAGCACCGGGCTGTAAGTAGCGATATATAGCCGGCTACAAAACTACGATACTATGTTTTCCAAAAATTGATGGTTGTCACACATCAAAAACTACCGCTACGTAACTAGAAAGAGATACATTACCTCATCGCTTTACTTAGCTTCACAACAATGAACGCTTTGGCTTGGGTCACGTCTTTACGACAGTCGCCACGCGTGCTCATGGGTAGCAGAGTCTTTATATCGAATAGATTCTCCTCATAGCACCTTTAACTTCTGGTACCATGGTTGTGCTTGGTCCTTTATTCGCTTTATCATGTTACATGCGAGAAAACAGAGAATGTGCTCTGCTGTCTGCAAATGTACTAATCATACATTAGGATTTCGGACAGTAAATGTTAAACATGTTTGACATTCATGATTTCAATCCTGTCTCGCAAGGATAAAATCACTCTTAACACACCTCCTACAGGATGATTGGGTGAGGTAACCTTAAGGGCTTTTGCTGACTTTGGTAATTAGTGGGCATCCAAGTCTAAAGTCAGGCCAATGATCTCATTGTGTGCACTTACTAAAGCAGATCTCCTTACCTACTGTGCTGCTTGTCGTGCAATAAAATTTGCGAAGAAGATTTTTCTGAGCAGTCTGCAGTCCAGGCTTGTCTCACATTGGAAATGTGTGACCCATTACTAATCACAAAATACTACAATGGAGACTCCTGACTAGAGCTTGGCAATTACTGAATTCTAATCCTAATTACAATTAATACCTCTGACATATATAAAAGATCAGAGCAATTGAGAGTCAAAGATCAATGTGCTACAAGACATGGTAAACTTTTGTCTTGTTTTTCTGTATTATCATTAGGATTATTTTGAAGTATGAGCATTTTCACAAGTATCTTTCTTTGTATTGCCTTCTTTATTATTAGAAATGATAGTGTCAAAGGTATAAGATTCATGAAAGGATGTTGTGTGTTTTAAAATCAGTGAGTAATCTTGTTTTATCATCATGATCTCAGTTTCTGTTATAATAATCAAAATCATGGCTACCCCAGACTGTTGAGCAACTAAGTCAAACATTCAACAATGATGGGAAGAATTCCATTTATGGAGCTTCAACAATGAGTGCTTCAGATCCCAAACACTTTTCTTTCTTTTCTTTCTTTATTAAGATCCCCATTAGCACTAGCAAAAGCACTGGCTATTCTTCCTGGGGTCCAACACACAAAATCAGACAAAATACACACAACACAAACAACACTTAAATTAATAATATGACACACTGGAACAGCAATTACACCTGAACCATTTTAAAAAATTTGACGTCCAGGTTATCTATTCCAGATGGTCTGTCTTTATATTTATTAATCAAACCTTCCACCTCTAATACTGTTACTTTTTCAATTCTAAATTCACATTAAAATCGGCTGGATGAGACGGATGAGGACAGAATTTTAGAGCCTGAGTGACAGAAATAAAGAGCTTGGAACACCCTTGTCATTCTCAAAACTCTTGACTGACATGAATGAAAGTAGCAGCACATTCTCCACATTTGCCTTATTATTCTCTTCAGAGTAACACTGAGTTGTTATCTAATTACTAATAACTGTTAAAATATCTCCTGTTTACCGAAATCCTCATCCAGGTCTGCCTTCCCTTGCCCCCACTATGCTCTGCCACTGAAAAACTCCTGATGTTTCCATCTCAGCATGGCTCAAAATCACTTGATAGACTTGTCTCCTCTGTTGTCCCCAAGTGGTGGAGTGAATCACCAAACTCTGTTGGATAAGCAGAGTCCCAATCTCGTTTCAAGAGGAAGTTGAGGACTCAACTGTTTGGGGAACACTTGTGCACTTTGTCTGACACTTATCCTCTTTGCCAACAACTCAAACAACTGAGTATGATGATGCTTAAAATGATGTTGATGTCATAGACATGAGCACTTGATGATGATGATTATATCGAGGTTACTTGACAAGGTATTCTGTCTCACTCTTTTCAAGGACTTTTCCAGGATGCCCCACCTCCACCCACACACTTTATAGAGCCATTTTTCTACAGCTGAACCTTATATTTGGTACATTTACCAAAACAGTCATGTTTATGCCTTTTCCATCCCAGAGGTCTGATTTACAGGATGTGCAGTCTATGGCTGTAACATATCAATGACATATCAATTTTAGCATGGAATAGTTCAATCACAGGCTGCAGCAGTGTTACATGACAGTTTCTTTAGAGGAAAATTAGTCCTTTCTGGGGTCTGAAAAGTTGCTACAAAATCGTATGGAAACACTAGAGGAGCTGCTCTGAGGGAAATTGCAAATTTGATTGGCTGGTAGCATCATGTGGGGCGTGGTGCCTGCTGCCCAGAGGCAGAGAAACTCTGCAACACAATTTGAAAACTGAAAACAGACATGAAGGCTATGCACAAATTGTTTTACCCATTTGTGTCAATAACAAAGTAGAAAGAAGCAAAGACAGAATAAGCAATTTCCCAGGTCTATTTTCAATTTTTTCCATTTTCCATACATGCTCCATCACTAGAAAATTGGTAAATCATTTCCAAGATTTCCAGGATATGTGGGAATTCTGCTGTCTACTTCTTGGCTTAAAAAAAATACAAAATAAAAAATAGATACCTCTTCAAGCACTACATGACAGCATCCTTGTTTAACAGACTTGAAGCAGTTTCATATACTTAATGTTGTTTCCTCTGGCCAGAATGATCCTTGCTCATGGTTTACTCACTCTCAGATGTATATAGCTTTGCGCAAAAGCATCTGCTTAATGACACTGTAAAACACTAATGCTGCGTTCCAGGCAACCCGTAACTTGTGTTTTTCCCACCTGTAACTCGTGAAAATGCACTGGAACGGCAGTCGAACTCATAACTTCCGACCCGTGAACTCCTACCAGATCGATGTTCTCCGAGTGTACGACTTGTGACGGCACATCACTGCCTAACCAATAAGGCAGCTTCTTAATAATGACAAACACTGTAAAGTATAAGCTTCTGTTACATTATGCACCATTTCCTCGCTTCTGTTTCATTCAAATGAGTTAGTTGATAAAGTATAAATCTTATAATGCCTGCCACGTTGGTTAATTTACATACCAGAATTCCTTGCACTCAACCCTAAGTTGTAAATTGCCTGGAACGCTTTCAGGTCGGAACTAGGAGATTTCAACTGGGAAATATACGAGTTACGGGTTGCCTGGAACGCAGCATAACATATACGTTCAGAAAAGCATGTGGCACCTATTTCAAAACCAACTAGAGAGTTTGCATTTCCACGCAGGAAATGCGTTGAAATGCTGAGTGTGAATGCTTAAACTGTGAAATGAAATTGCTAAAAGTAATGCAAAGAAAGTTGAAAATGTGACATGAATAGTTGTAAGCAGTAAATCAGGGCTGCAAATGTGTGAAATGTGCAATAAAAATGTTTGCAGAAAATTATAGATACTGGAGCTCAGGTCCACAGGTCATGTGACCATGCTCTAACTTCACAGAAATGTGCAAAAGTTGATGGAGCTTCAACAGTCATATCTCAGAAACTGCAGCAGGTAGTGAAAAGTGCACTAAAAACTGTTTGCAGTTGTGAAAGAAAGCAGAAAGTGAATGACTGTTTTGTAACATGGTTAAATGTGTTATTTGTAGATGTACCTAATAAAGTGGCCAGCCAGTGTAATACGTCCAAAGTAAGGTTGAGAGTGTAAAGACAAGCATGATTACGCTATTGTAATGAAGAATCTGTACTAGATGGAAAGAAAAGTACGTCTGCCTCAGCCTTGTTTTTGAACCCAAGTCTCTCGCTCCATAGTCTGCTGTTCTAATCTTTCAACCACAGGGCTAAATTACCGAGTCATGGAAAGCACGGTATTTCTCCTGTTTGTCTCATAGAGCACTCTAATGAGGCTCAGTACTTCCGGGTAAACGAACGCTCACTATGTCTAAACCGGAATAGATATCAGGAAAAGGATTTCACCGTGAGCATCCCAAGAACCTGCTAAAACGTGTAATATAATTCTCATATCTGTGCTGTTCAAAATGTGAACGCAGTGACGAGTTAAAAACGCGCTTCAAACTGCAGCACTCGGCTGTTCAGGGCTTTGGAAGTCACATGACATGCTGAACACAAACAGATTTCCTCAAAAGTTGGTGTTGCTTAAAAAAACATATTTAAAAAACTGTAGAAGCCAGCAAAAAGCTGAAGATATGTAAAAATAGTTGAGAAGTCAGTGCAGCTTTTAAAGCATGAATGAAGTCTGTAGGTGGAAGCATGCCCAGTCTGTGGAGCTTCAAAGTTGCTGATGTTTTCAGCAGACCTGCGGAAATGTCTCATTGATTTCCATGTAAAAATACATGCAGAAATTATTTATTACTGTAAAAAGTATGACTGTTAAACCTGTGAAAAATACAAGCGCACTTCTCCTGAACATGCTGCATATGTCAATTTTTTTCTGTGAAAATCTGTGCAAATTTGAAGCCTGTGAAAGGGGGCAAACCTGAGGAATAAGAAAAGAAGAAGAAGAAGAAGAAAAAGAAAAAAAAGAAGAAGAAATTTTAGGAAGAACAATATGTTGAAATGCTGACTCAGCATTTCAACATAATGAGCTGCTGTGTTTCACAATTGTGAGCTCCATAACCATTAAAATAATAAAAATTGTGATTTTTGCGATGACCAAGCAGCCCTACCTTGGACTGCAGAGCAACTGAAAAAGTAATACATCAAGCAAGACTAGGGAAGAATTCTACCCACAAAGCTTTAGAAATCAATGTTCTAATTTGTCATGTGCTTATTAAATGCTAACAGAAAAGGTGGTTTAACACAGTGATAAAAATGCTCCTGTCCAAGCGTTTCTGAAACACAATGTCTGCTTTACATTGAAGATAAATGAACATTTGTCAAAATCAATCCAGTTTGAACATAGAATATCTTGTCTTTGTAGTGTATTCCATTAATTTCAGGACGAAAATGTTTTGCAAATCATTTATACTGTTTACATTTTCATGTACACAACGTCCCAACTTCATTGGAGTTAAGGTGTGCTTATAATGGACCCAAATGGAAACTTCTCGCTCCTGTTGGTCTTCACGAGAGCCCATGGCTGTTGTGATCACGACAATCAGTCTGTAAGATTATTCACTGATCACTTAGCTTCACCTTCACGTTTACTTTGAGGCTGAGTGACGTCATTAGTGATTTGAACACCTGGTTAGCCTCTCAGTAACGAGCTAACATGCTAATCTAATGCTAACGCTGACGGCATGTCCACAGTGGATCATTCAGTGACCATGTGAGCTGATAAATGTCCAAACCATGAAGTAACACCATTATTTTAATCTAATACCGGCCAGAGAGCTGATTTTTTTTTCTAAAACTAGCTCGTGGTGACGTCTACGCAGATATAAAGTTGATTTTTTCTATATTTTCATGGAGCTCCCTAAAGAGTGATACGTCCCCCCTCACACCGCTTCACCAAACACCTCATTCCCCCCTCAATATTTACCTGTGGGCTTTTTGGCCGGCACTATCTGAGCATCACTCCCGGGCGCTGCCATGTTTCCCCTCTCATAACATTACACATGTGAGCAGCGGAAAGGCGGAAGCAATCAAGTGAAGAGCTCAGTAAGACGAGAGCAATCGAGCACCGAGTTAACTGATGCTCCTGAACGGGACAGAGGAGAAGTGGTTCACATGAGATAGGAGGAGGCTGGAGCTGGAGATGTGGGTCCCATGGGAAGGCAACACAATACATGTATGTATTTATTTATTTAGATCATACTCAAGAAAATAATATCACAAAGTAACAACAGCAAACAAAGTTCAAAACAACAAAATGTGTCATTTGCATATTCAAAAAGGAATAGGAGGAAGGAAAACTTATCTGGTTCCACCCCTTCACCTTACACAAGCAGTCAGTAATCACCCCACTTCTAAATAAAGATAAATAATAATGAAGATACTGACAAAATTAACCAAATAGTAATAATATAATTACACAAATCATAATCAAGGGGAAAAAATAAATAACAAGAACAACATAAGCTAAATCCACCTGTAGTGATCGTTATACAGTCTCATCCTTGTACCTTTTCCAAATTATGGTTTTGTACTTTTTCTTAAAGTGCTTTATGATTGGACATTGTTTTAAATCATCCCTCTGACCATTTCAAAGTTTTACCCCACACGCCAACTCAAAAAACCTTAGTGTATCTTGCGCTCAAATTATAATAACTTTGTGTAAAAATAAAAAAGCTTCAGTTGATCAACACAAATGGACAACTGCAAATGCTTGGATGTCATCGAACCTGTTTATGTATATTTACCACATTGACTTCGACATACACAATAATTAGGAGGGTTTAGGTAAACTCATATTAATGAATACAATAACATGAAAATAAGAAGGAAAGGTGCAGATCGAATTAGATAGATATAAATATATACAATACATAAAAAGGCATAAACAGTATATTAATTAAGTTGCAAAAAAATAAGTTGTTTATGCACGTGGCCTAAAAAGCTTCACTCTACAGTAGCATTTGACAAATAAGTAAAAAAGTAACTCTGTTTAACACAACTAATGACCTCACAAATGTAAAAGAAGTAAAAACAATGTTTGATTTTTAAGTTTTTCAACAAATGTTTGGTGAAATTTCAAATTTTTTTTCCTGTCATTCTAAGTATTGAGTATATTATGTTGATACGAGATTGCTCACAATAACAGGAAATAAATGTTATTACAGGAAAGTGTTGTTTGAGTATGAGGGGAGCTATTTTGCAGATGTTCCTTTCCATATGAGGTCATCTTGATCTGACCTTGTGAGGAAACTTGGTAGGACAAGTTGTTATAAAACAGTTATGTAGAGGTGCTGGTTTGGCAGAGTGGTTAGCAACCAGGCACCCCATGTACTTGCTTCTGCCAGTCCAGGTTCAAATCCCGCCTGTGACCAGATAGCAGAGTGTCTTCCCCTACTCTCTCAACCCCTTTCACAAGCCTATCCACTGTCTCTCTCCTATCCATAAAGGCATAAAATGCCCAAAAAATACATTTTAAAAAAAACAGTTATGTAAGTATCTCAAATTACAGCTACAGGATGGTAAACAGGACTGGAATGGGAGGGCTTAAGCTCGAGAAGCACCAATAAAGTCACAACAGAAAATGTGACAGGGGTCCGTCTGTTATGATCTGGTTTGAAGCTCCTCCCTCTCAATAGATTCACAAGAGGCAGCAGATTGATTCTGTCTGTGTCTTCCTTTACACATCTGGAAATTCTCAAACAGTTTTTCATTATATTTCATTTTAATTTAGAAAAGTTACCATGACTTTGTGATCTTGAAATCTCGGACATATTTAAAACATAACATTCTAAATATTTTTTTATTTTTATTTATTTTTTTACCCTCAGGGCCAGGTCTCAGAATAATCACAACCACATTCACAAAGCACAAAAAATATCCTTAAAAAAAGAAAGCTAAAAATGTGGTATTTAAATATTATGTTATGTTATATTCACCTTTAATTGAGCAATATTTATATATTTCTGACCCTGATAATTGATGTCAAATATCACTTAAGATCAATGAAGTTTTTTATGATGAAAAATTAAATCAATAATCTAACAAAAGTATAATTTAAAGTATACTTTCACTGAATAAATTAATAGATAAAAAATGCATCATGGACATAAATTGTTGTTTATGATATTTCGTTTTTTAGTAGTATAACTAATGAATAATTTGAGCTTCGTGTAGGTCAACATCTAACCACAAAGAAAATCAAGAGCATTTATATTGGGAATCATTAAAACATCGATAAGCAGGGTCGTTAATGGCATTGACACAGATTAAACATTATCAGTTTTGATCCCTGTTCACTAAATTGACAAAAAATGTTGTTTTTACACAATTTCTTTATCAGATGAATTTGTAAAGAGTTTTATGGTTATGGGATATGTCAGGATTGTTCCCTTTACAGTCCTAAGATAGCTCAGTTGGTTCGTAACAGCACCTGACATTTATTCAGAATAAAGACGCCAAAAAGCAGCTGGATGCAATCAAATGGAGCTTTACTTCTTCTTCTTCTTGCCTGGACAAGGAGTTACAACCAAACAGATGACAAAGCAGTCTGAGAGTTTAACTGAAAACTAGTACAGTGTCTTCCCCTTTTATAGCATTGTATATGGTCACCTAAGGTTGTTTTTGGTGAGGTGTAGTAAGTTCAGAAAGTTGATGAGAATGACTTCAGTTTCTGGGAAGAAAAGGCAACGAGAGGGCGAAGAGGGCAAAGAGGGCTATGTACGGTCATGTAGTCTGTGTGTATGTGTGGGAAAGCAGTCTCTAGCAAGGAGGGGGCTATGTAAGGTCATGTACAGGTTATGTAAGGTCATGTCCCCAAGCAATGATTTTACAGCAATTCAGGATAGTTCAAACACATAAGAAAAAACTATATACAATATGTACAAGAGTTGAATTGTTCCTCACAGCATATCAAACAATGTTTTTTAATTACTGATTCACTTTTTTTTCAAGATGTTATATTCATTTGCATATTGCTTGCAGGCTGACTTTTATGGAATCAGATTTGTGCCAATAGAATAAAGCAAAGCTTTCTAAAACTCAAACGAATGAAATGGATTTAATCAAAAATAAAACGTACTCAACCAGAAAAAATCTTGTCAAAAGCAAAAAATATAACTCATCATGAAAACTGTTTGACTTTTTGCTGAATTGTTTCCATTGCTTCATTCTCTCCTCTCTCTCTCTTTTGGTTTTGCTTCTCGTTTTTTTGGTTTTGATTCCAGCTTCTTTGGTTATTCTTCTGACACAAACCTCTCATGTGGGTGGGTTCTATGAGGGGCACGTTCCTATTGCTGATGAGTTTTTGAGTATCACGGCTGTGAACCAGATGTTATTTAGAGGGCAAAGGGCAGCGCGGAACAGCGAAGCAAAACAACCAAACGTGAGGAGTCGTGTGTCGTCCTGTGTTCGTGTTCTTCAAACATACCTTAGGTAAGTATTGTTCACTGCATGGTATCCAGAAAGGTAAAGCAGTTTTAGTAAAGTAAAGCTAAGTCTTGCTTTGTAGGCTAAGTCTTTTGCTTTGCTGTTCCGCGCTGCACTTTGCCCTCTAAATAACATCCGGTTCACAGCTGTGATACTCAAAAACTCATCAGCCAATAGGAACGCGCCCCTCATAGAACCCGCCCACATGAGAGGTTTGTGTCAGAAGAATAACCAAAGAAGCTGGAATCAAAACCAAAAAAACGAGAAGCAAAACCAAAAGAGAGAGAGAGGAGAGAATGAATGAATGAATTCAGAAAAAAGTCAAACAGTTTTCACGATGAGTGATATTTTATGCTTTTGACAAGATTTTTTTTGGTTGAGTACGTTTTATTTTTGATTAAATCCATTTTATTCGTTTGAGTTTTAGAAAGCTTTGCTTTATTCTATTGGCACAAATCTGATTCCATAGACTTTGACATTGAAAATATGTTTTCCATATCATGAAAGCTCTTTGAATTGAACTTAATTGCGAGGGACAAAGATCACTTAAGTGACACTTATGGGTCAATTACCAAAAGATGCCAAAAATGTAAGTCATGCTGTGCAACAGTATTGTTTTTTTCAATATTGATGCTCTATCTGTCTGTCCCACACATTAAATAGATGCAGCAAGGTTTACACTAAGAGTCAACAGTTGCACTTGATAAGAGTGAAAAGTTAATTCTCCAAGAAAAGAGTGAAAACAACTTTGTGGTGTAGACGCTTTAACACTTAACAAGTGTTAATATTAACCCTGACAGTGTCAGTTTGACATATTTTGCTGTGATCGATGTAAATCCACACAGTATATAAGGTAGAACTGATAAGGGAATCGATAAACAGAATCATAAATGGCATTAGTTTGAAATTAGACCATCAATTCCCATTCCTGGTCACTAAGTTGTCAAAATTATTTCTGTTTCAGGAAAAATCCATCATTAGATGAACATGTAAATAGTTTTATAAAGTTTTACATCTGACACTGTATCTAGCTATTTTTCTTAAAAATATCTGATTCTCTTTTTCTTCATTTGGGTTTTACTTTAAAACTGACTTCTGATAATGAAAATATGTTTTCCATATTACAAAATCTTTTTGAACTGAACTCAATTGAGGGGCACATAGATGATGGAAGTGGCACTTACAGAGCCAAGCCTTTTGCCTATCACACATTAATGGACAACTACCAACAGATGCCACAAATCAAGGGTAGATGTCATGCGTTGTAAGAGTTTTTCTTTTCTTTTTTTAATACAAATGCTCCCTTTATTTCAGCTAAATTTCCACATTAATTTGGAGTAAATAAATACAGCACGGTTAACACTTACCAGTGTTAATCAAAAGTTACACATAAAGTTTTGATTTTAACTCCAAGAAGAGCCAGCAGTTGCACCTTATGAGCTGTAAATCAACTCTTCACACTATGGGGCGCGGGCCCGTTGACACTTACCCCGTGTTATTATTCGCTCTCATGGTGTCAGTTTGTAAAGACAGATTATGTGTGTCGATTTTGACCCACACAGAAAATCTGGAGGAGTTGATAAGGCAATAGAAAATATCTGAATCAATAAGCAGAATCGTTGAAGGAATTGCCATCAATAAAAATGTATCAGTTCCCATTAGGGGTGGGCGATATGGCAAAATATTATATCATGATTTTTTAAAAATAAAATCACGATCACGATTTTATCACGATTCTTTTTTATGTTGATTTTTCTAGACTTATTTGCATGTTTGACCATTTTTTCCCTATGTTTAACATATAAAACATGTAAAACCCTAAAAGAAAAAAAGACAATTAAAGCCAAAGAAACTTTCTGAACAGGTTTTAATTCAAATAGTGCAGTTTAAAAAAAAAAAAAAGTGCAATAAATGTAAACATGAAAGGTAATGAACAACAATATCAACATTATCTCTTAAAGTGCAACAATTTAGAACAAATGTTATCAAACTGCAATGTCTATAACCTGAGTGAATAATACAGCTGCTTTAGAACAGATTTTTGTTCAGACATCTTCAAGCTTTTATCTCCATTTCTCTTTCTGCCATGGCTTCATGCTACATAACCAAACAGAAGATCCCACCATGCACTGTGCGTAACGTGCTATGATTGGCTAGTCTGGTGCACGTCAAAGTCTCTGCGCCCACACAGACGATCTGATGATCTTTCTGCTTTATGAGATCATCCCCACGTTATAATCCTTAATGATTTAGTATCATCATATCTCACACCACTAGTTCCCATCCTTGATCACTAAATCAACCCTTTAAGGCTCAAGACCATAGATTATAGCCATAAAATTCTAATTTTTTGGAGCTGAAATGTTTGTTTCACTTTCTGCTAAAATCCTAAAAATATAAAAAAATATCCATTAAATTCAACATGTAGATGTTTTGTATCTCATTTGATACATTCGGTGTTTTTGGCAACTGATAATCCATTTGAGGACATTTTTATCATTTATCTGATTATATTCAGATGTTTTTTTTTGTAATTTGTTGATCATATTGAGTAGATAGAGGTATTATAAAAGTATGCTATGTATCAAATATGATACAATTGGTTTTATAGGGTTAAATAAATGAATCTTGTTCTATTAAAACTAATTTTTCATGAGAAAAATATGTTGATAGTAACATGGTTATGGCAAATCTAACACTATAATCCAGATGATTCTTTTAATTACTAATAATGTAATATAATTATTTTGTGCCTGTAGATTGATTTGTTCTCGAAAGTACGTTTTACATCATGAAAGCTCTTAAATAAAACTGAATAAAGAAAGTTTTTTTTTTTTTCAGAGAGGGCACATATTGATTTGGGTGGAGACCATTTGATCTGTTTTGAAGTCTCCCTCTGTAAAATGAGCAGCCCCTCACGTCTCCTCCTCTGTTTTGTCCTCGGCCGTTGTCTCATGTCAGTGCTGTCCCTCGGTGTCATGTTGTGTTTCTGATGAAGACCTCTGGATGTCAGGGAGCAGTGAGTGTTCGTGTGCGTGCGGCTGGCGCAGACGGAGGACAGAGGCAGAGAGAGGGATGGAGCAGGATGCTGAGGCGCCACATCGCACTTTCTCCCTTCTTGAGCGCATCAGCGAGCTGTGATCCAAAGGTGCCGAGAAAAAAACGCTGCTCGATCTTCTTCTCAGACAAGATCACAGAAATGTAACAATTACGAGAGGAGAGAGGAGAAAAGGAGAGGGATTTTAAGGAAACCGAGGGCTTCAAAGTCTACATTATTAAGGAGGATTTGAGGAGCCTGCGTTTATAATCCGACATCAGAGGCGGAATGTGAATCCAAATAACTTATGTTAATTAGAGATTTTAACGAGTGTGATGCGATTTGGACGGCTCTGAATTACCAAGAGGAGAATTTCAGATTGGTCACTTGAATTTTGGGGGGTTTTGGGGGAGCGCTCTGCATCGTTTTGCCCCCCCAGAACTGATTTGCAGGTTCTCCAGACATCTGCGCCCTGAAGGAGTTGGTTTGTGGAGGACTCACTGTGCGCACACGCCGGCGCGCATGCACTGGAGTTACCCTTATTCCGGACAGGGTGGATGATTTTTGCGCGTCTGCTCCGCTATGTCCCCCTCCTAATTCCACGGTCCTGCTTGATTGCTGCAAGACTTTGAGGAGATTATTGTCCATATTGATCAATTCACGATACGTGGATCCGAGGAGTGACAGCTGACATTCACGCCACGAGCCACGGACGCACCGGATCAACTCCAAAACTAAAGCGCACAAGTTTTCAGTCTGGAATATAGGATTAGATGATTCTCAGAGGACCGAAGACGAAATACACCTAGGCCTGCAAAATGTTCAGAAGAGGTGAGTAAAAAACAACTTAACAGCTCAAATGGATCACCCGATGTTGCCATTATGCCTTCTCGGTCCTTCCTTTAAGGCGGATTCTGCGTCCTGCACGTATCTTGCGCAGGTGCTTCTTGTGAAATAGACGTTTGATTATGATATATTTCATAACGCTGCCTCACAGATGTGTTTTTTAAGGCTATGCGCCATTTGGAGCGCATTTTTCATTTGCACCACACGCACTGGCTGAAATATTCATCCGCGTGGGGAAACGTGGGGACGGTTATATGTGTTATTAATACAGCTGATGCCGCACTGCAGTTTATGAGTTGTACCCGGGTCACAGGGCTATCTCTCCCAGCTTTGCGCTCTGCCGGGGCGTTATTATTTTGCTGTGTGTCACTACATCTAGATGTGATGGATCAAATCTGCGGTTCACAAGGTTATCCTCCGCTGGCTACACGCGATATGAGCAAGTCAGGACCTTCAGCACCTCATATAAAAAGGGGAAGGGCTCCACAAACTTTTAATATCGAGATCCATCAGATAGACACAGTGCACTTTCACTTTGTGATCTTTGTCCCATGGAGCTGCCTCTGTCTTTCAGGGCTTTAATTGGTGTACAGCTATGTAACTGTCTTGTGAATGTGAGACAACAGGAGACAGAATAAAGCCTTTAATGAGAATAGATTATAATAATACATGCTCCCTTTGTGTTATCATCAAGGGAGAGAAACAAGAGAGAAATTAATCTGTTTCTCAGTTTGCTTTGGCCCCTGGAGCCCCCTTTGGGACTCCTCTAGGTCCCTAAACCCCACATAAGAATCCACTTGTAAGACCAAACTTGACGCTGGCTACACACTAGATGCTTTTAAGCCAGATTTTGGACCTGATTTTCACATCAACAATAAGGGGAGCAGGACTAGGAAAAAGAATCAAGCTCCATCTCATCATTTGCTCTTATGCATAACTGCCTCATCAGTGCCTCTAGTGCTGTTCCACTCGTGTCACTTGTAAGTGTGTTTGGGAGGGGGCAGCAAAGGGGTCAAGGCAGTAATTATTAACCTCATTTCTACCAAGTGGTCTAGTTTGGTCCAGTCCAACTCGGTGCAGTTTGGAGAATTAGGCCTAAATCTTGCTTAAATTTCCACTGTCAGCTTCCTAAATGTGTGACATTACAGTATTGTGATGTGATTTGATTGTAAACAAGGAGCTTCAGGATTTCCTGCCCTCCAGCTCTCTGTGGAGCTCTGTTTCATTTCGACAATCTTCACAACAGCAGCTGTGAACATATCATTTTGAATATATGGCTTATTTGAACATGGCAAGGTATTTATTTTGATTTCACCTTCTGTTGAATGGGTATTGACCATTTTTGTGACTAATCAACAGACTGTAGGGCTTTTGGCCCCATCCTTTGGGTTGCTTGGTTTAACTGCAAGGGTCTGTCAAAAGTGGGGCAGCACGGGTCAGTTATTTGGGTTTCTTTTCTCATCAGTTGACAGTGTAAACACCTGTAACTGGGAGCCAAACTGAACCACACTGCTTGGTGGAAAATCACTTATTTTGGACTGGAGGATCAATGCAGTTCACAATGCTGTGAACAGCACAACAAGCAAGGTCTTCAACCGTGTGACTTTAAACAAGAGAGAAAACACCAGCAACATGTTGATGCATTTGCAGCATGGCATTACACATCTGGAGCCTAATTTACTTGATTCTGGTGACAAAGAAAACCTCTGAAATCCTGTTTTTTTTTCATACAGAAGAAAGCTAAGTAAGCACAAGCATTGGTGTCAATCAGAAACTGGACTGTCATTTATTTCGAAAGTCCACCTGGGAAATCATCTACAGGGGTTGGTGAATGCAGAACTTCCAAAAACATATCCAGAAGCTGACTGGATGAGCATTCTGTTAATCACATTCATCACAAGCCAATCAGATGATGTAGGAGGAGGGCACTAGTGCAGAGATGTTAAGCACATTATGAGAGCCTGTCAGGAAGAGAGTTAGCATCTTTTTAAGGGAGAAATGTTTTAATTGTTGTTCTCTGGTCTACTGTCAATGACAAACTGTTGTCCAGGTTTGATAAAACTGCCGCCAAAGCAGAAAGCATCCATACTAATCTCTATATGAGCAGCCATTGTTTACAGGCTTACAGCGGCTTCCTGCTGTCATCACTCTCTTAGCTAATTCGTCAGTGCCTCTGCAGACCAGGCTCAATCTTTCCAAGCTTTAAGCAAAATGGATCTGCCTGATGGCAGACATTGAATCAGTATAGATTTGGCGGCACTGGTAGATCAGGATGGGACTTGACTTTTGAATCTTGCATGAACTCAGAAATTTAAGGCTCTATCACATCTCAGAGTTGTTTTTTCTTTGTTATTTTTACTGATGCTTTTTTTGTAATGCAGTCCTACTGCTGAGGGGGCTGTAGTGTATGAATGCTGCCAAGCTGCAAAGAAATACTAAGAAACTATTCAAACCTCTCTCAACAGAATAGACAAGCTGTTTAACCAAATGTGGGATGCAATGATCATCAACTGGAGGTCTGGGGGACTCATCAGACCCCTCAAAGCTTTCCATCCAGTCCTTTACGGATTTAGCAAATTCAGAATGCTTTGAACCAAAATAAATTTAACAGGAATGACTTCATGTTAGATATGTAAAGAAATCCACCTGTCAGCCGTTTTTATCCAAAACTTAACAGTTACAGCAAGTATATTGGAGTCAGTCCCAGTGATGGAGACCATGACAAACCCAGGAAGAGATTGCCAAATATCTAAACTGTCCCACGTGGCTGGCTGCAAGATGTGTGGTAGGGACTAATCTCATTTTTAAAGGTTAAGAAAAAGTAATTACAAGTTAAACAATCAAACATGAAACTGCTATTTTTTTTATCTGTCCCCCAAAACATATGTCTGAAAAGGGTCCTGGTACACTGTTGTGGATTTATCAGCAGAAACAAAAATGGCTCTGGGATCAAGTAGGGGTGGGACATGACACCCAGATACTGTAATGTTCAAAGATTTCCTGCATTTTTATCACAAGGTATAATTATAATTTCTACAATATTTTCAGTGGTGGGTAGCTATAATGTGGCCATAACACCAGAGGGGGAGCTGTAGAGTATCTCAGTGCTGCGTGCTACCATTACAGAACAAAACCAGAGTAGAGCTGCTAAGAAACTAGTTGAACATCCAAAAAAGACAACATATTTAGCAAGATATTGTTGATCTTTTTTGAGTATATGTTCAGTTACTTTTACTTGATGTTGCTGAGGGAAATAGATTATGTCTTATGTTTAAGTAGGCATGGGCCAAACTATGTGTTAGCCTGTTAACGGCAACTTCCAATATATGTTGGCATTAAGCTAACAAACTGTGACCAAACAGCAATGTTAAAGGGACTGTGAGGACTTTCTAAGTAATTACAAAAAAGGTCTCACTTTTAGATATATGCCTGATCGGAATACACACTTTAAGATGAGTTTTATTGCATCAAAATAGGTTATCTATAAATGCTATTCCTTAGCTTTGCGGTCAGGTTTGACAGGGCTGGACTGGCCTGGATACCCAACTTCGGGAACAAGACAATTAAAACTAGAGCAAATTATATTATTAGGACACGTCTTAGAGCACCAGGCTGGAAGTAGCGATATATAGCCAGCCATAAAACTCCGATACTAAGTTTTCCAAAAATTGCTTGTTGTCACACATCAAAAACTACATAACTACATAACTAGAAAGAGATACACTACCTCATCACTTTGCATCCTGTAAGTTGTTGAAGAAAGAAGTTGTAAAGCAATGCAGAGTTCTGAGGAAGGTCCGTGCTGCAGTCATTAGCATCACAACAAACACACGCTTTGGCTTGGGTCACATCTTTTGGTGTGTTCCAGTTGTAGTCAGAAGTAGGAATTTCCAACTTCCGAGTAGAAAACTGCAACTGGAACGTCCCCCGAAGTGGGAATTTCCTACTGGGAACTCGGTGAAACCTCGCCACCCCCAAGTTGACAATCGAAGATGGATGCCCCCAGTGTGAACAGTTATTTAGCTCCTGTAATAATCAATTTATTTGCACTTCTGACTGGGGTGTGTCGCTCTAGATCAGCTGTATACATAGTATTGTTAGACTTATATTTACAAAAATGCTGCCATAGTGATAATCACATTCTTCATGATATTTGTGAACAACAACGCAGGGCGTGCTAACAACAGCTAACAATAGCCTGGTAGATCAGCATGGTTTTTTCCCACTTCAAATGGAACGCTGATAAGTCGGAGATGATGTCACTCCCAGTTCTGAGGTTACTGGAAATCAGCATCATGAC
The DNA here is from genome assembly GCA_036419115.1 of Scarus forsteni. NCBI lineage: Eukaryota > Metazoa > Chordata > Actinopteri > Labriformes > Labridae > Scarus > Scarus forsteni. Next base: position 7,864,691 of record JAZDUH010000270.1, read on the forward strand.
ATGGGTAGCAGAGTCTTAATGTCGCCGGTAATAGATACTCCTCATAGCACCTTTGAGAGCAGAAATTGAAATTGATGTGGAGGTGGCAAAACTGCAGTTCCTTGAGTGTCCACTTGAGGCTGAAAAGAAAATGAGTTTGATGATTGTGTACTGATGATGTTAAGTTATTTGCGGGATATAATTGACATGGCCACAAAGGAGTTGCTATTGTTCCTGAGACACAACTCCTGCCTCCACCTTGCCACTCCATCTGTCAGAAGGTTGATCCAAAGTTAGGCTGAGATGTTTCAGTGTGGATACATCCACAAATTGTCTTTCAAAGCATTTTAAGGCTTTTAATGTTAATGTTGACGTAACATTTCACAGCATGGATCTGTCTTAAGTGGAGAACACATTGCTAAATAATCAGCCCAAGTTCTGGCTTGGATTCCCATTTCTGGCCGAAGTCAGTGAAGGCCAGATTTTCTTTTGGTCCTTAAGGTTATCTAACCTGGTTATCCTGCAGTTTGAGGTCTGTAGAGTCATTTTAACCACATCCCACTATTTTAGCAAAACTGGCTTAAGCTAATGAGAGCAAACATAAAGAAATGCACCACAGGCAGGTTATTGCCTACTGTTAAAAACAAGAACACAGCCTTCTCAGTGAGGATCCCCCACTTTCTTTTCCCATTTTTATTTCTGCTGAAAATAGAGCTCACCCAAGGACAGCCAGCTGCATCACTTGTCCTCCAAATGTGTTATTCCTCTGAAGTCCCATTTGATTATATGAGTTTTCATGAGCTCTCGTGCCGTAAACACGCCATCATGGAATCTTCGTGTGGTCTCACGGTCTAGCAGAAACATTCTGTGTGTTCATTTAGAGGATTATATTGTTGAAAATCTGCAGAAACTGTCCTTGTATACATGGTTTCCCACATTTAAAAATGAAATTGGTTAAGATCTGAAAATCCTCCAGTGTGCTGCCAGCCTTACAAATCAATTTGGCATGATTTGGAACTAGCCTGCTCTTTGCTTGTGCTTTTTGTCGCTGTTGATACACATCAAAACTACCTTAACCTTTAAACAGCCCATAAAAATCACACAAATGCTCTATGGGGGGTGACCATACAACGCACACAGCTTGCATTTTATTGGTATTTATTTAGTGAAAAACCATCTGTTTAGAGCGTGTGTGTTTCTGCAGCATGCCTCAGGGCCAGAGAAAAACAACATGTTTTTCTTGCCGCCATCAGATCGATTATTGCTGTTCCAAGAGTCGAGATGAAACACACCACGGTGGATGAGTGCTTATAGCCATAACAGCTTGGTGGGAAGGCCTTTTGTCTCAACCTGCATCCCGACAGCCTCTCAGAAACGATCGTCGAATCATTTATGCGAAATGACGTCTAGATTCATTTTTAAGGAGAGACGAAATGAGTCACTGTTCACTCCTGAGGAGGCTTTTATGGCGTTTAATGTATGAGGAAACATTTCAGCGTCTGTTTTGTGTCAAGCTAATGGTCGTGCTGGTAAATGCTGATCTTCAAGGAGCTGATTTCCTACAAATTCAAATGGAGAAGTTAAACCAGAGGTGGCCGGCATGCCAGGGGATCTTTTCAGTACTCCATACATGCAGAATTCCCACGTGGTCCTGTGTGAATCAGCTGTCCTGCTGCCCGCTCGGTGCCCCCCGACAGAAAATCACTTATTTCAAGACAAACGACTTCAAAGTACAGATTTGGCCGGCCTGCCAAACGCTCTTGGTATATGCCAGAGCGTCTGAGCCTACAATAGTGAGGCGGGGATGCGTCAGCGTTGGCAGGGGACGGTACAGAAGTTCTCTGGTGAATCTGATTTTTTTTTTTTAACACCTAAGATAGCACATTGCAGGGAGCCTGGCTGATGCATCAGGCAAAGTGTTCACTGTGACAGATCAGCCATTCACAAACACACAGGAGGAAAATGTCCCAGCTCTGAAAGGTTGAGTTCACGCTATGGTTAGCAGTGGCTGATTACAAAATAAAGAAGTGGACAGTGAGGTTTTGAAACGCCCTTGTTGTTCTCACCGGATCTTTTTATCCGTTTACCTTTGGGAGTTTGTGCACTGATATCGTCACTGAAACTGGAAGATATGGTCTAATCTAAAATAGGGTTCAGTGGCAAGGATGTGTATTTTAAAGGTATTACACACTGTCTAAATCGCACAAATATATTATAGACTGGCAATCTTTTGAAATGTGGATGAAACTGGTGAGGTGTGAGGAAAGCTCCTTACCAGTTTCTCCCTCATGTCAAAACATTGCAAGAATCAAGAATGGGGAAGAAATCCACCTGCAAATTTTATTTTATTAGTCTCCTCAGTTCCCAAACACTTTGTGAGTGTTGTTTAAAGGAAAGGTGATGTAAGAGGCATGCCTCAACTCAAATTTTTTATAACATTTTGCAAGCACTAAAGTCAAAAAGAGTGAATATTTACAAAAACAAAAGTTCAAATATCTTTTTTTTTTGTAAATGGTCAATTTCAATAAAGGTGAGCAGATCCTTGCAGGTTTATATCCATACACATACCACTGGCACAGCAGAGGGAGAAACAAAATGTTAGTGTATTGCCCAAGAACACACTGACATACGACAACTGAGCTGAACTTGAACCCTAAATCCTCTGATTGTTGGTAGAGTGTATTGCTACACTAAAACACTGACCCCAACTGTTCTTTTTCTTTTTTGGTCAAAAAAATTACAGCTAACTTCCTGCACAGATATTTTAGCAACACTTTTGATATATGGGTCAAATTGCTATAAGCTCCTTAACAATACAATCAACTCTACAAAAAAAATCATTAACCATGAAAGCAGCTAACTCAGGAAACAGTTGTTTATTGCATATACTACAAGTGCTCTGAGAGGACAAACTGCCAAGGTATTTCTGACATTTCTTTAAAAAATGTGGGAAAATGCAATGCTGACATGTACTTCCAAAAATCCGTAGATCCTTGTTTGTATCAAAACCATAATCTATTTGCTTTTTTTCTGTGCCATGACAGACATTTCCTAAAATATAATCTAAATCTGTCTTTGCCTATTTGATTTTTGGGGTGAAAGTTTGGAAAGTTGTCCCATCCTTGCAACCCTAACAAATCCTTAAAATCATTCTTGGCCCTGCATCAGTATTGGGATCCCCAATATATTCAAGTGCCACCTGATGCAGCTTAAATGCAGCTTTATCTTTAACTTAATGACAACTGATTTGAGCCAAACAATGTTGTTACTTGATGGTCATAGTGCAACAATGGGAGAAACAAAGATGGCAGCTACAGCCCCAACTAGTGGTGGGAGGCTTGGTTACACAACATATGACAGGCTATACTTGGTACAGTGTGAAAGGACTACAGGACTGAGAGTTATTTTTGCATGTCAAAAGCCTCAAAATGGCCTCTTATTAAGAAATGCATAGCCAGATATACTGTACCCCCACAGATGATGCCTAAAGTTGACCTCTGCCAGGGCATTCAGATGATTCAAACCACGCTCAGGTACAATCATGTCCATACTGTCATGTGTATTCTACTGCAGGTGAGACAACAAACTCAGGTATCATTGTTTGAACAGCGTGAGTGCTGCTTCTGATTTCCTGGTTTCTCTGTGAGTCTTTATGGTTTGAATAATATTTTCATAAATGTGTGTTTGGCTTTGTGGGCTTTGTAGTGATTCACACTCCTGTCAATCAATCTGTGTCTCCGTTTTTTTTTTTTTATCCGTCTCTCCGTCTCGCTCTTACAAACTGTCTTTTTTTTTTTCATATCTCCCAACCACTCAGCCGTAGAGTGGACACAAGGGATGATCTGTCAGAACAGAGCTGAGATGGAAAAGACGAGATGTCCACTGAATATACCAGAGCTGTGACGTCCTCGTGAAGTGTGGAGTGAGGGGCACGTTTGAATTATCCACGCAGAGATCGTGAGGCAAAAATATTGACATCCTTTTTTTTAAAGCATCACAAGGGCACTTTGCTTTTTAATTCAGGCCATTTACTCCTGTGGTTTGATGCATTTCAGCTTTTTTAATGTGACTGTAAAGCGGACCTGGATGGCATGGATTTTTTTAAACTCCCATGTGCAGCTGCGGTTGACATGTGTTTCACAGCTGCATGAAAATCAATTATTCCATCCTTGAAACATGCTTGAAAAAATACTTGACATGGACTTGTTTATTTGGTGTTGATTCCCTTGCATCATTGCAGTATGGTGATGCTATTTCAGGCTGGGGCTATTTTTAAATCCCTGTCGATGATGCTCTGAGGGTTGTGTGGATAAGCATGACTCTTGAGATTTCAGAGCCCCAATGAAACCCTAAATGTAACATGAAATTGTCTCTTAGTGAATGCAGTGTGTTTACCACTTTGGCTATGTCCCAATTGAAAGGCTGTATTCTTTGGAGGGTGCATGTAATGACAAATTACATCACAGTGATGTTTGTAGGTTCTCGTATTTCACAGGCTCTGTTAAATGCATCCTTCCTTTACCTGAAAATCAAGGCTCCATCTGGTGCATCCTACTCCACCCAGCATGTCTCAAAATTCACTGTATGCTAATTTAAACAAGCTAGTGCACTGTAAAGTGGCAAAGTCCTTTTAAATCAGCCTCTTATTTGGGGGGTAGTCTATTTTCAGTTCAAGGAGAGTGGATGTAGTAACTGTATATCGAGGAGGGAGAGTGGCATTGAACCCACTTCGAGGATTGCAGCCTTTGTTCACAACCTGACCACCAGCTTATCAGTGCTGGATACCTACCTACTCATCCATCTGTCTGTAACAATCATCCCTTTTGGGGTCACATGGGCTGGAGCATATCCCAGCTGGCATTGGGCAACAGGCAGTGTACACCCTGAATTGGTTGCCAGACAATCACAGGGCCACAGAAAGAGACATACAACCATTCACACACACCTTCTTCAAATATGCATGTTTTTGGTCTGGAAAGAAGCCAAAGCACACAGAGAAAACCCGCACCTGCTTAGGGACACAGGAACGCCTTGACTGATACGGGGATCAAATCACAACATTCTTGCTGGGAGGCACATGCGCTACCTACTGTGTCACTGTGCCACCTCACCCTCTGTCTAATGCAACCATAAATGTAAACTAGCTATTCTAATTCAGTGGATTAACTAAGTATAATTATGGTGACAATGAAAGGCATCTGAAACTGTAATTCAGGAGTGGGCAAATGGTGGCCACATGCGGTCCTCCATCTCCACCAATGTGCCCAATTAGCCACTTTAAAATATCAAAATATGTGTTTGACAAAATCTGCCAAAAAACAAACAAAATAACATTTCAAAGAACATAGAGCTGAATTGACTGTAATTGTTTCAGTGCAATATCATTATTTGTTTTGTCTTTTTTCAATTGAAATGACAAGTTAAAGATGCTATGAGGAGTTTCTAAGTAATTACAAAAAAGTCTCACTTTTAGATCTATGCCTGATCAAAATACACACTTTAAGATGAGTTTTACAGCATCAAAATAGGTAATTTATAAGTGCTATTCCTCAGCTAAGTGGATAGCCGGCTACAAAACTACAATACTAAGTTTTCCAAAAATTGCTTGTTGTCACTCATCAAAAACTACCACTACGTAACTAGAAGGAGATACATTACCTCGTCGCTTTGCATCCTGTAAGTTGTTGAAAAAAGAAGTTGTAAAGCAATGCAGAGTTCTGAGGAAGGTCTGAGCTGCATTCATTAGCATCACAACAAATACACGCTTTGGCTTGGGTCACACCTTTGGGTGCGCTCCAGTTGTTACGAGTAGGAAACTGCAACTGGAACGTTCCCGAAAGTCGGAATTTGCTACTGGGAACTCGGTGAAACTTCGCCACCCCCGAGTTGACAATCGAAGATGGATGCCCCCAGTGTGAACAGTTATTTAGCTCCTGTAATAATCCATTTATTTGCACTTCTGACTGGGTTGTGTCACTCTAGATCAGCTGTATACATAGTGTTGTTAGACTTATATTTACAAAAATGCTGCCATAGTGATAATCATATTCTTCATGAGATATTTGTGAACAACAATGCAGGGCGCGCTAACAACAGCTAACAATAGCCTGGTAGATCGACATGTTTTTTCCGACTTCAAAAGAAACGCCGATAAGTCGGAGATGATGTCACTCCCAGTTCTGAGGTTACTGGAACGCAGCATTACGACAGTCGCTGCGCGTGCTCATGGGTAGCAGAGTCTTTACTTCGCCGGAAAGAGATTCTCCTCATAGCACCTTTAAGGGGCAGCACGGTGGTGCAGCAGGTAGTGCACATGCCTCACAGCAAGAAGGTACCCGGTTCAATCCCCGGGTCAGACAGGGGCCTTTCTGTGTGAAGTTTGCATATTCTTCCCTTGCATGCGTTGGTTCCCTCCAGGCACTCTGGCTTCCTTACACAGATCAAAAAAACATGCTCATTAGGTTAATTGGTCACTATAAAGTTGCCCTTAGGTATGAGTGTGAGCGTGAATGGTTGTCTGTCTCTCTATGTAGCCCCATGACAGCTGGGATATGCTCCAGCCTCCCAACCCGAAAGGGATAAAGGAGTATAGAAAATGAATGAATGTCAAGCATTGCTAACAGCATTTGAAAACATGATGTGTTTTAAAAAAGAATATTTTTGCCTCACTTTCTTCCATGTTTTGACAAGTTTGTCTGCGACGCTCTCTGATTGACTGGTAATGAATGCGACTGATGGAAAAATTGTCCAATAACCTGCTGTATTTGCATCTAAAAGGTTCTGCCCTGTCTGAACACTGACTTTGGGTACTTTCCAAGATGGATAAAAAGCAGTACTTCTTTCTGTAAAACGTATATGTGCAAAAACGTATATATGCATTTATTGAAAATGTTCAATGTAATTTAATAATAAAGAACTGGCACATTTCACAGGTTGAAATTAAGGGTACCAAAACCAACCTTTTTATCGATGCATCATGATTCAGATGTAAATAAAGATATCTGGATTCAGAGACTATCAGTAATTGATTAATCTTGCAGAGGGCGCTGTTGTGACCGCAGTATTAGTTTTGCTTCTGAGGAAGAATAAAAGAAAGGTGAGAAATATTGAATATATTTATTTAGTTTACCATGAGGAGATATTTTTGTATCTCCTTATGTTGTGAATATTTTTCTCAAAAGCCATTTCTAACTACAAAAAGCAATTGTATTTGACACTTGTATTTCTAAAGGTGCGTTCACACCGCAAGCGACCCAGCTACCAAAGTCGCGTCGCCCACTGAGGTAGCGTCGCGCGTCCATAAATAGCCTACCTGTTTGGTCGCCTGGCGTCGGCCGTCCCTCGGTGACGTCATGTCCGCTCGAGTTTTACCGCGATCGTATCATATATCCCATAATAGGGTGTATAAGCGGACATTATTCCAGCTGTGTCCTTTTCACTCACTTATCAAACACAAAACTCTGCGGCTGATGATGCAGCAGCATCCTCTGTGAGTTTACTGCGGTCCATCTGCAAATGTCCTCACTGAGATTAGTTCCGCCTATGCGGAAGTCATCCGCCCTGTAGTCCGGATGAATAACAGCACCGTCACACGTACACACACCGCTGATTGGCTGATGCTGCACAGCCACGCACGACATCGCCTGAATAGATCAACTTTTTTTTAACTTTGACATCGCGCGACGAGTGAAGCGGTCGTCTTGTCGCCAGCTGTCGCGTCGCGGGAGGGTTAGCTCCGCCCCATCGCGGCTGTACATTGACTTTGCATGGAGAGTGATTGCCGAGGTAGTACAGGTAGCGTCCGGTGTGAAAACACCTTTAGTCTTAAAAACACCCTGTGCAGTCCTATGGAAAACCAAGGAAACAACTCACTGAGTTGCATTTTGATGCATCAAATCAAATCAAATTGTAAGATTAGTGAAGTTGCACAGATCGAGTGGAAATGCTTTAATAGGCTTAATTTCTGTGTCAGGACTCTTTTTACTATTAGCATTTTAATTCAAACCCATAGATATCAATAAATGATGGCCTAAGCATCCTTTAATCTCTCATTTAAACAATCATACATGATTTTAAATGCTGAATGTTTCCTAATATTTTGAATTATGTGCCTCCCTGACAGCTGTAATTGCATTCATTTGGGCCCCTTCATCACCAAAATGGCCCATATGTAACTCTAGAGTAGACAGGGGGCAGTTTACCTTTAATGTTTTAATGTGCAGCACATAAATGCATGTGCATGTACAATTTAATTGATTTGTCTGTAGGTATTAGTCTTACAAGTATATCTAAATACCATACTGGCATGAGCTGAATCTGATGGCTGTGTGGGAGTCAGGAAATCACTCACAGTCTGCGTCATGCTCTGGAGAACCGCTCAGCTTTGGCTTTAATGCAACGCATACATCATTTGTACTTAATGGGCTAAAACATGCAAAACCCACCGATAAGCAGCTTTGAGCACCTGCTCTACATGCCTTACCTCAACCCCTACACCTGAACTTTAATCCATCATCAGCCCTAAATCCAAGTTCTTAACCCAAAGTGGGCCTCTGAGAGCCTCATGGAAGTGAAAAGGGGGAAGTGTACACATTACGCATATGCAAACACAAATACAGTGATATTAGCTTTCTGTAAGTGTCAGACTCAGAAGATAAGACTAATTGGGAACTGCATTTGCACTGACTTCATTTAACGTGATGAACATTTTAATGGATTGTAGCTGGGAGAGAATAAAAGAGGCTGTTCAAACATGACAAATAAAACTGCTTTATGTTTGTGCATACACATGAGCAATCACATTAAAGCTAATTACTCCATTTCTTCTGTTACAAAATTAGCAAACTCTGCTCCTTCCATCTGTAGTTATTGACAGCATGCAGGAATAATTAGTTGCTGTTGTACTGAAATCCTGTTGCATATGATTGTCATGTTTTACAAATAAACTCCAATCATGACTTCGAACCTGCATGTGTTGTTGGCGGAGCATGCAGGTATGGTGGGAGGATTTACCGTTAATGAGTTGAGCAGAATGGTCACACCTGTGGCCGTATTTCCTTATTTATGCGCAGTGTAACTCATTGACCTTCAATTCTGTCGTCATGGTGGCTCTCTGGCTCCTCTGCTGCTCTCAACAATATCTCATCAGCATCAAGGGGCTCTTCTTTTCTCTCTGAGGGATGTTTTTAACCAAAGGATGATGTGACTCACAGACATCAAGTGCTTTGTTGGTGGTTGTACAGCAAAATATTGAAGTCATAAATAGAAATGGTCTTGTTTTTAGCTGCAGAGAGGGAAAACCCTGGCAGTGTCCTGATATGAACGAGTGATTTGATATGATGGTATACATTTGCAGAGTTATAAAAGCCCATCTGTCGCTCTGTATGGTAAAGTCAGATGGAGTCAAATCACATTGTTAGTGTGAATACAACTGGGATGTTGATATGCATGTTTGTCTGACTGAAATGGTGCCACAGTTAATTTCTTGACGCTAGGGCAACAAAGCTGGATTATGTGATTGGAGATGAATTTTGTCTTGCAAGTAATGGCCTACACCTGGTATAATTAGTTGTAATATTACAGGTGGAGGCTGATAAACAGAAAGAAAGCACACCCTAATATCAAGCCAAAATCTTGAAGCATGCCATAGTTAAAATTAAACAAAATAACCCCTTAACATCCACCCATTAATCAATCAATCAATCCAAATTTATTTATGTAGCACATTTAATTCAAATTCACTTGCAGTTCAAATTGTTCTACAAGGAGGCTGAAAAAAATGCACCATTATAAACACAAGTTATCCCAAAACCCATTTATGAATGCATTTATTCGTTTGAAAAATACAATTCAATAAAAATTCAGGGAAGGGGTGTTGGTATGGTAGAGTGGTAAGCAGCCATACACCACCCATATATATTTAAATTATATATGGGTTAAATTATATATTTTCCAAAAATTGCATCAAAAACTACCGCTGCGTAACTAGAAAGAGATACATTACCTCGTCGCTTTGCATCCTGTAAGTTGTTGAAAAAAGAAGCTGTAAATCAATGCAGAGCTCTGAGGAAGGTCCGAGCTGCAACACAACAAACACACGCTTTGGCTTCCATAACGTCTTTTGGTGCGTTCCAGTTGTAGTCAGACGCAGGAATTTCCAAGTTCCAAGTAGGAAACAGCAGCTGGAACGTCCCCCGAAGTCAGAATTTCCGACTGGGAACTCGGTGAAACCTCGTCAACCCCGAGTTGACGATCGAAGATGGATGCCCCCAGTGTGAACAGTTATTTAGCTCCTGTAATAATCCATTTATTTGCACTTCTGACTGGGGGGTGTCGCTCTAGATCAGCTGTATACATAGTATTGTTAGACTTATATTTACAAAAATTCTGCCATAGTGACAATCACATTCTTCATGTGATATTTGTGAACAACAATGCAGGGCGTGCTAACAACAGCTAACAATAGCCTGGTAGATCGACATGTTTTTTTCCGACTTCAACTGTAATGCCAATAAGTCGGAGAGATGATGTCACTTCCAGTTACGAGGTTACTGGAACGCAGCATTACGACAGTTGCTGCGTGTGCTCATGGGTAGCAGAGTCTTATGTCGGCGGTAATAGATTCTCCTCACAGTCCCTTTAAAAACACTACACAAGCGGGTTGTCTACTCTACATTTTAATAGGTTTCTTTGTAATTTTTACAAAGTTAAAGTACTTGATAGGGCTTCAGAGACCCTAGATCAAGAGCCGGTGGGGAGTCGAAAGAGCCAGCTCTTCTGTGGGAGTTGAGCCAAAAGAGCCAACTCGCTGAAAAGAGATGAACTTCCCATCACTAATATACAGGGATGGGGATAGTGCTCTAGTTAAAATGCTCCACATAGCCTAATCATTTATCTAATCACCATGGCTGTAATATTTGCAAATTCTCAGCCATCACTGAGACCCAGAGAGTGATCCATTCAAAGAGAATAGATTTGCTACTCACGTTATCATCTCCCTAATCCTCTCACAGTGTCAGACGCCTGCTATCGCTCCCTGTCAGCTCTGCATTGTTGTACTTTTTTGTGTTGCCATGCGTGTGAGAGGCAGCATTGCCTGATGACTGTGGCTTTAGAGGAGAGGAAGTTTGAAGAGGATAACGAGGAGAGGAGCAAAAATATATAAACCCTAAACTGATCCCTTAAATCTTTCTAAGCTGCCTAAAAAGTAGAGAGCAAACTTGAGGTAGAGACATCATGTCTGTGGATGTATGACACTCTCAGGGATGTAAGAAATTTGTTCTCACTCTTTGTTTAAACCAGGAAAACAAGACATCAAGCAGAAACAGGAGTGTAAGGGTAATCTCTGATGTATTAGGGTGAAGCAGGCCAAAACTTAACAAATTGGTCCATTGGTAGTCAGTAGATCCGGCCCCTGAAAACCCAGCATCTGAATAATTGACAGAGGAACATTACCAATTATTGGATAGCTGAGTCGCATTTATTATACTGCCACACATGCACCTCTGGCTCTGCCACTGCATTCAAAGCATCTTATTTAGCCAAAGGAGGTTGTTTAAAATCCAAAAGCCATTTATTTAGTGGCCAATACTCGGGAGTCTTTCTACACATCCCGCTGGCAGTTTTCCCACGTGACATGTAACGGAGAATGACAAATAATTAACAAGTGTGTGTGTGTGTGTGTGTGGAGGGGGGGGGGCAACACTAACTGGTGTGCAAGTCACTTTTTCTGCCATGAACTGTTGTTTTCTTTCCCGGGAGCCATTTTCACACTTCCCTGTCAACCATTTCACACTGAATTAGGGCATGAGGGCTGTGAGCTTAGAAGTGGATGCGGCGCTCTCGTGCAGCTGAGGACTCTCTTATTAATGCAGCCTGAAGAGACTTCCCCATGATTAACTTGCACAGGACATTCCCAACTTGGAGGACAAGTCAAGGGGGTGAATCTTACAGGACATGTGTGGAAAAATCTTTCAATTGCCCTTAAAAAAAAAATCACCTGATTCCTGTGCAAAAGCCATCTTTGTCCGTCTTTGTTGTGGAAATGAGATGCAAGGATGGTCATTAGCAGATGATAATGAGGTGAAAGAGACAAACAACCGAGGCCCTGTTGGTTTTTCTAGTGTTAATAATTCATTTCTGATTAAGTGGCTAATTGGAGTTTAAAGGTCAATGTCAATGAGAATGCCATAGATCTAAAGGGACAGGAGAGGAGGGGGAGGGAGCTGCTCTATGAGACTGTTGACAGTAATCCCAGGTGCTCTCCTGTTACTCTGACAGCTCCCCCCTTTTCCTCAGGCATCCTCCCCAGGCGACACCGCCTTTGTGTGCTGAGGACAGCAATTCTGCTCCACCAGCACCTGGGCATCTGCCCTTTTGGCATTGGGAGTTTGAAGTCTTCAAGATGGAGTGGCAGATCATTGTTAGGACGAGCAGAGGTGAAAATGGAGAAGGAAGTGTCTGTCATGTACATTCAGACTCCTTATGGTGCTGTGAATAAAGAACAGAACTGTGCATAAGCAAGGTAAAGTTCCTGTGACAGTAACAGGGTTAAGGGTCCGTCCTTTTTACCAATGCATACTTCTATAAAGAAAAGGCATTACAGTTGGTTATTTTTCCCCTTTAATAGTACCAGTTGGTTTTTAGTTTGTAACGCTGTAAAGCCTAATCAGCCAACTTTACAACTATAAAGCACTTGGAAAGCACAAACTTCCACCAAGGTAGCTCTCACATTGCTGTTACATCTATAAGCAATATTTGAATGATAAAGTTACCATTATAATATGATTCCTTGACCATTAAAACCCACACCTTGCACCAGACTCATGTTGATATCATTATTAGTTAGACAGTTATTGAGCAAAAGCAATTGCTCACGAGTTGCAGTTATCTGGATCACCACCAAAATAAAAGATTTTTTTTAGTTTGGTCATTACCAACATCCCCTGAAAATTTAAGTAACTATGTCCAGGAGTTTTTGCTCTTGCTAATAATCAGCCAAAGAAACAGACTAAGGCCCCATCCACATGGAGACAAACTGAGGTCTAAATGCATATGTTTTTTGCCGAATCTGCGTATCATCCATACGAAGACACAATTTGGGGGTCTATAAATGATCACCAGGTTCCAGAGTGGAAAGATTTTGAAATGCCGTATACGCAGCTCCGTGATTACTGGCTCTCCGCAAGTTTTAAGATACGCTTACGTCCTAGTTTCATATCTTCATTGACACGCATGCGCCACCCGCGGCAACGACAACAACAAAAAAGTGGTGTACATGAAGCACATGTGCTGATGAAGCTCGTGACCCTACTATCCCTGTTGCAGCAAAATCTCCTTCCTCTCAATCATCACCGAGTTGAACAAACAATTATCGAGGACACATTACGGCACTTTATGATCACTTTATCACAATCTCTGTTTACAACTTTTGCTGCAAGTGCGCATGTCCACTGTTTTTTCGTCTGTTTCCGCTTGTTTCCGTCATATTGTTACAGCTACCCCCAGAGGTCTGGCATGTGTTTTACAGCGTTTTGATGCATATCGAGTGCATTCATGTAGACGCACTCATTTTCTGAGACGATTTCGTCTTTATGACGATCGTTTTGGAAACTGTTCAGAGTTTTGTCTTCGTGTGGATGGGGCCTCACATTTGTGTGGATAGAGTCCTCAAAAATGTGCTAAGATCCCCTCCCTTCTAAAGTTGGACTATGGTTTCCTAGTGAAACAAGGGTGAGGCACCAGTCTTCTTGGGGTGTTGGATGCCCACTTAGTGATCACAACTTATAAATGCTACCAGGATTCAGTTACCCTCTGCACACTGTCATCAGCAGCCAGATGAGCCTGTTCAGCCCAAGACTGCTCCCACCCAAGCACAGGACCAGTGTTGCCAACTTAGCGACTTTGTCGCTAGATTTAGCGACTTTTCAGACCCCTTTAGCGACTTTTTTTCAAAAAAGCGACTAGCGACAAATCTAGCGACTTTTTCTGGTGTTAGTGGAGAGTTTTCTGGTGTTCTGGAGACTGACGTGAATGTATCGTTCTGCAGTTACTGTCCTCAACGAGCAACGAGCGCTCGCTGCCGTGAGCCCCTCCCCCGTCCCAAAGCACTCACAGACAGTGACGTCTCACAGCCTCGTGCAGCAGTCCCAGCTGCAGGCAGAGCAGAGAGGAGACCTTCACCCTTCCGAGTCCAGATTACAAACGAAATGGGCATGTGCAAAGTCGCTTTTGGCTTGGTTGTAGAGCTAGCAATTCCACCCCACATAACAATCATGTGATTAAATTTGCTTTTATAACATTTAATAATACAGGACAAAACGAGCATTAAAATCATTTAATGTTGTTAATGTTGAAGTTATTTTGTTTATTTGTAGTTCTAAACATATTTAGGGTGTTTTTTACTCACTTTTGTCTCTCCCAAGATGTTATTCCTCTCTCCTACAGCGTCCATTACAATTCATGCAATTATGCCGATTATGCAAAATAGGTGATGACGTCATTTAGCGACTTTTAGCGACTTTTTGGACAGCCAGTAGCTACTTTCCTTACTGAGGAGTTGGCAACACTGCACAGGACCAACAGACTGAAAAACTCCCTTGTCAGGAGCAGTAGCCAGCATGTAGCCAAATTTTTATTGATATTTTTTAAATTTTTAGTCATATCTATCTTTATTTATATATCTTTATATCTACTATATAATGCTGCTGGAATCTTAATTTCCCCAAAGGAGTCTCCCCAAGGAATTAATAAAGTTCTATCTAATCTAATCTAAGCTAATTTAATACCATTTAATATCAATAGTTGGAATGACACCAACTAATGCTGCCACTCAGCTCACCAGAACACCAGCTTTCAGTTGCAGGAGCTTTTGATTTTGATGATTTTTATTACTGGAGACAAAGGCTAAAGTGCACAGAACACGGCAATATCTTTACAGGTTCAGGAAAGAAATAATCAAATGCAGAAAAAAAGGTCTGCGCTCTGTTCAGCTCTCAATGAATTTTTGTTCAGTACAAGGCAATGTTTTGATCAGCATGTTGCCTTGTATTAAATAAAGTTTTTCATTGGGAACAGAACAGTGTGAAGATATTTTCCCTTTTATATCTGCATTGATGATTTCTTTGTCCCTCTTTGCACCTGTAAAGTTACTGTTGAAGATATTTTGTCATCTGTGATGTTTCAAGAACACTGAAATGTAATCCCACAGGCTTTTAGATGGGGGGACTGTGTTGGCTCACAAAAATACTTTTTTACTCTATGGGCTGATTTTGGCTGAGTACACCAGCAAGAAACATGTGCTTTTCATTTATTGCCATTGATTACACCAGTTGGCTTTTAAGTATGACTGAAGAAACTATCAGAGTGGTGCAGACAGGTACAAGGCAGTAGATTTTTTTTGTTTCTGGGCCGTACAGATTAAAAACCTAATTTATTTCCTTTTTTTAATTAAAGGAGCCCAGAAAAGGCTGTTTTGCTTGGTTGTACGGGCCCCTGTCTCAGTTGAAGGTGCAAATATCAAAAGTAAGGCCTGAGACGAACTTGCTGTTTAACCTTTTCCGTGCATGCTTGTCTAACTATGTCATGATAGCTGTAATTAAATGACTGAACAGTGTGTGTTACCAGGAATCACTCAAGGCAGATGAGAGCTCAGGCTGTGTACAACTTCCTGATGTGGAAGGAGACAATTCAGAGGTCAAAACTGATAAGCAACCCACCAATAATAAACAGAAACTTCAGATCAGCTCAGGCTAATGACCAATGGATAGACCACAAAGACTGTACACTGTGTTTACAAAGTTATTCTGTGCAGTTTGATGGAACATTCCAGTGTATCAGTTTAGTTTGTGACCAGGTGAACTGATGACTCTCAGGCGACAGCGCTGCCAAACACTGTTGTTACAGTAGTTGTTTCGCGAGTAAGGACCACACCATCAACAGGATGAATTTGACAATTAGTTATTGCATACAGTGGATAACAAACAACATAGTAGGTACGTGAAGTGGATAACAGTTTGGGGAAACTTCATGGGGAATTCGCTGTAGCTCCCGGGCATGACGAACCCCCTCTTTAAGGCCCTGAGGAAAGAAGGAAGAAAAAAGTTTTAAATAAGGGGAGGAAGGAAGGGGTGCGTCGAGTTTGCGAAACAAAAGAGGGAAATGGTCGGTTAGAGTTTATAGGAACACAGGAAGAGGCTTGGATGAGGTGTGGTCCTGCTCCTGAAATTCTGCTTAAAGCTCCACTAAAAATCTCAAATGTTTGTTTATTGATTATATCATAATATCAAAATCATAATATATGTATTTTATGAAACACTAAACTTATCTGGACTCCCACTCAGGGGAAAGTCACCAAATTATCTTGTCATCGATTTACTTAGGACAATATTAATGATGCTCATGCGTTTGATTTCCCTCTATCAAGTGCTGATGTATGACTGTTCTGTCTTAAATGAAACACGGCCCTCTGTTGATACTGATTTAGCTTCATCTAAACTGCTAACATTTCAGCTCTTGGCTGCTCATTCTGTGCAGATCGGTAATGTCTCCTCATGTGACATTCTGTGTGAACTGATGTGACTCCTGGCATGTCTTCATCATGTTTATTATGCCTCGGATTAATCTCACATTGCATCCATGTCACTGTCAGGACTCATTTAGTTCAAGATGCCTGACATGAAAACAATATGTAATACGGTCTGTGCAGGATTCAGGTTTTAGAAAAGGCCTGCAAATGACATTAAAATCCTCTCTTTAGGATGCAATGGAAAAATGGATCATCATTCTTTAATCTGACTCCTCAGGTATATGGCCATGAGTTGACAAAATTGTTTAAACATTTTTTGATACCCTAAACTTTAACATTACAACATTCATGACTCTTGATTCTGAAAGTATCCAACGTAAAGCCACATATGTATACAGTCTTAGTTTCACTCCAATGTTGCTGCATGTGGAGAAATAGGAAGCAGCACCATGCAGCAGGGGGCTGTAAAACTGACTGTATAAATGGTATATAAAGCCTTTGTTCCACCATTTAACACAGTCCACCATGGTCTAAATGAAATGCCTGTTTCATGTTTTGTCAAAGAGGTTTTTGCCTCTGTTTAAACCAGCTTTTAACAGACTTTTTCAGAATGCTTACTTTTGATGGATCTCTTCAAATGCAAATTAAGCCTGACTGAACCTCCCTCTTCTTCTGGGCAGACATAAGTGGCAAAATTAACTGGATTTCCACATGAATGTGAAAAATACTAATATAGAAAGACGTTCTGGTCCACACTGTAATTCCGCTTTTCCACTGAAATTAGGGGGTAAATGCTTTTTTTTTTCAACATGGGTTAACCTGCTAACAATCAATAAGTGACTCCTTTCCCGCTGCCAGCAGACCTGGGTCTATGGCTGTGTGGCTGTTTTTTTTCCTCTAGTGCATAAAGCTGATGTCATCACGTTGATGACACACCAAAGCATAGCCAGGTAAACAATGGAAAGGAGCATGAAAGCCATGGACATGGTGGTCAGCTGTTTTCTATACTTCATACTTTTGTCCCTCTTTAAAATTTTACAAACTGAGCGCAGACTGAATGACATTTGAGCACTGTCATTGTTCAAGTTTGTGGCATTTTTACAACCACAAAATACGGAGTTAACAGCCCGCTGCCATGCAAAGAACCTTTAAAAAAAGACGTAACAGAGCTATTTCCCTCTACTCATAAATTTTTTCAAATTAGCTTTTGAATTTTTGCTGATAATATGGGGTGTTGCAAAACAAATAAAAGCTGCACATATTGTTCACCTTGATAATCTTCATAACTATATTCTCATAATTTTTCGAGGTGTTAATTGTAATCAGAGAGGGTAGAAAGTCGGTGTCATTCCATTTTGGGTAACCCAGTAAGTCTACTTACAAAATGCGTTGCAACAGATGTTACAATTATTTTGAGTCATCCTGTGTTGCAGATGGGTTAATTGCATGAAAATTTTTAATCAGATAAATCATGATGATGGATTAATCAGCAGTAACGTTTGAAACAAATTTTGACAGCCCTTGTAAGTATGAATGCTTAAATGCTTGATATTGATACTCCCATCTTTGGTGGGCATCATGTCAACTCTACTGATCATCTTTCGTTATTATTTTGGCCAAAAAGCCAATTATGGGTGAATTTCACATTCTGAGAATTTAACAGCATCAGACATTTTATCCCTCTTGCTTATGTGCAGTTTGAATGTAATAAAACTTAAAGCTTTTTTGGTGCCAAGGTGTCATTCTGTCTCTGTGGTAACCAAACAAACATCATTATTATGTGGTCCTGCAGTAGTATCCAAATTGAGGCTCTGCGACTGTGACAACTCTAATCTGACCTGTCACCCTTCACCCGCCTGCTCCATCGCTCCATGGGAGCCGCTCGTCCCTCGACTTTAATGAGACCGGCTCCTGTCACAGTCACATCTGAGCTTGTAACATCATCCATGTGTGTGTTCTAGCAATTGTTAACTATGCTCATACGTTTGTCACGGCTCACAATGACTAGGAGGAACAGTCAGGGCTCAGGTAATTGCTGCAGCCTGTTAGGATTAATTCTGCCCCGCTATGTTAATACACGGTGCGGTCTGTGATATTGCAAGTGCAGAACCACTTAAAACTCAGTGCCACTCTTACCAACTGCAGGGTGATTAGAATAATTGTGGCACATAATCATGCCGGGTGTGGGCGCAGATTAGGAGAAGGTACTGAAAAGTTGGTTTTGAGTCTTTACAGTCATCTAAGTTTGGGGAGAATTGGTGTATATTGAACTGTTCCTTGAAGGCAACATGATTTAATTGTTTTAAATATTTCAAGAGTGAATAGAGGAGACAGACTGGCGCCAGATGTTGTCTCGTATAATGGCTCGAGGAGGACAAGAGGATTTACCGAAGAACCCAAAAGATAGTTGCAAAGAGGAACAGAGGAGTATTATTTAAAAAGCAGGATTGAGAGACAGATGGAGTCGTAGCAATTACAGAATATAGGCCAAGGTCTTCTTCACAATCGCATGTCTTTTTATATGCAAATCCCTCACAATTGTCTC
Source organism: Scarus forsteni (assembly GCA_036419115.1). NCBI lineage: Eukaryota > Metazoa > Chordata > Actinopteri > Labriformes > Labridae > Scarus > Scarus forsteni. The sequence continues at coordinate 7,883,740 of JAZDUH010000270.1, forward strand.
AGAATGGTCTTAAATTCAGTCATTTACAGCAGCAGAGCTGTGTTTTTGACCTTATTAAGGCCTGGCACAATGGTGAGAAGAGCGGAATAGAATTACCAGTTTCAATTTACCCTCTATTTTTCGCATCTGGCTGAACTGATGTCAAAAAAATCTACTGCTGCGTTCACCGACTGTCATCATCAAATTGAAAATCTATTTCTGGACTCTTCACACTCTGTCCTCTTGTGTTTTGCTGCTATGAATAAGAGAGAGATCCTTGACATTTGTCTGTTTTTCTTCCTCACACAAGGATTTCTCTCCAGCGCCCTCACAGAATCCATTGGAACGATGAAGACCTTGCATTGTGAACACAGAGCATCTCACTCACAATAAAGGTGCAAGGGGCTGTTTTGTTGGCCACAGAGAAGGCTGTTAATTATTCCAGTGCTTTCTGAGAAGAACAGGGTTTTGAAAGGTTTAAATGACTCATTGATGTGGACTTTAACACAAGCTGCAAGTTGTAATTCTGTTTTAAAATGCTAGTTTTATGCAGCACCTGATTTAGCCTTCATAGAATAACTAAACCTTCAGGCCACAATTTACTCGAAATTAAAGTTTGAGGGTACCAGGGCCATTGATGGTGAATGGGCTTGGAGCTCATATAGTGCTTCCCTTCACCACAGATCACATCTACCCATTGCTTGCATGTAAGCTGTATAGTATTTGCTTACACATCCATGCCTTTTTACATACTGAAAGTGGCTTAACCAAGAGTACAAAGATATGTGAAAGACAATCAGAGATTGGCTAAAAAACCACAGCCTCCTGACGCTGGTAGAGTGTACAGCCAGACTGAGCCACCAGCACCCCTTATATTTGATTCAGGATCAAATCTTTGCACAATATGATGAGGAGTAATTAAAGTTGCATCTACCTGAAAACGTCATGGAGAAAGCTATTTGGGTCAAGCCTTCTACTTACTTCCTGTATTTGATTATTACTTACAGGAAGGTTTTGTTTTTAAAGAGATTTTTCTGTTAGCAGGATAACTTGAAAAGTTACAAATGGATTTTCAAGTCATTGCCAAGGAAGGCTGGTCATGGCACAAGGAAGAACTGATAAGATTTTTGTGGTGACCCCAATTTTGTAAGTGGATCTAGGAACTGTTTCAAATGATCTGTTTGCTATGTTGGGCAAATACAGTAGTGTCAGATATGCCTTGGCAGATGGTTGTGCTCTAGTTGACAATTAGGGTTGCCACAGATGACTATTTTGATAGTCCACTAGTCAACGACTATTTTTGTGACTAGTCACATCATGCATGAACTGCAGCTTATCGCACCAGCATGCAGCTGGTGGCCCAAATTGCTTATAATAGGCAGACCTGGCAACTATGGAGCCTGCGTAGTTGTGCCTGCGCCTCATGTGGGAATGTGTTTGGGGGGGGTGTTGTGTTGATTTCTGCAGGCGTGATAACCAGGAAACGGAGGTGAGGAAAGAACAAACTACCAACCATATTCATGTCTTGCTTTGTAGTGGCAGCTGATAATCATGTGAGATTCACACAAGCAGAAGAGCAAGCCCAAAGTCACTTTGAATGAGCGGACTTGGCAACACGATAACTGTTGCTTAGCCTGCCCCCTCACGCTTTCTGCTTCCTACACGGCTGTAGTAATAACCTTTGTTCTAGTAGACGCACAATAGTTAAACACTGAAATTGAGCACATTTTCGGGGACAGCTTTAACCGGGGACAGGTCATTCAAAACAGGGACATTTCACAGAAATCAAGGAAGTCTGGTCGCCATACTGTTGATGCTAATGTTAGCAGCTAACAAGCAAGGCAAGTTCCACCTTGCAGATTTTGCACTGCACATTCGTCTCTTTTGTTTTGTAAAATGCTCCCAAACTTTGGAGCTCCATTGCCGCTCAGCTATGATACTGTTTGGGCCTAACTCGTCTTTAATATTTGGATTAGAATGTTATGATAAAGGTCACAACTAATCCAAAATTCAAACAATATCTGATATTTTAAGGTTTTTATCTGAAAAAGTGGTCTGGGGGTGATGTCACTCTTGAAAGACCTGTGTTATTCTTCAGTTAAACAAATTGAGTGATCCCAGTTATCTACAGAAGATGGTTGTGAAGTTTCTTGCATAACAGTCCACTCATACAATAGATTTGGCATGTCTTTAAATCCCCCTGTTCCATCCCTATTTAGAAAAGACTGTTTTATTGTAAACCCTACCAAGCCTTCTCAAATCAGCCTTTCATTGCTGTGCTCTAATATTTACTGTGGTTGCAGGCATACTAAAGCTTGTTCCTTCTACTTGAGCTGCCTGTGGGCAAAACAAACAGCTGGCCTCCCATCTGGGGGAGGTGGCATATGCCCTGATTACATTACAGGGAGTACATTTTCAGACAGAGAGCTGAGCAGGCATTATCTTAAAGGATTAGAAGTTCTAAGCAGAGCTAGTCTGAATCAAGTTAGAGTTGATTGAGGAATTATAAGCAAGCTCAAAGTTTACTGCTCCAAAAGTACAGCCAAACGACCACTTAAAGGAAATACACTGCTCTTCACTAACCTGTTTTTCCCCTTTTTCTCAAGAGGTGTGCAGGAGTTCCATTTGTGAGGAGGAGCAAAAAGAGAGCAGGGAGAGGTCGTGAGCCAGGTCACTTTTTCTTCCAATCACCCTGACCCTACAGGGGACTCATTTATAAGGCACTTTTCTGAGCACGTTGCTCAGGTTAACATCCAGGTGCATTCAAGTCAAAGATAAAACTGCACTTAAAGAGCATTTTGCCATCTTGTTCTTGGCCGTAATTTTTACACAACAAAGCGACAGATGTCACAACAGTGTAGTCTCAAGACCAGGTTGTGTGTAAACGGGGTCAGCTATGCCTTTTCTTCCCCTGGCACCATTGGAGTAGCTGCTTTTGTTGGAATTTTAATAGTGAGCAAAAGGGGAAAGCTCAGAGCTTTTTATTTATTCCAGGGAGAGGTTTCCACCCATCTGCCGTGGTTGGCAAGGGACCTTGAAGCGAAAGCTGCATCCTGCCTCGCCTGCGGTTAAAAAAAAAAAAAAGAGGAGAAGAAGAAAAGTGTCAGGCTAATAGATAGTCACTGCCATGTATGCTGAGCCTCGTCGCTGCAGCTTCCAGTCAAGGCCTCAATCAAACACTCCTCGACACCCATGGGAGGCCGGGGGAACACAGAGATACTGCAGTCTGACTGAGAACACAGGCGGGACTCTGCCCCCACACATCCGGGTATATAACTTCATTGTGTCAGGCTAACATCACACTAGACAACTTATACATCCTAACTCATTTTATAACAGGGGAGACGACAGGCATAAGGACGGGTTCAACTGAAGTCTACCCAGGCAAAAGCTCATAGACAGTCTTCAGGGTGGCAGAACCTTTCAAAAGCTACTGTAAAAGGGATTTGAAGCAATTATTATAGGGCAAATCAAAAGATACGGTGGGCAGGCACTGCTGCCTCAAAGTAAAGTGCATAAAATGAGCCAGTTTGTCAATCAAATTCTTGCCATAAGCTCTAAGGAGTAGGGAAGCGATTTATTTTCCATCAAGAAACACTTACAGAAATGTTCTTTATACTATTTATTTGAGGAAATTTGTGCAAAAACCACAACTTCTTTGACATCCGCTCTAATCCCAGTGCAGGCTTACCAGTGTCTTCTCACTGTTGCTACACCCCTAGTTTCTGCCCCTTCCCCTTTAAATGATGGCTGTGCTTTTGTGGGCTGTGCTCAAGCTTTTCAGTTTAACTGCTCTGCAAGGTGAAACAAACTCAAGAGCTGAGAGAAAGTTCAGGAAACCGAAGAATAATAACCATTAGATTGCTTCTGATTTAAGACAGAAGCATACATTTGTGATATCATAGGATATTTTCTGCCTTTAGTCTCATAACTTCATCTATGTTGGATACTGGACATGAAATGTCTGGTCTATTTAAAAAATGTTCTGGTTCAGTGAACCATAAATACTATATAACATTTTCTTAACATCATGTATAAGGGCACTATAAACAATCATGATAGCGAACTACTGCTAGTGGTTAAAGAACTACTTGTGTCTCAATTAGCTGCAGGGCTAGCACTATTTAGCATCCTCTTGATGCTAAATAGTGCATCATGATGCTCACGTCATGGAGACTTTATCTTATATGGAATTAGATTTGTGTTAATATTAGCAAACAACACTTTCCACAACGCAAGCAACACTTTTTTAGAAGCAAACAACTCTTTTGACACATTTTAGACAAAATATGGATTTCATTGTTCAAAATTATCATATTTTATTTGTTTAAAAATACACTTTTTGTTCACAGTGGCTGAAAATTTACCTGCTTTCTGCTGATATTGACTTTAAACAGAGAGATTGTGCATCCAACAATACACTGAGGGCTTTTATAATTGTTTTTGGCAAACCCTAGATCGGGGTCACCAACCTTTCTGAGCACGAGAGCTACCAAAAAAAGTGAGGAGCATTATGGAGGGCAACTTATTTGTTTTAATGATTGAAGTAGTGTACATTTTTATAGATTACCTTAAAATATTCAATACTTTGCATATAATAGGCTACATATCAGTGGTATGTTTACCTTTTACTTTGAATGATTTTTCTCAGTGGTTATTAAAATTGATTAATACATAACATGAGAATATTTTATTTACATTCATCTTTATTGATTTATCTGCTAAACTTAACTGATAGGTACAACAGTCTGCAAGGGCTCTAACTTGCTCAAGCAATACAAGATAGACAGTTTTAAAATGTGACACATATTACAACTGTTGTTTTTTGTATTGATTGTATTGATCTCAAGCTCTATGTGTTAATAGGATGTCAAAGACTTCCTGCAGGCTACCAGGTGCTCGCGGGCACCCTGTTGGTTACCCCTGCCCTCAGATTGTTGATGGAGCAAACTGGGTCCAAATCTGGCTTAAAATGTATTGCATGTGTTGCTAATAGCTAAGTGGGTTACATACATAGACTTGCCACAAACTGAGGCTCTTGCCTTGAGCAGGCAGCCCAAATTTGATTCCAGCCCATGACCCATTTTCCAGTGTTTCTCCCCCTCTTCTCTCTCTTCCTTTTTAACTTCACTCACTGTCTATCAATAAAGGCAAAAGCCCAGAAGACATCTTAAAAAAGAAAATGTGTAGCCAGCATAAGCCATGTTTTCACCCTGACAGCTGAAACTCCTCCAAAACCTACAAGTCCTCTTTATTCCCCAGATGGACCTGGTTCAGACCACAGCCCCGTCCCCCGGCAATCACGCTAATGCGTCCCTAGCCCCAGCCTCCCCGACATTAAAGTGCTGTTTGGAAACGGAGCATAATCTACAGGGTAAATATAGCAGTTGTCATCTGCCGCCAGCTTCCCCGGCGAAACAATAAACACAACATGCAGCTGTAATACTGACTTGTTATATTGCTGAGCTGGGGTTACGTAAGATTTATGAACTGCCATGGCGGTAACAATTCCATGTAGAGCGGCGATTGATAGTGTTTGGTGGTAAAACTCCTTTGGCTGGGACATTAACTCAGCCGATTTGTCCCTGTCTCCAGCAGCACAGCCTTGTCAATTATTTAAAAAAGAGCAAAACAACAGCCCAGATATCAGACGACGTTGGTTGCGTGGAGCTCATTTACACATCTCTATTCCCGTATGTGCGCCCATGCGTTTAGGCCATAATAAGAGCTGGTCTTTCATCCAGTATGTGTCTGAGCGCTAATTCACACTTCTGCCAACGTGAGTCCACTCCCCCCTGCTTCATCCCGCAACAGCGAGGGCATCGGGGGAAAACAAAGAGGCGCCAAGAGAAGGTAACAAAAACAGTTTTATTAAAGACTTGCTCACTTCTGAAGGAGGCAGAAGACTTCATTATTGTAACGGGGAGATACAGCGCAGACAAGAGAGGGAGAGACAGGCATTAGGCTCTGTCAGAGCTCTAATGGAAGAAGCAGGTTTTTTGTGTCACGGCTGCTCTCTCCACTGATGGATGGGGAGGTTAGCAGTCGCTGTGAGTTAGCTACCAGAGTGCACAACATCCTCCGGAGCCACTTTGCAGACTGGGCTGCTCCTGTAACAGTCAGTCAACCAGTCTGACTATTTAACCCAGCCTTTCCTGTGTGTGCCAGAAAACTGCAAACATGCTTTGACGTCTTTTTATGTGGCTATATTTGGCGGGCTGTGTTGTTTACTCTGCTTACATCTCTTTACATATTCCCTCCGTACTCTCCGGGGAGTGTAAGACATTCTCTTTTAAGAAACCGCAAAATATGCAGAGGCAGGTATAAGGTGGATGTCGGCATGCAAGGCTGTGAAATCAAACTGTATCTCTTTCCCCAACATGGGCACAGATTGGGTTGCTGAGGGAGGGCTTGTGCCGGGCTGGTCAAAGGGAAGTTAATAGATTCAATGACATTGTCAACAATGAAACGGAGGAAGAGCAAAGGGCTTTTGAAAGGGAGGAAGGGTAAAAGGAGGGGAGTAAAACAGAAGGAGAGGGGATGAAGCAGGCTGTGATGATGTTTGCCTGGGATGGTGGCATTGACATAGAGGCCCATTGACCTCTAAGACTGATGTGCATTTCCATGCATCAGCAGATGAGGCTATACTTCTCTCTCAAGGAGCATCTATCAGGAGTATGTAATATGTTGAAGCGCTGCTGAAGCAGGAAATAAACACACATTACCACGTGCACACACTTAAAGCTGATAAAGTGCTTGTTAAGAGTATCACAGGAGATTGATGGGCATGCTGGAGAAAGGCCTTGCTTTGGAGACTGATATTTCTTTACTGTAAATGAATTCTATGCACAGGTCTATGGTCTGGGCAGCAGTGTGATGCAGCAGGTAGGTTCTACGTGGCGTTTCTATGTTTTCCCAGTGACCAAAAACATGCTCACTAGGCTAACTGGTGACTCCAAATTGTCCTTAGAAATGAGTGTGAGTTAGTGCTATAGGTATTGGATGGATGGATTGGTGGTCAATGACCCCGTTGTTGAGGATCACTGTTAGTGAAAAAGAAAAGATTTACAAGGATTTGTAAATGTTTTGAATTGAGAGATTGAGATATTCTCTCTTTAAAATGAGACAGTATACATTAATGGACATTACATGTAAATACATGAAATTATAGCCAAGTAGCTAATTTTCATCCCCAGTAATATTGGCAAGTTGGTGTCAATGCATTAAATAATAAAAACAAACATCAAAAATAGGAATAAAACTCTCTGCGCATATTAAATGACAGCAACATGCATAAACCACGGACAACCTAAAGACATACAGTCCAAAATATAATGGGCAGGGAGTTGGGGGACTATGGGAATTATACACAATGAGTTATAAAGTGCTGGAGTTCTGATTAAAGCTGCCCGGGAGCTCAGGTTTTCGTGATAGTATACTGTCACCCCATTTCTGTTTCCATATTTGTTTTCACCAAAAATTCACTCAACTACTCAAAAGCTCAAAAATGTACAGTCTATGTAGCCTATGTTGTTTCTGTATTTACAGGAGCAGACCTGAATCAGTATGGCTAATGCATTAACTATCAAACTCCAAACAAGACCTACTTAAAATGCTGAAATGTCCCTTTAATAACATGATCCTTCTACTTTCATCAGTAGCACAGGAAAACAATGTCTGGATGCAGATCCAGATATTTCCTCAAGGATTTTTAAACATTGTGCCGAAGGAAAATTCTCCACATTTTGGTAATAACTCAGCTAAGATTGTCAGACATGCCTTGGCAGAAGTTTGTGCTCTTGGAGAACTCACGTTTGCCAAGGAGGTCATGTTTTTGCCAAAGTTTGTCAGTTTGACATTTAGAAAGATAACTCAAATGCTTATCAACAATTTTTTCTGAAATGTTCAGGGAGTACTTGGTATATCACAAGGAAGAAGTGATTTGATTTTGGTGGTGATCTGAATTTGGATGCAGTTTTTTTTTTTTCATAGGAAGCCAAAGCCAGGTAAAAAAAAGTTGAATTCAGTTCGAAATTCTTCAGTCCTGCTTAAAATGGCAACAGTTAAGATATTTCTAACATATTTCTGTTTTTCGTTCTATGGGAGGTGGTCTTAAAAATTGTCAAACACTGTAACTATTTAGAAAATGAATCACTGAAAAATTGACAACCTTAGTCAGCAATTTACACACAACAAATTTTAGAGTTAGTATTAGAAAACAAAGGTCTTTTTATTAAATGTATTTTTTGGGCATTTTATGCCTTCGTTGATAGGAGAGACAGTGGATAGGCTTGTGAAAGGGGGTGAGACAGTAGGGGAAGACATTCTGCAAACTGGTCACGGGCGGGATTCAAACATGGACCGACAGAAGCAAGTACATGGAGTGCCTGGTTGCTAACCTCTCCGCCAAACCAGCACCCCAGAAAACAAAGGTCTTTTAATCAATTAATCAATCTTTGCTTGTATCGTGCCAATTCATAACAGGTGCTTTCCCAGGATTAAGCATTCATGTTTATACATATATACATACATCCTGAGATGTATCCATCCAGGAAGAGACAAAAGGACTAAAACTAAGAATTTATGACACTGACACAAACCCATGGATGCCCAGATCATAAATCATAAAGGCAAGTCTATTGATTCATTGTCTCATTTTCAAAAGGGTCCTCATGTCTATGGTTAAAATGTATTGATTATCAAGGTATAATCAATAACAACCATGGATAGAGAATAGCCTTGCAGAGCAGATGGACCTGCCTGATCCTGAAATCATGCATCTCCGTCTTGCCAGCCTCCACTGTCTAACGGTTTTCACTCGGCTAAATGCTCAACGGCCTAATCCAGAAAGATAGGCGGGAGCAGCAGGAGCTGCGGGCGGGACAACAACAGGAAGTGACTTAACTAAGAAGTGAAGTCACTTCCTGTTGTACAAATAACAGAGGCTTATGTCGGTTAGTTATCATGATTACTCAGTCATACTTGGCGAAATATGCTCTCCTCATAAGTTTACTGCGTAGGGATTGTCTTTAACAAGGTTCATGTCACATATAAATGTTGAATGTTACATCTGTCTGGTAAAATTTAATGTGGAACGATAGTCTCAAAGTAGTTTAGCTATCAACTAGCGGCCGTTAGCCACTAAGGCTAACGGCTAACAAGGGCAAACAACAGTTGGCCTGGTAACAACAGTTAGCCGCTACGGCTAACGGCCATTTACTGTTGTTTGCCCTTGTCAGCCATTAGCCATAGCAGCTAATGGCTAACTGTTAGCCGCTACATTAAGCCGCTACATACGCTACGTCATAGCATATGGATTGGTCTGCGATGAGTGTGTTGAGCCAGACAATCGTCCAACCACAAGCTGCCCCTGAAAACATTTTTGCAGGGCTCCTCCCCGGATGGATTAGTGAAATATTTTCAATCTGGAACTGTCCATCTGACATGTCGGGCTAGATAGAGAATACTTTTGATTTTAGTTTCTATGATAATTTATATGAAATAAAATAATGTGCTTTAGTTATAAGAAACAACAAATCTCATTAAAGAGAATAATGACAAAATCAATCAATGAATAATGAATAAATGATTAGATAGATGGATGAATAGTTACATAGATAGATATGTAAATAAAACAAATAAATAGATAAAATAATTATTACATATATCAAATACAGAAATGTCATGAGAGTTCCCTTCCTCCTTCCTTTTGGAAGAGTCTCTCCAGACTTCACACCTTCCTCATGACAGAAACATCCTTCTAGTCCTGAAGTCTCCGTTCAGCACACCCTTCATGATGTGGTGGCGGGATGGAAATGCGCCCACATCCTAATCTGTCAGGGTCCTTCACAGCGGGCCCGCCACCCGCACACTCAGAAACACACACTGCACTAGTCCGCGACTGTCTGTTAAACTGCATACATCTGCTCGGGTTCTCATCTCTGCATGCAGTACATCGACTTATGAAACAAAACGATGATGGCACTATTATCCCGCTGATCGGAATAGCTCTTTGCATTGTGTGGGAGCGTCTAAGCTGATCCGGCTACAGGTGTACACACACACACACACATACCCACATGCACAGCGGCTATCTCTAGGAGATTCACACCATTGTTGATTCGTCAGTGTTTGCACGCGGCCTCTTCAGCTCTCTGCCTCCCACCCAGCAGGTGCATGCGCTAAAACTTTCTCTCTTTGGCATACTTTACTCATCTACTCAGCATGGCCCACATAGTCCTGATCTGGGTGATATGATGACCACTTATGTGAGAACAAAACAGTTTGTACTATGGAGCTCTGTTTTGTTTGTGTTCACACTAAACTGTGATGGTGACGTAACTAATGTCTACTTTCAGCAAGCGTAAATGTGTGACTCATTCTCCTGTTTATACAGATAGTTTTATGCTCTTTAAAGATTTCATGTCTAAAATCAAACATTCTTTTGAAGTTTTTGATCTGGTGCACAAATTGGCCGTGCAACACAAAGCTCTTCTTTCAAGTTTGGTTAGCAAGCAAGAAAAATTTAAGAGTGTTTACATCAAGCAGAAAAATGAGGAGTACTAAAATAAAGTTATGTGAACCAACTGAGTCTAGGATTTCCATTTGGTAACTTTGGATGGGCCCTGCAATATCAGAATAATGTGTCCGCCATTCCAAAGGGTCACTTTAATAAAACCAAGATAAACATGTTTCCCTGAGGCATTTGGCCTACATTATGGAGACATTAAGTTTAACAAGAACAGCTCATAAGGCACAGCTTATTAACTAATTGACACATGCAGCTCCAGTTACTTAATGCAAAAATGTTTTTTGAAAATAGCATTGGTGTATTGGCTCTACTAACCTGACAAGCCAGATGGACAGCTCCATATATCTGCCACAGAAATATTTCACTAGTCCATCAGGGTTTGAATATGTTTTCAGGGGCAGGACGTTAAAAAAAAAAAAACACGCTTGTGATTGGAGAATCGTTTGGCTCGTCACATTCATCACAGACCAATCCACATCAAGCAGGGTTGCCTCCTATAATGTAGCATACATAGTGGCTAACTTAGCTGCTAACAGCTAACAACAGTCAATGACCGTTAGCCGCTAACTTGGCTGCTAACAGCTAATGGCCTTATACTATCGTCTTATACTGCGTTCAAACCGCAAGCGACCCAGCTACCAAAATCGCGTCGCCCACTGATGTACCGTCGCGCGTCCATTTTGGTAACCGCTACTATCGGCCGTCACTCAGTGACGTCATGTCCGCTCGAGTTTCACCGCGATCATTTCATATATCATATAATAGGATGTATGAGCGGACATTATTCCAGCTGTATCCTTTTCACTCACTTATCAACCACAAAACACTGCAGTTGATGCCCTGCAGCAGCATCATCTGTCAGTTTACCGCGGTCCGTCTAGGCAGAACTAATGTCCTCACTGACATTAGTTCCGCCTAGACGGAACTCATCTGCCCTGTAGTCGGGATGAATAACTGTCTGTCTCGGGTACCGTCACACGTACACACACCGCTGATTGGCTGTTGCTGCACAGCCACACATAACATCGCCTGAATAGATCAACTTTTTTTAACTTTGACATCACGCGACGAGTGAAGTGATCGTCTTGTACGCGGCTGTCGCATTGCGGGAGGGTTAGCCCCGCCTCATCGCAGCTGTACATTGACTTTGAATGGAGAGTGATCACTGAGGTAGTACAAGTAGCATCCGGTGTGAACGCAGCATTACACTAAATTGTACCACACGATTCTATTAACACTTATATGTGACATGAACCTCGTCAAAGACAATCCCTACAAGTAAACTTCTGAGGAGGGCAGATTTCACCAAGTTTCACTAAGCATCCATGAGGACAATAGGCTAATCAGCATGTCCGTTCTCAACTTCCAGTTCTCGACTTCCGGTTGTCGTCACATCTGCATTCTGCTGCTCCCGCCTCTCTTCCCTGAGTGGGCCGTTCATTCATTCAGGCAAGTGAATTTGTTGGACAACAGAGGCTGGCAATACGGACCTGCAGGATTTCAGAATCAGGCAGGTCTGTCTGCTCTGCAAGGCTAAGGCTCTACAACTGACTGTGTAAATGGGGGGCTTCCACCTGACTCCATCCATTGGTCTGTACTGATTGGTGCTTTTTTGATACCATGATAAATTAACACCTACCAAGGGAACATCGGAGAGTACAACTTCCTATTTCCTGGTGTTATAGCTACAACATCTATCAGCACAGCCAGCTGAAAGTCACTCATTAACGAGGTTACTCACCAAGTTATGATGGTGTGTGGAGAGATATTGTAAAACTGGAACACATAGAATGTTGATGATGAGGTGTTATCACTTGCCATCGGTTACTTACACATAGCTGATGGTGACATTGATTATTGATGTTTCTGTATCAGTTTTCCTCCCAGAATTAACAGAATTGTTACCTGTTTAAAGTTTACCTCTCAAACAACAGGTAGTAACAAACAGTCTTGTGTGCCCTCCAGTGGAAGTATACAAGCAAAAACAAATATGGCTTCAACAGACACAAACGCAAGGACAAACTGCAGGTACATTTTTGGATTTAAGTAACAACTGGCAACATGAAGAGGTGCAGAGGGGAACTCCTGTTGTACCAGACAGTTTGTCTTGTGCACAGAAGTACTCTGTCAAAGAGAGAAGAATATAAAACTAAAAAAAACCTGATGTGGGCTGTTAAATGTTGTCAGGATGAAAAAGTCTCAAGGCCGAATCTTGACTGTGTAATGTCCATTATCTTAAGTATTTGGCATTATGGGAATACAATATGGCCCAAAATGATTGATATGTAACAAGAAAATAGAAAATACAGATGCTTTTGATTTAATTTTTGCATAGCAGTATATAGAAATGCTTCAAATCAAGCATTACCTCGTCAGACCTACTGCTGTCAAAGTGTAATTTTCCTGTTTGGTTGCTTCTTGTCTGAATAAGCAACAAGTGATGAAACATCTGTCTGACTCTGCACTGATTCAGCGGCCCGCTGCCTCCGGTCTAAACTCAGTCCTGCTGTGTTTAATCCAATACTCTCCCTCGTCTTTGCCCTGTGATTAATAAGACTTGTCCAAGGCGTGTGTGTATGTGTGTTTGGGAAATGCCGGGCAAAGAAAGCAGCATTCCCTGAAGAGTGTGTCTGAACATAAAGGCTGTGACCTCTCAGCAACCGTCCTGTGACCCTGCAGCGAAGCTCACTCGGCCCCTGCAGCCCTCAGTAACATGCTTGCAGAGCAGCAGCAGATCTCCCGTCACAGCGATAAACAAGGCATTGTGGGGAGGAGATAGACATATGAACAATAAGCCAAGGTGCTTTTTGTCTGGACTGGCTGGGTTTTTATTTTGAATGCTGATTTATAAGAACAGACTAAACGGCAACAAAAGGTCAAAAAAATATATCATTCCAAGCAGCACCTGGTGTTCAGACACAAGCACAATCTGCAGACAGATAGAGGGCATTTGAGCTTATAAACAGATTTATTTTTAACATACTGGAGATATTAAAGCCCCATAGAAGGCCAGACGACACTGCAGATTCAATCCCTAAAGATATTTTAAAACCATAACAAAACAAAAATAGAAAGCACTTGGAGTTCACAACCTCCACAAAGGTACTTACATATTGTTACATCTATAAGCAATAGTTCTATGATAAAGTTACCATCATAATATGATCCCTTGATCCTGAAAACCTACACCAAGCACTTGGATTCATGTTGATATCATTATTAATAGCTGTACAATTATTGAGAAAAAATGGGATCGTTCACTAATGGGGGTTATCCAGATCAGTATCAGAATCTAATGCTTATTAAATTGGGTCATTACCAACATCTCCTGACAATTACAGCACAATCCATACATTAGTTTTTTTTGCGTAATCATGCTAACAAACAAACAGATGAACAAACATAGGCAAAATCTTAACCTCCTTAGTGGGGGTAACTACTCTACCTGCTGGTGCTTGCTTGTTGTGACTGGTAAAAATTAACTTCCTCATGTTAAAGTGATAAATGTTTTCGAATCCATTTGAAGCAAAAGTGACTTTTTACATTTTACTCAAAAACATATGATGAGCATGAGGCCAGATGTTCTCAGCTTTTGACTTACTGTATGTTCTCTAAATGTAACCAGCTTATCCCTGCAAAAGAGTGAAGCATGGTGCAATAATTCCAAAAAAACTCTCAAAGATTTACTAAAATCTCACATACATAATTGAAGGATGAATATGTGTCGAAATGATGTCCGATTCGACCTATGATTTCTACAATTATTGGGTTTATAATTGAAGTTAGAAAGAAAATTGTATCAAAATTATAAGACTTGCTCTCAAAGGGCTTACAATATTTTATGTTCCTAAGCAATGGGCGAACCTGTGGCATGTTGACCATTACTTTACCTTTACTGTAAATAAAAAAAACTCCTCAAAGTACAAATGAGAGTATCATATCAAGTATCAAAGTATCAGTCCTTTTGCAAGTCTTATTTTGGTATTGTTACTACCCTAAATATCAATCCTAAATAAGAACTCGACAAAATGTTCATCTTCGAAGTTCTATGGACTGTTTCAAGTCTTTCTCTTGCTTCGTGCCAAGGCAGCGGCATCCATGCAATATGACTTTGTAGACTAATCAAATTCATTAAACAGAACAAAACATCACTGACCTACATGAGTAGAATCTATTCATTTGTATTTATAGAATTATTATCAAGCCATAACAAGCTCAGGAGCTTCTGCAACACAAATGCAACACATCGTTTCTGTTGTTGTCAGGATGCATACAGTTTCTGGGAGAGAGGAGGCTACAACGTAGTTTCTGAAAATATCTGTATACATTGTACACAATGGAAAACAAGGACAGTGGTTTCAAATACATCCACTCCAGCACCTGTGTTCAAGAAAGGAACATTTTTGGAGCTATTGGGGTGTGCGAAATACCTATTAGGACTGTGCTTATTATATCGCTATGGCAATATATCATCATGCACTCCTTGGGGATACATGCATTGATACAGATTCTATAGAATCAGTATGGCCTTAGTGTTTTGACAGTTGTCCATACACACTGGCTAATGTTAATAGTGGCACAGTTCAAAGTAGAAGCCAAACATGATGAGGCACATGGTCTAAATTTAAACTTAGGTCTAAGATCTTTTAGGACCTTCATAAGTTGTAGAATCATTTAAACTCTTTCTTGTTCATTTTCTTCTAGTAATAAAAAAGAAAACTTGTCAGGAATTTTGTTCAAAGCATCAATGTCCTCAATTTACATGTATCAGGATGCATATCGTGGCCTCAGTGCAGGGATATGTATCGTATCTTGAGATTGCAGAAAATACCCAGCCCTAACGCCTATATGATCAAAACCTTGTGCAGATACTCCTTATTTTATCTCTGTGTGGAAGGACTTTATTCTAGTCCTGCCCTTCCCCCTTGGGGACCATGGGCCCCACTTTGGGAACCACTGTCTTAAAGGGTGCTCTGTATGGCTGACTAGACGATCATACTGATGTTTGGAATGACTGATGGATGGACCTTCCAAAAAATTGTCTCTGCCCCGGGCTGCTGCCAGCATGGAGGCATAAAACAAAGAGGATGACAGACGGGCTAATTGTAGATATTTGAAACAAAACAGCATCAGCACAAACAAATCACACCGCAGCATTTCCTCTTTTTCAGGCCTCCCTGGCAGGGACAATTGTGTGTGTGCGCGACCTCAAAATGAATAATTAATGTAAATTGGATTTGTTAGCAAGAGTGGCAAAATCACAAGGGCTTGGACTAATTGGCAAAAGGCTTTTTTTCCCTCCTACCTTGTTGCTGACGGTTAAAAAAATAAATAAGTAGTGGAACATATTAAGTAGGGGTTTGTGCCAGGGTAGGGAAAAGTAGAACAAGAAAACAAACTAATTCATTTGAGATGAGATTAATTAGAATTTAATTCCACGCTAAGCGGAAGTATTGTGTGAGAATGTGAACAAGTGCAACAAATTGAAAAACTGAATCAAGATGGCTGGTCAGGCCTCTTATTAACGTTTTGTGTGGACAGAGCCAAAGCTGCAGAGGATGTCTGTTTTGATAACATGTTTGCGATGTGAAACCAGTTGTGATTTTGTTCTAAGCATGCTAATTTAAGAATTTCCTCATACTTAAGCAGAGCTACAAGTAAAATGAAGACATCAGAGCGAGAGAGGCTGCTGCTGGAGAATGTGAGAGTGAGCCAAGGTCATAAATAACAAGAAGCAGTGCGGTTCTCTTTGCCAAAAGAGACCTCTATTCACTGATGTATAGCGTAACCCTCATATAGCAGTGCCTCTGACGTGTCTCCAGACCTGGAAATGCTGCTCGCAGAGTTTTGTTGGAGTCTTTTCTTCCCTGTCATCTCCTCGGCTGCTTGCTGCAGAGTCTTTCTCTCCTCCATTCATCCTGAATTATTAAAAAGTGTTGTGATTCCCAGTATGATTGTGAATCTGGGGCTGCAGCTCTCAACTGCGCAGTCACATTTGCTTGTTTTTCTCACCCCTCGCCGTGTTTTTGGCTCGCTTCGCCGGTGCTGGAGCACGACGCTGCGGTCCTCACACCCTGGATCTCACCTTGAAGGGAGGGGGGCGTGAGGGAGGGAGGGGGGATTTAAGATGATGAATACCCAAAAAGTCGTGCTTGCACTCATCCACAGAGCTGGTATTATTTGTCTGAATCTGTATTCAGGTCAGCGTGCTTTTCGCAAGGGGACGGGAGAAGAGGAGGGAGGGATATTTTTTCTTTCCCATCATGCACCAGCAGCAGGACCTAAATTGGCACGGAGGGCTGGGCAGTTTCTCCAGGGATAAGCATCCTGTCTCTCGCCTGAGTCCCTCTTAGGGGGAAACCTGCCAGGGGCATCCATTCACCGCGACACACACGCGCGTTGTCTTCTCAAACATAACCAAAGACCCAAGAGAGCATCACATTCGTTCCCCCTCCTCGCAGCTGACCCGCCGCTATAGCCAGCAACCTCACCTCCTCTTTTTCTTTCTTTCTTTTCTTTTGCTCTTTTTCGGACTCCCCGGGCTGTTAAGCTTGACGTGCCAATGACTCCTTGGCACTGCAGAAACCACAGCGGCTGCCCTGAGAAAAGGTTATGAAAACAGCTGCTGGCAGATGAAAAATTCATGCAGTGTTACCGTATATTTGAGTATCCCTGCATCACCCCCCCCAGCCTCACAACCCCCTCCTCTCTCTCTGTCTTTCTCTGTTTTTGGATGATGCACAGATGACACACCAGTCAGTACAGCACACGGGTCTGGGGCGCTTTTGTCTCTGATCTGTTGGAGAATATTAATGTGGAGTACTGTCGGAGATGGATCAAACTACTCTGTATAAAAAACAGGGATCTTTATCTGAGTCCACAGGCACTGGCTTGTAGGGATTTTAATGTGGCTCTGGCTGGATGTACACTCTAATAGGCCAGTGCAGAAAAACATGAGAGGAATCCACAGAGAGCACAATAAAGGAAGATATGGAGTGATGGAGAGGGGAGAGAGATACGGATGGATAAAAATGCTCCTCTATAACCAAGGAGACTCCTGGCTGTGCCTGAGCTGCTGTTGCGTTTGTTGCTGTTTATCTTTTTAGACTCCTTGCTTGCTTGGATTCATACAGTGCACACACTCTATCTCAGAACAGATCGCGATGCTGACCTTTAGCTTTAAAAATGTTTTTACAGCTTCATAAGTCCATGTCCGACATGTAAGCTAAACATTTGAACATCCTAATAACTTATATCCAGGAAGAGCTTCAGGGGAAATGTGCACAAAGCTCTGCTATTCCTTGTATTGATGGCGTTAAGTCACAACTGCGATGGGCTGGAGGGCAACAAGTGTGCCAGCTGTTACAGAGGGGATGCACGTCATAGCTGGTGTGAGTGAGAGAAATTTCATGCAGCAGCAATTAGATGGAAGCATGGAGGAAAATACTTCAATTTCAGTTTCTTGCTTTTGTCATTTGATTGTGTTCACCAAGACCAGATCATCAGCTGATGCTATCGAGACACTTGGAGCTGTGACACCAGGTTAATATCGAAGATGGAGCCTTAATGTTTCAGGAACTGCCATCATATCACTTGGCAGACATGCATTCAGGTAATGATGAATATGAACTCTACTTATTTTTCTGTCCTCTGGTTTTTACTGTAAAGAAAACCAAAACATGAAATGCCATTCATAAAATTAAACATTAGCAGATAAAATGCCCAAGCACTGGGGACATTACAGTATGAATTCACGCTTGTAACCGACATAAAACCCAGAGGAGTGCGATTAAAGTGGCTGTTTTAACAATAAATGACTTAAAAATAGTTAAGAATGTACATTTTACAACATATTAATGATACAAAAACAATGATATGACTTCAATTTGGCCACTTGTTGATGTTATTTATACATGATTTTATCCATCAATTAACTATGCTTCTTATCTCTATCAGGGTTAAGGGGGGGAATGGTGGCTGGAGTCTGTCTCAGCTGACATTGGGCGTGAGGCGGGGTACACCTTGGACCGGTCACCACATACAGAGACAGACAACCATTCACTTTAACACTCATATCCAAGGTCAATTCTGAGTCAACAATCAACCTAATGAACATTTTTGGTCTGTGTGAGGAAGCTGAAATACCCAGAGAGAATCCATGCATGCACAAGAAGAACATACAAACTCCACATGGTCAAACTCGGAGATGGAAATAGCGACCTTTTTGATATAAGACACGTGCGCTATGTGCTGCGCCACAGTTTATTAAATCAGCTTTTATGTAAAAGAAAAAAGAAGAAAAAATGAGGGGCAATAATACCAAGTATCACATATCCGCTGTTTTGACAATAAGTTAGTTTAAAAAATAGTTAAGTTCAGAGCTTAAATCAAAATTTAATGATATAATAACATCAGTATGACTTCAGTCTGGCCACTTTTGGCCCTTTTCCACTAGCACGCCTTGATCCTTACTCGGCCCTACTCGATTTGCAGCGTGTTTCCACTAGCTCGGTAACTCCTAAAACAATTTTGCAGTTTTAGTACCGACTCTGCTCTTATTCCAAGCGAGCTGAGTCCATACTAAAAGATGACATCAAAGACTGCCGGCTACTGATTGGTCAGACAATGTCTTCATCGATGAGTCATGAGCGTGACGACCTAGCATGCTAGTGGTAGCTACCGTTAGCTTACCCTCATACGTCTTTTCTTTGCAGCTCGATAGCTCTCGTCCTCGGCTTCATTCTGTTGTATAGCTTCCAAAACTCTCCTGTGCTTCTCAAGGGGTATTTCTTCTTGCCACCTGCAGCCTTCTTCTGCTTTCCTTTTTTACTTGGTTTGCGACAAAAAGCCACAGATTGTTGTGTCGTGCTCAATATAACATCACTGCAGAGCCGCTCAGCAACACTGCACCCCATTGGGCAGGCGACTGGGGCTAATGGAAAAGCAGCACAAGGCGAGTAGAGTAGAGCCGGGTAGAGTCGAGTAGAGTAAATTAGGGCTAATGGAAAAGGGCCATTATTGCTGTCATCTGCACATGTTTTTCAATAAATCAGCTTTAATATTAACAAAATGGGAGGCAATGAGATGACTCTTAAGTTGAGTTTTGTAACACCCAAAGCTCATCTACAGTATGTGTAATCATAACATCACATAATCACATAATCCATCCTTTGTGCTGTGTGTGCATTATGCATTAATACAGCAAAGTAAAGACCAACATGTCGTATGCATCACAGACCATTAGCCATCGTGCTTCAAACTGTGGACAATTACACTAAAGGCCTCTGCACACCAGATGCAATTTTCTCGAGCAAATGATTTGCACGTAAGGACATGTTTCTTAGTCAGAGGTAATAGATTATTTTTTCCTTTTTTTTGTTTGCCTTTTTAAAGTTTGCATCCAGTATGTCAAAAGTCTGACTAATGAAAGCTCTCGATGGCACTTTGGTCACAGCGAGTCAAAACAATCAACATTGCGGCCCCACTTGATGGTATGTTTATATCACAGCAGCCTGTTTTATTTGTCCAAAGTCATCAAAATGACAAGGATAATTAATTTAAAGATAGTGTCGAGGCTGCAGTATGACAATCTGCTTATACTCAAGCTTCTTCTGTTGTGAACAGTTGGTTTTACAGTTTCTGTAGGAGGGGTAGTAGGACTGTAAACAGCTGATTCTTAGGATGGGCAGTCACTCTGGCATATGGGTTGGAAAATAGATGACAGACCTCATGGAAAATACTCCACTTATCACTTTTCAGCAAGCCACTTGCTCTAAAGTTAGACTGTATTTGTCATTGTATACATGTGGTTGTATGCACGGATGCACAGACACACATATACAGTCCACACAGGCTTATTAACTCTAGACAGGTGTAGAGCCTCTGCCTCTCAGGGATGCTGGCCTGTCTTCTACGGCAGCTCCCACAATGCTCCGCAGCTGTGTGTCATGTGTCATAGGAAGTGGGGCTTGAAATCCTGGGCCTTTTGTACTCCTTCATCTCCTGAATGAAATCATGAAATGCTCCTAGTTTTCCTCTCTTTTACAAATCATCCTACACTTTATGTCTCAGCAGAGCATTTTTAAAAGAATGTTTACAGAACATACGCAAATGAGCATGACTTTTAATGTGATAGACGAGTGCATACCAAAACTGGCCCCAGAATATTGCAGTTTTATGCCATTTATTTGTAACCTGACATGCCAGATGGAGGGTGCCCTATAGCCGTAACAGAAATATTTCACTAATCCATCTGGGGAAGAGCCCATGGAAAAGATTCAGACACAGAACCATCCAAAAACAACTGCAGCTTGTGATTGGACGATCGTTCTGCCAGTCACATTCATTACAGACCACTCATATCAAGTCAGTACAATGAAACAGCCTGTTGTTAGCCATTAGCTTAAACTATGTTTCAGACCTTAGACTATCTTCTTGCATGCATGCTCCTCCATATCTCAACCCTGTAGGTACACCCCCTGCTATCAAGTCCCACATATCTGGTGTCCCTGGTCTCGTACAGCCTTTACTTCTGGTATGGACTACAATCAGCACAGCACTTGGACTGCTATCTCAAATTAGTTACACTACCTGTTTGTCCTCCTCCCTGTTGTCTTGTCTTGTCCTGTCTGTCACTGTTTCCCCTGCTTTCACACTGTGGTGTGGCACGGCCGTTCCCTTCAGCTCACATCAGGGGTTAAATAAAGTTTTATATGATGGAGTGGCATACAGGGAGGGCAGGTGATGGTCACTGTAGCAGTGAATCATACCTACTTATCTCTCACTGCTAGAAAAAAATGCATTGGTCTTTCCAACGCTGCCACCGGACAAAGTGCTCAGCTGAAAAGATAATACAGACAAGGGAAAAAAAAAAAAAAAGTCAGTACAACGAAACAGCCTGTTGTTAGCCATTAGCTTAAACTATGTTTCAGACCTTAGACTATCTTCTTGCATTAAGTTATATCACACAAAAGTGTCATGTACTACTTACATGTGACATGAACCTCATCACTTTCAACCTCCACAAAGTTCTGTGGAGAGCATATTTCACCAGGTATCGCTGAGCTACCAGGACTACCATAGGCTAACCGGCATAACCGCAGAGGATTTTCACCTCTCTCTCAGTTTCCCAGCAGTGATCCCCAGCTTCTCAGCTTCTCTTATTTGATCATCCATGAGGGCAACCAGCAGAGACAGGATTATCACAATGGGGTTTGGAGTCCTTCCCATTCAGTTGGTAGATCAAACTCTTACCGAAACTGATCAAGAGAAGAGCAAAAACATGATTTCACATAAGAAAAACTAAAAGTGACGTTCTTAGCGCCTCTTTTAAAGAGGAAATTGAGTCAATTTCTGGCAAAACTGCAGATATTGTGCATCTACAGAGACCACTTTAGAAGAAGCTACTGTTTTCAAAGATGCAGTCACTTCCTGCTGTTGTCACGTCAGCAGTTCTCACCTCTCTCCCCTGATTGGGTCATTCAGCTTTTGGTTAAGTAAAGTCGTAGAGGATTGGAGCTTGGCAAGATGGATCTGTTTGATTTAAGACAATCGATCAAGCAGATCCATCTGCTCTGCAAGGTTAAATCACGAGCATTTTCTAAGTAAATACAGAAGCTAACCAACACATTGTTAGGATAATGTAGAGAACATATCAAGGTTTTCTGTTGGCAAACATTTGAATGAACTGTGATCCAGCTATTCCTGGAAACTTCAAAATTAAACAAATTCTTAGCCTTTTGGACTTGGACTGAACCAATGTTTGTTATTTCATAAGCCCACAGACATTGTTGCATTCCTGACAATAATGAAAATGTATCTTTTGTTCACTACTGAGTCTACGTAAAATCCCAGATGAATGCAGATCAAGGGTAAAGCTTTTTAATATGTCAAAGACTTTGACATGTTTTTAATATTTAAATCATTTTAGCTTTACTTAGTAAAGGGAAATATTTTAATACTCATTCTTTACCTTCCCTCATTATTCAGAAAATTCAATAAAGCCGAGGAAATAGGCAGCAAGCAATCATACCAAGATGTAAAAATATTAAGAATAATGGTTTTACATTTTACTGCTAGCTCAAGCATATTGAAAGAGTCCTGTTCTATGAATTTAAAGTAAATGGTGCCTACACCCAAAAGCACCACTTTTGCTCGATGTATTAACTTGTTCACTAATGCGAGGCACTTTACAAAAGAAAAAAAAACACAAAGGGCTACGATTCACACAGTAGGCCACCGGGATTATGAATAGTGGTTTAATGAAGCAGTAGGTGGATGTCGGGGGACCGAGCAGCCCAGAGCGACTCCAAGCCGAGTCGAGTCCTTTATTCTGATCAATGTATGGTAATGAGGGTGCAACCGAGGTGGTCCAAAAGAAGGCTCGAAGAATGAATACAGAGTAACAGGTTGTTAAAGAAGCTACAGTAAAAAATTGGCAGCATAATGATAATGCTTCTGAATGAGCATTGAAAGACTCTTTGCTGTGCCAAATGTGTCCACCTGTGTTATTCTTCACGGTGCAGCAGCAGAGAATTGGCAACAGGAAATGATAAAGGACCGCGTTTGAGCCGCTTCCTGTTATTAACTGCTTATAACTCGCTTGGGGAATTGTCTGCGGACTATGAATGATAATCAGCAGGCATCTCGACATGGCTGCACATTCACTGAAGTCTTTCAAAGCAGCATTAGATAGCATCTAGCCACTCTGGCTGCAAACGGCATGTTAATGTTGGTACAAGCTGCCTGGGAGCACCTAATCACATCCCGGCAGGGGGAGAGAATACTGAGCTGGATCATCAGAGGAGCAGCTAAATCAGAGCTCTGCAACCAAATCCAAAGGCCTCTTCTCCCCAGGGCATGCCTTTGGGGCTGGATGTGTCCACAGCGAGGCAGTCTGTGATCAGGCTGGGTTCAGAGAAGTCGTCCGAGCGGAGCCCATACTGTGAAGGTTGGAGCAGGTGGGTGTGGTTACTAAAGAGAGGTTACTAAAGTTTCCAGCACAGTAAAAATTAAGGCCTTACCTTTTGGCTGGTTGCTTAAGTAGCATGGTTGTCAGATCTGCTTATTATAGCAACTTTGGATTTTTTTTTTTTTAAAGTCGCTTGTTAATAATGGCAATTGTGAAATGTGTTGTCTCTGTGTATGCATGTGTGTGTGTTGGGGGGCTTGTATCAAAAATTGCAGTTGCTTTTTAGGCAACTGCACTGTTTGTTCTTATTTGTTTTTTGGTATTTCTGTCTTGGAAGACTAGTCTCTAAATTGGTGGAGGGAAAGAATGGTTTTGTGTGATTTGCTGTGTTGAGACTACACACAGAGAATGGACAAAAATGTTCAATGCCTGATTTATTTATCTTCATGTGTGGGGTCTCTAACAGTTAAAAATCTTTTCAGATTTAAGAAATACTTTTGTGTGTACCACGCTTTTGTTGTTTGTTTGTTTTTTTTACTGTTTTTTACACTTTTTATTTACTTATTCAGCTCAAATACATAAAACTTTTTAAAAAATTGCAGGGCAATAAATAAATCTGATTTTTTCAATCAATAGCATAAAACTTATTCAAGAATGGTAAATGGCAGAGGGGAAAAGGGTAACTAAAATAGATCAAAAATTCAAGGTACCAAATCTAACATTTGAGAAATAAAGATTAAAACAAATAGAAGACCCTTAATTTAAGCCACGGCAGCTGCAGATACTCTAGACTACCTTTTCCTCCTGGAGTTTAGTAGGACGATGGCAGAGTTGATGCTGTTTTATCTCTCTTTTGGTCATCAGGCTCCCCTCAACACCACAGATCACCACTCTGAGCTCGACTCAGCTCCCTCTTCTCCTCCCCTCCCTCCTCTCCTTCCTTGTTTGTCTCCCACGCCATCACCTACAGCGCTCTGCAGCGTGGAGAAAACACTTGTTTTGACAGCCATGAGAACTGACTAAATGTCATATGTCTGGAAGAAAGGGATCTGCGGCATGGCATTAGAATTCAGCGCACTATCTTCCCTGTTTGCCTGCTCTCTGCTATTAGAAATAACCAGTGTCCCAGCACAGTGTGATGAATTTGTGAGTGTCTTTTCTGCTAATGTTTGCCTTTTGTCTGTTTTCCTAGACACACTGAAAATGAGCAGCCATGTGTTTGTGTGGAGCTCAACTGCTTTGTACAAATTGCAACTTGTTGAGAACGGTAAATGGGGTCTCTGTGCTTTGACTTCCGCCTGTACCGTCACTCCCTTTGACTGTTTACTCACATGCAAATGTAAGCTTCCCCGCACTACCATAATGAAACAGCGCAATCAAAGAGCACTCCATTGTGAGTGTCATAAACTGGGGCTTAATATGAGGATAATAGCCGTTTAAAATTCACACTCTTTGATGTCTCATGAGAGACAAGTATAATAGGAAAGGCCAACCGCAGAATACATTATTTCACTTGCGTAGAATTACCGGCAAACAAACATACCCTTCCTGTTATTAAAACCACCTTTGGATCTATCACTCATTTGGTATTCAGAACACAGCGGTGAGATGTGTCTACGGGCACTAATGTAGCGGAGATATGTGGCATGTATGTAGGAAATTGCCTCAGCTCTTTCAAATATTGAATTAATGTGCTCCGTTATCCATCATGTACCTAAATACGCTATGATGGAAGGCATCTTGGAGTCAAATAGCCTTGGGTTACTGCCAGTGATGTTCTTTTTATGTTTTTGTCTGCTCAGGCTCATCATGCTGGAGGACATGTGAGCTAGAGAAGACATGAGAGAGAAGGCTGGATTATTAACTGGCCTCTGAAAGGCTTCCCTAATGTGGAGTTAATGGCGTCCTGGTGGTCAAACATGCAGGAATAATTCATCTAGCGCAGCACTAATTGCTGCAGCATGTTTTGTTTTGATTTGCTGACAATGAGAGGATGTTATTTTGTTATACTCTGAGGCTATTAATCCAAAACCACATGGATGTTTGTGTGTCTTAGGTTGTTGCCGGAAATGTTGAAGTACATGTTGTCCTTGAGGATTGAAGACCATATCAATGCTTGACAAGGATATGGCTATTTGTTGCCTGTTGGGTTGTGTAGAAACTGAGAATTTGGTTGGTTTGGTAATGACTGAAATCAACACTGCTGTCTTTCTTTAAACATCAAAAGCTAACAGCAGCAAGATTGATTCTTTCCGTATAGTTCTGTTTATGCTCAGAAAAAGCTGTTAAAGGGGAAGATGTCACATTTTAATTAACATGACACAGCAGAAAAATGCTTTTGATCAAGCAGTTTTTTGGGTTAAGATTCTCCATGAGTGGCTGTTAAAAGAAAATCATTTGATGTATCTTTGCTTCAAAAGCACACTATGGTGCAGGACATCCTGTAAGGAAAGAAGTATTGATCTTTCCAAAGGAGATGACAGGATTGGCACAACAGTAAATCTGCCTGATATGCTTGAATTTGACTCCATGAGGACGGTCCCTAATGCAGTTTCTTCAATAGTCAGGGGTCTTGGCCATAGTTGCCAGGTCTACTTCTTATAAGCAACTTTGGGCTTCTTTTATGAAAAGTCCTCGTAAATATTTTTGGTCTGGTTCCCAAAGTGCATTTGCTCATTTGGGCTTAGATGCTCTAGCACCAATATAAACTCAATGCAGAAGTTACTGCTACTACTATCTGATCCAAATTCCAACACAAATGTAAACCTAAGTGTATAAAGGGGGACAACATCTATTTCCATTATAAGAAATCCTTATAGCAAGAACTACATTAATTTCTAATCTAGCTATTACTGTTTCCACCATAACAAAACTTTAGAGGATCAACATAGAACTTCAATAAAAGTCTGACTTTATCTGTTTGGTTGCAGAAATCAAGGTTAGACAGACTGTTTAGTGATAACAGAG
The DNA here is from genome assembly GCA_036419115.1 of Scarus forsteni. NCBI lineage: Eukaryota > Metazoa > Chordata > Actinopteri > Labriformes > Labridae > Scarus > Scarus forsteni. Next base: position 7,910,127 of record JAZDUH010000270.1, read on the forward strand.
TTATAAACAACAGTAGCTCCTCCACCTCTGAACGAAAGGATGTTCAATCAGCAAAAATGTCACTTTAAAATTGAAATGTTATGTAGATGAAAATTAATAAACACTTTATATGGATTTTTCTTAAAAGAGAAAGAAGACAAAAAGAACATGGCATCAGAAAAAAAGCTGGAGGATGCTTGTTTTGGGCTTGTTTTTTGGACCTGATGACTTTGTTCAGTAGAACAATCTGGCAACACTGGTCATGGCTTATCAGGGAAGGGTCATGGCAATGGCCTCCCCAAGAGCCAGTTTAATGTAATGCACTGTGATTTGCTATTTGTCATGTGCAAGGTGATATTAATGTAAAATTAACTCTAGGTGTTGTAACAGCTTACTTTACTTGTATTAAATTGGTTTGTGTTTTATTTATGTATGTGTCTTATTTGTTTTCACAAATCAGGACATTACAAAAATCAAAAGAAATTGAATCCAATTGAGTTCAGGAATTTTTTATCTTTAAAAATAATTTTAATTTTAATAATAAAGTCATCTTGTCACTTCAGTGTTATTACTGTCCATTTCTTTTACTTATTTTCACATTGTTCACTCAAGCTGATGCTGTTAAATGTTAAAATTTATATTTTGTTAAAACTTTAGATCGTGATCCTCGTCTTAAAGACTTTTGTCTTCAGAGTAGTAAGCATGTGAGTCACCACCCTCCTATTATTTTTTATATTTGGTTCCTTTATCAACATTCACAATGCAGCAGGCATTTTTGTTCTTCATTCTCTTTGTTGTCAATGTTCAGGAAAATGTCACAGACTATCATGCAAAAATCCAATTACACATATTCGAAACTTGGACAAAAGCAATTTTGGCATGTTTGTCAAAAGCAATAATTTGCAGTCACGCATATCAAAATATGAATAACCAGTGTACAGCCTGAAAGTTAAAACATTGTGCTATGACATCTTGATGTCAGTTTTATCATATCTTATTTCTGCTTTTGTGTGACAGAAGATTGAATCTGGGATTTCATTTTATGACTCACACTATACATGACTATTAATGTCAACTTCCACCATAATTTTCATGCTGAAACCATAATTAAAATTAAATATGCAGCTCATGCACATATGAAAAAAATCAGATGAAGACAAGTCCCCTCTGAGATTGCCTTAAGACACTAGTCCTGATGATATGATGAAACCAAACACACACTATCAGATCATGTTGACTGTCTCCCTAAAGACAAACACACACACACCTGTGCTGGTCTGAGGTGTTAACACAAGTTTGAGGTGCGGGTGTTATTTTAGCGAGGTGATAGGACTTTATCAGAGTGACAAAAACATTAAAAAAGTAACCCCTGTTTCCAAAATGTGGCTCACAAAACAGATAAAAAGAAATGTGTAGAAAAACAAGGCTGGGGGGAGTTTTTCATAGAGGGAAACCAAGCACAACCATTATCTACAGTGCAGCACTTGCTAAGAGTATTCGGCTCTGTCAGTGGAGCTCTTACTTTATCTTAACTACTCCACATTTGACGCCACAGGGAGAAAACTTTCTGCCCTTTCCGTGGCACACTCAGGTCAAAGTTGAATCAGCTTTACTGTCAAGTTCTCCAACGGAAACATTAAATTAAAGCTCTTTATTTTCTGTCCGACCTCGAGAGTTTGACCTAGTTAATCATGATGCAATGCTAAAAGATGTCAGATGTGATTACCCTGCCGTAATCTGAATGTCAAACCAGGGCTGCAAAAGGGAGAAGGGGAAAATATGCACAACCAAAAAACTGTGGATGACCGAGCAGTAAGTGAGAGAATGTGATATCAAGAGGCCTGTTGTTGCTGCCTCCCCAGATGGACCGGTCATTTGTCTCGGTCTGTTGTGGGATATGTGATATCAAGTGCCCTTTAACAGCCAAAAACATGGCAGCAAAGGACTGTTCATGAAGCAAAGACAGCTATCTGATGAATGACAGACTTGTTTTTTGCTGTTACTGTGGCAAAGACCTTCTCGGTCAGTGCCAATGTCAGTTTTCTGATTGATTCACTGTTGCTTTGTAATTTCATCACTTTAAGATAAAACTCTGAGCTTCAGGATTGCAGTCTCACAAAGCAACATCATTTCCAGATTTGTTACTTGAACTCTCTGGCTCTTGGACTGAATTGTTCGATAGCTTGTGTATGCTTAATGTATAATAGGACTTGCAGGTGTCAAATGTAAGAAATGTAAAAATGGGGCGAGTGCTGAGAAGGGTGTCAGTTCAGCCCATCTTAAGTCTAAGACTTAAACACTTTGGTGGATTATTACAAGCAATGATTCAAAGTTGTTTGGGTTAAGCTGCATTCACATGTGGACATTTTGGCCGACTCAAAGGTGCAGTGTGTAGAAATTGACATTTTTGTGACATCTCGCATTCAGTTTGGAATGAGCCCGTCTGTTACTTTACGAAACGACGAGAGCCGGTGAAGATCAAAAAGGTTACCAGGTTGGGGGTTTTATTTATTCATATTTGTAACCATTATTTAATAGATCATTGGTCAGTAAAGATGCCACATACCATCCAGGTAGATTTAGGAGCAGTGGCCAGACTTGTATTCAAAAATCGTGTTACACTCTTCTTGTCCCCAAAACCAACCCAAAGACAACATGGCCAATCGCAATGTCAGCCTCCACAAAGGGCGACCCTGGTACATAAATATAAAAAGCTTCTTCTAACTTGATAAAAGGAAAGCGAAAGTTTCATGGGGATGATTGTATACCGATTACAATGGACTTTACATACAAATAGAATCAGAATGGCCTTTATTGTCATTATACGGAATGTACAACGAGATTGGAGAGCTTCTCCTTTCAGTGCAATAGGTGGTTAAGTTAAAAAAAGTATACAAAAAGTAGTATAAGTAAAAAACAGAAATTAACAAGTTGCAGGGAGGCTTTAAATATACAAGATATATACAAGATGAGACGCAGACTTGTGCACACACAATTGAGGCTCAGTGTACAATATGAGGTAGATGACAAATATTAATGAATGAAAATAGTCCAGTTCCTAGTTCTGAGTATTTCTATGTTGTTTAAATAGTTTTTCACAGGAGGTAGATATGCATTGCACGGACACTAGAATATGTATTACTTGTATTGCACAGTAGAATATGTATTAATTTTTAGTGCAAATGGTGGATGGTATATGAAGATGAGTAAATGTCACACATAATTGTTTTGCACATGAAGTTGTCAAATAAATATAAGTGTCGAGATAGTGCTAAAACTTGCGGCAACCGCAGTGGCAGTGATGTAAATATTGCACATTTTGCATTACGCTAATGACCGGGGTCGTTGTATATCCGAGTTCAGGGTGATGATGGCTGTCGGGAAGAAGCTGTTTTTCAGTCTGTTTGTCTTTGCTTTGATGCACCTGTAGCGCCTGCCAGAGGGCAGCAGGTCAAACAGCTGGGTACCAGGATGTAAGCTGTCCTTGATGATGTTGTGAAACATTATATCCTATATTTACTGTTTCTGTTGGTGAAATTCTGCCAACTTCTACACACTACACCTTTAATTGATGTAGAAGGGAAGCATCAAGGTGCCAGTCAGGTAGGCAATGCTGTTTTTCATCTGGGATGAATACTTTCCAATACTTGATCCAACACGCAAAAGACCAGCAAGAGTTGACCTCCGCTAATCTTTACTGCCCTTTTTAATAGTAAAAACACAATAAGAAGAGTATGACAAAGACTTACTTAGTGTCTGAGATAACATTTGTTATGATTTGGCTCTATCCACATGAAGATTGTTTGATTTATTGATTGAGTGTATTTGCCTAGCTTTTCTGTTGTTGAAGTTATTGCATCTGGACTTAAGCATAACCCAAATTTCCCCAACTAACGGCATGTATCTTCACCTGTAAGAAGTTTATTTAAAGTGCTGCACAAGAAGACACAGCCCTAGAGGTTTTAAACAGGAGATGGAAAGATCAAAAGGGAGCCATAACTTTTGTGGGTTTATGAGATAACAGGAAGAGCAACATGTGTACAAAGTTAAATTTCCTGCCTTGTAGACATTGATATCAGTTCTAATATTCTGGCTGTTAGTTGAAATGATCAGTGTTGAGTCGATCTGCTTTGTGAAGGCTGATGTTGAGTTGAAGCAGCTCCCACTGAACCAGTGCGAGCTGCCCTGATGGCCTGCTCTGTGGCTGGAATGAGGCTCAGCCTGTAGGAACAGACTGATTGAAGACACTTGGTGCAATTTGATTTGGAGTGCGCAGCAGACCATGCGGAAATAAGGGGCAAATTGATCAGCAAAAAACAAGGTCCGGCAAGATTGCTCAAGTAGATGCTCTATTTAAATTGTCAATCCAAGCCAGAAGGATTCATGGGACTGCAAGTCTGCATCCAATCTTATACATAGGTTTTCCCTGTAACTGATTATCAGGATATTTACCTATCTTTTCTACAACATCCAGCCTTACAACATTATTGCTGTTTCAGGACAGTTAATATTATAAATGATGGTTTTGTAAATACCAGGCACAGGGGCCCTTGCAAATGAGTCTATCAAAACAACCAGTACAAACAGGTTACTCAAGGCAAGGCCTGCTTGGCACCGTTTTATCCTGTCAGCTCTGTGTGGCACAGTCACTGCAAACAAGAATAAACACTTTATCTTCAATAGCCTGTAACTCTTTCCACAGAGATTTAAAGATTTTCAAGCTACTCGGTGTTCCCCACATCCTTGGCAGACTCTCTCCTCCAGCGAGGGCCAATATTTTAATGGATTCTTTTAAAGGCCAAGTGTGTCAACGGTGTCAAAACTGCTGTCTGCTCAAAGACTGTCCCCTGATCACAAGTCTAACACTATTTGTCAATAACCCTTCATGCACAGGCATCCGTAATGGAGGAAACAACCCCTCGAGGAGTGTCACAGATCAACAACAGAACATGGCTGTGGTGCTTGTACTTTTATGAGGTCATAACCTGAACAGGCAAATGATTTTGTTGGTTCATAAATACTTTAACAAGCACTCTCAATTCAAGGCTTGTCCCTCAGCACATTTGCATTGTCTTCTTATTGGGTAATATCATGGTGACACAACAAGGGAGACATATTTTGATTTTTATTCTGTCATCTAGTCTGTGACTGCATGTTTTATTCATGTCACCAAAGAACAGTCTTACCATGATCATTTATTAACCGTCATGTACTGTATTGCTTCTGTCTTTATTGATTTAGTGATTCTTGCTCTGTTTCATCCATTGTTCTCCAACGAGTCTTCACTTTTTGAATACAAATCGCTTGAAGAAATTCAGTAGATAAAATGGTGAGAAAGAAAGGATAAGATTCAGAAAGCAGTGAAAAATTGGTTCACACCTACAGGGTTGTTTACAGAGAGTAGAAAACCAAACTGTTGGGTAATATCACTGGAATGGCAAGCACTTGATGCAATGACAAACTTCTACTAAAAACAATAAGGGCACCCCTTTAGAAAGCATTTCATCTGTTTCATTGATTCTACATTTTCTATCATTCTGATTTCTCTTGGGATTTTAGAGTGGTTGGAGCCTATTCTGGTGATCACTGACTGAGCTGTGGGGTACTGGCAGTGGTTGGTAACCAATGACAGGGATAACAAATAGAGATATAAAAACATTCATATACACCAACACTTATGTCCAACAGTTGTAAATATTCCTGGATGTTTGTCCGTGTTCCTGATGTCCTGTATGTTTCGTTATATGCTGCATTTGTTAAGAGTTATTTTCATTTTAATAATATTTTTCGTTTCATTTTTACATCCTCTTTACTGGAGAACACCTGACAGAGTCACATTCCTTGTATGTGTCATATACTTGGCAATAAAAAATGTTTCTGATTCGAAGCATTCACCTTGGAGGCCCCACTTGTTAGGTTATAACAAGTTTGTTTTCTGTCAGAGAAAACAGAGCACTAGAAGAAAAGCCATGCACGAACAGAGGGACCAAACTACACAGAGAAAAGTCTTTATGGCAACAGTGGAAAACTCAAACACAAACAACTGGCTAGCAGTGGGATGTCGACTCCAGCAGAGTCATATTTGTTCATAGCTCAGTGGGGTTACTGTACTTTTTCAAGGGTTGTTGGTCTCTTACAATGTCTTTGCTGGCTTTGAAATCTTAGCTGTTAAGAAATGCCTGTTGTCTGTAAGAAGCATGTAACAGTAATGTTTGTTAGGCACTCCATAGAACACCAAATCAATTTCTGCTTATTCTTCCTTTAAAGGTGTAGTCAGCGATCTTCTTATCTTCTAAGCTAATGCACTATTTGTCAAAATCACTGTATTTCTCCTCTCCATCCACAAGATGTCACTGACAGCATGTTGAAAAAAAAGTCCGGTTTCAATACACAGCCTTGGCTCTGAATTTCAGCAGGTAAATACTGTGGCTTGGGCCGAGTCACCAAAGCAGGGTACACCCCCCACATCCAGGGGGCGATCATACTCATGCGCAGATCAGACAGAGGGGGGAGGGGGAGTCGTAGGTTGCGTAGCGTGCCCAGTTAGCGTAAGAGAGATACAATAGGTGCAGTAGCAATGGCTGAAAAACAGCCCAAAAGAAAAAGGTCAGAGGAGTGAAAAGAGAAAAAGTAGGGCTATGACCATGAAAAAGTGAAGACCCGGGTCAACCTTGGTGTTGCTTTCCGACGGTGGAGGGGACACCGCCAATTGAAAGACCTGAAAACGGACATGGATGTCGCCGTCTACGTGCTGGACAGGTAAGCAACATTAGCTTTATGGTGCTTCACATAACAGTAACAGTTGTCGGGCATTCATCTTATTGTCTAATCTGCCAGAATGTACTGTTGTTGTGATTTTAACAATAACGGCAGTCAAATTGTGGCTACTATTGTCTGACGAGTCGGGGTTACCTTAGCTACATTGGTCAGCTATGCAGTTTCTACGGCCGTTTCCATGATGATGCACGTACATCAGCTTTCAGGGTGGAGCCAGGGGTGAGGTATGAAGGGAGAGGCGGGTCTAAATTCATTTATAAACAACCTCTCCACTCGGTTTCTCCCACATCGCTGACTACACCTTTAAACTGTAAATGTTAAAGGGGCTTGAATCCAAATATTCTTAGACTATGCTAATCAGGCAAAGATGAATTGGGTACAATTTTGTTTAGCTTTAAAACAAAATGGCAGAAGGTTGCTCTGGGACAACATATCCAGATGTTGTCATGTGTCCTCATTCCACTGTGACTCTCTCGAACATACATGACTTGATAACTGAAATGCTCTCCCAACTGACTGTACAAGATGTCACCAAAGCACTCATCTGCAAGGGGTTTGGGACCAGAATATGTGACACTCATTCTGAACTCCAGCCATAGGACAACAGCAGGAAATTAAGACCGGAATAAGACACCGAGAACAACAAACACAGAATATGAGATGTCAAGATGACCCACATTATTGACAGGTGATGGATATGAAACATGGCAGTGGTGCGATCAAGCAAATACAAAACTAGAAAAATAAAGTACAGAGGCAGCCAGCTGAGAAAGGGCGAGGCAGAAAGTATCCCCCACTCTGACATTTCACTCTATATCAAACTTTTGAGCACAGTCTGAGGGTCATTCTATCGAGAGGTTACAGAAAGAAGAAGTATAAGGTTACACAAACAGGTCAGGGCTATGTATAGCACAGCTAAATTCAGTGGGGGGATGTGCCTATGGATTTTTCACCACAGTGAAGTCAAAATGGAAGCAAAGGCGATTACATGGATGGATCAGTTTCACACTTAGATACATGAGAGGAGAGAGTGCTTAGACCAACTACCATTACTACTCACCACTGCTAATGGTATTGCTAATATCACATGTTGGGCTTATGTTGAAACATGTTTTAAATACCTCATGTAAGATTATACCTTCAAACCAGCTTTCAAGGATGACATGGATTACAATAATGTGACAAAATTAGCTGGATTTATCACCCTAGCCATAAAAAGTATGTATTTTTCATGATGCACTTCATGACCTTGTTAGTAAAAGAGACTTTTCTGAATGGAAATTACTTAGGCCTACTAAATAACCAGACTTGAAAGAGATCACTTTCTATGAAATTCTTTTCACACTTCTGCCACAATCAAAATACCCCTCTCCAAGAAGACTAACCATGAACTGAGGAAGGTGCATGCATGAAAAACTAAGAATTTAGGTGTAACCTTTTGCTGCAATTTTAAAGAAACTTCCAAGAAATAAAGTGTAAAGAAGCCAGAAGATTTTGTTAACTTTAAGAAAAGGGATCAATTAAATGAAATATTCAAGTAGGGAAATGCAGTTTGTTAAGTTTGTATGATTTGCCATCAAAAGAATGTGGGACAAAGCTTAAAAGTGCAATGTAAAGAGAAGGAAATCTCTCCAAGTTTTCAAAAGAAATGCAAGAGATCAAGTATAAAAAAGATTGAGGGAAGGTACTTTACCCAAAGGAGCAATAAACAATACAACAAATTGGAGCTAAAAAAGGCTGTTGATGTCATGTTGCGATACATTTAAACGCTATAATTTCTGAACAATGCAGCCCTTTAATTGGGATGTGGCTTAAACCAAGGTACACAGCGGGCAAGGCCCCATGGTCAAATTTCACAGGATATACAGAAAAGGCAAAAGATTTTGGTTTGCTTTAGGAAATGAAATTGAAAAAACCTACAGGTATTATCTTGTAGTTAAGTGATACAATACATTATCCAGAGAATGTAACCCATGAGTTGGAAGATGGCTTAACTTAAATTTGTGCCATTAAAATGTAAGACTTTAAAGCAGCACAACGGAGGATCGCCGCTCGACCGGAGAGAGAACTCAACTACCCATGAGCTCTAGTGCGCGCATACTGTCGTAAGGATACAGATCTGCCGGTCGCGTGCATTTGTTTTGTAGGCGAATCACAGAAGCCAGGACTTCACTCAAAAGTATTCTTCTGTCTTCAGCGGCTGTTTGCAGGATGGATAGTGATGAGGTAATGTATTTATTTTTGACTAAATGACGATGTTAAAAATCGTTAAGTTCAACTTGGTTTTATTACCGTGAAGTCGCCCCCGTCCTGTTGAAGCGATAAAGTGAATGAAAGTAAAGACAACCACGAGCTGGCGATATCACACACTTGAAATAGGCCTAAACCAAACTACATACTGGTACGTTCTGGATTTGTTGTACTGTACTTTTTTCCTGTCAAGTTGTTTTGAGGAACTTCATCATAAATTAGTCGGCCAACATACCTGATAGTAGTCGGACATCCCTCCTCGTTTTTTATTTTACGCCAGCGAGTGAACGCCGAACCGATGTTTATTCTGGTCCGAGCATTCAGCTTGTTTTTCTCTCGCTTTATTTGTTTTGTATCCTCCGACAAAACATTTCTCTTCCTTACGGTCTTTATTGCCTCCGCCATGGTTACAGCTCCGCGTTAACGATTGGCTTTCGCCGAGACTTCCGTGTTTTAAACGAATTGGGAATCGGGGGAAGTGACGTATGCCGTAAAGCAGTCCAAACGTGTAGTTTTTTAGTGTGGCAGGGTTCCCACCATCCACCTCGAAGTTACATAGCGCCAGTGAAAGGGATACAGACTACGACAGAGATGTCATTCAACTCATTGTAAAGTGGTGGACCATCACAATGAATATCGAAGGATTATATTATGTTTGAAAAACTACATAGTGTTGGTTTAAGTAACCTATGACAGAATTGTCAAAGAATATCAAGGGGCATCATGTGTAAAAAATGGCCTAAGATTTACCTTAAAGCATATACCTCTTGTACAACATGGTCAAAAGCAATACATAAATTGGGACGTCACTTAACTTAAAGGTAAACATGAAACAGTTCAATCATTTTAGAATTTTCAGGAATATTTAAGAAGGTTCAGGTTTGAAAAGGCCTAAGATTTTGGTATGTTTTAAGACTGAGATGCTTGTACAAAATGGAATGAAATGAGAACTCCAAGAAATGCTGCTGGTGTGATCAGGCAGTAAAGAAATGCATAATTCCCTTGAAATAAAGCATTTCATGCATTGGGACATGGTTAAAATGAGAGTGAATGTTCAAACTGGAAAGTATATAGGTGCAACCTTTTCAGAGTTTTCAAGGGAGTGCCAGAGGTTCTGTGCGCTCAAAAGGTTGTGGGTACTTGAAGGACAAAGTTCTTCCTCTGAAAAGTGAAATAAAATGTGAATTCCAAGCAGAGAAATGCTGCTGGTATGATCATACAGCAAAGTTATACAATACAAACAAGGGTAAAAGTAATCAATACTTCCTGAATCAGAGATTAGTCTACACACTATCTGAAAAACACACAACCCTGGAGAGCTGCTCAGTTTTGCAGGTCAAACTTAGAACAGACGTCAACATGTGGGTACATTTCTCCCCGGTCTACATCGTCATAAGTGGGCGCTCGATTTAAGTCTGACCTCACCTTATTCGTTTTATACCTGGATACCATTAGTCACTCTATACCTAATGCCTTCACGAAGATGGTTTTATTTTTGGAATCAATAAATATCTCTAATGACTTCTTAGCCCTGTACTGCAGACTGTGTGACAGTTCAACTCGTTATTGATACTGAATGCTGAATGGAAAAGTAATGAGGTGAGCTGAACAGGAAGCCACAAAGTGCTGTTGTTCTCTCATCTAATCAGGCGTGCCTGTGTACTCACACACATCAAACACTTCCTCTAAGCCTTCCCTTTTACGCCATGAATCCTTTCCTCCCACCTTGGCCCACAAGTTTCTCTGCAACAATGAAACGAAGAGCGAGACGACCGAGAAAACCCTGAGCCTGTTTACCTCCGTGTCCTTTAGGAGTGTTCTACAGAGGCTGTAAAGTTCCTGCTGATGTATACTTATGTCCACGCCATTCAGCTGCAGAAATATTGCCATTGCACGTGGAAGAACTGTGGGCGATAAGAGACCCACAACAGCTTGTGTGCAAAGGCCATGCCGGAGTGATGCATTACAGCTCCATATCCTCTCCCTCCAGTTTGTGTGCATGTGTTAGTCTTTACATCTGTGGAATGTGGCGAGACTGTGAGAGTTGTTCCGGCAAAACATCGGACACAGAGCTGCACAGATGTGGGGACAACATGGCCGCGTGTGACTGTGGGCTGACTAATATGTGTTGAAATATAAACAGTAGGGTTGTGTGTTGTTATGAGTGGTGGGATGTCTATGCAGAGGATTGTCAGGAGGGAAGAAAGCAATCATGACTTACAATATTAAGAAACTGCAATAAGACTGAAAGGAACAAATGAACTCAGGCCTTCTGAGGATATGTAAGTGTTGGGAAAAAGATACTTTGTGCTGGATAACATGAACTTGACTGACCCAGTTTAATCATTTCTTTGTTTTTGCAGTATCTTGTCTTTTGTTTGGGCATGTAAACATTTGAGATGCCTTGTGATCATTCTTTTGGGCTGATACCAGTCACCAATCACCTACAGATCCAACGACATCATGTTCCCCTCCGAGCCAGCTGCCTGCCGACTTCCAACCAAATACCAGCAACTACCAGCCACTAGAAGTCTCCTCCACCTCTCTTGGGGTGTGCCTAAGTTTACCTGAAAATATTATTCCCTCACAAGAACTGTAGCATTACTGAATGCCAGAATAGTAAGAAAAGATCTAGATTGGGATTCCAGACAGATGGCTAAATCTATCATTTAAAAAAAATATATCAGGGTTTTATTCCTGTGCTAAATGACAAATAAGGTCCAAAAGAAATATTAATGAAGTTTATCTTACGCTGTTAAAAAATAATTCAGACCATAAGCAAGAATTGCAATCAGAAAAACTGAGGAGAAAAACAAAACAGTTCAACAACTTGAAGTTTCAACGATTTTAGCGAACAACTCCAACAATTTCATAGAATTCAAAATTCACCAAAAATAAATCTTCAAGCTTGTAACAGTCCAATAAAGGAAAAAAAATTGTGAGCAGTTTATTAAATTCAAAATGTTAAAAAAAAGGTTCTTTAGTAACATATTTCAAAATATACAACAATTTTCTTTAACTCAAAACCTCAAAGTTAATTATAACCCCCCAAAAATATAAAAAGTCATTTTCTTGTCCTTCTGGTACTAAACCACCAAAAACGCCAAGAATAACTGTTAATGAATAACAACGTTAATTTGTTAATGTTAATTTTTTTGTGCTGATACCAGTCACCAATCACCTATGTAACATGCCTGAAAAGGCGAGTAAAATTAAGTGAGTCGACACAACGTGAACCGTCCTCAGGCCATGGATGTAATGACTCTTTCAGTACTTCAGTACAGCATACAGATATCATCATAGAAAATACACTGAGCAATTTCATGTCTCCACTTGGCACAAAACACAAACAGTATCATAAAAAAAACAAAATCATTGTACCTGAACCATACTCAGTAACTTTAAATCATGTTCAAAGCTTAGAATTACAAACAATGGCAATTGTTCCCGCCACTACGCGCCCCGTGTACAGCAATGCAGCTAAACGGTATCGTTATTCAATTCCTGAAATACTCAAAATGCACGGAGGTACGGACACATAAACACACTCATGAACTCCTCTTTATATTTAACTATTATGTGAGAAACAAGACCTCTTATCAAAAGGGACACAAACCTGAAAAGGCGAGTAAAATTAAGTGAGTCGACACAACGTGAACCGTCCTCAGGCCATGGATGTAATGACTGAGTGGGGCTCGTGAAGCTCACCACAAGTAGCTCAAAAACATTATACTCCCCCTGCTGTCCCCCTCCGGCAACTACAACCTCACTCCACCGTGCATTGATGATAAACGCAAACACAACATACTGTACTAGACCTTAATAACAAGGAAGTAATTTCATTAAACTTGTAAACTCATAGAAAGAAGACTAATAACCATTAAACTCATAGAAAAGATACTAATAATGTAACAAGTTTTACCCTCCACACCTACAGATCCAACAACATCAATGTTCCCCTCCCAGCCAGCTGCCTGCCAACTTCCAACCAAATACCAGCAACTACCAGCCACTAGAAGTCTCCTCCACCTCTCTTGGGGTGTGCCTAACATTTACCTTAAATTATTCTTCCCTTACAAAAACTGCAGCATTTCTGGATGTCAGAATAGTAAAGAAAAGATCTAGATTGGGATTCCAGACAGATGGCTAAATCTATCATTAAAAAAAAAAAAAAAGTCAGGTTTTTTTTTCCTGTGCTAAATGACAAATAAGGCTCAAAAGAAATATCAGTGAAGTTTATCTTACGCTGTTAAAAACGATTCAGACCGTAAGCAAGAATTGCAATCAGGTCTAGATAAACCTAACACATGTAACAGACTATTTTTGAGAATCTGGGGGCCTTTTCTGGCTCAGTGTAACATAACGCCTCATCTACAGGGACCATGACGTTTATGGACAACTGAACAAGCATCTGTTTTCTTTTTTCTCTGTTACATTTTGTTTCAGACTTGAGTAATTAATATTGTAGTATCGTCTATTTGAGGCCTTTTTTAAGAATCAACTGGCAGCCTTTTTGTACTGTTTTGTGTCATGTTGTACTTTTTGTTTATTTTTGTCTAATTGAAAAGTGAAAAATAAAATATTATAAAAAAGAATTGCAATCAAATACACTGTCACAGTTCAACAACTTGAAGTTTCAACGAGTTTAGCAAACAACTCCAAAAATTTCATAGAATTCAAAATTCACCAAAAATAAGTCTTCAAGCTTGTAACAGCGAAATAAAGGGGAAAATGAATGTTGCAAGCAGTTAATTGAATCCAGAATGTTAAAAAGGGTTCTTTGGTAACAAAATTCAAAATATCCAACATTTTTCATTTACTCAAAACCCCAAAGTTAAATTATAACCCCCCAAAAATAAATCCCTGTCCTTTTGGTACTAAACCACCAAAAACACCAAATATAACTATTAATGAAAATCAGGAAAGTCTTAATGTGTGTTTGTGATTGTGTATGAGAGAGAGAGCTATGATTACTTACGATATGAAGAGCAGGAATCATGGGATGAGGATGATTCTATGCAGGTTATGTGTGGAGGTTTACTGGTAGTTGGGCAGAGGCTTTAAGTGTTTCCAAACATGAGAGGGTTTCTCATCACACTTTTCAGGAAGCAAAGAAAAAATCTTCAGAGCATGAAAGGCAAAAATAGTCTCCCACTCTTGGATCTTCATGCAGTTCCTTTTTCTCCTTTATCCAGTCATTACAGGGTTTTTTTTACTTTTGTTTGTTTGGCTTTCTCCATGTCCCAGCTCCTGTGTCTGCCTTCACACACTCTCAGTGTCACAGGTGCTGCAATCAGCTCTGACTCTGCTGGCCACACCCACACCTCACAGCTCTGCAGCGGGGTGCAGGTATTTTCCTTGTCTGCCACAGATCACATCACCTCAACCTCTTCCCTGGTTTTTTAAGTAAAACAAACTTAAACACTAAAATGGACTCCTGCACACTGTCTAACTTGCAAGAAAATCATTTATTTGCAACGTTTCGGTCTCAGACCTTCATCAGACCGAAACGTTGCAAATAAATGATTTTCTTGCAAGTTAGACAGTGTGCGGGAGTCCATTTTCGTGTATAAGTCAACTTTTTTCTCCGGCGCACCTGTCTCCTAAATTAGATGTGCAAAGTACTCTCCTGAAGTAAAACAAACTTGACGAAGGGAAATGAGAGAGTTTTATGTGGCTACATCTGTATAAGTGAAAATGACTCGTATCAGTACTGGACTGACATAGCTCAAGTGTCGTGGAGTTTTGTTCACAGGTCAGCTCAGGTTTGGGATCAAGCACATGCTGGTTCGGCCCTTCACCAGTCATCAGTCCCGATGATCCGTCGACACCACCAGCCAGATTAACCCTAATTTATTCGTAGGTGCGATGAAGTTGCGTACACACCGGACGCTACTTGTACTACCTCGGCAATCACTCTCCATGCAAAGTCAATGTACAGCCGCGATGGGGCGGGGCTAACCCTCCCACGATGTGACAGCCGCTTTTCACACTACCACATAGCTTGTTGGCGATGTGAAAGTAAAGAAAAAGTTGATCAATCAGCAGGTGTGTGCACATGTGACGGTACCCTAGACTGACAGTTATTCATCCGGACTACAGAGTAACAATCCATGTCCGTGTGGGAAACATTAGTCAGTGGGGACATTGGTTTCGCCTAGACGAACCATGGGAAACTCTCAGATGATGCTGCTGCAGGGCATCAGCTGCAGTGTTTTGTGTTTGACAAGTGAATGAAAAGGATACAGCTGGAATAATGTCCGCTTATACATCCAATTATATGAGATATGATATGATCGCGGTGAAACTCAAGCAGACGTGCATCACCGAGAGATGGCTGATGGCAACGGTGACCAAAATGAGGTATTTATGGACGCGCGACGCTACGTCATTGGGTGACGCGATTTTGGTAGCTGGGTCGCTTGCGGTGTGAAAGCAGTATTAGAGTGCAAGGGTGCCAACTCCAGAGGCTCCAGAAGCATGCGTTACCAACAAGCATTAATCCCTGAAAAAACTGCCAAAATATGTGTGCTGGTTTGGTGGAGTGGTAAGCAACCAGGTAAGACCCATATACATGCTTCTGCCAGCCTGGACGGAGCCAGATTGTGGCTAATTTTCAGAGTATCCTCCCCCCACTTTCTCTCTTACTCCTTTACAAACCTATCCACTCTCTCTCTCTCCTGCTAATAAAGGCACAGAAATGCTGATGAGTCTTATTAAGGCAAGCTAACTCATTTGAGAGACTCACTGACATTTTTTGTTCTGTGTTATTAGTTGCCCGAAAATGCAATTAGGCTATAATTATTGGCCGAAATGCATTATAGTCAGCTGTATTTCTGAATTCCACTGAACTGAGCAACGATACATGGTTTTATTTCTTTTCTTAGCCACAGTCGATTGTGTGAATTACTGAAATTATAGTCCTCAAGATGATCATAATCTTATGTGCAAAAGTAATCATCCTGCATGATTGGCAGTTTTGGCCTCCATTTAGTCCATTGTTCTTGATAACAGACTCTTTATTGGTCTCTTTCCATATCTAACAGCTCTCTTTTACATCCTAATGCTACTTTTCATATATTTTAAGTCTTAGCTGTTTTTTCTGGTTGGTAGAAAGTAATTTGATCCATCACCCAAAGTGGTTTTCAAAGCATGCCCCTTTTGTCCTCCCTGCTTTATCTCACCTCTTTTCTGACCTCTCACCAGAGTGACTGTGCAGCCACAAATTCCATATTCCGTAGTATAATTCTCGACTCATTTCAGATTCGGGGGACATAAAACACAGGCTGAGACTGCTAAAAAGGTTTGTGACAGCATGGCCTTTGCACAGTAATTTCCCCCCTGAAATCGCAGGTAATCATCCAGGAGGAGCGCACATAAAAGCTCATTGTCACTGCTCTACTCGACCCAAAGCCCAACGTGACACTCGGGCACATTCTGTCATCTCCCAAAGAGCATTTCCAAACTGTTTGTGCTTTTGACTCAGCAGCTAGTCTTGGCATGCAAAAGAAAGGCATTCGTTTCTGAGGCCACGTTTCAAAAAGTTTTTGTCACATTCCTTTTATTATCAGCAAATATAATGCTTAACCTTGTAAGGCAACACAGGAAGGATTGAGTCTCTCATGGTTTTTCAGTCATTCTATATTTGATAGTTCTGCAAAGCAACTTTTTGATCCGGTGAATTTTCTTACATTCTTCGAAAGCTTAACTTTTTCTGTCTAATACTTTTCTCCCTTTTGGCTTGAATTTAACCAACAAAAATCACAATTGAAATGTTTTTAAAGCAAACCACTAAAAATATCTGAGTTTGATATCCTTGAGTGCATCCTCAAATGACAGTTTATCGAGTATTTTGCTTTGAACTAGGATCAATTCTATGTCAAACCATTAATTATAAGTAATCCAAGGATTTTAAGTATTGTTAGTCACTTTTTAAAGGGACTGTGAGGAGTTTCTAACTAATTACAAAAAAGTCTCACTTTTAGATATACGCCTGATCGAAATACACACTTTAAGATGATTTCTATAGCATCAAAATAGGTTATCTATAAATGCTATTGCTTAGCATTCCGGTCGGGTCAGACAGGGCTGGACTGGCCTTGATACTCAACTTCGGGAACAAGACAGTTAAAACTAGAGCAAATTTATATTATTCAGACACTTAGAGCACCAGGCTGTAAGTAACGATATATAGCCGGCTACAAAACTACGATACTAAGTTTTCCAAAAATTGCTTGTTGTCACACATCAAAAACTACCGCTAAGTAACTAGAAAGAGATACATTACCTCGTCGCTTTGCATCCTGTAAGTTGTTGAAAAAAGAAGTTGTAAAGCAATGCAGAGTTCTGAGGAAGGTCTGAGCTGCCTTTATCAGCATCACAACAAACAAACACTTTGGCTTGGGTCTTTTGGTGCGTTCCAGTTGTAGTCAGAAGTAGGAATTTCTGGGTTACGGGTAGGAAACTGCAACTGGAACGTCCCCCAAAGTCGGAATTTCCTACTGGGAACTAGGTGAAACCTCACCACCCTCGAGCTAACAACAGCTAACAATAGCCTGGTAGATCTGCATGTTTTTTTCTGACTTCAACTGGAACGCCGATAAGTCGGAGATGATGTCACTCCCAGTTCCGAGGTTACTGGAACGCAGCATTACGACAGTCGCCGCACAGGCTCATGGGTAGCAGAGTCCAAATGTCGCAGGTAGTAGATTCTCCTCATAGCACCTTTAAATCAAAATCTCACTAATATTGATTTCTGTATGAAAATTAGTAACTCGAATACACATAGAAACGACTGTTTCCTGCTGTGATCAGGTCAAATAATTGTTAAACAGCAATTATCAGACAATAAAGAGCTATGAAAACCAGAGACAGATGTGACAGTCCCTAACCAAATACAACAAAGGGCAACAGATGGAGCTTAATTCTGCAGCAGTCGTGACAGTCATGAATAACTCTTAAACAAATCTGTGCAACAATGATTAATGGTAGGAATCTTTACAATGTGCTTATGCAGCCGGTGGTTTGGCTGAGACATCCAAGATACACGAATCCAAGCAGAGACAGTCGTGGACACATGTTTAAGAGCACTCACGCACATAAACCCACACACTAAAAACTTCTCATCTATCATAATCACTCAATTTGAATCAGTTCAGAGGATCATTTTCCTGCTATCTCCTTCTCATCATGATAGGTTTGGCATTCAGCAATACCTCAAGCTGTGCAGCTCTGTGATTACAATCTGATAGCAGCCGCTTGATTCCCCGCTTCCCTATTTTCCTCACTGATGTGCCTTTTTTTTATCATTGTTCGCTTCTTTCCACAATTCCCCCATGACACAACGTTGGAGAAAAATGAACCCCTTGCCCTCTTCCCTGCCCCTCACTCTTCTATTTTTCAGCAGCCATTTATTTGTGTATATTTTCTTTTTTATTTCTGGAAATGGAAAAAGAAAACCAATTAGTTTTAAGGTGAGATATACACGCTCTCAACGTTCATGAACTGTGTCCAAGTGATTGGAGTTTGTTCCCCAGATAAGCTGACCTGTAGACACTGTGCTTCTTGCCTGCTCCTCCATAACCGTGCTCACTCCCACGCTCTTTACTCCACAATCTGCCTCTCCGTGGTAAGAAAAATGGGAGCTTTAGGAACAGAAATACTCTGTCTACATCTGTGAAATAAAGAAAAATGTTTTCTCCATCCCTCACTCTAGAAGCAAACACACACACAAGTGTGAATGGCGTAATATATAATATATGCATTGGTGCCAATTAGATCTTATTGAGGAATATTACATCTGTTTTACCTCTTTAAGGGTAATAATGTGGGATTTCACTTTAGATTTTTCTCATGTAAGTCTAAATATTAATATTACAGGGCTAGAAAACACCAAGCTTTTGGCTTGATTTTTATGCAAAAGTTAAGTATGGCATTTGTGACTGCACATGGGAGGCAATGGGGCATTTCCCAGGGGCCTTAAGGTCTAATTGGCCAGCAGGTATTTCTCAAAATGGTAAACAGACTTGAGTTTATATAGCACTTTTTTAGCCTCACTGACCACTCAAAGCAGCTTTATTACTGCAGGTCACATCCACACATTCACTCATGGATGGTTCAGAGTTTCCATGTCCATCAGTATAAGACATTAACCCACTTTCATAACATTTACACACCACTGATGCAGCAATGGAAGAAACTTGGGGTTAAGTGTCTTGCCCAAGGACACATTAACATGGACAGCCACAGCTGGGCCAGAACCTACAACCGAAGGTATTTGTACAATAGACAGCAGAGGTCTCACCCTCTGGAAAGAAAGTGCCATTTTATTTTAGTAATTATTGGTTATCATTAATTAAATAGATTAATAATTAATCAAGTCATGTGATTATGATCAAGGCCAGCATGATTATCCCTCTTGTTGGTGGCATAATCATGATGTTATTATATTGGGAAAAAACACAGAGACCCCAACTCCTGTCCTCGGGCTATCTTGTGTCAGTCGTGACTTTGGACATTGATGCTGCTGCAGTCTGTGCAACGAAGGGGCAGCAGGCATGACTGACAGCCTGCAGGCCTGCTGCTCCAGGAAAGAGCAGAGCACACTCTGAATCAATGATAACCCAGATAAAATGAATCAGAATATGAAATACCAACATCTCACTTCAAAAAGAAGTGTTAGAAATGAAATAGCAGCCAACAATCTTTAAGAACTTTGTTGTTGGCTGCTTGAAGTGTTTCAAAACTTAAGGCTGTGAGTTGATGAATAAGAAGTTTCAGAAGTAACACGTATTATAAACTGTAAATGATAAATGCAAAATGATGAAACTTGCATGTTGTGATTGATAGATGTGTGGGAAAACAATTTCATTTTAGTAAGTTATAAGCGCTGAAGTTGCAAAATTACATGTTGTAAATGTTACATCTATTCACTGAGATTTATCACTTGTTTTTAATTCACTAACTTTTTAAATAATTCACCTCAAAATTAAATATACTGCTATGATGCCATTATTTAAAAATTCAGATGCATTTTATCACTGTTTTTCATCCATTAATTTAATTTATTACCTCCAGTTATAACACTTTTTTCCAATTACTTTGACCCTTAATCAGGAAACTAAATAAGTGTATCATCGGCATAATAGAGAAACTAAGCATGGGCAAAGTTTTTGCATTATTGCTTGTTTTTATTTTAATAATGGATAGGCAATTGGCAGCCCTTCAATGCACCCCATGTGTCATTTCCAAAATCAGAAAATTGTTTCTAATTGTATTTATGTATCTACTTATTGACCAAATCTCTGTTAAAGAAGGTACATTATCGAAGGCCTAAGGTACTTTTTTTCTAGATGTTTTCAGAGCCATTAAGTTATGATTTCTTTGTTTTTGATAAATATTCAATATCTGTCCTGTTTATTTTTTTTTTTACTGTTTTTGTAAATGTAAACTTGTTAGTCTTTAGAATGCCATGTACTAAAGAAATCCCTTAACTGATCCCAGTTAAACCCTCCAAACATCTTGGCTTAAATAGATTTTTAAGTGCAATTGTTCAAGTTAAATAGGGTGTTGAAAACGGCTCTTCTCTCAGGAAGATAACAGCATGGAGTGTTTAAAGAGAGGACGGCAGGATCCTTGCACTGAGCCTCCATGTCACTGCACAGACGTGGAGTGTTGCTTACATTTCTCCCTGATTGTCCCATAATTTCACCCCTCTCTCGCTCCCTTCTTCTGTTCTTTCATAACTATGCTATATATAGACGTTCGCCCCCCTGAGGATTTGAATGAGAGAGAGCAAAGGATAGAGAGACCAACATCGTTTCAGTGTGGAAGTGATGGAGATGGAGCGGCCAGAGAAAAGAGAGAGATGACTGAGGAGTGTTGATGAAGTGAGGATGGAGAGGAAAGGGCAGAGAGCTGGAACGACAGGGAGAGCAGAATAAATATGTGAGCAGAGCAAAGGACACCGAGCTGGAATACTGTGCTGCAAAGGGGGAAACAAAAGAGACATAGACAAAGTGAAGTTAAATGGAGTCATATAGGAAGACAACTGCAGGATGAGAGGAGTCAGAATAGTTGAGAAGGTTTATATTTTCAGAGGTTGTCTGGCAGGAGGGCAGAAACACAGAGAGAGAGGAGGAGGAAAAGCAGCCAGTCTGAGAATTCCATTTAAACCCCTGAAAATAGTTTATGTGTTTATATGTTTCAAATGGCATGGTTCTCTTAACTTTGATTGTCGACAAAGCAAGCTGAGACACTGAAAGCTCTCTAAAAGCCGGCAGTGGACTCATAATGGTAATTTATGAGTAAACAACTTCAAATCAAAGGTAGGCAACTTAACGCACCAGACAACTTAACAAATCAGCTTTGTCCACCTCTACGGTCGACACCACCATAGAACGAAGCAGGATTATCTATTTTTGCAGATCTTGGCTGGTTTCCTCAACTCAAAGCCTAACTGTGTTCTCAGATTATTGCTGATAATGTGCTCTGTGGCAAACAAAGATGCACGAAAGGTACGCAGTTTGTTCAATGATAATCTTCATGAGCTAACCTAACTGTCACAAGCTTCTGATTTAAGCATAATTAGTGAGAGCAAAAAAAATCTGCTTTCCAAGTATTCAGAATTAATTTCACTCTTGATGGAGTCAAATCCTGTGGGATCATTCCCTCTGAGCTCTGAACTTCTAAGTGACATTTATGCCCCGTTTCCACCAAGTGGTCCGGTACAGATCAGCACGGTTTGGCTCAGGCCAGATCGGTAAAGCCTGAGCCTGTTTGCCTTTCCACAGCCAACAGAACCCTACTTGGTAGGCGGCGTATAACCCTTTTAAATACAATGAAGAAGAAAACACAACACAGTAAACAAAGAGCAACGATGGAAGACATCTAGCAATTCTTCTTTCTTGTGATCAGCATGTGGCTTTGTGTTATGAAGTGCATCCAAGCTTTGTTTCAGAGAAGGCTGTGTGCCACGAGAGTTATCTTCACGAAGACAAGTGGAGATCTAAAGATGGCGGGGTTATGTGTTGTTCCCCTGTAGCACAGTAAGCGACGTCTCCTTCGACCAATCAACAGACTGCAGTGTTTCTAGCTCCACCTTCTAGGGTTGGATCAGTATAATTGGCACCCCAACAGAGGGGTCCCAAAAAGTAGGATGGTACGGTTTGCTTAAAAGGGGTCCTGTCCCGGATTGAGGCTATGGAGACACCACGAAAAGCGAGCCATACCAATACAAACCGCACTGAACCCTCTGGTGGAAACGGGGCTTTAGAGAGTCAATCATCCCACCTGTCCCGCATTATTGGGCAATCATCAACAAATGCAACAATCCCACATCATGAAAACAGCATTATAATTTATTTTGCTATTATTTTTTAATATATGCACTCTAACGAAATATGGTGCTTAACACAGCAATGGTCATTCTTTGCAGTGTTAATACAAAGTGAACATATTAGCAGTTAAAAGAGAAATGTTGATCAAAAGTCTTGCTGTTGAATGTTAAAAGTTTTACATTTGAACTCCACAAAAAGTCAACAATGTGGACTTATTTAGACACTTAAGAA
Organism: Scarus forsteni; assembly: GCA_036419115.1. NCBI lineage: Eukaryota > Metazoa > Chordata > Actinopteri > Labriformes > Labridae > Scarus > Scarus forsteni. The sequence goes on from JAZDUH010000270.1 coordinate 7,932,701, forward strand.
GTGTCGATATTAACGCTGAAAGTGTCCCATTTGTCAATCAGATTTTGCTGTATACTGTGATGGGATGACAGCAGAGCAGTTAAACTTGGGAGTAGTTAACCAACTTCCAGCGTATAATGCCACGCTGTAACCTCTTGTTTGATGACTTTCTCTAAAGTAAATGACCTGATCATGTTGGTGCCCCCCATGGCTGTAGCTATGCTGTTTGCATTATTGTTTCTTAAAAGATGATCAGATATGATTATCTTGGATGCATAAGCCATTTTTTGGTACTTCTTGTTACCTGTTAGTCAGCAACGATTATTTTAAAAACACATTAATGCTTTAAAATTCAAAAGCAGGGTATTACCAGATGCATTTTATGTTGGAAAATGAAACTCATATGGCTTTTCTCACTATGGACCTCATTCCAAACACATCCAAAATGCTATTTCTAAATTCTGCATACTAACAACTCCAGGAATCACTGAGACTGCTAAATGCAAACTCACTTTTATGTTTTTTGACTTATTCCTGCATCACTCTGATATGACCAGGTTAATCAGCACATCCATCTAGGGCTGGACGATGGTAAAAAGAAGAATCCCAATTATTTTAAGTGATATTGAAATCATAATTAATATACACAATTATTCATTTATTTAAAAACTTTAAAGAACCAGCGAGAGGCACATACAGTATTATTGATTCACATAAGTCACACACACTCGCTGTGGCTGCACCTGGAACACAGAAGCGTGATGAAGCGCAGGAACTTGCATACTCGGCACTCCACACTGTGTGGCATATTAATCACTTTTCTTCGATTATAATGTTTTTATGATTCTCAGAAGGCAAAATTGAAATCACGATCAAAATCCGATTAATTGTCCAGCCCTACATCCATCCTCTATCTACATGCAGCACCTTCGCTACCAAAGTGACCAATGCACCTGTTGTTCATAATCTTATATTCTTATATATGGTGTATATTCATAACCTCATCAGTGAAAGATGACAAGTGGAGTCATTGCTCAAAACTCACTGGCAGCCTGCCCTTCACAACAGTCCCTGGCTGAGTGCAATGAGTGCTCAAATATTGTAATTGAGCACAAGCCATCATGGCAAAAGCGGACAGTGCCAAAAAAATCACCATAGTTGAAAAGAAATTGATTGTAGTGAAATGTAATCAACTCAAAATGAATAATTATACTAAAAAAAAGTTCAAAATCACCTTTTCCCAAAGAGTTTTAAAAAAATTAAAAACAAATTATAAAGTTTTTCAGTTTTTTCATATAAATGATGGAAATTGTAATTTATTTAAATTTTTGTGCACAGGTTTGATTGCATTGATTTTTTGGACTACATCCCATTCTTTGCACCTGTCTAAGAGGTGAATTGATGAAGTACTGTATTTTTTTCACAATATAAAGTATAAACAAATTATTATTTGCCACACTTGATTTAAAGACAGCTACTAGATGAACTTTACTTTAGCCAGTTACTTTCTTGGATTTTGGGGTGAATCAGATTTCAAGTGGGGCTAATACAAGCCATTTGATAGACATGTATAAAGCATTTTAATAATATGCATGAAGTTGGAGGCTGCTGTGAGCTGTGTCATAGGAAACAAGCTTAAGAACAGAAGAACCAGCACAGGCTTTCTTTTGAGCTTCTGTTAATGGTTTCATGAGTTTAGTATTATTTAAGATTTGTGTTAAACTGATTCTGAAATAAGCTGCCAACTAACATCCCTTGCTTTAAGAACAAATCCAGAAATCCAAGTTTTTACAATATTTATATACTTTTTGTTATTGTGATTAGGTGAGACACATGCTGATATTTATAGTATAAAATGATGACATTATCATTTTCTTTAAAGCTGTTGAGTTTAACACTATTAGGTGTTATTACACAGCTAACAGCACTGGAGGCCTATTTTCCAACTGAACAGATTTAAGCACATCAGCAGGCTTTTTATGCAAACTCTTCCATTGCTCAATTTCATGGCATTCGAACACTTGGGTCTGCAGGTAATTGAAAATAGCCTGTTGTTTGACAAGCTATAAAGCCATTCACAGTCATTACCCAGCCAATGAAAAGCATGTTTTCCCAATTAGTCTGCTGATAATAAAGTCACCTGGCTGGAAGCACAGATCTCTCCAAGGTGCAGAGGAGGCATGCAGGCCATATGTGAAAGCCGTGATTGTAGTCCGACCTTGGAGACCATGCTTCTCTCTCAGCGGCACGGCTCATGCTCTGCTTTAATTACAACCACACGTGGTCTTCGGCTAAAGTCATATCAGATTGGAGATTGAATCGCTTTGATGTGATGAATAAAAATGAGTGTTTTTGTGTGTGATTATTAATCTGTCTAAAGCAAACTTCAAACAAGTCCTTAGTACAGAAAAAAAAACACATTAAATACATGCTTCAAGGCCATTGTAGACTGGGTAGGATGGATACTTGGGGTGAACTTATGCCCTGCTTTAACCCTGACCTTTCCCATTTCAAGCTATGCCACCTGAGTTCCTTCAATCATTTCAAAACCAGTGGTATGCTCCAGTTTTGACCAGTCTCCCATTTTATGTCAGGTAGGAAATCTTCACACCACATCGCAGCACCATGAGACAAAGTTCAGCATTGATTTGTCAGTATGTGCCAATCAATTCCTGGTGAACATGTTGCTTTGCTATCTATAGCTTATCTTAGGACCTGCTGGGTAATATGTAGGCTAGCAACTGTGCAAGAAAAGAAAGTAAAGCCCTTTTTACGCATACAACCTTGATTTTATCCAATCCTCTTAATTTACCAAAGTACTGCACAGAATATAAACAGAAATAAAATAGAATAAAAACATAGTAAAATGAGTAAAACTTACATTATAAACCAAACAATCAAATATAGTAAATATGACAAAACTGCAAAAAGCATGAAAGACACATGAAATTAAGATAAAAACAAATACAAACAGACACCACACAACTCTCATGCTGAATTAAAAGCCAACAAGTAAATATAAGTTTCAAGATGAGACTTAAAAATGGGTAGAGTGGAGGATGTTCTTATTTTAAGAGGTTATTTCATAAATCAGGGGCCACAACAGAAATGGCACTTCAAGGTTTGTGTCTGGTCTTTGGGACGACAAAAAGAAGCTACTCTGCAGACCTCAAAGATCTTAGTGGGGTGTAGACAGTTTGGCTAGTAGCCATATATTTGTGAATCTTTTCCCGCAATCTCCATTAATCATTCATGATTCTAGTAGTTGTTCCTCAGGAATAGATTTAACAAACCCAAGTCTCAGTTGTTTTTCAATCCCTGTCCTCCTGACAACACACATCCAAACTTTATTGATACATGTTAGATATATCAATGGCATAAACAAAAGAGTTTCAAGGAGCATTGTAGCATACTGAAGTGAGTATGAAGCTGCATCGTTACAGCCACAATGATTAAAGCAGAGACAGAAAGCTGTAGTGTTTTAAATCTGTCCCCTGAAATGGCTTTTCAGATGCACGAGAGACCAGGTGGTGATCATTTTGCAGCAGATGTTCGACAGAACTTTGATGATGTGCAGTGGAATTTCCAGAAATACATCTGAGTATGTTACTTCCCTTAAATCAAATAAACTTCCTCCTCAAAAATGGTTGTTCTTATCTGTCCTGCCAAGTCTCCATTTTCTGGTTTTGTGCTGGTTGTACAGACTGAGCATCATCTCCCCACTTGGCTTCAGTGTCCCTGATGTCCCTGATTATTTGCTGCAGACTTCCCACTTCGGGTCACCCAGACTTTAAGGCAGGGGTGGGCAACTATCAATGACAACAGGACCACATTCCTTTTTTTTCTGTGGCCGAGGGCCGCACTGTTACATATTGTTGACACTCTCAATAAGATAAATATATAAATAAACAAAAAATAGCTTAACAAAGGATTATACCAACACTTATATATTCTAACTAAAACTAATTTAAGCTTCTTTTTAATGCTTACCAGTTTTTAAAGCTCATAATTATTACCATTACCGTAGTTTCCAAATGTGTTTTTTTTTTTTTACCAATACTATAAGTTATATTTTAATATCTCATAAAATATTTTTAAGATACAATCATAGCAAAGTAAGAACTTTAATTACTTCTAAAAACACAAAGCACGTACCAGCAATTTAAGGTTAGTAAAAATATTTTATCACCTATCCTAATCCTAATCCTAATCATGTTCAGCAACTGTTGTTTTGTTTCTTCAGATTTCCACATTGATTGTTTTTTTTTTTTTTGGCAAATGACTGGTGGGCCGCATTGAGTGACGTGAAGGGCCACATATGGCCCCTGGGCCGCCAGTTGCCCACCCCTGCTTTAAGGGGTAAAACACCCAAACGGAGTGTAAGGAAATTACTCAGGTAAAGCCTGGATGAAATTCTCAGCTTATTGGGGTAAATTCACAATGATTTCTAGGTTTTTTTTCACATGTGTTAAAGGGCTTTTTGAGAAACTGCCCTTGAGCAAGGTTGTTCTTAATCTGCGGTCAGTGTAGCAACATAAAAATAACATTCTGTAAGTAAAGATTTGCTTGATCCACATCTGCAAACATGAATAATTAGCAGAGACTGTTTCATGGTGCTGATGAAAAATTTAATTGCACCATTAGCTCATACATGTGGTTTTGCAGTAAAGGGAAAATGGAGGTTTAAAAACACAGTAACCCTTTGCTTTCTCAGCTGCATCTAACTTAACTAATTATCTATTAGATGCAGGCTGGATCATGGCAGTATAACCTGCATAGCCACATAGAGCCCGTGGGTATACGAGAGCGAGCACTTCTTGCTCTCCCGTTTCGTCTGATAGAGCGCCGTTTATGTGTGGGCGCATCTGTGGCCAGTTAGCAATGTTGTTGTTCCCATCAGACTGGGTCACCTCAGGGACGACTTATTGCTCCTCCCTGAGCCCTTTCTGCCTTGTTGAGCCTTTTCTCTCTAAATCTTCCCCCTCGCAGGCCTCTGGATGGATGACTTCCTCCATCTTCCACCTTTTATCCCACAACAGGGGGACGTGACTCAGCTGTGACACAGTCGGATCAGCAGAAGAGATCCTGCGCTGAATATAACAAGGCAGAAAACATCAGCATGTGACGGGGTACAAATTGCTTTACTGCTACGATCTTTGCTCTACTACAGGTTTGGCGTTAGCAACATGAAACACACCTTGAGGTTATTGTGAGCTGTTACATACCCTGGCTCGTGATTTCCCCTGATAATACAGCAGCTAATGTCAGGGTGTTGAAATTTGTTGTTTGCTCTTAAATAGTAGCAGTAGAGGAGATAATATATTCCTGCTCTACAAAGTGAATCTCTCCTCTGCTGACAGGCAGTTGCTCTGTGTCTTTTGAATGACCTTGAAGAGCTTTGGTAGTGGGATCCACATTGAACTAGCTCTGAAGTGAAATATTGACTTATTTTATATAGGTTACAATCATGATTAATGTTTGGACTTTTTTCAGGGTTAAGAAACATCACCAGGTACTCTAGTGAGGCTAATGTTAGACTATGCTGAAGCTTACTGGATGATGTACTAGGCAAAATACATGTTTTGATATTTCTTATGTAAAAATGTGTGTCCATGGTTTGCCAACATTCCCTCCTTAATGAGAAAAAAAGCCTCTCCTGCTGTGTTGCTTGGCTACCTTTCAGAAAATGTGTGCAAGCAGGTAGAAAAATCACCCCTAATAATGTAATAAAGGGATACACCACCTCCAATAGATAAGACACTTCCAAGGGAATGTGTTTGGCTAACAGCTGGCTCCATTAGGGGCATGTCTTGCCATGTCTGGGCAGCTACAGTAAACATTAGAGAGCAGTACTGGAAAGCTGAAGCCCCATCCACTGCTTGAGGGGTGTGGTTAAACCAAGCTCAAAACTACAAGCACTCCAAGTTCACAAACTTCCACCAAAGCATTACCAACACCATTGGGCAAGTTAATGTCAGAGCTGAATCTTGATTCAGATTACCACCAAAACCTTTCCACTTTGTACTTGTGCCATGACCAACATTTCTTGAAACTTTCATCAAAATCCACTCACTTTATGAGTTATCCAGTACAAAATTTAAGAAAAAAAACTACTTGGTGCAGCTAACAGCCTATTAATGGCAGGGATGAAACAGAGGGGTTTGTACTTACTGCACTGCAAAAATAAAAAAATAGTCAAAATGACTGGCTTGATGGTTCTAGGCTTCAAGATCCCATGTCCTGCTGTGTTTCACAGTTAACATCATGTCTAAGATCTCTATTAATTAAGGATTTTATTTAAAGGTGCTATGAGGAGATTCTTTTTCCGAAGACATAAAGACTGCTACCCATGAGCTCTGGACTGTCGTAATGCTGCGTTCCAGTAACCTCAGAACTGGGAGTGACATCATCCCCGACTTATCTGCGTTCCAGTTGAAGTTGGAAAAAAACAGAGAAGGGTCTGTCTGCAGCCCGCAAGACGGAGGCGTGTCATGTAGTGGGCGTGTCGCGTAATGACGTAATGACTACACGACACGCCCCATAGCTAAGATGGAAATCACGGAAAACCACGCGAGACACTGTTAAAAGTTTATAAAAAGGAAGAAGACGAAAAATAAGAGGGAAAAGACGTTTGGTCTGTGGATTGTCTTACACAAATAAAACCTAACGTCACCCATCTGCTAACCCTTAACCTAACCATCACTCTTTTAGTGCCTAAATCTAAGTTTCCCCTTTTAATGTTATAATAACTTACACAAATAAAACCTAACGTCACCCATCTGCTAACCCTTAACCTAACCATCACTCTTTTAGTGCCTAAACCTAAGTTTCCCCTTTTAATGTTATAATAACTTACACAAATAAAACCTAACGTCATCCATCTGCTAACCCTTAACCTAACCATCACTCTTTTAGTTCCTAAATCTAAGTTTCCCCTTTTAATATTATAATAACTTAGACAAATAAAACCTAACGTCATCCATCGGCTAACCCTTAATCTAACCATCACTCTTTTAGTGCCTAAATCTAAGTTTCCCCTTTTAATGTTATAATAACTTACACAAATAAAACCTAACGTCACCCATCTGCTAACCCTTAACCTAACCATCACTCTTTTAGTGCTTAAATGTAAGTTTTTGAATATAATATACATACATACATATACATATATACATGTATGTATGTATTTTAGCTCATTAATTCTTGTCCCGAGTTGTTTAATTATTATTATTATTTTGTGGCAGAGTCAAACAATATTAACATTTCAATGCTTTTAAATCAATTCATTATAAGGCAACAAGCAAAACGGTATTTAGTGTAGAAACAGAACAGAACGTTCAAACTTTAAATGCTTCCCGGGCTCATATCTCTTTAAGAACAGTATAGTGGGTTCTGTCACGTAGTGACATCACTACACGACACGCCCACTACGCGACAGAACCCACTACAGGACACGCCCACTAGAGGACACGCTACAGGACACGCCTCCGTCTTGCAAGCCGCAGACAGATACACTTGAAAAAACATGCTGATCTACCAGGCTATTGTTAGCTGTTGTTAGCACACCCTGCGTTGTTGTATGAAGAAACTATGGCAGCATTTTTGTAAATATAAGTCTAACAATACTATGTATACAGCTGATGTAGAGCAACACACCCCAGTCAGAAGTGCAAATAAATTGATTATTACAGGAGCTAAATAACTGTTCACACTGGGGCCATCCATCTTCGATTGCCAACTCGGGGGGTTCCCAGTAGGAAATTCAGACTTCGGGGAACATTCCAGTTGCGGTTTCCTACTCGGAACCCGGAAATTCCTACTTCTGACTACAACTGGAACGCACCAAAAGATGTGACCCAAGCCAAAGCGTGTGTTTGTTGTGATGCTAATGAATGCAGCTCGGACCTTCCTCAGAACTCTTCATTGCTTTACAACTTCTTTTTTCAACAACTTACAGGATGCAATGCGACAAGGTAATGTTTCTCTTACTTGTTACATAGCGGTAGTTTTTGATGTGTGACAACGAGCAATTTTTTGAAAAATTGTAGTAGTTTTGTAGTCAGCTGTCTGACCCAACCACTTAGCTAAGGAATAGCATTTATAGATAACCTATTTTGATGCAATAAAACTCTTCTTAAAGTGTGTATTTCGATCAGGCATATATCTAAAAGTAAGAGTTTTTTGTAATTACTTAGTAACTCCTCATAGCATCTTTAAGATGAGTGAAAAATGAAAAATTTCCCCTCTGCAGAGGATCAAATGCAACTCTTTTTCCCTCCCTTTTGGAAATGCTCAGTTCTAAAAGGGCAGGAAGCTATGATAATGAGAATTGTGTTGATTGGCTGCCTTGGCAATGTCTGATTGAATGAGGCCAGTAGGGATTATAGAATGAACTGAGGACTTTCACAATAGCCATGGGGTCTGCGTATGATGGGCATTAAACACACATAGGGGAAGGCTTTATAACTATGGCATAAACTCCAGGAAGTAGAAAACAGACCATTTTAAGGGGCACTTCCTTTGAAGAGGACTAGCATATATCTGTTAACTAAGAGTGTAGTAAAAGGTGTCATTTTCCTCCCTGATTCTTTTCTAACAACATTCAAAGCAAAGAAAATTGATCTTGCGGGACGTGTGACCATCAGTTAAGCACCTCAATTTACAGAAGTGATGCCCTTATGCTTCTGTAAAGTTTAGACAGTGTGAAGGACCTTACTTTTGGCGATTGAAAACAATAACAGAAATTCTAATTCTTGAGGCCATAGTCTTAGTTTTTGTTTCCTTTGTTGAAACAGGCGTCTACATTGTGTTACAGTTGCTTTAATCATTACATTTACGGTTACATATAAAATGTCACCATAAATAAACATTTAAAAACATTCCTTAACTTTTATATAGACACGTCAATGGCAACTTACTTTTGGAGTTTTGTATTTTGAAGTGCTGAAAAACTCAAAGTATTGCCCTCCTTGCCATGTTAAAATCCAGTTTAAACACATTTCTAAACCGTCGACATTTGAAGAAGTGTTTGATTATTCCTCAGTGTCATTTCTCATCGAGCAGCATTAAGTTCTTGAACTGCAAAAGGTCTCCATTTAATAAAAATCTCCAGCTCAGCATTCAACCACCTCCTCAATGCTCTCATTTTACCTTCCTCGATGAGTTAGGGAGGCTTACTTTTTACACCTCAGAAGTGAATTTTCTCCTGTAGTCGGTTAGATGAGACCTAAATGAAAAAGATTAAAGATGGAGGAGAAGCAAGAAACAGTATTCATTTTGGCTTTCACGCTGAGATGTCTCACATCTCTGGTTGGTTATTTCCCATTTTAAAGTGAGTAAAGGCTTGAATAAAGGTGGAGCCGTACCTTGGAACTAAATAGCTATATTGGGTCAATTTTGAATTTGATTTGAGGAAGATGGTGCAGTGGTTGATGGGGAGCCAAACAATGAAAAGCTTGGTTTAGCTGAGGAAATTGTTGTAAGAGCTATTCCCCCACTGAAGGGAATTTTGTATTTTTTTTTTGGTACAAAATCAGCCAGGCAGCAACCTCTTTGGATGAAAATAGAGGCCCATGTGGAAGTGTCAAAAGCTGTAGTACTCCAAGTGTCCACTTAAGGCTGCCTGCAAAGACCCTGGAGATTGTGTTTCTGTAAACACATTAACATCTTTGCAGTCTGCTTCAAAAAAAGGATTCAGTAAAAAAATGAAATACATCGTTGTACGGAGATTGCTGTTTTGTAAATTGAACCCATTTTTGTTCTATTGAGGAGTTCTGGTTTTAGAAGTAGGGACATGATTGCCTTAAATCCCCCTTCATGTCCTCTACATCTCCAGCAGTCAATCAATCTGTAAATTAATTATTAACAAATCATTCAATGTGATGTTTTGGATCTTTTTTAGATTCTGGCTCTCACAGTTGAAGTGTACCAACATTAAAAAGAAGACCTCTCCATTCTCTGCAAGTGGGAAAACTTGCAAAATCTGGAGTGTATCAAAAATGTTTTTCACCAACTGTATTGGTATAGCATTATATCAAATGTTATCTCATTACACTTTACAATGAACCAGGCAGAAGCCATACTCTTTATTTTATAGATATGCAAATTAGCATACATACATACATAAAAATATACATACATCTAAACCCAACATGAGTCACCCATGAGCACAGCACTGGGCTAGTGCAGTACATGAAGGGGGCTTGGAGTACCTCAGGCAAATAGCTGGAAATCTTGAGTGAAAACAGACTCAAGAGGTCTCTGCTTTCTCTACAGTTGAAAAGATAGTTGTTACATCTCTGAGAAGATTGAGCTAGAGATGTGATGAGATGATGTGGACTATGGCAGCATCCATTATGAGGCATCAACATGTTCCAAAGACTCCGTTGTAATTGAACAGCTGACGTCATATTGCTTCATCCAATACAATTTACAATCTATGGAGACACCATACAATGGATCTGTCTTTTTTCTTTCGCTGAGGCGGCAAGTAAAACTGGATCATATTGATGCACATCGTAAAACCTAGAACTTAAGGAGGGCATGGCTTGACCAAGGCTAAACCATCACCTGTTGAGCTGATGCTCCTGAAGTCTGACAGTAATCAGTTATTTTGACCCACAAATGGTTATCCTGCTCCTCTTATAACCTTTGTTATTGAGAAACTATGCTAATTCCTTTCCCTCTCTGACATTAACGCCGCCTCAGCTGCATATAGGACAGCCGCATTGGTGTTGGAAATATTGAAAAGCTGTGCCCATCCTCAGCCCTTTACCCCTTTATTCGTGTGCTATTGCCTCTGCACTGTCAAAGTAATTGAACAGCTGAGACTGTCTCCACTGCACAGGGAGAGCAGGTAGAGAGGAGCTGTCGGCAGACCTCTGTGCACTGACCTAAATGCTAAAGCTAGAAGCATATTAAGCAGTGCAGATACTGTGTGAGCATGCTTAAAGGCTTGTTCAGAGGAAAACTTCAGCACAAGAGACTTTTTATAACAGAAATTTGACTGCTGTGCTGTTTATGTTCATTCACCCCAGACAGCTTATGTACAAGTTTAGCTAGCTGGCAACCTACGCAGCCATGTGTTGGGTGTCTCTTTGGTGCATTTGAGTGACAGCTCAGGCTCAGACTGATCTCAACACTCACCAAGATCTCAAGTTCAGCTGTTACTTATTTCTTCTTTCTCTTCAACCCTCTGTCACAGCCTGTCTTCCTAATCTTCCTCAGTAGTCACATTCCCACTTTCCACACATTTCCATTCTATTTTTTAGCTCTCCAACAGAAACCCTCAGAGATTCCACTTTTTAATCTCCACTTCCTCAGTTCTAATCAGCACACCTGTCCACAGCTCACTAACCAGTCTCCTTCCACGTCAGCCCGTTCCTCTGTGTTTAGCTTTTAATTCTACCTCCATACTCTTTTGTTAGGTGAACTTTTCCTATGCACTTGTTTCTTTTTTGTGTTCTGAGCCTTCCTGTTCCTTTACCTTGCCTGCTTTCCTGTCAAGAGGTCTACTTTCATGAGTGCCTAGCACCATGTCTGCAAGTTATCCTTGTTTATTGTCACACCTTAATTATTTGGGGAGTTGTTCTGATACAATAGGGCATCCTGTGATCAGCACAGTTCATGTGGATGTATGAAACAGCAATCAATCCCTGTTTTGGTACAAGCAACTGCACTGAGCTCACCTGAAAGATGGGGTCTCGGCTTGCAACCGACCCAGCACAACACAAACAGGGGGGTGAGTTAACTCATCACACTGCTGTAGTAATAATGATAATTACCAAATAATAGCCGGGGCATTTATTTGTTTATTTGTTTCAATCACTGAGCAGACCAGGCGGGACCAGGCACATATTTGGAGCAGGCATTTAATTACTTTCTCACAAAAATCTTGCTTAGCAAAAAACAAAAAAATAAGGTAAATGTAATCAAATTATTTATTTACACTAGTATGAATATCACCCTTACGGCAAGATTACAGTACTGTAGTTATACTCTTGTCGTCTTCTTTCAACTCTCTAAACACTCTTAAAACTAAGGAACTACCTCACCAGTCGTACTGTAAGTAGTTAAGTTAAGGTCTTACCTCTATGTTTTGGCTACACCGGGTCCATGGAGATAAGCCGCAATGTACCGCTAACTGACGTGTCCAGCCTCCTGACGTTAAGGGCAAATAACCTGCAGCGGCAGTGGAAACATCTCCTTCTTCCTATCTGTATTACCCTAGTGTGTAAGATTCTGGCTTTCTGCGCTCGAGTGCCCTCTGTGGACGTTGAGTGTAACTGCACTGTTGTGAAACAGAGCGCTGCACACCAATGTGCATTTTCTTGACATACAGAGGGAGGAGAAGCGAGCCAACAGGATGTCCAGAGAGACAAATAAACCATGCGGACTGATAGGTAAAGTCTGATAATGTTTCTTTTCAAGCATGAACTGTCAGTTGTGAGCTCAGCGTTCACGTGTGTTCTGTAACTTTGACTGGAGCTTGTAGGCTGCGCTGAATAAATTACAACTGGCGTTTATTTGGAATGGGCGTCTATTTGTCAAAATGTGCTGCTACACTCTGCTTTTATTTGGAAACAGGCAATTAATTGGAACTCTGTGTTTATTGGTATTTCATGGTACATTACAGCTACCAGGCTAACAAGCTGATGACAAAGTTATTGATGTCATCTTCTTATGCTTATCCATGGTCAGGTTGTGAGAGCAGCCACCTAAGCAGAGAAGCCCAGACGTTCCTTTCCCGGGCCACTTCGTCCGAAGGTGTTCCCAGGCCAGCTGAGAGACATAGTCCCTCCAGCATGTCCTGCGTCTGTCTCAAGGTCTCCTAGCCAAATCACCTCCAAAATGACCAGTCTTCTCCCCCTATCTCTAAAGAAGAGCCCCAACACTCATTTCGTCCACTTGCACATGAGATATTGACCTTTCTGTCACTATCCACTGCTCCTGACCATCAGTGCGGATAGGAACAAAGACTGAGTGGTAAATTGAGAGCTGATAACAATGTTCTACTTAAAAATAATGTTTGGATCCAGCAGTCACTTTCTACGCACAGGCAAGACATACCATGAAAGCTAACTCGGGTAGTTTGTAAAGGCTAAAGGCAGGTGGGACTGGTCCTACAAAGAATACCATCCCTGAACCAGGACACTGAGCTGTATCTTTGCTCTAACAAATAGTACATTTCCTTAACCACTGGAAGCTTATTTAAAGCAGCAGAAAGCAGCCCTGATTAGCTTAAAAAAACAAGACCATAAGAGAACTACAGCTTCACAAGGTAAATGTGGGATAGCAAGAAAACAACAGTCTAATAGTAAAAATAAACTTGCCACTTATTTCCAGCGAACCAGCGTGGAGGTGCCCTGCCGGCAAACAGATGCATTGAGCCACAGAATGTGGAATCAATGGATTGACGATACTGGGGTTGATTGGCTGCAGGGTGTTGGGTGCAGGTGAAAAGCTACAGAGCCAGTTTATGTGTAAATTGGGTGTTAAGCCTTCTTTTTTTCTGAATTGAAATTGTAATTTAACAGAACTTAATTTAGCTTCATACCAAATGTTACACAAGACTACGAGAGCTAACAATGCATAATTCTGTGACCTAGAAATGTGCTTTTGCTTGAACAAAGTCACAAGGGCAAGGATTTAAGGTATCATTTCATGTTAAAAACAAAAAGATTTGTCTTTCAAATTTCTAGTAATGTCTTTACCCTTACCTTTGTGACCTGTATTCCACCTTTGCATGCAGAGAGTAGTACCTCACATCTCTTAAGAAGGCAGCATTAAGCACTCTTTGGGATGCTTGTGGAGCGTAGGGAGCAGCATGTAAAGCTAAAAGATGAACTGTGTGTTGGAGCTTTTTTCCTCTTTATACCTGCTCTTAGGAGAGATATATCCATTCGCAACCCCCGTGGGACATTCAACAAGGCAAAAGTGCTCCACGACTCACTTCTGCCAAATCCATTTTCCTTTAAAGAAGAGAGTGCTATGGCCCATGCATGTCAATACTACAATGTGAGAATGGAGCAGGGAAATGGGAGAAAGCCATAGGCACATCATTGGATTATGGCGGGAGCAAAGGTAGAGAGGGATAACGGTGAGGGAGGGGGGGATCAGTGCGAGAAAAAAAACCCTTTCATCTGTTTCTGACGTCTTCAAAGACAATGAGCCTCGCCCTCTGCACCCTGTGTTGACATTAGCACTCTGCACACGCACGCACACGCGCCAAGGCAAACATCTAAAAGAAGAAACACGCACGGATCCCCTCTCACATGTGAGCCACTCCAGCACATTCTCCCCGTGTGTGAGAATGTCAATGAGGACGCTATCGATAACCTGAAAGACATCTGCTCCGCTCCTCCCATGTCATTATCAGAGCACACTCATACTGTCAGATCGGAGAGTGTTTACAAGCCATGAGGAGGCTCCAGATTGCAAACGTACACGTCTGAGTCTGACTTCCTGTCTCCGTCACTCCACGCAGATGATCACAGCTGAGGGGAGAGAGCTTCAAAAGAGGAAATGTTTTTTAGGCAAACAGGGCGGGGGTGGGAGGCAAAACAAAATCCCACTTGGGGATAACTTGACAGACAGAATGATAATTCCATTATTGTTGTATTTGACATTTTATTGTTCTTATGCACTGAGCTAATTAAGAAGTTGGTGGGCTCTAATGACAGAGTTAATGCAGACATCAGTACACTAATTACCTCGACTACTTTGCAAGAGCCGACCTGACTCTATTGTGTTTGCTTTTAAGAGGGAGGAAGCAAAATTAACATGATAGCTGTAATTAATTTCTGAATTTTGACTGACAATGGCTCTGGTTGATTACGATTGAGATTTTATCATCTGAAAGTCCCATGTTTTACAAATTTTTAACAAGTTCACACAGTCCTCAGCGTGCCACTGTTGGGTGTAAACTTCCTTTTTTTTAGGATTATATATTAAATTAAACAATGAAATTGGTCTACTATGTTGGTGACAGAGTTCTTGTAAACTGCAACCCCAAAAGGGATAAGGGGTATAAATGACTGATTGTCTTGCCTCACTCCAGAGTTCATGACAAGTAAGACTGACACCATTCTTTTGACTGTGCGTGGAGTAACAAAGATGAGACTGGCAGAACTCGCCCAACGTTGATTAGCCTTGTACAAATATTTTGAGTGAATGGGTGGTGTTGGCCTGCCTCTGCCTACAGTCATCTGATAAATTCTTCAGCAGCTCTCAACAGACCTGTGTGCTTATTGTGTCTAGTTTTTTATTATTATATTACATTAGCTATTTTTAGACTGAGATTAGCACTTTATGTCATTTCCAAAATAAATTTATGCAAAAATAATCTACAGGGCACATGAAGAAACCACTGTAGACATGATTTTAAGTAGTTAAGTAGAGTTTATCTGATGACTGTAGGCAAAATCAGGCTAATGCTTCCCATTGACTCGCAGTTTTTGGTTGAAGCTAATTAGCACTGGGCGAGTTCTGCCTGTCTATTCCTTGTTACTACACGCACAGTCAAAAGAATGCTGTCTATCCATTTGATATGGACTCGTAAGTGAGGCAAGACACAAATAGAAAAAAAGGTACAGCTATTTCCCACGTGAATGAGCTTTTCAAAGGAGTACAGGTGCTTGTCCCGCCCTTTTAAAAGCCAGTTGTTTTGGTGTTGCACTGCCCTCTGCCTGTAAGAAACTTTGTATGCAGTTTATGTTAAGTTTTGTTTTTATACTGCCCCCTCCTGGTTGAAGAAGAGCCCAGTGAGCATGTGCTGGTTATTTGCCATGTGGTAGTGTTGGTAGAGCAGGCAGCATTGGTTCATCTCCTGCAGGAACTATCTTTTCATTGTCGCCTTGGACACTATTTGTCCGTAAGTATGGAATTTTTTTATGTGTTTGTGATGGGGACAGAGGCAGAGGGTGGTTTTTCAGATTGCGCTTTGTGTTTGTAACTTTTAAGCTGTAGGAAGTGTAGTTTAAGCTAGCAGAGCTGTAAGCTAGCAGCATGGCTGTACATTTTTTTGGTTTACTTATCTTGATTTTGACTTTGCCTTATTTTCTGGTCATTTTCTTCATGCAATTTGTATTTTGTGCTTCATTGCAGTTTTACAGCAGGACAACCTTCAATAAATGACAAGAAAAGTTACACCTTGTAATTCTTGGAGGATTTTGAGTTGTTAGCTGACTGTCTAGCTTTGAACATTGGCTACTCATAGTGAGGACAGTACAGTGCTATAGTTGTCTATTTCTGAGAAAGCGCTAGGCACCATGGTGAGTTCTAGCTATTGCTTAAATGAAGCCCAGCTATGGTGCTCCCATATGATTTAAAATAGGATTTAAAAATTTGATTGCATAGATATTCCACCTCAGTCTCCTCATGATTAACCAATAATGCTGACAGCTCTATTTTCAAATCAGCACGAACTGATCTTGGCAGCTTTAAAGTCGTTCACCTATGCAGCACCATACGTAATCTGCAGCTTTGCTAATTTAAAAATGGATCAGAAGACTCTCGGTATTGGATTTCCATGCAAACAAAGAGCACATGTTCTGCTCACTGCTGCATATTCTCATCGCATTGTTGTAGAATCGTATCCAAGTTCTCAAATAGACAAAAAATAGCCTAAAGTACACCCAGCATATAAAGTAGTTCATCGTATAAGTAGATTATGAGCTACATAACTGCTGATACTGTACATCCAGTCTATTACACTCTCCATGCACGTTAAATAATGCATGTATCTGTGTGCAGAGCATGTTTGAGTTCACTGAGTTCCTGAACACTTGAGTTTAAATTGTTCAAAGACCTTTCTTTTCCTTTCCAGTGGCTGCATATGTGTGTGTAACACTTCATCCTGTGTTTATCTGTGCTGGAGGCTCCGTGCAGTTAGCGGCCTGCTCTTTGCTTGTTATTGTGAGCAAAGCATCTTGGAGCTGTGTATCTCTCTCTGTCTTATTTTTGTCTCTTCCTCCCCCCGTCTGTGCTGTGTATCTGTGGATTAAATTGCCGCAGGGTTGATATGTATTTGTGTGTCCATTCGGTTTACTGTGTATGTTTCTTCTGAGGGGGTGTTTCAGTGCTTTAAATGGACAGAGAAGAGGTGTAGGGGGGCAGAGGGCAGGGAGTGGATAAATTGGTGACTGTTTTAGTTCTCTTCATAGCAAGAACTCTCTGACCAAGTGCCTTTGTCTAATTTTCTTGTTAATAAGCTCTTATAACACATATTTCAACCCATATTCACCAGATCATCCCTACTAATCATAATACTTTAATATAGAAATACAATAATAAAACCTGAATCAATTTTAATATGTAAGAGTCATTGAAAAAATCCAATGTGTCTAAAATGTTGCTAAACAACAAAGAATCTCCACTTTGGGCTATCAAGTAAATCTGAAAGCACCATAGACAGATATGTTCACACATTCATGTTTGTTTATTTGTTTATTTGACCAGAAATGGCCATGGATTTAAATAGTATGGATATTTTGTTGTTGTTGGTTAAGATAAGGATGGTTAGAAATCAATGTAGGTCCCTAGGTGCTGAACATTGTGACCAGTATAAACAAATCAAAGGAAGAGTGAGCACACACACACACACACACACACAAAAACAATTTAAGGAAACAAACCAAAATCATAACAAGCAAAAAATGGAACTGAAAGGAAAACACAACACAACTTTTAAAACAAGACAACACAAAAAAACAAGCAATAATCACAAAACAGAAAACAAAAGAACACAATGCAACCATTAGAAAAACAACTTATAAAAATGCAACTACTAAGAAAACACAACTACATTTTTAAAAAATCCTCAAATGACACAACACAGTTTAAAAAAAACAATCACAAATACAGATCAGAAACATAGCAGAGCAATAGTCCAAATTAACACAACAAACCAAAATATGAAACATTACAATCACAATTAAAAAACCAACAAATCACAGATCTGGACAGTGCATAAGGAAAAAGCACGTTAACAAGGAATTGAGTGTTTTATGATCGTTTCATTCATTTTTTTCATTTTTTGTGTTTTTTCTTTCTTTTGTTTTACCTTTATTTGTGGTTTGATCTTTCCCATCACACAAATTTAAAGTTTTTGCGTTGACACACTCCAGCTATGTACTTATTCAACAAAGAAAAGTGCACTTTATATTTTTTGAAAACTCTTTTCTTGAAAAATATAGTCTTTGGGCTTTTGGTCTTTATTGATGGTGAAGAGAGACTGTGGATGGACTTGGGACACGGGGAGGCACGCAGCAGAAGGGCCTCAGGCTGGATTCAAACCCAGTCCATCCTCTGCAAAAGCAGGATCTTTCTCAAAGCACACTGGTAATGAAGTACTTTTTGCTTTTGCTTAGATTTTCACTTTTTACCTTTACTCAAGTAGATTCATGGTGTGATATTTTTACCTGTACTGGAGTAAAAATTATGTTTTAAAGTAACAGAACTTCACTTAAGAATGAAAGCTGTGTACTCTTCCTCCACTCCTGTAAAATTCTCTAACTTTCAGTCAACATTTTTTAATTTACAATTTGCAATGTTGTTTTTCAATAAAAGTAACACAAGCAATTTTTCAGCCAACCATTTTTGTCAAATTTACCGATTAAGCATCCATGAGAGAGGAAGGTGTCTGCCCTAACCATTAGCAGATGTCTGATACTGACATTTACAGCCCCATAACACTCCGCTGCACAGCAAGAGATAACCATGGCTGAAAATGTTGATTACAGATAACCCCGGGGCACAACAGAATTTACTTAGCGTGAACATCTTGTAATTTACACGCGTTTCTTAAAGTCTATGTAGGGATGGGAATGAGAGGTCAGGCGGGAGCACTTACTCAGAGAGGGGGGCATTCAACACAAAATAAAAACCAAACCATTCAAATTTTAGACCCTGTCCTTAAAATATTATGTTTTAGCATTGATATTTTTACTTTAGTCATGCTACAATAAATATTTTCATGAAAGAAACACTTTCATAATGACTGTTTTCCCTCATTATTTTGTCACGTTTTCAGTCAAAATTTGATGTCGCAAATGGTGTCCCACTCATTCTCAGTCCCAAGCCCTTGTGGGCTCACACATAAATCACTATAAAAATGGAACATATGTAGTTTTTAAGCTTCTACACTAATAACCAATGCTATTCAAACATGTCTGTCAAATTTTGGTGCACCAATTGTTTGATCTGAGGGAAAAGTTCAAACCTAAAGCAGTATTATTTTGTAGGACGTGATCCATAATAAAGAAACTAAAAATGAATGGAATCATACACGATAAATACACTAAACATGTTCTATTTCATCATCACGGCACTTAAAACTGTTTACTATGTCAGGACAATTTGACAAATCTTAAATTTATCCTTATTTGCAAATATCTGTGAAGATTTACAAGCTGTTTCTATAAGATTTAGTTTAGAATGAGATGTTTAAATTTGGCAGTTTGACTCTGATGAGGCTTCCCCTACCCTTCCACTTGTCCACTGTGGAGGCTTTAAGCAGCAACACCACACAGTGTATGCCTGTCTTTCTTTTGCCAACAAGGAAAGCATGAAGCTGGGAAAGAAGCTGTCAAAATCCCCTCAGAGAAGAATCAGTTCATTCAGAAATGCTAAAAGGAGGAGCTGGAGTGGAGGAGGGTTGCAAAGCAGTTTGCAGATGGAGCAGCAAAGAGTAGGAGAGCATTTAGCAAATGGCAGCTTTGAGGTAAAAGGCTGGATATCAGCAGTGGCAGGCTGGCTTTGGATCAGCTGTTTAACCAAGGACTGCTGGCATGTTAGCAATCCTGACTGTGCCTTTCCTGGTCTAAATCCATGCTAATTTTTGGTGGTGGATTTAACCAAATCTGCAACAGCTAGAAAACAGGTATTGTGTACAGGTCTAAGTTGCTTCCCACTGCTGCGTCAAAGGGGTATGACAGGGCAAAAATGTGGTAGCAAATACTGATGAACAAACTTACTTAGAAACCTCACTGTTTGCGGAGTGTTATGGTTAGGTGAATTTTGACTAGTAAAAGTGTTAAATAGGCCAGAGTTCATTAACCAGGTAACTTTCTGAATACGTCTGGGGTGACACCTGGAGTGGCTACTTAGATTTTATGGTCATCGCCTTGCTGTGCAGGTGGATCTGCTTGATTGATTAGCTTGAGTTATGATCTGTAATCAGCCAGATCCATTGCTAAGCACAATCTACTATGATCGTGCTCGGCCTTAATTGGCACGACCCACTCAGCCTCATTTAGAGTAGGAAGGATGGGAGCAAAACAGCAGTAAGGTAAAGGTAAAGAGATTAGCATAAATGCTAACTGATTCAGTAGCTGTTATATCAAATCTAGAGCATATTTCTATGTGAGATGTAAAACAACAACACTAGAAGCATTTTTAGGAAGAGAGGATATTTTCGCTCAACTTCTAAAATGTTTTGGAAACAGATTGTTCTTTAAAGTGGGCTATGTTTTGTATTTTAAACTGTGCCCATCTATACTAATCTGAATAGCTTGTAATGGATGATTGTGGAACAGTTTAATAAATCAGTTAAAAAAAAAAGTAAAACCATAAGCACAATTAAAATAATAAAAGAAGAAAGGGCAGCAGTCTATCCCAGGATCAAAATGGCAGAGTCTAACAAAATATATATTGTCCTCTTGTGTAATGTATTTTTCTTGCTTTGAGTAGGTGTGGATTATATGTATAGCTTATAACATTTTATAGTTATTATATTATACGGAACATTGACTCCTAAAAAGGTGGTTGAATCTTGTAAATACTATCCAAATGTAAGAAGTATGAATGTAACGAAAATAAGGACATGGTAAAAAGAGGGTTAGGATTAAATACAGTTGGGCTTATTTCTGTTTCTTTCGGAGCATGTGGATTAACATAATGTTTTTCTTGATTGTTTTCTTTTGCTTTTGGTATATGCATGTGTTTGTTAATGGTGACCACCCATGTCAAGTTGTCAAGTTGCTTGCTTGATATGCTTCTGAAAGGTTCTGCCATTCCCAAATGCTTTCTATGGGCTGTTGCCCAGATGGACTGGTTTCTAGGGTTAGTGTCCATCTGGCCTTTTGCTTAATTACACTAAGATCTGCGTTTATCCTGATTCATAACCATTCCTACAGAGATATGTGTTTACATTTCCTGTCGATATATTATAAGGAATATCAACGGCAGGCAGATGACTCATCATAAAGAATTTTTAGCTGTTCTTGTCATAAGCCAAACATTATTCTAGCTACAAGAAGTGGCAGTGTTTTCAATTTCTGCATGATTTCACATGTTTTTTTTTGGCTCGGGTTGCATTTTGACTTGACATTATTAGTATTATATTTGCTCCTAAATAAAACTCTACCCCTCTCTTTGAGGAAAAGGACCATCCCACCTTTTCTCTAAATATATGAAGGTGAGTCAAGATTTTATAACTTGCAGTAAAGCACAGAGGAGGGTGATAAACAGGAGGTGCTTTTAAGCAATGTGACAGACCTGCTCTTGATACATTTATCAAATACTGACATTATGGATGACTGCAAAACAATTCTGAGGCTGACAGAGCAGAAATCCTCTTCTTCTGTATTTATGTGGTTTACTGTTGATACCAGTAAAGACAGCTGTGTTGTATTTGTGCAGCTAAATCCTGTGTTTGCATTAGAGGCAGTCATGAGTGTATTCACCGAGAGCTTTCTCAAGTGACTGGTGTTAGCTTTTCCCCGGCTGCTCGGAGGTGGGCCCAGGGCTGTTGGACACATGCCAGCTCTTGGCCCTGTCAGCGGGCTGTGTGACTGGTGTGTGTGTAAATGGGGGGGTAACAAGGTGACAGCGATGGTACCTGGGTGTGCAATGAGCAGCGAGGTGCATTCAGGCCATCTGTAGTGAAGACTGTTAGCGCTCAGAGGTCAAACTCTTAGAGGGATGCAACCACAGGACTGCTTTTATTTCTTCAGACTAAGTGAGCGACAGCACTTCCTCTTGGGGAGGACCATTTGATGAGGTGATCCGGAAAAGTATTGCACTTCTGGATGCATGGAGGCAAGGCAAACTGAGTTCAACCTCTCCAAACAGACTCAGAGAGAGTCTTGGCTTACAAAAAAGGTTCACAGTTTATTGAAAGGCACCCGAAATTCAGTTTGCTCCAATGCAGCAAAGAAAATATCATTAATATCTGATCACATTTGTTTGTTGTCTAATAGACACAAAATGTTTTCACCAAAGTTGATATTGCAGCACAAGGGAAGACGCCATTAAAGTTATTTCTATTCTGGGCCCTTGTTGCCTCAGTAATTTTAACAACAGGCCACATTCAACTGTGAGAAGTGATCAACCTTTCAGGCAGTGGTTGACAAATCAGCCTTATGCAAACAAAAAGCTAGGTTAGTCATCTCTCATGTTTAGTTACAATGTTAAAGGGTTGTATTTAAAATCAAAATCCAGACCTACAATATTAATCTCAGATTTGAATAATTTCCTACTCATTTTTATATTTTTATCAATCATAGATTTAAGCTTTGCTCGTTTTATCATTGTCACCAGTCTTTTACTATTATCTCAATGTATTTACTTATTTTAATTCTCTTATGACTTATATTCTTTTTTCACCTTTATCTCCTGTGTTTTCTGTTTAACGTCATGATGGTGTTTCTTCCCTTGCTCACACTCACACAGTTCTGTTAAAGCAAAGACTTTGATATTTATGTATTTATTTATTTATTATCTTAATTTGGGTTTGTTTGTTCGGATTATTTTTATTTAGGTGTATACTTTCTCATATTTCTTCCCTGTTTATGGACAGCACTCTGTTCTAAATACGTTGTCTGAAAAGTGCCATACAAATAAAGATTGACTGATTGATTGAAAAGCAGGAGACACAGGTGTCAAAGAGGAGAAAAAGAAGGTGATGGAGCAGGAAGCCAGACAATATTCAACAACCATTGAAGCACCAACCGATATTATAATACATGACATATACCAGTACCACCAGTAGGCTGTATTTTATCAGTGTTATTGTTGTCTATGCTGTAGAGGCTACACCTGCCTCACATACCAGCAGATTCAGTGTTTGGCCCCTTGGGTGGTTTTCAGACTTAAAGCTCAGTCACTTTTTTCTGATTCACTTGACCCAAATGCAACACAGCTGAATATTTCCTTTGGATTGCTTCATGTCCACATCACAGTATTTTAATCAGGGCAGAGTCCAAGCCGAGTACCACCGAAGGCCCAACAGCAGCCAGTACTGCTATGGCTACCAGCCATTCTTTGCATCATGGGAAGAAAGCGAGCAGGCTAATCTACCCACAAACGACTTACCAGAGTATCATAGCAAAAGCAAAAGTTAAACACTCCATCATTCAGATGAACATATTGCTGATTGTGAGACATGCCTCATGGATTCAAACATGACAAGCCAGAGGGGCATTTAATACTTTCTGTTGTGGACAGTGGACCATAGAGGGCACCAGATAGCATTATAACTTATTAAAACGTAACACATTTACAAGTGTGTGCAAAGAAACTGTCAGTGATGTGGAAAAGTAGAGAGAAGCTTTAAAAAGGATACATTTCCTTGACTGGAGGCGCTAACTTAAATTCTGGGAACTAAACAAGTTTTTGAATCAGTCCATGCTGTCGAGTCCTGTGATGATCTGCTGTAGAGATGTGTTACCTGTCGCTAACTTCATGGTATATGGTGCCCGAGCACAGAAAGTTACTCTGTTTAATCCAGAATGGTATCATTATGTGGTATTCAGTCATCAGCCTGGCTGCCTAGTAGCTACAACAAGTATTATCAGTACTAATACTGCTTAATCTACCTCAACAGTGTGATGAATGTTTCGAAAACAATCACTCAAGCAGTTGATGGAGCCACTTAAATTTTCCCTCACTTCCCATGACTGACTCTTGACTGGCCATGACTAGAACCTGATGGGATCTGCCCACTGCCATGACTGTAATGAGAGATCCTCCGCAATGACATGACAGAGACGTAGTGACTGGTAAACACTACACCAATAAGGTAAAGCTATTGGATGTGTTCTTGTGAGGAAAGCACCCAAATGTGCATTTTTATGGTGGAATTTGTACACTCCTGTTGGCTGGATTTTGGCTGACTATTGGCTGGAATTGACAGGCATTCAGCTGGAGGAGGAAATAATTGGCTGCAGGGATTAATTGCTTCTTTCATGTATATTCAAACCACACATGGCAAACATGGAGCGCCCAATTGTGTCAGAACTTCTAAGACTGTGAATGTTTTACTGAAATGTGGAAATGAAATGCAAAAGGACAGCTTCCAAGCTAATTACTCAAAGCTCATGTTTTATTGTACTTTAAAATGTAAAACTAAGCCACAGGTATCATGCAAATGCCTACAAATTAATCACCTTGGGAGTTTTATAAACCACTCTCCTCTTAAAAAGCAAAAACCTCCCACCTGAGTTATGAAGAGAAATAAAAATAACTGGTTCAGTATGTCCATCTCTTAAAACTACTTTCTGTCAGCTATTTGTATAAATCCCACACAAGTGTTTAAAAGTGCTTGGCAGTTCTTCACATTCAAAAACACTGCAAGAAACTCTAAAGAACCTCTCTCAATCTCTGCTGATGAGACAATGAGTCAGCTCCGAGCTCTGCAGCTCAGAAGTACTGTATATGTAAGTTCACCACAGTCGGTGCTTATCAAGGCCAATCAGAAACACACACCTGAATCAGCTATGAATTTATTTCAAATGTAAGCACCCACATACATATTTTAGATAAATATAGTATATGTACAATTCAAAGATTGAATGCTGCTTATGGCTGTTGATGCACCTCTTTGCAGGACTGTGAAATTCAACAAAATGTACTTATTTTCTGTTTGCTCTGATTTAATAATAAGTCCAAGAGCCCTCTAACCCACACTTTAATATTAACACAACAGGGTACAGTTATTAGGGCTTATTTATTCACTTTAGCTATAGAGAACACTCATCAATGCCCCTTTTAGAGGGAGAAACTTTGCAGATTTACTTTAATCTATTGCTGATCTATTATGAGCTACAGATCTAATAAATATCTTCCCGAACATTTCTATGAATCTATGATTAAGTGATCATTTGTAACATTTTTAGGATGAAAAACAATGTAGTTTTTTCAGTGGACCTCCTTTTTGAGCCTTGAAGTATGAGACAACTTCTGGTAAGGCCTGCAAGATTTCAAAACAGCAAGAGTTGCACATGAAGGCAGATGATGCCACGTTTAACAGTTTGTCCAGAAGAGTAAAGCATGCCACAAAAAGAGAGAGGCCGAGTACGTACACCAGGAACTGACTGGTTAGTTTTAAAAAATACTAATTACTGACCCTTAATTAAAGCACAATGTGTAGTTTGTTCTCCCATCTTGTGGTGAATCTTTGTTTTGCATTCAAACTAATGGTGCTCTCTAGCACCTTACTTCTTCAAATGTGCTTTGCAACCACTGAACTCTATGGTGGCCAGTATGAGCCTAGAAGCAATGTCAACATGTTATCCAACTTCATCGAGCTTTCTTTCTGGTTTTGATTCAACAAACTGCAAACTGAATTGAATCATTTGTGTTAGGCTTTCAAACTTGGTGGGGCAGTGATAAGCGCACCTACATCTCGCTGTACTCCTTCCCTGTTTCAGTCACGCTGGCTCTGAGTAAAAACATGTTGAGCCTTAGCCAGTAGTACTACATAGTGCTTTATGTCCCTCTCAGCTGTTCGTAGTTTTATAGACCAGAAGGACATGGAAGCCTCTACAGGACTTACTCATGCTTTGTAAATATAGATAATTCTTAGCTGAGGAGGACACGTTAGCTTGTTGACAGAGGTAATTTTGCACAAATGAGGACATATTTATGAATGTAGACATTGTTGTACCTCATAAACTTACTTAAAACACTACACATTGACCTTTAACCAGGAAAGCATCATTAAGATTAAAAATCTCTTTTTCAAGAGTGTCCTGGCCGAGACAGCAGCACATTCAACAGTTTTATGCAAACACACAGTCATAAAATTTAAAGTTAAACAACAAACACTTAAAAACAAGGGCGTAGTTTTAATTTTGACATTGGTGGGGACATAAAAGCACACCAAGATGGCACCCCTGAAAGTTGATGTGTTTTGCATTTATGACTGTTTATCAATGTCATGGAGAGCTAATCAAACAAACAAGCAAACTATCATATTCACAAAAAAATACTCTAAATCTCTACTGTCTGTTCCTTGACAGAAATATATTGATGCATGACACATGAACAGTGGGACAGTTTGGGATCAATCAGAAATTTTGATGGTATGGTTATAGTCTGATAAAGATAGAACCAAAACCAAAAAGGACTACCGATAAGTGTAAACTCTAACAATATGAATGTATAAAGTCATGTTATTAATCTGAGGTTTTATTTCGTTTTTCCCCACAAACTTTTATTGTTGGTCTTCAACGGTTGCTGCCTTTCAAAAATAATACATGGATAATAAATAAAATACCCTCTTTATGTCTTTGGCATTTAACATAAGCATATGTTAGTCATAATGTTATATATTATGCTTGTGTTTTATGCTAGGGACCATGCAGTAGTGATTTAATATTGATAGGTACGTGTCCCTAGCGTCCCTACCCAATTCTACGCCCCTGCTTAAAAAATACCACAATACATTAAGAAAGAAAAGTCACAATTACAATTTTAGACAGACAATTTTGCTAAAATGACAATTTATAATATATAAATATAGGGGAAAATGTCAGGAGGCTAAATCCTATCACATCCTTGATGGTTGTGATTTTGTCCGGCTCCCCTCCTTACACATTTATCATAAATAAATTACAGGTTTTCAAGTTGGACCTCCACTTTGACATCCATCCAACTTAGTGCTCCACCTTTACTGACATTGCCACAGCTGTGTTTGCATTGTGATGTGCGCTGACACAGAGTTCATCCATGGTTGTTTTGTTCATTGTTTACGTTGGATCTTGTTGTGTCTTGCCTCCTCAAGTGCAAATTTTTGACTGCTGTCCAATTAAAAAAAGGTACATGAAATGTATTATCTAAAGTAAGAACACACATGAAGGTGGCCTGTATAGACAGCCATATAAAGATCAGATATGTGTCACATATGGGCAAAAAAAATCTGGATTTGTGTCACTTTTTTCTGCAGTGTGGACGTAACCAAAGAGACATTTGTTGGGACACTTTGTGTTGCCAAAACTGGTCTTTTCTGGGACAACTGCAGTTACAAAAAACAAAAAAATGGGGCTGCTTGTTAAGAATTTACTCAGAACATAATCAAAATGGGCTGGTTATGCTGGCAAAAACTTATGCAATCAAACCACAAGCTCAGCTGTAAGTTAAGGAAGAAACACTTTTATGATGCAAAGGTGCAGCAGCTATCTCAAAAACACCTGAAAAAATCCCAATATACTCCTGGAGGAAAATAATGCAATATCATAGTTTCCTGATATAATTCAGCCCTAGTTAACTGTCTTGCATCTTAGCATGAATGTAGGTTTCAGATTAAACGTTTGTGTTTTTTAACATTTAACGTTAAAGAGATTTTTTATGGTCAAATCATGATGTACAGTGTTACAGAGGATAGAGTTTTATGAATAAGCAGTCTGATCAACTATATCCACTTGCAGAGTATGTTTAGAGTTCATAACTGATGCTAAACATCATGTCAGTAAATCATCCAGTTGAGGTTTCATTTAGAGCAGCATTACATTCACTCTTGAACCTCCTCTGTATTTCTAACTTAACATCCAGAGCATCATTGTTTGAATATTTTATGCTTTGCCTTGTCTGATGCTCTACTTTTTTGGTCTTTTGCAACTTCTGTGTGCGTAAATGTGCAAAAAGACCAAAAAGACATTCAATGCCTTTATGTGGACAGAGAAGGCGAATGTCTATGTGCAGATTGGAAAGATTTTTACAAGCTTACAGCCTACAAGAACGTAATATTCATCCTATCAAAAATTATATATCAGAAAGTAAGCAAAAGTCAAAATGTTTGGTTGATTGAAAACATAAAATTGTCCGTCATGCAAATTAATTTATGACCAACAGTGTTTTGTTTGCAGTTCATAAAGCAGAAACACACACAGACAGCAGACTTCATGTTGATAAATGGCTGAGATAACCAAGCCACATTGATTCTCCAGTTCACTGTCAGTGTAATCAATGCCCTGCAACCCCCCCACCACCACCACTGTAATAATCTCAGTTATCTGTAATTGCTGATGGTAATGAACAGTGAAGCTCAAGATCACAGGGTTCACTGTAAATAGAGCAAAGGATTAGACACTTAGCTGCAGCACTGCTAAACTACAAACAATGATGCTGACATTTCAGAGACATACGGGGACAGAAATGTTGATTCCCTCCTCTTCTGGAATACTACAAGGTTAGCGGGTGCTCAAGATAGGGTGCTACCATCAAAGCAGAGATCTGTGGCGGCTGTTGTCACAAGCAGAGCACCAAAAACCTTTCATCCATCCGTGCACACACGATATCCCACATGAGCCTTTGGCTAAGTCTGGCTGCTGTGCAAACCATCTACACCAGAAAAGAGGAGCTGCAAAAGTCAGAAGCACAAACGCAGATTCCAAAACTTTAACACCAGTTCTTTCCTATAACCCCAAGCAGAACTATGACGAAGTGCCGCAATCGTACATCTGATTTATTTGTTTCATAGATCAAAACAAAGCCAAACAAACAGCAGACGATACAGCAAAACATTGGATGCAGATATAGCTGCAGGTTAGCTCTCGTGCCCACGTTCGTTTAGCTTTGTACAGCACGGCTTCTGCATCTGTGATCATTGGCTCATTGGGCAATACTGGCAAATCTAAGGGCACTGTGGCCTCGGGGGGCGCCACAAAGTTGGTGAAAAATCACCTTCAATATAATTATATCAAAACTAGTTACTATTATCTCTTATTATTGAAAAGCTTACACGAAATTGAATGTAAAGCAATGTCCTATTATTATTACTATAAATGATAATACCAAATAATCAGTTTAGTTATTTTATTTAGTTTTCATACATAGTTATTGCACAGTGTAAATGTAGCGTATACAGAGTCATTGTGTGCAATCAGTGTGGTTATTTGTATTGTCTGGTGTTCTTGTTTTTTTCTTTCTTTCATTATTTTTTATGAGTATGAAGTTAAAATAAATTCACGCTCAAAGACAGAGGAAAACACAAAACAAACCAGGACAATATTCAGCCAATGTATTCAACAAAGGAATGGGAGGGGGTTAAAAAAATGTATTAATATCCACCACCTTTCAAAATAATTATTTACTATTTAAATAACTGTGTCCATGCACACTAATTTCTTGCAAGGATATTGCAAACAAACTATTTCCATCAAAAGTAGTTTGTATAGTTAGACATACATAAAAGATAATTACATATATTTTCATATTCAATATATTCACTGGGCAAGAAATACAAAATGACGTCGGTCCGCCCTTTGCAGCTATAACAGCTTCAACTCTTCTGGTAACGCTGTCCAGGTTTAAAAGTGCTTATGGGAATTTTTGACCATTCTTCCAGAAGAGCATTTGTGAGGTCACACACTGATGTTGGTTGAGAAGGCCTGGCTCTCAGTCTCTGCTCTAATTCATCCCAAAGGTGTTCTATCAGGTTGAGGTCAGGACTCTGTGCAGGCCAGTCAAGTTCATCCACACCAGACTCTGTCATCCATGTCTTTATGGACCTGCTTTGTGCTCTGGTGCACAGTCATGTTGGAAGAGGAAGAGGCCAGCTCCAAACTGTTCCCACAAAGTTGGAGCATGGAATTGTCCAAAATGTCTTGGTGTGCTGAAGCATTCAGAGTTCCTTTGACTGGAACTAAGGGGCCAAGCCCAGCTCCTGAAAAACACCCCCACACCATAATCCCCCCTCCACAAAACTTTACACTTGGCACAATGCAGTCCCACAAGTATTGTTCTCCTCCCAACCGCCAAACCCAGACTCATCCATCAGATTGCCAGTTGGAGAATTGCAATTCCTCACTCCAGAGAACGCGTCTCCACTGCTCTAGAGTCCAGTGGCGGCGTGCTTTACACCACTGCATCTGACGCTTTGCATTGCACTTGGTGATGTGAGGCTTGAATGCAGCTGCTCGTTCTTGAAAACCCATCCATGAAGCTCTTTGCACTGTTCTTGAGCTAATCTGAAGGCCACATGAAGTTTGGAGGTCTGTAGCGATTGACTATGCAGAAAGTTGGCGACCTCTTCTCACTATGCGCCTCAGCATCTGCTGACCCCGCTCCGTCATTTTACGTAGCCTACCAATGTGTGGCTGAGTTGCTGTCATTCTCAAACACTTCCACGTTCTTAAAATACATATTGACTGTGGAATATTTAGGAGCAAAGAAATCTTATGACTGGATTTGTTGCACAGGTGGCATCCTATCAAAGTTCCACGCTGGAATTCACTGAGCCCCTGAGAGCGACCCATTCTTTCACAAATGTTTGTAAAAGCAGTCTGCATGCTGAGGTGCTTCATTTTATATGCTTATTTATGTGATTTTTATTTTGTTTTCAGGTATTTATATTTAATTTCAGAGTTTTTTCATTCATTTGTCATTTGTAAAGCATGTAAATTAGATAGCATGTTGCCTTATATATTAAAAACAATGGGGAAAACAAAGCTCTTCGATCTTTTTTAGTGTATATAGAAGGCCAGTGAAGGAGGTGCCATGAAAAATTGTACCGAGGACGTTTCATTGGATAAAGCCGGCTCTGTCTAGATCTAATGGGAAATTCAGACCCCAGCCTGTCACCCTGACTGCATGACATATATTTCACATTAACAGTATGCGTTCTTTAATTACTTTAGGGTCTTCTGAGACTGTATGTTTGCACTAACACGGACGACCTTCTCCAGTAAACTTCACTCCTGTCTGCCTCCCTTAGCATGCAGCCTCGTTCGCATCTCAAGGAAAACTGTAGTCCTTAAATGTTACTTGAAAGTTCATCCTAAGTAGCCATAACATTGTCTTGTACTGAGTGCAGAGGTGGTAACCTAAAGTGACAGGGAGACCTTTGGTAATTCTCAGACTGCTTTCTTGTTGGCTGTGAGTTTTGAGATGTTGGCTTCGGGGAGCTGCGCTACGTCTGCTGCAAGCAAATTTATTACCTTGTAAAAGAGGTAAAGCATCACAGCGAGGCCTGTAAGTTCATTATTATACAGTGGTTATCAGCTTAGCTACTGCTGCTTTAAAATCCATCCATTTTGCAACCTTCTGCTTCTCTGATCTTATTTGCTCCATTTGTTGCTTTCACCTGCTTTCACTCTCTGACAGAAAAGTCCCTCAGCAGGCAGAAAAAACTTCTCTCTGCCACCGGCTATAGTCTCAGCTGCTACTTTTGTGTTTTAACCATTTCTTTGAGTCTATGAAAGTTGTTTTTCACTGATCGCTAAGGGGGAAAAGTCCAGGTTTACTTCTACACAGCCTCATCTCGGAGAGTGAACACAGATGGGAGCAAAGGGCAGATCAGTGCTGACAGATGCTCTGTGATTAGTGGTTACAGTGGGCTGACTGCTCCTGCCTCGAGATATTGTGTGAACTGGATCAAACTATGACTAATATTATTACCCTGTTACACTTTTAAAAGGGGCAACTGCAGCAATCCTGATTCTGAAATACTGTTAATGAGCACATTGTCTCTGCCAGTCACAAACCACTTATCTCCAATAATGCTACTTTTCAGGAAATTTAAAAAATGCTTTACTATTAAATGAATGAATGAATTGCATTGCCCTGAGTACAACTTATTTTGACTGTACTTTTCTTTTTTGTTGAAAATGTATAAAGCCCACTCACCAACAAGAAGTTGATGACAGCACCGTTTTATGAAAAAGATGGAAAATCATAAAACAGATAGGGAAGAGATTTGCGCTCAACAGCAATGTCATGTTTGCCCCTTTTTATATTTCAGTAAGAAAGGATTACTTTTCTTTCACTTCACAAACAGCACTGCCACTGGTCTAATCTCAATGAAAATGCAAAAGACTGCCTTTATGTATGATATTGTCTTCCTGGCTGGGGTGTAAGGAGAGGTATTCTCCACTATTGTTCTAAAATAAAATTATCACAAAAGTAAAAACTTTGCCATTTTTAACTATTTTAATGGCAGTCCTCGTGCTTTATAATGGTCAAGCGTGTCTTAAACTGATATTTTTAAGCAACTCAATTATTTTTTTCTGCTATAAATAAGATCGAATAAAAATAATAAATATAACGAGCTAAAAGCCAGACTAAAAATGTAGGTCTTGAGTTTGCCTTTAAAAAAAACGAGTTGACAGTGTTTGGTAATACTAAAAGTATTTACAATTTACATTAATGCTAATATTAGAATGATGTCACAACTCAAGGGGTTAACCTTGAATAAATTTATATTCAGCAGAAACAAATGTGAGGACAGATTTATGATCTGGGCATCCATGGGTTTGTCTCTATCATGAATTCTTATTTTTAGTCCCATTGTCTCTGCCTGGACAGATACATCTCTGGATGTACAGTCCTACTCATCATTATTGGCACCCATGAAGTTTAAGTACACAATGTGACAGCACAGTTTCTTTACAAACCTCTCCAACTTTGCTCTGCATCACTTTATCAGACTCCAACTTGGTAGAAATAATGTTCACATCTTAGGGTTTGTAAATTATACTTCATCAGCTGCTATGAGCATGCAGTCATATTTAGAATAGGCAGTTTTAATTGCAACCACTTGAAGCCTACAAGGAAAAGAACACCCTACCAACAATTTAGCATGGTGGAGGTTCCATAATGGTTTGGGGCTGCTTTGCTGCATCGGGTACTGGAGGCTTTGACCGTATCACAGAAATCATGAAATCAGAGAATTACCAAGAAATTTAAGAGCAAAATGTCCTACCCAGTGTAAGAACACTTGGTTTGAGATGAAGATCGTGGGCCCTCCAGCAAGACAATTACCCAAAGCACACATCCAAAAGCAAGCAGGAATGGTTGAAAAGGAAAAAATGGCCTGTTTTAAAATGGCCAGCAATGAGTCCTGATCTCAATCCGATTAAAAATCTTTGGTATGGCTGAAATCTGCCATTGGGGAAAAGAAACCTGCAAATGTTCAAGAGCATGAACAATTGCATAGGAGGAGTGGGAGAAAATACCAGCTGAGAAGTGCAAGAAGCTTATAAATGGCTACAAGAAACATTTGGAAGCTGTCATCAGTGCCAAAGGGTGTGCAACAAAATACTGAAGAGGGGTACCATTATTGCTGCACATGCTTTCTTTCAGTTCCCTCTTTGAAATTACAACGTGTAACTTGTAAAAATGTTTTTTTTTTTTTTGTTAAAGTGTTTTGGACCTCCAATTAACAGATCCTGATGACATAAATTTGGTACATTTCAATTTATTTCTGAATATATTGTTAAAGCAATGAAAATAATGAAGGGGTGCCAATAATACTGAGCAGGACTGTATGTATATGAATATATGTGTATTTAACTTTTTTTATTGTTTAAACCACTTCCTGTTTGAAGTCAATGCTCAGATTGTAGACTTTTCAGGTTCTATTTATGTCAAATAAATGGGAGAAATGGAAAATTGATTGCAAACAAAAGCTCAGGTTTCATGAGTTTTTATGCATGACGAAATGCCTTAGCTCATGCATGCATTTGAGGAAATGTTTTTGGTATCTTAGCTCACTGCATTGTACGAGTTGCTTGCCAAACCTGACCATAATAAATTCTTTTCCCCTCGTCATACATCAGCAGCAGCCCCCTCAGCAGTAGGACCCTCAGCAGACAGCGATAACCCCTGCCCAGGTCAGACCCAGAGGTCCCTTCATCCTGCCTTTGGCTCCATATGGCATGTTCTGGAGACTAGTTTGTCAACCAGAGGCGGGCAAACGGAGCAGAACTGACCCCAAAAAAGACTCATCATAGGTGTGATGGCAACAGATGAGGGAGTTTAGTCCACATGGTCTCCCTTTGCTCATTAAAGCGGCCTGCACCTGTGTTCCTGCTGCACCGCACATCTGCCAGCCAAAGCCGCAGCTCCTCCTCTAATTTTTTTTCCCGCCGCGGCAATCTCATGGGGTGATGCACCATAATTCATGAATATAGACACATACATATCTCACTTTTAATCATCTCTATCAGACCGAGGGTGCACTGGCCCTCATCTGCATCTGCTTAGGATGATAGGAAATGTAATTTCATGTCAGTATGCAGCCAGACCTGCCAAAGTGGATATCACAGCCAAGATTATGTCTCAAGATTTTAATTATTTCTTTCCTTTTCACATGAGCAACAAATAAGATGCTATGTTGATTTGAAAAACCTAAATGTATGAAAGTGTTCAAAATTTTGGACAATTTGGATAGGATGTGGGAATGATCTTGCATTTTTTTGTATTTTAGAACTCAATAATGAGACATAATTGAGTTGCATTATGTCAAATAGGAGTCAGAATGTATGTTTTTGCAAGCATATGTGTATTGTTTTTTTTTTTTTTAACAAGATTACACAAAAACTACTGGATGGATTTTAATGAAATTTTCAGGAGATGTTGGTAACAACTTTATTTGTATAGTGCTTTACATGGGAAAAAGATAAAATAATAAGTGGAATAAAAAGAACAAAATTGCATAATTGAATAAAATGAAAACATAAGACCCCCACAATCCCCCCTCCCCCAAACCATATTCAATATACACACTCACTTACTCAAACACACAAAGACATAAAAAGAAATTCTGACAGAAAACAGAATTAGAGGACTGAGGAAAGGCTATCTTGAATTAAAAATGAGGAAACACAGGAGCTAAAACTAAAATAACACTTAAAAAATACTCGAAAATACTAGAGGGTAAGATAAATAAATGTGTGAATACATAAATAAATAAAATAATGTAACAGTGTAGAATAAAACTTGGATAAATAATATGTTAAAATGAGAAAGTGTAACATCAGGTGCATAGTAAAATCAGCTGAAATAGGATAATAAAAGGAAAAGCATTTAACAAAGAATAAATTTCCATATAAAAAATCTAAACTGAAATGTAGTAATAAAACAAAATAAAAGGTTTAAAAAAAGTTAAAATATAACGTAAAATAATAATAAATACAATCAGCTAAAAGCAGGATTAAAAAAGTAGGTCTTGAGTTTTCTTTTAAAAATATGAACAGTAGGTGCTGCCCTCAAGTCTTCAGGTAGACTGATCCACAAACAGGGGCCGTAATGACAAAAGAAGCTTCATCGTATGTTTTAGGTCTTACTCTGGGAACAGTTAAAAGACCCCTACCTGAGGACCTGAGGGCTCTACAGGGTTCATATGGTAAAAGGAAACTGGATAAATATGCAGGAGCAAGACCATTAAGATAACCGCAATTAGTGAACCATGATTGTTGTTCATTAACTGTCCAACCAATAATGATATCAACATGATTCTGCAGGATTTCAGGGTCAATAAATCATATTATGATGGTAACTTTATCATGAAACTTTTGCTTACAGATGTAAGAACAATATGTGAGCTACCTTGGCAGAGGTTTGCTCTCTGAGTGCTTCTTTGTTATATAATCTATTGTTACTTGAAAGATTCAAATATCTGGTATTTTGTCAATCCTGTCCTTCTTCTTCACTGAAAAATACTGAGATATTCATCATGGATCATGCATTATGGACTGTTATGCTCAAAACCAACGTAAAATTATAATCATTGTCCCTTATTCCGCAGCCCTAAATTTTGAGCACAGAGTTGCACGTAACAGGAAATCAACAGTGTGTGCTGCATCAACACTGCAGAACCACAAGTGTCTCTTCAAAAGGGGACACTTACCTGCATGCTGGGCTTCACACTTAATGCCGTAATAACAATAATTATGTTTTGGGACTCAACAATATCTGCAATTTTTCCAGCTGAGGTTTTGCCTGTGTATTTCCTCAGTGTCTGATTGAATGTATGAACCTGCCTGCGTAAACTGTCTGACCCAACACAGCCGCTTGTCTGGAACATGCTGTGATTAACCACTCTGTGCCTCCCGACACAGCTGCAGGTGCAAGCAAGTGAGGCACCCTGCAAGATGTATCCAGGCTTTGTGTTTTGGGTGGAATCTGTTTGATATGGTGGCATGCTGCTCAGAAAAGGTTACCAAAATGAAGTTTTATTCATGTTCCGCTTTGAGGAAATGTGCCGACTGGATGTGTGGATGGAGGAGTTAGTTGTACTTGCTTAGAATGCTTCATCAGCGTCTACAGATGAATCAAATGACACATTAAAGCTCCTTATAACGGCAAATTAAACAATGCTATACTACAGAATGAGTCACTGCACTGTACCATCATCATATAGCATAGATGCATTGTAGAAACTGAGGCCAGACAGTGTCTACACGCTTTTGGTATTAGAGTCTAAATCACAGAAGCCCAGAGTTGGTACCAAAACCTAAAACTAAACAGATCAAGCCTAAAATATGTAGTTTGATCTCAGATAATTCTTGGAAAAAGTGAAGATATTTGCTCAAAACAATGCAAACAGAGGTCACACAATGGAAGATTTTCTTGTTCTTATTGAGATTTGAGATTGGAGTGTTTTTCAGTCTAAAATTGATGAATAAGAAAGAAGGAATTTGTTGAAAAATGTTTAAAAGTAAAGAAAAGGGGTACATTTTCTTCGCTGTGGAGACAGCATTGAATTATTCTGCCAGTGCTTATGGTATTCTTGTCAATTTGTACTTAACTAAAAAATATATGTTACTAGAATTTTTGTTTGATTTCATTAAATACTTTGAATAAAGATATCATGAATCTCTGTTCAACATTGCACCCCCAGGTACCTCATGTAACAAACAATTAGATAACTTCAATAGAACTTTATTCACCCCTGAGGAAGACTCCCTCAGGGCAATGAAGATTCCAACAGCATAACAAGCACACAGAGTAAAAAAGCAAATATGTTTCAGAAAAGTAAATAAGAAAAACAACTTGCAAACTTGAGTTTAAATAAAAGGAACGTATAAAGAGAGACTGTCAGCTCTGCCCACCTCCACTGCTTCTTTGTGTTTGAATAGAAGACAAATTAGAAGGGGAAATGTCTTCTTTATAGAGATGTTCTCAGTGCTATTTGTTTTTCATTAAATAAAGAAATTCAGTCAAAATCAGATTTATTGTTATTCAAGTATTTTTATTGAGTTTTTATATATTCAAAACATTCAGAAAGGGAACAGCACAATAACAGTGCACATAAAGCCTACATATAAGTCTTACAACATACTAAGTACAAATAACAGATAACAATTGTGCCCACGAGTGTGCTTATATAAGATCATTCACTAATTGATTAACATATGGGGGGAGGAAGGATTGGGGAAAAAAAAAAGATAAACAGTATGAATAGATTTAAAATGTAATTTGATGAACAAAATTGCAATAAAATTAGCTGCCAGGATTGCCTGTACCTACAGAGAGAAATTCCTGTTCAACATAACACAAAAATGGTTGCCAGACTGTATAGAAATAGCAAGAGGAGCCTCGAGTGGTGTAATTGAGGTGTTCAAGTTTGAGGTGTGCCATCACTGACTCAACCCAATGATCATGTGAGGGCGGTATGGCCTTTTTCCAATTTGAAAGAATCAGTCGTCTGGCCAATAGCGTAAAAAGCTATAGCCTCAGCCTGACTTGCCGATAGATGCATCCCATCCAGCACCACACCAAAGACAGAAGTTAAAGGGATAGGACTGATGACTCAAAATCTGATTTAATTACTGCAAAAGCTGTTAGCAGGGATGTTAATCTCTGTATGAGCAGTCACTTCCTGCTGTCGTCTCCCTCGTAGCTCCCACCTCTTCCTGCTCTAAAGGACTCCGATTGGGTCGTGCCACTTTGGACTACTCACAGGTGTTGTAGACTGAGCTTGGCAAGTTGGATCTGCCGGATTATAGACATTGAATCAGGTGGATCCAGCTGCACAGCACAGTTAATAACACAAGCAAACACTTCCAACTTTTAGATAATGGCATGATGGTGGTATAAAACCCTCCAGTGAGATGTTTGTTGGTTTCTCTGCTCAGCTTGTCAGGGGGGAAAGGGCAAAATGTGAAAGGTATTAATATCCATCAATCATGCAGGCCTACCTTTCAGCTTTAAAGGATGCCAATATTTCTAAGAAAATATGACCCAGTCGATCATTATTTGCTGAAAGCTCTTCTCCGAGACCCTGTCTGCTCTCAGCCACTCAGCGTCTCGTCTCTCAGAGTCCGGTCCTTCGACTCCAAGAAGAAAGCTGAGCCCAGCTTCAGAGCTTAAATTAAAAAATGCATGTCCAATATCTCCCTTTCAAAGAATGGCCCAGCAGTGTCCAAGTAGCTTTTCATATTAACTTGTGCTCTGCATGTATCAAAGGAAGTGCTGTCTGCAGGAGCCATGTCCTCACTTAACACTTTTTTACTTTTAGCCTTGCTTCACTTGTTCAGCTAAAACAACTAAAATCAGAGCAGTCTAGACTCGTCTGGTCCAGCATCACCTATTTAGAGGCATGTGTGAGCCTATGGGATTTGTCCTTTAAGTCCTTGTGTGTATGGTTTCCTTGAATGCCCTCACACCGGCCACAGCAACAGCTAAGGCTAAAACATAAGAGCTGTCCGCTGGTCCATCTGGCACTTTCTACTAAAGGCAAATTAAATTAACGCTGAGGGATTTTCCTCTTACTTTAACCAAAAGTCCACTCATGTTTAGGAGTTAGTGATCTTGGGTCAAAGCTCATGGCCATGTCATGGTTATGGCGTGCTTGTGGATCAGTTTTTCCTCAACACTTTAAGGATGTGACCTAAGACTAAGCACATATATCATCTTAGACTTCTGAGTATACTGTTTTAAAGAGACTGTGAGGAGTTTCTAAGTAATTACAAAAAACTCTCACTTTTAGATATATGCCTGATTGAAATACACACTTTAAGATGAGTTTTATAGCATCAAAATAGGTTATCTATAGATGCTATTCCTTAGCCTTCCGGTCAGGTCAGACAGGGCTGGACTGGCCTGGATACTAAACTTCAGGAACAGGACAATTAAAACTAGAGCAAATTTATATTATTCGGACACGTCTTAGAGCACCAGGCTGTAAGTAGCGATATATAGCCGGCTACAAAACTACCATACTAAGTTTTCCAAAAATTGCTTGTTGTCACACATCAAAAACTACCGCTACGTAACTAGAAAGAGATACATTACCTTGTCGCTTTGCATCCTGTAAGTTGTTGAAAAAAGAAGTTGTAAAGCAATGCAGATTTCTGAGGAAGGTCCGGTCTGCATCACAACAAACACACGCTTTGGCTTGAGTCACATCTTTTGGTGAGTTCCAGTTGTAGTCAGAAGTACGAATTTTGAGTTCCGAGTAGGAAACTGCAACTGGATCAGAATTTCCTACTGGGAACTCGGTGAAACCTCGCCACCCCGAGTTGACAATCGAAGATGGATGCCCCCAGTGTGAACAGTTATTTAGCTCCTGTAATAATCAATTTATTTGCACTTCTGACTGGGGTGTGTCGCACTGGATCAGCTGTATACATAGTATTGTTAGACTTATATTTACAAAAATACTGCCATAGTGATAATCACATTCTTCATACAACAACGCAGGGCGTGCTAACAACAGCTAACAATAGCCTGGTAGATCAGCATTTTTTTTTCAGACTTCAACTGGAACGCCGATAAGTCGGAGATGATATCACTCCCAATCATAGGGTCATCAGTCCTTGTGATCACTGCTCTCCGGTGAACAATATCTCAAGAATGCTGGAGGCGATTTTCACAAACTTTGCACAGAGGTTTGTTGATATTTCTTGCTTCGAAGAAACTAATTCAAGAAGACAAGAGGGATTTTGTTAATCACTGCATCATTTGTTTTTTAGATTTTTGGATGAAATGTTTCCTGCCTATCATGTATAGGCATCAAAATTCAGAGCGTTCGGTGTTATTATCTTTTAATTTCCTAGTTTTTCTCATGCCAAACAGAAGTAACATGCTCCCCACCTGGTGTGCAAACATAGCCTCCCCCTTCAGCCTGCTTTTATGTACAGCTCTGCTGCATTTGTCATACATCCTTAATATGTTTGGGCGTGGAGCACTGATCTCTCCAGAGCCAAACATGATATTCACACAACCCCTTTTTTTCACAAGAGGGAAAGCAAACAGCAATCCACGGTTCAATTGCCACAATCATGTCAAGGGGAGCTAATTTTCCCTTTTCGCTCTTTTTCCATGGGGCTTTGTAGTTAATGTCAGAACTGCATGCAGAAAGCCAGACAGACATGTTTATTTTTTATTTCAGGAAGCGAGCCTTATCAAGAGCTCCAAACAGCACACAGTCTACATTCTTCTCCCTCTCTCTCTCCCTCGCTCTCTCTTTAGCTCTCTTTCACGTGGGCTGAGGAAGAGAGGCACTAATGAGATCAGGAAAATGCTACATGAAGATGCGGGTTGAAGTTTTTGCCTATTAAAAATGTGCATTTTCTTAACATCATTAGGAGGAAAAACTGGAAATGTGTGTGAGGGTGCATGTTTGCCGTACTCTTCCTGGTGATGGAGCTGGGTGATCAGTAAGATTTGTGCGTGCATGTGGCCAATAGCTCACAAAACAACAGTGGATTATGCCACAAGGGCATGTTGTAACCTTGTTGAACAGTGAAAAATAATGTCAAAACATGCAGTGACATGTCGGCTGATAAAGGGCTTTGTTTGTCCACATTTAGGTAGATTTGAGCAGATATGAAATGAAGGGATCAGGCGTTATCGGCTTAGAGAAGGACACATTATCATAAAGTGATTATATGAATGAATGGCTCTAAATGTGACACAGTGGATGATAGCTGTGAAGTGTGCAGCAATATGGGCGTCAAGTCAATATTTATGGGCTCAAGTGTTATTCATGTGCTTCCTCCTGCTGACATTTCCTAATAGCTTTGAAAAGTGTGTTTAGGCAACTGAGAGATGGGGGAGAAAACGAGGGAGATAAGGAGGGAGAACAATCTGAGCGGACGTGGTGCACATAGCCGCCTCTCAGACTCCATTAGGGCTGATGGCGCCCCCATAAAGCTCCTCCGTGCTTTTTCCTGCTCCTCTCTTTTCCGTATTTTATACACAAAGTGACGTTTGAACCTGACACATTCAGGCCACAGCTGGTTTAGGCTTTCATACACTCATTTTTCTGTCATACCCATATTTTTCTCTCCCAACACTGACTCACTGGGATAAAGACTGAAGCGGTGCAATTCTTATTCAGCACTATGAAAGGACAAGGCCTTGCAGCCTCTGTGGAGCTGTCCGCGGTGCTGAAAAGACAATGCGGCTCTGGCATGACTGAAGGATTTTCTCTCCTGTCTCACCCTCTGCAGCCATCAGTATGCCCTGTCTGTGTCCACACAAGCCCACTCTCACTCTGAATGTGTCAAACAGGCTGCCTGGTCAGTGGCTGTATGATGCTTTAGGTGCTGCCATAACAATATTTGGATGCTGTACTTATTTTCTCTTTCTAGCCAGTCCAAGTTTAGGGTTTTGGGAACCACGGATCACAGATTTTCTTTGGGGGGGCTAGTTTAAGAAGGGAGTTAATGATTTATTAAAGCAGTGGATTTCAGACACATGATACTAAGCAATAATCTCAAGGCACATGTCACCCATATCCATGCAAAAATCCTCTTTAATATTA
This sequence comes from Scarus forsteni, assembly GCA_036419115.1. Taxonomy (NCBI): domain Eukaryota; kingdom Metazoa; phylum Chordata; class Actinopteri; order Labriformes; family Labridae; genus Scarus; species Scarus forsteni. The sequence continues at coordinate 7,974,393 of JAZDUH010000270.1, forward strand.
GTAAAATTACTTACTACCGTCAGCAAGAAGGTTATGTTTTTGCCGGCATTTGTCCATTTATCTGATGACTTTCAGCATGATAATTAAAAAAGTTTTCAACAGATTTTAATGAAATTTTTAGGGAATTGGGGCTATTATACAAAGAGGAAGTCATTTAATTTTGGTGGTGATCCAAATACAAATATGGGATCCAGGAGTTTTTTGTTTTTTTTCAAACAATTTGTTAACATTGTAAGACAGGGCTGTCTTCCACATTTTGCAAATATCTAATAAGTTTTCAAAAGATTGCCATGACAATTACATGGAATGTTGGTCATGGCCCTACGAAGAATCGATTAGATATTGGGTTTCACATTATTCTTGATACGCTATGTGTCTGTCAATTATCAGCAGATTCAAACTTCTATGACAACACCAGAGATCAGTGGCCCGAGGGTCACATCCAGTCTCCCAATGTTTTCTATTTGGCCCCCAGAATACTATAAAGTTGAAGTGTAAGGGTGGGGAATTTGATGTGGTTTAAGGGTATCTGCTTACCCTAAAGAATGGTGATTGAAGTTATAATATCAGCAAGACCTTCATGTTGACCTATTTTATAGAAATCTATCTGTCAATCACCATTGATAGCTAACATTGAACCAGCATATCAAGAGCAGTGTAGTCAAACTAAGTGATGTAAAACAAGACAGCCCCAATAAAAAGTAGCTAAAATATCACAAATGCCTAATGTGTCCAGAGGTAGTATGGCTGATAGGAACTGATCCCACTTCTAAAAGTTTAAAACCCGTCTAATCCCCCCAAAAATACAACAATCATAAGTTAATTGGACCAATATTTATTATTATTTCAATTCATTTTAAAGGCAGGCCCCCATAGTGTTATCAAGAAAAAAAATGGCCCTTAGGCGGATGAAGTTTGTGACCCCTGATTGGTTGAACATACCAGTAAAATGTACACGTGGACTTCTTATTATACATTTTGGTTCAAGCAGTATCTATAGACCTACATTACCTGACATTTTCATCCTCATTCCTTAAACTATAAAGTCTGTTTAATAATAATTCAGCTCTCAACTTCAGTGATATTTTCCTTTGTTGCACTTTAGGGGAATTTCTTTTTTGTGTCATTTCAGGCACTTTATCAGGACTGTCTCAGTAAAATACACTGCAAACCTAAGACTTTATTAGAAGAATTACTTTTGAGTTTAATCTCCAAAACAAGAGGCACAGAGCTCATTCTGTGTCATTCTGTGGGCTTCAACATTCAACCAAATGAAAGCACAAAAAATGGTTCATAATCAGGACAATACAATGTTCATTCATGCTGTAGTTGAGTATTTCTCGGGCCTTCTGAATGGTAACACTGTAGGAGATAGGTAATTTGTGATACCTGTAATCAGGATTATATAGTTTTATTTATATTACAGACTGCTTCAATAGATAAGAAAAACATAATCTATAATCCAACTTATGCACATCTAAAATTTTAGCGGTCAAAAGTAAAAATGACACAGTCAGTAGTGGTTAAAGCTGCTGTCCGGTCCAGATAGAATCTATAAAATAAGCTTGATGTTGACCTGAGCCAGCAGTGTAAGGAGAATTATGTGTTTCAAAACATTGTGTGCCTGGTCAAAGATGGCTGCTTATGCAGTCCTTGAAGGTAGAAGTAAGAAAGATGGCAGGGCTTTGGCCTCTCACGCTCTTCCTTCTGTCTCCCTCAGTACCTGTCACTGTTAGCAAAAAAACTGTCACAGCCTGACAGCAGAGTTTGCATAACACACAGAAACACGCCACGTAATGACGTTAAATCAACCGGCCAACGGGGCAACTTTTTGTCCGAGCAAGCACAGGTTTTACAAAGTTAGACAGGACGAGGCAGGCGGGCTAATGTGGTCCTGTACATGCACACAGAGGCATGAATATGAATGAGGAGCAGGGGGAGAATAAGTGTTAGCTGTTAAAGTGGTCATGAGGAAAGGACAGAGGCAGAAAGTTTGATCGAAGTACAAGATTACGCACAATGATTTGCTTCAAAGGTAGTTGGCATTTATGATTTTTGTGATTATTAAATTCCCACTGTGGATTGAAAAGGTGCATTAATTACCTTAGAAATAATTGGGTGAATCTGAAGGTTAAAATACTTTTTAACTGGCTGAATTTATTGTCAAATCTTTACAAAATTGGTGTAAAGCAATAGACAAAACACCAAAGGAAAGAGCCCAACAGTGGAGTTTGCATAACGCACAGAAACACGCCACATTAAGGCGTTAAATCAACCGGCCAGCCCTTAGAATTATTGGGTGCATTTGAAGGATAAAATACTTCCAAAATTAAAAAAAATTGGTGTAAAGCAACAGTCAACAACACCAAAAAAAGATACAAATGAAGACAAAGGCAAAATTCAATTCTCACATGAAAAAGTGAACTCTGGACAATAAGTCAAGGCTAAGATGAATAATAGACTCCTTTCTAATACGATGCATGGTCAGATGAGAGAAAGAAAAGCACAAGCAAGAGACAAAAGGATAAAAATACCTATCGCCCTTGAGGAGACTGAAAGAGATGAAAAAATGACAGATGGACAAGAAATTTCTTTTAAAGGTATTAGGACGGGACACAGGCATGCAGTAAGTAAATGTCAGAGTGGTGAGGAGTGCAGGAGATGAGCGGTGGTCCTGGGGGACGCGGAGCACATGGCCAGCAGGCTTTTACTGGATACAGTCCTCCATCACTGTTGCACTGGGCTTCATTTGCCGTTCCACATCCCTCAAGGTCTGATCTTTGAATAGCTGTTATCCACACCGGGGGGCAAGTGGGACGAGGCAGCGTCAAGGCAAACCAGGGCATAAGCAGAGTTGGTTTTTCTGGAGGCTCAACAGACGTGAAGCTTCACTGTTTACTGGTAATTACTTAAAATAAAGGACAAGAAGCCCTTTGAGCCATAGATAGATAGATAGATAGATAGATAGATAGATAGATAGATAGATAGATAGATAGATAGATAGATAGATAGATAGATAGATAGATAGATAGATAGATAGATAGATAGATAGATAGATAGATAGATAGATAGATAGATAGATAGATAGATAGATAGATAGATAGATAGATAGATAGATAGATAGATAGATAGATAGATAGATAGATAGATAGATAGATAGATAGATAGACATGTATGTTAATTAATCAGGCATAACATTATGACCACTTGCTACCTTGACTGTGCTGCTGCTGTGCAGTCCCACATGGATCATACATCTTCAGCAGACTGAGCAACACTTACATGTTGTTGAACCTGTTCACATGGGCCTGTCTTACATCAATGAGTCTTGGCCTAGATCCCCTACCTGTAAGGTGACGGCCACACAGTCTTTTAAAATGGTCTAAACAGTCAAAGTCATGTTTCTGAACTACATTTCAATAACATTTATTATTTTTCATGATTTTGTGCCTGTGAATTAAGCCTCCTGTTACAAACATACATTGTACTTGAGGCCAAATGAAGCCTAAAAAGGTATTTAACACCATATATTAAGAATAATTGAGCAGGCAGTTGTTACTGGTCCTCTGAGTCCCTCTACCTGTAATGGCTGTCCACATAAACACAATCACAACCTCACAGCAGCGTGAGTGAGTCTCCATGACCGATGCCCATTATACAGCAGAGTGCATCCCTGCGCTCTCTGGGGTGGCGGCAGAGTGGACAGAGAAGGACAAAAACATGTATCAAGTCCCGGGGGGTTGATTCCCACTATATGGGCATGGAGTGTGGAGCGGGTTGGGCAATGCTGACATTTTTAACGCCACACAGATGAGCCATTAGGGGGCGAGTAGATGCGGTGGTAGGCTGGAGCAGGGGGTGATGATGGAATGACCCCTGGAGCACGGCGCCGCTCCCCATCTCTCTCTCCCCACCCTGCCCCCTTTGCCACCCCGCGCTGCAGCCACAGGATTGATGAGCACGGGCCGGCCAGGAGACACTGGGCTAGATTACAAACACAGCGCTTTGTCTTGTGTGCAGCAGTTCTTCAAAGTGTACCGTTGCTCCCTTTAATTGGTTGCAATCCTTCCAAAGCTATTCTCTCTTGCACGGGCCGGCACGTGTTTGGTATTGTTCCGAGAGGAGGAGGAAGTGCCGGAAGGAGGGAGGGGTGGAGGAGAGGGAACTTAGGGTAGAGGCAGAGGAAGGAGGGAAAACCAACAGCTGCGAGACTTGCTGGAGTGTCTTAATTTTCTTTATCATATCCTCACTGCTGGTTTGTGTGTACATGTGTGTTTTCCAAAAGCAGAATATAAAACATTCAGATTTTGCGTGGCCTAGATTCACTGTTTTCCTGCCTTTTTTGATGGAGTTCAGAGACATAAAAGGTTAAGAAAACTGTTTAAACGCAGCATGTTTGCTAGCATAGGGACTGATGGGACTGTTTTTGTTGATGCTGGATAAAATGGAAGGATTGGCTGTGTTTGAATTGCTGCAAAAGATGGAGCCTTTTCTCATCAAATGATGATGAATAGGACGGGGGAGATTAGAGGAGAGGTGCTGGCACAGATTTGAGTAATTCCCCTCTCCAAGATGCAGGTGCACCGCACACTCAGGTGCTTACTTTTTATGAGATCCAACCCAGCCGTGGGAAAAGGCCACTCCTGCCGTTGCCTTGGATGCTCCTGGGATTGAGATTCTGATTAAAGCTTCAGAGAGGGGATTGCAAATCATTCTGCAGAGCTGGATGAATCTCGCAGTTCTCAAACCTTGAGGGTCCTAAACCGAACCCAGCAGCCATTTCAGAGGAACCTTGATGACTCAGCAGGTTGCTTCCTCTTGTAGCCTCGTGTCTTGATGATCACGTGCTCAAAGGCGCGAGAAACCAGGGCATGTTTGAGCACATCCTTACCCAGCACAGGGTTTCTTATTCAGAGTCCATGAACTTGTGCTTGCTGAAAGCCTTTGAGCCTGGGACTTTATTTGTATTTGAGTGTTTTTGAGTGTGCAAGTATGGGGCTTGTGCATATGCGGGTGTGTGTTCCCTCCTGTGAGCTTTGCGCATTTATTATTTTTAATGTGATTCCTGAATCACAGTGGAAGGCAGCTAATGAAGCTCATTGGGTGTCTGAGCTGCAGCAGTCTACTCCCGCTGTTTACCGGCTCTACCCCCACCCATTTTCCACTCTCCTTGCCCAGGCTACGTGGGGATAACTACAGAGATTGCACCAATGATCAGGGAACAGCTAGGAGGAGAGGGACTGGAGCGGCGATAAAAGGAATTTGACTGGCGTGAAAAAAGAGCAGAAACTTTGACAAACAAGAGACACTAAACGGGTTGGGATGAGGAAGGGAAAAGAGGGGAGGGGGCAGAATAAAGATGTGAGACGTGTAGTGAAACAGATGTCACACAGAGTCAGCGTAAGAGGAGGGGATGCGCGATGGTGAGGGCGAGATAGCGAGGAGCAAAAAGGAGGGAGGTAATATGCTGACCCACTTTGCAGACACCACGCTGAGATGCTAACCAGTGCTGCAATAAATAACACGCGGCAGACCAGCTGAGCCGAACAGCTGCTTGGTGGCAGTCTGACTCTGCCTACGCCTGCCCCGCAGCCTCCACCCATAACCCCTTACTCTACCCATCACTTCCGCCTATCATATACTCATACACCCTCACACAGGGTGGCTTTCGAATGTTTGTTTGTGCACAATCCAAACACGCCTTGAGGCATGACAGAGGATGTGGGTTAAGCAGATAGTGGGATAAGAGGGATTGTTTCTTTTCATATATAGACTTGGTGTCAGAGAAGGCTGCAAAAAAATAAAGAACTTGAGCAGCCACATGGGTTTTTTCTGCCTCTTTAACAGCCTGAAAGTGAAAAGTACAAAGATTTGCAAATGTTTTTTTTTGTGGTGTGTTGTTCGTAGAAATCTTTTTAGAAATGGATAAACATGAGCCAAGAAGACGTTAAAATGTGAAGTCCAATTAGTTCATCCTTGATTCAGGGTAACCTGACACACCAGATAGATGGTTCAATACACCATGCAGGATTATTCTCACTCGTCCATATGGGCACAGGGATGTAGAAAATAAAGGACAGAACCTAATTACCTTATTAATCAGTCAATCAATCTATTTGTATAGCATGATTTCATAACAAATGTTTTCTCAAGACACTTTACAATAGAGCAGGTTGAGGCCACCCTCTTTAAAGATAAACATAATCATGTATAGAAAACACAAATACATACATCCAATGCCAACATGAAATGAATCCAACAATGGACTAACCTATAGGAGGCTCACAGTAACAGTGGCAAGAAAACAACTCTGTTTTGCAGTTGGAGATCTTGGAGTGGAGCCAGTCTCATGTTGAACAGCCATCCACCCAAACTGTGTTTGGGGTGTAGGCGAGGGAAGGGAGGTGTACAGAGACAAAAGGACTCACATCCGAATTGAAGGTAGTGACACATCCATTGTCAGCCGGTTGAGATGTGGCATCTCTGTTTCAAGAGGGTCCTCTTCAATATGGGTGTGAAGACAATCACGTTCATCAATGTCCAATTGAAAGATGGAGGAGTGACGACTGCAGAGTAGAGTTTATAATTGAGCTAACTCTTACCATGAAGTTTTGCCATAACCTGTCAGAGGAGGAGCGACAGGTATGTTTTCCATCAAGAAATGCTTTCAGAGTTGTTCTTTGCTCTTCAGCTGATGGAAATGTGTCGTCTTGTTCTGATAAAAATGCTACCAAAGCACTCATCATCTATAATTATCTTAGTACAAGCAGATATATTGTGTTGACGAACTCTAAAAGTGAAACCCTTATGGCTCTAACCATGTCTAAGGAGAGCTTGTAATTCACCAGTTTTAAGAGGCACTGGGGAGTGTTTGTATATCTTTGGATGTTTATGTGTTTTTTTACTGTTCTCCTTTTCTTCCCTCTTCCTTTTGCTCTGTGTCTCTTGTCTAGAGTCTGAAAAAAAGATTGATTGCTCTTGAGATTTGCATTCACAAGCACTGGCACAGTTGCCTCTGACCATTTATCTTCTAAATCAGACCCTTAGCCTTGAAAAAGAGTGGACATTTGGGGAATTCTTTTACAAAACCCCTCAATGCATTTGAGAGTTTTTTTAATTTACAAGAGGGGGATGAACAAGATTTGATAATCTTGTCCTGTGACCTTTCAAGTATTTGATTTAAAGAAGCCAGTGATAAAAATGCAGCTATCCCAAGGCATCCTTGAGCAAGGATTACATGTAAAAAAAAAGGGCTAATTAAAAGGCCTGATGACCTTTATCCATGACCTCAAATATCCTACTAGTTCATCATTGACTTCAGAACATCTCTACACTCTAGAGGGAATTTCATGGAGATTTTGTTAGATATTGCATCCAAAATAAAGGGTTAAATTATAGTTATTTGACTTTTTAAAAGCAAAGAATTTACAAAAGTACTACGATCCTGATATTTGACTGTAACAATAATCTTGGTCATTCTTTAATCAAAGAGAGAAGTTGTGGGAAGTTAAACAGAAATATCTGAAGCATTTCTGATACATTACTTAGTTCTTAAGCTCAGGTTTAAGGGACAGATCGTTTTTTTAAGTCTGGTTTTGGGAGGTACACAGCATAAGCCTGGGTGTGTGCCACTGTGTCTCAGCTCAGTTCTCTCTCTGTTCAGAAATCTTCGGATGGACATTTATGCTCCACATTTCTGTACTAGTGCCAAACTATCTGTGTAGTTTAAGGGATTGTGGTAGAAAATAAGCCATAAAAGCAGAGTGAGGTCATCACATGCTACAGTTTGGTTACATCTGCTCAGTTTCCAACTACCCAACTTCTTTAATCAGATTAGATTGCTGATTGTTAGCAGGTTAACACGTTTTGACAACACCTGCGTTACCTGCTAATTTTAGTGGGTAAGCTGCTTTAGAAAAAAAAAAAAGATCAATTCTCACAAGACAGATGGTAAAGTTGTGGGAGTTTAAGAGTAGATGTGTTAGGCTTGAATTTTGCAACAATTTTCCTACTTTGTGTGGCAATGGCAGGTGCACACACACACACACACGTACACATGCATGCTAACAGCCAGCAGACCCTTAGGGGAGGAGGACAGAGTGAGGGTACATAAGACTGACAGTTTCTAAAGTTCTTAGCTCTGGGTCCAGTAGACCCGAACATCCTGGATGTAGTATAAATGTGAAGGGGGGATGTGGTCATTGAAAATATGTCCTAATATATGTTCTTCATGGAGAATGAGTCAAGGCCATGAGTTGAAGTTTTGAAAATTAAAGTATTGTATCGTATCATAGTGCACCACTTTTCTTCCAATAAAAAATGAAAGCGGGTCCCACAGACCTGGACATCATACAAGGCTTACAAATGGATAAAAAGCCTAAAGGGATAAAACTGGTGAGCCACTGAAGAGGCAGCCATTTTCCTACAGTGCCATGGCAACAAGTTTTTAAGGCAGTATTCTGAGACACCACACAACTATGCTGAGCCATCCCTTTACATAGGAGACCCACCTTGACTTATGACCTTCACAATCAAATCAGATAATCCATGACTCAATCTGGAAATGTCTGAATCAAATCTCTCGGAGCACTCATCATAGCAATGGCACAGATGGACAGAAAACCCTGAAATATAATACCTCCTGCCTCAGCTGCTGTCTGGTGGAGGCATGAACATAAAGAACATTGTAAGTTCCACGCCCACAGCGATCAACACCTCCTTGTTAAAGTGATTATGTCCTTTATTTCCTGTAAGCAGAAAACAAATGCAGTTTGACATAACAAAGATTAATGCTATATATCAATGCAGCTTTCCTTCTGTGTGTTGTTTTGCTTGTCAAACACATCTCTTATCCGTTGCTGCTCAGCTTTTTGTGGCAGAGGCACAAAGTCTGTGGGCTAACATAATTCTTGTTTCAACATTCTCGCTCGCAGGATTCATTGATTTGCACCGTTTTCATGCACCTGAGTCAACACAACAGCCGTGAACACAAAGGCACATTCATCAGCGGTGGTGACAGGAGAACACTGGTGGACTGAGGGAGGCAATTTGCTTGTATTTCATGGCACACAAGTCTGCAAAGTATGAGGGACACTTAAACTAAACATAAGGACAAGCAAACACTCTGGGAAAAAGTGGTATTCTGAATTCTCATTCCAAAACTGTGGGCTTTCAGAGAAAAAAAGGCCTCCACTGTTCTCTGAGGGCTTTTCACAAGATTTTGGAACCTGTCTGATGCAATTTGCTCTGCTTCTGCTGCAAGAGCATGAGAGGGATTGGCCACTGATGTTTGGCTTTCATATCTGATTCAGAGTTGCTGGATAAGATTGAAGCATGGATGGTGTCACCCACTGGTCTGTTGCCTCTTATTATGAAGCCTTGACTGTGCCAATTAACTTGCCTCCAGTTCCTGAAACAGGAAGTGACAACATTGGAACTTTTTGGGAAAATATTAACTCTTTTGTGTATATTCATATTGTCAGGGCTTAATTTACATTTTTTTGGCTCTCAGGTTAATCTACTGACCAGTCAATCAGAAAAGTAAAACCCCTTCCAAAAGCAGCTGTTTGCCAGGTTACACCAGTCATACCCCTTTTCCACCAAGCTGGTTCCAGGGCTGGTGCTAGAGCCGGTTCGCAGTGGGTTCAAGTGCGAACTGGTTAAGAGCCGTTTGCTTTTCCACAAACGGGTGCCGACCAGAGGGCTACGTCATCACGCCGATGTATACGTCACGCCAGTTTCCCATAACAACTAGCGCCAAATTCAATTGCCACAACAAAGATGGAGGACTATGTTCCAGTTCAAGTGTTGCTGTTGGCTTTTCCAGCCTTCTTTGGAGAGCAAAAGTTGGCGATCCAGCAAGTTAATGCTGCTCGACGATTATGCAACGAACAGCGATCACGCTTGAGAAGACGGGTAAGAGTGCTTCCGTGTTTTTACTCTGCTTTGGTTGGTCAATAATCCCGCCCCCACCCCCTGATGTAAGCCGTAGCCCCCGACGTAACGTGGTTCTTTCTGCTGGCCCAGCAAAGAGTTGGTGCTTGCCAAGCACCGGTTTTGAGAGCCGGCAACCGGTGCTTAGTCTGTGGAAAACCAAAGAACTGGTGCTAAGTCTGGCTCTCACTCCGAACCAGCCCTGGAACCAGCTTGGTGGAAAAGGGGTATCAGACAACTTTTGTGTTGGCAGAGCCTATTTTAATGCATGGTGGGGAATTGTGTGTAGTAACTTTGTTGCTTGTTTTGCTGGTTTGGTGGAGTGGTAAGCGACTAGGCACTGACAATATGCATGCTTCTGTTGGCTTGGGTCTGAATCCAGCCTGTGGCCAGTTTGGAGTGTGTCCTTCTCTACTCTCTCTCTCCTCCTTAACAAGTTTATCCACTGTATCCCTCTCCTATCAATAAAGGCACAAAATGCTGGAAAAAAAGACATTGATTTAAGATTGAAATTACAAAGAAAACTCAACAACACTCAAAGGTATGAGAAAACCTTTTAATACAGACAAAATTTAACCTTGCAGTGCAACTGGATCTACCTCATTCAGTATCTGCAATCAGGCAGGTCCTTCCTACCAAGCTTCAATCCGCAATGATTTCCAAAGACGCCCAATCAGAATCTTGGGAGCAAGATGATGACAGGAAGTGATTGTTTGCACAGTGATTAGCATAGATGCAAACAGTAGAAATAGAAAGGAAATAATAACTCTACAAACGTCTTTAAAGAAAGGACATTTTTGCTCCACTTCTAACATGTTTTGATGAGATTTTGTTTTATGATATGTCACACATGGTGCTAGCCTCCCATATTATCTGATTGGTTTGAAATAAATGTTGATTGACAGAATAATCATCCAATCCCCTAGTGGATATGCTTCTACAAGGTTCTGCCCACACTAAACACTTTATATTGGCTTTTTCCAGTATGGTGAAATATTTTAAACAGCCTGTCTGGTGTGCCAGGCTACAGGATATCGACATATATCCCACAAAAACTTCAAAAGCACAGTAATGTATAATGTCTTGTGCTTTATAAATAAGGTGAGGAGGTAAACAATAAAGTGGTGAAAACCCACAGAAAGGTAGTATCAGTGTTCATACTGTATGTGCGCAGGGCTAACCACACTGCGTATGACCTCGCTTGTCTTATTTCTGCATTGAAAGTTGGTATAAAAACAAACATTAAGATGCGTGTCCTCGAGCAGCACCAGCCTCTGACTTTGTCGATCCATCTTACAGGCAGACTTTGTGTTTGCTGCTGCTTCTGCACTGAATTTGTCATCAAACAGAAGGAGAGCCGAGTGTACTTTAGAGACCTGTTCAAAGCACAAGCTGGAGGTGTGTGTGAGTGTGTGTGTGTGAATGTATGAGTGGGTGCTGTATGGGCGCGTGAAGCCACTTGTCCTTGCAAGGGGGTTTAGCCCTGGTACTGGCAATCAATCAATAAGCAGTGTTGTGTGAAGGGGTCATGGAGACATGGCCCTCTCTCTCTGTTTTTCTCTGTCTCTCACTCCATCACCTAAAGCTGCCCTTTTTCCAGAGCACACAGAGGAAACTACCAAGAACAACTCACACTGTTCTGTTCTTTATAGAGGGCTTTTATTGCACCGACAGAGCAGATATTGTGACAAAAGCAATGTCTGCAGCAAAGTGAGGCACACAAAACAATATAACCAGGCCAATTTTGGGCCTCTATCACCAGCTTAAGAGACTCAGAGTGTTTCTTTTGATGGTTCTTACTATTTACTTTGTGGATAAATCTGTTGCAAAAACAGCCTTACATCTGTAATGAAGCATAAAGCAAAAAATATCAGAGTCAGTCTGACTGAAATAAACTTTTAACAGCAAGAATAGTGTCTATACAATTTCCAGAGTTACCTGTTGCCTTCTTCCAGTACTATATCTCTTTGGCAGCAGGCTATAATAACCTTATGAGAGGTGCATTTGGCTTTTCTGCTCAGGTCCACACTCCGGGCTCTAGCTAAAACAGCACTGTGTCAACAAGTCAGTCCAGAGGAAATACTGAGGAGGCAAAAGCTTTGCAAGACAGAAAACTGCAAGTCCAAAGCTGATCCTGCTGAAGCATTGCTGATGGTTGCATAGTAGCTCCAGTACTGCCATTCAAATAGGTAAGATCACCTGTCCCATTGCTTTCTGGGAAGCAACAATCTGACAGGAAAGTGGAAACTCTTGTACTATATACTGCCATGAAGCCACAGCCCTTACAATGCTTTTAATCCAATGACCAGTGCAAAAGCCAGGGCATATCATCAGCTCACAACTGAGGCTGTAAAAACTGACCGCAATATGGAACTGCATCACTGGCTTTCTTATTTTCAAACTCCGCTGAGCGATTCATGTTTGCTTTAGCTGGCAACAGAGAAACTTGAGCTGAAAAGTCTGGGTTCTTTGAACCTCCATACAGAAACCAAGTTACAATTTGAATGCCTAAAACAAGCAAAGTCAATGCTAGATGTTTTTTAGTGACACATGCCATAAGAGAGGAGAATCCTCCCCCATACACCACCTGGAAGTGTCTCAAATGCATAAACAAATGAATGTGAAGTCTCCAGTTCTGTTTGACTTGGTATATTGTGTAAATCAACAGAATAGTAAAGACAGGGCAAGTAAAAATAAAAAAATAAAACACTATTAATACTACTACAACTACATAATAATAATAATAATTGGAAGTAGAAGAAGTTAACCAATATTAGAAAGAAATAAAATTCATACGAATCAAAAACAAATAAACAATACAGCACCCTCAAAGCAATATACAAACAGCAAATATGAATACAGGGCAAAGCTAACGCATAAGACATTGCAACAAGAGATAGATAGATAGATAGATAGATAGATAGATAGATAGATAGATAGATAGATAGATAGATAGATAGATAGATAGATAGATAGATAGATAGATAGATAGATAGATAGATAGATAGATAGATAGATAGATAATTTCCTCAGATGAATATTACCCTCCTCACGCTGCACAGACATGTAAACATCAGTGCGCATCAAGCTAATTATTGTATAAGCTGTGACGGGCACAACCTCATTAGCACAAATTGAACAGCAACACAGCAGACATACATGAGCATCAGATCTGCAGTTAATTCACAGCAGACATGACAGATCGCTCTGCTCAAGCTAGGCATACACAGAGCAGCCATGCCAGTTAGGATGGTAGGCAGAGCACACCAAACCATCTTCCTCAATCACACAGCTTCAGAGAACACTGTTGTGGCACAACTGTTTGATGAAACCAAGCTGTTTTTGCGAATGCCATTTCCTCTCCCAATGGCATGGCGGCAACTTTCAATTTTATGCTAGGCAGACCTCATTAAGTGAAAGTGTTCAGAGAATATGTTCAGTACTGTCATCAATTTCCTTTTAGCAACACGGTGCAGAAAAACACAGTAAACAGTTGTACACATTGCTGTATTGAAGTAGAATCTCTCAATTGCTTTTTGTTAAATGTAAAAAGAGGACTGAACAAAGAAAGGAGGCTGGTGCTGGAGGAGGAAGAAAGGAGTGAATGTGTGGGTGTGGAATAACAAAGTTTGGATGATGTGGGCCTTTAATGAAACCACATTATAAGAAGAGTTGTTGCCATTGATCCGCGCCGAGAAAGCAAATCCACTTTGTGTTGTTTGAACGCACTGATTAGACCACATAAAAGCAGAGTGTTGAATTAATACACTGTTATAATTTGCCCAAAACTTAGATTTAAGAGTCCTTACATAAAAAAGGCTTAACTGATAAGCTTAAAGGGAGTATTTCCAGCTTTGCAGTTGTGATAATATCTAATCTAAGTCCATATCTTTGGGTTTAAATGCTTCTGAGAGGGAGACAAACAGGCATTTTCTGCTTTCTGGAACTTCTCTCTGTTCGTCAGTACTCTGAAAAATGAATAAATTTGGACGCCTTCGAGATTAGACCATTTATTATTTGGATTCCTCGTAGGGAGTGTTGAAAAAGAGTGCTGTGTCTTTGTCTTCTCAGCAGTGTTGCGTCGGTGATGGATGGCCAGGGAAATGAGAGGCATCAGTTTTGATCTGCAACTTCACATTAAATTGAATTGAGTTATATATGTGGACATGCATTTTTTCCTTAAGTTCTTTTATTCATTCTCTGAGATACAGGTGCTTCCTTGGCTGTGTATGCTAAGTGACAGTGCTGTTGTGATGTCGCTTGCTCAGGGCCGCAGATAAAGTGGATACAGATGACATGGTTGACTGTGCCGCGGGTGATTCACTGAGGGAAAGTGAAGTCAGAAGGCCGAGGATCAGGAGGGTGATAAATGATGCTGTGCCACTTGTGTTCCACATCACAGTTTTTTTGGGAAGTTGTTGTTTGATTTATGCCTCGCGAGTGGCATTTTGTTTCTTTCATCACCATCATAAAGGTGTTTAATGAGGACGGTTTCCTGCTGACAGTGCGTGAGGCCCTCTGGGGTGTGGAAAGTGCAGCCCTGGGACAGAGCACGCTGAAAAAGAGGAGGAAAAAAACACTCAGACAGGTTTATTGTGCGCTCCAAACAGCAGGAAAGTGATGCAGCACCCCCTTTGGATCAATCAGTAAAGAGATGTTTCATCCTGTGAGGTGTAAAATGTGAAATGTTGACCTTTTAGTGTGCCATCAGGCCAATCAGTGAATTCCTGTCCTTAAATGCCAAAGCGCAGCGCCAAAATGCATCATCCTAACACCTTTTATCAACAGGGAGCTGCTGGTGGATGTGTTATTCTCTCTTTTGTTTGCAGTGAAATTGAAATTTTATGACTCGAGGATGCTCCGTTGCTGGTGATAATATCGGTTTTGACAGGGATTGTTTTGTTTTAGCGCTGTAGAAGTTTAATCAGCGGCTGTAGAGGCGATGTACACGTGTGAGTGTTGATTCAGTCAGGTGAATTTCCACTGAGTAGGTGAGGGATTATCTCATTACATCTCATCCAACCACAAGGCTGCAATTTGAATACAAAGTGATACCGCTTTTGAAGCCAGATGGGGAGTGTGTTGCCGTGTGAATGCTGAACACCCTTTGTAACGTGCCCTTCTGTGCTTCCACAACACCGCAAAGCAGCGTTGTTCATCAGACTATGACAACAATAGGCTATGATACTATGCAGTGTTGTGCATGTAGAGCTCCGTTTGTAAGATTACTGAATAATATGTCACTTTGTTTCTGCAGATGTGATGTGGATGCCCAAAAGTCACATAGCAGGACATGCAATGTTAATAGTTGTCTTGCTAACAATTACAGATTGGTTAGTAGAGATTCCAACCTCTGTATTTATTTTTAGTAGCAGATAATCAAGAATTAAGCAAGAAAATTCTATGTGATTATGGGCCTCTGCAATCAGACAACAGACCACTGTGAAATCTCCTAAACCAAGGTTGGGCAACTGATGTCCTGGAGGCAAAATTTGGTCCTCCTCAATCAAAGCAGCCCTTTCAGTCAGTTTCAAATTTCCAAAATTTGCAATTGTAAAGACTTAAAATATTATTATGAAGTATTCTAGTTTTACCATAACGACACCATATTCACTGGCAAAATGGACATAACTCAATGATAATCTTAAAACACAGTTCAATTTGTTCTTTGCAGGAAATTAGTAGATTTCACTTTCTACAGTGGATTCTGTAAAGGTATTTTATGAAGGGTTATCAATGCAGTTGTGTAAAATGTAAGTATCATTAAAATGCATAAACATCAATTACCAAAATAGTATGACTACTTTGCACCACATGCACTTTTTAAAATGTTTTTTTTTATTCTCAGTGGACCATATTAGTAAAACAAAGGGGAAATAAATGGATTTATGAATCAATACAACATATCCAGATCATAGCTTTGAGAAAGGCTTTGCTTTTGTTTAATTGTGTGGTGTAAAAGTTAAAATTAGCTACACCTTTTGATTTAAGCTTGAAAAATGATAATATTGACCTGTAACTCTCTGACTGATTTCACTTGGATTATATGAAGCATCCATCCACCTTTTTTTTTATCTATACTGCTCATCCCTTTTGGGGTTGCGGAGGCTGGAATCTACCCCAGCTGACTTTGGGCGAGAGGGGGGTACACCTAGAACCGGTCACCAGTAGGGGTTTCACAGAATAATCGAATATTCGCATATTCGACTACCAAAACCACTATTTGACGCTTGGCGTGATAGTTGAGTATTCGTCTTTCTTTATTTTCTTTCTTTTAAAAACCCGGTGATGTAATGAAGCAGTGAAACGGCATCTACGGTAATGATCTACCGCAGATATGCAGCTGGGGGTGCTGTGTTAACATGTAAGGCGTGCCAAGCAGCGGACAAGAGACGAAAACAAAGAGAAGAAGACTGAAAGTAACATGGCAGAGTCCAAGGTCTGGAAATACTTCACCAAAACAGATAAGACCGTTAGCTGCAATATATGCAAGGCTACGACTACGACTACAATACATAACCATTTGAAGCTACACCCGGTCATGGCTAGCAGCTCCAGCAGCAGCAACATTGGCGGAGAGAGGCACCAAAAACCCGCCATACAACAGAAAACAACGAGAGACTTCTCCATACGTCACGTATCCGACCAAAGGAAACGGAAAATAACAGGTCTGTTGGTGAATTTCATTGTGAAGGATATGCAACCGCTTGCTGCAGTGTCTGGAAATGGCTTTAAGGACGTAATTCATTTTTTGACAGAGGCAAACTGTGTCAAAGGTTATGCCTGGCAACACCATGCTGCCATGGGCATGGGGGGGGGGTATTCGACTATTAGTCCACTTTTGGGAAGTATTCACCGAATACTAAAATGCAGAATTCGTCAATGCCCTAGTCTCCAGCCAATCACAGAGCCACATAGAGAGAGACACAATTAATTAATCAATTCTCACACTAATACTGAGGGGCCATTTAGAGTCAACAATCAACCTAATAACCTTTCTTTTTTGGTATTTGGGAGGAAGATGGAGTGCCCGGAGAGTGACAGTGCATTCACACACACACACACACACGAAGACTCTCCCTCACACTGGGCTCCAACCAGAGGCCTTCTTGCTTCTTCCTGCTGTGAGGCACTACCTGCTGCACCACAGAGCTGCCCATTATTTGAAGCAACAAATGTTTAATGATTATCCATCTGACAGAGCACACTGATGGCTACAAAGTTTGCTTTTATGACTCAATTTTCTGCTTCAACGGTGATGCTACACTGTGTTTTCATCAAGTGGACATAAATAGATCCATGGCTTGAATTTTATTGCAAAGAAGTGAGAAAGCTACTCAAAACCTACCCATATTGTACCTATAAGTACGGTCTGATGTATTTGGCAAATATGTTTGTGCTCAGGGGCATTAAGCCTTATTAAAAATTCTTGTTTGCATGTGAATCTACCTGTCCAACCATACACCAACAAGAGATTGTGAACTCTCTGATAATTCATGCTGGATTATCAAGAGACCACATACTGCAGCTCCACGCGACAGGACGTGCTGCTGAGACAAGCTCTGATATTTTTCCCATTTCATTTTTGTACAACGTTGCTGAGTGATGCTAAACAGATGTGCTACACCTGCAAATGAGTCAAGCTCACATAATAATCTAATTTTAGCATTGCTGATTGTGGTTATTCACCTAATAGTTTTGCAATTAATGAGCCTTGCCCCACCTGGAGAGATGGGAATTTTGGGTTGCTCCTGTTGTGAGACAGCGCTATGAGGCAGCTGGTGAAAGTCATTCTGGGAAATCACTGACTGGGGCAGAAGTTGATGAGGCAGGTTGAAACAAAGTGGGCACAGCAAAAATAATAAAATTACCACATTATATCACAAATTGAACATCACAAATTGATGATGTCTGAGAGTGTGAGGGTAGATTCGTCTTTTTCACAGCAACAGCGTGCAATGAAAGGAAAAGAGACAAAAGAAATGAAGAGAAAATGAGGCAGAGAGGAAACGTGTCCTTGTCAATCTTATTGCCACCAATAAAATAGGAAGAAACACCCTCCTCTCACTGCATTTCCACCTCCTCTGATTAGAAACCAAGCTGCACTTCACCATGAATAAATCATCTGCACTTTTTCTGCCAACCACTGACCATGGCCAGGCTAAATAATTGAGCTAGATACTCGAATAAACTTTTAATACCCAGCAAACAACACGAGGAGAAGGCGTATAGCTCTGCGCCACTTTTGGCTAAACACAGAGAGCTGCTGTGCCTCGGAGAGTGAAACAGAGACGAGGGGACGGCTGCTCTTTTGTTGGTGAGGCCACACGCCCAGCGCCTCAGGGGCTGCTGGATCAAGTTTGGTTTTTCCTGCATATACTGGAGGCTATTCACCCTCTCTCTGAGTTTAGAGGTTACATCTGCAGCAGCAGTGTGGGAGGAGGTTTGGCATGAAAGAAATCACAGATACTCCTCTGTGAAAGAGCCTGATCAAGATATTCTGTGTTAACGTACCTGATGCTTTTATTTTCTATTCTATTTTAATGTAAATCCTTGAAATAGCGGAATCTTGATTTACGATTGCAGACATTTCTAGATCTTGCCATGCTTGACTTTAAACAGATGAAAAAGCTGAATTTGCACATACTCTCTTTTTTAAGAAAACTGTAACTTCATTCATACTCAGGATAACATCATATGTCTTGTTGATACCAAGTGTTTTAGTTTTTGTCAGTACTGGACGTCTATTGCCTTGTTTATTGTTAATAGGTTTGTTTATATTGTTTTGAGCTTTAGTCTCCTTTAGTGTGTATATGTTGTTTACTTCCTTTCCTTGAAACCAGCTGCCGAAATACAATTTCCCAACTTGGGATTAATGAAGTGCATCTATCTATGTATTTAAATATGCAAATGTATTACACTGTGCAATATCCTCACTTTCAAACTGTGCCCTACTGTCAAAATTTGCCTCGCAGACAAAGCGCTGTCATATTAATATTCATATTGTAAATACTGTTAATGGAAAAAATGTGAATTCCTTGATGTTGTTAGAGGCCCACTTCTACTTAATCTACTTTTTTGTCCTTCATAAGGATGTTAATATTGCTAAAAAAATTCTGCATGTTGCATCCTGCATACTTGATTTTTCATTTCATGTTATTTAATTTTAATTTATTTTATTTAAGTTTGATGCTCTTATCTTTTTAATGTCTTTATTTAATATTTCCTATTGCTATACTGTGTATAAGAGCAACTGAAACAACTGAATTTCCCCTTGAGGAGTCATTAAGTATTTCTGATTCTGATATTGCCTACCTGAAAATATTACAGCAATCTGAAACTAAGACTAAAAGCGCTTCCAACAACAAAAATGCTCCCTGCAGATACAAGCCCTAATGCTGCCGTAAAGTAAGTTCCATAAGGTTACGCAAGACAGCAGTGCCAAGCAGACTCCTCCTATTATATCATATAATGTCTACCTATGACTAACCTGACTGAGAAACAAACAGATAGTTCTTCTGACATTATGTTAAATAACATAGAAGAAATCTCTTTCTCACATTCCAAACAACAACATTATCAGTCCAAACATGTTGAAAGAAGCTTTTAAACTACCTTGACATATGTAAATGTTTATTCTGGCAACAGCCCAAGGGAAAGCCTTCTACACTAATGCAGTATACATCACTGAAGTGACATTCTGGCAAAGACTTAGCTGTTCTTACGATTTCACTGGATGCTGCCCAAATTGCCTAAAAGTTTAATTTTTACACAAGCATATAACTTTTCATGAAACTGTAAGCATGAAATGTTCTTCTGAAGCATGAAATACAATATCGAGAGACAGACTGGGGCCATGATCCGGAGACTTCATTATGACTGGCTCAGACAAAAAAACAAACAAGGAGTAAAATGTTCATGTTTCACCTAAATCAGTTCAGACATGCTTACAGTGTGTGTGTCCATGTGTGTGGTGATCGGTTAGCTTCTGTGGCTGCTTCCTGACCCAGAGCCTCTCTTTGTGCATGAAGAATATATTAAAGCATTTCAAATATTAAAAGATATACAGAAGACTTAAAACTCATACAATTCAATCATAATAATACATTTATTTAAAGTCTGTGTTTCAATGATAGATGACATTTGTTTGCCCTCCAGGCTGGTCATGTGACTAAAAGCTCTCAGGCCATTGTTTTGAAGACTCTTTAAAGGATAAGTTTGGTTCCTGCAGCTTTCACATTGTTTATAGAATGAAGTAGAACAATATACTCACCCAGAAGGCTTTCCTGATGCAAACAGTGCTTCAGGAGATATTTAGATCCAAAATGGGGGCAGCGGACATCTGCATAATGGTAGCACATAGGGCATACAGCGCCGCTCCCAAAACTGCATTAATCGTCCAAAAACTCATTAGTTTCACCAATATTTCATCATGGTCCGTTTGGGCTACTCCTCCATCACAGTCTGTGTCGCTCCAGACATGTTGTGTGACTGTACTGACCTCTGAACTGAAGAAGAACAAGGTTTGCCTCCGTGCCTGCGCTGTACTCTCTGGAGCGCTGCCTCCGTGTCCTCCTTTCTATGAGATCCTCATCTGTAAACTCTGGCTCGAAACTGTAAGGACACCCATCATATTCAAAGTTCTCCTCCACAACATCTTCATTCGATAGATATTCGTCCATTTTGCACAAAACTGGAAGAAGAAAGTTGTTGAGTAGCCGGCGGTCGCGCCTGAAACAATGAGCCGTACTGCGCAGCGCGGAGCAAGCGCTCTTCTTCTTCAGTTCAGAGGTCAGCACAGCCACAAAGCATGTCTGGAGCGACACAGACTGTCATGGAGGAGTAGCGTGAGCAGACCATGATGGAATATTGGTGAAACGAATGAGTTTTTGGACGATTAATGCAGTTTTGGGAGCGGCGCTGTATGCCCTATGTGCTACCATTATACGGATGTCCACCGCTCGATTTTGGATCTAAATATCTCCCAAAGCACTGTTTGGATCAGGAAAGCCTTCTGGGTGAGTATATTGTTCTACTTCATTCTATAAACAATGTGAAAGCAGCAGGAACCGAACTTTTCCTTTAAGTAGTGTTTTATGCAAGCATTCACAATAAAACCTCAACAATGCACAACAAACAACAAAGGAAGGAGTTGCAACTCAGCATTTCAAAACACTTTATTTAAGGTATGGCACACTGAAGTACTGAAAATTTCAGGGGATTCTAAGGACTTCTAATGATTTGGGCCCCCTAAAATATAACTGAATCAACAACATTTTGCCAAAGTAATAATCATGTATTTTTGAATTACTAAACTTCCATGAAAGGCCCTTTGGAGCTCTCATAAGAGGGCATTTGTTTTGCTTCGTGCTCTTAATGTCTATGAAATGGCAACAAAAGAATATTAAAGTCTTGAGAACAATTAATGGAGTGTGACAAATGCATCATCTGCAACAAATATAATTTTTGACAGACTTAAGAGATTAGATTGATCAGGACTAAGTAAGCTTGAAATAAAACAAAAGATTAAACATTTTGAGGCTTAAAATGTTCCAAATGCCACAAAATTACTGATATTCAGTGTTAAATCTACCATGTGTTGCTTAAGATTTAGCCAAAGACTGTTTTTCTCTAATGTGTGAAGCCTTATTATGTCCCTTTACAGCAGAAGTTTTCAGTTTTTTAAAATGGTATAATATGATTCCTATTTCTTTATTTACTTGACAGATGCTTGGTTTGAGAAACTGTGCAGAGCTGGTTTAGAATAGAGTCCCATGTGATATCTCTTCGTGGATTTCTGGCAGCACCCCTGCTGCACTAAAACATTTTCATCCAAAAACACAAGAAATATTTTGGTTGTGTTTTGGCTTTCTATTTTTCTGACTATTGCCATACTGTGTTTGTAAACTGGAAGATCTGAAAATAGATTCCCAACTCTTGAAAAAGGCACCTTTACTGTCACCAGTACAGAGAGCAGACATTTCACTACTCCCTCTGCAGAGTGACAAGGAATAAACATAGAAAAGTGACTAACAGGCAGACATTTCTGTGGACAGCAGATGAAGCAGGATTGATGATCAGAGTGATGTCACAGTAAAGCCACAGTTTACTGTTGGAGCGCTGAGCCTTTCATTGTTGTTTGACTCCACCTAACTTGAAGCAGCAACCATTGGTTATTAACTGAGACTGTATCATGTTCAGCTGTTATTGTGGATCTAAATGTCATCTCAGTGAATTGTTGTTTCACAAAGCATATTGACTCGTGGCTTAAAGGTGTGGTCAGCGATCCTCTAATCTTCTAATCTCATGCACTATTTGTCAAAATCACTGTATTTCTCCTCTCCATCCACAAGATGTCACCACTGACAGCATGTTGAAAAAAAAAGTCCGGTTTCAATTCACAGCCTTGGCTCTGAATTTCAGCAGGTAAATACTGTGGAGCCACCAAACCAGGGTACATACACACACACACACACACACACACACACACACACACACATCCAGGGGGCGATCATACTCCTGCGCAGGTCAGACAGAGGGGGGAAGGGGAGTAGTAGGTTGTGTCGCGTGCGCAGTTAGCGTAAGAGAAAGATACAACAGGTGCAGTAGCAATGGCTGAAAAACAGCCCAAAAGAAAAAGGTCAGAGGAGTAGAAAGTGAAAAGAAGGGCTATGACCATGAAAGAGTGAAGACCCGGGTCAACATTGGTGTTGCTTTCCGACGGCGGAGGGAACTCCGCAAATTGAAATACCTGAAAACGGACACGGATGTCGCTGTCTTTCTGTTGGATAGGTAAGCGACATTAGCTTTTTGGTGCTTCACATAACAGTAACAGCCGTCGGGCATTCATCTTATTGTCTAATCTGCCAAAATGTACTGTTGCTGTGATGTTATCAATAACAGCAGTCAAGTTGTGGCTGCTATTGTCTGACGAGTCAGGGTTACCTTAGCTACATTGGTCAGCTACGCAGTTTCTACGGCCGTTTCCATGACAATGCACGTCCATGAGCTTTCAGGGGTGGAGCCAGGGGTGAGGTTTGAAGGGAGAGGCGGGTCTAAATTCGTTTATCAACAACCTCTCCACTCGTTTTCTCCCACATCGCTGACTACACCTTTGAGCATTTTTAAACTCATGTTTCAGGAACTTTCCTTCAAACTAAGAAATATCAGCTTTTACTGCCTCTCTTCCTTCCTCCTTTCAAACATGTTCTAGTTCATTGAGAAAGATAAGGTTCAGCTTGTCTTGGCATGATTTTGATTCTGAGTGGACGTCCTCCTGAGTCAGATGAAGGATTTTTATATCAACTCAAACCAAAAAAAACCTTAAGGGACATTGGTGGCATGTGATGACTGTGCAAAGATTCTGCTGGACTGACTTTTAGCTTCTTGGTTCACAACTTTCAGGGTCATCACATCAAATTTGAGTTGGTTTGATCACTTAATAGAAGTGTTCTTGGTCTCATATTAAAGCTTAACATGGACCTGCTTGTCCTGAAACATACGATACACATTTCAGACTCCATTTTTTTAACTGTCTTCTGTTCTAATTTCAATCTACAGCATGCCAACTTCTCTTGTTTCTCCCTCTTTGTTTTCTGTCTGCTTGCTCCTACATGCTCTCCCACAGCCTGTTCTGGGAATTGTTTGAGGGAGTAGCATCGTGTGTGACCACTGTAGAAAAAGCTGCGGTGTCAAAGATGAAAAGGCATCACAGCTAGCATCTTAAACTTGATAATACCCCTATAAATTGGGCCATCCCTCTTTTTTTGTGATGGCCACCCTGCCATAGTATGAAGCCATGGTTTCTACTTTTCAGCCTGCCTTAATCAGAGGATTTAGACATTTAAACAATGAGGATCCCAAGATACCAGCTGCTCATACACACTTCATTTGTTGTCAAAAACCCATTTGAAGCTGCTCAAAGAGAAATACAGCCGCCTGAACTAACGCAATCCGTCCCACTGCAAACACATGCGAGGTATGCGTCTCTCCGCATGACTCTGTTGCTTCAAAAATCTCTGCACTCGCATCGAAACCATTCTGCTAGAGTTAGGCTTTGCTGCACATGTTTTCCAGACTGATATGTTGCATCAGTCTAAGCTGCAGTGTGTGTCTGCGAGCTGTTTCTAATGAATTTTTGAACAACAATGGATGCCTGTGGCTGGCAGAACTGCAGTCTAAGAGAAAGTGGCAAACTTCTGACCATAGAAAATACACAACACGGGTGGATTCATTTTCCTGTGAGGCTCGGTAAATGCAGCGAATCGAATGTCAGCTGAAATATAAAAGGACAATCTTTTTATTAAGATGAAATCACAAAGATGGCTCAAGGGGACTTTCATTTTTACTTTATTATATTTCTATTTCATTGTATGGTCTTAAGAACTTTATCAGGGACATGCTGATACAATAGAGGTTATGAAAAGAGAAGTGTTTGATTTTCTGCCTACAAGTATGGCTTTGAAACTGATTTTACAAAAATGGGAAATAATGTCTGTTTCAGATGTATTTACATTTCTATGGCTTAATTCCCTAACATGATATAGCAAATTTTCAGCTCAGATGACAAAGTTATGTTCCTTAAGAATGTTCCTTAAGACCTGAAATTGATCTTCTGTAGATGATGAGGCGCTCTGTTGGAGCTCCTGCCTCTTTAATGTGGTTTTCCCCTCCTCAGCTCAGTTGCTCTGTTCCAAATCAGTTAAAGAAGAAAGACACAAACTCTACGAATTATTTCCTATATTCCTATATTTCCTTTGGATCGTTTCATGTTCACATGGGGGTAATTTAAAAAGAGCCGAGTCACACCAGGGTTGTTCTGAGTCACTCAAAATAAAAGGCCAGAGTTTTCAGAGCTTGCATCATTACCTCACAGCCAGCACTGCTTTGACTACAAGTCAGACTGTGCATTGGGGGGAGATACCCAGCAGGCTATGCTACCCACAAATCAATGATTTAATAATGTTAATAGCAGAGATTTGATGTCCTATTTAAGATTATACTGATTAGCATATTCATCATTGTGTGACACGTCTTATTAAACAGTGCATATAAAAAGAGGGCTTCTAATGCTTGCAGGTACTGTATCTGCACTGGACTATAGAGGACACCAGATAGCATGGTAAGTTATTTGAGCATAACACTTGCAGAAGTTGTAAGTGATGCAGAAAAGTAGAGAGCAGCTTTAGAGAGTATAATTTCCACTGTTTGAATATACTGGACTAAATTCTGGAAACAAAATGACTTTTTAAATCAGTTCATGTTGTTCAGTCCCGTGATGATTTGCTGTGGAGGCGGTGAGTGATGTTTACCTGTAGATACGTTTTGCCTGTGCACAGAAAGTAACTCTGTGGGATCGAAACATTATTATCAAGTAGTACTTTGTTACCAGGATGAAAGCCTGGTAGCTCTAATGCAGTTATTATTGTCAATACTGCTACTGAGACCGTAACAGCAGTGTGATAAGTTAACTCGCCATTCTGTTTGTGTTGTATGCTAGATTAGATTAGATTTGATTAGATTGTACTTTATTAATTGTGTCCACACAAGGAGTCAACTGGGAGGAAGCCAAGACCACCATCTGTCTGTATCATAACAAGGACCAATTGCTGTGTTCATATATTAAAACGAACCATGCTACTTGCATTGGAACTACTCACCCAAATTATCTATGCATGACAACACACGTGGAGAGTCCCTTCTCCAGCCTGAGTCCACCCTCATTGGTTTAAAGTTCTACTCTGTGTAACCGATCAGTTCATAGCCGCAATGGACTTGCTACCATGAGCGAATGGGCTAAAATATGCAACTAACAATGGTATGACATCACACTGGTAGGTCTATTCAGGGGGCAGGGGAACAAGATGTTTCAGGCAACTATTGGTGCTGCATTGAAGAGATGGAGAGCTTGGTGGAGTTTTGTCAGTTGCAAACAATGAAGACACAAAGACGAAACCAATCAGCAGCCTCTTTAAGAATAAATTCAGAGAGAGTAAAGCTTCAGAAACAAATCTCAATAGACGGACCTCTAGCATCGCCTCTCTTGTGACTTTATGGTGCTTCAGTGACATTAGTGCTTCTCCAATTTAACCCACCTCTTCCATGAACATTAACCAATCTTCTGTCTTAGTACTGTCATATGACATATTTTCATTACAAAATTGTTTTATAGCAACCTGACCTCACATCAGGTCAAGTTGACCTGGAGGGAGATGTTCTGCCAAAACAGCACTTTCGTCAATTTAATGTCGGACAGATCACTTCCAAGCACTTTTCAAACAACAACATTTTGTCCTGATTTAACATCTGTTTCCTGTTATTATTAAGCCATCTGCCCCGACAAGCTAATGCCACAGACTTTGTGTTGTTCGTTGAGGTCAGCATGCAGCAGAGACATTTAAAAACACTGAAGGTCATATTAAACTCAAAAAGCATAGTACGGCACTTCAGTGAATGAATGGATGGATGGATAAGTAAACTCTAAATCAGTCTAATCTCCAGTCATCCATGTTCATTTAGCGAATTTTCTTGATGTATTGTTATTTGTATGTTAAGTTACATTTGAAGAATTTGCTTTCGAATCTATCCTCTTGACCTAGTGACACAAGAAATGCAGTGGTCTTTTGTTATTGCTCTTCTCTGAGCAAGACTGTGAGCATCACACAGATAGTCTGCTGTTACTATGATTGATACTTCTTTTTCATCCTCCCTGGCGACATTTGAACTTGTGAATGATTGCGAGACAGCTGTTGACATCATGACGATAGGGGGATTGGTCCCGTTTGCACTTGTGCTGCCAGTCTGTCGGCCAAGAAAGGACAGGATTTTTAAAGCCTAGTTTGACATGTGGTGATTATAAAAGACAAATAACACTGTAGTCTTTTCTGGCCTAAAGCCCAGCCAACAATGCACACATTAAGTAAACACATTCACCTGCAGTTGGTCTGCAGACACGCTGCAAAAAGTTTAAAGGTTCCTGTCTGTTCATGACTTTACAGAAGCTCTGGTGGACTCCGTGGTCAGTGGGTTGTGAAGTTCCTGAAAGTGCAAAACCCTCTTCTGGGACCCAAAGGGGAAGGAAAAAAGTCTTGTGGTATCTGCAGTGCCCCTTTTTCTTTTGTAATGGACTGGTGAGAGTGCAGCGTCAGGCCTCATACAAGGAGAAAGGGGTGGCAGAGTTTAAGACTCCTTGTAGACCACTTAATGGCCTTTCACCCCCTGGGACCCCTTATGGTTGGATTTTTTTTGCCAGCACATTGTGCAAAGGTTAATGTAGTGTGGACGGGTGGGCTAAGAGAGGGCTGAGGATGCATGATATGACATGATACATAGTTATGGATTGGGGATAAGGGACAGAAGGCAGTGCAGGGAAGGGGAGGCAGAGAGGAAACAAAGGGAGAAGTGCTGAAAGGTCGTATCTGCACTCATTAATGCTTTCTATTGTTTCAGTAGCATCATAGCGTGAATGTGAGTTTTAATGAGAGGCATTAGACAGGAAACAAAACTGATTAATGTCCTAGGTGACCCAGAGCGGACTCGAATTTATCAGATGTGAGGAGGATAATTTGTGGATAAAAATGTTGTGTGAGAGGTAAAAACAATCAAATTTAATAAAACATGTGCACATGCCATCAGTTTAGACGCTGGCTGTTTGAGGAATGAGGCGGCCGAGCGGCTAAAGAGATGAAATTGTCACGAAAAGAAGGTTAATGCTGATAGAAGACAAAAGGGGAAGGTAGTGAATGGCTTGCTCTCTATTAATGATCCTTTGAGGAAAGCAGTGAACCCACTATTGCCTCAAAGTGGCACGGTGACTAATAGCGCTGGTGTGGAGTTGCACCGAGCAGGTCCCAGGTGTAAATATGTGTAGCTCTATGACTGTTGGGCAGGCCGCTGTTGAAAGAGAGGGCAAGCATGCTCAGTCAACTTTCTCTGGCTAAATAAATGTTTAAAAATGGCAGCAGGTACAGTGAGAGCAGCGGGGAAATAGAGCATGTCAGTGCCCACAGCCTGGAATAATGCATTAAATCACCTTGTGAGGAGGAAGTGTTGATTTTAACCTTTAGTTATACATAAGTGAAACCAACAGCCTATAAAAAATAACAAAGCAAATCATAGTCATCCTGCTGCCAGAAAAATGCTTTGAAAAGGCTGTTCCTGAAACTGTTTTACTGCTTAACCAATTAAAGGGTTAGTTTGGTCTTTTTGAAGTGGGGTTGCTCGAGGCCCATGGCACTAGTAAATATGATTGCCAATAAAGGAGCTTGTGAGCTTTGTCCCTGAGGGGAGTTCAGGGGGCGAACGCCAGCCAATACAGAGCAGCACATGAAACCATCAAAGTCTTTTAGTTAAAACTGCTGAAAAGCAACATTGGCTCGACAAGATGTTTCAGTAAGATGCTTCACAGGGTTTTTCTTTCCTCATTAAAGCCCCTGCTTTTAAAACTAGTTTGTGAAGGCTACATGTCCTTCCGCAAGCAACTGTTCCCATCAGCTGTGCAGGTCAGTGGAACACAAACTGATGTATAACTCTAACTTCCTGCATATTATGAAGACAGATCACTTCTTATTTCTCAGAACATATGGCCAAAATTCTGATTGTCTTTTCCCATAGACCTTCGCCAACTTTGGTTGGTTGTTTTAATTATGGACATCAGGACTCACCCCTTAATGACAGACCATCGTGTTTGCAGTGTCCATTTTACTGATCAGAACTGTGGCACATGACAGCAGTTTGAAGCCTTACCATAATTGAAGAGCTGGGTCAGAGCACTTCCAAAACTGCAGCCCTTGTGGGCTGTTCCTGGTCTGCAGTTGTCAGGACCATCAAAACTAGTCCAACGAAGGAACAGGGTCTTGGACGGCCAAGGTTCACTGATTCATGTGGGGAATGAAGACTGGCCCCTATCATCCGACAGATCCCAAGGACTTTTTGTCAGCCCTACTTAAAGGAAAAGTTTGGTTTCTACAGCTTTCATACTGTTTATAGAATACTGTAGAACAATATACTCACCCAGAAGGCTTTCCTGATCCAAACAGTGCTTCAGGAGATATTTAGATCCAAAATCGAGCGGCGGACATCCGTGTAATGGTTGCACACGGGGCATGTATAGCGCCGCTCCTAAAACTGCATTAATCATCCTAAAACTCATTAGTTTCCACCCATATTTCATCATGGTCCGCTCCCGCTACTCCTCCATGACAGTCTGTCGCTCCAGACATGTTGTGTGACTGTGCTGACCTCTGAACTGAAACTGCTCTCTGGCCAGCTGTTCTTCTCCTTGCCTCCATGTCCTCCTTTCGATGAGCTCCTCGTCTGTAAACTCTGGCTCGAAACTGTAAGGACACCCATCATATTCAAAGTTCTCCTTCACAATATCTTCATCCGATATTAATTCGTCCATTTTGCACAAAACTGGAAGAAGACAGTTGTTTCCTCTGAAACAATGAGCCGTACTGCACATGTGCGGCAGCTGTAAAGAAAGTTTTCAGTTCAGAGGTCAGCACAGTCAAGCAACCCGGACTGTCGTGAAGGAGTAGCGTGAGCGGACCATGATGAAATATTGGTGAAACTAATGAGTTTTTGGATGATTAATGCAGTTTTAGGAGGGACGCTATACATGCTCTATGTGCTACCATTATATGGATGTCCACCGCTCGATTTTGGATCTAAATATCTCCCGAAGCACTGTTTGGATCAGGAAAGCCTTCACAAATAATATAATAATCTCAACTGATACGTACGCCCAGTCGACGCTGGCCGCCCAAGAGATGAAATGTTGAAGCCGTGTCAACTTCAGACATGAAACATGAGAATAAGCTGGAGTGCAGTGCTGGTGTATCTAAATGTAAATATTTCTATACCATCTCCATGTGTTCATACATTTATGTATGTATTCAAGGTCATAGACTGACTCGGCTAAGGCAGGGTGACTGAGCGGTTAGGATTCACACTGCTGTGTTTCATAGATTTAACTAATTCCTGTTTCACTGTCATGCTTAAGTACATTTTGCATGTACCTTCCCGTCACTCTGGAGACACTTCAGAGGGAAGAACAGTCAACCAGAGATGAAATGCATTCATATGCGCTCCTTTTTGTCCTTTGCAGTCTACTAAAGTGATACCGTCATACATTTGAGTGTTTTTTCTCCTTTTTGACTGTGCAAGTGTAAAAATAATGAGTATTTGCTGAGCTGCATTCTAATGTAGCCTCTAGCCTTTTGATACTATTTGAGTTTTGGCTCCCTGTCCTTCCTTTTAAAAAAGAATGTATTACTGAGTCATCAATGTTAAGTGAAAAAAAATCAATTTTAACCTTCTTGTCGTCTCGTAACAGGTGTTTTCTCTAAATCGTAGCTTGCACTTTGTCCCTTTTTATCGGCTTCTAGTCGACACATTTACACTGCATATGTAAGTCCATCAATTTTTTTTTACTCCCTCATGAAAAAGAGGATGTTTTATGCATATATCAATTTCTGAGGGTAAAATTGGTCAAGGTCAAGTTGTAAACCTCATATCAGTTTAATTTTGGCATAATAAAAGCCTCTTACTTCCCATGGGAACTCTATAAATTGCAGGCTGTCTGTATACTGAGAGCGATAAGAACTCTTTCCATCATGGCCCCCATATGAGCCCATTCATGCAGAACACAATCTGTGAGCATGCAGCCATAAAACGCTGCAGGGGTGACAAACTTTAGTGGGCCAGCCTGGAACCAGCCCCTGTGGGTCCTATTGAGAGAAGGACTTTGGATTTTTCCATTGGGTCATGTATCACTACTTATTATTAGTCCCTCTGTCTCTGCCAGGATAGATAAATCTCTGGATGGATATGTTTGTGTATATGCAGTATAAATATATGTATATGTGTATAAATGTATCTATAAAATAAGTGTATGACTTCAGCCTGCTCTATTGTAAAGTGCCTTGAGATAACACTTGTTATGAACTTCAAATTAAGACTTGAATGTTGATGATGGCCCTTTGCCAAAGTGTTCCCTTTAGGTGTGTCCCCTAATTTGACATAGGGGCCACTTACATGCCATTATGCAGTGTTTGTCCAAAAATGCGGAGTGGTCAACCGCAAGCTGGCATGTTTCTTGAATTTTGAATTTGAATTTATTTATTTGATAGGGACTGTGCAGTTTAACATAGTTCCATCACTGAGCATGAATCTGATGTGCTGCACAGAGAGTTTATAGCAAATGTTAATTTCCAACTCTTGTCCCTAGTTGGACCTTTAAATATAAAATTCAGAAAATGTACAATATTTAACAGCATAAAATAACAAAAAAGTTTACAAAACAACAATAAAATACATCTTCATATAAAAACAAGTACGTACACAAACCAGTTCAAAATAAGTAAAAAAAAACATGTGGCAAACTAAGAATGATTACAGCTCTGATTTGCTTTTAGCCAGCACTTGACCTTTGTAGAGAAGGGTTTCAAATCTGTGGTTAATTTGATTTCTGTTGGCAATGAATTCCAGAGTTTAGAGCCTCTAAAAGAGAAAGCTGACTGTTCAAATGTTGACTTACATATTTGTATGCTACAGTTTCCACTCACCTTGCTTCTTGTTACTCTGCTGCTGCTCTGTCTTTGAATAAATCTGGATAAGGGTTCGGGGGCAAGATTAGTAATACACTATACTTATTTCTGGACTCACACTTTGACTGCGATCAGATGTTGATCTTCCCATACCTCTGATATATTAATCAAGAAATTATAATTTGCTTTATAATTTTTCTGTTCTTTTTGTAAAAATGTAAATTGGATAATTCATGAACAATAACAATAATTGTATTTTAGTTTTAAAAACATCATACTGGTTAAATGGCTTCTACAAACTCGTGTATCAACCATTACAAAAACGTAAAAAATTATTTTGATAATTTTGGTGAGTTAGTTTTACAACCTGTAAACCAATAATTCTGGTTGCTAGGTCCAGATTCAAAGTGGGTTACGGACCCTTTTTCAGTGGGTTGTGAGCCTTTGTATGGTCAAGAAAAATGTGCTTAAAAAAATATCCTGTGATTTTATTTTGAATGTTTTTTTTTAGACATCAATAAAACCCTGAATTCAAACTGAAACATTTTAATAGAAAAGTGGTTGTTACATACTCTATAAGTAGGTACTCATTATTTTTTGAAACAACTTCTCAGTAGCTGGACCTTTCTAATTAAGTTTTTGTACATGAAAGCTCTGCTGAGTTTGTTGAAATGGGCCGAAGTTACTGAAGTGTGCTGTGACAGCCTTATGATCAATAAGTTATTTAGTGCAGGTCATTTTGGATTATCATTAAACTTTTTTTGTTGGTACACTGTGACATTCTGTAACATCTTAGTCTCAAAGTACTATTCTTATTGAATAAATTTAGGAAGTTGAAAATTTTCCTTGATTTGGGTTACACCTTTCCGAAACCAAATAAATTGTAATCTGGACGATGCTATATTAATTAATTCAATAGTAAAGCAGTGAGGTGAAGATTGGAGGTTTATGCCCAACTGTGTATACATGCATCGCTGTGGATAAGTCATGCTTTTAACTCCTCTTCTTCCTTTAACTAAGTCTGTTTGCAGCCGAAATATAAAAATAAAAAACATAAATCCTATGAATGCTTTATCCAGTGCAGCATTTTGGAACACTTTCAGGGCTATCTGAAACTGAGTCAGAATAAATTCAATGGCTCGTCAGTGATACAAACAGTAAAAAAATAACTATGGAGCATTGGAAAATCTCTCCCTTAGCTGTAAGCAGAGCCCTCTCACTCTCATCAAGGGCGCCCCCATCCCAATTACCCAGCATTCAAAGCTTTTCAGTGTTTGCGTTGACTATCAAGCCCTCTGTCTTGCTGCTATATTTCTCCCTGTGACCTGCTCTCCCCCAACACTTGTCCCCGCTTTATGACTTAGAGGTACTTGGCAGGGTGACCGTCCATCTTTATCACCCTGCCATCAAATAGGACTCCCCCTGCAGGCCTGGACTCTTTGTAGCTTGGCGCCAAGCACAGCGCCTGTTTTAGCTGTCCTGATAACCGAGTGGCCTTGCCGGTCCTCGATGTACAGCCCCCACCCTCCCCTCTTGAGCGGACGCTGGCTCAGATGCATGGTTGCGGGTCTGATTGAACCTGGATGTGAGGAAGGATCCACTCTCTGATCTTTCCTGCTGTAGTTTGAAGTCACCCCCTTATGAGTACATATTAATCCATGAACTCTTCGCCTTTGCCAATCATACCAAAATGGAGCATTATTTTGTGTTGTAAGGGGGCAGCGTGGTAAACCTAGGAGAGCAAGTTTGTATTCTTGTAAAGTTTTATCTCTCTGCTGCTTTCTGACCTCTCTTTGTCCTGGCATTTCACTCTGCCCACATTTGCAGCCAAATCTCCGCACCAGGGAGATGCTGAATTAATGATGCAAGAATCTCTGGCCGGAGCTGCAAGCTTTTGCACGGCGGACCCTGCATGAACAGATTGTCAAATGTAGACCCCCGTCCGCTGTATCAATGTGGCTCGACGAACGCTGTCATATTTCCTACCTCAGCAGCGAGGCCTTATGGCTTATCTGGCACTGCAGGCTTTTTCGATTCATTGAATTATTCCTCCATTTGGCCATTGTTTTGTGCTGCGCTTGTATATTCATTTATTCACAATGGAAAGTGTATCGTGGTAAGCGGATGCCTCGCCATTGTCATTCAGCTGGAGACGTACTTAACAAGCGAAAGCTCGTTAGATTAATTTTGTTTGCCTTTTTCTTTTTTCAAGCACGCTGTTCACTCTCCCCATCCAATTGTGAAATATGAACACAAAATGACTCCATGATGCACCATATCATGGCTTTTGAGCTGACACCATGTCACCCATTATAATGGCATTACGCTAAAGATTAGGCACTTGAGCCTGCTGATGTTTTTACCACTTGTGGGGATATTTGCAGCCTGTTTCTTTCCTTTCCTTTTCCTGTGGCCATTGGGAAGCATAGATTGATGAAAACTTCACTAAAAGAGAAGCCACATATCACTAATTTAATTCTTTCAGTCCTGTTTGAATCTTCAAGCCACAGATGACCAGCAGCAGAAAATTAAGAGCGTTCATCTGTGGCCCTCACTTTCTTTCACATCTATAACCCAACATAACACCTGCAATAAGCGCCGCTGACACTCTCCATTAATCCCATGATCCTTCTTACTGTCACACATGAGTAAGACCTCAAAGACATGTTATCCCCTCTCACGTGGGTTGAAAAATAAAACGACAGAACCTCACAAATCGCGGCACAAACACACATCTGAAAACACACACTGAAGTTTGGATACAGGCACAGAGAAATGCACACTCAGTAACACGTGATGCTGAGTTTACTCTTTAAAATATGCATCCCAAGATTGAAGGTTGAAAGAAAAGGGGGATCCAGCAAACAGACGGTAAATTTGATTTTCATAAATGTTGTTTTTCTTTCTTGCCAGCCATCCAGAGAAGAGAAAGAAAGTCTTTTAAGTTTGTGATTGGCAGCATGTAAAACATCCCACATTTTCGTAGTTTTGCAAACACAAATGGCATTTTTTGAAGCTGGGATGTTGTGTTAAACAGAAAGAGAATACAACTAGAAAGCACTCGAAGAGCATAAACCTCCAGCAAGGTAGCTTTAATATTGCTGTGACATCTAAAAGCAATAGTTTTATGATAAAGATACCATCGTAACATGATCATTGACCCTGAAAACCCACAGCTAGCACTCAGAATCATGTTGATATCATTAGTAGTTACACAGTTACTGAGCAGAAAGGATCACCACCAAAAATCTAACTCTTTAAAGTTGGGCTATTGCCTACATCTGCAAATTTCAACAAAATCTGTCCAGTCATTTTAGCATAATGTTGCTAACAAACAAACAAGCATACAGACTAAAATATGAGGGCAGAAATCTCCTTAGCAGAGGTAATAATAAATAGTCCAAGTTATGATCCACTTCTTTTGTTCAGTGTCTTGTACAGTCTGATACCTGTGGGAACAAAGGATCTTCTCAACCCCCCTAGTCCTGCATTGCATTGGGAATAGTCTGCCACTGCTGCTGCTTCACTGTCCCTTCAGGGTGTTGATGGAGGGGACGGTTACTATTGTCCAGGATGGCCTACACTGTGCTCCCCACATGTCTTTCCACCATAGGCCCAAGTGAATTCCTAAATTAAAGGTGCTATGAGGAGAATGTATTTGTGGCAACATACAGACTCTGCTAACCATGAGCACGTGCAGCGACTGTCGTAATGCTACATTCTAGTAACCTCGGAACTGGGAGTGACATCATCTCCGACTTATTGGTGTTCCAGTTGAAGTCGGAAAAAAACATGCCGAGCTACCAGGCTATTGTTAGCTGTTTTTAGCACACCCTGCGTTGTTGTTCACAAATATCACATGAAGAATGTAATTATCAGTATGGCAGCATTTTTATAAATATAAGTCTAACAATACTATGTATACAGCTGATCTAGAGCGACACACCCCAGTCAGAAGTGCAATTAAATTGATTATTACAGGAGCTAAATAACTGTTCACACTGGGGGCATCCATATTCGATTGTCAACTGGGGGGTGGCGAGGTTTCACTGAGTTCCCAGTAGGAAATTCAGACTTCAGGAAACGTTCCAGTTGCAGTTTCCTACTCGGAACCCGGAAATTCCTACTTCTAACTACAACTGGAACGCACCAAAAGACCCAAGCCAAAGTGCAAAGCATGTGTTTGTTGTGATGCTAATAAACAGCTCGGACCTTCCTCAGAACTCTGCATTGCTTTATAACTTCTTTTTTCAACAACTTACAGGATGCAAAGCGATGAGGTAATGTATCTCTTTCTAGTTACGTAGCGGTAGTTTTTGATGTGTGACAACAAGCAATTTTTGGAAAACTTAGTATTGTAGTTTTTTAGTTTTGTAGTTTTGTAGCCGGCTATATATATCCCTTCCCGAAGTTGAGTATCTAGGCCAGCCCAGCCCTGTCTGACCCGACCGGAAGGCTAAGGAATAGCATTTATAGATAACCGATTTTGATGCTATAAAACTCATCTTAAAGTGTGTATTTCGATCAGGCATATATCTAAAAGTGAGACTTTTTTGTAATTACTTAGAAACTCCTCACAGTCCTTTTAAGTTGAGGAATGCTCAAAAACACATTCCACAGGTAACCAGGTTGATCACAAATAGGTTGAATGTCATGGTTGGGTACAAAAGGATCAAACCTGTAGACAGACTCTGAAGAAGGCCCAGTCACCCCCTGCATGATGAGTTCAGGTTGCTTCCATCGGGTCGCAAATACAGTGTTACAAAATGCAAAACCAATGGGATGAGGAATTCTTTGGTTCCGGCAGCCATTGTGCTGCTGAATAACTGTCTGTAATGTTGGTGCTGTAACTACTGCTTTTAATGGATCATTTAATGTATTTGATGTTAGTGTGTTGTCTGTGTGATACTGCTGACTGCAGAACAAATTGCTCCTTGGGGATAATAAAGTTTACCTTGACCTTGACCTACCTGAAAGGCTCAGTCAATCACAAGCAAGGAGAGGGGAGGTTTACCACTTGAACAACTTCATGAGGAAAAAGTTTAAGAATGTATCTGCATCATAGCTCATAATGTCGTCAAAAGATTCATCTAGAAATCTCTGAATGTCAGTAACAAGGCTGAAAACCAACACTGAATGCCTGAGACCTCTGATCCCTTAGGTGACACGAAATTAAAAATCAACATCAATCTGTAAGATCACGTACACATGGAAAGCCCACTTAAGGTTGCCAAGAGAATTCTGATTGGTTGGACTAATCAGAGTGCCAATAGGGCCATTTCAGATGAATGGCAGAAGTTTAAGGTTGTATGCTAGCAAATATAAGCATAGTTTTTGTTTCATCAATTCAAAACAAATGAGAGTGAGCAACACTGGCTGTGTCATGGCTTGTTTTATCATCTTTTTCAGGAAGGTTTTGCATCTTGGCTCTGAATGAATTTCTAAGATGCTTTTAGAAAAAAAAATATAGGGATGTTTTTGTATGAAGGAAGTAGGAAGTTGTTGGAAACATGATGAAAACTACCATGATCAAATTTGAGCCAAGTTCATGTTAATGCTAACATGTCGTATGTAGCACGTCAAACCAAAAGGATGGCATCATCTGCAAACACATGCAGTGAAATACTAACAAACAAGACTCTCTGTAGGTTCTGCAACTCAGGACATAAATGTTAAGCTTTAATTTCTTGCCCTCAGCAGCTAAAGGACAACACATGATGTGGCTGTACACAAGTGTAAATCACATCATCAGCCTGTGAATACTCATGACTCCCATGTCATCTTAGAAAAGCTTGCAGCAAATGCCGAGTATGGATTATAGTAGGACCTACTCCAGTCGAATAACCTGTATGCCCCTTTAGCTGATCCAGAAGGATCCCAAGGTATTTCTAGGTATTGCAATATATCTAATCCCCTTTAGGGTGGTCTGGATCTGTCACGACTTCCCCCCTCAGTCAGTCATGCCCTCCAAATGGAGGTACCTCGGAGGGTTTTCTAATCAGATGCCTGAGCCAACTCAATTGGTTCTTCTTTAATAGCGAGGAGCAGCAGTTCTACCCTGAGCCCCTCACCCTCTCCCGGAGGATCAATGTTATCCTCTCAGTCACTAACCAGAGCTTTTGGCAGTAGGTAAGGCATAGAATAAAGATCACTGTGAGGATTGACAGCTATGCCTTCAGGGCTTTTTATTCTGCAAACTTTAACTGGTATAATTCACTCATGACAGCAGAAGCAGCTCAGATCGTCCGCATGGACAAAAGGTAAATGAGCGGCACTCGATTTGTGATTTCACAGTCCTTCAACTGGATAACTTTAACATGTGAACTACAGGGTTGAGCTGCCAGGACTCAGATATGAAGACTCTCTTTACCTCTAAAAATAGCCACCTCAAAGTAAAAGTCATTTATTTTGCTAAGTGTACTTTTCTTAACTAGCTTCTCTGTCTGTTGCCACAGCAGAGGAAGATTCAACAGGTAGCCTGTGATGGCCATGATCACCTCAGGAACTTAATTGGTCACCCAGGATACACTTGAGTCATCATTTTAATTTCATAGCAGTAGGCATCCACTTAATTTCACTGCTGCCACCATGCAGCTTTAATTTTCCCTCCTTCCATGAATTTATAAAATCTTATGTTGAATAAATTTGTGCTTTTCGTGACTCTTCTGCTTTTTTCCCCCTCTGTGCTGGTCCTATCTCTTAGATATTAATGATAATACTCTGTAGAAGTGCCACTGTGTATGACATGTTATTCTTTTACTGTTTTATTTATTTATTCATTTGAAGGTTATCTGTGTGCAGGGACTAAAGCATCTAGAAAGGGTTTGCTGCAGTAGGCCTTGAGTAATTTTCCTTTGCATTACAATGCAGTGGATTTTCTCCTATGCTTGATCATGAAAACTGATCAGACTTTGACAATGGGTCATTTATTCTGCCTTACAAAGTATCTCTCAAAATACTGATTCATCTGTGCATCCCTAAATTAACTTTAACAGCCATGATATGGACACATGATTAAAAGTCACCAGTTAATCTGGTTTCTCATTGGCTGATCACACCGAGGGCTGATGGGACAGTTGCCATCATTTGTTTGTTTGCTTGATTGACTGTCTTTCTTTCTGTGAGCAAGGTAATTTTAAAAGTTCAGATGGGAGTTCAGGTCTTTGTTCCACACCAGAGTTCATGTGGGCTTGACACCGCCGAGAATCAACTAATCTGTCCAAACAAAGCACCCTTACTTTCTCTTCCATTTGTTGGTAAAACAGAAAGTATTCATGTACTTTCGCAGGTAAACCACGTCTCTTTGTCACCCATTTGTAAAAAATGCTTACAGAATCTGACAGACTATAATGCACGTTTTGAAAATATCAAAGAGGACTTATTTATCTTCACTTTCTGAAGCTGTCCTCTTATTGTACAATATCTGTTTCTCCCTTTTATTTGGAGTTTCTGCCCACCTAAAATGAGGCCATTCTTTCTTCCTTCATTTAATTAAACGTCATGTCACAGTGAGCTTTGTCGAATTTCCCCACAGAGCACAAAAACTGAACTGAATTGGAAACTGATGTAACCTATAATTGAAATTAACGGTTGCACATGCACGCTTCCTCAGAATTACAGTCTAATTGCCTCCCTTATTAAAAAACATGTGTTGCGTCTTTGTGATCTGCACCAGGTTCCATATCAAACTGCATTACAGCTGCTGCCACATATAGTTCAGCATTTCATTCTTTCCCCTGTCAGGACATTTGATGGCTACACGCTGAAAGTAAGATAGCACTGGTGGGTGGCATGCTATAGGCTTTAAACGAATAAGCTTCATTATGGGGGTCTCGCTCCTATGAACTTCAATTCCACTCAATGTCCAATCCCCCTCTGTTATAGTGCCTCAATCGTTTGGAAATTTAATTACAGAGCAGGAAAAAACTGGAATCAGATGGATTATCCACTTGGCAAGACGCTTTGTTTCAGAGTAAAGGGGTTTCCAGGAAATATCCAGGACACTGTTAAAGCTTGGTAGCCTCCATTTAGAAAGAGGATTTAGACAAAAAAGCATCATTAAACAATTCAATTTGATTTGGTGCTGAAATACGGCATTCAAGCCATTGCACCTAATGAAAGGGACATTGATTTTGTGAAAGATGAGCCTTGTAGTGGCTCAAAGATCCAAAATATGAACCTAGGAATTTATCTAAACAACTGCTTAATTGTCTGAAGCCAAGTCAACAGACTATTTGTTTTTAGTTTGCCAGTCAGTCTGTACGCCCATCTCAGCTGTTCTTGTAAATACAGTATTTTAAGAACACTTTAAAGAGGTCAAATTTGCCTTTAATCAGGGTCATGTATTCATGTTTTGTAACTGCTGATGTATGTTCAGGTCCTTATTGTTAAAAAAATATACAGTTTTGATATCCAGACCATCCCTGATTGTGCTGTATTCCCTCCATGTCTGAGGTCTTGCTCTTTAAAATGATATTTAAGTATTTTACAAGTTGTTTTTAGCTGTGAAGTGGCTGCACCTTTAAGCAGAATAAGTCCAGATGACTGGTAAGGTGCCGTTGGCTTGTGCAGTTATTTTATGTAATTGTCTAAGTTTGATGTAGAAACAATCCATAGAACTATGTAGGAGCAAATGTCTGATTGGGGGAATGATTTTAGAGCACTTTACTTTTCCTCCAGGAATTGTGTTTGACACTATAGTACAATGCAGCAGATGGCTTTGTGTTCTTCTGCCTTTGCAAATTGATTTTGCCAATCTGCTGTCTTGCTCTTTGGACCCAGGAAGACACAACAGCAGAGGAAACTGATGATGAACCAAATATGATTTTGACTCAGGTGTCTATGAAGTTCTTGATACTGTGGAAGCACAAGGTTACCTTTAAGAACCAGAGTGTACAAAAGAAGACATTTTTCAGAGCAAGATTCAGCAGATGATCAATGCAAACAATCATTAGTGTCAAACACAGAGACTTCCTGGAGGAAAAATTAAGTACTCTTAAAATTTTCGCCCGATCGACATTCAATAAAATATAATTATATGATGTGTTTTTTATGTAAAACTAAGACAATTACATAAAATAACTCTGTCCAGTCTACTTTTCTGGTCATGACATTCTCCTTAAAGGAGAACTCACACAACTCAACTTCAAAAATACTAAACTTAGGAGAAGCTCAGTCCAAAAGGGCTTGGGCTGGGGATCAGAGGGTGTCCAGTTCAGTTGGTTTGGTAGCTGGGGAGGTACAAGCTTACTTCTTGGGGCACTTACGGTAGCTGAATATGCTGGTGAAAAGGGTTGGCGCCCTTAAACTTCATTTAGTTTACGGGAAACACCTACCAATGAAGTTTATTGGTTAATACTGCTGGTGGTGTACAGGTCTACCCTTTCGTAATTTGCACTATATTGTTGGCAACTCTGCTTTCAGTCTAACATCTAGGCTCTGCAATGGGATTACTATCTATGACTCAATGTGCTTAAGATGACAACAAAACAATGGTGGGACATCACACTGATAAATCTACCTGGGGCGCCAAGGAAATAAGTTTTGTGCACATTCTTGCAATAATTTGATTGTCAAAGATTATGATTTATCAATTTGACCCCCTCTTAACTCTCTTTTATTTAGTTTGTTTAAAAGATGCATGTATAGTACTTCATAAATATGATTATTTCCAATCATACAACCACAAAATCCAACCTGCTCTCTGTCTTGTCTTTGTACCTTCAGCATTCTGCCTTAGAGTAGCTCTATTTTTTATTAATAGAAATTCCAATCCAAACCAGTGTTTGCACCAGACTGGACATGAACTCCTCTGAGTCTTCAGGTGAAAGATAACAAGCTCTTATCACAGTGCTGCTGCGATACAAACAAGTGTGAAAAAGAGCAGCATTATCTTGGTGTTACAGGTCGACGACTGCAGTCATTTTCTTTTCTTTTACAAGATATTTTCTGTTATACAAGCGGTGAGCACACAAATGCAGACACATGCACACACATGCTCAGGAAGTGAAAGATAAATGTTGTTAATAATGCATCATTCTGCTGAAGTGTTGGAACAGGTGTCAAGAAGAAATGGGGTCATCAGTGTTTGCAGGTTCAAATGTGTTGATGGATTATCTCACTTTCATGTGTTCTTTTCTCAATCACACTGTGGCGGCTCCCTTTGAAATGCTGCTCAATATTTGATGAAGGCACCTTAGATCTAGGTAAGCACATATTGTACCAAATCTGGATGAGATTTCCTTTTGTCATAATAAATATGAGTCGAGACGCTCTATTTTTTGGATCTTTCATCATTCACCAACTGATGCTGCGCAATTTTCTGTGCATTTCAAGTACTAAACCAACCTTTGATTTAAAAACAGCAATAATTATGTGGAAATAAAGGGAGGTTTAAATATATATCAGCAGGGAATCCATTTCTCAGAACACTTAAATAAAAGTGCCCTGTGCTGCCTCTAAGCTTGGCTATCCAAACAGTGACACAAATAAGGGAGAGCCATTTTGAGAGCTTGCAGGAAGACGTTTTAAATCCCACCGGAATGACAAATCTGGCCGATGACGTTGACAACGAGACTGAGCTCGAGGCATATAATCCATTTGTTCCCCAAATATTCAGTAGGGATGATTTTTGCCTACCTGCCTACCTACTCTGTAGTTCTGCAAGAACTTGACACGGCTGACAGCGACGTTTAAAGTCTCACCGTTTGAAGAACAGAGCCGGTTGTCGCTCATTAAAAAGTTACGCAAAGCTCAAGTGTCAAAGACTCAAAGGTTTATTTATCACACACTAAAAACACTGTTGGAAGAGGTTCTGAATCACGACTATTCTGATGTAACGCTCTTTGTAGTTCTCAGACATTTTTCCCTTGTATGCAGGCAGATTTTATGAAATAACAGATCAATGGAAAAAATGAGACCCAATTTAACAAATCAATATCACTGCTGCCACTTTGCAAACAGTTCTTAGTATTTGACAAAATCACAGAGAACCACCAAAGTGGTTATAGTCCAAATAATTCAGTGCTAATACTGCTGCTGCTGTGTTATTGGCTTAATTTGATCCAGTGTTATTAAATTACTGTTCCAGCTTAGTAAGCCTTTCTGCCCTGCAGCTGCTCTGATACACGCAGACTTCTACAGACGATCTGTCCCGTCTGATCTTAAAACAAGGGATGAATGGGTGTGTTTGTGCTCAGTAAAAGACACCTTTAAAGCAACCCTGTTTCCCCCACAAAAGCATTCTTCTGCCTCTGGTTTTCAATTGCAAGATAGAGCTGGTAGTCCAGGAAGGAGCGAGACATTTATGGTGAAAGTGTGTGAGATGGATGACTTTGCAGCTGCAGGACTCAGCCTCTGAATAGCACAGGTTATGACTCCTATTTCACTCTTATTTCCCATTTTGTGCCTCTATTACAGCCACCTTTCCTCAGTCAACTGGATTTGTTGCCTAACTTTAACTGTAATCTGGATTTTTTTTTACAACATTCAGGAAAAATGTAAAAAGTGGCCCCACTCAAAGCCTCAATTCTATGTAGTTGGTGTAGTTTATCAGTAAAGAATGCATTTTTCAGAAATAGTTGTTTATTAAGTGACTGATACCTGAAATCCCTGTTTTAATGACATTGAGATTAACAAAAAAAATTCTCCTATCCTCTCCAGAAAGAGAAAAAAATGACACACTGACAGCTGTTTGTTTTTGGCCTGACACACCAGATGGACAATTTAGCCACAGTCCATATGGGAAAGAGCAAACAGAAACTGTTTTGGGGGGGGCAGAATCTTTTAAAAGCATACTTGGTAGGTGATTGGAAGATCAGTCCATCAGTCACATATATTACAGGCCGTTGAATAATGTAGCAGGTGGACGTTACAGCACATAAACCAAACTCTTGTCAAAACATGTCCTAAGTGGAGTGAACATATCTTTTCTATGGAGAAGTTTGAAGTGTTGTTCTTTATTATTATTATTATTATTATTATTATTTTGTTCATTTGACGAAGAAGTGCAGTCAAGATCTTATAAAGCTGCTACTGGAGCTGTTAGCATCAATGCTAATCTCTGTACAGACAGTCTCTTCCTGCAGTCAGCTTGCTTGTCAACTTTTTCCTGGGTGTTGATTGGGTGTTCTTTTTCAGTCTTTTGGGAAATTATACAAATCTTGTCTCTTGTACACATAAGGCTGTTCCTTTATTGGACGCTATCCTCATGAAAACAAGAGAAGACGACACTCTGCACATTTGATTGATAAATAAAACAGACAGGAAGTTGTCACTATTTCAAGAATTCTCAAAAGAATTCTTAAGAAATCACTTCTGCATTTTCATACACAAGATAAAATGGGATAAAAAAAATCACGGTGAATGGATTAAAAATATATGTAAGAGATGTATCTGACTTATGCTACGGCCACACCGGACGCGGATTCGCAAAGACGCACGTTGAGATTACAGACAAAGTCAATGCAAAGACACATTTGGACGCAGATTCGCCCCGGGCCGCGCGTTGGACACATTTAGTGCAGCGCGTATGGAGCATCCAGCGCATTTGGGGCGTCAAATGCCTCTACACTAGAGTTGAAAATATTGAACTTTCGACGCAAATTCGCGTGACGCTGTACCGCGGCAGCCAATCAGTGATGACATTCCCCCCCGACGTTATTGATGTGATGACGTGTGACGCTCTAGCCACCTGCTCTGGCTCAAACCGAGCTGAAAGATGGAGGAGAGGTTGATCTGCGCTGCTTGCCATCATCCGGAGCTATACGATTCAACGTGTGTACTCTACAGATTCGTTTCCAACTGGATTTGCCTGCATGGGTCATCACCGAGTCCGACTGGCTCCGGCTCTCTACACCGCCTGTGCAGTGACGCGCGTCACCCCTCAGCTTGTCAAAATGGTCCAGTGTCCAGCCTCGGGCGTTACATGTGGCACGTCACAGGCACTATGCTTAACACTACGTTTAAACACGCCAATTAGCGTCCGGTGTGGCCGTAGCATTAGACTGACAAAACATTGTTCTTTTAAACAAAGTTGTTTCCATAAAGACTAAAAG
The DNA here is from genome assembly GCA_036419115.1 of Scarus forsteni. Lineage (NCBI taxonomy): Eukaryota > Metazoa > Chordata > Actinopteri > Labriformes > Labridae > Scarus > Scarus forsteni. The sequence continues at coordinate 8,018,929 of JAZDUH010000270.1, forward strand.
GTTCCAAAAATATATAATATGTACATATAATATACTTGGGAGAGTTCATAGATGCAAATGTAGTAAATGGTTGAAGTTATTATTCCTGTGAGATCCCTTTTATTATCACCTTATTTGGAATTTGTGATTAAGAGGAAAGTTGTGCAACTTAATGGAAGAAATGTGCAACAAATTTGGTCAAATTCCTCATAAAAAATAAATATTTCAGGGGTACCACAGTTGTCATTCAAAGTTTGATAAGCATTTTGATAGAAATAAAAAGACTGAAAAGGTACAGTGAAGTGCTCAGGGGGTATTTTTTATGGTATGAACATGATGTGCCCTGAGATTTTATTGTGATCTTGGGTGTGCCTCGAGCAAGAAAGTTTGAAAACCACTTGGGCAGGGTATGATACGCTGGAAAGAAGCTTCAGGCTGGTCTTGAACCTCTGAGGACAACAGTCTCAGAGCACAGGTGTGAAACATAAGCAGCAGGCTACTGACACTCCTGTGAGAGATAAATTAAATTTAATCATCACTGATTATGTTAAATAATGTCAAAGATTGTTCTGCTGTGTTGATCACCAGTTTGGATAACTCATTTTATAATCTGTGCCTATCCCATACAAAAAGTCATAAATGCAAATAGCAGATAAAAACTTGTTGTTTAACCATCCAGACACCACCACGGGATCTCTGCGCCCTCAAGCAGTAAGACATACTTTGCTAGCTTGTATCTCTGGAAACTTATGATGGACCTCATGGGGACAGCTGTGTTTTAAAGCTGACTTTTATGGAAGGCTCCAGGTAACATATAGACATACCAAGAGTTTTTTAATCCAGCCAACCTCCTATCAGTCTTGTGGACCTACTGGAAACATTCAATATCAAGTTGTTTTCTTGATACTAGCATCAAATCAAAAGCAGCCCAAGGTTAACAAGAGACATGTTACTTCCAAACATTTGAGACAGAAATGGCTCCCAATAGTGTCACAAATGAGTCGATGGGACAAAAACATGCCTGGAGGACAAGTGTATGTATGGGAAGAGCTTATGCTGAGTTTGTTGCTTTTTCTACAAATATCTAAGGTTTGAAAGAACCTTATTGAGCTGGTGATAAACTTGCAATTGTCCTTGTATTCTCATTTGTGACCACTGGCATCATAAGCATTTTTGTTTCTATAATTGCCTGTATGTGATGCATGTTACTGAAGTATAACACTAAAAGGTGCAATAGATCTCAGGCTGTATGTAACTACCTTTTGTGTCAGAAGTAAACTGCAAACATGGCAAAAATTCTGAGATAACATAAATAATCAATAGACTCATTAAATTTTTGTTGCCAACTGATGACCAGAGGTCAGACTTTCCATTATCATCATTTGAACTCTATTTCTACAATATTTTTCCTCCCTGCACTGCTGGTACTAGGCCTGTGCTCAAAAATATCGATACGGCAAAATATCGTATCGCACTCCTTTGGGATACGTGTATCAATACGGATTCTACAGAATCGATACGGCCTAAATATTTTGACAGTTGTTGTAAATACAATTTGGGCAATGTTAACAGTGGCACAGTTCAAGGTAGAAGACAAGCTACATAATGAAGCATATGTTCTAAATTTGAACTTAGGTCTACCATCTTTGAGGATCTGAATTTATGTCTCTTAAGTTGTAGAACCACTTAAAACTCATCCTTGTTCTTTTTCTTCTTATAAGAAAAAACTAAACTTGTCGAGAATTTTGCTTAAAGCATAGTCAATGTTCACAATTTACGTGTATCGGGATACGTATCGTATCGTGAAGTTGCTGGAAATACCCAGCCCTAGCCGGTACTGTTTTAGTGCATTGCCGTAGGTTGTTGGCATGTTCACTGATGACTTGCCGATGACTACTTGTTAAAGCCAAAGAGCTTCACTTTCATTAATAACTAAATCGAATCATACTTTCATGGTTCACATGTGAGGAAAAAACAGCCAAAAACAAACAGAAAAGGTCAAAATCAACCATGTTGTCAACTCCAAGACACCAATGTACATGGTCACCACTTAAATTCATACACCAAACTTCTAAAAGAGAGTTTTAGCCAAATGAAGAGTCATATTTGTGTCTGTACAGTCTCACACATTATTAGGTGTTGGTGATCATGGTCTGGATTTATCAGTGTGCCGTTAAATCTTCTGTTATTGTTGTTCCTGCTGCTGTGATCAATCTGTCATCTCTTCTCTGCCTCTACACTGATCCTTCTGGTGATGTGTTGACTGAAGCTTGATGCACCACATCGACGCAGGAGACACATGGTGGCCATCATGTGTACTTTTCTGTGTTGTTAACAGCAAGTATATCTCAAGCTTAAGATGTGATTTGTATATTAAAATCCAATCAGATTCACTTTATTGATATAGCACTGTTTAAACACCTAAGGATTCCAAAATGCTGTACAATAATAAATAAAAGTAATACATGTAACAAATATAACAAAACAAAACAACCAGGGATGACACAACATGCATGCTGTGTTAAAAATCAATATTTATATGTTTTACAGCAGAAATGTTCTGATAACCCAGGTTGTCCAGAAAAAAAGGTTGTATTTAGCTTGATTGTGCAAAATCAATAACTGCAAACCAAAAATAAGTAGAAAATGGCTTGGATTTTCAAGGGTTAAGAGAGTTTGCAGTTGAAAAAGAGCATCGATAGCAAAGAATATGAATATCTCTTATATAGTTCAACAGTTTGTGGAGCCACTGCTTGCTGCATCGCCTCACCCAAAGCAGATTTTCTTCTGCACTCACAGAGTTCAGCTTTTTTCCGTCTCTTTTCCCAAATCTCATCCTCCCCATCTGTCTGTTTATGCCAACATTTTATCATCACATCTCGCCGCACAAGATCATATTTACCTCTCCAGCTCAGTCTCAGGTTAGCATCACGGTGTATCCCCCCTCTCCTCTCCTCTCCTCTCTCTCCGTTTCATTCCTCCTCCCTACATCTGTTCCTCCCTGCATCCTGCCATCAGGATTCTGCTCACACTGGCCCATCTAATTAGAGTGAGAGGAAAGTGAAAAAAAAAAAACACAAAGGCTTCTTCTCCTTCTTCGCCTCCCTCCACATGTCCTCTCCCTCCTTCCAACGCCTCTTACTTCCCTCTCCCCTCCCTCTCGCTCCTCAGTCAGCTGGATCACAAGCAGATAGAGCTAATTGATTTATTAAAAGCCACTTGCAGTCTGCTGGTATTTTGAGGACTTTCTCTGTGACAGAACAAACATCCCAAAGTTAAATTCTACAAATAACAGGAAGTGCAAAAGGTGAGATGCTCCCTCGGTTTTTGTTCCCACCTGTACCTGCCATGTGCGTGTGCCTGGGTGCTGAGATTCTGAGTTGATTGTATGATGAATAATTTATTTGTTTGGAGTAGCCAGAGTAGCTGCTACATTTCCTTTTGCAGCACTGAGGTTTGCCTATGTGTTTATTTATTTAAAGTTATACATATCAGGAGCCTCCATACATAAGTTGTCGACGCTGAATCAATCTAAATAAATTATGCAGCGCCTATCGACATTCCCCGCAAATTATCAGTGTACGGTTCAAAGTAAAGGAAAGAAAACATGTTTATGTAATGCCGTGCGCCGCCGCCTGAAGGTTTTGTTGTGATCCCCGTTCCTCCATATATGCATTACTGCGTTTCATCTGCTGGTCTTTGTGTCTGTCCCTGCTCTCTCTTTCCTGTGGAGGGTGATCAATATTTCAGAGTAGTGTCGTTTCACTTTCAGGCCTGTTTATTCACCCTGTCTGCATCAAGGCTTTGAGACAGAGCTGCCCCCTTAGACTGTTTAAAAGAGAGAGGATGGAGCATCTAGTTACAAACTTGAAACCGAAGTGGGATTGAACCTGCATGCTCAAAAATGTCCAGCAGGGGGAAGACTCAAGCGGGTTAAAAAAAATAAAGATTATAAGGCTGTTTGGTCGCTACTTTCCCCATTTCCGACCAAGGAAGGCACATACCAGATTATCTTATGTCTCATAAGATTATCCCAAATTATCCTGTGGTCTGAGGTGTGTTAAGAGTAAATTTGTCCGATAATTGGTGCCAAAACAGTTTGGGGCCGACAATCAGAAATATTAAACTTGTTCAATATTCCTTTAAAAAATCGTAACGTGTTTGGGGAAAGCAGACATGGAAGACATGGAACGTAGTTAAGCAATCAAGAAGCGAGTTTACAGAGGAACAAGGAAGCAGGTGTTAATAAAAACAAGCACAGCCAACCTGAAACATAAACATAAAGCTGTAAAGAGCTACAGATGCAACCAGAGCAGCCTGTTACAGCCAGATATTCACTGTTTCTTGAGTAACAACCTAATTTAAAAAAACTACAACCAGTAAATAAGCAATTAGACAAATCAGTCGAAAAATATTTTATTTAAAGATGCTATGAGGAGTTTCTAAGTAATTACAAAAAAGTCTCACTTTTAGATATATGCCTGATCGAAATACACACTTTAAGATGAGTTTTATAGCATCAAAATAGGTTATCTATAAATGCTATTCCTTAGCTTTGCGGTCGGGTCAGACAGGGCTGGACTGGCCTGGTTACTCAACTTCAGGAACAAGACAATTAAAACCAGAGCAAATTTATATTATTCGGACACATTTTAGAGCACCGCGCTGTAAGTAGCGATATATGGCCGGCTACAAAACTACAATACTAAGTTTTCCAAAAATTGCTTGTTGTCACATATCAAAAACTACCGCTACGTAACTAGAAAGAGATACATTACCTCGTCGCTTTGCATCCTGTAAGTTGTTGAAAAAAGAAGTTGTAAAGCAATGCAGAGTTCTGAAGAAGGTCCGAGCTGCATTCATTAGCATCACAACAAACGCATGCTTTGGCTTGGGTCACGTCTTGGAAAATCTCCTCATAGCACTTTAAGGATGTTTTAACTGTAAAGCACGAGGCAAGTCTTATCTGTTAACATGGAGAAGGCAGGGTTTGTGATATACTGCAGCTGTAAGGAAGTGGAGCTTTAAAGGTTTGGCTTCACCTACGAGCAGCTGTTTCTCAGTCCATTTTAATATAGAGTCTTTGGCTACAGTCTGAGTGCTACACTGGTGCGACACAAATGTTTTAACCATTAGCTCACTTCTCAGAAGCTATACATCTTCTTTTATAAAAGCCATGGCTGCCCTGGGAGCTTCCATCCCTGCAGAAACGTTCGTACAAGAACACCATCTGAAATATATGTATTCATGAACAACTCACGCTCTATCATGCAACCCCAACCCATTTCCCCACCTCAGCTAACACAGCTGGGTCGACAAACCTGCTCTCCCTAACTCTTCAAAATTACCCAGATGCCCCGTGCTCGGTCCAGCTGCCCCAGCGTGCCGTGCTCATTTATAATGGAGCCTATGTGACAGCGAGGCTACTGCATTAGCACACCACACTGTCCCCGCACGAACACACAGACTGCACTCTGCATGAAGGCACGCTCCCCCCACCACATGTGTGTGACTGTCCTGCCGGTGACTTCCCAACAGAGAGGCTGCCTCTCAGCTGGGCCGGTTCTCCACCACATCCTGTTGCCTGCTGCTGCACACTCGCCCTGATCAGTCACTGTTAATGGAAGAATTCATTCACTAGGACGTTGCACATGGGTTGGCCCCTCTTGTCCTACTATGTTCAGAGAGGTATGAGCTAAAGGGAAGAAGTTTTACACTGCAAAACTTTGATTTGAGAAAATTTAGCCTGTTAGCTGTTTAAAATGAGCTATATTTCTACATTTCTGCCATACAGAGACACTCAGTCCATGGAATTTGCTTGCCCCACAGGCAGATGTATTACTTATTAGATGAAATTCAGGTCTTATTTTCTTTTATTTATTTTCAGATGAGTATGTCTTATAATCAGAGGTGGTTGGAAAACCAAGGCAAACACCAACATGAAATCCGTTCCCATGCCTTTAAATCTCTCGAACCATATTTTGCACAACTTGAAGACTTTTTTGAAGTCTGTTAGAGGCTTTTCAAACACAGAACCTTAAAAAGATCATATTTTGCCTATCTCTCATCTAGAAGATGGGTCGTATTCCCTTAATCTGCCCTCCATCTACCCCCTTCTTAACCATGTCCCTGATGTGATGTTGTCAATGTTTAAGTTTCATCGATTTATCTGTGTATTTATAAACCTATTACCAATTTTAGTCTTACTGTTTCCTTATCACAATATACTAAACAAGATACCTTCTTCACTGATGTTCTTCATATGTATGTTAGCGTAAAAAGCTGTACTAATTTAGTATATTTCTGTAATACTTAAGCTGTTTCCAGCTAACCAATTTACTATTTTCTTTCCTTTTGTTGCTTTATTTAGCATGACCGTCTGTGCCTTTTCCTTTGACTCTTTTGGTCTCTGTTTGACCTGATCAGTGTTTCTGCCTTGGCTTTGTCTGTTAAAGCACTTTTTCAACAGCTGCTTTAATAGGTGATATACAAAAGAAATTGAAATTTTTCAAACAAGCTGTTTGTGCACAACTTTCCTGAAAGATGGAGGAAGTGATGGAGGAGAGTTTCTTTTTATGTTGGGGAGACTTAAGACTGGTCATGGTCACATCTGAAATTAAAATGTCTCATTGCCAGAATGACATTCTTCCAGTGTGCTGTTTTGGCCCATTGGCTTATGGTAGCAAACCTGTTGTAGAGCCTGGATATCAGAATGAACACAGAGCTGTTGACAACATGGCACCAAGCAACACCAAACTGACTGGCTACCACGAGTAGACCTGCAGACCAATTAGAGCACGAGGGGAGCTTTCAAGGGACAGGAGCTCGGAGAAGGTCAGACAGACAGAGAAAACAGCACCACATATATGAAAACTGAATCTTTTGAACGTTAGTGATTGTGCTTATACTGTAGCATTCATCAGAATAAATGTATGACCCAGATTCAAGGCAAATATGACCTTTGCCAGGGATCTGTAATGAAAAGTACACATCTTGTCACCTAGAGAGCTGCCAAACATCGTTATCCAGAGCTGGACTGTGTTGTTCTCTAACAGATTTACTGATGTTTATTCACGCTTGCCTTGCTTTGGTTGTACAGCGAGCTTTTCGCCTAATGATCTGCATCAGCTTAGACAGATAAATCATTAAACATGCTTGTTTGTTGTTATGCTCAAACTGACCTCCTTAGCCATGCAATGGAGTGTGAGCGGTATGTTTTACACTATTGACTCTCTGCATTATGATCCCAATTTATACCTTTCCCCTTAACTATCATTATTTCTCATCTCCTGCTCCTTTCTACACCCCTGAAGTACCCTCATCTGCTCTTCTACACCCCCTTCTCTGTTTTATTAATTGATATTATCTCACTTCATTAGAGTCATTTCGCACCAGAGGAGGACTCTCATTCATTTCCTCGGTGTGTTTATCGTTGTTAATTTCAACCTTTCCTGTCACCCATAAAACTAATTTCATGAGCTGTACTCTAAAACCCTTTTAATCTTAAATCCTGCCCTAACCTTTATTTGGCTCCGGGCTGAGTTTAGATTATGAAGAATAGCTTTAATCATCGATGATTAGATGGGTTGACACCCACAGTTCTCGAGTGCACTGAAAAACTTAAATCAAAAGAGTATTTGTCCAATTTCAAGACAAAAAAAATCCCTCTAGACTTTTTCTAATCGACAATTTCCTTACATGCCCGGATTAAGATCTTATTTGAAGATATAAAACCTAAAAATAAGGCCTGAGTGGCTTGTAATTATAAGTAAAATAAACTGCTAATAAGACGAGACAAATTTAACTTGAGCAGATATTAAGCCTTAATTTAAGACCTTCACTGAGTTAAACTTTCCTTGTTTAATTGGCAGATATTGTCTTCTAATTACAAGCAATCAGTGCCTTATTTTGCCTTTCATTCCTTAATCCTTTTAAGCCTAAAATACACAAATTTTAGCCAGAAGATTGTATTGTTTTGGAGATTAAACATTTGTTTTACTTTGTACTGAAATCCAAAAAAAAAAACAAAAACACATGTTCATAAAATTTAACACCCAGTTTACATATATTTTAATATCTCATTTGGAACGTTAGGTGTTTTGGGCAACTGATAATCCAACTGACTGATTAATTGATTAGATAGAGGTAACAAAAGTATGTATCAAATGTAATACAACAGCCTTTCAGGGGTTAAAGTAAGTTATGTGTCTCAACTGGTTACATGAATGTGGATTAGATGCTTAGAATATTTTTGTCTTGAAAATAGACAAAACACTTGTCTCAATCTGAGTTTTTGCAGTGTGATTCTCGATTTTGTGGGACTGGGTGCAGAGTTAAATCTATTTTTAAGCAAATAACTAAACAAATGCACCATGTGCTGCTTGGGAGCTTGATTAGAATATTCCTTGGAAGTCTTTGCTCTGCCTGAGCGTGGGCCGCCTCTCCTCACACAAGATAAATGAACCACTTTAGCGAGACCCCGCTTTCAAATTTCACTCTGCTGTGTCTGGTTAGGCCATTAACCATTCCCAGATGCACCAGCACACACCAAGGGTGCACAGGGCCATCTAAGTGTGAAGCCAAACGCCTTTCAGAGCCAGAGCCATTGAATTGCTGGAGTGACTCGAGGGCCTAAATCGAGGCACAAAAGCAAACCAGGAGAAGTAAACAGTCATCAATAAATACATTCCCCGCTGCAGATGGGTCTCTCGGAGAGAGAGGCCTGCCTGTTGTCACTCAGCGCCTGAACTGAGGGAATAATTTGCCCTTCAGATACATGTCAGTTTTCCATAAACATATAGGCAGTAAAACATCAGAGCTGTCAGGGTGGCAGAGCGTCATTTAGCCCGGTGGTTAAAAGGCTCTGAGATGGCGGGTGCAGTTCAAGTTGTGGTCTCACGGACCGCTCTGCTGCTGACAGGGAATAGCCCTCGAGATGGAGGGTGCTCTCATGACGCCTTGGAGCAGTGGAGACAGATTATAGCGGTTTGGAGCTCATCACGTCCCTGTGAGACCAATTCAGAGAGAAATTTCAAGCTGAATCAAGAATGGTGAAGTTTTGGTTCATCACTAAAAAAACAGCCACAGTTTCTCTGAAAGCGATAATATACTGAGTTATCTTTTAAATCCCTTCAGACTGTTTCAGCCAATCAAAAAAACTGCTGTCATCTTGTATTAATTCATCAGTTTATTAGAAATTACTTCAGATAATGTTTTATGCAGATGACATTAAAGTTTGGCCAAAATTTTTTTGCATTTTCTCTGATTGTGGTCACAATTGTGGTCAAACTTTACCAAAAGACAGGAAAAACTTATACAATATGCAACCAAGGAGAAATTAAGAAAAAGCTAAAAAAAAACAACAAAAAAAACCAAACAAAAAAAACAAACAAAAAAAACATGATACTCATAAGACAATGACCACAAAAATTAAAATTGACAATAGTTATTAAAAACAAAAATTAATTAAAAACAACTATCAACAGAAAGGACAAAAATAATAAAGCAAAATCACATAATAAACCAAAAATCTTTGAAATATTTATTTACATTTTTCTTTTACACTTCTTTCTTATGATCCATATGTTTTTCTTGGGGTTTTTGTATGTAGGTGTGTTTGCTTTCATTGCTGCTTGTATTCATAGATATTTATTAAATTATTTCTAGTTTGCTTTAATTTTTTAAATTTGTTATGTTGTTATATTCCTATTTGGTGTTTTGAGTTTTAGCTGTTCTATCACATTTTTCATGTTATTCTGATTTAGTGCTATGTTTTGAATGTTCCTGTCATTTTTTGTTATTGTTGCATATTTAATTTGATTTTTTTTAATCTGCAGTCTTGTGTTTCATTTTATGATGTACTGTAGTAATGTATGGCTTTTTAATTTGTAGTTGTTAAATGTTAGTTTTTAATTTTCCTTTTTTTATTAATGGTTATGTTTTCAATCAAAGTTTATTTATATAGCACAGTTCATACAAATTCAATTGCAGCTCAAAGTGTTTTACATCAAGACAAAAGATTGACAAAGGATGTATGTTTATATATATATACATTAATACACATACACACACATACTATATATACATACACATATATACATCCATGCATACATCCATACACACTGTGCCTATATATACACATACATATATAAATGATGACATCAACTTTAATTAAACCACTTAGCAAATAAACACTCAGCAGAGGTCCATCTACTAAGTAGTATGCCACTGTAATTGTAATGAAAAGTAGATTTAATTCATTTATTCATGTCCTTTTTAATTTTCTTTTTTTAAAAATTATCTGTGCTTTAGTTGTTTGTTTTGGTTTGTTTGCGGTTTTGTATTGCTTGTGCATTTATTTATTGACATACCTTGACTGCTGTTTGTGTCAGTTTTTTGTTTCTTTTTGTTTTATTCTGACATTCTGTGTCCTTTCTGTATTTACAGCAGCAGTTCACTTCCTGTCTTTGTCTCCTTGTCTCAGTGGCTGTGCGGCTCGCCCTAATTGCTGTCACCTGAGGCTGATTAGTTTCACCTGTCTCTGATTAGCCTCACCTTCACACTGCATTTGTTCCATCTCTTCTCTGTGTCAGTGTTAGTTTGTTTTCTGCACTGCACCTGAAGGGCTTTAGCTTTGGAATATTCTCCTCATCAACTACTTTATTTTCTTACCAGCCGCCTGGAGAGTGAAGTTTTTATTGAATAAATTATCTGTAGATTATCCTTACTCACAGCACCAACAGTCAGATCTATCTTTCTCTTTGTTATTACTTCCACCAAGCAGGTTTATTTGTCTTTGGCAACATAACTTAAAAAGTAAAGAACACATTTTGACACAAGGGGCACAAGGGGGAAGTGATTTGCTTTGGTGGTGATCTGAATCCAAATGTGGATACAGGATTTTTTTCAAGTATATGTCCTCAGTGCCAGTAATACACAATATGACTATGACTTGTGCAACAGTTTTGGAAATACTGTGGTTGAGGTTTGTGCTCTTGAAGCACTTCTAGTTTTTGGACACTTTAACTTTGCTCCTGCACAGGCAGCATGGTCCGCTCCTGGCCATCAACTTTTATTTTACTTTCATTATATTTGAAATAGCTGACGACTGGACTAAATGAAGTCTGACATCCAATTCAGCCAGCCAGTAAATGCTAGCATCAGCACAGCAGTGTCCAAGGAGGAAGAATATCAGGTACAGTAGATGCACACAGCAGCTGATGATTGTTCTGGCATGAGCAGGTAGTTTTTTGAAAATGCAAGCACTGAGCTCTTTAAAAAAAGCAGTGAACTGTTGTTAATGCTGAGAAAGAGAAACTCTCTCCATCACCAAAATCATGATGAATTATCACAGAAAGCAGCAGCCAAACAACCGGCCTCTACCAAACCAGAACCAAATAGCCCAGTGCTGCAAACAATGAGTCCAGTGCAGCTCATATTAGCTTGGCAGATGACAGAAGATCCACTCTGAATTAACACAGGGATTGATTTTAAATCATGGCAAACAGCACAATCTGTGCACCAGGACTAATCAGGCAGATAGAATGGTATGTTTGGCAAACGGGTTCTCCCAAAGGTTTAATGTGTTGCATTCAGAGAGCTAGTTTGCAAAACATGAATTTGAGGGCTGTAACCTCTTGAGCTGAACGTGGAATACTTTGCCAATATTGACCCTGAAGTCACAAAAAATGTTTTACTGGTGATATTTTCATGACAGCTTGTTACTCTTCTAGCATAGTAAGAGATTTGGGGCGTTTTCACATCAACCACATTTAGTGCGCACCAAAGAAGTTTTGGCCCAGGTTTTGGTACGTTAGTGTCAATGTGAATGCAACCACCGCCCTTTGGTGCGCACCAAATCAGCCGGTCCGAGACCTCCATGAAGAGGTGGTCTCGATCCGCTCCATCTCCCTACATTTCTCCCTACATCACTGGTGTGAAACAAAGTGGTCCGAACTGATCTACTTTTGATGCATTACTTCCTGTTAATCCCGCGGTTGAATCTTTTGCTTACTCAATTTGTCGATTTGTTTATTCTGGTTGAGGATTACGATGATTTACGAGGGTCCAGAAGGTCACTGATGCCGTCTTAAACACGATAAAAAAACACATTTGAAGGAAAATGTAGAAGAGAGCGAAACGTAAACATTGGTTGTCTGGTGTAGGAAATGGTTGCCATGGTAGTCTCTTCTTCGTTCTCCTCCGTAGCAGGTTTGGTAACCAGTTACGTGTATATCGCCCCCTGCTGTTTCAAACTGAGTAAATACACAAGTGGGTCCGGGCACAGTTCGATATTGCCAGTGCGAATGCAAGCCAGTGGGGGAGAGGAATGGGGGCAAACCCATGGTGAACCGCACCGTGGCACGGTTCGAAACAAGTGGACCTAATGTGAAAACGCCCTTAGACAGTCATTTTGACTTTCATAGGATCTAAAAGACCAAATCTCAATTTCATACAATGCAATCATGTGAATGCCAAAGCTGGAGTTTTTTGCAGTGCTCTTGACTGGCCCAGGATCTGTTGTGTTAACTGTTTTACAAATACTATTTAACAAATCGTAGGCTATTTGGATGTAAGACTGGCTCACAAATGAACAGTTTTTTCACGACTATGAATCAGCTCTCATTGTTCACTTAAAAGAGCTATTCAAAAGAGTCGACTCGCTCCTGAACATCCCATCTCCACCACGAAAGTGCTGGCAAGGAGGTCAACAACACAAAGCCTTTATTGGCCCTTTTCCATTAGCCCTACTCGACTCAGGGTGCAGTGCCACTGTAAACATCTGAGTGGCACTGCGGTGACGTCTTTTGGGTGCGACACAACAATCTGTGGCTTTTTGCCACAAACCGAGTAAAAAGGAAAAGCAGAAGAAGGCTGCAGGTGGCAAGAAGAAATACTCCTTGAGAAGCACAGGAGAGTTTTGGAAGCTATTCAACAGAATGAAGCCGAGGACGAGAGCAATCGAGCTGCAAAGAAAAGATGTATGAGGGTAAGCTAACTGTAGCTACCGCTAGCATGCTAGGTCGTCGCACTCATGACTCATCGATGACGACATTGTCTGACCAATCAGTAGCTGGCAGTCGACGTCATCTTTTAGTATCAACTTAGCTCGCTTGGAACCAGAGTGGAGTAGGTACTAAAACTAGCTTGTTTTAGGAGGTACCAGGCTAGTGGAAACACACTGCAAATCAGGTAGAGCCGAGTAGAGTAGGGCCAAGGCGTGCAAGTGGAAAAGGGTCATAAGTTAGAGTATCCCTTAAATAATGAAAACAGGTTATTAATCATCAATATTAGATGATGAATAATGTGCTATATGCTTTTGATTATTACTTTTCTTACTGTTGTTTATACTTTAAAAACAGTGCATATTGCACTAAAGCTTGATTTGAAGAAAATCGTGAATCACATTGAAATTGCAATATCTGCCAGAAAAATCGCAATTTGATCTTTGCCTGAAATTGGTCAGCCCAACTTGGCAAACCAAATTTAGGTCAAAATACAATCTCTCTAAGTTCAGAGTGAGAATGCAGAAGCCTGACACGATGGCATGTTAACATGATGTTGATAAAGCCATCATAGTTACCTCCTGGATAAAACTGAAATGACAATTCTAATCAGAGGAATTATAGAATACAGAGATGAAACACAGGAGAAGTGAATTAACTGGCTGAGGGTAAAGTCAAGTACATTAATTATTGGATTAACAATAGATTGGATCATGTCCTCCAGTGCAATCACTACATAGGTTAATTAAAGCCACTCTGAAATGTGAAGGCGTGATGCCACTCTAGAAAGCTATCCTCATTTTACTCTGCAAAAGTCAACACATTTATGCAGGACGTTATCATGAGGGTGCATGATGCATTCCAATGGCCTCTGGACCAAACCATACCACGGTAGATGCTTTAGTATCTTTGATAAAACACTGCACAGAGGCACAGTTGAGCTTTGTAGAGGCCTCTCTGTGAAAAGCAAACCTTCTTCCCTTTGTTTTGATGTTGAACGCCACCTAAAAAGCAAGCTTCGCATTGTTTATGCTCCGGCTGCCCACAATATTCTGACTATGCCCCGGGGATCCTGGACTCCATCAAAGAGGAGAAACAAACAGAATCAGCTGCAAACGGAGAGTCTGCTCCCGCTGCGTAGTCGTGTACGTCTCGGGCTGGTGGAGTTAAAGACTGTTTGTGCATGCGTGTGCACTTCTGCGGCTGTGTGATGTGAAAAGTGATGAATGAGAAGTGATGCTCATTAGTTTCTCCTGACAGAAACATTGAAGGGTTACACCTCTAACAGATTTCTGACAGAAAATAACATTCTAGCTTTAGTTGGGTGACCGTCTTTGAAAAAGAAAGAAAGGCAGCATGAAGTCAAGGTGTGTTCTTTGACAGCTGACAGACAACCTGAGATTGCCTGGCTGTTTGTGTGTGTTGGGCTGGATGAGTAAAAAAGGATCAAAGTGCGATGTGGTCTCCCTGGAAGAAAGAAACACATTTTACCCAGCTTACTCAGTATTCCGAGAGTCTTTCCCGCTCTCCACACTCCCTGTTGTTACTGAAGCGTCCGACACACTTGCATGAATTGACTGTGGCCAAAATATCCACGCTCGCTGTGCCGCGCCCGCCTGTTTTGTTGCCGTGCAGACAGACAAACAGGGCCGAGCTCCTCTGGCGTGCCCGTGCAGCAGACCGGAGCGGAGCAGCCATGCCAAGCTGGGTCTGCAGCAGCTCATTTCTGCTTGTTTGCACCAGCTCAGAATCTGGCTGTGACCCAACTCCAGAGCACACCTTGCCTCCACAGGCTCACGTCCTGAAAGATTGATGAGCAGTCGGAGCATGGAGCGGTCGCAGAGGGGCAGGGAGCCACTAATGGAACCGCCAGACACATCCTGACTGGACCACGTCTCCTCCTGACTCGACAGATATCATTTAATCCTCTAATTTTCTCATAGTCCAGTCAATCTGAGGTGGAGGAGGATGGCAGACTCTTGTCAGCATGTGTTTCATGACAATTATGAGGATCTGATCCATAGTTTATGCTCTCATTTCTAGAGATTTGACAGACCTGAACTCTGAGTAACCCTGATTGAGGCCCCATCCACACGAAGACAAACCGAGGTCTAAACGCATACATTTTTTGCCGAATCTGTGTATCATCCATACGAAGACAGCGTTTTGGGGGTCTGTAAATGACCATTTCTGAAACCAGGTTCCAGAGTGGGATGATTTTGAAATGCCGTATACGCAGCTCCGTGATTACTGCCTCTCTGCAACTTTTCAGAAACACTTATATCATAGTTTCATATCTTCATTGACACGCATGCACCACACGCGGCAACAACAACAACAACAATGGCGGCGTATGTGAAGCATATGTGCTAATGAAGCTAGTGACCCATACTATCCCTGTTGCAGCAAAATCTCCTTCTTCTCAATCACCACCGAGTTAAACAAACAATTATCGCGGACACATTACGGTGGTCTCTGTTTACAGCTTTTGCCGCAAGTGCACATGCCCACTGTTTTTTCATCTGTTTTAGCTTGTCTCCGTCATATCGTTACAGCGCCCCTAGAGGTCTGGCATGTGTTTTATAGCGTTTTAATGCGTGTCGAGTGCATTCATGTTGACACACATATTTTTTGAGACTCCTTCGTCTTTATGGCGATTGTTTTGGAAACTGTTTAGCGTTTTGTCTTCATGTGGTTGGGGCCTTAGAGTCAACAAAAGAGCTTGTGCTTCATATTTCAGTCAAAAATCCACTTACAAACATGCTTTTACTACATCTAGACTCACAGCTCAGCACATTACTACCTGCAAACTGCTTCCAGATCCAAAAAGTGAAAACAACCCCTTGTTTTGGTGGCAAAATCTACTGGGTGTTACAAAGTAAGGCCTGCAAATCAAACCTCATCCCTCCCATTCCTCCTCAGAGATGTTTTTTTCTTAAAGGTACACTATTTAAAATAAAAATATTCCAAACGGGTTTATACTGTTCTCAGAGGTTGTGAACACAAAACTGTAAAGATTCTTTACCAGAAATCTATGTGGGTATTAAATTTTGGCATGCACATCGACCCCTCTGTTTCATCCCTGCTCAAAACGACCCGCTTTAGATTAAATTCCAAAAAACTGTGTCAGCTTTCCAGAGCTGTGTATTAATGCTTACACTGGACATGTTCCACCACAGCAAGGGCCATAGATCATTTGGTTTCCTAGCTAAATGAGTTAATTACCATTTTATTGAATAACAAAGAGTAAATGGTGTTATATGTGAAAGAATGGCAGAATCCTTGCATATGTGTTTATGGAGCTTCTGCCTCCATCACCACTGATAAAGTACAACTTCAGGTAAACTTCTGATCAGATGTGCTCATGCACTCTTCTACCTGTACTCTAGCTGTAGGTATATTTTACTTTGCATAAAATTTGTTAACTGGAGGACACTCAAGATGTTCAAAGCGCTAAACTCTCTGATGTGGAGGGAGACAAGTACAGGGGGAAATTGACTGAGAGCTGTTTTAAAGCACGTTGCTCCGCACTCAAAAGCTGTAGCAGCTTAATTAGTTACCGTGTCAACTGGTGACTTTTAGCCAACTTGAGGACCCATTTACATGATCATGAAAATGGCAGAGAATGGGGAGTTCTCGTTGCATTTGCATCTTCCTTTTATACAAGAACAGTGCCCATGACTTTTGAAACCAGAAGCCAGAGTCTCCATGTAAACCGTAATCACTGTTTCGGGGAAAACACCTGACGCATTGCGCTGTACTTTCAAAAAATAAAGGTATGCACCTACAACAACATCAACAGCTACAACACTACTGAGCAACATATGTGCTACTAACTGTGCTAGATTTGTTATCAGTTCTCCCCCAACATGTGGATTTGCTGCCACAAAAAAAGCTTATCAGCAGAGATGCATTTTTTTACATCCGCCAAGGACACTACAAACTTACATTGCCAACCACTGGCCTGACATTCACATATCACGTTTTCAGTCATTCTTGTGGATCAGAGTGAATGGGTATCATTATCACACCATCTTAGTGTGAATGTGAAGTGCTGTTGAAAAGGAAATACCTTCCATTTGTTGGGAGAATGTTGTTGAAATTGTCATTGTTAAGCAGCTGATAAAAACAAAGTGACTCCTTGCAAATGTCTCTTTTCTGATTTAGAAACAAGCCAATTGTTCACTCTGATCCAGCTTAGTGGTGAGCCATGCTATGCAGAACATTTGTTTTTTTTTTAAATCTCTTTGCTAAATCTGGGAGAGTAATGGTTGCTGTTTTTGCAGACTAAGCCTCAGTGTTCCCACATCTCCAGTTGGATTCTTTACACCAGTTGGATATATTCAGTCATAATCTGAATAAGGCTTCGCCCCAGTCTGCCATCTCCAAAAAGTTGTTTGCCAGAATTTGTGTGTTGTCAGTGAAACTATCCAGATCAAGACAAGAGCACATGCTTTCTGATAGCAATTCAATTTCACTGCTGCTAAAAATCTATCAAAGCAAGGCCAAGCTGAAATAATGCACCAGCATGGCACATTACACTCTGTTCCTGATTCGCCCAGGGATGGATGATGTGGGTCAATTTTGACCAGACTTGATTGAGTAGAGAGCCGACCATCCATGCAGAGCTGACTGCAGCGTGTACGCAAACCTCACTTTAATGAATTTCAATCTGCTACCTTGTCACCCCCCCACCCCCCAACACACACACATCCAGCTCTAAAAATGTAACCCAAATGGCTAAAGGAAGTGTTATGATGAAAAATCACAAGGCTGCCAGTTACAGCTGTGATTTTGATGAATTTCCTCATCACAGACTCGTCACGCCACATAGCAGATCTCTATTTTGCATCTGACCTTCTCCTGTTAAATACCTTGTTTCATAGCAGCAAGGTAAGCAGATAACGGCCTTCAGTGGCGCTGCCGAGGCAGGAAAGCTCTCTTAAACTGCTGTTCTTGTCACACTGCCTCTACAGTGGATGAGACAAACAAAATAACACTTAATGGTTCTGTTAGTCTGAGTTCTATCTACAGCTCTGGTCAGTGCTGAGACCTCCTAAATTTTAGATTTAATGTCTTTCAATTAGATTGAATCGTCCCCTGTAGGTGCCCAGCTACTCTCAGACCATTTCCCAGAATCAAGAGGGGAGTGAATCCGGAAAATAACCCCCCATTGCTTCTATAAAAACTCATTTGGAACATTTTACTGGCAATATTTTTCCTCTCCCGAGTTGTTAGATGAGTTCAGATCTCTGAAACTCCATTTGCCACATTTTCCACAATTTTAAACAAGCCAGCTAATATAGCTAAAATAGCCGGGCCCCTAATTGAAATGGGCCACTAAGAGACTAGCAGTGCCCTCTCACAGATTTTCATTCTCATTTTGCCACAAAATATGCCAAAAGTGAAGCAATGACACAGTTTGGGGTATAAACCTTGTGAGATGATGGTAATGTAGGACTAACTAAACGCAAAGTGCAAGGCACAGTGATGTAGTGCCAACTTTTAAGTTTGGCCAGTGAGAGACTGTTCATGTATTTTTTTCATTTAATCGTTGACGAGACAAAAAAGCAGCACAGCACTTAATGAAAACAGGCTTTTTATGTGCTGACCAATTGTTTCAAATCCCTAAAATGGCTGAAATTTCCATCAACATGAGCAATTATGGACACAAAGCAAGAAAACAAAAAAAACATCAGAAAACAAGAGGGAAACATGTTTATCTGACTGATTGTATCTGCTGACATGACAGTGTTGTAATACATTTAAAAATGTATCATATAAACATGGCGAGACTCAGCAAGAATAGCGGTTTATATTTGCTCCAAGTTTTGCTATGTTTTGCCTCCAGTTAAAGTTTTAGTGTAACTCTAGGGCCTCTCCCTGCAGTATCTGAAGTAAGTAAAGTGCTACCTGAGCCTCCCTTTGTAAGTGCAAAGCTATCCTATCTGGGGTATGTGCGGATCCTTGACGTACACAATGCATTAAATATGATCAATTGGTATCATACTAAAAAGGATATGAATGCAGTTAATAATTTACATGGTCACTCCTTTTCTGTCAGTCTGTGGTGACAGCTCATGTTTGCCTCCAGCTCTTCTTGGTTTTGCCTCCAGCTAATGCTGGGATATTGCTCTTTATGTTTATTGTAAATGGTCTGTTCAAGGAGTCTGCAACCTTTTCCGTTTTTTTTTTTTTGCCTTTTGCACCCTTTAAAAGATATCTTTGGCCTTTACTGAACTGTAAAACAAAGGTAGATTTACGAGCCAATTCATATGTCCGACCACTTGACCACTCTCTAATTGGTTGTGTTGATTTGGAACAAAAACTTGGCACCAGTTTGTTGCAGTTATGAATTTAGAATTACAATAAAGACAAAGATGTAATTAACCTATAAGATAAAGCTTTATTATTAGTAAATGTTTGAGTCTTGATGGTTGCCATTAATACTTATCATGATTATCATTTTGCCAATATTGTTGCTGTTGTTGTTCTATAGTTGGCATTGTCTGACATTTGTATAGAATTAAACATTTCTCTCCTGTATTCAAATCGTTTTACCCACAGTTTACAATATTATCATTAGTTAGTGTTCCTTGAGGTGCATTTCTAAATTTCTTTTTGAGTTTTTCAAGCTCAAATCATATAATTGATTTTTATTTTAAACCTCTACAAACAAGCTAACTTCTATGGGTCTTCTATTCCTGCACTGGTAGCCATCACACATGCCATTACACATACACAAGTGTGTATCCTACTGAATTAATGAGAAAGAGAGTGGAGTGTTGCTGAAACAATACAGCAATTAAGAGGCTGGTTTGGGTTTTGGTGTGGGCCAACATTGCATTCTTTCATAAGGCCCACCATTTGCCTAATTTGCTGAGGTTTGCTTATCTTTTTGAGTATGATAAAAGAAAGCTTACATGGTCACAATGCAGAATCTAGCTATCTTTTTTATTTCTTGAAATTTGTAAGTTATATTCAGGTCTCAATGTGATGAAAAGCAGTCCAGCATCATAATCCCAACAGCTGAGTTACCAACATGGGGTTATTTTGAGGAGAAATAGGCTCATAGTCATCAGCAAAAGTGTGTTAGGCAGAGATTACTTTGATATATGTTGCATTTAGCAGTTGTGACCTTAAATAAATATGTTAAAAGGTCCTTTAACATCTTTGTCGGACTTCTGAAAGCAAATGAAGGGTGTATATTGTCATGCTAATACAAGAAATGGCCATGCCCGCACAGATGGATGAGGGATGCATAGGACAAAAAAGTGGCTCTCGCTTTTTGGCAAGTGTAGAAAGCTGTGCTGGAATTGATTTGATAAGCGATCAGGCACTCACAATAATCCCAGCCCTCCACAAGGGACCCCGAGTCGTACAGACGGAGTAGTGGGGGGCTGTGGCTGGATTCGGACAGGCTGGTGTGCATGGGTGGCTTTGGAAAAGTGGTGTTTACCAGAGTAGGCTTTGAGAAGAGGGATTAGTCGTCTTCCACTTAAGCAGTGGGCAGTGGACTCTGCATCTGCTGTTGGAGCAGCCAGCACTCCACTCAGACAGATAAGGCAGCAGAAATGGCTCCAGAAGCTCTTCACAACATATGCTTACACAAACACACACCGATATACACTCGTCTAAACACGAACACATAGCCAGCTAACATTATTCTCCCTCATTGGGCTTCCTGTGCTGTTCTTGTTTATCACTCTGCCCTTATGTACGTGAACATTTGACCTTCTAGCCTCTTACAGTAATGGTTCCTTCCAGCTGTCTACATAAACACAAAAAGTTTCATATTTGAGCGACAACATGCAGCTTTTCCATCTTAAATAGTAGTTTTAAAGTCCATAAAAACAACAACCCACATTGTATGGAACTATATTCATCCTACATGTACAGAGTGCCACAATTACTTGATTTCAGCACTATGAAACGTGTTTCTCTTTTAAGAAATACCTACAACGTTGTGGCAATGGCTCACACACCAACCATCAACCAAAACGAGGCCAGTCGGCACATTTTGGTGTTTGTTTGCAACGGCTGAGGCTAAAAATGGAACATCTATTTGCCTAATAGATTTACATTAAGCAGTAATTTGTATGGTCTCTGTCACCAGTTTTATTTTTCTTAATTGTTTTCAAATGTATATCTTAGTTGTTTTTCTTTTACATTTTTATGTGTTTTAGATGTCTTCTGTATATTTTTACTGTGCTTTAATGTGCTTAGTTGATTTTTACCTGCCAAGGAGCTTATGTTTTTCCAGTATTAGTTAGTTTGTCAGTTTGTAATGAGATGACTCAAAAATGTATGAGCAAGTTTTGATTAAAATTTCAGTCAATGTTAATCAATCAAAAAGTGGTTCAGTTTTGGTGTTGATCCAGATGCAGATGCAGGATTTATTTCAAGGATTTATGAGCACAGTGAGAGTATAAATAATTAGTTGTTTTATTTTTGATTATAGTCACTGTGCAGCACTTTGGTGAACTCCAATGTTATCAAAATTGGGCTATATATAGAGTTATTTGGACAAAGCACTACATAAACTCAGACATACACAAGGTCATTTGTCAAATTTCAAGTCAAGACATCTCACTTGACCTGTTGTAGGACACAGTATCCTAACATTTCTTTTCTCCTGCCTTAAAACTAAATAAGGCCTGAGTTTCTTGAAATAAGTAAAAATATCAGCAAATACATCAAGCCAAATTTAATCTGTTAGATGTCTCAGAATGAAATGCACTATTTCACATAGTTAAACATCAATTTAAGACCCTTGCTGAGTAAAATTCTGCTTGTTTCATTGGCAGACACTTTCTCATAATTACAAGCAATTCAATGTCTCATTTTTGCTTCAATCCTTGTAGAAAGACATTTATCTGGGCAGGCCAAATGCATGTGGATTAGGATAGTTCTGACTGAATTAGATAAACACACTCGCCAAAATTGGAGTTTTTCTGTGAGGGGGAGAAGGTAATCTAAATTTGGACTTGAGTTAAAACTGGAAATGCTTTGACGTAATGGGCAGAACTTTGAGAAACAGAGGACAGAAAGTCTGAGACTGAGCCGCTAATGTTGTTGTTGGCAAACTGTTCACTACCAAAGGACTGTGGACTCATGTAAAGTCAATTTTGTCTTGCTTGATACCTCTTATGCTGCATTCACACCGCAAGCGACCCAGCTATCAAAATCGCATCGCCCACTGACGTAGCGTCGCCCGTCCATAAATACCTCATTTTGGTCACCGTTGCCGTCGACCGTCGCTCGGTGACGTCACGTCCACTCAAGTTTCACGGCGATCATATCATTTATCATATAATAGGATGTATAAGCGGGCATTATTCCAAACACAAAACACTATAGCTGATGCCCTGCAGCAGCAGCATCTGTGAGTTTCCGCGGTTCGTCTAGTCTCACACGTGCACACACCTGCTGATTGATCAACTTTTTTTTACTTTCACGTCGCGCAACAAGCTATGTGGTAGCTTGAAAAGCGACTGTTCCATCGTGGGAGGGTTAGTCCCGCCCCATCGCGGCTTTACATTGACTTTGCACGGAGAGTGATCGCCGAGGTAGTACAAGTAGCGTGCGGTGTGAACGCAGCGTTAGGAGTGTTACTACTTGGATGGCAGATGCCTGATAAATAAAAGTAGAGTTAAGTTTGCAGAATGTGTATGTGTATGTCTTCTGCACAGGGAGTAATGACAACACAGAGAAACCCATGAGCACGGTTTAAATGTTTTGCTTGTGGGTGGGATTAGAGACAACGAGGGGAGTTGTAGAAATGGAGTGAGAATAACCGGATAAGGAGGGATGAAGAAAAGAGTAGTGAAGGTGCCAAATGTGAAAAGGAGGCAGAAGCAGGGTTCCCACGGAGTAATGGAGGAGCAGAGGAGGCTGGGAGAGGTATGATGCAAGGGATCGGATCCTTGAAACGGTAATCGCTCAGCTACCCAAAGGGGACAACTCCCTCTCCCCTTCACTTTCTTTCCCCCTTCTCTCCTTCTCATTCTCCTCCTCTGCTCGTTCCCCTGTCAGGGACGAGAAGGAACAGGCGCTGGATTGAAATGTAAAAGAGGCAGAGGATCAGAGACAGGTGGAAAATGAGAGGAGCAGGAGGGCAGAGAGGGGGTTGGCTGAGGCAGGGATGGTACCGGGCCCCTGCGCTCTGATGGGGGTCGAGGTAGAGGGTGTGTATGGTCTCACACTCTTCTGGTTGTCAATGCATGCTCTCTTGTTTGCGTGCAGGTCTCTGGAGACAGCGTGTAGATTATTGTTAGAGAGAGAACCCATCCGATTGAATCGCACCGCAGGCCTCCTGCAGGAATCGACACTCGGCTTAGTTTCTCCCGGGAAAGAGTGGAATGAGGGAAAAGTAGAATGATATCCATCAGTAATATAAACAGCTGGAGGAGCTCTGACTCCCCCCGACAGCCGGCTCATGGGAGCTCCGGCATGTAGCTAACGTGTGAATCTTCTGCCCTTATAGCTCAGCACGCAGCAGGAGATTATAGATTTAAATGGAATTAGACCAGCTGCTCAAGGGTTAAGATAAGTAGGCAGTTAGATTACAAAGATGAGATTAAATGGAGAGTCTGAACTGTGGTTTTCAAAGACAGGTACTTGAAGTGAGTGGGACTGATGCCAGGATTAGAAGCAAACAGTAGTTGTGGACAATAACACAGTAATTCACTAAAGAGTGTTTATAGTACATGTGCTTATTTTGGATACTTTGTGAGGCAAATTTCTTTCTTTTTTTATTGCTTTCTTAACAAAGGAAACATATTAACAGAACTTTGACAGGTATTATGACATGAAATAGAGTATATAGTACATAAATAATGACACAGCATCTTCATCTAACAACTTTAAGACAATAAGTCCAGGACGGGCTGCCAGATTTTAAAAAAGATGTCCTCATCAGCAGACATCATGTACCTGATTTTCTCCAAAATGCAAGACATTAGCCAGCTCTCTCAACCACATAACAAATGTTGGAGAACTTTCAGATTTCCAGAACTGCAGAATTAGCTTCCTGGCTAATAATGTCGATAGGGAAAGAGCCCGAGCCTCGTGACTACTCTTCACCTCATTGGGATTGGCTGTCCTGAATAGTGTGGTGAGAGGAGCTGGTTTGCAAGGGTATTTAAAGGCCTAAATAAAAAAATAAAAAACAGAGCCCCAGAATGATTGTGTCTTATTACATAATAAAAATAGATGAGATAGTCTCTATTCTTCACACTGACACTTCAGGCATTGGGAGGATATTTGTGGAAAAATTTGGGGGCAGTTTGGGGGGAGAATAATGTAATCTATACTTGAACTGTAATAAATTGTGTCGTGCATTAATTGAGCTATCGTGGATGTTTTTGATACAAGTCTCCCACATCTCATCTGAGATTTCCCTCTCCAGTTCTCTCCCCCACGCCTCTTTAAACGGAGCTGATGATGTGCTATTCACAGACTGTAAAATTCTGTAAAATGAATGCACCACTTGTATATGGTTCAATTTGAAAGAGACTATCCAAAGCCTCATGCTGAGGTTTTTTGTTCATATTGTGGAGTGTGCGAGTTCTCAAAAATGTCTCAACTGTAGGTAGCGGAAAAAATGGCTAGCTGGAAGCTGAAATGCCTGTCGTAATTGTTGAAAAGAGGCTAGGTGACCCTCAATATTAATGTTTCTGAGAGTGATGATGCCGTTTTCTCTCCATTTTCAAAAAAACTACATCCTCCAGTGCAGGTTTAAAAGCATGGTTTTGAGGCAAATTTCTGACTTTTATGATTCATTCTTATTGTTTTGACCTAGTTATCACAGACTGGCTTTGCATTAGTGCTTCCTATGATTATTTTCAGTCGTAAGAACAGAAAAAATAACTTCTCCAGATTGTATTATTAGCCATGCCTTATCAAGACTGACCTTTTACAAGCTGCCTGAGGTGGTTTTAATGACTATAGCTTGGCTATTTTGTTCATTGAAAAAAAACAAAGTTGCATTTTTTTTGTTGCTTTGTCATGTTCACAGTTTATTTTTGTAAAGCAAGCCTAACCACACACTGACAGAGGTGTACTAATGTCATTATTCCACAGCCTAATGCATAAGTGAATGTTTCATTGACTTATTGTCATGCCCTGCATTATGGCAAGTTATTTAGCAGGCTAATGTAACAGCAAAATGTGTCTTTGTTCAGTTTGAAGCAATTGGAGGTCAGCCTCGTCCTACATTTATACACATGGCCATATTTTCCATTTTTGACACATCTAAGAATATTTAAGTTTGAACAAAAATGAGGGATTTGCTGTCAGGCTACAACCTCTTAACTCTAAAATTGACCCATTACAATAAAAAATGCTACCACTGAATGAAAATCAATTATATTGTCATTTTTTCTGTTCTTGTAACTGATAAAATATTCATATGACCCACACACTTGTGTAGAAGGTGGCCAGTAGCAGTGTTTTTAGAAAAAATTAATCATAAAATATTGATACAGAGGTATAGAGATAAGAGCAACCAGACAGTGACAAGATGCTTTTAGTACTTGCTGCTCTCGACAGCAGACCACAGAGGGCAAAATGTTGATCCATATTATTTTTTTTCATTCTACACTCACCTGGCTAATTATAGAAAGCTTACCCTTGACTTACAAAATGTAAAAGACATTTTTTTACCACATTATTCATCTATTATCTTAATCGCTTATCCCTTTGAGGGATGTCACTGGGCAAGGGCAGGGTACTTAGTGTCCTTGGGATGGGCACTTTGTTAGCAGCATGTAAACAGGCATGAAAGGATGTGGATGTGTTAATTGATACTGATTGACAACTGAAGTGAATTTTCCAACCATCAGTGAATGAATGTGAGAGTGAATGGATGTGAATGGATGTGATCTGCGGTGTGAAACTGCTTAACAGACTAGAAAAGTGCTAAATCAGCTCAAGTCCATGAAAAACTACTGTTGGTGATGGCAGCAGCACTCTGTTCTGGGTTGATAGCATATTTGCATGCCAATGTATTTTTAAGGGCTTTTATGTATCGTGACTAGTTTGGGACTTTAAGACTTTCTTGTTCAATATTTCAGTATTTATCAAAAAGAAGTCCTTACACCTGAGCAATTATTTGACTTAAAATAATATTTACTTGATTTATATCTGACTGGGTGTTTCAATACACTGCTGCATTAATCAAGTTAAGACGTTTGGTCAGACAGCTCATGTTTGTACTTGCTGAAAGCATTTATCATAGCTGTGGAACATTAATTTTGCAGAAAGTGCAGAGGAAGCAGGTCGGCTATGCAGTAGAACAGAGATGGGCCATGAAGTCCATCCTTTTATTCTATATTTTTTCTACTTTTTTTGCATAAATGTGTTAATTTACCTCAGTTCCGTTCTAAATTAACCTTTTTTTTAATTGTAATGACTGCTTTTCAATATAAAAAATTATTGGACCCTGGAGACTTTTTTTTTTTTTTTTTTTCTTGGATATAACAAAGATTAGTAACA
The DNA here is from genome assembly GCA_036419115.1 of Scarus forsteni. Classification (NCBI taxonomy): domain Eukaryota; kingdom Metazoa; phylum Chordata; class Actinopteri; order Labriformes; family Labridae; genus Scarus; species Scarus forsteni. The sequence continues at coordinate 8,045,409 of JAZDUH010000270.1, forward strand.
ACACTGATGTATTATTAGTTTTTGTGCACCATCAGATGATAACTTTTTCTCCCTTTCAAACCATTAAAATCAAAAACAGCCACTAACAAAAACTGCTGTAAAAATTGACACCTAACTATTTCTTTTCTACTATTTTTTATAGATGTGTTAAGTTGGCTAGAAGTCTAATTTTAGCAGGCTAATAATTCAGTAATTTATTCTTATTCACCAGTACTGTTATTATTGTTCTGATGTTATCCCCCTCAAGATAATAAATGTTTTGCCACATATTACATTATGTGACTGACATCTTACATTATGCACTCAAGGATGTGCACAGTAGTCAGAAAAGAGCAGGCTTTATCAACATCTGTCTTGTATGATGCTTTCGCGCAAAGCCTGCGAGCTAAATACATTTTGAGTTGCACAGTTCCTGCAAGAATCTTATCTTACTTTCACCCCTGGATAAAGCCATGTCTCAAACTCCATGCCGAAGCCTACCGGTGGATGCAAGAGTGCAAAACTGATGCAGAGCAGAGCAAAGCCAGAGCAGAATACACTTGAAGAAATCTTACAGCTTAATCGGCCCACCATTTGGGAGAGATTGTTTGTCAGTTGATCAAACATTGATGCATGTCATGTTTGAAATCACACTGCCCATTTAACATAGAATAATCAAAACTGTTGTTAATTATTAACACAAATCCTGAATAATACTCTCTTCTCTGGAGAAAACCATTGCTGGCTCATTCTGTCTGGCTCGGTTTAAAAGAAAGCCAACATGAAACATGACAATCAGTGCTCATTACCTCTTTTCATGGCTCTCTGTAAATGGTGAGTAAGGCTGAATTCCATTTCGCATGCTGATGTATGCAGGCATACATTTTTCAATACCAACAACATGAATTATTCAGTGACCTAATTACGGCCATGACTCATTAACGTACATGTGAAGTGTACATGGTGGTATCCAAAGGCAGAATGGCGATCACCCACTGTGAACTCACATCAATCAGGAATGCCTTGTTCAATAAATAGCAATAATTGGGCCCAAAGAAAGTACTTATTTGCAGGAGGACTTGATTATATAAATCAAGAAGAAACATTAGCTGGTCCCAATATGGAGATGATTCATTCTCAGTGTTTTGACCTATATAAAACTGACTGACTTTGCATTAATGTGCCCTGTTTTCTATACATTAAAGCTTTATTTCCTGTCTTCCAGGCAGGTGGCTTGATGTGATCATCATTTATTTGAAAGAACTTCTCTCTTTTATGCCGGCTTTGCAAGAAATCATAGTAATCAACTAACAATTACTGCATTATCCCCAAAGTCTTTATGAGATATCCCTCCCTCCACAACAAACAAACAAAATAAATCCTTCATCTGAATTCTCTGTTGCTCAAGAAAATGTCGACTTATTTCCCCTTATGCCTCTAAAGACACAGTTATTTGCAAACAAATAAAGCTGAATCTCTAATCGCTGTAAACTATTATGGTATTTGGTGGATCATTGGTTAATACTTGATTCAATATCCAAAGAGGATTAAAACCTGTTTGTATGAAATTTGAGAGCCCGTTCATGAATATCAAAATGCTCCTTGATATGTTCGTCTATAATGTGTCTAACTGTGCAACATCTCAGAAAAGATTGGTTTTCTAACCATAAATAAGCCATCGCATCACTTGTATGTATTATTTAGATTTTCAGAGGTTAGCAAATTGTCAAAGGTGCAGATTTTTTAGGAAATCATGCAGATGTGAAGTTAAATTGATTTAACAATTTATCAAATACCTGTAAGTTTCTGCCTAGATCCTGGTGTATCACTGTTTAGAAATGAACTATTCTGTATAAATCATTATTATTAACAAATTAGCTAATGTTTTACTCATGCTTTCTTAATGCTTGTGGTCATCGAAAAGTAATTTTGACCTAAATTGAATCAACAAGATCTCAGATTCTCATCATTAAGCCGAATATTTCCCAAATATCACATATGTTACTCCTTTTTAATAGGTTAAAATTGGTCCCAGATGTCACCTGGGCTTATTCTTTATATTTATTCTAGATATTCTAGATATTTTGTGAGGGCATGTCCCTCTGTGTCAGTCTTGCACAGTCTGGTTTTGGTGTAAGTCGGCTGTAACTGATAATGCCTCTCAGGATGTCCCTTTGGCTTTACAGTGCTGTGCTCTAATGTTAACTGCAGTTGCAAGGACATGCCTAATCATGGTCCTTCAACTGAAGCCTCTATTTGCTGAAGAAACACCAGGGGCGTGTCTTCATTTTAGGGGAGGGACATATCCCCTAATGACATCAGTAAGGGGAGATTTTCACATTTTGAGACCAACAAACACTTTCTGAACGGTGGAGTAACCAACAGAGGGCGAGGTGGGGTTTTATTCATGTATTTATTTTTGGATGGGTGGCAGGGTTGGATGTAGACAGCTTAGACTGTAGAACACTAAAATGTAGTTTGGTATTTTATGACGTCGCCTTTAAAGGGGATTTGACTCCAGAAGAGAATATCTGTTGTGTGCTTTTTGGAGATCCCACAAGCTTCACAGCATTTTTTTAATGACAAAGTAACAACATCATAATATTCTGGTGTCAGTATGGGTCCACATCACAAAGTGTAATTTTCACTCTATTGGGAGAGCTATGGTTTAACTCTCTTCAAGTGTAATAGTCTCTTTTTGGAGTTAAAATTTTAAATTTTGTAACAAGAGTATTTTATTCAATACCTCCTCTAAGGAGTGACCTCTTGGTTTATATATTTAGCTGCTTAAGTGTGAACTTTGTACTCTGCAAGTGCAAATATTACTAAATTTATTTACTGTACTGAAATTTAAAATTGCCCCAAGGTTTTCCTGACGTGGGCTTATGGTTTTACTTTTTGTGGTTGTCCGATTAATGAGGACGTGCAGGATGATTGACTCTACAGGTGTCACTTACAGGTTTCAGAGCACAAAAGTAAAAGACCAGAGTAAACAATCCTTCAGTGACACATATGCATTTAATTTGCTGAAACATTTGATGCCATCCAGAGTAGAATTGATTCTGCCCATGCTGAATTTAACCCAAACAAAAAATTGTACTTTTCTCAATTTGCTGTGTACAGAAGCTGAATGCTACGTAACCACAATAGTAATATTATCCATATCAACATCTCGACCTGAAGAGATTCATTCTTTAAAAAAACAGTGGAACAAGCAACAAATGAAGCAGAAAATAAAAATATAACAGAATGTCCTTTTTAATTATAGTAATTCAACCAATTCCACAAAAGGTTGCTGTTGGATGATGTTGCATCACTGCAGTAAATTCTGTGGTGTTTCCAGACTTGCCAGCTGGTTTAATCTGGAAACAAAACATACTTTCTGGTTCCAAAAGAGTAAAAAAGGCAGCAATTTAACACTGTTCCCTGAGAAATGGCAAATGGATTTAAAACCTCCTGAATTCTAATCAGGGAGGCTGAAGCATTCTGTTATTCAGTGACCACTTTGTGAAATAAGGATACAATAAATGAGCTTATGAATTTTCTAAATCAATTCATCCATTATCTTTACTGCATATCCCTTTCAGGGTCGTGTGGGCTGGAACCTATCCCAGCCTTCATTGGTCCAGGGTGGGGGGTACACCCTGAACTGGTTGCCAGCCAATCTCAAGGCCACTTAGAAAGAGGGACAACCATTCACCTTCACCCTCACACCTAATGACTACCAATTTGGAGCCACCAATTAATCTAATGAGCATGTTTTTGGTTTGTGGGAGGTAGCCGGAGTGCTCAGAGAGAATATTTTTTTTAAATATCAGGCTTCAATCTAAGGAAAGAGAGGCAATATTTGGCAATGTGTGTTTCACAGCTGATTTTTTTCAATGTCAGTGCTATAAAGAATCTTATTCATAGTGTCTAGTTGAGCCAACACAGTTCATTTGTGTACTTTTCCCATAAATGTGGGGTAATTATGAGGCTTCAGTGGCACCCCTGACAGCTATATATTAGCAAGCGTTCATACTTCAGCCTCAGGGGTAGAGTTAGCAAGTTGTTTTATTGGCAATTATATTTACAAGAGCCATAGACCTTGACCTTCCTTACTTCAAGAAACCTTAACTATCCCTTCATGAAGGGAGCATCTCACAACTGACCCTCTGGCAATGAGGTGGGAACTAATGATACCCTTATGGTAACCAAAGGTGGCCATCCTAGTCTCCTCACTGTCGTCATGCTCATAAGTTCCGCCTTTGTCTCTGAAGGGCATTGATTGTCAGTGCCTCTGCAGACAGCAATATTAACAGTGTGTGTTTTACAGATAAACATGTTAAAGTTAAAATAGCATCAGAAAAACATGACTACGTAGCCCATATATTGCATCACAAATGGTTCCAAGCACAGGAGCTTTGTCAAGGAAAAGTAAAATTCTAAAAGGATAATAATCTTATTTATAGTGTTTAGTTAAGCTAACACAGTTCATTTGTGTAGTTTTACACTATGAAGCTTTTGGAAGCACCCTTGACAGCTACATGTTGACTTGTGTCCACACTTTAGCCTCAGGGATAGAGCTAGTAAGTTGCTTTCTTAGCAATAACGGTGCGTTCCAGTTGTAGTCGGAAGTTGGAATTTCCCAGTTCTGAGTAGGAAATTTTATCTGGAACGCCCCCCCTCCGAGGTCGGAATTTCCTACTGGGAACTCGGGGAAACCTCGCCACCCCCGAGTTGAAAATCGAAGATGGCAGCCCCCAGCGTGAACAGTTATTTAGCTCCTGTAACAATCAATTTATTTGCACTTCTGACTCGTGTGTGTCGCTCTAGATCAGCTGTATACGTAGTAGTGTTAGACTCATACTTACAAAAATGCTGCCATAGTGATAATCACATTCTTCATGTGGTATTTGTGAACAGCAACGCAGGGCGTGCTAACAACGGCTAACAATAGCCTGGTTGATCAGCACGTTTTTTTTCCGACTTCAACTGGAACGCCGATAAGTTGGAGATGACGTCACTCCCAGTTCCCAGTTCCGAGGTTACTGGAACGCAGCATTAGATTTAGTAGTGCATAGTCCTAGACCATGGCTTCTTGAGAAACCTTAGCAATCCTTTTATGAAGGAAGCATCTGACGATTGGCCCAGTGAGTCAAAACTAAGGGCTTCTGAGGTTGGCAATCCAAGGACTAGAGAAAGCAACTTGCTAACTCTACCACTGAGGCTAAAGTATGGACACTAGTCAATATGTACGGTATCAGTGCTCTTCGCAGACAGAGGCAAATCCATCTTGCCCATTGCAAGATGAATTTGCCTGATTTACAGACACTGAATCAGGCGGATCCATCTGCCTGCCCTCACATTAGATACTAAATCTGTGTTTCTGCAGCTGAAATCAAAATCTCTGAGGTTCTCCTGCACTCTAAATGTCACTCTCCTGATAAACAGCCCCCCATCACAGTGTCAGAGGATCACACTCAGCATCCTTGTGGCTCTCACGGGCTCTCTCAGTGTTAGCATGTTGTTTGTCTTGTAGATTAGATCGTCAGTAAAGAGCACTCATCAATTCTTTCTGTCAGATGAGTAAATGTAAGTAAACGCACCAGTGGTTTGTGTGCTGGAAATGGTCCCCACTCGCTAATGCAAGGCCACATAACAAAAATAAAACTCGGATAAAGGAGGCGCGCTGTTCACTGTGACTGATCTCAAGCTGTGGATGAGATAGATCTGGAGTCTGCGGGCTGATTTTAATAGGGCACTAAAATAAACTGAACTGCTGCCTGCAGGGTGAAATATCAGTAAAGAAACTGATGGTATTCTTTGGAAATTGTTCAGAGTAATGTAAAGCCTCTTCTGTGTATCACTTTAGAGTTTTAGTGGAAGCAGTTACCCATAATGGGCCATGCTTGCTTCATCTTTTTATCACCGAAGCTTCCATCTCACACACATCTGGAGAGTGGATGGGGCCTCTCCTCCAGGCTCATCATTAGCACCAAACTTGGGGATTGGTTCATTTGATCAGATTTCCCCTCTCTGCACTACACATATCCTCAGCCGTCTCTTTTACTCCGTTACCAGCTCCACCATCCGCTACTCAATATGACTGTTCCCTGAACAAGGAGTTCTATTTTTGGATGAACGCCTGCGAGAAGTCATCAGAAGTAATGGCAGGAACATTTAATAATGAAGGAAGGAGGTTGGCAAAATGTTTTTATGAGTCTGTGGGGCAGAACAGAGACCAAATCATAGGTCTGATGTAGTAAATATATGATATGAGATGTGTGTTCAACGTCATGAATGCTTTCTGGTAGTGAGACTCACAAACAAAACTGATACTTTATTCAAAATGCCTCTGATACTGCTTCAAATGCAAGATCCAATTTGAAGCAAGCATGCTGGTCATTAAATGATCTTGTTTCCCCTTGAAGCAATCACTTTCAGCCAGTTTAGAACAATAACCACATAACAAGCTGCTCTGCTATGATGGAAGTATCACAGCTGCTGCTAAATGGCAAACAGATCAGCACTGCTTTGTTATGCTAGCATAACAAACAATAATGCTTCCAGAAAAAGACACAAAAGTCTGAGAGGAAGAAGCTTTAATGGATGGTTCAGGGTTTTTGAAGTGGGATTGAATGAGGCACATATCACCTAAATATACATTTCCACTAATTCCTCTTAACTCCCATAGAAAGCTTCCAGTTTTGAAAGTTCCAGGAATTATGCAACCCTAAATACAGTCAGCTTCCACTGTTTGGGGCTGTAACTGTGCCCGTTGTATTTGCTAGTTGCACTATGATCTGGAAATACTCAACCTGCTACAAGTAAAAGCATCACTTCAAGCAGCTCAGCAGCATTTTAAATGATAAAATTACTATAAAGTCATGTTTAGGCTGCTTAAATTTGATTTGTAAAGTTATTCCAAATGGACTGGTAAACTTTAATCTATTGTATGTTAAATCTATGTAAGCTTGCTAGTTCTATTTGTATTCAGTCAAATGCAAGCCACAATTCACTGCTTTTCAAGTTGCTTGCCTGGTTTGGTCATTGCTTGGTGTGGATGGCTTTCACATTCAGCATTAACAGAGCTCTCCACTTAGAAGCGAATCAAGACTGCTGTTTTTAGGTGGACCAGAGTGTGGTTCTTTGTCCACACTGGGGTTGGTGAAGCTTTTATAACAGCTCAAATCTACCAAACTTTTAAGAAAAGCGAATCAGAGTTTGTTTGGTCCAGACCAAATAGCTGATTTCCTGATATTATCATTAAATGATGTCAACAATTTGATATTAGCATACTAGCCTTTACTTTAGTTAGTAAGAATTTATTTCCCTTCATTAGCATTATCATTGATGTACAAATGTACGTATACACATAATATCTTATTTGCTAATTCAAATTCAGAGTAATATTATTCATAACAGCTAAATGCTTTGAAGTCTTGAAATACAACTGTTCTGTATGTATTCAGATAGACCCGGTAACAATATTATTAGCTCTACGTATAAACAGTGTAGGAAACAAATAGCAGAAAGTTTATTTTGTGGAAATGCATAAATATGGAGGAGGGTTTGGGAATTTCTTAGGAAACAGTTTAAACTCCAAAGTATAACCTGCAGAGAGACACAGAGTGTGTTTGTGTGTATGTCGGGCATGTATCATGTGTTTGCTTGCTCACATTTATTGATCAGCAGCCTTGGACTTCCTGACCCCTTTTAGCACTGTCTGTCAGGCAGCTTACTCTCACAACACCCCCTCACTGCTGATTGAATTTCAGTGTGGAGGTCGCATGGTGTTGCCGTTCTACTTGACTTACCACGACTGCATATCTGGGAAGTTTTTCAGATTTCTGATTTCCTGCCTGTGTCACTAATTCTGCTCTACTGGGTAAGGAGACCCTCAGCGGAGCCCTACCCGACCACGGCCTTCATGCTAAACAGAGTTGACCAGAGACTGCCTGCAAGCGTAGATCTTGTATGAGTGTTTTGTTTTCCTCTCTGGCCAAAGCCCCCGTGCTCTCATTGTTTTATGGGGCCTGTAAAGAGGAGCTCTCAGGTTGAGCCGGGATGCTCCTGCTTCATGTCACAGCTCCATTTTTGTGCTGTTTGGCATTTATCTGATTTATGACGCCTGTCAGCAAATAAAGCGCCCGCTATTTCATCAAGTGGCTTCCACTCTTGTTTATTTTATTGGACTTAATGGGTCTGCTTGGAGGCCGATTTCCCAACGCTCATAAGTGAAAGTGTACATGTTGAAAAGTAATTATATTGCTCAGTTGCCATGAGCCTTCACTTCCTGGCCAGCTCGTTTATATCCATCAATGAAGCTGTTTTATTTATCATCCCTGAGATGTATGGAAGTGGAAGAAGTTAAAGCTGTTTAGCTCTTCACTCCCAGTTTACTGATTTGTTAGCTAAATGTTAGTCATCTATCAATGTTTGTGTTAACAGCTCGGAGTGACAGCCAATCAATGCACAATGAAACAAATATCTCCCTCTGGTCTCAATAATGCTGTTCCTGCAACAGCAAACAATTACATTTTTAAGACTGTTTTGTTTTTTAAGAAGCATTTTAGCCATAATGTGTCACTTTGCAGATTTTATGAGACACTGAATCCATCATGCTCAATCTATGATGAAACTTTGCAAGGGAATGGTGAAATTACCCTCAGTACTCAGGGACTTGTGCTCTTAACAGTCACTGAAGACTGCATATATACCCTTTGGGAATAAAGAAAAAAATCTGTCTGTCGAGACTAAGGCTGAAAGAATCTTAAACTTGTTGAAACAGAAAAGAGCAGTCGAAAGGTCACTCTCAAGCAGTGTTAATTTTGTCAACTACTTATTTTTCTCATAGTTTTCATCAACAACCTTTATTTCCCCTGAAGAAAACTAGACTAGTCTAATAAAAACAAGTGTACAAGAGGGAAAAATAAAACTAAATTAAAGGTGCTATGAGGAGAATCTATTACTGGGGACCATTAAGACTCTGCTACCCATGAGCACGTGCAGCGACTGTCATAATGCTGCGTTCCAGTAACCTCGGAACTGGGAGTGACATCATCTCTGACTTATCGGAGTTCCAGTTGAAGTAATAAAAAAAAACATGCCAATCTACCAGGCTATTGTTAGCTGTTGTTAGCACGCCCTGTGTTGTTGTATGAAGCATGTGATTATCACTATGGCAGCATTTTTGTAAATACAAGTCTAACAATACTATGTATGCAGCTGATGTGTGACAACAAGCAATTTTTGGAAAACTTAGTATTGTAGTTTTGTAGCCGGCTATATATCGCTACAGCCTGGTGCTCTAAGACGTGTCCAAATAATATAAGTTTGCTCTAGTTTTAATTGTCTTGTTCCTGAAGTTGCTGGAAGAGTATCCAGGCCAGTCCAGCCCTGTCCAACCTGAGTAAGAAATAGAATTTATAGATAACCTATTTTGATGCTATTAAATTCATCAATAAGTGTATATTTCAATCAGGCGTATATCTAAAAGTGATACTTTTTTGTAAGTACTAAGAAACTCCTCACAATCCCTTTAAGTGCCGTTTTTGTCCACAAAAAAAACAAGACAAAAATGTTTTACAGAAAATAAGTTCAGTCAGACCTAAATTGTTCTTGTAGAAAGTAGGAAAAAGTTAGGTTAGGAATATATCCAATCTTAGCTACTTTGGTTGTGTGGAAAGGTTGGATGAGTACAGATGGACATCCAATCACAGCTGCCTGGATGATTTGGTGAACGATCCAATCAGAGCTACTCTCATTATGAATTGATATATGCATTTAGAGCAGGTTCACTGTTTGTTGTCAGTTCTGGTATTCTAACTAAAATGCTCTTCCAGGTAGCCTAAATAAAGGTGACTGCATGGCACACAAAAGTTCAATTTGTTTCTGTTCATCTATACATTCAAACTATGCTAGCATTCAGTAAAGGGTTATTAGATGCTACATTTTATCCAAGTGTAATACATGAAGTCAGAAATTCAAGGAATCATAGAAAATGCCTTACACTTTACAATTAATATTATAATCAACTGAATTTACTGGAGATTTCATCGACTAAAATGTTTTTGAAATTTCATCAACTAAAATGTGACTAAAATTAAAACAATTTAGATGACTAAATCATGACTAAAACTAAAAGATATTTTGGGAAAAAGCTTATAACCAAAACTAAATTAAAAAGTGCTGACAAAATTTCACTGCTCTCAAACATGTTTGGTTCAGATTGTACGAACCCTTGTCTTTATTGAAAACTAGTACAGGCCATAAAGCTGAACTAAGGCTCCTTTTCCAAGTACATCAGAGTCTAGTTTGCATTGATGTGCATGTGATCTGAACCAAACCAGGCCCAAGCAAGGGAAAAGAACAAAACAGCAAAGCATCGTGGGTTAAATCCGGCTGTATATGTCATGATAAACAACTGTAAGTAAGCTCACCTAGCAAGAATGATATCAAATGATCAGCAGAGTAGATTGAAGGGAGCTGGATTTGAAGGCCCCGTTCCTTTCAAAGAGCCTTTCAAAAGATAAACACTTAACATTTCCCAGTTTCTGAAGCCATGAAGGCAGCATGCTGTGCGCAGCTCAAACTCATGGGGCAATTTGCATTTAATCCTTAAAACAGCCATTCAGAAGACTCGACTTGCTTGTGAACATCACATCTCTACAGCAGAGTGAGGTTCACAGTCATGCATCTCAGGTTCATATGCTCGTGTCATCTGACATGGCCTTCACACCTAGGCTGGATGGCAGGGAAAACAGATTGGAACTACAGATCATATGGCATGTGCCTGAATGATACAACATTTGAGCAGCTATGGTTCTATTCTAAATGGAAAATGTAGATACCAGCTAATGTTATATGTTAAAGCAACATAAGATATTGTCCAAACCACATACTTTTACCCTTTTTCAACTTAATCTGAGGTCACCACGGCAGCCATTAGCAATAAACACAAACATACAGTACATTAGAACAAAGTTCCTCTGTGACACTGATTTGATTGGTTATTTCTGTTTTTTCTGAGTTTGTAATTATTTCCCATCTGTTGATAAATGTTCTGCTGCCTCTCTTGTAAATCAGAGTATTAATCTTAATGAGGTTCTCCTGATTAGTTTGAATGAGATGAATGAAATAAAATATACTGTGAGTCATGCTCTTCTCTATTTAATGTTATATATTAGAAGTTATCTCAAATACTGACTGCAAAAACTGACATCAAACCACAAGAAACAACATATTTTAAAAACTTATGTTTTTAAAGATGATACTCCCAGGGAAACTTAAAAATGTACTTATCACACTGATAAAACATCAAAAGGAAGAGGTGTGTCTTCATCACACATCATTGTTCAGGTGAGCTGAGGGTGAGATAGGACCAATCATGTTTATTTTAGCACCATGGCACTTTAATTAGCACTCCTGCACTTTATAATTTATTGTACATAAATGTCACGGTCCCCCAACTCCCAGCCTCTTTTATTGTGGACTGTATGGCGGTTAGGTTGTCCACAGTTTGTGTAGTTGCTTGTCTTTTAATATCCTCTGTGGGTTTTAATCCTGTTATTGGTGTTTGTTTTTGTGTTGACACAAACCTGCCAATGGGACTGGGGATGGAAATTAGCCACTTGGCTATAATCCCATGTAATGTCCATTAATGCACATTGTCCAATTTATTAAAAAATGAATAATTCTCAACAATTCTCTTGTCTATATTTTAGTAGTTGTTGAATCTGATGAAGATTCAGTGATAGCCCTACATTTACCTGATGTTGGCACATATTTTTAATCAGCCTTGCCGGGTCTTTCCCCCCTCTAGCATCTCTTTTGTGGATTAGCAACATTTTTCACAACAGTAAACTGCCACAGTTACACCCGAGGAGTAATTAGAGGCAAGGGAAAAAGTGATAAAGGCAAAAGGAAATTAGTGATCATTGTAACAGTGACTCTCTTTGTGCAGTACATGTGCTTTTGTGTGTGTATTGACAGCGGGGCCAATGACCCGGTCCTTTGGAGCCTGTTTGTGGTTTAGCTCAGCTCCCTGAGTTTCTCTCCCTGTGATTCAGGTTTGATTCACACCTCCCACTCCATCCAAACCGCTAATGAACTTGCCTCCCACATGAACTTAATAAGAAAGCTCTTTATCCCTTTCAAATAGGCTTTGACTCCACAATAGCTGACTGTGGCTCTGGTTTTGTTCACACTACAATGCTGCTGTAAGGGCCAAAGAGCCGAGACACTACGGACTTTTGGCATTTGGATTTATACGGTCGCTTTATTACTCCTTTAATTGAATCACGTCTATAACTGTTGTTTTGATGAGAAATAGCTTGAGTCTCCATAGCTTTCTTCAAAATCTCTGTTGCTTGTTCCTGAATGATGGTTCCAGACATTTTCGCTGCAGGTCCTTGGGGATTCCTCCAATAGCTGAGGCCTTTCAGGTTTAATTCTGTTTGGATGAGCAATGTTATTAGTGTGTCTCAGTGGCTGTGTCAGCCTGACCGCTGACAAGGACTGCGAAGCAGATTGGAGGGTTTGATAAAGGATGATTAACCAAGACACTTTAATTTTAATACGCCTAATTTGCATGCACACACACACGCAGCTGCTGTTTGTACTTCTACCTCAGCCTGAAGCTCCGTGTCACACTGGCTGATTTTAATACAAGATCAACGGACAACTCATAAAACATAGTCACCTGAATTTTAACCAAGGACAAGATTGTAAATTGTTTTACATTTGGAGAGGAAAGGATGTTTTACTGCCTGTGAGTGTAATAGTGTTGATTTAATCGACCAAAAATGTGACTACACATATATTTTAGCTGTCATTTTAACATGACAGCAGAGAAACCACAACTATTGGCATGAGACCTTTTATGATTTAAAACTCAGACAACATGTGTTTTTCTTTTTGTCAACCAGACAAGATAGGAATTACATTTTGGGGGAGGCTGCTGGATAATTAAACTCCAGGATATTTAATTTGTCTTCAGGAGAAATGTGTTTTATTAAACAATAAATGTTCTGTCAGATGATAATTGTTCACTTTTTTATTAGACAGTAAAAAAAAACTGATGGTCATATCTATAAAGACGCATCTGTAAAGAAGTATCTGCACTAATACCAAGAAAAACTTAATTACCTTGAAATGTGTTTGCAACATTTTTTGTCAGTTCATTTTCAATCAATTAAGATTTAATGGTGAATCATCAAAACGACAAATGTACCCATTGAACAGCTTTGTACGTAAGAATAAAGCGGTGGTTCTTAATTAATTTCAGATGGCCCCTCTTCAAGATATATTTTCCCCATGCCCTCTCCCAAAACTGCAAGTCAACAAAATATTTCAAAACATTAAAAGTATACCAAATAGATCCAAACATGTGGATCCCAATTTACCCATTGAGTGCACTATACACAAAAATCAACAGTATCTGCCCCCTGTCAAATCTACACATAAAGTAAAATAAACATTTTAATCTCCATTCTAGGACTCAGAATAAAACAGATTTTTCATCGTAAACTTCTATTTTAGATTTTTAACATTTTCCCTCCCATAAAAAAACGAAGTGCCAGAACTTATATAAAACAAGTAAAGCCTTAAATCTATCAAAATATCCCACAAAAAATAACCAAATTTCCCTCTTAGAGCATGCTTCCACCGAAAGCGTCGCAAATTTTTCACACGTTACAGACAAAGTCAATTTAAAGACGCGAATTGACGCTGCATCGGGGCAAGACGCTCGAGTTGAAATAATTGAACTTTTCGAGCGAGCGTGTTGACACGCCGGGACAGCCTATCAGTGTGGAGATCGTCACTGACGCAGGGCATTCTGGGGTTCGGAGTCTTGCTAATTTGACAAACTGCTAAACTCACTGGAGACAGATGGAAAGGCTCTCTGCAGCTGCAGCTGGACTGTCTTGCCTGTAGTTGGTATCCAGGTGGGAGATCCTGGCACCAACCCTGGCTAGCAGGTCTCCAAACTGGGCAACAGTCAGCCTGAAGTACTGCTGGAACCTGCCGTCATCCAGACGCAGCTCCTGCAAGAGACGGTGGAACTCACCGAGCTCACACCGCCTTCATAGGGTAGCATGCATCCAGTACCGACGTTGGTGCCTAGCCCGCAGCTGACTTCTGCACAGCAGGTACAGAGCCTGATGGTGGTTATCAGAGCCATGTTCGACGAAGGAATGATATGATGGCGGACTTTTCGTGCAACGAAGCCGTGGCGAGCGGTGAGCGTTTTTTTGCATATTTGTACCAGCGTCAAAACTCGAGCGTCTAGCGCGGCGCGATTTCACTTGACGCGCGAGCTAGACGCTCAAGTTTTGATGCTTTCGGTGGGAACACGCTGTTAGAGCTACAGTATATTTAGTGACTTTTTCTAATCAAAGGCACATTATGTAGTTTGAAAATAGGCAGGTTCATATACATCACTGAAGGCAGCATTCATTTCACAAAGAATTAACAGGTGTTGCAAAAGGAGTGACAGATCAAGTCGAGGGAGAGTAATCGTCTGTATTTTTAGTCTCCTGCAACAAATATAGAAATCACTGATTACATGATATCACCAGCGTTACTATGTTATTAATTTAAAAGATAAAAATGTTTAAGTGGCAACACTTATACATATTTCTTTCAAGACTCAAACAAAAGATTTTAACTTCTAATATTTTCTCATTAATCAACACGAGCCAGAAAATACAACAAAAACCTTTTGTTCACAGGCCATATTGACTTCCAAGTAACACCCACCTCTGGCATGGCAAGTGGCCAATAACAGTGCAGACATTTGTGTGGCACATGGGGTGGCCAATCATAATTCCCTAACGCCCCTGCCAAGACAAGTCCCCTTGAGCTCTGACCACATCCCCTTTGGAGGTCATGCCCCACTCTTTAGAAACACTGGCTTAAAGCAATAAGTCATCTATGGTTTGATTCAGCCACATGCATGGTTATACAGTACGTAGCTCTTAATTTACACTAAACAGCCTTTCTGAGCAGGGGTGAAACACAGGGGTTTATAGGCATGATGGATTCTATAAAAGTTGATTTCTAGGCAGGAACTTTTAAAAAAAAA
Source organism: Scarus forsteni (assembly GCA_036419115.1). Lineage (NCBI taxonomy): Eukaryota > Metazoa > Chordata > Actinopteri > Labriformes > Labridae > Scarus > Scarus forsteni. Next base: position 8,060,458 of record JAZDUH010000270.1, read on the forward strand.
TTCTGGTCTTTGTACATGTTAGAAAAGAGAACTTGTTGAAAATCAGTAAATTGAGAGACCTTTAAACTTCAGCGAGCACAGATAAAATAGGTTTTAACACATGAAGTATACATTTTCCAGTCTAAAGAATAAACCTTGAACCAAATCAGAAATACTAAACTGACTTTAATGTGGGACTCGCTGGACTGGACAGCCCTCAATCTCGCACTGTACATGATTTGGAGGTGCCCTTGGTGAACAAATGTTGGGCACAATCAACGCCAGGGACAAAGGAAAAAAAGAAAAGCGGGGACGTTTCCAGTCAGCCTCCCACCCAAAGAGCTGTTCTGCCAGCGTGTGCAGCCTGGCTGAAAACAGCAGACAGATTTTAAGATGCAAATCCTTTGGCATTTTATTCCCCTTTATCTGTTGGATGTTTGTTTTCATGGATGGCTGCAGCAGAGGTCAAAATCAAGCAGGGAGGACAAAAGGAAATGAGGGACTGGAGAGAGCGGAGTGTGGTGTTGACAGGAACCCCTCTGATTACTGGATTTACCTCCAGAATGGGAACTGCAGGGATGGATTTACAGGAGGAGGGATTTATAGGAGAACAAACAGAGGAATTTAAAATGCTAATGGAGGAAGAATGCAATTAATTCTATTAGCCAAACCATCCTACAGGATGCTGTGAAAAAGTCAAACACTCGGATGTGTTAGCAGATGGCATCAGAAGGCAGAGATACAGTTGTTCTAGATACAGCTGTGTAGGAAGCACTGCAGCTATACACAACACAAGAAAAACACCATCCGAATAAATATGAAGACTTCTTAAATATTTATATGGGTCCACATCAACAAGTGTTTTCTCTTTCTTTTTGGAGAGTGAGTTTTTAACCTCTCTTCATGTGTTATTACTGCTGCCAGGAGGAGTTAGCTTTTAGCACTTCCCAGTTTCTACGCTGAAAGTATATGGGATTTTAAAATAGATTTTTCTGATATATATCTGAAATAAGGGCTGTTAAGAAGAGATACACACAAGATGCTAACAGTTGATAAAACTCATCAAACATTGTCTTGCTTTTGAATGTTAAAGCTTTATTTTGTTTTGGAAATGTGGATTGCTAACTGCTAACAAGGACCCTCACGAAAAAGCTTTTTTTTTTGCTAATTGAATAAGAGTATGCATCGTCTTGCTCCATCTTGCCAAGTTCTAAATGTTTATGCACAGTGCAAAGCAACACGGCCAAAGCAGTCTTTTAAAAGAGGAAGAGATGGGAGATAGAAGCGAGATGACAGCAGGAAGTGACTGCTTGTAAAGAGATTAGCATAGATGCTAACAGCTTCAGCAGCAGTTTAATCAGATGTTGATGGCATTTCTTTATCAAAAACAAAAACAACACGACAAATTTCTCTTTAGTAAGGATATTTTGATCCACTTCTGACATGACTTGACGAGAGTTTGTCGTGCCCGCCTACTACTTGCTTGACAGAGCAATTGTCCAATCAACTGTCGAGTTTGCTTCTGAAAGGTTCTGCCCCAATCAGTTTCTATGGGCTCTTTCCCAGATGGACTTGGTGGATCAGGTTAAGTAATGGATGCTACATTGCGAGAAAATTCACAAACACAAGGTCATGGATATTAAGTTGTTCTACACTGGAAATACTGTAGCTGCTCCTAAGTTGTACCCCCAAGTTGTGGTTCCTTACATAGATTTTCACAATGACAAAAACATTTAAGTTTCACAATCTCCTCACAATCAGCAGTAATCCAAGCATACAATGAAAAATCCCCTAAATTTCCCGTCCAAGCAGCTCAAAGCTAACTTCCACGTTGGCCCACAAAACCTCATCATCCCTGTACCACTCCATCAATTCCAGGCACTGTTTTCATACTTGAATTCAGCGTGGTGGTTAAAAACACATTCTCCTGTAATGTAAGAAGCCTCAAACACATATCCTGTTGTTTTATGGGGACCTTGACTCGTCTTGCTTCATCCGTTCATCACTGTAATTCCATTTTTCTGTTTGCTCTCCCTGCCCTTTAATCTCCCTTTGCAGAGGAATTGTTCTCTTGTGCACAAAGGCCAAGCCTGTTTCAAACACAAATGTGCTGAACTAATGAGTAAACCTCCCTGAGAACAAGTATCTGCATGGATATCTTGTTCCGTATTGATCTTTATTTAGCAACAAATAGCCCCGTGGCTGAGAAGAGGTATTGGCAAGAAGTGTGGAAAACTGCACATTCGTCACTGCTGGCTGATTTAAAGCAACATTTAATTTCAGCGTGTGGAGGTAAAGCAACACATCAGCCTGGAAAAACAGCAACAGGACGATGAATCAAGAATAGAAAATGACCTTCTACCACCTAAGCTGGAGCCAACTGTGTAATCTACAATGCTTAAATGTGTTGCTGTTATTAGCACGGCAAGCAGGATGTTGGCTCCAATCTCTGCACATGATGAAGAGCTTTTAAAGGGAAAGAGCAAAGTTTAAAGCTTCTCTGGTATTAGCCGTGACTCACCTTCTTTCAAAGTTGTTCACGGATCTTATAGAAAAAGCTTGTACCCGTTCTTTAGCTCAAGCTTTTCACAGAAATAAAGTACACATCAGGTGAGTCTGTCCTTAAAAGGTTTAAAATGAACATTGCTCTTGACCCTTAGACATCCAATTGACCAGCGAGTAAAATAAAATTGTGATTAATAAAAACCAACATTAATGGAGTGTTGGCAGAAAGAACGAAAGGGTGAAAAAAAAGACCCTGTCAAGTCCACTGGAACAGCCTGAATGTGCACCTGGAGGGGAGTGAGGGAATGATGAATGTTTTAGGAGCTTGAGCTCCAGGAACTGGGATTTTACAGGCCATCAGCTCTGGGCCCAATTGGACCAGACAGCCGCCAGGGATACACCAACCTCGGGAGGAGGAAATCTAGGCTGCGCGCAGAAGTAGAGATGCAGAAGGCTCTGCTTGCACCACAGTTGCCTGATATTCTCAAGGGTCTTTTCAAAGCTCCGAGTCCAGGCAATCATTAATTATGTCCCTTTTTTCTCCTCTTGGAAGGGAAGTAAGGAAAATAGATCGAATAATATTTGATATCAGTGAGGACTGAAGGTAACTTAGTGAGAGTTAGGCGGTTTTGTTCTCAGTTTCAAGGCACAGGATAATTATGCAATAACTGGCACTTCCTGAAAAGTAAAGCATAACTTTCAACACAGCCAAAAGAGAGAAGGCACTTCAGGTATTCAGATAAAGTCTGAGTCATTTCTGCTTCAATGAATCTCATCCTTTAAATGCTGCATATCATTTTACATCCCATTATCTCTGTAATTCATGCCAGCCAAGCCTCAATACAGCAAATACCCACAAAGCCTTTATAAAAAAAAACAAATAGAGCTTATTTTCTACCTGCATATCACATCAATGCTGGTGTTCCACTTTGAAGATAATCTGACACATAGATGTCTCGTTTCAAATTAACCCGCATGACTAGAAATCAAGCTCACTCTTCAAGTAAGAGTTCATCTTTTTATTCTCTTTGCATACGTGTGGGGAATTTAACTGTGATCACGACTGTATTTCAAAGTGGTTTCACTCTGAAAGAGGGGAGAAGAAGAAGAATGAATGACCTTGAGCAAGTCCTTGGTCTAAGATGTATTTTCTTTCCCTCAATGGTGAGATTGCTGCAGTTGAACATTTTTCAATAAAGACATGATTATGGTTCCCTTATTAGTTTAGGCAATTCTCAGTGCATCCATCCATGTCGACTCTTTTTAATATTCAAGGCAGTAGAGGTGGGCGATATGAGCTGAAATGTATACCTCTCTTTCTCATTTCTGCACTGTAAAAGTAATATTGTGTATATCCACAGTACATTACAGCCTGTAACTGAGTCCATGTGTATTTTACTCCTTTTTAACAAGTTGATGCTGATCACAGATGACGTGTGATTGCTAATCAACTTCACAGGTTGCTGCTTTTACTTAAAAGGCAACTTGATGCAGGACTTATTCATGAATGATAAGTCATGTGCTGTTCACTGCTTATCTTCAAAAATGGCAACAGCATCTGACTTCTTTTTGAGATATGATTTATCTTCTTATTTACAGTTTTGTTGCTGATTAAACATCATAATACAGTTAATATCATATCAAATGAACAACATGAATGACCAAAGATTGACTCTTATGGCTTTGCTAAGCCAAATGATCCAGATCACTAAAATACTTAAAGTTCACAGCAACCTAGAAATGCTGGGTTAAAATTAAAAAGCATTTTTTGTTGAAATCTTTATATTCGTCAATTATTATATCAACTGACATGATTGCATTTTTATGCGTGTCATTCTGCCTTAATGTTAAATAAAGGTAAGACTTCTGTGCTGCCTGCAAGCCAGTACTTGAGTTTCATGCTTGGCTCCAGTTTTGCTATGTTTTGCCTTTGTTAAATGCTTCGACATCACAGTGACATAAGTCAGGGTAAAAAGGTCTACAGTTTAAACCCAGGACCTCTCTCTAAATGGTATGTAAAGTGAAAGTAATGTCAAAGCTTACTTTAATGAGCTCAAAGTTATACTATCTTTGGAGGATGTGCTTGTGTTTTCCTCAAACAAAGCACTTGATATCATACTTATTTGAGACTAAATTATAATGATAAAGAATTGGCTAGACTCCTATGCTGCCAATTGTTGTGTTGCTTCATGTTGGGCTCCAGTTTTGCTTTGTTTTGCCTTTGGTAAATGCTGTGACATCACAGTGGCATAACTTGGAAAAGTCTACAACCTAATGTCAGGGCCTCTCCTTGTACCGTGGATATAAAATACCAAAGTTTACCTTAATGAGTGTGAAGTTAAACAAACTGTGTAGGATCCAGTTTGTTTTATTTCAAAGTACGGCGGTGATATTGGGCTGGAGAAATACCTGCAGTTTGTTCCTCGTTGATATACTTGTAAGTATGGAATGTGGGATACTTGAGGATAACACAGTTACTCCAAACATGGCAGCAATTCTGAGAGTAATAGTAACAACATTAACACCAACAATCAATATCACCATCAAATATTTGTACACAACTGATCCCCAGTGGTCGGATCTCATCATCAGCGTCATCTGTACTAAATTCATACAATATTTTCCTACATGAATCCTTGTAACTGTCCCAATGTAATGGTCTAAAGAGTCATCATGTTAACTGATGATTTTTGAACTGTGCTAATAGATCAAGTTCAAGCACCACCGGAAACAGAGAGTGTACTCTTCAATGCATCATTGTGAATTGATTTTTAGCCTTGTATTAAAAATATAGCAATTAGTAGTTTAATTGTGAGAAAATACAGTTCGCATGGACAAAGTCAATCATGGTGTCAAGTCAAAGCCATAAACTTACACTCTCAACAGGTAAAGTAAAACACCTAACATAATTCCCTCTTCCTGATTTCTAAAAGAGAATTCATCTGTATAAGCTAGGCAAACAGACATGGTTTTGTCTTTTCGTTTCACACATTATTTAGACGTTGATGCTTGTGAACTTGTTTGTCAGTTTGACTTTGTGTTGTACTTGCTTGCTGCTCGTGTGATTAATCTGTCATCTCTCTTCTGCCTCTACACTGATCCTGCCAATCATGTGTAGACTGTTGTGTTGGGTTAATTCTGGGTTACATGTACAACAGATGCGCTGAATCAATGCCGGGAGATTCCTGGCAGCCATCAAGCCTTGCATAGTTTACATCAAGTTTGTCTTCAGCCTTATTATAGTGCTTAAAGGATAAGTTTGGTTTCTACAGCTTTCACATTGTTTATAGAATGAAGTAGAACAATATACTCACCCAGAAGGCTTTCCTGATCCAAACAGTGCTTCAGGAGATATTTAGATCCAAAATTGAGCGGCGGACATCCATATAATGGTAGCACATAGGGCATGTATAGCCCCGCTCCTAAAACTCCATTGATCGTCCAAAAACTCATTAGTTTCACCAATATTTCATCATGGTCCGCTCACGCTACTCCTCCATTACAGTCTGTGTCGCTCCAGACATGTTTTGTGGCTGTGCTAACCTCTGAACTGAAGAAGAAGAAGGTTTGCCTCCGCGCATGCGCAGTACTCTCTGGAGAGCTGTTCTTCTCTTTGCCTCCGCGTCCTCCTTTCTATGAGCTCCTCATCTGTAAACTCTGGCTCGAAACTGTAAGGACACCCGTCATATTCAAAGTTCTCCTCCACAACATCTTCATCCGATAGATATTCGTCCATTTTGCACAAAACTGGAAGAAGAAAGTCGTTGTGTAGCCGGCGGTCTTCCCCTGAAACAATGAGCCGTACTGTGCATGCGCAGAGGCAAACATTCTTCTTCTTCAGTTCAGAGGTCAGTACAGCCACAAAACATGTCTGGAGCGACACAGACTTTAGTGGAGGAGTAGTGCAAGCGGACCATGATGAAATATTGGCGAAACGAATGAGTTTTTGGACGATTAATGCAGTTTTAGGAGCGGCGCTATACATGCCCTATGTGCTACCGTTATATGGATGTCCGCCGCTCAATTTTGGATCTAAATATCTCCCAAAGCACTGTTTGGATCAGGAAAGCCTTCTGGGTGAGTATATTGTTTTACTTCATTCTATAAACAATGTGAAAGCTGTAGAAACTGAACTTATCCTTTAATATTGGCTTGACAACAAGGGTCCATGAGCAGCATGTCCAAGTGTATTGATTGCTAGACACTTGGTGTTGGAAGGCAAAGGGTTTATAGATAGGTAATCTGAGTTTACTGTGACCAGTTACCTTTCACAACAAGAAGTCAGGCTAAGCTTGAACGTCCTGGTACCAAAAGACCAATTTTGTCCTCAATATATCGACTCCTCCATTCTTTCGGCACTCCATTCTCTGTCTCTCTGCTTCCATTGTCCTGTCACATCTTCCATCTCAATCCATCCATCTCCTCTCCTCTTTGAGGATTCTTTATTTTCCTCCTTCATGCTCAAAATCATGTCTTTAAAAATTGTTCTCTCGCACCAAATCTGACATTCTTCCCTCATCTCTGCTGTCCTTTTTTTTTTCCCCGGCTGATGAAATATTTAAACAACATTTCTGTTCCTTTTAATTGCATGTCAGACTCTGGCTGGTTTGTGGGGCGAGTTGGAACAATTTCAGTCTGTCTGGGGTCAAGGATTTTTCATAAAACCTCGCTGAGTGTACGGGAAGTTGATTAGCTATAAGCATGAAATTGTTGAGTGGGTCATGTCAGCTGCAACAACACCATAAGTAATTCATGGGTTGTGCTCTAACCCACTGGGATAAAGATGCCCTTCAGATGCCCTTTTCCTGGAAATTCCATACTACCTGCGTTCCCCTCATGCAATAACAACGTCGCAGTGGGGCGTGTTTGCATGTGGTGCATTGATTGGAAAGCCTGGATACCTGCGGGGATGACATTCATCTATCACTCTGTATGAAGACTCAGTCAGAGGCATTGTAATGTCAAAATCTGTGTTGGTACATGTGTTTGTTTGTGTATCTGTGGCTACAAGAAAACCCACACTGCCCAGCTGTGTTGCATGTGTTATTCTGGGTGATTCATCGATCACTTATATGGCGATGTCGGCCTCGACGGTGGCTGTCTAGACGTGGCCCGGTTGAGAGGAATACAGAGCCAGTCAGGAAATAAGAAATCCAATCGAAGGAGGGTGTGATGAATGTGAAAAAGAAGCGACAAAGCAAAAGTGATATGCTGGAGTTGAGGAGGAGTTCAGACGGTCCGAATGTCCTGAAATCTCCCATGCATCACTTAGTCAGACTGACAGACTGACACATGCCCACATAATTATTCAGAGTCACCTCAGATCCTCACCTCCTACTAACATGGAACTTCTCCTCAAGGAACCTCCACCTGCTTTTGCTAAGTGTTCTTGAGCCATGAAACATGTAATCTATACCTTCAGATGGAGAATGCCAGAGCTTCTTTATCTCCGCTCATGAAGCTTCTGTGTCTTTCTCCTGACGCACAGAGATATCTGTTTCCTTCTTGCACTGACGCCCAATGTATGAGTCATGCAGGCGCACAGGGTAGTGTTTTCTTTCTGTCAGATCCCATGGCTCTCCGGCTGTTGTCTGTTGACAGTAGCGCCTCTTGGAGCAACAGTCAATTATCTGGGGTTTTGGGTGTAGCAGGATAAGATCCTCGCAGAGAAGATGAACTTCGGGTAGGTTGTTTGTTTACAGTTTTACAAGTAACTGGAGATGGAGTGGAAGGATAACTTGAATGGCTGGACTGTCAGGTGCACTTATATATAGATGGTATGTGAATATACAATGAGAGGAAAGTCCTTCACTAACAATGTCACTGTCCATTAAAGGGAAGCCCATAATGCACTAATACTTGGCCTTATTCTTAACCACATGCTACACAAGCAGTATGTGCTGATTTTGCCAATATGTGGTATTTTGTATTTGAACAGCTAATTCTGCAGTATGCTAAAAATACTAAAATGTCATAATACTGCTTGAATAATTAAATCTGTCATGAAAACAAAATAGACTTTTTTTTTTCAAACCTGGTTCAAAACTCAAAATATTGTTGTAACTGGACATATATTTTGCACAGGAATGAGGAATCACAAACTTCATTCAACTTTTTATACCCAAATTTGGGCCAACTCAGAAATTCTATCAATCCATCCATTATCTTTACCACTCTTCCATTTAAAGGTGCATACACACCAGACGCTACTCGTACTGCCTCGGCGGTCACTCTCCGTGCAAAGTCAATGTACAGCCACGATGGGGTGGGGCTAACCCTCCCGCGATGCCACTTTTCACACTACCACATAGCTTGAAGCACGATGGCAAAGTAAAGAAAAAGTTGATCAATCAGCAGGTGTGTGCATGTGTGACGGTACCCTAGACAGACATTTATTCATCCAGACTACAGAGTAACAATCCATGTCCGTGTGGGAAACATTAGTCAGTGAGGACATTAGTTCCACCTAGACGGACCACAGAAAACCCACAGATGATGCTGCTGCAGGGCATCAGCTGCAGTGTTTTGTGTTTGATAAGTGAATGCAAAGGATACAGCTGGAATAATGTCCGCTTATACATCCTACTATATGATATATGATGCTACGCTATGTCAGTGGGCGACGCGATTTTGGTAGTTGGGTCGCTTGTGGTGTGAACGCAGCATTAAGGTGGACATTATTCCAGCTGTATCCTTTTCACTCACTTATCAGACACAAAACTCTGCAGCTGATGATGCAGCAGCATTATCTGTGAGTTTACCGTGGTCCATCTGCAAATGTCCTCACTGAGATTAGTTCCGCCTAGAAGGAAGTCATCCGCCCTGTAGTCCGGATGAATAACTGCACCGTCACACGTATACACACCGCTGATTGGCTGATGCCACACACACCTACATCGCCTTAATAGATCAACTTTTTTTTAACTTCGACATCGCGCGACGAGTGAAGTGGTCGTCTTGTCGCCGGCTGTCGCATCGCGGGAGGGTTAGCCCGTCCCATCGCGGCTGTACATTGACTTTGAATGGAGACTGATCGCCGAGGTAGTACAGGTAGTGTCCGGTGTGAACGCACCTTTAGGGTTCACGGGGCTGGAGCCTATCGCAGCTGACATTGGGTGAGAGGCGGGAACACATCAGTTCACCGAATAAGCATATTTTTGGTCTGTGAGAGAAGGCCAAGAAAGAACCCCTATGTGCAAGAGAACATGCAAACTCCCTACAGAAAGGCCCTGACCTATAAACCATTTTGCTGTGAGGCCTGTGCACTACCTGCTGTGCGGCCTGTGCACTACCTGCTGTGCCACTGTGGCGCCTTAAGTCAGAAATTAATTAAGCATAACTTTCTGCCACTAGATCTATTTTTTCTGTTCAAGAATGCGGGAAATATCTATCTTAATCAAAAAATAATAATGTGCTTTACCATTTTTTAGGGCTTTTTTGTAAAATATTACCTTTGAAAAGTCATAGATAATAATAATAAATATATTTTAGCATTAAAAATATAATTCCAGTTAAAGAACTTCCCAAATACTGGTGTATTAATGGTGAAGGAGGGTACAAAGCTTTATTTTAGTGATTAAAACAAACCTGGTTTTTAGGTGATTTATGTAGTTTATGTATTGTAGAAACTGTTGCTGTGATTTGAACTGTATTAACAGTGGGTGGCAGCAATGAGCCTTTTACAGTATAGTGTCCACCTGCCAGAAAACAAAAGAAGAATCAGCTCAGTTAGTTTGTTAGCAAGATCACACAAATACGAAAGAATGGATTTTGCTTTAAGATTATTAGATGTTGGTGGTGACCTGGATAACATTAGCAATTGTTTTTGCTCAATAACTATCTGATAATGATAGCAACATGATTCTTAGTGCTAGGAGTGGGTTTTCAGAGTCAAGGAGTTATATTATGATGCTAACATTTGTCATGGAACTATAGCTTAGAGATGCAACAGCAATATATGAGCTACATTGGCGGAGGTTTGCGCTCTCTTAGTGCTTTCTAGTTTAATATTAAGTTTCAAATACAGCCTCTGTATTTCATTGTCCAGGTATGTAGTCTTACTACTAACATTGTGAAAAACACTGCTAAGATGGGCTAGCAGGCTGCTTTTTAATGAAACCTCGTGTTTGAACTAGTGCTGCAAAGAAGCAGCAGCAGCCAAAAGCTATATAGTGATAAAACTAGTGACTGGGGCACTCTGTAGAAAAAAGATGGATTGTGTCCTCTGTAGAAGCTCTTATACAGTCTGACTTTAAAACTTCTTGGTTGGACTTAACTTTCTGTGTGGCCTGATTGATCAGTGAAGGGCAAGGCACCAAACCTCACAGAGAGGGTTAGGTAAAATATCATGGTCAGGGGTAAAAAATGTTTTCACTCAGTCTGATGGGATTCGATCGACTGTCTCTTGAGCAAATGTCCTGTGATGTTTGGACCATCCATCGCCTCATCCTCCAGCCTCACTCTGCCAAATGTGTTGATCTGCCCTCCACATCTCAGAGCAGTTCTCCTGTATAAAACTGCAACAGAAGACTCTAAATTACATCCATTTGAAGCTCAACACTGAGGGCTGCCTCGGGCGTCTGTATCAGACACCACAGGCTGTGACACACAGTCTCTTGGGAATGAGTGCAGGCTTGATCTGCCAGATACATGGAAGGAAAGAGGGATTGAGCGAGTGAGGGAGCAGAGAAAAGGTCTTCGTTTCAAAGGAGGTTTTGCTGTAATTATTTTCCCATCAGGAACATCTCTGCCGTGTGGATTAGAGATCTGACCTTGGACCTGTATCACACTGCTCGCACTATGATGGCACTCCATGTGGCTTGACAAACGCTGCTCTTGTTTAACACTCTGAGAGGCCCCAGTTGGAGCGCTACTAAGAACAATCCAGCAGTGGGCTCATCTGTGCAGATGTCAAATCATCACCTGCATGCATCATCTGCACCATAGGTCATCCACCATCCGTTTCTATTACCTGCCTATATTAGATTTCCATTTGATTTGATGGGTGCTTTTTTGAGAAGAGAGAGAGGCACGCTCTCCAGACACCAATTTATGGAGGCAAAGCAAAGTAATCAATTCAAAACCGGAGACTGCAAAGTGAATTACGGGGATGGTGAGCCTGGTGGAGGTAGGGATCAGCAATGAGAGCCGGTTTCACACCTATCCATATCAAAGGCTTTCAGGGCAGGAGAAGGAGCCGTGAGCCGCTGAATAGTAGCGAGGGATCAGTGATGATTAAAGCTAACCTGGGCATGGCAGGACGGCCATACAAGAGAGCTGTGTGGAACTCGCGCTTACGTTTCTGATTGATTTTCCAAGCTTCAGGCTTCGGAGGGTCCACCTGCTTCACAGGTTCTTTAAAGGGGAAGAGAAATGAGATTCTGATGACTATTATTCTTGCCATGATCAATAAAAAAGAGGAGGCCTGCACTTTTTTCACTATCGTTTTGATGCTTATACACGGGGATTCACTTGGTTGGTGTTGGTTGTAAATCTGATTTTTTTTTTTTTTACCTTGTTTCTGCAGTAAGAGAATTCAGGTGTGCACCTACATGACAGAGTATTAGGGTCAGGCAGAAGACAAGGAATCAGGAGAGGGAGATTTTCTTGTAATTATAGACTTCATGAATCTATTTATTGTGTTGTCTTCTTATCATTAAAAGTATTTTTCCTTATCTGAAATATCAATGCTACTCATATGCCAACACTTCAATCCTTCTTATGTTGCACATTCATGTTGTACTTCAAAATGTTTCTAGTTTACTGCTTCAATTCATTTCATTTGCTTTGTTTTCATTGACCCTCGAGGTTTGCATTTTGATCATGCCCTCTTATTTGACTCTTTTGGAAACTCCTCTGTTCAACCTGTTTCAGGGTTTCTGTCTTCATTTTCACTATTAATCACTTTTTAGACTTCTATTTTTAAAGGTACTATTCAAGTAAGTTATTACCATTATATTAAAAGGTCAAGAACAGACTCATAAATTAATAAGCAACTCACTTAGTTTCAGCTTTGTTTTAACATTTTTGGCACAGTATTATAACTGTATTCTCAATAATGTGACTTTTATCTCACCATTTAACTTTTATTTCTCTGACATTTATTATTTTTTTATTGAGGAAGGTCATGCAAATAAAGAAATGTATTCCCACATCATATTCCCAAAGCCTGACTCTACACTTACTTAAAACCTGTAATGTGGGTAGTGTTTTGTTCATACCTTCCTACCTTTTTGTTTAGCTTTTTAAAGGCGGAATTTACAAGGTAAATATCCCCTCTTCCTGCATCTTCTGCTAAAGCTTCATTTTTTATCAAAGGTTCCAGAGAGAAATTTCTGTCTAGTCATACAGCAAGCGCATACATCAGTTACTGGTGAGAGATTAGGGCTGTTACCTTTACCAATCATCAAATTCAAACGGTTCAAAGAAATACAAGAAAATATTCAGATAGATATTTTCTCACCAGCCTGGCCACAACACAGACATAAGGCACTTCAATTATTTTATTTAACTCCAACACATCAGTGGGCAGCATGTTCTTGCATGTGAGTCACTCAAGAACATGTGGTTTTCTTCTATGCCAAGTAGGATGTGGGCACACTGGGCTGAGCTCTTGATTAAGCACAACTGATGGAAGGCCAAACAATGGGCCTATGGATTTGTTGTGGATGAGGAGTGGGCCAGCTTCTTTTTACACTGACAAGCAACCTGCTCTTTAATATTCCATCGGCAGTGTAGAACCCAAGGGGCTGTCACTGTCATTGTTGTGGAGGTGTACTCCCTCATTGTTGGGGTCAAAAGAACAATTGATGGTCAAGCTGCACTGGGAGTGCCTTCTGTTGGATCCGATGATTCACTGCTCCAGGTGACCTAAATGCTGCTGAGCTGTGTAATTTTTAATTTAAATAAATAATAACAGTTTGAATATTGAGCTTAAGGTGGCAGCCCTTTTAGAGATACAATCTTTTCTAGTCGTGCAGCCTTCATTCACCATTAATAACAGACTGTATTTATTTGCATTGTCTAACTTTGCTTTGTGTTGCCTGCTCTTCAGCTGTATTTGTCTACCTCTTCTACTCAAGGTTAAACCTCATTATTTACTTATCTGCTCACTACAATGTGCAATTACTTGAAGGATGGGGTGGCTTTAATTGTTTGAAACGACTTCTTTTCTGTCTGAAGACTCTAAGCAGTAAGTAATCCTGTCCTGAACTTCCATGCAAATAAAACTCATAATATTGAAGATTATTAATATTAAATCTCTTGTTTGGGAGGCCTGCTGAAAAAGATCCAGCAGCAAACAAGAGGTCTTCCTACTCATGCTTAATGGAGCTTCAGCTGTCATTACCACAGACCTATCAAAGAAAATAAAATGGAAGATAATTATGTCGACATGTATCTTGAGAAAAAAGTGATTAGTCTGACATTTTGAAGCAAAGAAAAACAGTCATATATTCTGGGACAACATTTGAACTGATGATGAAAAGAACTGTTGCGTAATCAGTGTTGGTGTTTTCTAAGAGCGTCATCTGTTATGGTTGAATCCTGGCTGTTAATCAGAACTCTGTTCTCAATGTGTAATAACTTTATTCTCTCCTTTTAAGAGTGGAAAACATTGCATATCATATTGATATGATATTAGTGATTCTGTTTCATGGTGTGCAATGTATCTGCGTAATATATATTAATTTCCAAACAAGGTCAGGGATGTTTCCCTCCTCCAGAGTGATTCCACTTTACTTGACTTATATGTTTTCAGTCAGTTATGATTCAAACTCCCTCTCATTTCTGTTTAATGCGTTTTGTAAAAACATGAGGACAAAGAATTATGGTACTTTTTTGAAACTGGCATCGTCTTGATGTAGTATGAAAATCCATTTGATGACTAATGAGTGTTATTTTCTCTTTCTTTTCCTTGGTGCTGTTCTTCCCTCCTGGATCTTTTTGTGGGGATCTTGAAATGCAGGTAAGACTACATCAGTCCTTACTTGTACTTTAACCGAGCCATCGTGTGTTGTTGGTCTGCTTGTGAGTTTGTGTAGCCATGTGAGATGTGAATGGATGAGTTATACTTCTGCCTAAAGCTGAGTTAGCCTGCTGCTTTTTGGACGACTTTGCTCCTGGTTCTGTTAAGAGGGATGAATAATTTCTTCATTAGATAAGGTTATAATGATGGATGAAAATGGAAATGGTGGACACTGATTGGTAAATTGGTTGAACTGAAAAGTTGTTTTACTTGAAGACAACTTTGTGATCAGTGCAGATGGGCAGCGAACTTTAGGGCTGTTGGTCTTCCTGGCTTTGGAGCCCAGCAGCTTCATGTGAAGCATGCAGGACTGCGAGCTTATCATTGAAGCAACAGTTGGTAAAAGGAAAAGACATACAACTAAGCAGCAGATAGCATGTTGAAGACTTTGCTGGATGCAGTGTTGAAAGAGTTTGTTTTTTTTCCACTTCTGATGATCCCCACAAAAATTCTCTCAAATTCAGTTGCAAAGTGACGGATATTATGGGACAAGGATTATTAGAAATAAACTTTAAGTAACTTTAAGAATGTACAAGCAAAGAAGAGTTTCGGATTAAGCTTATGGGTGGTCTGCTTTTGATTGTATACTTGGTCATACGTTCATTAGCGTAGAGCCCTGTATCTTTCTTGTAGGACAGCATAATTTGATGATTTATTATTGTAGCATATTAACAATTAGTTTACTTGTTGATTTTTTTATCT
Organism: Scarus forsteni; assembly: GCA_036419115.1. NCBI lineage: Eukaryota > Metazoa > Chordata > Actinopteri > Labriformes > Labridae > Scarus > Scarus forsteni. Next base: position 8,075,669 of record JAZDUH010000270.1, read on the forward strand.
GGTAAAACAAAGGTTAAACTTGTTGATTAAGGCTACCAGAAGAAAAATGCAACGTCATTTGAAATCCTGGCTCTATTAAAGCTAATAGTCCTATGAAGGTGATCAGGTATTTACAATTGTAGCAAACTTTCTTGCTCTTCTTGAAAAGCTGATTTATTGCTGACATAATTTGCCATTATAGGGACATTTGTTCTATATGAATTCTTCAACTGAAGAGGGGTGGACTTGTAGTACCTAAGTTATAGATATATACATATAAATATGTACGGATGCAGCCACTTTAATTTCAATCTCTCCTTCCAGCTAAATGCCAGCCAAGCTCTAGTCAGTTACAAGCCACCTTCCAGTTAATGAGAATCTGTATTAGGTTTGCCTTTTATTGGTTAGTTTTTGTTCTCAAATTCTGTGACGTTTGAAACTTCCCAAGCCACTTAAATTTCTAATTTACCATAAAATATATATAGTATGTTAATCAATACATCATGTGGATCTCTTAACAGCCATAGGGTGGACAGGTCTGGGCACTTTACTGTCACAGAGCCTTCTCTCCACCTCTGTCTTTCTCTCCCTGCCATTCCATGTGCTCATGGAAAGCTCGAATTAAGGTGCCCCTCACATGATGGAATGGCTCTAGTGTACATTAATATTTCATCTCTGATCGAAGCCCTACTACGATGATGTGGCTCACCAGTTTCTGATGCTCCAACCAGATTTTTATAAAGAACCCGAGGTATAAAATAGCAGTGATGCTCTCCAGTGAAATGATAAAACATACTTTGGATCAAATTAAACTAAAAAGGCTCTGACTCCTGCACCAAAATAAACATGTTACTATTATTCTGGAAAAGGCTGCACATCACAATTTCTTTTATTTTTTTCCTGTTATAATGGGTGCTAAACAGAACAAGCAGAACATCTGGCTTTCATCTAAGCTATGGTTTAACTCCTGGAAAAATGAATTTAAAATGTGTTTAATCCTGGATTGCATCTGACTGTTACCCATTTAGATCCAGGCTTGGAGTGCAAGTGTATTAATCACTATTATTTCACATACACTGTTGACAGTTTTTGTGCTTCACAAATCTGACAGATAAGATCATCCGTCTAAGATTATTTCCCAGCGGTACCTACAGTATGTGTGCATAATAATGGAGCATCAAGCCTGCTGGAGAATCTCAAAGCTCTTAATAGCCCCCCCTCCCCTCCTCACTTTCCTCTCATACTCTTTCCAATGGTGGCAGGCCTCCCGTCGTGTTATGTAAATCATCTCTGATTTGACACCGCAGCCATAAATCTTCATTAGCAGGTAGAAATAGAAAAATGAGCCATGTTGGGATCTTCAGTGCTGTTTTGTTATGTAGAGCAAGGGGATGGAAGTCAAAGTGCAAGCGCTAATCTGCAACGTTTGACAAACCTAAGACCATAATAAAGAGTTTTCAACAGCAATTTGAATAAAAGTAGAAAACGGTATTTTCACCATCTCTGCCCAAGCAATGAGAGGTCATTCAGGCTAAAAAGAGGAGAATAACAACAACTTTGGAGCAAGGATCTCAACAAGTAACCTCTAGCAGCTGGACCAAGCTGATTCAATGCCTGTAACAAGACAGATCCATCCTGTCAAACTCCAATCTACAACAATTGTGCTCGGTCCAAAGCAGCATGGCCCAATCAGGATCCTTTAGAGCAGGAAGAGGAGAGATATGACCAGGAAGAGAGGGAAGAGACTGCTTTTAAAGAGATTAGCATAGATGCTAACAGCTTCAGTGGCAGATTTATTTGATTGTGACTGCATTTCTTTATTAAATGAAAAGCAACACAACAAAGTTCTCTGTGGTAGGGTTATCTTTCCTCCAATTCTGGCATAGCTTTCACATAATGTCTCATGCTCTGTATTGCAGTAGTGCCTGCTACTACATTATCTGATTGACCCATAATAAATGAGTTTTACATAACATTTGTCCAATCACCTGCCACATATGCCTCTAAAAAGGTTCTGCCCTCCCCAAACACTTTCTATGCACCCTTTTTTGGGCCTGTGAAGTATTGGTGGGCCATGTCATTTAATATAGAGTAATTAATATTCTTTATCGCTCTGTTACCAAAAATCTCAAATTTTGAAACCTCAACATGCTAACATAGCCAAGAAATGCAGATACATACCCTAATAACTGGTCAAGAATTTGTATAATACCTAAAAGTTGTTGCATATGAGTGAAGCAAAATGGCTTTCTTAAATTTTTATAGAGGGTTTACTTTCAGCTACATGTGTGCAAATGGTTGGGCTTGTGTTGCTTATGAGACCTACAAAAATGTCTCTTGATATTTATAGCTTCAAAACTTTTTTTGGTGGGGGGGACAAAACAGGTTTCATGTAACAGTATTTTCAGTTAGAAAGTATGTATTGCAGAGAAAAAGGAGCAGTTCATAAAATCAAAGCACAATGTTCATAATTAATAACTTTAATTATAAAGTAGGACCAGTGAGAGTCATTTGTTTTGTCAAATAACAAAACAGAGCAATGACATGGCTTTAAGACCATGACTGTGTTTGTGCTCATTTAGTTCTTCTATCTCAGAAAGGGATATTTTGATAACATTATAACTAAATGAAATAATATGAATGTTTCAGACTTTAATGTTTAACAGCTTCTGCAACAACATGTCAGGCTTTGTTTGGGTAGAAGTTAACAATATTTTCCTATTTCCCTTCAATACAGTGAAACACCGGACCGTTAAGCCCATGTAGCGACGCTGGTGGGACACAACTGTAATATGCATGACAGCCATGTGCACTCGTGCAATATTTTACACATGCATGATCACAGGAACATATATAAAGAAAGAAACGGGGAGTAAAGCAGAGGGAGAGAGGGACTACACACTAACTGTAGCATTATGAAGTTAGCTTAATGTACAGAAAATGTATTAAGTAGGTTAACTTTAACATGGGTTAAATCACCAAAGTCTATGGAACCTTAGATAAACCAAACAATATCATAAGATACACTGCAACACAGTGTCTGCAATCAAGACAATTTACCCTCATATTTAATGAATGTATATTCAACAGAATAATAACACAAAACCATTTGCAACACATTATAATTCTTAAGGTAACTGAACAAATATAATAAAAAAGCAGGACTTGCAACTCTGTTGAACGGTGGTACTGTCGACAAAGTCCTCGATTTCATCACAGAATCCAGTAGTATCCACTCTCCAGTTCCAAAAGTGCCCAAAAAACCTGACCTATAGTAGTGAGATCAGAATAAAATTTAACATCTTATCTCAAATGATGAAATTAAGCAAACATATAAACTTTAAAATGTCTCGTACTCTGTAACCAACATAACAGCCATTATATCTAATGACATATTAGAAATTGCAAAATCTACAGAATAATCACAGAAACAATTTATGATACTCTACATTCATACATATAGGTAATTCAATAACCTCAAAAACTTAAATAACCCACTTTACATTACGGTACCAGCAATAAAATAATTAAACTTATGGTTACAACATAACAACTATCCTTTGTGTAGTAAAAAACATTAAATGACCAAACCAAATATTAAAATAAGTGCATCTAAACTCTGCACCATGCTAAGGTGACTTAAAATCAGATTCACCTTTCACTAAAGCTATTAACAGCTTCATGTAACACAGGTTTAAGTGCTTAAAACATTAAATAAAGTTACTCTCTATAGGTGATACAGCACAGATAAGACATTTTAACAAAATAGTTAAACATTCAATGCATGAATTAAAGTCATTAACATTAAACACATTAGATAATTCTACATACAGTCAAGTTTCCTTTAAGTTAGCTTTGCTAATAACTGCAGCTAAATCAATTAAATGAATTAATGGGTTCTGATGAGGCTATTAGCAGTCCAGCTAATGGAGCTAACATTAGCATACCACATAATACTCACATATCATTAGCATTAACATTAGCATTAACATTAGCATTAACACTAGCAACAGCATTAGTGCTAGGCTGTTAGCTTAGCAATCAGCTGTTAGCATTAGCTTCTCCAGTGTTCGGCATGATAATAGAGCTCACCATGCAAATTGTCAACAACAACAGAGATTCCTCGGCCCTCTTCTTTTTCCCATGAGAGGTGGGTGCTGCAGGAGGTCTTGAAACCATTTTTACTCACTCTTTAACTTGTTGGAGTTGTTGGAGGGTGTCATGCCCTCAGCTGTGTTGGAGCTGTGACAGGAACTCACTGGTTGGACCTTTACAATAAAAGCTCAGTTATTAACCTGAGTTACACAGCTGCAGCGGGATGCTCCTCCACAAACAGCAGTGAACATACTCAGAATAATGTCATTTCTCAATCAGGATTTTCCTTTTTGTACTAGTTTTGTTTTTTTCTTGAAGTTGTCAGTCTTAGCCTGATCATGCATAGATCTGAGCATGGCGCCCCCCAATGGACAGTCCAGTGGATGAAGGCAGTCAGAACACATAATCCTGAATTATGTTTTATGATTAAATGCATTGTTTTGTTCAGTCCTACCTTCAGCCTTGTCAGGACCTTCTCTTTGGTGCTCCTTCTGACTACTCTCCATGCTCACACTTGCTACTGTCTTGGGTAGAGATGCAGTCCTGTGGTTCATGTGTCCAGAGCTTAAATGAATGTTATTTCTTTTGATTGTTGTCTTTGCTTCAGACTTACTGAGAGGGATGTTCAGAATCTCTCCAAGCTTCAGAGCTTGTTTTGTTGCTTGCTTTGTGCCCACTGCCTCCAAAGGATGTTTGAATTGTCCTCAGCTGTGTGTAGACATGACACAGGAACTCACAGGCTGGACTCGCCCCTTCACAATAAGAGTTCAGCTTTTTAACTTGGATTGGAATAAACAACCATCACAATCACCATCACAAAAATTAAAACACAGAAGAAGAAGAATAAAGATATGAGAGAGGAAAAAATGCACTAGGACCTGAAAATAAAAAAGTCTTTGTGTAATAACACTGATTAGCTCAAAGCAGTCCAGAAGAGTTCTAAGCTATAAAATAAATACTTTATAGGCTGCATAGGGCTGCACTTGCACATCGACTGTAGCAATATGTGACTGTATTCTGCACAGATTTGTAAGCGTTAACCTGTAAAGTCCATCGCAGGCTGGCAATACTAATAGTGCTAACTAATGTTAAGTGAAGACTAAGTTGCTCTCTCTATATTAGATATGGAGGCAAATTGAAACCACACTCCAAGCAGCTTAGAAGCAAACCCAGACCTCCCTTTTTGGTGTATCAGAGTTTAGTTCTTCGGTCTACACCTGATTGAGTGTGAGCTTTTAGATCACTCCAAATCAACCAAACCAGGCAAACTAGAATTTGTTTGGTCTGGACCACACACGCTCAATGTGAGGCACCCTTAGTAAGTTATAAAGACAGTAGCCTCAAAAAGACCTCTCATAATCATGACACAAAACTGCTCAAAACACTGACAAAAAGTAGCACCTGATATAAACTCTGATGCTTCTGATGAATAACAATAATTAGCTAATGTTAGCTTACACCTCAATGAGGGTTTGATGATGAAGAATTTCTTGTTTCTCACCTCTTTAATAGTTGAGAAAGTGGTCCAAACACAAAACCATCCAAATATCAGTTGAATTTCATCCTTTGCAGTTGTGTAAGGGAGAGGATTCTCCAATAATGAGGTTTACAAACATACCTGAAATGTAAGATTTTTTTCAGTGCCTGATGGCTGCACTGTTACTATTGTTGATTAATCTCAATGAGAAAAAATATATAAATACAAAACAAAATCTAATGTAAAGCTTTCAAAAGAATTATACCAACATTAATATATTTTAATTAAAACACAATGAATAATTCTGGATTTAGTGGAAAAAAACTAAAGCTTAAAAACATATTTTTTAATACAATAGAAGAATGAATGTTTGCCAGTTTTCAAAGCACAAATATATTGCTTTTACCATTATTTCCCAATAAAGATTTTACAAATACTGTATGTTTTATTTTAATGGCTAATAAAATTAATCAGAGATACAATCATAGCAAAGTAAATTACTTAATAACATGTAAAAGCAAAACATTATTCAGCAATATAAGGTTTGAAATATTATATCAGCTGTTCTAATATGTGCCATGTGTTGTGCTATTACTCATGGTGAAACATTTTTAGCACTAGATTTCCTCCTATTACCCATTAAACTGATTTTTGTGGAAATGATTGGGGGGCCGCATGTTGCTCCCGAGCTGCCTGTTGCCCACCCCTGGCCTAGAGCCTGTATACTGCAGTAAGATTGCTGTTTCGTGTGTTTTTCATGGGGATGTAAGCATGTGTTCCTCCAAAGTGATAAAAATAAATCTATGCAGTAGCTTCACAATGGCTGTCTTGTTTTCTCCTATTATTCACAGTAAATCACTCTGGCCTTCAGAACAGCTCTCTGTAAGCTCTGCATGCTCTTTGCTTTGCTTATAATAAGATAACAAGCCTCATCAAAGGTCCACTCATTGATTTTATCACATCGTATTTAAGCTCTCGGGTTAAAATGATGCAAAAATAGATCACATTTATGTTTTATTTATTTGCAACGGCGCTGGAAATGCACTCCCTGACTGACTGTGACATCCATCACTGCATATTTAAAAAGTCATAGCATATTCAGTTCAAAAAAATGAGCTAGCCGTGCATTAAAAGTGTCTGCTGGAGCCTTAAAAATAGGCACACTGAATCATCCCATTGACACTGTTGTCCCACCATGGTAGATAGAGCCTGGGATCAGATGGAGACATTTTCAAATGTCAGCCTTTCCCCCCTCTCCATCATCCAGAGTCCTTATCCAGAGGAAGTCCATTACACACTGATACAGCGACAGCCGCAGCCTATCACAGTCCTTTTTTTTTTCAAGAACTTGCAATGTATTATGTCAGCACTTTTCCTTGCCGTATATCAGCGAATAGTATTCTTCTAAGTTTCGCTCTATCGTTCTTGAAACATGTAAAAGTGGAGACACTGCAGAAACAGCACTGTGCAGCCGAATGATGTTTATCGGCTCATAATCCATAGGGCCCTCCTTGAGTGTGCGAATGAGGGTGTGTGAGGGAGAAAAGGGAGAGAGGCACATTTCCTTCCTCTGAGTATCAGATTCATCTCATCTCTCTTCATTACCATTACACATCCATCCGCGGCGAACTGAACCTCTGGCTGTGCTACTTTACACGGTATTACTCCTCAGTCCCCCATCTGCCCTGCCAACTTCCACGTGCCACTCAGGCCCAATCTACCCACATTACTCCCCCTCCGGCTTCATCTAAGTGTGACTGATAGGGCCAACACAGGGAAACAAACAGCAGGCCCGGCCTCCAATAGGATTAGAGGCTGTGAGGCATCCACACAGTCTCTCTCTTTCTGCTCGCTCCCTCTCAACAATGGAGCAGCTCTGCCCGTCTGCATGCATGCAGGAGCGACTTTGCAGAATCTGCTGTGGATGAAGCGGACTTGAATAAATTCAGGCTAGATTGAAAATCTCAGAGCCAAAGCAGATTTTATTAGACGCTCGACAATGGCAGTGCGTCAGCAGCATACAGGAGGTCGGCAGGCTAACAAAAATGCTAAAACTGCTACAGAAAGAGCCACCGCTGGCAGACAGGGTGCTCGGAGCCTGTCTCTCTCCCCTTCTATTATTCACACCCACCAGTGACGCCATGTTATACAGGAAGAGCACGCTGTTACAAAAATGAGATTGGGGTTAGATTTCACGAGGCTCCTGAGTGCTCTTACTGTACAGCCCACTGCTGCTCAGTTATGGATCATTAGGAACGCCAGTTCCTGCCGTGCACCACAACGGCCCATTAGCTAGCTGGCTGCCTGGCGCAGGCTGCTGGGAGAAGCTCTGCTCAGGTGGAGAGGTTGCTGGCTTATGCAAGGATACTGTGGGCTGCAGAAATAAAGAGCCAAGCAATGAATGAGGCTTATTTTCAAGCAGGAAGGAGAGAAAGTTATAATGAGTCTCTCTTACTGTGTCACAGCTTTGGAAACAGATGGTGAAAATGGGTACCAGAGCAGATTGTGGCAAGTAGAGGAATGTAGTCTATTGCCTTGCTCAGTGTTTCTCAACCGCGGGTCCATGGCATACTTGCAAAGGGTCCTTAAAAATAAAATACATTTTAAAAAAATTGGATTATTACACTTAAATGTGACTGAAACATTTATTTATCTGAACAACACAGGATAACAGGACTTTTTGTTTTGTATTACATGTTTTAACAAGTGTAATGTATTTATTTAAGCTACAAGCTTAACAATCTGCATCCTTTTCAAAATATGAGCCCCCTACTGTTTCAGTGGGCGGACACCATTCATTTCTTAAAAATGATTTTATTGTGAATGATCTGCTGGAGGGTGTTGGTGGAACACTCATTTATTCAGGTTCAGGCTAGCACTTTAAAATAAATCTAGTGTTACAAACAAACAAAGATGAAGATGGTAAGCACAGTTGCACAAAGAAGAAGAAGATCATGGACCCCCCTGATTGGGTAGGAGGTCCTCAGGGTAGATCAAAAATATGCAGGGGGTCCAATACCGCAAAAAGTTTGAGAACCGCTGTTCTAACTTAACTGTTTAACAGGCAGGTTTAGGAGGAGCTAAGAAAAACTTTATCTAGTCTGCAATGGTTTCTGCAAGAGATGCGATTTTCACGGACGAGTCGAGTCTTTTAAACAGCTCTGTGAGGCACAATTTGACTCCTGTATATATAAGTTGTATATAGTTTTTTCTTATGTATTTGAACTATCCTGAATGGCTGTAAAATCATTGCTTTGTGACATGACCTGAAATAACCCGTACATGACCTTACATAGCCCTCTTCTTGATAGAGACTGCTTTCCCCCACATACACACACACTACATGACCGTACATAGCCCTCTTAGCCCTCTCGTTGCCTTTTCTTCCCAGAACTGAAGTTATTTCCATGAACCTGCTGAACTTACTGCACCTGCAAGGCCATCTGTCTCACCAAAAACATCACGTGACCACATACAATGCTATAAAAGGAGAAGACACTCTACTAGTTTTCAGTTCAACTCTCAGACTGCTTTGACTTTCTGTAGGGTTGTACTCATTGTCCGGGCAAGAAGAAAAAGTAAAGCTCAATTTGATGGCATCCAGCTTGCTTTTTGTCCTTTTTATTCTAAATAAATGTCAGGTGTAGCTACGAACCTGAAACTGAGCTATCTTAGGGCTGTAAAGGGAAAAATCCTGACAAGCTCTTTTAAGTGAACAATGAGAACCAATTCACAGCTCTGAGTGAGCCATTTGTTTGCTAGCCATTATTGAATGCAAATTACCTGCAAATTTAAGAAACGAAACAAACATCACCCACAAAAACCACCATGGAAGTAGGTCAACAAAACAAAGCCTCTGTAGGAGTAGAAGAAGATAATATAAAGATAACATAACATAAAAGGGTAAAAAATTAGTCATAACCAGCACACAGGACAGGTGTTTGAGCTGAGCTAAGCTAACTAGCGGTTATTGCACACACAGTCATAAGAATGGTGTCTACCTTCTTGCCAAGGACTCTGGAGTGAGGCGAGACATGAAAACAACAAAAATGTTGTAGTGTTCCTCTAATAATCTAACAGTTCTGTTTGTGTTTCTGTTTTTCCTGATCCAAAGCATTAAAAGTCAGCCCCAACCTCTGTGCTATGCCACATTTATTCAGCTCCTCCTCGCTCACAGTAACAATGGCAGCAGTCACTGACTCGTCTTCAGGGGCCGCACAGACTGAGGGCTGATATTCTCTCATAACAAACATAACGCAGGATGTAATAGGTGAGAAACAGAAGCCCTCCTCATATCTGAGCTATCAGTGAGTATTTTCTTTTCTGGGGTTATTTGCTGAGAGCACAAAGGTATTGTTTGCTGTAGGTGTACCAGTAGGAGTTGTACAAGCGGAGGAGTGTTGGAGTCTTTCCAATGCACTTCGGTACGACTTCAGAGATCCTGCAAGTTTGTGTGCAAACTACAACCAGCATTGGTTATGCAAACAGCAGAAAACTTCCCCATGTGAGGAAATCAGTAGAGTCACTGAGAGAGGAAAGTTATTCAGAGGGAGAAATGCTTACTTTACAAACCGTGCATATGCAGACAAAATCACATTCTATCAAATGCATCCAAATGAGGGCTCTCCGCGGGGGCAACTTTAACTTCCTCCATCTCTCCCGCGCTGCCGCCTTCATGCATGATTGAGAGTATTTTCTACTTCATGAAACTGTGGTTTCTGTTTTCGTTATTTGGAGGAAAGAAACCCCCCCAAAAAAACACCATGGGAAATTTAACCCGCTCAGGCAAGAAAATCTGGCAAAGACTGCAAGAAATAAGTAATTAATACGTTTCATGTGTATTCTGATTCATTTTTAATACATTTATGCACCAGCTTTCAGCATTATTTCAACTGAGCACAAAATGAAGTCTGAAAAAGAGCTGCACTTTGGTTGGACTTGTTTAAAGATTCAGTTTTGCCTTTTTCTTGCATAGAACTCACTCAGCTCAGTTTATGCTCACTGCAACACCCTGCACACGATCTTATAGCCTTATAAAACACGCCCTTTCACATATACACCATATTACTTTTTAATGAATTGTTTTTCCATCCCAGTGACTTGCATGAGCACCTTTTTTCGAGCAAAGAGGGTTCTGATGATGAACTATGCATTAAAAGGAGGAGCAGGAAATGAAGGTTATTATAAATCTTAATATAAACCTGATTCAAAAGCAGCTGTACCGTTAATGCGCCGGTCAGTATGTTTAATGGCTTTTATTGGCAATGTTACTGTCATCAATTATTTATTTATTGATGCTATAAGAGTGATCGAGGGTATGAGCATCCATTTTAAAACACTGAATGTTATCCAGACCACAAACTCTGCCTCACATGCTGAAAATAAATGAAAGAAAACATTTGGCAGAGCCCTTAAACAACAGGTAAGGCAGCCAATAAAGCAACTTTAATATTGCATTCACAACCAGTCAGACAAATTTTGCCATTAAAGGCTTCTGTAATAACGCAATAACAAGTACATTCAAAAATTGGCACTGAAGTTTTTACTCGTTTGGAAATGCACCTCACTTTCTGTGTGACAGACCTCTTCAATTAACGAACGTCAACACCACATCTAACGTGTTATTCTGGCTTTTATTCATTAGAAATGTCCCAATTTCACTGAAATTACACATCCTGTTTCCTCTCCCACTAAGATGATTTCAAACAGTCAAAAAATTCAAAAGCACAAAAAGAGAGTATAAACTGAATATGCGGTTATTTTTGCCAAGCAGTGGACTGGAAAAGTTGTTTAACAGCTCAAAAAGGATAGCTCACTCTGAAAGATTAGCCCTTACAAACCCAGTGTTCCTGCATTTTCTTGTTTTAAAGGAACCAAAAAGACTTGAAAAAGAATATTTCAACACAATAAGGAATGTGAAGACTGATTTCTCCCTTAGGTCAAAGATGAGCAACTGCTGGCCCATCCTTGGGGCCATATGTAGTAAAAGTTTGAAGAATAAGGATTAAAAAAAAAACACTGCCATGTTTTAGTCTAATTTGTCTGGAGCCTATCCCAGCTGGCATTAAACAAGAGGCATGGCACACATGACACTTTCTCCCATACCTACCCATGAACTAAATGAGTGTGTTCTGACCACCACAGTGTTTGAACCAGCAACCCTCTTGTTGTGCCACCATGCCAACTGACCTTTCATAACTGGTTTTAATTCATACCTTACAGAAAATAATTTATTAAATTTGATTTTATGGTCTCTGCAAAAATTTTACAAGGTATTTTATTATTATTGTCATAATAGATTCATTCTCTTGGGGGAAAAAAAGTAAGTCAAATAATGTTAAGCAAAATTTTCTCGGACTACTTCTTGGCCAGGTTTCTTTTGTTAAAGATGCTATGAGGAGTTTCTAAGTAATTACAAAAAAGTCTCACCTTTCGATATATGCCTGATCGAAATACACACTTTAAGATGAGTTTTATAGCATCAAAATAGGTTATCTATGAATGCTATTCCTTAGCTTTTTGGTCGGGTTGGACAGGGCTGGCCTGGATACTCAACTTTGGGAACAAGACAAAACTAGAGATTAAAACTAGAGCAAATGTATATTATTCGGACACGTCTTAGAGCACCGGGCTGTAAGTAGCCATATATAACTGGCTACAAAACTACGATACTAAGTTTTCTAAAAATTGCTTGTTGTCACACATCAAAAACTACTGCTACATAACTAGAAAGAGATACATTACCTCGTCGCTTTGCATCCTGTAAGTTGTTGTAAAAAGAAGTTGTAAAGCAATGCAGAGTTCTGAGGAAGGTCCGAGCTGCATTATTTAGCATCACAACAAACACACGCTTTGGCTTGGGTCACGTCTTCACGACAGTTGCCACGTGTGCTCATGGGTAGCAGAGTCTTTATGTCAGCGGAAAAACATTCTCCTCATAGCACCTTTAAAGTAGATTTTATTCTATTTTGCTCTAATAAAAAAATAAACAACAGTTTATCAATTTAGAGCATAATATTCTAGCTTTTGGCATTAAAAAGTTAATGTATCGGCTTTAATTCTTTACTTAGCTCTATAAATTGAGCTCTTCTGCTTGGATTTGAGTTTGAAAATATAAACTCTGATATTATACATCTATTATTTTGTTAGATTTCAGGTTAGTTTGTTTGATGGTTTCCTTGACAGTTACCTTCACTCTGGCCCTCTGAAACATTAATTTGGCCCTTGTGGTATACATAGTTACCCATACCTGGCATTAGTATCCAAACACATTAAAAAATGGGGACACATGCAAAGTGCGTTCAGGAAACAGTTTTTTGTCAAATTAGGCTTGAATCATGATGTGGTGGTGTATCTAAAAGACACTCATTTACAGTCAAATTGTTCAACCAGTTTTTAATTAATTATTAATTTATTTTTAATCACTTTTGCATGAAGAAAATGAGGTCAAAGCGGCTGTTGTTGTTGTTGAGGGTCTGCAGTAATGTCTTTTAATTGAGCCTCCAACTCCTGGCGACATCCCTGACCAGAACATTTACAAGAGCAACAGCCTGTGGGAAGAAAATGTTCTTTTTTTTGGACAGAAATTTGGATTTTATCTAGTAATTGTTGTTTTTATGAATAATGTTGCACTGCCAATTAGGCTGTGATCCATCACTGAAGATTTTGTTATGTTTTCTTCAAATCAGCATTTTAATCTCCCCAAAATTAACTTGCAGACTCCAAATAACAAGGAGGGGGACCACATCTGGTTCCACCTCCCCAGCCTTGCTTTCAACAGCTATTTTATGCACAAAATGAGGATGAAAATGTTCCACTCTCAAATTTTAACACTCATCTCAGTAGCTCTTAATGAAAGACTTAAATGTAAGTCCTCCTTAAAAAGTAGACCAGAATTAATGAGACAGACATTGCAGTGAAATATAAAAAGGGCAACACTTTTTTAATACGCAATAATCTACGGGCCATTAGAAGCAGTTACGACCGGCCTTTAACATGCTTTATATCTCTTCATTAGCAAATTATATCACTGCATTATTGATGGGCGGATGACTGGACGGACATGTGGGTGGGTGTTTGTGTGGACGGAACAGCTGTATGCTTATGAAACGGTTATGATATTTAGTTTCAAAGTGAAGAGATTTCAATATGACCTTCAAGCTTCAGCTCTAGGATTAACTTCTTGTATCACACGGAGAACACAATGTTTATTGTTTTGTTGCAACCGATACCTTCAAGAGCCGCTCTCCACCCGGCCTCCATCACACTATTACATTTTAAGGAGCTTTAGACTCTTGACCCTCACGCCATACAAGCTGAAATTGACCGCAGCGGTTCAGCGTCTCCATCAAAAGCAGCAGTCTGCGGATTACACTTTTAGTTATTGTACAGCGCAACAACAATGGAGGTATGAAGGATTAAGTGGCTTCAAAAATCTCATACATCTCTTGATTAAAGCAAGGTTAAGGACATGAGCCGCATATTATCTTCCAAGAAGGAAATATGCAATACTTGTAGGACACCGACTCCTTATTTGGCCCTGTCTTTGCGTTTTAATTTCATGTATTTGGACAAAAAAAGTGATTATATTTGACATTGCATATGTGCCAAAGGTTATGAGGAAATTCCTTCTGATTTGACGAAACTCAGAGGCAGAGAAAAAAAAATCCAATAAAGCTTAGCCATGCCCCAGAAAGAGGAGATGTTAAACCGAGGCTGCTTTTTCATTTAGACTCTTCCTCTTTCTCTCCTCTCACTCTTCCAGCTCACTTATTACCCCGCAGCTCTGAGAGGTAGGGAAATGATTTTGGGTTTTAGCTGGCAGAGGAGTCGGGACAGACTGAGAGAGACCTACAGTCGAGGTTGTGTCAGTGTTCACAGGGAGAGGGGGATCTAAAATGGAGGGAGGATATTATTGTATCAATTATTCATGTCAAGCTTCCTTCTAGCTTTAATTCAGCTGCAGCAGCGTGAAGTGAAGTTTGTCTGTTGGGCCTCCATGCCTGCATCAGCCAGGGCAGGAGGTGGTATGCTTTGGAGTGTCCAATCCTTGAAAGCAATATCTGAAGATTCTGCAAAGGCTTTTACTTCAAACTTTGCACAAACATCCAGGCTGACTCGAAAATGAACACACCATAGTTTGGCAGCCACAGGTCAAAAGTCAAGGCCATGAAGCTGTATATTCATCTTACTTTGAAATGCAATATATCAAGACAAATTCATGAATTTCTGTCAAATTGTTCAGATGTTCACTGTCATAGAAAATAAAGTGAGTTGACTTGGGAAGTCATAGGTTGAAGTTCAAGATCATGAAGCCTCCAGCTTTGCTTGGAGCAAACATTCTGGCATAAGGCGAAGATGTCTTCTCTAATTTCTGCCTGACAGAGGTTTTGTTTTTATGCCCGAGGCTAACACTTTTAAATGGGGCATGACTATGCGCTCCTATTTGCGCCTAGGGGTGTGTTTGTTTGAAAATGAGGAGTGGTCAGGGGCAAAGCTGGTGTGATCCTGACTTTTAAGTGCAGAAAATGACTGTACTTAAAATCCCCTTAAATCTGTGTCTATTTTCTGCTATTTTGACAGCACATTAGAGAGATGGATCCTAGGGGTGTAAAAGAAATCCTATAAATGATGCATCGTTATTCAGATTTGGATTGAAAATCCATTGATGGAGAGACGGTCATTAGTTGTTTAATGCTGCTTTTAGACTGAGGAATGTGAGTTTATTCCCTCCTTAATATGAACAATTAACCACAAAGACAAGAAGAAGAAGAAAAGAAGAGACAGTGTTATGGATCACAATTCCTTTCTCTCAGAAACATGCAGCATGGAGAGGAGACCTGGAGAGGTGTCCTCTGCAGACAAGACAGTTCCAAACCCTTAAATACAGTACTCACAACATCACATGAAACAAAAATGTATATCAATTTAGACATTAGCATCTTGTTCAAGGGAGTAAATACCTCAGGGTACCATATAAAGGTAGAACTTCATCCCAGGTTAAAATTTACCCAACCACCTGTTTGTAAGGGGTTAAAAGTTGGCTAAAAACAAATGTCAGACACCTTGGTGCTGTTTTACCAGCTGAGTCTAAACAAAGCTTTCCAAAAGATTCCTCACAGGAAGAAAAAGCTTAGGAAGATGAGACCTGTGGAACTGATTAATTTTGGTTTACATTATAAAGACATTCTGCTGCAGTTAATCTCAAAAGTCATTTCTAATTAATAAAATGCATCAATATTTATCTGACTGTCTATATTTTTTATTTAAACAGTAGCCTGGTGCATTAACATTGACAATCAAGGATACTTCTTACAGCGTTGTATCATGATATTGAATCAAATTGAATTGTTTAATGGAAACATATACACAATAATAAAACACACTATACTGAGCTTGCTTAACTCACGTAGGGTTGGAAAAGAGCATATTTCCTCAGTTAAATATCAGAGCATTTGTCGATAAATTTAGATTATAGTTTTTAACAGTTCTTAGAGCTCGGAGACAGCCTGGCACTTTTTTTTTTGTTGCAGTGCAGTGTGCTATCCCTGTGTGCTCCAGTGCACATAATGCTCCCTGAAGAAGGGAAAACACAGATGACTGAAGATTTTAACACAACACATAGTCACATTTATTATATTTAGGTTGAGTTTTTTGGTACTAATTTGTTGAGCTAACACTCAACCTCTTGTTAAAACATAACACTAAAAAGAAAAGTCTCATTATTGGCTTATCTCACAAACAGGTTATTGACAAAGAAATTCCTAAATTGGGCATTCCTACTGGTAAGTCCTGCTGAGGGCTTAATTTTATTTTGAATTCCACAGGTCAGAATTCAGATTTTGGTTCCCCTATGATCTACAAGTACTCAAGAAAGCAGAATCTTAAAGGGATGGTTCAGTTTTTTTGAAGAGGGGTTGTATGAGCTCCATGGTCACTAAGTACATTAGATACAGTAGAAAGTTCTCTCTTCTCCACCAGTAAGCCACAGTCTGTAAGAGTCGGTGATGAAAAAAAGACGCTAACGGGAAAGTACCGTACCAAATACAAAGGGTATTTTCTCCACCTACAAGAACTCAAATCAAAAAATAATACCACAGTTTAAGAGTACGCTACATATGATTGTTTTTAAGTGCATAAACATTTCAGAAATATAAAGTTTATCCGGACCTAAGCCAACTCACGTCGTGTGTCCCTCCACTAAATCACTCCGCCGTAGTTAGCTAGCGGCCTCAGAGACTGTTTTACTGTTTTAGCGGAGGGATACATGACACAAGTTAGCTAGGTCCAGATAAGCTTTATATTTCTTTGAACTTTGCCAAGTGTCCACTCTGACTCAGGAATTAACTCAGTTGATTTTGGAGGTCATAGTACAAAGGGTCTTAAATTCATCTCTTGCTTATGAGTGCAACATCTCAATAATTATGTAAACGTTTTCCATCAAACTGCTCTGATTTTCATGCTGAGATGAGGATACATTTTGATTTCTTTAGGTCAAATGCAAGAGTTTAAGCTCACCGGCTTTCATATTTTACTCTTTATTGTAAGTGTGATATCTCACGAATGTTCCAAGGGATATAATTTAGACTTTGCAATTTTTTTCTGCATTAATGTCAAGACTACAGATTATGGAGCCTTGGGTTCATCACATGCATATGAACAAAATAGCTTATGAACTCTTAGAGGGATTTTTTAAATCAACATAAATATTCAACCGTGACTCAAAGGTGAACTTTTAAGATGTTGATTTACAAATTCAAGCCCCTTAGATTTCTACACTTGCACAACAACAAAAACAGTTTGATCCATTCATCATCACTCACCCTTGTGTTCTTACTGCCCACCATGAGCACAAGTCAGGGAGTCATAAAACCAGCACGCTCTCGCTCTAGTTTCAGCATGCTCATAAAGATGCTGCTGTGTGCCAATGAGCACGTGTGTTTGAATCTGTGGCCTCTGGTGTAGATGCTTGCAAATGTCTTGTCTCTTATGGGTGATGGGGGCCTGCTTCCAGATGGCTGCCACTGAAACTGGGTCTTAATCGTGGTCCACACCTGTCCTCTCAGGGGTAATGACAGCATCCCACTTCTCCAAATCCCATTTGATGTCTCCTTCCGTGGTGCCCTCCACACCTCCGTCCTCTGTCGCCCCTAATGTTGTGTTTTTTTGGTCCCGCTGGTGATGCAACCCGGTTATTTTTTGTCTTGTGCTCCAACCTCCCGTCTCCTCCTGCTGTGACCGTAGCCATTCATCACCTTATTAACTCTGACATCAAACTGCATTAGTTTGCTCATTTTCCCTGTCCGTGCAGGCCTCATTATGTGAAGGAGAATGTCACACCTTGGTTGATTTAAACAGGTGTTGCTGTTGAAGAAACTACACCTTTAAAAAGGTAACAGCTCATAGATGAGGTGTTAAATAAGCACCGGGTCTTTGTGCTATCCCTGAGAGGACAGACGTCATTTAGAAGGTGATCACAGGTTTAATTACATTTAGATATAAATAGTTGGGAGTGTGAGATCATATGAAGTTAGTTCTTTGAGTTCTAGTGTTGTGCATCTCTCTTTCTTCCAATTTTGCCTTAAATATTGTTCCTAATCATTATAGTCACCAAATTAATAAAATAAAATAATATTGGTGAAAACTGGCCTTGGCAAGGGAACAGAGGTTGGCAACAAACAGCATATACTGTGCATAGTACTTCCTATAAGGCAAAATTAGAGGCAACCATGAGGACTCACTGTTTTCATCAGCTATTTAATAATGACATTTAGGAACACAGTCAGAGAAAGTCACTCGTGGACATGGTAACTTAGGGCACTTTCACATTAGGCCCACTTGTTTCGAACCATACTGCGGCGCGGTTCGCCCCCCTCCCCCTCCCCTGCTGGCTTGCATTAACATTTGCAACACTGAACCGTGCCCAGGCCCACTTGTGTATTTACTCAGTTTGAAACAGCAGGGGGCGATATGCACGTAACTGGTTACCAAATCTGCTACGGAGGAGAACGAAGAAAAGGCTACCATGGTAACCATTTCCTACACCAAACAACCAATGTTTACATTTCGCTCTCTTCTACATTTTCCTTCAAATGTGTTTTTTTATCGTGTTCAACCTTCTGGACCCTCATAAATCATCGTAATCCTCAACCAGGATAAACAAATTGACAAATTGATTAAGCAAGAGATTCAACAGTGGGATTAACAGGAAGTAATGCATCAAAAGTAGATCGGTTCAGACCACTTTGTTTCACACCAGTGAAACCGCACCAAATGTAAGGAGATGGAGCTGATCGAGACCACCCCTTCATGGAGGTCTCGGACCAGCAGATTTGGTGCGGTGGTTGCATTCACATTGATTCTAACGTACCAAACCCTAGGCCAAAACTTCTTTGGTGCGCACTAAATATGGTTGATGTGAAAACGCCCTAAGTCTCTACACCTGGAAGGAAAAACAGCGTGCAAGTGCTGCTTAGGGTGTATGTTCCATCCTTTGGTCATCAGTCTTAGCTAATCTGTTGGCCTCATTTATTACTAATGGGTATTGGATTAATCATCTCTAAAGTTAGTTCTCATCCAACACAGGGATCGAACCAGCAACCTTCTTGCTGTAAGGCATGTGAACTACCTGCTGCCCAACCCAACACACATCTTTCAGAGACAAATATTAACTTATTCCCCTGCCAAAAATGTTTGTTAAATTATGATCAGGATAACTTGATTAAATATTCAGGGAATGTTGGCCATGGTGCAGGAAGTGAAGATATTTTGGTGGTGACCCAGATCCAAGAATTTCTTTTATATAATGACTAACATTGCAAGATTTTTCAGAGAAGTTTTTGGCACTTTCTCTGCTAACTCAAGAAGTTTTCAACAGAATTAGATTTCATTTTGGGATAATTTCTGTCATGGCACAGAAAAGAAAAGACCAGATTTTAGTGGGGACTGAATCCAATCCAGATCCAGGAATTTTTCAAGGAGTTGTTAACAAAGTGAGATTGGGTAGTTTTCCTCATTTCTGACAATCTTGGTCTTGGTGGAGGTTTGTGCTCTTGGGGCATCCAGAGCAGAGGTGGCAGAGCATATAGGCATGAGGTATAACATTGAGTTTATCTCAGTTTGCATTTTTTCATACATCGCAGCAGTGATGGCGACTTAGAGTCTGAGCCTGAAGTTTGCTCAGTCAAGCTACACTGATGGATATGCAAGAATTCAGCCATCCTTTTAAAAATCAAACACACTTTTTCTCAGTAATTAAAAAGGGCAGCAAAATAAATCATTTCTCTTCCTCTTGGTATCAGAGCAATGGGATACTTTTTGTGGAAAACCGGATGCATGTGGCTATGGACATGTCAGCACCAGCTTTAGAGTGCTACAGTTTCGTACCAGGTGTGTGTATGTGCCATGTTGTAGTTACATCCCCCTCCTGTCACAGCTTTATTTCTCCTATGCGACACAAGTAATGAGCTTTTATTAACATTTTAAGAAGAGCCACATTAAATCTCCCCACAATGATCCTGATTCTTTGAATAACAGATCTGTCAAAGCTACAGAATGAAAACAGAGTTTCTCCACAGGGGAAGGAAACTGAGGTTTAGCTTTGAGTGGCACAGACAGGAAGAGTAATTTGATTTCTATCTATCTTTTCTGTGACATGTTCTACCCCTGCAAGCATACATGCAAGCTAAACTAAGCTGAACATAACTCTTTATTTGTCATTTTCTTATCTGTTTTAGCTGAGAAAAGCACACTGCTCATGGTAAATATAGGCAAGCCTCCTTTTCTCAACTTTTTGTTTGGCCTTCTTGGTAATCAGTGTTGTCTATCCCTGATTTTGATGCTCTCTCTTTCTTTTTTCATCACCCCAGTACTTATCTCATATGACCTCTTAATATAAGGGTTAATTACTCCAACAGTGAGATACAGAAAAAAAGGAGTATTTTCTAGTAAAGTAAAGTAAATAAAGACCCTCTATATGTTAACACAATTGGTTTATGCTGAATATTGTGCATGTAAAACAAGAGATTTCCACATTTGGAGAAAACTGAGGTTATATTAAGTTGCAGAGTTTGACACAAATATAGAATGAATAAATGCTACATTTGTGGGGAGAGTAATTATGCTATTAGTTAATGTCATAGTTTGATTGGAGGCAAATAATTACAAGTGTTAAAAGCTTTTCATTTCTGTAAAGCCCCATGTATTATTCAAAACCATGATTATTCAATTATACCTTTAATTTATCCAAATGCCTTTTTGCATTATTTCTACATTAAGTACCCCATAACTCTCACAAAAAGTAGTATATCATTATTCCTCCAGTTAAAATCACCACCTTTGTTTCATTGTTTGATTTGACTCCAGCACACAGCTTCATAATACCCTCGATCTCCCCGCCTGGCAGCTTCTGTTAATGTTACCATTTTTGCTTCTGCCTCACGTTCTTCATGTAAATAATACTTTCCAACACAACGCTGCTGTCTCGCAAGACAGTGTCCAAAAAATGTCCTTAACTGCTCCAGCGTGAAAAACAATCTTAAAGGCTATTTCCTGTGACCGTGTGCATTTGTCCATGCTCTTTTCCAGACCCATTTATATTTAATAATCAGGCCTCCATTAGAATCAAAGGCAGTCCTTTCTTCCTGCTTGTAACCATATCATCTGCCCGTGGACGTGAGCAGGGCGCCAATTACCCCCCGAGCTATACATGAATGGATCCAAATGTAGGTTTAACCAATTTTGACATGTCTTTGAGCAGCCGTGTGCATCAAAGTGGCTGATACTGTGACAATCGTGACTGATTTTCCATTTAACGGGATCTTAATGAGAAGAAAAGAGCATATGTGAGGCAAATGGGTTGTTGACTTCTGGTGTCTGTGGACTGGCTGTAAATTCTTTTGGTTGTGGTGGTGGTCCTCTTGGGTGACATGTGCATTTCTGAGCACTCATATGACCTTTATGTATCCTGTAAAAAGGATCTAACAAGGACCGTAAATCAAAAGAATGACCTCCTTGTCAATATTGCTTTAATGGATCTGGCCTGGGTTGTGGCCCTCTTGTGAGCTTTGAAGGCATTATGACTGAAGTTAAAAGGTAGAAATATTTTAATAATATACTTAAAGGTGTAGTGTGCCGAACAGAAACAATGAATATAAGGTAGAATGTTTCTATTTGTATGCAAAGTCCCTCAAAATAGGTGCACAATCATCCTCATAAAACTTTGCTTTTCTTTTGGTTAAGTTAGAAGAAGCTTGACATAACGATCCATCATGTTGTCTACGGGTGGATTTTGGGGACAAAAAGAGCGAAACACGGTTTTTGAATATGAGTTTACAAAACCTATAATCATCATCTTGAATGACCTATAATCTATCAAAATAATAATTACAAATATGAATGAAAAAACCCTCACCTTGTAGCTGTTGTAAAGGATGCCCTGTTCATGATCCTTTTTGTTCTTCACCGGCTCTTGTCGCTAAGTGATGTGATGCTTTAGAAACAGATGGGCTCATTCCAAATTCTGAACACTAGATGTCACTAAAATGCAATTTTCTACACACTGCACCTTTAAATTATTGTACCTGTTTTACTGGAGGGCTCACTGATGCATATCTAATTAAAACAATTACTTAAAGGTGCTATGAGGAGAATCTATTCCTGGTGACATTAAGACTCTGCTACCCATGAGCACGTGAGGCGACTGTCATAATGCTACGTTCCAGTAACCTCGGAACTGGGAGTGACATCATCTCCGACTTATGTACCAGGCTATTGTTAGCTGTTGTTAGCACGCCCTGCGTTGTTGTTCACAAATATCACATGAAGAATGTGATTATCACTATGGCAGCAAATTTGTAAATATAAGTCTAATAATACTATGTATACAGCTGATCTAGAGCGACACACCCCAGTCAGAAGTTTGAATAAATTGATTATTACAGGAGCTAAATAACTGTTCACACTGGGGGCATCCATCTTCGATTGTCAACTCGGGGGTGGCGAGATTTCACCGAGTTCCCAGTCGGAAATTCCGACTTCGGGGTCGTTCCAGCGGCAGTTTCCTACTTGGAACTCGGAAATTCCTACTTCTGACTACAACTGGAATGCACCAAAAGACGTGACCCAAGCCAAAGCGTGTGTTTGTTGTGATGCTAATGAATGCAGCTCGGACCTTCCTCAGAACTCTGCATTGCTTTTCAAATTCTTTGTTGAACAACTTACAGGATGCAAAGCGACGAGGTAATGTATCTCTTTCTAGTTGTGTAGTGGTAGTTTTTGATGTGTGACAACAAGCAATTTTTGGAAAACTTAGTATCATACTTTTGTAGCAGGCTATATATCGCTACTTACCGCCCGGTGCTCTAAGACGTGTCCGAATAATATAAATTTGCTCTAGTTTTAATTGTCTCGTTCCCGAAGTTGAGTATCCAGGCCAGTCCAGCCCTGTCCCACCCGACCGCGAAGCTAAGGATTAGCATTTATAGATAACCTATTTTGATGCCATAAAACTCATCTTAAAGCGTGTTCTTCCATCAGGCATATATCTAAAAGTGAGACTTTTTTGTAATTACTTAGAAACTCCTCATAGCATCTTTAAAGGTCTATTTACATTTTTCTGTACATGATTTAAGCTGATTTAACATGATTTAAGCTAAAAACAGAAAAGCTTTAACCACAGCATCACTTCAGTGATATTTACATTCTGTTATAGTGGGGAATACTTCCCCTTACACCATCACCAAGATGTTTTCAGAAATACTGTTAGTCTTACTCATTTTCAATGAGCCAGGATCAATAATGCTGCTGCTTGGGGAGTGGATGGGTAGATTCTTTATAGTCTAAATTAACTTGTTCACATTATTTAATGTTGGTTCGAGTTGACTTACCCTGTCAGTGTACATCATTGGTCCCTGATCCTCCCCCAGTCTTTCTACACTCTAATTAGGCCTTGACACTGAGCCATAATGAATGAACTCAAACTTTACTGAAGTCACAATTTAAATTCTAAGAAAAAGCTGAATCCTACTTTTAAGACTCAGAGATTAAATTAACATTTTACTGTCTAATTAGCAGGACAGATATGTCAGTGTAAACAGTGTTGAATTAACTGAAAACAGTTGAATATTTTAATGCTTAACCATTTTGTTCCTAATTTCTGAACTTATCTATGCTTTCACAGCATGAAAAGCACCTGACAGTTTGCATATTTGCTCAAAAAGACAGTATGAGAAGAAAATAGAGTGCCAAAACTAAGCGATCATACAAAATAAAAGCAGGCAATAAATACTTTGAGTGTCATGTATTCCTTGTACGAAGTTTTTGGTTCGTCCCAAGTTGATTTTGTGTTTCAGTTTTGACTGTGACATGTCCTAAGTGAGCATCTGACAGCATAGATTCACTATTTGCTTCTCTTAGGGGTTTTTTTCTGTGAGATATGACTCCGTATGAATATAATTTAGGCTTGTCTTCTCAGAAATTAGTGACGCAGCTGTCTTTCATGGAAGAAAATACAAAATGAACGTGCTATAAACAAAAAATGATCATGTAGGAGTCAACTGACACTGCAAAGTTTTTCACCGCCTACAATAGAGATGCATTTGTTGTCTACCAGTGAAAGCTGGGATTGGCGATTTTGGAAAACTAGCAGGAATTTGAAAGTAGCATCTCCTCAGGGCTCCGCCTATGCTCCAAAATGATGGATGCCAACTGCCGTAAAACCAAAGAAGAAGAAAAAGCTTGCGAGAACGTCCACCTGCAGTAGCCTGGGTGGCAGCTATAGCGAGATTAGAGCGGCAGAACAAACTTAGAAAAAATAAGAGTTTATTTTAGATTTCTTGTAAATCTGTCTTAAAATGTGAGGGATACTGGAGCTTGGTTGGGGTTGTGGGACGGCTCACAGTGGGCTTCTCTTATTTTCAAAGACAAAACTTGAAAGGTAAGCATTCTCCGGCGGACTCTGATACGTATGAGCTCGGCTACACGCACCGTGTCTGTGCACGTCGGGAAAATGCACGTGTAGTAGGCGGGCAGGATAGCGACGGGATTTGATTGGTTTAAAAACAGGTGTCCCGGCATGATTATTGGTTTGTGTTTCCCCTGTTTTACTCCTGCTGTAGATAGCGGATATTTTTCGCTCTGTTTTAAGAACACATTATGAGTTGATTGCCATCGGGTCATAGAGATCATTTTAACCAGTATTACAAAAAGTGTATCTAAATCAAATCGCCAACCCCAGCTTTAAAACCACTCTTTTAGTGTGTGACTGGTCAGGCGGTCCAAGGGCCATCTCAGCTCTACTTCTTTGCTTGGTTGGCTAGTAGGCTGACTGATAGGTTGAAACATCATAGTGAAGGATTTCCAATATGGCAGCCAGCATCAATGGGCTTCAAATGTTTGCTTAAGAAACCAAGCAGGTGATGCCTGTAAGATCTAAACCACATTTACAGACAGCTATAGATATGACAACATGAGCACACCACACCTACAGCTCACATTTACAAGCAGCCAAAGTCTCTCAAAAAATCTCCTGCCGTCAAACCAACTTTAGAACAAACAAACATGGCAGACGACAGGCAGGGAGAAGAGCTGTCATGGTATTTGGACTACATTTCCTGAAATTCAGACAGAATAGAAGAACAAAAATAGAGATGGCGTCTTGAAGAATGTGAGAACATGTGCTGTACATGTTAAAGTGTGAGCGGGAGGTGAATAAAAATTGATTTCTTTGCTGTGGTTGTGCTTCCTTTCTCTGCCTGCTTCCCAATTGATTTTTGTTTTGTTTTATGAGAATCCACCGTGCACGATCTGCTGTCCTTGGGATTCCCTTGACAACAAAAGGTTAGACTTGAAATTATGGCAACCATCAAGATGCTTCAGTAGAGGTGATTCACTTGTATGCTAGGGTCAGATAACAGAATCTAAAGGCTGCATAAAAATCCATTTCAACAAGACAATCCAAGATGTTCCTAGAAAATAATAATTTTTGGCCTTCTGGTTTCCCTGTCTGGGATTTCTCCAGCTGTGAAACTTCCACTTGACATCATGCAGCCATTACAGTCTTAATTTTATTAACTTTTTTCACCCAAAATACCAAATTTAATCACAGAATCCTTTTTTAGAAAACATTAAATTAATTTCAGAACTTGACTTTTACCCCAAAAATACCAAATTTAATTGCAGAATTTTGATTCTTGTCACTCAAAGTATCTCAATTTAACCTTAGAATTTTTACATTTTTCCCCCAATATCTGTATTTAAGATAAGATTTGTTTCTTGTTTTTCCCAAAAATACCAAATTTAATCACAGAATCCTTTTTTAGAATACATCAAATTAATTTCAGAACTTGACTTTTACCCCAAAAATACCAAATTTAATTGCAGAACTTTGACTCTTGCCCCTCAAAGTATCTAAATTTAACCTTAGAATTTTTACTTTTTTCCCAATATCGGTATTTTACATAAAATTTGTTTCTTTTTTTCCCCAACAATTTTAAATATAATGTCAGATTTATTTTTATTTTTTTTTTTTACCAAATATATCAAATTATTTTCCATCAAAAATACTAAATTAAAACTAAAACTAAAAATTGTTCCTTTTTTTTTTTTTTTTTTACCAGAATTCTGACTTTGACAGAGTTTTGAAAAGTTCAGCAATCTAATTTTCTTTTGTTCAACTATTTATTTATTCAATTTTTTTTTCACTTCGGTCTATCAGGGGGTTGTAGCTGTTTTAAGGATAGCTTATTTAACTAAATAGCGATAACAATTAATGAAAAAGTTGGCTGGCTGCAGGATGGGAGATTGGGAATGGAAACTAATAATATTTTAACAGGACCAAAAGATTTCAGCATAATTGTTTTTTAATTACTCTTATTATTTTCTTGAATCTGCCCCAAAAGCATATGCCAAGAAAAAAACTAGCCTTTGTACAAATGCCACTCTTCATAAACATATCTGCTTTTTGTATTTCAAACTTACTGGCAGCCACATTCTTGTCTCATCATCTAGAATAACTTAGACCTCCCCTTTGTAAAATCTTCCTTTTAAGTAAAATGCAGTGAGAACTGAGCCAATTGAAATGTGTAGGCTGTAAGAAAGGAAAGAAAAAGCTGCTTTAATGAGGAACATTTACACCCACAGGCTGCCGAACATACCTGGTCTAAACATTGTGACCAGCCTTTGCCTCCAACAAGCTGTTTTATCAGTATTAATAAGCCAGGAGTGAAATGCCATGTGTAAAGTAGCCATTAGTAAAGGCTGTCAGCTCCAGTCCAGCATGCTTGCATACACCATAGCCTAAATGTCATCTGCTGGCTATACACACACCCCAGCACTGACTGAATAAAACCTCCACCAGCACTCGGAGGGCTCGGTATAATGCGGCCTCTGACACAGCGATCAATAAGCCCTGTCTGTGGAGGGACTGCTGCGTTCCTCCCAGGACTGGAGTGGGATGGGCCGAGCCGTAACCTGAACCTGGAGCCAAGGAGTCAGGATGGGAAGCAGGCACAACAGAAACGGAAGCCAAAGTGAGGCAGAGCTTGGTGCAGAAGCATGCCCTGTCCCACATTCCCTCTCAGACCACACACTCATAATGCTGACACACGTATGCAGGGATTTCCAGACATAATCTGCCCTCCCTTCTGCAGAGCTGCAGCACCACTCTGAGCTCCAGTCTCCTGGGTTTGCCCCTCTTTTCAGGACACAAACCAAACATATGCAGGCTCATGCTCGCGCCACCGTCCTGACTCCTCCATCATTTGCTCGTGTTGTTTTCGCTCTTTGTTTTGGGCCCTATCACAACCGACTCTCCAGCTGGGACCAGTCCATCCTGCTTCTCGCTCCCATCCATCTCAGCCTCTGTCTCTGGAGCCAGGAGGAATGAGCTGACTGTCAGTGGAGGACTTGGTACAGGGATTCATAACCTCTTCAATGCCCTCTCAATTTCCACTCACTGTCTTGTTCCAGACAGGCTCTCTAAAGATTCTGTCAGAGCTCCATGGCCAGACTCAAAAGGCCGTCGATGAAGAGGACTGGGGTCTCTCTGCTCAGACGCACAGAGAGAGAGAGCTCCTCCTGATAGATCGCTCCTGGGGGACGGAGGGGCACCATCTGACAGCGTGGAAATGTGTATAAACACTGGAGATGATAGGTGGAGGTGACTGGAGGAAGGACGACGCAGGGGGCACAGCAAGAAGGAAGGCGGCGGCCATGACAGAAGATGAGAGTCAGGATGGAGATGAGCAGAGACAAGGCTGGTAAACAGACTGAGGCAGGCGAGCAGATGAAGATAGATGATGGACAGGAAAGACGAAGGGAGAGGAAGACTGTCCTGGCCTGTGTGGGCCCCGTCTGAGGGGGTCAATATACACTGCACTTCAGCACTTTAATAATACACCATCCATGAGTTAAGATGGATAAACACATAAAAGATTCATCAAGCTGTCATGGATGAAGGCTTGATGTGTGCGTGAGTGCAACCTTATATAGTGGCCCTCAATCAGTGCGAGGTAATGTTACTTACCTGAGGGTGACTCATGTTTCGAGGAATACTGCCAATAAAGTGGAGTCTGTGCTTTATATCATACTGAGAAAGTTAGTGTGTGAGTTCTTTTGTACCAAGGAATAAAACCTTTTAATCTATAGCGACGGCACGACTGTCATCATACTGTAGCCAAATTCACAGCCCATAATATGTGTGCTATACAGACGGAGACACAAAAAACAGAATGGAAACAAAACAAAGCATACCACCACATGGTCCAGTTCAGTTCAGATACATTGAATTATTTTCAGAATTTTTGCATTTTCCCATAAATGTACTTTATCTTATCAAGGAATTCAGACTTTCACCAAAAAATATCTAAATTTATTCTTATAATTTTTACTTTGTTCCTGAATATAGAAAATTATTCCAGGAATGTGTACTTTTTCCTGAATATAGCTAACTTTTTTTCAGAAAATTGCCTTTTTTCAACAGAAAGTATCAAATTATTTTCTGAATTTTTACTTTTCCCCAAATATGTTGATGACTTTTCTGCCAAATGTAATAATTTATTCAAAGAATTTTGACCTTCCTCCCAAAAAATCTATATTTAATCTCATAATTATGACTTTTTTCCGAATAAATCTTTTTTTTCAGAATTTTTTTGTTTTTCTCCAAATATACCACATTAAATCCAAGAATTCTGTGAAAATAATCTAAGAGCTTATATTCCCGGTTACTGACTTATATCTGAGTCTTAAAAATGTTTACACGATAATATTTGTTTTCTCTATTTTTGAATTAATTTTTCTTTTATTGAGCTTTTATTTGTCTGATGGGGTCAAATTCTGAAGCTTTGTTTAAAGAATGCTTTATTTTACTAAATTCCTACAGATATTCATGAAAAAAGGTTGGCTGCTTACTGAGTGGATTATAGGTCACACTGTTACCGTTCATTTCATATACTCAAAAATATTGTCAGAATTTGGACTTTTTCCCAAAGATTTCTTGAAAAAAGGTCTCAGAGTTCAGATTTGTCTACGATTTTTTCAAATTTTCCTTTTCTTTCTTTATTTCTTTCTTTCTTTCATTTATTCATTTATTTATTTATTCATTCATTCATTTATTTATCCAGTATTTTTTTGTATTTTGTCCTTGTGGTTTTTGTTGCCGTTTTATTGATAGCCTTTTTATTATTAAATACTTACAGCTATTAATGATAAAGTTGGCTGGCTGCAGTACCGATGATAGGTCACATGGTCCAGTTCATATCAGATCAGTTCCAATCCTGATGCTATGCAGAGTTTAAGGACCGTATTTAAGATAACTTTGTGTAATTTAGCTTCACCTGCTGTGCTGGGCAACCCAATATGTGTGACTGTAAAATAACTGTTTGCATGTGACATCTTTACATTGAAGAAGTTTGGAAAATACATCTGAATAGGGAACAAAACTGTGCACAAAATATATTGCTAGATGCAAGTGTGAAGTTAGATTTAACCATGTTTGTTTGCCTGGTAAATTTGGGTATTTATAACAAACAGTAGGAAAAAATACAGGTGGATAATTGATACTGTTGCATTTACATTCTAACAGCCTTTTCAGAGCAAGGCTGAAACTGAGGGGTTTATTGGCTTGACAAAATCCAATCTCCCAGTGTATTAACTGCATAAGAGCTGTATTACTTGTTCCAGTTGAACAGATTACAGACTATCCACCAAATAACTTCTTTGTGATGCATTACCTCCATTTCAGCCTGCAGTGTTTAATCCTGTTTAGTGATGCAGATCTTCAATATGCAGTACTTGCAGTTTATCATTACATAAAATCTCAGAATAAGTCATAGATCCAATAAAGTAAACTGCTCAGGCTGCTGATAAACAGGAAAAGTAACATAACACTGGGTGAAGCAGGAGCTGTCAGTGTTGAGGCATGAGGCCTCGGCACAGCCTGTCAGAAACGATTCACAGCAACAAAGGAAAAACTCAATCAAAGCTTTGTTTCTTCACGGCAAACAAGAGCAGCAGCTCTGCTTTATCACCGCCCTGTCAGCACGCAGAGCCATTAATACAGGTACAAATATAAAACGCAGGAATAACACACACAAATGCATAAACACACACTCTTCCAGGCACCTTAACATATCTTAAGTGAAGCTGGAGCTCAGTCTGGCTCCTTTGGAAAGCTTCAGTGCTCTTATAGTTCAATTAGTGGAGCCAAATCCATCTCTTGTCCAGCTCCCAGTAGGCCTGTCAATCTCACAGCCAGGACCTGTCACTGCCCTGCTTTTAGCCTGACAGGTCGCTGCACACGGTGCACACGGTGCACACACACACACACACACACACACTCACACACACATATTAGACATTGGTGTCATGCACACGTAAATGAGCAAAGAGGCTCACAAGTCCTTACTTTCACTCATTCGTAAATAAATGAGCCTTTCCTGGACAGCAAAAACAAACATAATCACTGCACTGATAGAAAAAAAACATTTAAAGATCCTAGAATTTACTCCCATGTTTCCAGAACATGATTTTAAATTCACTTGTCCAAAAAACAACTCAAATTTGGGATTCTGGCATGCCGAAAAACCCATCTTTTTCAACCCTGAATAAAACTTAGTGTTTTAATGTGAGTTCTCTTGAGTTGTGTCTGGCCACGCCTCTCCTAGGTAGCTGACTGTCACAACCATAGTTCAGCTCGATACAAGTACTCAAATTTCATCAACTAGTGCGTGAGTAGACTTTACCAGTGACACAAAAAGTGACACTAGTACTAGTAGCAAGCCTTAAAGGGACAGTTCAGTTTTTTTGAAGTGGGGTTGTATGAGCTCCATATGGTCACTAAGGACATTAGATACAGTAGAAAGTTCTCTCTTCTCCACCAGAAAGCCACAGTCTGTGACCGTCGGTGACGAAGAAAAGACGCTAATGGGAAAGTACCGTACCTAATTTAAAGGCTATTTTCTATGCCTACAAGAACTCAAATCAAAAAGTAATACCACAGTTTAAGAGTACGCTACATATGAATTTTTTTAAGTGCATTAACCTTTAGGAAATATAAAGTTTATCTGGACCTAAGCCAACTCACGTCATGTGTCCCTCCGCTAAATCACTCTGCCGGCTTTCTGGTGGAGAAGAGAGAACTTTCTACTGTATCTAATGTCCTTAGTGACCAGGTGGAGCTCATACAACCCCACTTCAAAAAAACTGAACTGTCCCTTTAAATGCTAATAAGGGGGCAAGGAAAACATCAGGATCATGAAAATATTACAACCAATCAGGGTGCAGGATTTGGATATAATCCCTTCTTCTTCGGTTGCATTAGTTGTTCCAGTACGACTAGTGAATCTTTTGGCTTTACTAGTACTATTAGTAGACTAAAAACAGTCTGCCAGTACTACTAGTGAGCTATGCGGATGAAGACAGATGTATTGACTGATTTTTTTTGTTCAACCACTTACAACTAGGGCTGGGTTTAAAAAATCAATTTAATCGATTTTAATCGATTTCCCTTTAAATGGTTCATAATCGATCCATAAAATCCAAAGATTGATCTTTTAACTTGGGTAGTTTTTTTCTTCATTGGACGTGCAGAGAAGCAGCCTGTGATATCAACCCAGCGAGTATTGCGTGATCTGCGTTTAGCGCTGCTTTCCACCAAACAAAATCTTGTGAGATGTTACTGCAAGTAATCAAACAAACACGGCAGAAGCAAATAGCTCTATATGGGCACCACCGGCGAGTTTAAAGGCTGACGTGTGGACGTATTTCGGATTTTACAAGCACAAAGGAAAAGAGGAGTTGGACAGAAAACAAGTAATATGCAGGATATGCATTAATGTATATAATTAATATAAGTTTAATGTAACTGCTTTGAGTTCATTTCTCAATGTAAAAACAATTTAAATAATGCACCAGGTCAAAAGTCACTTTTTAAGTTTACAGTATTATTTTAACTGAGATATCCCAGACTGAATAAATATCTAATGTATCATGAATCAAATCAATTTGAGACCTGGTACAAATCGAATCGAATCGATCCAGAAAATCTGAATCGGTACCCAACCCTACTTACAACCCTAGACCCTGTTTAGATTCTGGATACCCATTTTGTTCCCCAGTGATTATGAATAATAAAAAAGAAATAAACATCTGTGTGACCCATCAGTTCACAGATTTATGTACTGATGAACTTTGTTTAAGGCTATCAAAACAATAAAAACAGTTCTTACTTGGTCTTTAGATGGTCCAACCACATGCACGTGGAGCTACATAACCACCATGACCTCATTTTGACTCCAGCCTATGGATGCTTTAACTGTCTTTTATTATTTTATCCTCCTCCTTTACACAAGCAAAGACACCAAAGTCAAACATCTGTGAGTGAAGACGGAGCGTTCAGGGAACACTTCCGCGGCAGACTAAACTGCACGCCGGCTGTAAATGTTATTGTCCCATTAATCACGGCGACAGCGCTCGTGCCGCTCGCAGTCGTGGGAGACGTCTCTGGTGACATAAGTAGGTGGAACCGACTTGGATTGAGCGTCTCCGATCAGCCGATGACAAAACTGTAACTGACCCCTTGTCTCCCATCTATTTTGGGAAGCGCCGGTGGAGCCCGCGGGCTGTAATTTAGCCGGAGTAATGCATCTGCAATTTCATGCTGGCTTTGCTGTCTTTTCAGGACAATGGAGGCAGCATGTAAAAAATTAAATAGACTCCAGTGTCATCCTGGATTTGTACGGGCTTGTGGCTTTAGTATGATGCTATTGAAGGTTGTGTTTAACAATGCTGCACAAGCCCTTTGCTGTTTTTTACTGTGGAAGGGAGTTGCCAGAAAATCAATCAACGGATGCATGACTTCAAATAAATATTTACATTGAGCGGCTATCTCCAAGCATAAACACCACTTAAACCCCCTGAAGCAGACGCCTGACAATATTTATTCCCAAATTACCTTGCCGACGTCGCAGACAGCAAAATTGCTGCTTGCTCGAGACATCTTTCTGGTTGCTGTGATGCATATTTTAGCCAGCAGAGCAGAGGCTGTGCAGACACTTGCCTCCATAAAGGCAGTTAATGAAGAAGTAGGCTCTGAGTTAGCCAGCAGAAGTGGTCAATGTGCAGCTCGGCAGTCAGTTTTTCCAGAGGCCTCTGTCCTCCAGGGATCCCCCTCATACATCAGACAGAGGAGAAACCCAGAGAAAAATCTAAAAATACTCATTAAAGAGATATCAGGCAAAAAAAAAAAAAAAATCCTGTATATATTTCAGCACACAGCACTGCAGAGCAGCATCTTGGGCATTTTTCTGCAGCCCGACCATGTAAGCATCCATTCAACAAATATTTCCTGCTTGGTAATTTCCTCTTCCTCCTTATCTATTCTGCAGCATCTTCTCCATCTGCCACTGTCGATTGCATGCTCATTGTGCCTCCTGTCGAGATGTTTAAAGGGCTTTTCTGCTTGCCTCCAAGGCTACCCAGTGTCCCACCGGAGCACCTTGTTATTTTGTGCCTTTATTGTTCCACCATGCAACAAACTACAAGATCAAATATCAATCAGGCGAGATGACAAACCATCTGCTACCACAGCGTGCACTGCAGAGCACAATATAATTTGGAGAGAAGCTGAATACAGGAGCAGGCCCTAAGACATGCAATAAATTCAAGAAGGAAACTTGAAATTGCCCTAAAGTCAGACTGATTACCTTAATGCCACCATTAATTCAAGTTTCTTCACAGTTATCTGGCTCTTGTTTGTTATAAAAACTGTGAAATATGACAGCAAATCAAAGGGTATTGATACTTTTCCATAATAACATTGGTCTTTTGGTAATTGTGCATGCTAAATCTCTAAAAAGGGAGAGCAGAGAGTCTAATTTGTTACCCTCAGACAATATAAAATGCTTTATTATTTTACACAGTCCAGTGATTCTGTAAAGACCAAGAAGCAGTGTATAAACAAAAGTGTTACACCATCAAACAACAACGTGAAACACTCAACCGTAAAGGGAAAGAGGCCATAAAATTTTATGGTTCCCTCATACAGCAGACACAGGCCTTGACAAGCATGAATGTGTGAGGGTCTTTAAAAGTACTATACTACAGAGCTAAATCCAGGCAGGTGATTGAAAATAAAAAAAAGCTTGAAAAAATGAAATTCAACACTGAAAATTCAATGTTTATTCTTTATTTGTTTTAATTAAGAACACTTAAATGGACAGAAACTATGTGTAAGTGTTTTTTTCATTTTAAATGTACTTTTGATTCAGTTTTCTAATTATTTTCAGAATCTATTATATTTTAATTTTTTTTACAATGAAACATATTTTGTCATGTTATGAATCATTTTTTTCAGTTGCAGGATATATAACAATCATATTCCTATGCCTAATCTGATCTTCTTGTTTTCAGAATTTTTTTTTTTTTTTCACCTTCAGCCCTATTTGAACTTGTTTTTCTAATTTTTGGCCGTGCTCTGGCATTGAAGCCGTGGCATCAAATGAGAAGGCACTTGGAGAATTGGATGATTTCATGCCCACTCCTCATAGCTCTAGCCCTCATATATGTTGTTGTTTGGACTGAGGGCCCCCTGGTGGTAACTTCATATACTTTGTTTTTAAAGTTAAGGAGTCTGGTCCCACTTAAAATCTAAAGTCCCACTTGTGGCTGTCCCCCATGTGTAAGGCTGACATTTAGGCCAAAGTGTGAAATAAAGGTTCATCCCTGATATTTAAATGTATACAGGTAATCCTCAGGAGAGGCCGAACGTGCACTGAAAAGGTCATGAAAAGCCCCCTTTGGATTTTCGGTCTTTTAGCACAAGTGGAAATTGTAGTGGTGACCAAAAGGTCACGGTGTGATTTTCTTTCTGAACCAGTGAAGATGGAAAATCCTGGAGTCCCAAACACTCCTCTTGGATTGTCTTATTAGATGGCTGACTGGTTCTGACAGGCTTTATGGCTGATGTTACAACTGAGTGTGTCAGAAATGGTGGCCGGCCAGTCACACTCACAGTTCCAGATGTATAGCTGTATCCATAGCAACAAGCAGTGTTTTAGTGTTACACTCAGACTGATATAATCAACGGTAGGAAAGTGCTCCTGGTGCTGTGCTCAGGCTGCAGCAGTGATCATGACAGAGTTATCTTATTCCTCTTTGTGCAGGGACAGGGGATTCTTAAGTGTTGGTATTATCATCTTTGCTGTTGAATAACGTTGTTTCATTTACTAGAGAAAACATTTATTATACACTTGTTCTTTAATGTCTTTATGCCATGTATTATTCAGTTAAAATATCTTTTGAGGAAATACATTGACGTCACAATTTGTCCACCACCCGCTGAATGGCAAAGAGCAACATCTGCTAATTAGTATCACTGGGAAAAAAAACAGGGAAAGGCTTTGATTCACCTAAAAGTGCTGTTATTTGAGTTATCTTTAGTAGTCCTTCTCATTTTAATGGGAAATATAGATTCTAAGGTGTTATGTGATTAAAAATGACTAAATTAAAAATTTGGAGCCATAAATGTTAAAGCTATGGTCTACGATTTGGAAGCTTGGTACATCTTAATAACACCGTTTATAAGGCCGTTATGGTCCTATGGTCCGATCTACATAACATAAAGACCAAAAAGAATGAAAAAAAATCCATTGAGTATATCCGCTGCAAAGCAGCATAATAGTTGACCAATCGGATTGGTCCGTGAGTCCATCCAATCCCCACTACCTTGCTCATTTACCGGTGAGCAGCTAGCTGAACAGCTACTGAAGCATCATGGAGCCAGGAGGCTGCTTCTGTTACCCTCCACATCGAAGAGAAGGAAACGTAAAAGTTTCGAAGAAAAGGCTGAAGTAAGGAAGAAATATGAGCAATACAGGTCCCAACGGAGACTCAACATTGGAGAATTGTACGGTGGAAAAAGCTGCAGAATGATTTGGGATTGTTGAACACTGCGCCGGCTGCCTGCTACCAAACGGCCGGCAGCAGCACAGGCCACTAGCTGGCGAACGACCACAGCACCGGCCGCCAGCCGCAGCACTGGGCGTCGGCTGGCGAACGGCTGCAGCACCAGCCACCGGCCGACCTTCAGCACCGGCCGTTCCGCCCCTGGTTGAACAGGTAATAACTTTGTTTACTACAGTGGGAGATGTCTGCTGAATAACTCTGGTTAGTCTGTGCCTATACTGGCTAATGACTGAACATTGTTGGTCAGAGCCATGGACGTATTACAAGAACTGGATAGCGTGGCTCCGCCTTCTACCATGTAACGGATTTGAAGCCTAAATATCCTCCGTCAGGGCGCCGCCATTATGCAGCCAGTAGAGAATTTGGGCCATAATCCAGACGCAGCTGTCGTAAACGGTTGCAACACTCCACAGCATACGCCGTACACAATCATTGTGAAGCTGCTGTAAACCGCGGTTATTTTTAAAGTCTAATAACTTATAAAAAAGAAACTTTTCAGAAAAAAGAGGACTTGGAAAACACGCAGCCCAATAATACTTTCATATCACCACAGCATACAGATGGGAGAAATATTTGTACGAGGTGTATTAATTTTTTGAAGTTTCACTTCGGCCCGTCCAGATGAATGGGGGAGACGGAAATTTGACCTATACTGCAGCCAGTCACCAGGGGGAGCAGTTTTTGTGGAGGCTTCAGTTTGAGCCCAGTGACATGGCGTCCATGTTTTTTTACAGTCTATGATCACAGCGGGTAGGCTCTGTCAATAGATTTTAGCATAAGTTAGCCACTCATCATTAGCATTGTAAACTGAGCTGGTGAGGACACGCCGAGAAAGATAAATCCTCGCCCACAATCGGCTCTGCTCTGGGGACGCCAGACCCGCTTCGCCGCCAGTCCAATTGAAATGGCTACTGCTGTGTTACAAGGGGGATGACTGTCGTGTTTGTTACTTTCAGTTGAGCTGAGTTGTTTTTGGTTGTTGTTGCTGCTGATATTATATGCCAGGCTTGTTACTCTATCAGAGGGGGCGTGTTGTTAGGAGGCGACACGAGCTGGGTGGCGGGATCTTGGAACACGGAGGGGAGGGGTGAGTGAAGGGGGGGCAGGCTGCGTTTTTCAAATCTGTCTCAACAGTCAAACTGGTTTTCGGTTCGTAGACCCGAGCTTTAATTTAAAAAGCAACATTTATTTGCCTTTGCCTTCAAGTGTAGCCCTGTAGTGATAATTACTTTGTATCAGCATGATTTTGTGTATGTCCAAATGAAATTGATGCACCCATACTTCCTCTTTATCATCCCTTTAACCATCGTTTCCACCCATTTTGTTCCATAACAATATGCTAAAATAGCATTTGCATTTGGCCAAAGAAGAGTCATATGAATTTAATTACTTCCTTATTTTTTGATAGAAATCAACATCATACATTTTTAAAAATTATTTAATTTCAAACCAAACCCGACAGATGGAGCCACTTACATTTTCCTGAATGTCCTTGGCAGATTCGTTGCTGCTCAGTGGCAGTTAAGTCCTCAGGCCTCCTAACCCTACAGGCTGGAATGACGTTGCCATGATGATGTGCTATCATGTAACCCTAACAATTTATAATTTACAAGATACATGCTTGAAAAGTTTGATTAACATAGGACACAGCACAAAAATTGAGAGCAAAAAAAACAAAAAACAATGAAACAAAAACCTTGTTTAGACCCTCATTGGCTGGCTGGAGCTTGGATGGCATGTGGCTGGAAGGGGAAAACTAAAGAGGCTGCCTCCGTTTAAACTGAACTTTTCAGCTACAAGCAAGAATATATAATCTGTTCTGTCTCAACATCATTCAGGATACGTTATGGTCTTTTGCTGATTTAGAGCAAGTGATCTATGCATGCATTTCTACTTGTGAGGCCTAATGTGATACACTTTGGTTAGCCGGATCGACAGGCCTCTTTTTAACTCTTACAGTTTGTCGAGAATGTGTAAAAAACAAAACCATATCACCCCCTTCTTTGCCTGCCTGCACCAGCTGGTACTTTATGTCATTTGAAATGTTTGTTTTTTTCTAAATCTTTAAATGGATTTGTACCTCAGTGAATTTCTGATCTTTTAAAAGTCTACATCAGTTGAAGGCCAGGCTAAAAAAAATGGTGGTGTGGTTTTTCCAAGGGGAGTGCCATTGTCATAACCAACTCCCCATTGCACCCTTTTTCCTACAAGTTATCATTTTCTGGGTCTGTTTTTAGTATCAACCAGTATTTTTATAAATTCTAGCTGGATTTCTTTCTTTTGTTATTTTGCGACAAGTGTCTGCCTTTTTACATTTAAGCAGTTTTGAGTCTGTCCCTTTAAGTACAGCTGCTGATATTCTTCTATATTTAGATATAAACATTATATTTATTCTCTCTTTGGATATCTTTCCATATCTCAACACATCATTTTCATTGTGAATTCAAGGGGATTTAAGTTCTGAAGTGTACACTAAAGGACATCTGCAAAGAAATGCTTGCATAGATAAGAGATTTTTTATTCTATAAACACAGAAAACAGCCTTTGTAGGGTGTAAAGTATAAGCAATGAACATGTAGTACAAAGTGTTAGCTACTTTTTCCAAGGTGACACAAAAGCATCACTACCTCTCACTCTTCCTGACCTCAGCTCAAGTATAATTGGACATTCAGGCCCGTCTGTCTCATCTTTATTAGTACCGGGCAGCAGTGCTGCAGTGTTTTCTTCCCCATTATCCCCTCCAGCTATCTCAGCATTACGCCCGCTGTATTCAAACACAGCCAAGCTTTTTTAACAAACAATGCCGCACTGCATTTCAGCACGGCATTTACAAATATTAGCATTAATGCAAAATGTATTAGGAATAGATAAATGGAGATGAAGGTGGGTGTGTGTCATTCTCACTCCCTGAACTCTCTGCCAGTTAAACTATCTACACAGAGTGTCAGGCTGAGTGGAGAGGACGAGCTCCGGGAATTTTTATGAGGCTGAGTAATTAGGAAATTGGATCCTGGCTTGTATGGACTGGTGTGCAGGCTGAATAAAATAAACTGTGGGAGTGTGCGATGCGCTGCCACTGAATTGGATTGT
This sequence comes from Scarus forsteni, assembly GCA_036419115.1. Taxonomy (NCBI): domain Eukaryota; kingdom Metazoa; phylum Chordata; class Actinopteri; order Labriformes; family Labridae; genus Scarus; species Scarus forsteni. Next base: position 8,114,769 of record JAZDUH010000270.1, read on the forward strand.
GTAACTTGAGTGAGGCTGAACATTTCTGAATGTCTCTGTAGAGGCTGACTTCAGTTATGCAATGCTTTCCCCCTAAGGCTGGCTACACACTAGACAATTTCAAGCTAGATTTGGACCTGCTTTGCCACTCTGAACAATCAAGGGGTGGGTGATTCAGGGGGACTTGCCAACCAGCTATTTGTCCAAATATTCCCCAAGTGTGTGCTGTCAATGCGGTCATTTCACCGCTCCCAGCTGGATAGGATACTCCCAAATCACAAAATGCGAATATCAAATCATGTCTGTTTGTTTTTGCCCAGGTTCAGCTACCAAAATCCCAAATTATCTAGCCAACCGAAGTTAAGCCCATGGACATATGTCTGAACCTAGCCCATCACATCCTCTGTATTAAAATTATGGGCCGAGCCCCATCAAACTCAGCATTTTTTACTGTGCTGCTTCAATCATCAAGGCTTCTAGGAGCAATTTCCCAGTTGTTTAATGACATAAACCAATTAGAGTGAGGGCATCATGGAGGCATACGTGATCAAACAAAGCTAGTTAAGGCTTCACACCTTCATCTTTCCTCTGCACTGGAACAGCCTAAATTCTCCAGAGTAGATTTTTCTTTTTGTAGCCTTAAGCTGAATATTATTGGCACTTGATGCATTGTGCAATGATCGGCTGTACCGGTGATGCACAAAGCTGAGAGCAGTTTAAGAACCATGCGCCAAGCATGTGTTGAGCCAAGGCTGCTCACAGGAAAAAATGTTGAATCCTTTCCGTCCATCCATCCATCCATCCATCCACTATCTATACTGCTCATCCATTTTGAGGCAGGGCCACTTAGAAAGACAGTCAACTCATCACCTTACACTCATTCCCAAGGCAATTTGGAGTCACCAATCAACCTAACAAACATGTTTTTGGTCTGACCGGCACAGGGATCGAGTCGCTAACCTTCTTGCTGTAAGGCATGTGCACTATCTGTTGTGGTCTGCTGTAAGCCATGTTGTGTGTTGTAAACATAAACTGGAAAAAGGTTGCTTACTAAATACATATTTCCCATGATTGCCACCATAGCTAATTCCCTCCCTGTCTAAAAATAAAGCAGGCCTGGCCCAACCAAGCCCAAGTAAAGGAGAAAGCATCCCTGCCAAATCCTGGCCTGACCTGGTTCGTGGTCTGAAGCCAGGTCTGGTTCAGGCCAGGGTAAAGTCACTTACCTCTGCTGCAGACAGGGTAAAGCCACCACAATATATTGCATACTTTTCTATCTCTCAAACACAATCTCATCCAGCTGCCAACCCTAGAGACTGGCCTCTTGCTGCAAACAATAAAATCAAGTGCAGGAGCATGGACTATGAATAATGCCACTCCTGCAGTGTTCTATCAAACATTGCAAATTAGCCCAGAAAGCTACAAAGAATAAAAGTTTATTCACTTCATGCTTCATCCATATTTTGGTTCAACCAGGAGCCAAGGAGAAAAAGGGCTGTGCAGCAAGGCTTTTACTGAAGCTAGCCCAAAGTGTATATGTGGTTAAATTCATTAGTTAACTAATTGACAGTGAAGCTTAAAAATAAGTGCACCATTACAGCAGGTAAAATAACAAACCATGGTTCTAAGTATACAGCAGTCTCCAGTGGTTCCAGTGTGGAATTTCACCCAGCAGGGGTTTAAGGTGTACAGAGATCCCTGATGGTTCCAGTGTTAAAATTAGTACAGATTTAAAAATCACCAAGAGCTTCTCCACCATAAGTCATGTCGATGTAGAACATGCTGTCTCACTGGGAGCCTGATCCTGTCCTGAAGGCTTTTATCAGAGCACTGCAGGTCTCTGTCTTACAACCTTATTACCACCTGCAAACTCCCAGCTCCCTCACTCCGCTGGAAAACTAATCTGAAAAAAATATCTCCCTTTGCCTTTGGAGCATTAGGATTACATGTTTAATCTATAATTATCTTCTGCTTAAATCAGTCCCAATCTCATTACGGGACAAAAAAATGCTCCACTTGCCGGCAACCAGCTTTCTGGAAGAGTCTGTGTCTTATTAAGCCCCAAACACAGAGAGAGGCTGATTAATGATATCTCTGATTTAAATCCAGACAAATCTATTTGGAGAAGTGCCGCATAAGATATCTTTCAAACAATGATGCTAGTGGAACAGGGATTTTGAATCTGTAGGTTGTTGCAGAAACAACATTATAGCGGCCTGATTGTGCCCCTGTCCTCGCCTGGAGGCCCAAACATGAGGAGTGGTCCAGCACAAAGCAGACATTTTCCGACCTGGAGGACCTCGGAAATGACTTTTTCTGGCTGATAAAACACCTGAAACCTTGTCTAAAGTTGAAACAGTCTGTGGCTAAATGTGTTCCTGCTATTTGATGATACCCTCACAGAGCTTGTTTCACTCACTCAGGATGCACAACAGCACACACTCAGCAGTTTTATATCAGAGCCTTTGTTGATGATCCAATTTGAGTTTATAACAGGACTGAGAGCTGAGAGGCAGCAGAGCATTTTTAAAGTGCTCCACAGCACTCTCACCCAAAACAAGGAATAACACACAAAGCTTATCATGCAGCACATTTAGAGTATTTGTACTCATGAATGCCACCTGTATTAAAATGGACAGTCCAGGGTGATTAATTTACTACACAGACTACAGCCAATGATTCCAGCAGAGAAAACAAGAAGTGTTGAGAGCCAACAGTAAACTAGGAGAAATGTAGTGACGGGCAGTAACATCACTGCAAATAGCATAATCAGTAGTTTGATTGCATTTTCCAGTCGCTTTGTGATAGTGTTGCTCTTTTCTCTCACAGCTTTTCAGTTTTCCATTTTCCAGTAGCTTAGTCATTTTATTGATGGAGTAGTGCAGCAGCCTCCCCACAAGCCACATTCCCCCACAGCAAAGACCACACTGTAAAAAAAAGCTAGTTGTTTTAACTTAGAAAAGTTAGTGTCAAGGCTGCCTTAAAATTATAAGTTTTCTGAATTTAGAAATTTAAGTTCAGTTGAATTAAGAATGATTCAGATCAAGTGAACTTCTTAAGTTCAATAAACTTGCTATTAAGTCAGCTCTACTTGAATTGTTTAGTTTAACAAACTTCGAAAAGCGATCCAATTCCAATAGTATTGTTTTATACCAACACAGTAATTGAACTTCCTTAAACTACAGTTTTAAAGGTAAAACAACTTGATCTGAAGGTCACCTGATTGAAGGTCACCTATCCTCATCCACAAATGTGAAAAAATAAATAAAACAGTCAAAGATGTTTTAGATGCTATAAGCTCGTTTTTCACCGTCATGCAAGCCAGATGAATTTAAGTAAAAGTTAAAAAACATTGGTGGATGAAGATGCATTTTTCCCGCAAGCAAGCACTTTTTTGTGGCAAATGTATCTTGAATCTGTTCAGAGCTGTTTTGCTATCCACATTGAACATGTGATAAAAAATGTCCAGTTGTGTTATTAGAGCATGAAGAACAGAAGTTGTTCTGGTTTGTCTGGCAATAACAACCTTAAAATACTAGACCTTTTTCTGCTTTTAATATTGTTTTTCTTAAAGCAAATATTAACTTTATTTTATAAACTTGTGTCAAATCAGAACAAAATCAGTAAAAGTTAAAGAGAAATATTAAGTTAAATCCAAATGCATTAGTCAATTTAGCTCAAAATCATCAGTGAGCTGAACTTCAGATCAAGTTGTTTTACCTTTAAAACTGTAGTTTAAAGAAGTTTAATTACTGTGTTGGCATAAAAAATACTATTGGAATTGGATTGCTTTTAGAAGTTTGTTAAACTAAACAATTCAAGTAGAGCTGACTTAATAGCAAGTTTATTGAACTTAAATTTCTAAATTCAGAAAACTTATAATTTTAAGGCAGCCCTGACACTAACCTTTTAAAGTTAAAACAACAAGCCTTTTTTTACAGTGCAGGAGCAACAGCAATGCGCTCTATCAAAGTCCAAAAACACACTTAAATGAGTAACAGACAAGCAGACATGCAGAGACAACAACTTAAGCAGACTGTATTTCCTCATGACAGTGATGTGGTCGGATCCTCACAGCCTTCGTTCAAGCTGAATCGGAACGGGACCTGCAGACAGATACGTCCGCACAAGTTAACAAAACGACAAACAAATTTAAAGGTTACCATCACCAGAGCAACCAGAAAAATTAGTTTACAGTATATCCTATCAGCAGCTGAATATGAGATGCTCAATACAAGAAGAAACAATAGACATGTTAGATGTCAGAGTAGAGGAGACAGGGACAGTGTGAGCCATAGAGTCAAAGTGAGCAACCTTATGTATTTGAGGACATTGGTAAAATTTTGTTTTGTTGTTAAACAAAATTTTAATTAAAAAATCAATCATAAACATAATTATAATGATGCCACTTCTACTAAAAATAAAGATAACACTATTAACAAAACTATGACAATATTGATATTGATAATACATAATTCTAATGACAACTTCATAGTTTTAAAATCATTTTTAGTTACCATTATAATTATCAATAACTTCTTTCTGAAGTGATTTTTTTTATCACAATCATCAGTGTGATCATTTTTTAACCAATATATGCTTGATAAATTAAAAAAACTGCATTATGTTCATTGTGTTGCTGTATCTTACCTTTGTACTTTTCACCAGAGTGTAGCTTCAGTATAATATAACTTTATATACTGAGCATCAACATATTTCATTCAGTGTTCTGGTTGTTTGTTCCAGCTTAATCTAAACCAAACAATGTAAAAAAGGTCGTTTAAATGGTTGATAGTAAATAGTGAATAAATCTAACAATCTGATTGGTTTGATTCAGATCATGCCTTAATTGCACTTATGTAAAATCACAGCACATATTCCTCCTCTTTACTCCTTGCACCTGGCTGTACACTGGGAATTTGTGTTGTCAGCAAAGTAAAATGTTGATCCTCATACCCCACAAATCATGTCTCCTGCTTCCAAGCAACATGCTTCACATTGTGGAAAAAAAGGCTTGGTTCTTATTTCAGTCATTAAAATGTTCTTGTGAATCTTACCAGAGGATTTCACCAAACCTGCCAGATATTTCCATAAACTGCTGCATTTTATTCATCAAATACTGTGGAGACACCCTGTTAAAGTTTCCTCTGGAGATGATCATAGAGTTTAACTGGTTACAGTCTGAAGCTGTAACCTCTGTGAGTCCAAAGTAAGTATTTCTCTGAAAAGCGTCCAAAACATCAAAATGCTTTCCAGCACAGATGAAAAGAGGAGTCAAACTACAGCTTGTTATAAGTGACACACAGTTTGAATTTTGCTGAACATCTCTGAGATTCTTTTACATTTCCTCTTGTAAACAGAAAAAAGTCACTTTTTTTTGTACCTCCTCTTTGATGCTTCCTTCAATTTCCTTTGTACCCTTTTTGTAGTCGGTGTCACTGCGCCTTGGCTGTGATGGTGCAAATTTCCTGAAAGGGCATCAAAAGTGATTCATCTGCCATCCTTGACTCATCCATCAGAGCAAAGTTTTATCAATACTTTCTATCGTCCAAATTGTTTCCTGAAGAGCAGAGGGGCTGGAAGAGGTGAGAGTCGATGCAGAGGAAAGTTAAGGTTACAGATTGATTTTGTTTGCACACATATCACACAGACCAAAAGCTCCTATAAAGCCCCCAATATGAAATCCCCCTTTTATTGTTAACAATGTGCTCAAACACCATTATTCTCAAACAGGCTTGTAGGGTGTCAGTATGGGATAAACCACACACTCCAGAATGAGGACACCCCAGAGTCAGGTGGTTGTTCAGCCCTCAGCCAGCTTCAGGAGGAATCTTGGTTTGCAAGTCCCTGCAGCCACAGTAAACATTCGAGCAAGCACTGGAAAGCACATATTTCTCTCTGATTGGTCATAGGACTGTTTCTGTCTTATTTGGGACTAATTATGTTGTCTGAGGCATTGATTTCTGCTTAAGTAAGATAAAATAGCTCTTTTTTATGATATAAGCACATGGATCTTGTTTGAGACAATCAAACCGAAAACATGCATGGATCACAACCATTATACTGAACAAACTATCCAGTTCAAACCCACTGTAACACTAACAGCCTGTTTGAGCAAGGATGAATTATTGCCCTGCCACTTAAAAAAGACTGTAACAGGTCAAAAAATAAAATCTGGGAAAGAAGCCATATGAAGTGTTTGAGGAGGGAAGAACCTTGCCAGGAGGATTTCCTGTATGTGATGGGTGATCCTTCTATTAATCGTATTTCTTTCAGGAAATCAAAGAATATAGAAGTCACTACTACACTACTGAATGTGAGCCCCTTTGAAACAAACCCTCAATAACATATTTCCAAAAGTGGAGCTAAAATGTCCTTCCAATAGAGAAATATTTGTTTTCCCTTAAATAAAGAATGTGGCTAAAATCTGACAAAACTGCTACTAAAGCTGTTAGCATCTTCGCAAATGTCTATGCAAACAGTCACTTCCTGCTGTTTTCACGCTTCTATCTCCCACCTCTTCCTCTACAGGACGCTGATTGGCCTATTCCACTTTGGGACACTCACAATCATTGTAGCTAGCAAAGATGGATCTGCCTGATTCCAGCAGACATTAAATCAAGCAGATCCAGCTGCTGCGCAAGGTCATGGCTGAAGACATCTCACATTGCAGCTGTAGCTGTTCAGTGGTCCCACCCACAGCCTCTTTATCAAAACAATAATACACACATACACATATGTATCTAACATGTTAGTATCGATACAGACATAATACACACATTCTACTTAAACATCGATGGAAATATAATTTGCACCTATGCACACACATACTTACATTTACATACATAATACATAACTGTCCATATACATGTTATATCTATAAACAATATCCTTAAACATTATATCAAATTATAAATCAATTTCAGCATAATTTTTACGGTTTATTCACTGATCACACATCTCCTCCTTAGTATACTTGTTAAGAAACAGTTTTTTGCACCTCTTCTTAAATAGATTTATCCCGGAACTTTGTTTTATCTCCATATCCAAATTGTTCCATGAAGTCACTCCACAGCTCGATGGTACAGGAGCTATTCAATGGCCCTATTTACATGGGTCACAAAATCCTATTTACAATCAGATTGAAAGGTCAATCAGATTAGAAATGTCTCATGTAAACACCTTAGCCAATCGGATTCACCCGGGTCTGATTGTATTTCGGATCAGATTGTAAGAGGTAGTCTACGCTGATTGATAATCCGCTCCATGCTTCATGTAAACGGCTGAGTGGAGTGGGTTGATAGAGAGGATTGTTTGGTCTGCGCAGGTGCTCCGTAGTATGTAAGAGGCATGTAGTGACGCACGCAGAGCGTGCCGGAAGTGCACTTCTTCTTCTCTTACACATTTGCAGGTAGTGGCGGAGTGACCTTCCGCGCATGTCAAAAAAAAAACAATACGATCGGATTCAGCTGGGGCCATGCAAACGTGGATTGAACGTCGACCTCTGTACTCAAAGTTCATGTATATCGAATCAGATTCACTTAATCAGATCGATTTCAATCAGATTTAGGAAAACTACACATGTAAACAGGGCCACTGTTGTTCAAACCTTTTGTTTATTTAAATTAAGGTTAGCCTTAGATTATAACTTCCCCCCTGTCTGTAAATATTTCTTGGACTGTATTTGGCAGTAGATTAGTTCTTGCTTCATACATTACTAGTGCTGTTTTAAATCTGACCAAAGCTATGAATTTCAACATTTCTGATTTTGTAAACAGAGGATTTGTGTGATCTCTGTACCCTGCCTTGTTTATCGCTCTTATTGCTCTTTTCTGGATCGTGCATATTGGCTGTGTTGTCCTTTATAGTTGTTTTACCAGACCTTCACACAGTATGATCAATAAAACATGACTCTGGGCCCCAGAAAACTTCCCTTGACTTAATCCAATATCTAGGTAAAAAATGTCAAACTATGTTCTGAGGACTTCTGTGACCAAAAGTGAAAGAAGAGCAAAGTGTTGGATCTGATCTGTATTAAATTCTTGAGGAATCAAAGTCAAAGGTTAAATCAAGCCCAACGACTTTTACACGTGACTTATGGCCTATCAATCTGCAACACATTCATCCTAAAGTCAGAGTGGGCGTTGAGGAAAATCTCTCAAGTGTCTCCTGAGATAATGCATTAACAAGACTTACATGGTCATACAGGCAGCCTGACAGCCAACATTAATGATGCCCCCTACCCTGACGATCATAGGCACAGCAGGAGTAAAAACAACAACAGATAAAACTTTGCATGACTAAACAGGAAATTATTGACTGAAAGAACTGAAAGGCCAGACAGCTAATTAACTCCAAATAAGCCTCAGAATGGAAGCAACAAGAGGTCATCCATCCAGACAATTTATTTTCTCCAGTTTTTATGATCAGGAGCTTATTCCAATCATTTTCTGAAGTTCTTGAGAAATTACCATGCTGCACAAAAGTTTTCAATTAAAGTAAGAATACTGTAAAACTTAAAAACAACGGATAATAATTAGAGATTCTAAGAAGCCAAACATTCCTATAACTATAAGAAATCAGAAAAAAATGTAGTATATGGACTTCATGCCTCGAGTCTAAAAAAGGTAATTCTTTACCCCAGCAGCGTCTGCCTGGTTTTACTTGCATAGGATCTGGTGTTGATGTTTTGAAATATGTGCTTTAAAATCCAAACTGCGAACAGTCGTATTAATTTCCTTTCATCATTTCCTTCATTATGTCGGGCCCATATGTTCAGCAGAGAATGAAAGCTAATGCAGTCTTGATGCCTGCTGTCAGACAGTCTGAATACTGTGGGAAACATTTGGAATATGATCCTTTGTAATTTGCACTTATCTGAAACAGAGCGCAGCAGCAGACCCCAAACCCCCCCCTCCTCAAATCCATCAAATCTCACACAGCACAACCTATAGTGTGAAAGCAGATCAACAAAATCCCACTTCCCTCTGCCTGGATGTGTGCAGAACACCTTTCTTTATTACACTGTTTTTTCTTTTGTTCCCATTTTGAATCTTGTCCGAGTGTTTGCGGTTCCAAGTAGGGGGGATTGAGAGATGAGAACAGTGTTATCAAGAAGCAATCTCAGTCGATGGAGTAAGGATCCAGGCTGCAGAGAGATATCTGAGTGGCAAATAGTTGTCTGGAAAAGCAGACAAACACGATGCTGTTTGCTCGTAGATGATGAGCAAAGGCAAATGTCTTTTACCTCTTGGGCAATTATACAGTTACACAAACACTTCACCTCTGCCTGTGATGAAATTAAAGTCTGGTTTGACGGCCCATAACGGCCTCCGCGAGATATTAAATCAAAGACCAACACTGGATTCTCAGTTTTTCATCACAGCTTGCAATATCCCCTCGAAGCGTTTGTTTTGTGCGTGTCAGCGATGAGGTGACTTTCAGTCCCAGATAGACGCTCTACAGGTGCAGTGAGCAATTTTGGGATAATATCCCCTCTAAACTGCAATCCAATGTCAGCGAGAACGGCACTTAATATTCCCAAACAGTTCATTACATTTCTGTCAGTCTTCATTTTTTTCTCCTCTCCCAGCCGCCTGGATATCAAGGTCAGCTTTGTTCGACTCACTCACTCGGGCTGCGAGCAGGTCCGCGGTTCATCAGACGCAGTCGTGGGAGCAGCTGAAGCAGCGGTTCTCAGACTGTGGATCCCCCCGGACAGTAAGGGGGTCGTGTTCGGATCAGGGATGTAGCCTTTGGCATGGCCAGAATGTAGTCTCGGCCCTGCTTTGAGAGCAGTTTGAAGACTGGAGGTGAAAGTTGAGTCACGGTATTTCTCTTATTGCGCTCTAACACATCATATGGCCCTTTTCCATTCACCCAACTCTACTCTACCTGCTCTACTCTACTCGCCTTGTGCTGCTTTTCCATTAGCCCCAGTCGCCTGCCCAACAGGGTGCTGTGTTGCTGAGCGGCTCTGCGGTGACGTCATTTTGAGCGCGACACAACAATCTGTGGCTTTTTGTCACAAACCGAGTAAAAAAGGAAAGCAGAAGAAGGCTGCAGCTGGTAAGAAGAAATACCCCTTGAGAAGCACAGGAGAGTTTTGGAAGCTATACAGACTGAATGAAGCCGAGGACGAGAGCAATCGAGCTGCAAAGAAAAGACATATGAGGGTAAGCTAATGGTAGCTACCGCTAGCATGCTAGGTAGTCGCGCTCATGACTCATCAATAACGTCATTGTCTGACCAATCAGTAGCCGGCAGTTGGTGATGTCGTATTTTAGTATCGACTCTGCTCGCTTGGAACCAGAGCGAAGTAGGTACTAAAACTAGCTTGTTTTAGGAGGTACCGGGCGAGTGGAAACACGCTGCAAATCGAGTAGGGCCAAGGCGTGCTAGTGGAAAAGGGCCAATAGTGACTTATATGGCGATAATCTTCAATTAAGTTTAACTTGGCCTTTAGGTCACAATTATGTTTGGTTTCTGGAGTCGAGACATTTTGATTTCACAACGGGGAACAGAAAAAATTCAGAGAACCATTGAGTGAAAAGTAGGAACTACTTTTGGCATTAGAACAGTGAAACCCATAATCTACAAACACACTGTATGCCCTATAAGGCTGTCAGGTTTCCTCAAATTCAAACTCGAACTGTTTTGACATACACACAAACAATAAAGGTAAACAATTATTTTGCCCCTCTCAGTAGTTAGGGACAGAAAATCCAATATCCATGCCTTCTGTAAAGAAAAACACAGTTACACAGGGTTGAACTCTTGATAACTGCACTTGACTGCATAACCAGGATGAAGAGCTGATGGGTGAGCCCGCAAATTTGATATATTATTTACTCTTCAAGTATGAATGTTTATCCTCATGCTCCACGGTTCTTCTAATATCGAGTATAAGGTTACAGCTCTAATGCCTTTCATACAAGTGTTTCGTTGGGCCAACTACATTTCCTATTACTCTTTAAAAAACAATTTTGGTGTATTTTTACAAAAGCACATCCATCAAATCAACTTTAAAGTGCACCGGAGATCCCCGTATCATCTAATGCAACAGTAAATGCGCTTAAATTAAATAGAAGCTGACGCACAACTACAGTAAATTGGGGGGCGGTTGTTTATTTTTTAAAAAATGTATTTTTATTGCATAATGGAGAAAGAATCACATCCAGATTTATTGGTTTATATACAAGCATTTTTTCATTACTTCAAATGTCCCTGCAGAAAAATAAAAAAAATACACCAGCGATCAAAAGTGCATTAGAGCAGAGCAGACAGAGATAAAGAAAAGTGAGGACATGCAGAATTGGGCCTTGAGTAGGGAAATAATCCGTTCCTCCTCTATTACTATAAATAAAACATTTGTGGTTTTTCAAATCAGCAGCGATTCTCTCTCAGTTCCAACAAACTCGTGATAAAAGGGTAAACCTAATTAAATGAAGGATGAGCAAATGCTTTTTAATTTGTTTAATCAACATAAAATATTAAGTGGAAACATTTGCAACTCAGGATAAAATGTTTTTTATAACTTAATGAAGATCCACGACGACATCTGTGCAGTCTTTGTCATGAGTATAAAACACTCAGCTGAAGTGCATTATTAGCAAACAAGGGCCCCGAGTTCACTGCATGTTAATCTGTCTTTTGAGAATAAACCGCTTTCTTCATAACTTTTGACCCTTAACCAAATAAAAATGAAGGCTGATTTTGTATCTCATTACTTTGTTTCATGAAACAAATGCCTCTCGCTGAAATCGAGTTAAGTCTTTTTCTGATACAGTGCTTTGTCATGAGCTGTTGAGATAATGCAAGTTTTGCTCCAGGAGGTCACTGGATTTAGACAAATTCAACCCAAATCATCCTTCACATTTAATTACACACTCATGAGCCACATGTACACACTTCTCTCAAACTGCTATCAAATAATACACTTGCAATGCAGTTGTATCAGCCTGATTGAAAACCTGTAATCAAGCTGATCTATCTTGCCCAATCTCCGACTGTTAGTGATCCAAGCTAACAGCTTCAGGAGCAAATAACACTACAGACTTCTCTATAGTAAGGATATTTTTGCTCCACTTCTGAGATGTTCTAACGGGCGTTATTTTTACGAAGTGACTCAGGATTACAGTAGCTCCTGCCTCCTCCTTATCTGATTGGCCCACAGTGAATGTGATTGACAAAAGGAATGATCCAATTGCCCACCAGAAATGCTCTAAAAGGTTCTGCCCTCCCCAAACACTTTCTAGTCTTGATCCCAGATGGACTAGTATATTAAAAGGTCCATCTGGTGGTTCAGGTTAGTAGCATAGCCCCTCATCATTTGTCTTGTTGTATGTTGGTTTGAAAATTTCCTGCAAACTTGCCTGAAAATCCACACATATATTAAAATTTTATACCCATTAACCCCTCTACTTCAGCCCTGCTCTGCTGTTTAGCTGTAAATCCTCAGCTGTGTCCACCTATGTCCCTCTCAAATGTGTATGTGGCATTAGTTCTCCAGCGCTGTGCTCTAATGCTTACTGTAAATACCTAGACATGATCAATTGCACAAGAGCCACCTGTGGGCCAAACTGACATCAGGTTCAAGCAATGTCTGCCTTTTTGGGTAGGCTGCACGGCCCCTCAGAACATCATGACGTGAAAATTGTCAAACAGGTCATCCATATTTTATGAAAAGGGAAATTATGTCATTTTACATTGGATACTTTTTTGAATCCAAACTATCAGTTGTGTATTATGCACGATATTGACCTTTAAATAGGACTGCAGGGTGGCAAAGCAGGTAGTGCACATGCTTCATCGTAAGAAGGTTGCCGGTTTGACCCCCATGTCAGTCTGTCTTTCTATGTGGAGTTTGCATGTTCTCCAAGTGCATGCATGGGTTCTCATCAGTCATTCTACTCTTCCATCAGACCAGAATCATGCTCAGTAGGTAGATTGGTGACACAAAATTGGCCTTAGGTATGAGTGTGAGCAGGAATGGCTGTCTGTCTCTTTATGTGGCCCTGTGATTGGCTTGCTTCTGGTTCAGGGTGTGCCCCGCCTCCTGCCTAATGTCACCTGGGATAGGCTCTAGCCCCCTGTGACTCCGAAAAGAAAAAGAGGTATGGATAATGGATGGATCGCTTTACAGTTGCTTTGTATGCAACATGACATAAAGTGTTTGCCTCCCATTTCTGCTTTAGGTTTTATTTGGCAGGGCAAAAACAGAGCTTAATAATACATCTAGTTTTCTTATTCATGATTCTGCCCACCTTCACTTCAGGGATGTAAAATGACTGAGCACTTTTGCTTCATACGGTCTGTTTAGTCTGCTCACATTGCGATCATTTCATGGCCAGAAATTTCCCACTGGCTAAATGCTGTTGTTTGTGTGCTCTGTTAAGGGAATTCGCTCAACCAGCCATGGTTGGGTTTGCAAAAGTAATGTAGCAAACTGGTTTGTGAGACAAAAATATCTTTGAATCACAGACTTTGATGCCTCTGTCTCTCTAACTGGACCCATGTTTTTCTGGACTAGTTTGTTAAAGTGTCAGACAGCAGACACTAATAATTCAACTTGCTGAATTCTTGTTTTAAAAGCAGGGATGGTAACTCTGTTAAAATAGGAAACTAGGAAAACTATATTCCTAAAGTGCTCAAGTTGAACCCATTACGTGGCCTTCTGACCCCTTCAATAACATGCCCCCTACTTACAGGGGTGAGCACCACCTCCTGCCACTGTGAATGCAAAAGCAGTAGAGTCTCAGACAAAGTCAAAATGTTCACAACCTTACAACTGCTTCAGAAAGCAGAACATTTTCATTCCTATTTCTGTGTTGACTGCCACTGGGACATCAGGGCAGTTTCAACTAAACTAACCAATAAAATCATCTTGATGTCATCACCAGCCCTGACTTCAAGTTCTATAAGATGAAGCTGCACGAGGCAGTGAAATGAACACTATTATCTCTGCAGGTCTTCTCAACTCAAAATTTTCATCCCTAACCACAGGCTACATCACAAAAGAAGTCCCCACCACTTATGTTCATTCAAAAACTTTGTTTTGAAGAAACCACATAAGGAAAGTGTGCTTTTAGCAACTTTAAGGTCAACCATGATGCAAAATAAATATGAAATAAAATAACAAAAGGAAAGTGGTTGCTAGTTTGGCAGAGTGGTACCCAGGCACAACTCATATACGTGCTTCTACCATCCCAGGCTCAAATCCAGCATGTGGCCAGTTTGCAGGGTCTATTCCACATTCACAAGCCTATCCATCGTCTCTTTCTCTCACCTATCTAATAATAAAGGCACAAAATTCTAATAACAATCTCATATACTTGTTTGTCTGCTTTTCCATATGTCCATGGCCTGTGAACGCAGCCCCCAGAAACGACACCAAACAGTCAACTTACAAAGAATCCCCTTATGATGTCATTTGCTAAGAAATATCTATGTTCCTTAATAGCTCAATACTGTATCGAGAATTTTTGATGAGACTTTGATGAATATTTGTCATGGCACAAGAAGGATGATTGTCTTTATTTACATGTTATGTCTATCCCCCGCTGGTTTATAAGACACCAAAAATGAAGTTTCAGTGGTTCAACAGTTCATATCAGACCAAAAATAATGTTGCATTTTCACTTTTCAGTTCAGTCTAAACATTGTGTTCTGCCTTGTCTACCATCAGGCTTTGCAGACAAAATCTGCCACAAAAAATATTCCTCCCCTAAAGCACAACTCAACTTTTCACAATCATTAAGCCAGGGAAAAATCTCTTATTTCATCATAAACAGGATAGTGAAAAAGAAAATATAATTCTTTATTTCATGGAAACGTAACAAGAAACAATCATCAAGACGTAGTGACTAAATGTTTCAGATCCAAATTAGACTTGGTTTCAGGATGTTTTTTTCAAGGACTTTCTCAAATTCTACAATCGAGCTGTTTTCTACATTTATGGTAATAACTCTCTGAACAATGTTGAAAATGCCTTGGCGGAGGTTTGTGCTGTCAGAGCGCTTCGAGTTGTTTATGATTTTGAATGTATTTTAACATATGGTGAAGAAATTTGGTTTGGCAGTTTGTTGTAAAACAGAGGAATGGTTTATAATCTTTAAATGCCTATTCATACCTTTAAACCTTTACAGACACTTTGAATCTCAAACCAGACATAATTTTGTTAAAACAATGACATTCACCAGCACTGACTCAAATCAGTCCTCCCTCTTTCTCCAATGGGAAATTTGGTTTTAAATGAAAAGGAAATAGCCCTGTATTTAGGGTCATCCTTTATTTAAAGATTCTGTGTTGGAGCAGTCCGCTGTGGCACTTCTAATTCTCGAGTTTAGCTTCTTTTTCAGCCTCTGCCTGTGTAAAGCCAGCAGGCAGAGTCAACACTGTGAAATGTGGTGTGAAAGCCATTGTAAAGCCATGCTAGTTATATTAATCACAGGATGACGCATTACAGAGGGAGAAATTGCACTTTGGAGACTTTTAATCATACTTCCTCTGAAAGTCATATAGTGGGAGAAGTAAAAATTTAACCACTGAACTTTGGCAACTGCTTAAATCAAACACAGAGACGGGGAGCATAATACCAGGTTAATAGCAGTCTTGTGTGGGTCTGCCACGGCTGCTGCTTTTTATATTGCTGCTGACCCCCTTTTGCTCTGCCTAGTAATGCAGTCACAAATGAGAGCAATCCTTTTTCTCTCTTTGGAGCACTGAAGAGGTTTGCTATGATTGAATTTGAGATTTTATTTGATAAATGTTCATGGAAAGTGCATGCTAAAGCTCCTGCTGACTTACATTCAACGTCAGTTTGGTCGTCATGAGGCTGACGTCTGTGTCAGACTCAGAATAGAGGAGTAAAAATAAGAATGACACCACTGAACTACAGAGGCTGAGCTACAGGGAGATGATTGAAGCTTTTTTATGCAACTTCACCCCACTGACTTTACTTACTGTCTAGAAAATGTGGCCCTGGACACAAATATCAATGATTAGTGTATTTTTTATGTCTTATTTTTATACATAAACTGTTTAAGGGTCTAAAAAGGGCAGCAGCAGGTCATGTTCATGCCTCACAACAAGAGGATTGCTGATTCAATCCCTGTGTGGGTCAGGGCCTTCATGTGTGGAGTTTGCATGCTCTCCCCATGCATGTGTGGGTTCTCTCCAGGTGCTCAAGCTTCCTCTCAAAGATTAAAAGAACATGTTCAGCAGGTTAATTTGTGTTTCTTAATAGCCCTTGGTATGAGTGTGAGCATGATTTGCTCGCAACCAGTTCAGGGTCCTAGCCTCTTGCCCAATGTCAGCTGCGTTAGGCTCCAACCCCTGCGACCCCCAAAGGTATGAGCAATTTAGCAAATGAGTGGATTGTGGACCTAAAAAGATGTTTTAATTTAAGTGTTAGCCTAATTCAGTGTGGTATTTTGATGGGATTGGAACTATTAAATTTCAAATGGTCAAAGTTTAAGTTTAAAGGTGCTATGAGGAGAATCTATTACCGGCCACATAAAGACTCTGCTACCCATGAGCACGCACGGCGACTGTCGTAATGCTGCGTTCCAGTAACCTCAGAACTGGGAGTGACATCATCTCTGACTTATTGGCGTTCCAGTTGAAGTCGGAAAAAAACATGATGATCTACCAGGCTATTGTTAGCTGTTGTTAGCACGCCCTGTGTTGTTGTTCACAAATATCACATGAAGAATATGATTATCACTATGGCAGCATTTTTGTAAATATAAGTCTAACAATACGATGTAAACAGTTGATCTAGAGTGACACACCCCAGTCAGAAGTGCAAATAAATTGATTATTACAGGAGCTAAATAACTGTTCACACTGGGGGCATCCATCTTCGATTGTCAACTCGGGGGTGGCGAGGTTTCACCGAGTTCCCAGTAGGAAATTCCGACTTCGGGGGACGTTCCAGTTGCAGTTTCTTACTCGGAACTTGGAAATTCCTACTTCTGACTACAACTGGAACATACCAAAAACGTGACCCAAGCCAAAGCGTGTGTGTTGTGATGTAGCCAGGACCTTCCTCAGAACTCTGCATTGCTTTACAACTTCTTTTTTCAACAACTTACGGGATGCAAAGAGACAAGGTAATGTATCTCTTTCTAGTTACGTAGCGGTAGTTTTTGATGTGTCGACAAGCAATTTTTGGAAAACTTAGTATCGTAGTTTTGTAGCCGGCTATATTTACAGCCCGGTGCTCTAAGACGTGTCTGAATAATAAAAATTTGCTCTAGTTTAAATTGTCTTGTTCCCGAAATTGAGTATCCAGGCCAGTCCAGCCCTGTCTGTGAACCTAAGAAATAGCATTTATAGATAACCTATTTTGATGCTATAAAACTCATCAGAAAGTGTGTATTTCGATCAGGCATATATCTAAAAGTGAGACTTTTTTGGAATTACTTAGAAACTCCTCACAGTCCCTTTAAGTCAACACAGGCTGAAATTACATCTTGTATGTCCAGCATGGCAGGCAGTTTGTTAATCTGAAAATCAGAGATGGGATTATATATACAATGCATCAGGTTATAGCCACATACTGTAAGCAGTGATGAGCTACCAGTGTTGCCAAATCTGCTTGTTAAATGCATCTTTGGGGTTGCTTTTCTCTAGAGACACTTACATAATGTCAGCTGAGGATTGAGTTTTTTGAGTGACTTTCTTACAAAGTTTTGGGCTCTCTTTGCTGCCTTCTCTGGATGAACCCCTCCTGCTTCTTCACTTGAAGTTCTGCAGATGTAGTTTGTCCACAACATTTGTCCAAAGTGCTGCAGGACAAGCACGTAGTAGTAGAGCATCATCTTATACATACTTCCAGTATTTCAAGTTTAATAGTTTGATTCATTGTGTAGGAGCAGATTATGTGAAATGTTGAGTGGGGTTTGTTGAATTAATGGACAGTTAAATAAGGGCGGAACCTTAGTTGGGTAGGCAGGTGTTTCACAAGGAGGGTCAAACAGTTTTGACCGCTGAATGGGAGAGTAGTGTGGCTACATGACATGCCGCAATTGTGTTGGTGATGGTATTTTTGTATTGGACACTTTGGATTTGCATGGAAAATAAATGGACTAATCGTTCAAAGAGCAAACATAGCGTGGAGTTTCATTCATCGACAAGGTAAAATTCAGCGTGTCAATTTTATATCCTGGTGCAACGCTTCAGTGGCTTAAAGCATTGACTTGGGCTCTACACATTGTAAGATGCATTTTTTAAAATGTAGTATCACCAAATGTGCAATATGTTGAGCTTTATGCAAAGAATTGTTTCAGGGAAAAGGTTTTATTATAGTATATTAGGGCCACATATATAATATAAATAGATAAACAATACCAATCCAGTCATATAAACTCTTTAGCAAGTGCAGCAGATGAACATTTTTCCAATCAAAAGGAGAAGTCAAGATCATATATTACACTCCTCAAACAAAGATCAGAAAGAGTATTTTAGTAAATTAATTATTAGTTTTTCTGAAACCAATTATTAAAGCAGTTTATATCATTGGAAAACCAGATTAGTCATCTTTTACAATGAGGTACAACTTATTTTCCATTCATGGCATGTGCAATGCAGCTAAATGTGAGGCTCCATACACAAAAACTTGGCTCAGGGTTAAACAGAAGGAGACCAGAAACACATAGAAGGATGTCATGTGAAAGCCAAAGTTGACTTTGATTTTTATTAAGAAAAATGCCAAAGGGTAGGAAACTGAATAAACTAAAATGGGCAGAAGTTGTCAGCAAAAACTGACAATACAGGGAGGGATGACCAGGCTGACAAATAAGGGGCTGTCATACCTGACATTCCACCTCTAAGGTATTGAACTGAAAAGGTAACTCAACCAAAAAACAAATAAGAAAACTGGACCACAGTGAACCTCCAGCGCAAACTAAAATAACAAACCCAACAACCAAGCGCTGCTGAGGAACGAAAGGAGAAATCGGACAAAAATACCTGTTAATCAGCCTTGTGCTCTTCTCCCTGCTCCTCTATCCTCCACGTTTGAGTGCTGATTACACTCAGGTGTGGCCCATGCAGCAGGTGGGGGGGAGGGAAGACAGAGAGCCACAGAGAGAGAACAGGCCATAATCCAGGCATATAGGTACCTCAAAAAATGTGCCAAAATGCCCTGCAACTGGAAGCTGGTTTACTGGTAAGCAAAGTGGCAGCTTTATCTGGTGTCAGCCCAAACTCCAAGTTCTTTTCCGTCTCCGGAAGACAACATCCCAAGAGGACCGGTTCCTCACACTTCCTTCCCTTAAGATCTGTCTTTCTTGTAGTACAGGGTTTTTTGGCACATTTTTGGGGCACTACCCACATGTTTTAGCTCTCAGACTCATTTAATGAATACAAAATCATTACAAATATGATTTGATGTCCCTTTCCCTGTTTTTGCTCTTGGTAAAATCCACTTAACAACAAAACTAAAGATGTAATAAGATATTATAAACCATCCATTCAGACGAAGACATGTTGGTATCTCTGTTTTAAGGAAATTAGCTTTTCTTACAAGGTTGCAGACTTATTAGTTGACAATATTTCTTCTTTATAGTTCACCTATAAACTGCAAGCCAAGTAAGATTCACAGAGAATGTTTTGAACAGTAAGGGAGAAAACAGCCAGGCTAGATGTGAACGTTTTAAAAAGGAAATTCTGGCCTAATAAAAGCTGCAGCTTTGCAGATAAACAATTCATTCATAAAAGCTTTAGAAGTGTCGCAAAATGAACATTTTTCAGACTCAAATAGAAATTAAAGAGGAAAGCAATATGTTTAAGGGATAAAGCAAAGCGCACTGCTGGCTGTGAGGCATTTTCTTTAATGTTTTGGCCCTGTGGTGATATTGATTCTGCAGATATTAAAAGTAATCATGATATTGAATCCAAATCCCAGAGTCTTTCTGGTACCTCCTCAGTGCAGCCACACAAATTCTTCACTCCTGTGTGTGTGTGTGAGTACGTGCCGATGTGCGTGTGTGCTCCGGGAGGCCGGCTTCCAGCTGTCAGGGAGTGCAGCCTGCAGTCAGTCAGGGGGAACAGGTCTGTGTTAGCTGCCAGTCAGGCCCCGCGCTGCTACTGCTGTCCCTACAGTAATGATGATGGGGGAGCACATCCACCAGCATCCACCACTGCGGGAGCTCATTAGGGGAAAATAATTGGGAGTTTGTTAGAAACAACAGTCCTCGAGCCGCCAAGCAGGTGTTGGTCCATATTTGGGAAGACATGGAAGTAGTTAGTTTGATGAGTTGATATGCAGATAGAATGGAAGGATAAATGGATAAACAGAGTGATGGATGGATGATAAACAGAGTGATGGATGGATGATGGATGAATGGATGGGTTGATGGAAAGATGGAAAACACAGAGATCGGTGGATGATGGATGAGTTAACAGAGAGATGGATGGATGGATAGATGGATGGAAAAGTCAGATGCATGAATGTTTCTTATTGGCCTAAATAAGTTAAGTCAGGGTCAGAGATACTGTTCCTTCTCTGCTCACTTTGCATAACTGTCCAAACCCTTTGGACGTGTATGCAAAGCAGTGCTGTATCTTTAAGGAAAGTGAGCTAAGACTACCAGTAAGGTACACTGCAGTTGATGGGTTTCAATACAAGGAGCCACAGAACTATGCTAGGTCTTCTAAAAACATAAATCCTCAGTAAAGCAGAAACAGGTGCACATAGATGTATTATTTGTTTAGACCAAAGATGTTGATCTTTTTTCAAACAAGTCTGGTAATTTGTTTATTTAGGCTGCAAAAACTGCTTATTTCCTGCACATAATCCTAACATCTACAGGGTTCCAGCTGACAGCCTCCAGTGGACACCTGAGGAACTGCAGCTTTTGGCCCCAGCGAAGAGGTGGAGGCTGTTGCTTTGTTCAATCCGTCCAGTGATGTGTTTCTTTGTTGTATTTTAGACCAGGATTTTGGGACTAAACTAGTGAGAAATATAATTGAATAGAACTTGCAAATTTCAGGTAGGCCATTTTGTTATTTGAATTTGATAATTTATCCAGCTATGAGCGCAATTCCCTACAGCTGCATCCACACCTAACACAACTTGGGCAACCTGGGCAACCATTCTCCATGCAAAGGCAATGTACAGCAGCAATCTTAAATGAAGGGATGGACGCAATCTGGGTGACTTGGTCGCATCTTGGGAGACAAATGGCAGTGCTCTTGTCCTTGCATGTCCGTGTGGGAACACTAGTTAGTGAGTAAATTAGTTCTGCCCAGACGGGACTACAGAGAACTGACAGACGATGCTGCTGTAGGACCATCAGCTGCAGTGTTTTGTGGTTGGTAGGTGAATGAAAAGGATACAGTTGGAAAAATGTCAGCTACATCCTATTATATATGATATGATTGCAGGATGAAACTTGAGTGGGCACGACATCACTGTGGGACACAATGGTGACAAATTGAGCAATGGGCGGGCGACGCAATCTCAGTCATCCTAGTCATGCTTGGTGTATGTATCTTAATGCTAACATATTAATCAATTAACATTTTTTGATATATATGTTAAACAATTCATTTGCACATGCACTATTACATAGACAGCTTAGTTGATAGATGGAAACTAAGACAGTAGCTGGATAGACAAACAGATAGTGTGATTAATCAATGATAATGGAGAGATAGAGGTGTATTTAATTTAGCTCCTCCTCCTCTGTCAGCACTCACATTGTTAAACCTCTCATCCAAACAAAAAGCCTCTCCTGATTCCCCGCTTTTACCCGACTATGGACAATCACTGTAATTATTACCTCTCTCAAATAAGTAAGAGTTGGGGATCGTTTAATGGTGCAATCTAAAATTAAACACAACACATGTAAACACAGGCATGGGAGAGGAAATATGTAATTACTGATAATTACAGAGAAGGAGTCTAGCTCAGGAAAGTCAATCAACCTCAAGAGCTGAGGGTAAAGCTGTGGCTCTTTTTTTTTCACTCTGCAGGAATGCCAAGAAAGTTAGGGTTGTATCTGCAGCAGAGTTTTGATTTAATCCTCCCTGGGTTATTATTAAATATTCATCTTCAGTTGACAAATCTGCCCATAAAGGAAAACGCTTTTTTGATTCCATAAAACGGCACAAAATTTCAGTCCCTATGAAGATGCTGTTCATCGAGCAGGAAGGACTCAAAATGTCTAATATAGTCAAGAATCAATAAAAGATGACAGGAAAAGGGTAACCAGGTTGCAGAATCATGGAATCGCCATAACAAACTCATAATCCGGCCTAATGTCTAAGTAGCGGAGATGCATGTCATGTAGCGATTATGCTGCCTTAAGACAGCTCCTGTACATATCTGGCATGTCCCAGAGGGGGTTAGATCCTCTCACCCAACTGTAGAGGGAGCAGCACTCTCAAACATGATACCTTGCAGTACTCAATGCAGGATTTGTTTAAAACAGCACTTTCAGATGACATAAGGTACTTTTGTGACTCGTGACAGGTGATTTACAGGAACAGGAAGTCGATGATGAATGTAAATCCTGCTCTGTAGGTAAAAGTAGCATGAGTCATTGAAATGTATGATTTGAAGAGCAGCTTTGGCTGAGATTATGAAGAGAAAACTAGATCAACAACAGATAAAGACTCAAAATGTCTAATATAGTCAAGAATAATAAAGACAACAAAATAGATTTGGCAAATACGTTGTATGTTTGTTTGTTAAAATAAAACTTTAACTGATAAAAATAAACACAAGGTTTTATTGTTTAACCCTTAAGACAGCAATGATGATCATATCTGGCATGTCTGTGTGACGAGAGTAAACATTAGAGCACAGCACTGACATGATTCCATGCAGTTCAATGGGATTTGTTTAAAACAGCCTGTTTTGAAAGGGGCTGAAACTTAGGGGTTTAAGGGCTTGCCAATATTCTACATCTTCACGGATTTTTAGGTGAGAAACTTGAAGGTCGCATGCCCTGGTGTGTTAATATCATGACTTGGGTGTATGTAAAGATTTGATGTATATTAAAAAAAATAAAAGATTCAGTCTCAGTAGAGGAGGGGTGGGCAACTGGTGGCCACATGCAGCTCTTTTGTTCTCTCAGTATGGCCAACTAGTGAATTTGAAACATCAAAAAATGTATTTAAGTAAAGTTCAGATGACAAAATGTGTTGTATGTTTGTTTGTTCAAATAAAACCTAAATGGATAGTAAAATAAACACAAAGAACCTAAGAGTAATCTGAAAGCCTCCAGGTATCAGGGGCCAGATGGAAAGCTTTGAGGGGCCTGATGTGGCCCCCGGGCCGCCAGTTGATGACCACTGCTGTAGGGGATCAGATGCAGCTCTTTTCCCCTTCCCTTTGGAAATGCTCGGAGTGGGGAGGCTATGGCAGGCTATGATAATGAGCTTGGTGCTGATTGGCTCCCCAGAAGAGGTCTGATGGGATAGGGGAGCAGTGCTTACTTTGACAGCTTGCTTTTATTTAGTTTAAGTTATAGTAATTTGCCTAAAATATCTCTAAGTTTTTGTCATAATTATAAAAATCTAAATTGTTTTCATTTTAGTCTTGTTTTAGTCAATGAAATCTACTGTAAATTTAGTTAACTAAAATATAACCCATAAGGCATTTTTTTGTTTCCTTGAATTTCTGTTGTCATGTTTTCAACTTGGAGGGAAAAAAACATCCAATAACCCTTTATTTAATGTTTGTAAAGTCTTAATGTATAAAGTAAAAGAAACAAATGGAACTTTTGTGTGAAATGCAATCATCTTTATTTGGCTACCTGGCAGAGCATCTTTGTTACAATACCAGAAATGACAACAAATAATAAACCTGCTCTACATGAACGTATCAATCAATTCATAAAGAGAGCAGCTCTGATTGTATAACTCAAAACTCATCCAAACGAGTCTCCACTTTCTACACGATGAAATTTGTTCTGACTGGATTAAGTTTCTGTCAACTTTTACGTCTAGTTTTTATTTGTTGTTAGAGTTTTGTTCTTGTGTACTTGTTTTTATTAGTTGCTGTCTAGTTTTTGTCAGGGAAAAAAACTGTTGTTGACAAAACTATGATGAAAATAAATAGTCAAAACTAACACTGTGGAGGAGAAGGGGTTACAGACAGAAGAGCAGACTTTTAAGACAGTTATGGAGTCTGCCTGTGATGAACAAAAACACGTGTGGGTGGACATGATGTCATAGCTATGTCATCATAAACCCAATAAAATACAAATCTGAGCATTTTAAGCTGCATGGCACTTTCCGTGAGCTGTTCTGCTCCTTCAGGATTTAAGTTCATGGGACATCTAGGACCTTGACATTTTGATGGCAGCGCAGATGTTCAGAGGTCTTCATATTGTTGACACCTCCTGACAGGGATGCTTCAGTAGTTTCTTGTACAAGATGTGACCACTGTTTGGGACATATGTGCCAGTCTAAAACTAGCAAATGTTTGTTTTGGATTGGGTGTTTGGGTCGAGAATGTCTCTCTGAGTTTGAGGGTGAAGTCTGTAGCTTTGTTCTGAATGTAAACTGCTTGTGTTTTTATTTAGCAGCCTCAGTTTCGGCTGTGTATTGGTAGTGAGGGGTGTGCAGACAGGGGGATGTCGGAGAATGATGCGAATGTACTTGTGAGATCCTGTTCTCTGTCTGCTGTTATTTGTGTTTCCAATCTTTTCTGGGAATCTTCAACTCTAACGGAACAGAGGGCCTTATTTTGAGCTATTGTAAACATGACAAAACACCACCTGAGAGTTTGTGTTACCTGCTATTTTTGCTCAGCTGCTGACATAAATAAGGGTATTAAAATGTCTCCGTGTGCATGTTTGTGTGATATTAGCAATTTTGAAGATGAGCCGGAAAATGTCATTGCCCAAAACGCTTAGCTTTAATGGAGCATGACAGAGCCACTGGCTTTCCTCCAGCTCTGACGGCCTAATTCATAAAAGGAAATACAAATAATAACCCTTTGCAGAATAAAAATGGAAAAACATCAAGAGACGTTGCATTAACGGTCTTTCATCTGGCATGTGGAGGCTGTTTCTTGCGTTGATTGCTTCTGATAAGATTAAACATCGAACTTCTGGCAGATGATCAGAGCCTGTGCAGATGTAATTACTGCAGCAGTGAAGCTTTTAAGTGGTTTTTAGGGGAGTGGGGGAGGTACTGGGGCCAAAACGGAACACAGGCCGCTTTGTGTCCACACAATTCGGACCACATCACACTCCAAACAAGAATGAGCCGGGCTCAAAGAGAGCTGCTGTCCAGAGATAATGATAGCCTGTCGCATTTTAGAGCAGCAATTATGCAGATTCTTTTTTTTTTAATGGCTTCCAGAGCAGAATGTCACTCAGTAACAGACTTTCACCCCAACACAGTCAGACAGATCCTCCCTCAGCTCTTTGTGATTGGCAGTGAGGATAAAAAAATGGCTCAACATCACCTACTGGCACTTTCTATTAGGCCTTGACAATGGATTCATAGAGAGAAACTGGTCAGAATTTTAAAATTACCTGTATCAAATCATGCATATCACTGCAGCAGATGGTCGATATAAATACTTGTTATTATGAGTTCATTATCTCAATGTCACGCTGGGTGCTCTCTCCTCTAAGTGGGAGTTCCACCTCATGCTGCATTACTTTTTAAAGTTGACTGAAATTTTTATTTCAGGAACTCGTGGAGAAACTTAATCCTGAGTTTCAGGTGAGCTGCATCTACTCTTGAACTATTTTTATGCAGGTATGACACTTGGGAGAAAGACATCAGCCACAGCATTATGCAGTCTTTGTAGCTTTTGCAGTTATGGTTGTTAACTATAAAATCATGACTGTAAAAGGGCAGCTAACAACAGTACTGTGACCCACCAAAGTGCTACTGAAGAGCAGACGCAATAATAAAGGGTAATAAAAAATGTTTAACAATTTGAACAAATAAACATGGGTTCACTCAAATATTTTGAGGGAGAGCTCTACTTTTTTTTGCTCCTTCTTAAACTTTGAATCATCTTGTTGTTAAAGTCGGGTTAGCTGTTGTTTATTCAGGCTGTGTAAGTTATTAGTTAAGAGCTCTTAAGTTCGACATAAAATCCAAAGTTGGTTGTGAAAGTTGGACTTCAGTGGTGGAGTCCAAGAAGCAATGACCTCCTCATGGTTCAGAGTTGGCCTGCTCATCTCCTTCATCAAGTAGAATCCAAGTCTAAGGGGTTTCCAGGGAAGATCTAAAACCAAGCCAAGACACCACAAAAGTTCAAACTCCTCACATAAAGCTCTGTAGCTATCTCTTCCTCTTCTCCAATTGTTGTCTGACTGTTTGCTTCAACTCTTTCCAGTGTTGCCAGATTCTGCTACTGAAATGAGCAACTAGGTTGATAAAGCAAGGTCTAAACAAGCAACCATTTTTTTTAATAAGCACTTCCTTAAAAAGTAATCTACATAAAATATGATCTGATTTTCATCTAGATAACATTCCAATTACACAGTGACATTTTTCACTTATTTGCCGCTTAATATAGTTCTTCAGCATCCTTTTGTTTGGAGGTTGAACATCCTTTTCTTTATGTTTCACTAAAATGTCTGTCTAGCCTTGATTTTTGGAACCAAACAGACATAGTCAGGCTTTTATCTAAGTTTTATGTTGATCCTCTACAGCTTTATTATGGAGAAAACAGTAACAGCTTCATTAGAATTAAGTTAACACTGGCTATAAGGATTTCTTTTTGGTTGAAACATCCTTTTCCTCTCTTTTCATAGTAAAATGCACATTTGTGTATGGAGTGGGGTAAAATATCCCTCCTGGGTTTGGGGGCTCAACAACAAGCCAAACTCAGTTTTGAAAACAAGCCCAAAAAACACACAACTGCCAATTTACAAGTATGTTTTCAGAAAAAAAGAAGCCCAAAGTCGCTGTGGCAACTATGACTCTTC
Source organism: Scarus forsteni (assembly GCA_036419115.1). NCBI lineage: Eukaryota > Metazoa > Chordata > Actinopteri > Labriformes > Labridae > Scarus > Scarus forsteni. The sequence goes on from JAZDUH010000270.1 coordinate 8,141,663, forward strand.
CTCAGTGTTTCACTATTTCCTAAGACGAGTTCTGTTAACATTTACAGCAGCCTATCAGAAGTTTGAATTCACTTACTAACTAATAGGAGAAGACTGGCAGCTGATGAGTCAAATAATGAAAATTTTAACAATAACTATTACATCTGGATAACTGGACCTCAGAGTGAACACTGCTGTGTTCTTCTGTAGAAAACCTTCATTTTTAATGGTGAGAAAAAGGTTTATTTGCTATCTTAGCCAAACTTAACCACTTTGGCGCCCCAGGCAGGGTTACTGGTAATGCCTCTGGAAATGACAACCTTGCAAAAATGTGATTTGTCAGACTATGTCCAGGTCTGTTCTGCCAAGGTTTTTGTCAATGTGGTGAAATAATGAAAGGACCGGTAAGCTTCCTTTGAGAAAGAGCAGGTGACTATCATGATTATCTCTAAACTTAGAAGAAATAGTGGCTTGCAGCACTTTAATCAGAAGAAGACTGTTTCTGATTTAAAAGGAGCTAATAACAACTCTGGAAATTATCTTTTTGCCCTTCACAGGACCAGTTTCAGGAAAGCTTGATTTATTTGATGGCCTTGGTTTTGTAAGTTAACGCTTAGCAGCAGTGCCGGGATGTTTTTTGGTTGCTTTTATCTGATTGGTCCATAAATATGAGTAACAGAACATTAATAAATGCAATAAGCAGGTAACAAGCTGTGATGCCCCGGGGTCATTTTTTCTTGGCTTCTCATGTAAAATTCCTTGAAGTCATTTTTGAGGTCCCATGTCATCCAAGCTTTTTTAATCAAAAGTTATAAAAAAAAAAAAAACATCTGAATCACAAAAAGCAGTACAGAAGTTGGAAATCACAGCCTCCTCTCTGCCTGTATGCCTGCTTCACTTCAATCACGATTCTCCCAAAAAATCTTTGAACAGTCCTTCGAGAGAGAAAAGTGAGGCATTCATCTCAGCCATCTGAATATCCACAGCAAAAGGAGAGACATTCACCACAGTTAAGTAAAAGTATAAATCATACCTGCATCTCAGAAAGCTGAGACGTGTGGGACTCAGCTACCTCTGTGTTGCTGTTGTGAACAAATTGGCACTCTTGCGTCTGGTATGACATATTTCTGCCTGTATGAATGTTGAACATCAGTGCAAACAGTGAGTCAGCACAGGGAAACTTGCTTCTTGACTCTACGAGGCTGACACCAAAATCTTTACCAACAGCATAAATATTCTGCTCAGAATCTCTAAAAGAATTGATGGTTGTCTGCCCTGAGCGTGTAGCGTCTACTTTTGTTTTTCTATCTGCTCCAATTAAAAAAAGGATATAACAACATCCACACAAAATTATTTTGCATTGTTAATTAATAGGGTGGATTATCTTGAAGACTCTTCAAGGTTTATTTTTTGATATTTTTTTGTCAGTTAATTGTTATTTTTGCCGTTTTATCAAAGGTTTCTCAGGGACTAATAAAGTACTTCTTATTCTGATTCTGATCTTACCTGGAAAGTAAAAAGCCTTGGGATTTATATATATTTTTATAAATATTTATATTTTTATTCAAGTGCAGGACAAAGAGACTGAAAAACTCCTTCATCCCTCAGGCCATCAGACTGTACATCTCCTCACTCAGGGGAGGAGGAGTAACAGGAAGACAGAGGATCAGAAGAACTTGTAGCCAACATGTAACCATATATTTGTTGATATTTTTATTTATATCCATCTTGACTTTTACATTTATATCTGCTATATAATGCTGCTGCTGGAATCTTAATTTCCCTGAAGGAAGTCTTTCAAAGGGATTAATGAAGTTCTATCTAACATAATACAATCTTATTCAAAGAGGCCAGGTCAATTTAATCAATGACAAAAGGACTCAAATTCAGACTTTTGAAATGTGTCAGTTATTCCTACATGTAAGAAAGCACAACCTCTATTACCTGAGCCTTTTATCCTTGTGTCTTGATCTGATTATCTGTCATTATTAACTGCAAGATCTGTCCATCCATCAACATGGAAGATCTGCAGGAGGGGCTGAAATCTATCCCAGCTGACACTGGGCGAGAGGCAGGGTAGGTACACCCTGAACCGGCTGCCAGCCAATAAAGGCAATGCAAGTTTATTTGTAGAGCACAATCCATATAACCTGACCAGATGGACAGCTCAATATATCTGCCACAGAAATATTTCACTAGTCCATCTGAGTAGGGGCCCTTTGAATTTGTTTTCAGGGGCAGAATGTTAAAAAAAAAAAAAACACAAGCCTGTGATTGGACAATCGTTTGCCTCGTCACATTCATCACAGACCAATGCACATCAAGCAGGGTTGCCTCCTATAATGTAGCATACATAGCGGCTAATGGCTAACAACAGTTCGTGGATGTTAGCCATAGCGGCTAACTTAGCTGATAACAGCTAACAAAATTTAATGACCGTTCGCTGTTAGCTGCTAACTTAGCCGCTAACAGCCTTTACTATCATCTTACACTAAATTGTACCACACAGATGAGTCATTTAACACTTATATGTGACATGAACCTCGTCAAAGACGTTCCCTTCAAGTAAACTTCTGAGGAGGGCAGATTTCACCAAGTTTCACTAGGTAGCCATGAGGACAACAGGCTAATCTGCATGTCCCTTCTCAATTTCCGGTTCTCAACTTCTGGTTGTCGTCACGTCTGCATTCTGCTGCTCCCGCCTCTCTTCTCTGATTGGGCTGTTAAGAATTCAGCCGAGTGAATTTGTTGAATAACGGAGGCTGGCAAGACGGACCTGCAGGATTTCAGAATCAGGCAGGTCTGTCTGCTCTGCAAGGCTACAATTCATACACAACATAAGTCAAAGTGTTTTACAGAACAAGACAAATGCATTAAAATCACAATACAAAAAAAAAACAATCATTATAAAATGAACTTTAGAAGAGATCAGTTCAGTCATGTGCACAGTTAAATAGATCTGTTTTAAGCCTAGATTTGAACAATGTCAGAGTATAAGCCTGTCTCACATCTTCAGAAAAACTGTTCCAGATTTTACCTGCATAGAACTGGAACCCTGACTCCCCATGTTCAGTCCTGACTCTGGGCACCAGCAGGAGGCCTGTCCCTGAGGTCCTCAGACACCAAGATGATTAATATGGCACTAATATGTCAGAGATGTACTTTGGTACTAGGGCGAAATAGAGAGAATCACAACTATTCACTGTCACACTCACACCTAAGGACAGTTTGGAGTCAACAATGAACCTACACTAAAAAAACAGATCTACGTAAGAATATTTGTCCAATTTCAAGACAAAAAAATCTCACTTGACATATTCTAATCCACAATGTGCTCACGTTTGGATTAAGATCATATTTTAAGATATAAAAACCAACAATGAGGCCTGAGTTGCTTTAGAAGAATAAGTAAAATAATCTGCCAACAAGTTGATACAAATTTAACTTGAGCAGAAATTAAACATTAAGACCCTCACTGAGTCAAACTTCTTGTTTCATTGGCAGATTTTCTCTTCATTACGAGCAATTTAATGCCTTATTTTTGTCTTTCAGCCCTTAAAGTGATATATTTATCTGTGATGGCTAAGCTGATGTGGTTAGAATAAGTGTTTTGACTTGAAAATAGACAAACACACTTGCCTAGATCTGAGTTAATGCGGTGATGAGCATGTTTTTGATCTGCGGGTTTTTGGTCCACACGAAAGGCCCTGCCCAGCCCGGGGATCAAAATGGTGACTTTCTAGCTGTGAGAGATGTGTGATGTCATTCACAAGATGGATCTGACTGTAGCAGCTGGACTGTGATCTTTGTGCAGCATTAAGACTCAAATTGGCCGGTAAAGCAGAGGCAACAGCCGTGTGTCAGCAGAACTGTACAGGTGCAATCTTTGGCTCTTTTTTTTTTAGCATCGCCTGCACCTGAAACAGTTTTGCTTGTCATGAACCGAGAGGGGAAAACAGGTTTAAAAATGCCATCAATCACTGTCATCCCCACAGGATTGGCTTGTTAGTGTTAGCAGTGATAGTACAGCTGACGTTTGAAAACAGGTGACAGCCGAGTGAATGAAAATGGACAGTTGGGTGTAGAGAAGAGGAAAAGTGGAGTGGATCTAAAATGACTGGTGAAAACAAGAGGCTCTTCAGGAGGAGGCTCATAAATACTTAAAATATGAGGAGCAGGATGTTTAGAAGTGCTGCAGAGTTCAGGGCGGATCAGTCAGAGTATAATGATGCAGCTCTGTGGGAAGTCACTCCTAACAGTGTTATGTTCTCACAGCAGGGTGGAGAGAGCTGCCCACAAATCCAGCACAAGCTATTTCTGCAGAATAGTTCACAGGGGAGCATTTTTATGTCCTCAGAGGTGGCTTGCCAGCATCAAAACAAAAATGAGTGGGGTCTGAATGTGAGGTCATGTTTTTAACTCGGCTTGTTTGTGTTTTAGTGGTGGTACCGCATGCTGTCTTGTCAGTTCAGCCCTGAAGGAGCAGGATTTAAAATTCTGCCATCAGGGGGGCACAACATGCTACTGCACACAGTATAAACACCTTTCCTTTCACATTGCAGCTGCAGAATGCACTTTATTTTTGTTTAACTGCCCCAAAATAATAGTCAACACTTTATTACTGAAGCCACATGAGAGATCATTAGACATCTGGACCACTCTTTGCTCTGTTTTAAGCCTTTAGAAAATCTCGCAAGGGAAGCCCATCTTTCAGCCAATCAGGGCTCAGATCAGGGGCAGTGCTGTCACTGGATCCTGCGCCCAGTATGTCTGAATGAGCTTGAATTGTTGCTTAAATTGTACAGGTAATGATAACTATATTTAGTGTTTGTGGCTCTTTTGTGGCTGCAAATGCATCACATTGGCATGATGCTAACAGCAGCTAACGGTAGCTAAAGGCACACAAACAGTGGATTGGTTATGGGTTAGGGCAGGGGTGGGCAAGTGCGGCCCTCCACATCACTAAATGTGGCCCGCCATTCATTCCCAACCAGCAGCTGTAAATATAAAGAAACCTCAGATATCCAATAAAAATAATTCTATATAATCTAGACTGATATTTTTATTGGCTTATGTAAGTTGTTTATGATTTTACTTTGCTATAATAGTGTCTCTAAATCTCTTTTATGGAGCCTTTGAATATTATATCAAGTATTACTCAATACTATATTTAAAAAATGGCAGCAGCAAAATATTAGAGCTTTAAAAATTTGAATAACACTTATTTTATTGGTTTGAAAAAAGTTTCATTGGCTTTAATTCCATGTATTCGAGCCAAATTTGCTTAAATTCTATGTCAAGTTCATTTGATTATGTATAATAACTTTGTATTTATGTTGCAATATATGAATATTGGTATTCTAATTTTATGACAAATTTATATTCTCATATGTTGTTTATCCAACATTTTTTTTCCTTATCCACAGTTTCTGAAAATTTTTAACAATGTGGCCCTCAGGCTGGGAAAAATGGTTTTACCCTCTTGGTAATTAAAGTTGCTGACCTCTGCGTTAGGTGGACGAGGGGCTGATGGGAGCACATCTATTATAGAAAGGTGAAGTTTTATTCAAGTCACAAACTCCAGTTTTAAATAAAGAGGGCTGTTGCACACTCAAACACAGCAAAAAAAAGATAATACCAGTCATGCAAAACATATCATTACATTTTGTTTATTAGTGCATCGGCCATTTTCTTCTTGAAGTCATGATTTTGGGAATCTTCCCTATCGCCTCCTTCTGTCTTTGACTTATTAATATTAAATCTGAGAAAAGTATATGGCATTAAACACTGTTTATTTCAGATGTACAAGCAAATCCACAATTAATATATCTTGTTGCTAATGAAGATTTAAAGGACCATGTAAGGAATTCACCATGTGGTTGCTTACCCCTCAAGAATGGTCTGGTCCCTCTGGAACTTGCTAACCTTGAAGTTGCTGGAACCACCAGATTCAGCGTATGTAATTGAGCAGATCCATCTTCCAAGCTCGAAACTACAATGACTGTGTTCGGTTCAAAGCAGCACAGCCCAATCAGCAGGAAGAGGAAAGAGCTACGAGCATGACCACAGCCTGAAGTGACGGCTCATACAGAGATTAGCATCGATGTCAGCAGTTTCATTTGGAGTTTTCAGATGTGGACTGCATTTCTTTTTTAAGTGTCAAAAAAAGAAAGCAACAATGAGTGTGCTTCTTGATAGAAAATGCATTCACGTTCCTTTTCCAAGCACTTGGGGAGTATTCTGTGCCATACAGCATCGAAAAAGCTGCTTTTAGACTGTCATTTGGCCTTGCATATTATTTTTCACCAAATTCTGCATGGACTGGAGGACCAGAGGCTGGTGTTGCTGACAACTCTAGCAGTAGCTGCATTTTGCTTGACAATGTCAGCCAGTACCATGCTAGCTTTCCTTCTACAGTGACATTTGGCCAGCAGTTTACTGCTTTTTGGTTTGCTGCCCTGTTCTGTCCTTGTTTGGTTCAGGTTGCTTTCACACCTTCCATGAACCAAACTCTTTTCCACCAAGTGATGAACTGAGACTGTTTCTTTTTAGGTGTACCAGAGTTTAGTAATATGATCTATGCAAACGTCTGTGGGTACTTTGACGCCACCCCAAGTCAACCGAACTTTCAATAAAGCAATCCAGAATTTGTTTGATTCGAAGAAAACATGTTAGCTATGCCCCAATACCATAATTTGGGTGTCAAATTTCTAAATAAGATGTAAACAAGAAGCATGTCAGTGGTAGTTCTTGATCAGAAAAACCTTGTAGGAGTTGTTCAACCAGAAATCACAGGCCTGTGTGATATTCAAATTCGATAAATTAACCTACCCACAACATGAATAATCTGTCCCTGCACAAAAACTGTGGATAAACAAAGGACTGACTGTGAGTCTGAGACTTCACTGACAGCCGGCAGGATGTGAGGGATTTAGAGGAGTAACTAGCAGTCCCAAAGACTAAAAGGTGGGACAGATGGCAACATAGTCATTGCCCTGTTTGTCAGACTGGAAGGCAGACTCGCTGTCAAGTCCAGACAGTATGAAACAGCAGCGGGCAGCTGCACAATGAAGCATTTATAAGGATAAACGAGACAGAGTCTATTCATCCAGCTTTGCTTCTGCAGCTTCAGTGATTAACCCAGTGGGGCATCACTTGGACAAAGAGCATTTGTTTCCTGAAACTGAGGGACCAACAGTGAGGCTAAGGACAAGAACTGTGTCACAGGCTCCTCTGACTTAAAAGATCCTGGATCCAGGGTGCTTGTGGTTTGAAGCTAATGTGTAAACGGAGCAAAGCAGACGTGGCTGATGGATTGCTTTTTACTTGTGTCACTATTTTTGGCAGAGTACAAGCAGTAGGTTCTTTTGGGGTAAATTTATTCCCAACATAATGAAAAGCTGAACAAAACACTGACAGTTGCTCAAGCAGGTGCCACAATAACAAAATATCTGTCAAGTGATCCAGACGGTGATGAGCAAGTTTACTCAGTTCAATTTCAGTTACAAAATGTTAACCACTCATCAGCGTACAGGCTGCCGGCAGATTTGGTCTGAGCAGGTTTTTGAAATTCAGTATTTGAGTAGTTACGGCAACTATAAACATTAAATACGTAAAAAATATAAAGGCATGATGCAGAGTGAAGTCTTTCAGGGATGCAGAGGATGACAAGTAAGAATGGAATTATTGACACTTTCATCACATCCTTATTCAATAGGGATGCACAATGACGGGTTTTTGCAGATATTACGCTGATATTTCTGACCTCATAGTAGAAATACAAATGTGTTGTTGTCAAGAGCACAAAGTCTTACTTTACAGGAATTGACTATAAGCCCATTTACATGAAAACAAAAACAGCTGAACACAGTTTTAATTGAGTTTGGGCCTTTGGTTTGCATAAGAGCCGGGACTGCCTGAATCTGCAAACTTTTGAAACCGGGGTCCAGAGTGAAATGTTTTGAAACAGTAATCTCCATTTTTAGGAAAATGAGGACAAGCAGTGTATGCACAGCACTCTTTCAGATAAAGGTTTCACACGCAGCCGGGAACAACAACAACAGCTAAGACCGACTACCAAGCAACATGTGTGCTGCTAACCATGCTAGGTTTATTATCACTCCTCCAACAAAATGTGGATTCGCTGCGTAAATACTCCTACCAGCTGCGACAGATTTTTTATATTCCCCAAGGACTGACATTGCCAATTACTGGCCTGGCATGCACACTACCACATTTGTAATCATTCTCATGGATGTGAACGTGCATCATTGTAACATTGTCTTTGTGAGAATGCAGAGCACTTTTGAGAATGCAAAGGAAAAACCTTCATATTTCTAGTGACAACTTTGTTGTGCAAAGGGACCCTAAATGCTTTGTATGTGACAGTCTTGGGTAAGGAGCAGAGGTAAAACAAGAAAAGGAAAAATCATCTCTTGCAAAGGAAACTTTATTGTTAAATATACCCACAAAGTGATTATAAAGTGATGCATTATAATATTTGTGTATGTTATTAATATCACATCCAATATTTGGGATAGACATATATAGCAGATTTGCATTGCCAATATATCGGCTGTAAATACTGGCAAAAATGTCGATATCAGTCGATATTGACACTTTAATTTTTTGACCAATATCTGCTGATACATGTATCCCTATCTTTTAGTAATGATAACCTCTTAAAGGGGACATATCATGCTTGTTTCTCCTTTTCACTATGCCAGACTAGGATGCCTGTAAAGCATTTCTGCCCTCAGTACAAGTCATTTAGGTCCTTCATTGCCCCACAATAGCATTCTCAAAATCCTCATTTTAAGCCACTATGAAGCTCTTGTTGACCTACAGTTACCTTGCAACATCACAGCCCTTTGTGCTCTGATTGGTCAGTTCTATCGGGGGTTGAGCCAGCCTGTCCTTCTTCTTCTACTGTATTTTCCGGCAGGCTCAAAGCAGCGACCGCGTATTGAGTCCCCCTACAGGCCAGAGCTGGTAATGAGTGAGTGTGAGCTAGGGAGCTATATACTGCTGCTGGGTGGATGTGTTCCTCGGTGACGGTTTTGTGGCTAACGGACATTACAGAGGAGGAAGTGTTTATCAGATGACTCCAATAAAAAGAAATGTACCTCGTGTCGTCACGACGTTTGAATTCTCGCGGACATCTCGCAATGACCTATTTTCAGAGGCATCAAATCTCGTTCTAGGATATCAGAAAAAATACAATATCTCATTTTTTGAAAATTAAGGGGGTGTGAGATCTTGTTTTCAAATTTATTATATTATATGTAAGTATTAAATCATGCATCAGCATAATATGTCTCCTTTAAAGTATGGTACCAAATGAGTTCTTTCTGTTTTGGTGTTCTGTGTCATGTGACTTTTGAGACCAATCAGACGTATTTAAAAGTAATAATAATGCATTTTATTTAAAAGCACCTTTCACAACACTCAAGGATGCTGTACACGATTTAAACAACAACAATAAAATCAACAATAACAATAAAATCAACAATAATAATGAAATCAACAATAGCAAAGCACAACAGATAATGACAGGTACTGGGAAGAGGGGTTATTGTCAAGTGGAGTATACAGTCATGAACGGGTCAATCATTATCCAACTGAATACAGTGGAAAGAAAATATACTTACTTTAAAACGTGTCAAGATTTTATTTGAAACTTTCGCCAAAGCCTTTCTGACATTGCAAGCTTGGAGTTCTCAAGAGTACATCTGGAAAGTTTCAGAAATATGCCTTATCTCACACTGCTTAATCATTTTAAATTCCTGGATCCACAAACAAAATTTAATCACTTCTTTGTTGTACTATTAATGACATTCCCTTAAAATCTCAAATTCCTATAATTCCTCAGAGGAGGTAAAATATAAACAAATATTAGCTACAGTCTCATCCACAATAAAACTGCACTTATGTACGTGTATGAAACACCTGGAGAATTTTAAAATACCAGCAGCCAGTGCATGCTGTTATCTGTGTAGAGAAAAATATCGGTGAATAATTCACTGTGTTATTGGATCACAGGAGGAAGAAGCAAAGGTATAAAAAGCAGACCACTGGGAACAAAAGGTACTCAAAAATAGTTCGACAGTTTTCATATGGTGATAGATTTGTCAAGAGACCACTGAGCAGCAGAGCATATAGGAGACATGGTTTAAGCTTTAAATCTCACTTGTTCTCCCAACAGCTTCGTAATGTTGAACAAACACTATTACACTGCCTCCCACACATGAGCATACCCTCTAACATGTTCAGGCCCTCTTATGCACACTGCCAAAGCTTCCTACACAATGTGCTACTTTCTCTGACACACGTATAAAACCGCTGGATACTTATGGCTCAATCACATTAACCTGCGAAGAGCCCCCTGGGTACAATCGAGCTGTGTGATTGATTATGTTATTGTAAAGTGCAAATATATTGGGAATATTCTATGATACAAAAGTTCCCCAAAGAAAAACAAGAGGTCAAGGCATGGAATATGTATTTACAAACCAGAAAAGTTTAATATTATGTGTTGTAAAATTATAAGCATACTACCTAATATGCTAATGAGAAGACACAACAGTTCTGTATGTGTGCAGTAAAAGTTGTATTAGGTAGTGATTATAAGCTCCAAGTCAAAATCTGATATTGGAAAAAAACATTGGAAAAATTGAAGTTAAGTTTGTGAATTTACTAAACCCAATAGGCAAATAAAAATCAAGGAAAAGTTCCCTGTGGAGTACAAACAATCAAACATTGTTCATTGATATAGGTCTACATATTGTGTATTGAGATTTTTTAAGTAATCTAAAGCATATCATAGAATTAAAATCAATTTAATGTCAGATGAATACTTAGAAAGTGATGCTTAAGGCTGTTACTATGTAAATAAAAATATCTAATTGACAGGGATAGATACAGGTGTTCATGACATTTATACACAATTAATGCTTGTGATGGTTTGCAGTATGTTTTAGGTTGCATTTGATCTCAACAACTTTTAAATGGCCTTCATTGACTCACCTCATTGTTCATAGTTGAATCAAGAAGTGCATTTCCAAAATTGTCGGGAGTGATATCGTTTAAAAATGTGGAAACCCTCCTATCTTCCATTGTTGACAACTGGTTGAAAAGATCAGCATCTGGGCATCAAATAACCTATTTCTGATGCTGTGATTATCACTCCCTGGAAATTTCATGAACTACAGATGAGAGCTTATTAAGTTATTCTCAAAGATGTGGGAAAACTGCCCTGTCTTGATTTTTAGAATAGGGGAGAGAAAGGGGAGAGCAATGATGAATAAAAAATATATTAGATAGAAAAAAACAGTATGTGCTTTATCATAAATATAAAGACAAGCAATATAAACTGAAAAATACACTTTAAGAATTATTTACACAAATGAAAATATTATTCGTTGTTCAGAGAATTGCTAAGTTTATAGTGATTTAGTGTGTATGGTTTCCTGTGAGCAGTGCTGGTTGTATAGTCTTTTTATTTTTATTATAAAGTCAAAGTCTGTAAAGAAAACCACAAGCCTATTCCTTGTGCTATCACTAATTCCGTGAGAAAATCATAGAAAACAGTTTAGAAGTTGACTTTTTAGCTAAATTGGTGAAAAATGCCCAATCTTGCAATGTAAAGTAATCCCTGAAGAATTCTGTCATTCTTTAAGGATTTGAATCACCACAAAATAAAGCCACTTTTTGCGGATCCTGTGACCAGCATTCCCTGAAAATCTGTTATTGAGTTATTAGGAAATACGTGGACAACTCCCCATCTCACTAAGTTAATAAATCTTTCATAAATTCCTAGATCCACATCCATATTCCAATCACTTTCAACTCAAACAATTTCTTTCCAGAGCCATGGCCAACATTCCCTGAAAATGTCATCAAAATTTGTTTATTAGTTTTAGACTTATCTTGTTCACAAGCTAATAAAAAAGCTAACAAATGCTAGCAAACCCATCATAACAAACATGTCGGACGTGGGGCAAAAACCTCCCTTCTATCAAGAAGTGCTGTCAGTTTTATTGTTTGTTTTTCACCTTATACAGAAACAGTCCAGATATGATGAAATTGCTACTGAGGGGTGGGCCACAAGAAGACGAATTCAGGCTCATGCTCCATGTCTTCCTCTTCGGTCTTGCTGTATGTTTGGGGCAGCAATGTTTCAGTGTAGACAGACACATTTACTGAAACAAGGCAGTCTTTACATGAAATATTTTTAAAGTGAAAACATTTTCATCTATGTTTGGGCAGGGCCTGAAGCTGTTAGCATCTATGCTAATCTCTGTACGATCAGTCTCTTGCTGCTGTTGTCTTGCTCATTGCTCCCAGCCCTTCCTGCACTAAAGAAAGAGGTGAGAGCTAAGGAAGGAGTCCGGATTGAGCTGGGCGTGAAGATTAATCCATAGAGAGCCCAATATGGTCTATTCATTGTTAATCCTGAATCATCATTTGTCTACAGGGGTATCTGCTGAGCTCAGATTTGAAAACATGGCAGGACTGAGACTCATTTCTCTGATTAAACATTAACTGCAGAGACTGTCCTACACTGATGAACCCTAAAGCACATCCTTCAGTTCCTCTGACGTTGCACAAGCTTAAATTGACACGAAACTTTGAGTTTGGAGCAGAAAATCACACAAACACCTTAATACCTCCGGTGTCAGATTCCTGATCCTATCTCAAAAGCCACAGGGAGTGTTGCAGGCGTCATGCTGCTTTTACAGGATTAAATATAAAGGTGTGTATCCGTCTCACACACATCAGGAAGACTGTAAAAAATCTGAAATGCTGTAAATGTCATACTTCCTACCCTCTCCATCCCTTAACACATCAGTTGCATTTCTCTCTCTCTCTCTCTTCACGGCCTTGTCCAAGTTATTTCAGTGAGAGAAATTACTTCCTCTTTCTGTTTTGTCATCTCTAACTGGAGCAGTCCACAGACTTAATTCCCAGAGAGCCAAAGTACAAGTCAGGAGAAGGGAGGCAGCTGAAGAGAGGGGAACGCTACAACGGAAATCTCCTCCACTTAAAAGTGAATAATTCTTCTTGACTGAGGAGAATTTGCTGCCCATTTTTTTTCTTCGGCTTCGCATTTTCTCAAAGTCCCCTCGTGTCATTAGTGTCTGGGTGAGAAATGGAAAAAAGGTTCATTTTCTCGTTTCCCGCCGTGTGTAGGGCTCAACTGCATTAACTACATATTCTCTCAGACACGCTGGCTGTTATTGGTGGAGAGGCAGTGTGAGGATGATGATGACAGGGAGGGAGATATTATGAGAATAATGCTGTGTCAACACTCACTCACTCTGTAACTGTGTGACAGCTGAAAACAGCAGTTCATGTGCCAAATTCATTCAACACACCCCTTATAGAAGTTAATAATTCATTCATATAAAGGGGAAAATAAATGGATGGATGGATTGGTAGATGAATGGGTTGACAGATGGCTGGATGAATGAATTCATGGAAAAAAAACAAATACAATTTCCAAATAATTTAAAATTTGAAATGTATCATGTACAGCAGGGGTGGGCAACTGGCTGTCTGTCAGTCCGTCTGTCTGTGAACAAAATAACTCAAAAAGTTATGGATGGATTTTGATGAAAATTTCAGGAAATGTTCAGCATGGGAAAAGGAAGAACTGATTCAATTTTGGTGTTGATCTGGATCACAGTCTGGATCCGCCATGACGAGTAATGCAATTTTCGTGAGTAACTACTGAACTAAAATAGATATCATTATGAAACCCATTGTTAATGGTATGTTTTCATGGTCAAGGAATCTAAATGTTTACATGCATGAAATAAAGGTAGGACTAATATTTATGGTAAAAATCACAATATGGGAGAGGACTGTGGTGGTGGCGGAGGTCTGCGCTCTCCGAGTGCTTTCTAGTTAAAATATGGCAACAGTAAAATCTTTGAGCTTTAAAAATTTGGAAACACTCATCATTTCATGGATTTGAAAATAGCTTCATTGGCTTTAATTTCATGTATTTTGGCTAAATTAGCTTGAAGTCTGTGTCAACTTCATTTAATTATGCATAATAACTTTTATTTATGATGTATTATGAAAATTGGTATGCTAATTTTTGGATTAATTAATATTCTCTAATAGTATTTATCCAACATCCTTTTTCCCCTGGAGAATTTCCGAAAATTTGTTACAATGCTGCCCTCAGGCTGGGAAAAATGGTTTTGTGTGGGCCTCTTGGCAATGACAGTTGCTTACCCCCGATGTACAGTATGTATAAATGGCTGGTTGATTAAATGGGAAAGTTGATCAGTGGTGAATCAATGGATGATTGCATGGAGGGTTAGATGGATTAATGGAAATAAGTTTAAAATGTAATCATTCCAGATTTTAATTGTATAATCCACTGTATGTATGTATGAATAGATAGATGGAAAAATGGACAAATGATCAATGGGTTGAAAGAAAGATGGATGGATTGATGGATGGATGGATCAATAGATGAATGGATGATAGATGGATAGATGAGATTAAAAATTTTAAATTTCACACAGTTTTGTATTTGTATTTTATGAAGTATAGATGGGTGAATATTTAGGCCGATGGATGGATGGATGGATGGATGGATAAGTAGATTAAAGCATGGATGAGTAATGGGTGGATGGATGAATGCATGGAAATAACTATAACTAAACTGATGGAAATTGAAAATTCAGTCAGTTTAATATTTGAATTGTTAAGTGTACAGTATGTGCAGAAGGAAAGAAAGATTTATAAAGGATATTCTATTCTAAATAGGCAAGTTGATCAAGACAGAAAGATGCATGGAAAGATGGATGGATAAATGTATTAATGGAAATCAAATTATATTTCAATAAATATTACTTTTGAATTGTATGAAATACATTCTCATTGATGAATAAAGTTTATCCATGGGCGGACAGACAAATAGATGGATGGACAAATGAATGGACTGATGAGTTGATGGATGTAGGCAAGTTTACAAATTTCCATTTTTAACAACATCATAGTTGAAGTGTATGATGATGAATGGATAGGTAGATAGGTGGAAGGATAGATCAATAAATACATCTAGCTTCTTTCTGTTGTGCTGTTTGTATTTCTTAATAACAATCCGGCTTGTGTTTCTGCGCTGGAAACATTTGGCAACCGCAGGTTAAAAATAAGATGAAAACACAAGATCCAGCATGGACCAAACTGAAGTGAACGGGTCGATAAAGTGCTCTGAAATGCACCAATAATTGAAGCGAGTGAAAGTGCAGTATGCCAGCTCCAAATCTCCACCTAAGAGTTTTAGCTGCAGCCTGTCCTGATGATTGCACGCTGTTTCTCTCAGAGGAAGGTGCTGACTGTAACCCCTTAAAGCAGCCCACATCTTTAAAAGCCTTACATGAACAAACAGGCCCACACACACTTGAAGACACACGGAGTGACTCTTGTGGTGGAGCCTCAAAAACCTTGAGAGGCTGAAGAGAGTCGTATGAGAGTTTTGAACTTAAGAATGAAATAAAAATGTGTCATATGCAAAAGGCTGGTAGGCTGCAGCACACTGAGCGCAGCGAGGGGAGCAGACATGATGCGTTCTTTTACCTGCTCACATTCTCTCCAGCAGCTTCCTCATCTGCTCTGCTGCTCTATGATACCGGGAACAGGACAGGAACAAAGGGACTCGGGCGATACAGCCAAGTCAGGCTGATTGTGTCTGAGTGTCGCCTGTGTTCTGGCACCAGATGACCTGCTGCGAGTTGGGTCTGGCACAGACGCCGTGCTGCTGCCAGATCAGCGCCAGTCCATGGCTGCTAGCAAAAAAAAAAAAAAGTGGCTGCTCTGCGGAAAAAGTTTCTGTTCTTTGTGTTATGCAATATTAATTTGCTTTGGACTTAGTGTGAAAATACTTCAAAAATTTCACACAAACAAGTGTGTTACATCACAGGGATGCTGATAAGCAACCCTTTCAATCAGCTATGAGTAATGTGCTTGATGGAGGGACACATTTTCACAGCAGTTGGACATTTTGAGGTTATTTAAGGACGTGCATCCTCGCTGTAATGTCTATATTCACACTGGTTCAGAGGCTGGGGAAAGGTGGCAGACCCTACACACAGTTCAGTATTTAGACCACATTAGATTGAGTATCTGTCAGTCATAATTCATTAATTATATCATTGATATAGCTCATGAATAAATCTGATGAAACCTATGACCTCTAAAATGTCCTTTTGCTTATGTTTTATGCATTTGGGTCATGTGACAGTATGAATATTCTGAAAGTTCCTTTTGTTGAGAGCAGATGAGGTCTAATTCCTGTTGAGCATTACGTATAGTTCCACCTATCTATTTTATATTCCATTAGTCTCTTTCAGGGTCACAGGGAGGCTTGTTCCTATCCCAGTCGACATTGGGCTGGGGAAGGCCGGGTACATGATTGCTGGCCGATTGCAGGACCACATAGAGAGACAGATAACCTTCCACACTGACTACGAAGGGCAACTTGAAGTCGCCAATCAACCTAATGACCATGTTTTTGGTTTGTGGAAGGAAGCCAGAGTGCCAGGAGAGAACCCACACATGCATGGGGAGAACATGCAAACTCAACACAACAAGGGGTGACACAAGGATTGAACCAGCAACCTTGCTGCAGTGAGCCATGTGCACTGCCAGCTGCGCAGCAAATTATGTTAAGATGACATCTTCCAATATTACATCATTTACTCGAGGAAAAACACGAGTGTATGTAGATGATCAAGTTACAGATGTATATCCCATGCCTGTAACATAACCTTGCAGTGCAGCTGGATCAGCCTGGTCTAATGTCTGTAATCAATCAGATCCATCGTGCCCAATTCACAACAATTGTGAGTCTAAAGAAGGGCTGAACAATTAATTGCAAATTAGATTAAATCGCAATATGGCTTGTTGCAATTTTCAAATCTCAGAAGGTTCAATATCTTTAGCCCAAAATGTGTTGAACATTTTGGCATTGTGATGTAGTTTTTTGCAATTTCATGCCTATTTTTTTTTTTTTTTTACCTCTATTCAAACACTTTTTTCCCACTTTTGGACCATTTTTACTTTCTTTAACCCTGTTTTTACAACTTTATGTCTATTTTTCCCATTCATCTTTTTTTGGTAACTGCCAGAACCATTTTTGGAATTTTTACATGGTTTTTGAAATTTAATTTCAAATTTAATAATTTTGCGGCCATAATCATTTTTCCTAAGCCACTTCTGGATTTTTTTTTTTTGCCAATTTTTCCCTTTTTTTTTTTTTTTTGCAATTTCATACCTATTTTGCACCTATTTATCAACCTTTTTCCGCTTTCATACCATTTTTACCCAGTTTTTACAATTTCATACTTATTTTGTTTCTGTTCTTCACTTCTCCACTTTTTCTCAAATCTTTTATCCTTAGATTAATTTAATGTCATATTGGTTTTACTATAAAAAGGTCTACTGCTTATGTTTGTTTAAGAATACCTAAGATGAGGAACATTAAAACAATTGCAGAGTAAATCGCAATATTGGGGGAAAAAATCGCAATTAGATTATTTTCTCAAATCGTTCAGCCCTAGTCCAAAGTGAGATGGCCAACTTAGAGTTCTTTGGAGTAAGAGGAGAGGGAGCTACAAGCAAGACAGCACCCAGAAGTGACTGCTTGTACAGTGGCTAGCATGAATGCTAACCACTTCAGTAGCAGCTTTATTTCATCTGGACAGCTGCTTTTTCTTTAATAAAAGGAAAACAAGGGGTGCTGGTTTGGCGTAGTGGTTAGCACCCCATGTACTTACTTCTGCCGGTCCATGTTCAAATCCCGCCTGTGACCTGTTTGCAGAGTGTCTTCCCCTACTCTCTCATCCCCTTTCACAAGCCTATCCACTGTCTCTCTCCTATCAATAAAGGCACAAAATGCCCAAAAAATACATTTAAAAATAAATAAATAAATAAATAAATAAATAAATAAATAAATAAATAAAAGGAAAACAAATAACTACACATTAACCTCTCAACGGAAATGATCATTTTTCTCCACTCCCAGTACAACTCTGTCTGTACCCTCTTTATGTATTTTTCTCATTGTTTAATACCTTAGTACAAACATGCACTCAGCAGCTAACAGAGAACTAAAGATGGTGCTTATTGGAAACTTAAAGCAGCTGTGCGTGAAAGCACAACCTTCAAAATCTAATGCTCTATGAACCATGTGCTTTATCCTCAGAAAAGCAGCATAACTATTTAACTGCTATGTCCCCAAAAATGAAATATGACACAACAAGCACAGTGTAAATACATAACATTACAACATGGATTCATGCCATATTTGTTTTAATATATTTTGTCTAAATTTTCTTTGTACAACTTTAATCATTAAAAGCCTCTTATGAACTTGTGTTGAAAATTAGCACTGTGCTATAAACACAGCAGTGCATCTGGGACCTGTGTATATTAAAATATCACAGCATCAATGTCAATCACACAATAATTAGACAAGATACACAATGCAAAGTGTTCAACACTCAGTTTGACACTGCTTTCCCTAGAAGCCTCCTCGTTGCTTCATTTTAAAGTCCGTCTATGAGTGCATATTTTCATATTGTTGAAGACAAAACTCTGGATGCTACTTATGTTGTCCTAGACATTCATATTTTCAATCTAAGGGCCACTGAGACGTTTGATTTGACACATCTGATTTGACATCAGGTCAGTTTCCTCATTGGATTTTTGTCCTTTATGTTTCTTGGTGATGAATTACATTTTTCTTTTTGCAAAAACCAATAACATTGGGGTGGCTCTTTGGTTCACACGTGGTTAGCTGCAGACAAGCACAAATCAAGGAATCTAATGAAGAAGTTGGCGAGTTCCTGCAGCAGAGAACGTGGAGATAGAATATCAAATAATGTGTTGGAGGAAATAAAGATTCATGACATTCATTGCTGCAGTTAGGACGACTGCCTGATAGATTTCAGGTAATAGAGAATTAGGATTAATACAGTGGATATCAAATATCAAATGCTGGAATTGATAAGCATTTATATAAGTACATTGAGTTTCATTATCTCGGAAACTGTAAGGATTATTGCACCCTGTAGTAAAATATATGATTCTTAAAGAAAGGAAGGGATTTTATAAGCAGGGAAACATTTGCATAAACTGCTCATTTACTCTTCTTTTCAGGCTTTAAACAACCACAAATGTGGGATGTAGTACTTTAACTCTTGCAGCGTGGGCGTTTGAAATCTACATCTGCACAGAACAGATAATATTAAAGTCTGCATGGTAAGGGAATCCCAGTTTCACTCAGCACAGAGCATGGAGTCTGCATTATGTGAGATACTTCTATTAGATTATCGTAGCATGAAATTTTCACAATCCTTCACCTCCAATTATCCCTAATACTGCACTAATCACTGTGTCTCCAGACAAGATAAGCACATATTGTGTATTAATAAGGCCCACCAGCAAAGCTACCCCAACCCCCATCCCCCTCTCAAATGCACACACACTTCTCTACCCCAACCCACACATCCCATTTACAATGCAGCTTAATGTTTCCCTCACTCTTGAAAATGCTTCATAAAGAATGGTGGGCATTTCCACAAGGGAAGTGAAGAAGACGAACATCCAGAGTCGTCCCCAAAAAACATCAAGCACCGTCTCATTTGCTAACTTTAACTTTGTATCATGCCATGTTCTGGCCCTGAGAGGTTTTAATGACTGTGCACGCTCCCTTTCATGTCCGACTGTGTTGCTTCATCTATTCTGTTCAACATATTCACGGCAAAGTAAATCATTTTTACCAAAGTACATGGATGTACCATCATTTGTTTCTTTTGATAAGACTACTCCCCAAGATGTCTTTTTCTTAACACATTTGGGGGGTGGATGGATAATCAGAATCTATGAGCCAAAATAATAGAGGAAAAGCTTACAGCTACAGGATAAGAGCTTAAAATGTTTTTTTAATGTGAAAAACCAGCTGGAACGAAATGATCTTTTCTAGTTCTTTTACCCAAACGCAGCTACCTTGATTCTCCCCTTCCAAAATCCTGCTGAGTTCCAGCCAACTTCCAGCTAATGGAGTTGTGCCTAAATTCCACCTTAAGAGTACACACAGTGGGCTTTAACCTTCACCCTGACTAGAGTAGCATTACAACTATGGGAGTGGGCACATGCCATCAAAGACCTGCCACAGTCCATCTGAGACTCAGCCAAGGAAAGAGGGGAAAGGCGAGACTCAAAAATCAGTCGACAATTATTCATTTTGCAAGTTTGGATAAATGTTAACTGCGATGTCTTCGCGATTAGACTCCGTCATGGTTGGGTTTTGCTGGGAGCGCCCTCTGTTGGATTGGGCGGTTTACTGCTCCAGGTACCCTTGTGTGTTGCTGCTGTGTGTATTTCAGTTCAAATGGATGTTTACAGTTCAATAAGAATTTTTAACCCCAAGTTCGAACTGATGAGATAGCGAGATAGATAGATGGATAGATGGATAGATGGATAGATGGATAGCTAGATAGGAACTCCATTAATCCCTTGGGAAGGTTTCCTCAGGAGATTCGGATTCCAGCAGCAGGTAACACCATGGTACAGAAAAACATGCAAATAAGATAGAAATAAAAAAAAGATAAAAACACATGTCATATACAGCAAAATACAAATAATTAAAATGTACACTCTAGCAGCAGTGGGAATTTCCAGCATAAATAAACTACTGTGCAAATTATTGAACAGTACTCAAGCAGCAGTTGAAATGTCTTGCATAAATAAACTAAAAAACAATAAGTTTCCTTTACAGTGTAGCAGAAATTAGAATGTCCAGTATAAATAAAATTAAAGCACAAAATTAACATTAACACTGCAGCACCAGTTAGAATAACTGACATAAATAAACTACAATACTAGTAATTAACCTTAACACTGAAGCAGCAATTAAAGTGATGGGTATAAATAAAATACAATGCAAATAATTAATCTGTACACCGTAGCAGCAGTGGGAATGTCAGCATAATTAAACTACAGCATTGGCAGTAATATAAGCAGTTGTGTTGTTTTATATATATTATAATTGGAATTGTATTGTGGTCCGTTCAGATCTAATGATTTCAGATCTATAAGTTAAGCCAAAGATACTAAGGCAACCCAAACTCAGCTGAACTTTAAAAGACACATCCGTGAAATTTTCAGTCTTCACAGCCAGTAAAAAAAACTCCCTTTAATCTTACATGAGACATTTTTGTTTGTACTGTGTCTCTGTCTCTTGTTTGCCCTTCCCAGAGCAAATTAAAACCCCTTAAAGTGCTAAACACACATTAAGTTTGTTATTTTGTCAACTGTGTAAGCTTAGCAGAAAGAATCACTTCTGCAAACCGTGCGTGTTTGACTTTGGGCTTTCACCATTACAGCCGTCCATGGTTGACTGGGGCCCAGTTTAACCTTTGAAGCAGCCCCACCAACAATGCAGCCTGAGGGTGGAGCAGAGCGTGTGTGGGTGAGGGAGGACGACATAGTGAGGAGGCAACGTTTGTGGTGCTGAGGGCACAGAGGTGTGAAGATAATAGCCCCAGTGGGGAGATATGCAAGGCAGGGGTGCTTTATGAGGCCTGGTCAGTGTGCTGTGAAGGAGTCCTGCGTGGCACACTCAGACCGACAGACTAATCTTTAACTTATTCACTTTTTACTTTCTGATGGATTCAGGTCCAGCTCTTACTGTCTCTACTTCTGTGGCTCTCAGTGCTTTTTATGTTTGATGTTTTCAGTAGACATCAACAAAGTCATTTCACTGAGTACTGTGCTTTTCAGCTGTACAGCTTCTGAGTATTCGCTCTTCTCTTGGAACTTTCTGTAACCCTTTACCTCCAGAACATTTGAAATACAAATATTGCTTCTTTGTTTCAGTTGCATTACTGGTAAGAAGAACAAAGTTGATCCTGATTATGTTCTCCACAGTGGTTTTGAGAATGGGCTGGCATATAGTGGGCATTCAAGGCACTTTGTGGCACTCAAGTGTCCCTCCACAGACCAAAACCATGCCTGCTAAATTACCCTTCTGTATGAATGTCAACATTAATGTTCGTCTGTCTCTATATGCGGCCCTGTGATCTACTGCTAACTGGTTCCAGGTGTACCCCATTTCTCACTCATTATCAGCTGAGATAGGGTCCAACCCTCTGCAACCCGAAAGTGATAAGCAGTATAGATGATAAATGTATTAGTGGTTTTTATTGCCTGCCATAATACCAAAACCATCAAAAGTAGACTTACCACAACCTGCCTTGGAGAAAATGGCTTTCCATGATTCTGCAATCCCAAAAAATTATTACATCAACCTCTTAATTAGAAAAAAAATAAATGTTAAATGATCTCAGCGTAAATAACAAAGCTTCCTGTCATCCTAGAGTGTTACTGTGAATCTTATTTATGAAGCCTACAGCTATGGTGCCTTCCATTTAACCTCAAAAGTTGGGAAATTCAAGATGCAGGTTTGGTATACTACATATTATATATATGTATCGAAATTCCCTCTGATGCCTCTTGATTAATCACAATGAATCAGGGTCTAGGTCAACAACTCCTGTTTCTTTTTGTTTTTACACAAAAAGAACCACACAACAAAGCTCACACCCTCTGTTCAAGGACACTACAAGTGTTTCATGCTGCTAGATCACAACACTTGACTCTTGAAAATGGTAGTATCCATAGGATCATTTGAAAAGGTGCTGGGCACTAAATAGTTTCCTTTACTTGGGGAGACTGTCAACAAATGAAGTCCTGCTGGGAACTGTTCCCTCAAAAGACAAGTCAGATCCCTTTCCCTTTCGCCATCCCTGCTAACAAGACAATAAAAGCGCCTTAAGCAGGACACCCACCACAAAAATTGTCATTCAGTTTGATTGTGCTTAAAAATGAGGTATTACGTCGACTTTGGTAGTACAAGCCTGGACCTATTTTAACCTTCAGTGCTGCCTCAATTCATTTTGGCATGGATTCAACAATGTGCCGGAAACATTCCTCAGAGATTTTGTCCATATTGTCAAGATAGTATCCAGTATTTCAGCAGATCTTCAGCTGCACATACTCGATGCAAATCTCCCATCCCAACACATATCAGATGTGCACTATTGGACTCAGATCTGGTGCATTTAGATGTGACAGAAATGGCAGCTGTGGAGCCAGGTCTTAAAGATATGAATGCAATGGGTTATGGGACATGTAGTTCTTTCGTCTGCTCATGTAAAATTATAAGTAGTATTTTCAGGCGAGTAGTTGTTTGGTTTGGTTTTAGGAACAAAAATATTATTGATAAATGGCTTTTTTAGAATACCAATGACAAATGTGAATGTGATATTTACTTCCTGAAGTAAAAATGCCCAAAAAGTAGGCGGTCACTGTCAAGCATGTCAAAATTAATGGCAAATATGATTCCTCCCCTTTTTGTTTTTTTTTCTAATTTAGCCTGAAGATTTAAAGTATTTTGAAGTTCTCCAGAACTTTGACTTAATAATTTAAATGAGCACCAGTATTGTAGTAATATTTGACCAGATTTACTCATAAATAGAACTGAATAATAATGTGTACTTTTTTACCTGCTGCATTTTATCTTAGTAACAAGCTTCAGTCTATACTGCAGTGGTATGCTTATACAATTTAACATATACCTTCTTAGGTTATCAGAAAGTATGATTTAAATAGATGTGGTATGCTACGACTGAATATTAAGTTGGATACATTGTAGAACAGCAGTAAGGTGTGGATGAAAAATCATGGCAGAGTTTGCAGTACAGTAAAGTACACTTTGTTCTGCTGCTTTACCTCCAGGCTGACATTTTCCCATTATCTTTGCAGCTTCTAAAGCCATGCCAGATTTTTAAAACAAAAATATTGAGTATGGTTGTAGGCATTTGAGTTTTATTTTAGCAAAGATCTCAGTTCTTCTGTGTTTGAAAAGGCAGCAGCATAACACAAAGTGTTGCTCTTTCTTCTCTCTTGTCGTTGGCAGAACTATCACAGTCTGTTTTCTTTTGGTTGCCAGGTTTTCTACAACAGTCCCCATAGCCAGACTTTGGTCACTCACTAAGTGTTTGTCTTTCTCAGTTTCTGCTCGATCGCAGTGCCCAGATTATCTGCCACTTGGTATTTATTCAGCGATAAACAGCACGGGGTTCCTGTTGAAAATGTCCAGGGGTTGCTGTTTATTTTTCTTTGGCAATAGTTTGGTTGGACCAGACTGGGGAAAAGTTGTGCAACTATTGAAGAAGCTGTGGCTTATTCCCAGCAGGCTTGTTGGATTCTTCTGTGTTTGGCAGCTTTGCTCTTGCAGGGATCTTGTGCTTAGGATTTAAATAAGTATTTACAGTGTCCCTGATGCTTTATTCAGTCAATCTGACCAAAGAAAGTTGGATCAAATCAGTTTTTCTCTCTGGTTAAACTCCAGAAGATGAGAGTAGCTGCAGGCAGTGGGAACAGCTGCAAGGGCTTTACACGTTATTTCAAATATGAATGAAACTTCTGTTCGACCAAGATTGGTTCAGTATCAGGCATTGTTTAAAGTAACATAAGGTAGAAAGAGAAAACGAGAGAGCTGTCAAAGTCAAACTGTAATAAGCTGTGCTGTCCCAATAACAGTTAAGAAATTGTATGTTGGAATAAAAGTAATCAAACAAGAAAATGATAAAGACATCATCACCCTACAGCTTTTCTACACTTCTATTGCACTGAATTATGTTTTACACTCTATTGCAATCCATACATTTTGTGATCTGGGCTTTCAACCTTATAATATAAAAACATAAACACTTTATTTAACGTTATGCACGTATTTTTTTTGTTCATAGTGACAGTAGTACAAAATCAAATAAAATACAATAATAAAAAATAAGAATTAAAAATAATGGAGTACTTTACACTAAAAAAATCTGAAGTTAAAAGTCAAACTTAAGAAAAAAAAAAAATGCATAAAATAATGACAAAACTTTCTTGCTGAATTCAAAGCCAGTAAAAGTAAATGTTAAGAGATTTCAATGCAGTTAAGTGGATTTTTAAGAGGTAGGTTGGCCCATTAGAGCGTTACAGGTTCGGGCACCTTGAGGTTTTAACTTGGCCTTTGGGATGACAAGAAGAAGCTTCTCCACAGACCTCAAAGACCTCAACAGGGTGCAGACATTTAAAGATCATCGATGTGGGGGGTGCAAATTCATCCAAAGATTTTAAATACAACAATAAAATCTTAAATGAATTCTGAAATGAGCAGGGACCCAATAGAGT
Source organism: Scarus forsteni (assembly GCA_036419115.1). Classification (NCBI taxonomy): domain Eukaryota; kingdom Metazoa; phylum Chordata; class Actinopteri; order Labriformes; family Labridae; genus Scarus; species Scarus forsteni. The sequence goes on from JAZDUH010000270.1 coordinate 8,166,908, forward strand.
GAGACCAGAATGGAGGTTATATGCTCCCATTTTTTAGTACCTGGTAAAGACAAGCAGCAACATTTTGTACCAACTGTAAATGAGAAATGGATGCCTGATTAACATTGACATAAAGTGCATTACTGTCCAAACATGAAGAGACAAAAGCATGAAACACTCGCTCAGTCACTAAAAGATAAAATCGATTTAATCTTAAATAATAGCCTCAGGTGCAAAAAACAACAACAGAGTTGATCTGCTGATCCAGTTTAAAATCACTGTCAGGTATTACACCAAGATTGGTGACGGCAGGTTTATGAGTCTGTATTAGTGGTATCACCAAATCCACTGGGGACAAACACAATCATCTTTGTTTTACTTTATTGAATATTAAAAAGCTAGGTGCCATGTAGGGTTTACAGTCCGTAATAATCTCCATTGAGTTTCAACAAAGCCGCCATCATTCTTCTTTAAAGGCAGGTAGACTTGGGTATCATCTGCATACAGACGTAAGACATACTATGCTCTTTAAAAATCAAACCAAGAGGTAGCAGATACAGATACTGACCCTCCTAATAGGGCTGCATGTCGCTCCAAAGACCACCAGTTGCCCATACGTGGTCCACTAAATGGTTGAGATTAAGGCTGGAACATTTTATTCAACCACACCAACATTTTAACCCATCAGCAATGTCACAGGGTCATGTGGTCTGAGTCTATATCACTGCAGTAAGGGAAGAAATTAACCACAGAAGAACAGCAAAGGCCTGGCTTTCAAGGGGGTATATGTTCTTCTAAAGGTGCTCTGAAGTGTTTTTGTTGTTATCTGTTTGAAATTGAAAGAGGGAATTGGTTGTATTTTTCTCAACGTCGATTGTTTCCTTTTCCTCTGTTATTTTTCCGTTCCCACATTTAAGCTCTCCTCCTCCACCTCTCTATAGCCTCTCCGTCCCGTTGCCCTCCCATCATTTCCCACCTCTCCCTATATCTTTGAAATACCACACTCACAATTTCTCGTGTAAACAAACCGCTCGCCGGCTCTCGCTCTGTCCTTGACTTTACTTCACTCTGTCCGTCATCGAATGGAGACGGGGAGGGCAAGCCGCTGGAGGGAATCATGTTTCATCATCCAGCTATATGAACTAAGATGGAGCCTGTCATCTTGCTCTCTGCAGCAGCTTGTCTGCATACGTTTGTTGTTTACGACTCACATGGTGCAATATTCAGAGGAGAGGCTCCATCTTTGGTTGTACGTCTGAAAAAGTTCAAGGAACCAAGTCATTACATGCAAGAAAATTAGTCTCGGGCCATCACTGTGGAGGGAGTAAAAAAATAAACCACTTATCTGTGCAACGTCTGCAGTGAGGCACTTGGCTTTATAAGGAGAGAGGGGATTGGGAGCACTCACTGGTGAGTGGTAGTTGCATGCAGACAAGCAGCCGGGAGGGAGGGGAAAGCACTCACAAAGCTGAGTAGTTTGTGTGCTTTGCCTCCAGAGGGTTCAGGTTTACAATGGAGAGGGAGAGAGCAAAAACTTCAAATGGCAGAGCTGCAGCGGCACCCCCCAAACATGATAAACCACTCCGACGTCCTGTGAAAAGATCAACATTCCAGGTCCTGTTTATGGATGGAGCATAGACACCCACGCTGAGTAATCAGAGTGAGAAATTCATTAGTGGTTCGTATGTTTTTAAGGTTTTTGGTGATGAAAGACTTTGAAGAGAATCCTTGGTTTGGTGTGCTTTTTTAGTGACTCACTAAATCCCATAAGCTCCTGTAGTATCTTCAACGGCCAGACCAGGCTTTCTTTAATCACACCTAGACAGTGACTGTGCCTTATCCTGCAAAGCCTTCTGCTTTGTAGTTTAAGGAAACAACAGCAGAATCAATTAGACTGCAAGTTAGGGACATGACATGGGGAGGAGAGGAGTAAAGAACGTCAGAGACGAGGCTGCAGAGTGGCATTTCACCAAATTCAGGGCAAAAAACAGTTATCAATGTTTACAATCAATATTGCAGTCAGCACTGGGCCGTAGTTGGAGCAGTGTTGCCAGATTTTTCTACCTTAATAAGCAACCACGTCAATTAATAAAAGCCCCAAACATACAACCTCCAGCTGTGTTTTTTTTTTTGTTTCAAATGTGATATATTATTTTTTCTCTTCATCTTCATTACATTTCAGTTCCACAGTGACATTTTCTCTTATTTGGTCCTTGAAATACTTATTCAGCATCCTTTTGTATGGAGGTGGAAATTCCTTTTCTTTATACAGAAGTGAAGGCAGGGGCAACTATTGTTTATAGCTCTGTTATCACTAAACAGTCTGTCTAACCTTGATTTTTGTGCCCAAAGAGACATAGGCTTTTTTCCAAATATTATTTTGATCCTCTACAGCTTTATTATGGTGAAACAGCAATAGCTGCATTAGTAATACATGTAATGCTAGCTATAAGGGTTTCTTTTTGGTAGAAACATAAGTTTTGCCTTTTTTTTACAGTAAAATTTACATTTGTGTTTGGAGTGAGACAAAAAAGTTTGTGTATCTTCTGAATTGAGTTTATAAAAGAAGGGTGTGCATCAGATCCCTCCTGGGTTTGGGGGCACATCAAGCCAAATGAGCAACTGCACTTCTGGAACAAGCCAAAAAAAAAAAAACTGCAACTGCCAATTTTACAAGCAGCTTACAAGCAGTTTTTTCAAAAAAAAAAAAAAATTCCAAAGTTGCTTATAATAAGCAGACCTGGCAACCAAAGGGAGATATGTAAGCCGGAACGTCATGCCGGTAAGAAATATACAGATCTTTTTTACCAGAACGCACCAGAGCGCCTTTGAAAAGCAACTTTCACTCATGCTTACAATGCGAGCCCTTTCTTTTTTTAATGAATTTAACCAAAATAAATGTAAAATTGATGAAAACATAAAACTCATCTCCAGACTACGCCTTCTGTGACGTGTTGAACAAGGTTTTAATGCACCTGACGAACACTAGGCTATCATTTGTAGGCTACGGTACTCGCTTACCGTGATAGGTTGCACCTTGTAGTAGGCAGGCACTCGCTGTAGCGTAAAGTTAATCCAATGTCCACTGGTGTATGGTTTTTTTTGCAGACAATAGGGTAGTCATTTTTGCAAAATAAAACAAAGATTCGCAAGTAATAAATTGTGAGGTTTTACGCGTCGTGAAATACTCTCTGTCTCTCTGTCATGCAAGCGCACAAAGCGTGCAAGCTAAAAAAAAATATGAGTTGCACAGTTCCTGCAGTTACTTTCACCCTTCCTGGCAACTATGAGTAGGGGGCAGTGCATGATCACAGAGTTTGGTTCAGTTGGTCTAGATGTTTTGTTTTGTTTTGGGTCAGCTGGGAAATAAAAAGCAGCATTTACACCTGTCCTATGAATCGTTTCATGTCAAAGGTAACAATCAAAGTGAGTGCACGGTCGCATTCAATGAACACACTAAGAGCTATATTTAAAGCCATATATTAAATTTGGTGAGTGTATCACTTTAAGAGCAGAAGGCAAGAAGAAGAGACATTAACTCTGTCCATTTTTTGTTCACAAAGCAGGATTATTCCTGAACCATCACTTTTTACACTTTAAACTGAAGTGATTTCATGATGGAGGCTGGTAAATTTCTCTGGAGTGCAGACTCAATAAAACAGGAGCAGGTATGTGTGCATTTGCGAGCTAGAGGCACAACAGTGACTCAAGGGCAACCCTAATACACAGCAGAGAATTGAGGGAATGAAATGATGATAAGTTATCATCCTCTGCTAGAGCTGCACTGTATGAAACCAAAGCGGGCCCCAATAAAGACAGAGCAGGCCTGCTAAAACAGTGGAAAGCACAAGATGGAATCCAATCAGGGGCCAAACGGATCCAAATTCAATTTGATGGGAATCGAATGTACAGTACAGTCCAAATCCCCTCAGACCCTCCTCTTGTCAAGACAAAAAAGTGACAGTAAGTGCTGAGAATGTTTGTTGTGAGAGTGTTGCAGGCCTTCAAGGTGATAAGCCGTGTAGAGGGCTAGCACATTAATGAATTGACATTACAGCGGGATCAATGGTGAGGCTCTCAGGGTCTGAAAAACTGCACTTAATGAAAAGGGATTACTCTCTTAAGATCAAGGTCTTCCGCCTCTCCTCTTCCTCTCTTCGCTCTCTTTCTTCTCTCTTTTGTATTCTGTTGTTGCTCCTCTCTTCACTCCCCCACCCTTTCTGGAGCAAACACACATACAGACATTTCAGCTCTGTCCTGGCGTTCCCAAGACTCCGGCTTAAATGCAAAGATTATCAGAGAATGTGGCAATATGTCACTTGTAGCTCTTCCAGTAGGTGAGATCAGCCAAAAATATGGATCAGATCATGCATATGTTGGCATAAACTATGCTTATTAGAAGAAATCTGTCTTCTGGATATCAGATATGAATCTCACCATATAAAGATATTGTTAACAGAAGCTAAGATGGATTCAAAATAGCACGGGCAAAAAAACACAGATACATATATCTGAGTGAACAGTTCCTGCAGCATAATGCTAGTTGACCTATACTTTATCTTTAGTTCTTATTGGAATTGGAATTAATATGACTGTGCTGGCATTGATCTCATCACTAAATCTGCCATTTTATTCCTTTATAAACCTGTGAGGATATTCTGATGATGACGCAGGTTTTCTGTGCCAACGATGCCAAACACTTGGTACTTCTGATATTTCATTGCTGCATTGTTTCAACATATTTCTTGGTATGTTTCTGGTGCGCTTAGCATGGGAGCTACCTGCTACAGTCGCAGTTTCACCAAACTAAACAATGTTCAGGAACACTCCAACATTTTTGTTGTTTTCATGTCTTGCCTCACTCTCGAGTCCACAACAAGCAGATAGACACCATTCTTTTGACTGTTTACACTAACAGGCAAGAGGCCATTAGAGCTCACCCACCACTTGTTAGCTTAACTCAAACACTAGGAATAAGGGCTTTAGCCTGCCTCTGCCTACAGTCAACAAATATATTAAAAAGTCCTGTGTGCTTGTTTCGTTTTATTGACTGTGTTATGCTATGTTATCTCTTTCTAGGCTAAGGATAGCACTTTATGTAATTTTTGAAAGAGATACATACAAAACTAACTGTTGTGCCTCAGCTTCTCTTCATGCATGCCCAGCTTCCAAAACATGGAGTTTTCCTCCTACGTATATTCTGGTTCAAATAGGTAAGGTTTTGGATCTTTTTTAGTCCAGGAATAATCATGCATGACCTCTGTCATTAAGTCAGCCATAACTCTTAGCAGCAACTTTTTTCTACTCAAAATCAGAGGATTTGTTTTGTTGACGTACTTCCGCGGTGGTTTGCTCATGCACCCTGCAACTTAGTTTCCAAGTTATTTCCCTTAAAAATTGCATTAAGTGCTAATCTTAGACTAAAAATAGATAACATAATACTGTCAATAATACAATAAAAAATACAACAAGTACACAGGACCAGGCAGGGTTGTTTAGTTTAGAGACAGGCTAAAGTGCTACCCATTTACGCTCAGTGTTTGAGCTAAGCTAACTGGTGGTAGGCGAGCTTTATCTGTCTCTTCCTTGTTACTGGACGCACAGTCAAAAGAATGGTGTCTATCTGCTTGTCATGGACTTGTGAGTGAGACAAGACATGAAAACAACCAAACAAAAATTGGTGTTCCTATAAATCCTATAAATGAAGATCCAGTTACTGTTTCCATGGGCTGTTGTCCAGATGAACTGGTGGAACACATTCTGACAATATATATTGAACTGTCTAACACACAGGGAGAACATGCAAACTGCATATATGTTGATTGTTTTAGCAGCAACTTACAAAGTCAAATTTCTTGTATCTGCAAATGTAATGGGCAATAAATACCAATTCTGACACTGATTCTGAAAGCCCTTGCCAACATGGAGTTCAAACCTCATTGTTGTGAGGCATTACTTGCTACACCACTATGCTGCCCTCTTTTAAATCCTGAAAATGCAATATCTAATTTTTAGTATCCCTCTGATACATTTTTCACTATTTTTTTGCCACATTGACATATTTTTTATTCATGTTGCAGGGACCATACTTAACATAAACATAATTTTAGAAAGTGCTTTTATGCTTTATGACAAATTGAGTTCTAAAAACTACAGAAAACAAGTGTTTACTTGGTTAATGACATATTCTTTAGGATATTTTTTTCATAGCATAGAAAATACCACATTGTAAAAAAATTATAATAATAATAAAAAAGACTAGCACAGAAAAACAAACAAAAAAACTTGTTTCAACTGCCAGTGGCTGGAAGTTGGCTAGTAGCTGGCTGGACCTTGGCTGGCATTTGGCCTGGAGGGGAAAAATGAAGCAGCTACATCTGTATTATAACATTTAGATCTCAACAAACACACCCCTTATGCATATGTATATCAAAGTGGCACCCACCTTGTCTTATTTCCTTTTATTTCTAAGGTAAACATGCAATATACTTAATACTGTAGCTGAAAAAAAAAAATTTCAATGTCATTTTTTCCAATATTTTGAGATTTATAGATTATATACTGGAAATGCTGCCATGATCAGATCACATTGTTTAGACTGTGGTTTCTATCTTGAGCCGCACTATACATATGCATGTGTACATTCATTCAAGTATTGTGCACCCAGTGACGTTTTTGTCATCCCTTTGTCTCTTAAACTAATGACCCACAATGCATTGCCTTTCCCTCGCGCACTTTTCTGCCTGATTTCACATTTCTTCTTGCCTCTTTGAAGCCATTAGTTTAGACGGTTGAAACTCTCTCTTCGTGTGTGTGTGTGCCCTTTACGTACACGGAGCACCAAACCTTCACCTGCTATGAATAATTGATCCACTGAATCTAGGGCGCACGAGGTTTGTATGCAAGGCGGCAGCTGCTGCAGCATGAGGGTACCTTACAGTTTGTTTTAAGAGCAACATGTAAGGGGGTAGTGAGCGCCGAAGTGGAAAACACCACCTTTTCAGCGCAGGTACAGCTCTGTATGCCGCCATGATGACTCCTGAGCAACGCAAACCTCTAAATCATTCAGCACAAAAGCTTTCAGAGGCGTGTGCTGTAGTGAGTAGGTTGTGTGTCAGCAGGTGAGTGAATGTCATTTTCTACACGTCAACATGATGCAATTTTAAACAACAGTTTTAGTTAGCTAAAGTAAGAGTGAGAGTCTGAATCACAACAATCTTTGATATGGAGAGGGTGACAGGTTGTTTACAAGTATATGGTTCTCAACTGGTGGGTCAGGGATGAAAAGTGGGACGTGTTTCCAGTGCTTAAGGTTCAAGGTTTCTTTAAACAAATGGTAATATGGTAATGGTAATGGGAATATCATGTAAAAATACTGTAAAATAATCTAAAAATATTAAAATAAAAGAAATTAAAATAATGGAAAAGTGCTTAAACATCTCCTTGGGTCATTCTACAGTGCAAGGTGAACAAGATCACTTTGTGGCCTTGACATACAAGGTACCAGTTGCTGTGGGTACAAAACTGCCTCTGTATGTTTTGTTCTACTCTTAAGGACCACGAAACGATAGCCTGATCGAAGGAGGCTGGCTTTACGCTACAGCTGCAAGGCATTGAAGGCAAAGTGTGACGATGAAAACAAAATATAACACCAAATTCGCGGACAGTAGCGATATGACGCTCCCGAACTAGTTGAGTCTTTTGAACAGCTCTTCAATGGCAAGAACTCATTCAATTTTTTTTTTTTTTTTCTGTTCTTGTCACTACACACTTTTTTAAGCATTTACAACTTCAAGGTGCTATGAGGAGAACCCATTTCCGGCGACATAAAGACTCTGCTACCCATGAGCATGCACGGCGACTGTCGTAAAGATGTGACCCAAGCCAAAGCGTTTGTTTGTTGTTTTGTTGCTAATGAATGCAGCTCAGACCTTCCTCAGAACTCTGCATTGCTTTACAACTTCTTTTTTTAACAACTTACAGGATGCAAAGCGACAAGGTAATGTTTCTCTTTCTAGTGACGTAGCGGTAGTTTTTGATGTGTGACAACAAGCAATTTTTGGAAAACTTAATATCGTAGTTTTGTAGCCGGCTATATATGGCTACTTACAGCCCGGTGCTCTAAGACGTGTCCGAATAATATAAATTTGCTCTAGTTTTGATTGTCTTGTTCCTGAAGTTGAGTATCCAGGCCAGTCCAGCCCTGTCCAACCCGACCACAAAGCGAAGGAATAGCATTTATAGACAACCTATTTCGATGCTATAAAACTCATCTTAAAGTGTGTATTTCGATCAGGCATATATCTAAAGGTGAGCCTTTTTTGTAATTACTTAGAAACTCCTCATAACATCTTTAATAATGACAAATACTTGCTAGAATGTTTTATTTTTACCTAAAAACAGGTGCAAAATGATTTACTCAAAGGAAATTTTCTGGCATTCATTGACAAAAAAGGCAAAGAAGAACCAGTGACCATTTATATTCATAGTTGTAAAATGGTTAAAGGAGACATATCATGCTTGTTTCTCCTTTTCACTATGCCAGACTAGGATGCCTGTAAAGCATTTCTGCCCTCAGTACAAGTCATTTAGTTCCTTCATTGCCCCACTATTGCGTTCTCAAAATCCTCATTTTAGGCCATTAACAAGGTCTCGTTGAAATCCTCGGATGACCTAAAGTTACCTCGCAACGTCACAGCCCTTTGTGCTCTGATTGGTCAGTTCTATCGGGGGTTGAGCCAGCCTGTCCTTCTTCTTCTACTGTATTTTACGGCAGGCTCAAAGCAGCGACCGCGTATTGAGTCCCCCTACAGGCCAGAGCAGGTAATGAGTGAGTGTGAGCTAGGGAACTATAAACTGCTGCTGGACGGATGTGTTCCTCGGTGACGGTTTTGTGGCTAACGGACATCACAGAGGAGGAAGTGTTTTATCAGATTACTCCAATAAAAAGAAAGGTACCTCGTGATGTCACGACGTTTGAAATCTCGCGGACATCTCGCAATGACCTATTTTCAGAGGCATCAAATCTCGTTCTAGGATATCAGAAAAAATACAATATCTAATTTTTTGAAAATTAAGGGGGTGTAAGGTCTTGTTTTCAAATTTATTATATTATATGTAAGTATTAAATCATGCATCAGCATGATATGTCTCCTTTAATATTTTGCTGCACTGGGCCACTGGCATTATTCCAGTGAACCTACCTGTCAAGATATTGAGCGTATATACCACATGTATTACAATGAAGTACAAGCTGCTGAGGGCACACTTTTGGGTTTTTCAGGATAAGGTCACCCTCATCATAAGCCCAAGAATAAAAAAAGCTAAAGGGAAAATTCACCCACTTAACAAAAAGGGAAAAAGCTGGATAATAGCTCTATGTTGTAAATAGGCCATTTTTACATTGACTTTGTGGTCGACTTTCTGCAGCTGGCCTAAAGTGGCCAATTGTCAAACTGCAGTTTTTTGTACTTCTGCGTTGGCTTCATTTTCAGCTCACGTTGTTGATGACCAGGATGACCTAAATGCTTACTCACTTGACACATTTTTGGACTCAGGCACCACTTTATATAACTCGAGTTGCAAATTTGGTCTTATAACTGTTACTTGTTGGCTAAATTTGGCTTAAATGTATTTAAGATGCCAGCACTTCAGCTATCAAAATAAATTCCCCTGCATGTTGCTTGATAATATAAAATAGGTATGCTTGTAAATCACTGACTGTTTACACATCTAGAAAAGAGAAAAACTGATTTATCTCCATGGATCCCATTGAGAACAGACAGTGAAATCTCTGTTCAGGAACAAAACCAGCTGTTTGTCTGATGAAAGAGGTGAAATTATTCTTGTTATCTCAGATATTGATAAGTGCTCTCAGCTTATCCCACATGGATTACAGTGTTTATGCAGACAGGTTTCTGACATGATGGGATAAGAATACAGAGCAGAATGAGACAAATTACCGGGTCTTTTTGGCATGCTATTATAATGATTGGGACATTTAACATAATAGCTTAATGTTTTAGTGTCGCTGTTGGAATCCCAAGAGAAGATTTAAACCCACGTCTTTGGTTATTCGTCTCAGCTGTTCGAAACATTTCCTTAATCCACAGGGAAATTTTAATATTTTGTTTGGCCCCTCGCACAGAAACTTCAAAGCTCGGGGTCGAGCTAAAGAGCAGCCAGCCTGGAGCTGCTAATGATTCGTTGCCTTGCTCTGATTCCTCATAAGGCAGATGCTTACTGACACAAGGCTTATTATAAGGTCTCCTGGTTCATGAAGTAACTGCAGCTCCAGTCCTGTTAGCACAAGTGCTCCAAACTCCTAAAAATAACCCCCTGATCCTCCAGCATCCCACACTTATCAAGTCAAATGGAGTCAATACAGTTCAGCGTCTGTTTGCTGCTTGCTTCAGCGTCCGTGCTCTCTGTCACAGCATTACAACAAATCAGCTGTCACCCTCACAGCGACACCGTGATTGGTCGCGCTGCACCCTGTCATTGACATACATGAATGTGAGTGAACCAGACGCTGCTGCTGGACGAGCCAGACCAAATGACATCTCCTCAGGCTGCTTCTGAGAGCAGCAAACTCAGGCCCGAAACTGTCTGCAGCGTGTGATACAGGGTGTTATTGAGGAGACTCATGCTCGGTGTGTGACAGCCCAAAATGGCATCAATTTGGCCATTCAAGGCGACAGACCAGCTACTTAAAAATCAGCTTCACTAAACTAAACATACACTCTGGCAGGCTAAGTAACAGAAACACCACAACAGCATCGCACTATATTTAATCTATTTACATTTTTAAGCATATATAAGAAAGAAATTATGAAAATGACAGTGATATCAGCATTAAAGCTATTGTTCTAACATTATTATTATTTTAACTACATTAGTAAAAAGTCTGTTATATATATGTATCTCTAATGCTTGCGCTTTTTAGGAAGGTAGTGCATGTGCCTCACAGCAAGAGGGTTTGATCCCTTCAAAGTTTGCGTGTTCCATTCATGCATGCGTTGGTTCTCTCCAGACACTCCAGCTTCCTCCCACGTTCCAAAAACCTGTTCATTAGATGGACTGGTGACTCCAAATTGCCCTTAGGTATGAGTGTGAACATGGTTGTTTGTCTCTCTTTATATGTGGCCCTGCAATTGGCTGGCTAGTGTCTGGTTCAGGGCGTACCCCGCCTCTCACCCAATGCCCTTTTGCAATGGGCCCTGGTCCCATCACAACTCGAAGGTAAAGAGTATTGATAATAGATGGATGGATGTTTGTTTTCCAACGTAATATGCCTTCCTTTTGTTGCATTGCACCGCTTGTTTTTAACCTGAGCAGCTCTTAAAAACATTTTTTCTCAATTTAACTTCAAATTTGTTATATTCCCATGCAAAAATTGTTTTCTAGCAGCACGTTTCAGCACAGAAGTACATGATATCACATAAAACCATACAGGCATTATGAAATCCGGAAAAATCCGGAACTCAAGTGAAAAAGGACCACAAAAAAACACAAAATGCCAAAGACCTAGAGCCAGGCAAAACCCATAAAGTGCATTCAACAATCAAAGTGCTGTGCAGGAGATAATAAACAGTAATGATGAACATACAAGAGATGCAGATAAAAGACATTCAATAAAAAAATCAATAAATAGCCAAGGATGACAGTTAACTATCAATTCTATCCACAAGATGCATAAAGTACAATAAACGAAACTGGTCAGGCCAACGAATTAAGGTTGTCAATAGCAACTGGATTAAAAGAAGTTCTGGCTCGCCTAGTTTTGGTTCTAGGCATTCTGTAACGTCGTCTAGAAGAGAGAAGATCAAATTCAGCAAACTAAGGGTGATCAGGGCAGATCAGAATTTGTTGGGCTCTGCTAATAATACGACTGCTGTAGATATCCTGCAGCTGAGATTGCTGCACTCAGATCACCTTACTCACTATTTTGACCAGATTCACAAGTCTGTTTTTACTAGACAAAGCAAGACATCCAAACCAAGCAACCGTGCAGTACATGAGAGCACTTTCTATAAAGCACTGATAAAAAAGAGACATGAGAACCTTACACACCTTGAACGTGTTCATCTTTCTCAAGAAATAAAGTCTCTGCTGGACCTTATTACAAACAGCATCAATGTTGGCCTCAAATTGAAGTTAGTTATCGATAATTGTTCCCAGATATTTCAACATCCATGTCGTTAGTGACAGTATAACTGACACTTTGCTCAATTAAGTTGTTTTGAATGAATCTGAACAAAAACTAGAAAAACACTCAGAGAGCACAGACCTCCGCCAGCGCCACAGTCCTCAACCATAAATATTAGTCCTACCTTTATTTCATCGAAATATTTAGATTCCTTGACCATAAAAACATACCATTAGCAATTGGGTTCATAATGGTATCTATTTTAGTTCAGTAGTTATTCACAGAAATCAATTTTTTTGTCATGGCAGCTGGACGCTGATCCGTATCAACACCAAAATCGAATCAGTTCTTCCTTTTCCCATGCTGAACATTTCCTGAAAATTTCATGCAAATCTATCCATTACTTTTTGAGTTATTTTGTTCACAGACGGATAGACAGACAAACAAACTCCAGAAAACATAACCTCCTTGGCGGAGGTAATTATTGTGATCAACTACTGAATCTTACACATTTCCACATGATAGAGGTGATTAAATGGCAATTTTAGCAAACACTTTGGTTTCTTAAGCCTCTCATTCCTAATTTTAACATCAATATTTCTCCTTAGTCCTTAGTCCATCGTCCTTTGGAAAAAAAAAAAACTTGAGCCCAAGTTGCTCCCACTGCTGCGTCAGTGGCGTGTACATGAAAGGGGATCAACTTGTTAGGTGATACTGATGGACTACATACATAGAACCTACAAATCATTTGTGAGTGAAGGGGTGTGAATGAGTAGATGTGACCTGCAGCGCAAAACTATTTTTACCATCAAATATCATTAATGTTACTCGTTTCTATTAGTGGTGTGGTTTGGTTCAGTACAGCTCAGTACAGTTTTGAGCGGTCAACCCTGATCTTATTTGCATTTCAACCATCAGCTGTGCCTTCACTTGAGGGTTTTGTCAACTATTATAAATGTGTGATGTCACAGTAGCGGTAGGGACACTGTGAAGTGGTCTAAAGTAGAGTCTGGTTGTATACGGAGAGAAACAACTGAGGACTTCCAGGACTTCAGAGCTTTTAGGAGCAATTGTTTCATGTGGACATTCTTTACAGCAACAGCATTGTACAAATCACTCTAAATTCATGGCTTAGAACATGGCAAGACATGTTTTCTATTTAGCTGCTGATGCATGAAAATAGAGGATTTTTGTGACCAATGGCTGCCAAAAAGAGGAACAGCATGAGTTAATTTTTTGGGCACCTTTACACCATATTTAGTGGCAGAGACATCTGTAATTGTGAGCCAAACCAGACTGGACTGCAAGGTTTAAACACAGCTTATGATGCTGCTCGACTCTGCCTGCGTTTTGGACTAGATTTGGTGTTACTGTTTGACCGTGGTGACATGGCCACTTGTGCCTGTGGTTACAACAGATGTTGAAGCCAACAGAAGTCCCCATGAAACTTTTGATAACAGGATCAAGATTATTAGATGTCTTAGCCCTTTAACGTCCTGCTCAACCATTTGGTAGAGCACATTTTGAGTGAATATTTCTTCTTGAAAAATGTGTTGAACTTAACTCAAACTGAATGAGCCATCTCTCCCACTTAGTTTAAGTGTCTTATGCTAAAAAAGTCCACTAGAGGGCACTGTGTTTTGAAATGGCATGCTTTTTGAGCTTGCCTGCTAACAGTAAGTTAGCAAGAGAAAACTCTCTCCAGACAAGTGGACACGATTTAGTGAGAGTTTCAAAGGTAAGTAAATTTTCTTGACATATTACAGCACCTAAGGTCTTAATTAACAAAATTATGTAACTTGTTAAAAAAAAAAAAGATCTAATAAGGGTGAAATAATTTTCTAAAAACATGGTCTACCAAACGGTTGATATGTCACTTCATGGTAAAGGTAGCGAAGTAAGCTAATGTGAATAAAATTCCCTTTTTGCTATGAAATAAAACCTGATAGATGACTTTTTTTGTTGTAAATATGAAAAATGTAATATTATTTCTTCATATATATGCCAAAATAATTTTATCAGTATGGTTTCTCCATCCAAAAACTAGCATGATTTGTCACTTTATGGTAAATGTAATTCTAAGATAATACATTAAAATTTTAATAACTAAAAACGTGCATATGAATGTTCACTGTTGTTAATATCATATATTTAATGTACTTGATGTTATTCTTTTAAACTTTTAAATGGCAGGAGAATTGGCGCACTCATTTGCATATCTATTTTTAGATGCTGACGTAGTTGTTCTAGGTCACAAAATATTAAATATTTGATCAGAAATTCTATTATTATGACCATTTTTGAGATTTGTTTTCATTCATTTTTCATTATTTTTTCTTAAAAATAAATATTGTAAATAAACTGACATATTTTTGTATACTAGCATACAGTGGGAGGAAAAAGTAAGTACACCCTTTGTAATTTTGTACATTTCTGCCTAAATTGGTTATAAAATGTGGTCTGATCTTAACTCAAATCACAAGAATGAGTAAACAGTGTCTGCTTAAACTAATGCCACCCAAACAATTTCATGTTATCATTTTTTTATTGGCCATAAGATGTAAACATTCACAAGACAGGGGGGAATAAGTAAGTACACCCCCCTGGCTAAGGATCCTCCAAGAGCTAGTTAGTCAAATTTATGAGTCAGGTGTGAGCCAACCTGAAGTTCAGTTACTGAGGTGTGGCTTAAAGCTGCCCTGCCCACTGGAAAACACACACCAGTTAAGAGTTGTCTCTTGATGAGGGGCACTGTCTGATGTGCACCATGCCTCGCTCAAAAGAACTCTCTGAAGGCCTAAGATCAAGAATTGTTGATTTGTGTAAAGCTGGAAAAGGTTACAAAACCATCTCTAAAAAGTTATTGCTGCCAAAGGAGGGTCAACCAGCTATTGATCCAAGGGTGTACTTACCTTTTCCCTCCTGTCTTGTGAATGTTTACATCTTATGGCCAATAAAAAAATGATAACATGTAATTGTTTGGGTGGCATTAGTTTAACCAGACACTGTTTACTCATTCTTGTGATTTGAGTTAAGATCAGACCACACTTTATGACCAATTTAGGCAGAAATGTACAAAATTACAAAGGGTGTACTTACTTTTTCCTCCCACTGTATTACTAGAATTAAAAGAGTACATGGTTTTTAATTACGTTTTTTCTTTCCACTTCACTGTGACAAGCGTGGGCGGTGCAACCTGTGTCCAAACGGTGTGTCGAGATGGAAGTGTCAGAAGTGCAATGTTTACCTGTGTTTGAATGCAAACCAGCAATGCTTCGAAGCATACCATAGGAAGTAAAGTGACTCTTATGCCCCCCAAAAAGCATTTGTGCTGTCGCACCACCACACAGATGAGGGGTGTCAAGATGAAATGTTAGAAATGCAGTGTTTACATGAGATTTTCAATGTTCCTGTGTTTGAATGGAAAAAAAATGTTTAGCATACCACCAAAAATTAGTGTAGTGTACTTTTACCATGAATTGACATCTCAACCGTTTGGTTGAGGCCTGTTTTTCATAAACTGTGGGGTCTATTGAAAAATTTTTTTTTGATTGTTGTTATTATTGCCCCAAGGAAATAAAAAGTGCAAAGAAATAATTTTTCCATAGCTTTTTTCTTGGTGAGGACATTAAAGGGTTAAATTGAGAATAACCTGAGAAGCATTGACTCGCTATGCCTGCAGCCACCAGTTTATGTGGTTATTTCGAAGTAATATCAGTACTCAGCAGTGCCTGGGAAGTGGACCAGCGGCTTCAAACCAACCAGCCTTTCCTTCCAAACTCTCCTCCAGAACTTGTCTGACTTCCTTCTGGTTCACAAGCCAGACCCTAAAGCCATCGCTGCCCCAGCACTGCATATTGTGTAACAGACCGTAAACAGCACTCCACAACTCAAGAGCCCTTATATTACAAGAAATACCCTCAACCATGAGAGACAATAATTAGCCCTTCCACTGACGAGGATTGCATTATAAACGCTCTATATCACTCGCTGAACTACATATTGAAATGCTCGGATGATTTATATGAGTTTGTTGAACCATTAGTTTGGTTTGGTCTGAGCTGTGCAACACCGCCACAGGGAGTGCAATATATTTGAATCATTTGGCTTTGTGCTGTCATGATGAATGAATGTAGTTGGTGGCTGATAGTCTTCCCCCCAACGGCGGTGATTTAGGTGAGTGTGCAGGTGTATATTCGAGCATGGATGGATGTAGGTTTTCATCCACGCGGTGTGACATTTATAAAAGCTCAATGGAGTGCTGTGACAGTGTGAAAGACCAGCGGGTACAGATGCCTCTGCAAGTATAGGCAAGTAGAATTAGCACATTGCAGACATTCATTATAGCTGTTAATTAAAATGCAGGTATCAAACATCTGGGGGTAGCTGAGGCATCAGACACCCAGCTCCCTGCCCACATGCTTCCCAGCATCTTCAAGCTCCGTCTTTTAATATAAATGAGCTGCATTCACCTGCACAAGCTCCACAAATCCTTCTTTTATTCTGTACATGCTCCATACGGTGCTGCCTGTTTTGCAGTTATTTTTAGCTCCTCTGATTCCTCATCCTGAGAAACACTGCTGTCACTCACATTATCTCTGCCTTTTTCATACCCAACTTCCCTCCTGTTCGCCTCCCTGCTTTTATATGTTGTTTGTGTTCAGAGAAGCAAGTCCTTCATGAATCAGATCTTCATCTCCGTGCAGCTGCGACTGTCTGCAGGAGACGGGAGCCTCGGTTAAGAGTTTTCTGCACAAACAGTTTATCGCAACATCTTTTTTGACTCTTTCTCTCGACTTGGAGTTGGGAATCTGATGAGATTTATCGACAGGACTACCTTGTGTACCCGCCCCTGCTGCTCACAATATCAAACTGCCATCAAATAGCACTTAGCCCACATAAATATCAATAATGTGGTGAACATGCTGGTCCATTTAACTCGACATGACTTGGTGCACTGCTTACCAACAGGCTATGTGACTGGGCTCCAGCTCGCACCTGCTCCTCGCTGCCCCTCTGCCACGACAGGATGGTGAAATGAAAGCAAGTTGTAGATCAGTGTTCTGAAATATGGCCAATCTGACAGAAAAATACAAACCATGATTAATAGGCAGCAACAGCAAATGTGGCTGATTCACTGTTTCACATGTTGTGCAGACAGATGAAGGACAAGCAGTTTAAATTTAGCTGGTCTGATCAGAAATATGATGTAACACTGCAAAAATGAAATCGAGGTTGATGTATTTGTCCATAACCTGTCAAGACTATCTTAATAAATGTATTTAAAGCAATATCCACCTCACAAGTCCAGATTAACATCTTATCTAAAGATGTCCAATCAAAAGAAGTCAATACACCTCATTTTTGGAAAGTCAAAACAGTTAATTATGCATGGTTATTTGGCAGATTTTATGCCTTTATGACAGGAATGGCAAGAGCCTCAGTATGTTTTCAGACAGTCTGTACATCCATGCCATTTTTGTGAGCTTGACACCTTAAGAATGCTTTGAGGAAATGTTGCAACATACAACTAGAAAAGCACTCGGAGAGCGCAGACCACCGCCAAGCAGCACAGTTCCCTATCTCCCAATGATAAAGAATCCTTTGAACAATTCCTGGATCCAGACAGTGATCCGGATCAACACCAAAATTGAATCACTTCTTCCTTTTCCCATGCTGAACATTTCCTGAAATTTTCAGACAGACAGACAGACAGACAGACAGACAGACAGACATACTCTCCCGAAAACATAACCTCTTTGGCGGAGGTAATAAAATATAAACTAATTCGATTTTTGAGGTTCAATGTATATTAAACAATATATATTTCAGTAGTCCATCTGGGAAACTGCCCATAGAAAGTCTTTGGGAATGGGAAAAACCTGTCAAAGTACAACAGGCATATGATTGGAAGATTGTCTTGTCAATCAAATTCATCTCAGCCCATTCAGATATTGTAGCAAACGACTGTTACTGCCGCAGTGTAAAGTACAAAACATAAGCCACTGTCCCAAACTTTTCAGAAGCTGAGCAAAAATATCTTTGCCATTGATGAATGCTTTCAGTGTTGTTTGTTTATAATTTAATTAAAAAAAATATTGTCCAGATACAGTAAACCTGTAGCAAAAGCTATTAGCATCTATGCTAACATTGCAGTACAGGGCTTCTTTATGAGCTTGTTTTGTTTTTATTTTACAGTGTTGGCACACAAAACATAATTTCAGCTTTTAGAAATTGATTTCAGTAAACCCAGTGGGTAAGTGATGAACAGATTAGATCTTTTAGATTTGTACAATCAGTTATTTGATTACCTTCACTACATGGGAATAAAGTTGTTTGTTGTATCAGCTTGAAATATTTTTTTTCCAAATGAATGCAAGTCATTTAAATAAGTAAATACAATTTATTAGTGAAGCACCCTACAGGAGAAGCTCTGTAAAGCAACATAAATATATGAAAAGGCAAATTAAAGAGGTCAACCAATCCATCAAATTATATTGGGAAAGCACTTTCATAATAAAGCCATATAAATCACAAATGACAAGCAAAAGCGAAAACAAAATAAAAATATAATTAGCCCACCCTCCTAACCCAAATTCAACACACAAACAAGTTCAGACTCTTCAAACACAGACACAGACGACTGAGGAAACACCATCAAGAATTAAAAATGTGAAAACACAGGATCTAAGACCATGTAGATAAAACCATAATAGGAAAGAAGATTTAAGTAAACAGAACAGAAAAAAATTAAAATGAGATACATCCTTAAAGATGATAAAATACTTAATGTTATAATAAAACTTGCTAAAATCAGATAATAAAATAAAATATTTCTAAAACATGATAAAACACAAAGTAATAACTCCAAGACTTAAAAGGAGTAAGAAAATCAAACTGTACAGTACTTTTCATACAAAAATATAGCATTGAGTGCTTTACATGAGCAAAAACTACAACAACAAATGAGCAAGACAAACATACAAGACCAATCTAAAACAAACAAACCTATGTTGGACAAATCAAGGAAATAAGAACTTTATTAAAAACCTTGGTTAAACAGAACTGTGGGAGTGAGAAACAGAAAAAACTATCAGTTCCTGATAGTTGATGTTACAAACACCAAACCTAGAGATAAAATAAGAGTAGCATCCATCTATCCACCGCCTTTACCTTTACTTATCCCTTTCTAGTTTGCGGAGTCTGGTGCCTATTTCTGCTGACAATGGGGCTGACAAGAGGTGGGGTTCACTAGATGAGATGCTAGTTTAAGTCCTGATGTGCTGCTGCATTCTGTATCATCTACAGAGGTTTAAATGTGCATGTAGTTGCAGTAATGGACCAAAGTGGATTCAGCAATTTTATGACTGACCTCCTCATAACCAGGCCTCATCCACACGAAGACGAAATTCTGAACAGTTTCCAAAACAATCATCATAAAGACGAAGGCGTCTCAGAAAATGTATGCGTCTATATGAATGCACTCAATACGCTTAAAAACACTGTAAAACACATGCCAGGCCTCTAGGGGCGCTGTAACGATATGATGGAAGCAAGCGGACACAGACAAAAAAACGGTGGGCATGCGCACTTGCGGCAAAAGTTGTAAACAGAGATTGTGATAAAGTGATCATAAAGTGCCGTAATGCGTCCTTGATAATTGTTTGTTCAACTTGGTGGTGATTGAGAAGAAGGAGATTTTGCTGCAACAGGGATAGCAGGGTCACTAGCTTCATCAGCACATATGCTACACCGTACGCCGCCATTGTTGCCGCGTGTGGCGCATGCGTGTCAATAAAGATATGAAACTATGACATAAGCGTATCTGAAAAGTGGCAGAGAGCCAGTAATCGCAGAGCTGTGTATACGGCATTTCAAAATCTTTCCACTCTGGAACCTGGTTTCAAAAGTGATCGTTTACAGACCCCCAAAACGCCGTCTTTGTATGGATGATACGCAGATTTGGCAAAAACTTAAGCGTTTCGACCTTGGTTTGTCTTCGTGTGGATGGGGCCTAAGGCGCTGGCTCAATGAGGAACTGTCATTTGAATCTCCACCTGTGGGGGCGCTGATGTACAGAAAGGGACATTAGCAAAAGAAAAAGTCATAATACACAGCTACAGACTGGGATGGAATCTGAGTTGCCACAAGAAGGACGAATTAGGTGTGCCACAGTAAGATTTTCACTGGTCCCGTCTGGCTCCCCTGTGACCATGTTCTGCGGGCTCCACTGAATAGAGGGAGACATTTTTGGGAGGTCTTATGAGACTTTTGACTAAAATTCAGAAAGATTCCCGCATTATTTAGTAAAAACCCTTTTTCATGAATTACACAACTGTTTCTTTGTGACCTGATTTCTTATTGTGCGAGTGTGAGATAAGAGATGAGACCAGCTATGATGCTGCGCCAAGACACCCTCTCACAGAACACACACACACACTCTGCAATCTCCGTGTGTTGATGCCTCTGCACCAGTGGAATCTAACCACGCCGTGATATATATTTCTGATATATTTCGATTCTTCTGCATTTCTCAGAGATCTCGGCTCTGTCATTGTTCTCGCTCCCATTTTGCTTTCACTCTCCAGAAGAATAGTCAGGCAACCTTATGAGGCAATATCGCCTGCAGTGGAGCCGGGGAATGGCAAATGAGACAAAATCTATAACATTCTGCAGAGGAGCTGTGAGGAGGGAGGAGGGAATAAAAAAACACAACAACGAAAAACAAATATTCCCAGGCAGAAGTGTTGCCGCTCGCAGCTGCTGGCAGGAGTGTTCATGTGTGAGTTTGTTGTGCAGTCAGAGAATAATGGCAGTAATCAGGGCTTTTAACAAGTCAACAGAGACATTCTTTAAAAATGGTAATGGAAGCAGCTTGAGTGGAAATGTGTGCTGGTGCCTTTATTGTTGTTCCTTCATCCTTTAAGAATAAACACTTGAATTTGTGCCTTTGTTCCCACAATGTTAATTAAAATAAATATGCAATCATTGACCCGTACAGAAATGTCAGAAGCTGATGTTCTATGCAGAATACTGTTCAGCTTGGTGTGAACAAAAGTCTTATGTAACTTATATGGAGATAAAATAAGCTATGTAAAATGATCAAGTGTAAACTGTTCTCCTTTGTGCAGCAAATTGAAATTCTTTACATTGTCTTTGTGCCACAAATGATGCTTGAAGTAGTTGCCATAGACACGTTCAGAACAAAGCATTCACAGAAAGATAATTTCCCAGCAAATTGTAGCTTATGTTTTATATTTACATTCCTACCAAATGAAAGAAAAATAATCTTCACATGTGAAAGAAGAAGAGAGCTGTGGAAGCTGTCCATGTTTTTCTTTGCCATTGATGCTTCAGGTGGAAATAATGGCTTTAGGATGAGCAGGAGCATCACGACAAAAAGCATCACTATCGGCCCGAATTACATTTTCCAGTAGCTTTGTTGAACATTGTTGTTTTCTGAGTCAAATACCTTCTCAGTAGCTCTGTTGTTTTATTTAAGATGTAGTGCAGAAGCATCTGAACAAGTCACATTCCTCCACATCGATGCACAGTCCGGTAGCCTCAGAGAGCGCTGTCACAGGCCTAAAACTGACTGTACGAACCAAATATGTACATTTTGGAGATGCCTTTGGGTGAATGTGGGCTTTAGTTTGGCACAGCAGTGATCAGTTAATTTATTTCACCTGTGGTGTGCTTTGCTGAAATTTGGATTGAGTTAAGCACAGGGAGGACCGCACATTTTGGGGTAAAAATTGACATATGATGGTGTTTGTTAAAGGTGCTATGAGGAGAATCTATTTCCAGCGACATAAAGACTCTGCTACCCATGAGCACGCGCGGTGACTGTCGTAATGCTGCGTTCCAGTAACCTCGGAACTGGGAGTGACGTCATCTCCAACTTATCTACGTTCTAGTTTCCAAGTCAGAAAAAAACATGCCCAAGGGAACAGTTTGATTACAACAAAAATATTTACTTCAGATTTTGTTTTGTTTTTATTTACCCTTAAGGCTGGGGTCGGCGATTTTGGAAAACTAGCATGAATTTGAAAGTAGCATCTCCTCAGGACTCCGCCTAGTCCCCCTCCCCCTGCTCACACGCACGCGCGCGGCTGATATATCGAGAAGACTGATTCAACTCCAAAACCCTCAGCACAACGTGTTTGTTTTACACTACACCAAGTCATGTCTCAGTCAGCTGTAAGAAAACAGCAAACAAACATGTAAAGTTAGTTAGTACTCACAGCCGATGTTGATTGAGGTATGGGTAGTTCCTCTGACATTCTCCACATAGCTCTCAAGTCTCCTGTTTTGGCCATGAAACTACCGTATTTTCCATATTTACTCCTCTTTTCCGACGTCCTCCTGTGTCAGTATTCCCCCGAAAATCTCCTGTGTGATGATACAATAATAAAAACATTCCTCTGCCTCTCCAAACTGAACTCTGTCTCTAGCCTGAGCGGGGCGGTAATGCTCCAAAATGATTGATGTCAACCGCCATAAAACCAAAGAAGAAGAAAAAGCCTCGCGAGAACGTCCACCTACAGTAGCCTGGGTGGCAGCTATCGTGAGATTAGAGCAGCAGAACAAACTTAGAATAACAAAGTGTTTATTTTAGATTTCTTGTACATCTGCCTTAAAATGTGAGGGATACTGGAGCTTGGTTGGGGTTGCGGGACGGCTCACAGCGGGCTTCCCTTATTTTCAAAGGCAAAACTCGGAAGGTAAGCTTTCTCCTGCGGACTCTGATAAGTATGAGCTCGGCTACACACCAAGTCTGTGCACGCCGGGAAAATGCACGCGCAGCAGGCGGGCAGAATGGCGACGGGATTTAATTGGTTTAAAAACAGGTGTCCCAGCATGATTATTGGTTGGGGTTTTCCCTGTTTTATTCCTGCTGTAGATAGCGGATATTTTTCGTTCTGTTTTAAGAACACATTATGAGTTGATTACCATCGGGTCAAAGACCATTTTAACCAGTATTACAAAAAGTGTATCTAAATCTGATCGCCTAAACTAGCTTTAATAAATGTTTTTCAAAGATGTGTTTATGGATCCTCATCAAGTTCCACTAAATTAGTGCTGTAGTGAACAGATGTATAACTCACACAAAAATAACATTAAAAAATTACCATCATTTTTAACTTGTTGAAAGTAAAAAAACAATCATTTTTAAAAATACATAGGCTATATCTTTGAGATTTAATAATTCATGCGTGAAAGGGTTCATGTGTGGTTGCTTGTTTGGTTTTTTTGCATACTTGTCTATCCTCTGTTTTCTGCTTTGTTTGCTTTTTCTTTCAGTTTTACTTATTACTTGTATGTTTTGTATATATCTGTTTCTGTTTTAGTCTGTGTGTATCATAAAAATGCATAACCATAATTCCCAGCAAAAGTTCCCAATTTGAAATATTTCCATAATTCACCAGCTTAACTCCCCCAGAACAATTACCAGAATTTCCCACCCCTTTCCAACACCCATAATGATACACATGATTTATGACGTAAGTAAACAGTTTAGAAAGAACTTGATACTACACTTGCATAACAATTTTATCGAACGCGGTGGCGGCACATTCAGCTCCACAGGATCATATTGACACAGGACATGTTTTAAGCCACACTCCTCAGGAGAGTGAGCCCAGGGAATCAATAATCCACTGCATCTCTCTAACATTATGAGCCACTGTCTGCATGAACATGACTGTAAATAGCTTTGGAGTGTGGAGTAAGCAAACGCGATATTTAGAAACAGCGGGAGTGAAAACATTGGGGGCGCTTATCGAGAGTCTTTGGAGCGACACAGGAAATTGAGTTTGTCCAGTCTAATGATGGGCAGAGTCACGCAGCTCTACAGACTAAACCATTTCCCTCCTATTAGCAGAGATGTGTTATTCATGAGGGCAAATCTGCTGTGAACTATGCTTCACTGATATTCTACACAGTCACTCAGAGGCCTGCCAGGGGACCCCGGCCATTGTGTTTTATTCATTTATTTATCTATTTCCGTTCCTACGCCACTGTTGAAAAGAAGAGCAGGCTGATGATGGGGTCAACGGGTCAAACGTGATTCTCCAGCTATCAATAGCATCTGTCATCGCTAATCAGCGGGGAGGAAGACAGGGGTGGCATCTGGGAGAAACTTGGAGGTGAAAGACTTGTGTCGAGAGTGTTAATACCAGCTCAGAAATAGCAGCGCCGCTTCCTTTCCAAAAACACATTATCTCCCTTTCAGAGCATCTCCTTTATTCTGCCAAATTCCAATAGGCACTATTGGCATGTATATGCGGCTTTGTGTCCAGAGCTATTTATATAATACAATTTGAGCTGAATGGCTCTTTGTGTGAGCCCACAATGCAGTTATGACACATTAATTTCTTACTTTTTCATTTAAGGGCAGCACTTCCGCACAATGCTTGTTTTTTTCCTCCCAGTTTTGAAAACAAGTCGGCCTTTTCAAAGCTCTGTAAACAAGTCTTGTTCAGCCCTTTGTGCTCGTCAAGCCGACATGATCTGCCGCACTCATTCTCCAACTCGTTTCAAGTTTTGTCACTCTGAAATGTGGGCCGTTGTGAGTCCAAGCAAAGTTTACAAATCTGAATAGGGCTGGGAAAGATGGATCAAAACTTCGATGTTTTTCTGCTAATGGTAGAACAATAAACTGTAGATATCAAGCGATGGGCAAGCTACTGTTAAAATATAGTTACCAGCTTCACTAAACCAAAGCTACATACTGGAGAAAGCAGCAAGCTAACATGACACAGCTTCAGAAACATGACAACAGTGGCTTCATAACTTCACGCTAATTTTCCTTTATAAGGCAGAAAAATAAAGATAATTGGTTTTTTTCAAAAAAAGGTTTAAATAATTAAATTACGTTTTTTGTTGATGTTGTTACAGTTATTATTATTATCACTATTAATACACCAATTTTAACCACAAGTAGTGTATTTTCCCTTTCCACTTATATATAGCTGAACTGCTTTGTTTTTACCTAATGGTGCGTTCCAGGCAACCTGTAACTAATGAAAGTGCACTGGAACGGCAGTCGAACTCGTGACTTCCAACCCGGGAACTTGTACCAGATCGATGTACTCCAAGTTACGACTTGTGAGGTAACATCACTGCCTAATCAATATGGCAGCCTCTTAATAATGGCAAACACTGTAAAGTATAAGCTTCTGTTACCTTATGCGCCATTTCCCCGCTTCTGTTTCACTCAAATGAGTTAGATGATAAAGCATAAATCTTATAATGCCGACAATGTTGGTTCATTTACATACCAGAATTCCTTGCGCTCAAACCGAAGTCGTAATTTGCCTGGAACGCTTTCTGATCGGAACTCAGAGATTTCAACTGGGAAATTTTTGAGCTAGGGTCACCTGGAATGCAGCATAATTTCTACTACTGCTAAAACTTCCAATTTGTTGTATTTCTATCTTCTGCAATGTTAAATTATGTCTGCTATTAAGAAACCTTTAGGATGGAATGTGCTCACTTATTTAGCTTATTTATTGCACATGTTGTAATAACATTACGATTAACTAGTACATCATGGTAACAAGATAACTGTTTTGTTGGGGTTTGATGGACAGAAAAGGCAGATAATCCAATACTATTGTTATGAACATTATATTTTATGAATTAAGGTATGGACCATGCTTGGTCAACTTGGGGAAACAGCCTAGACATAGGTTATATTAACCAAATGTGTCCATAAAATCAGCATCAAAGTATGATAATAATATCCAAATTATTAATTTCATTAAAACTGATATGTAAATGAAAAGGAAAATGTGAATCTGTACACTAATCAACTAGCTTTCATCACAGCGAATGTGCACAATCACCACAAACAACTTTTTTTTAAAACTACAGTAAAAGTAAAAGTAAGTTAAGAAATTAACATTCATTGCAATCAGTGAAACTTCATCAAACAAATAAGTATGTTAAAACTAAATTATGAGCAAACAAACTACACAAAGCAAGCAAACAAAGCAAGCTGTGTGTCCTGGAGAGAAGACAAATGGTGGCCTGTAGGTGCTTCGTGTGGCCAAACAAACACAGTAATCAAACGTAAACAGCAGAAAGTCAGTGGTTTAAAGCAATCACACTGTCTTCTGACAGGTTACTGGAC
Source organism: Scarus forsteni (assembly GCA_036419115.1). NCBI lineage: Eukaryota > Metazoa > Chordata > Actinopteri > Labriformes > Labridae > Scarus > Scarus forsteni. The sequence continues at coordinate 8,193,172 of JAZDUH010000270.1, forward strand.
ATGGACAAATTACACAGTGATTAGTAGACGTAACAGTCTAGCTACAATAAAAAACAACCGTAGGAGCTAATAGCATCAAATAGCATCAATGAATGGACTGTCGCAGCGTCATGGCTGGAACTTTAAACAGGCATTCGACTTAAAGGGGGAAACTACAGAGGCCTACTTGAACTTTTACTAAAGCTTAATATCTGACATCAATCAAATGAGAGCTGTCAATCATGCAATGTACAGACTCAACATGTCTAAACCCATATCTGTTTAAAACAAATCAACGTACAAGAAGAACTCAAAATATGGCCCTGCTGTCTTTCCATATCCATGATTTATTTCCGGGACCCAGTGTTGTGTAGATACACGTGCGCTGCGGCGTTAACACCTGTACTTTAAGTAGTGTTTGGAGACGTGAACACGCGGGGTGCTGAGATCAGTGAGCTGGCAGGTGTTAAAGTCTCCTGTGGAAGTGCGTTTTCCGCCAGCTTCAAAAGCGAGCACACATGCCCTCAGCGTGGCTGCAAACAACACGAGCGGTGTTTGCTTCTCCCTCGTCACTCAATCTGCATGTAGACAGGAGTTACTTTGAGCATCTAAAGAGCGTTCACATCATAAATTCACATCTTAAAAGCCTCATCAGGGATGCAGTTAAAAGATTTTGTTCACAGGGAAGAGAGAAGGGGAGGATATTATACCCGAAATCACTCATGGATTTTTTGTCTCTGTTTTTCTCTGCAAATTTGACAACAAAGTAAAAGCAGCCATTTTGTGCGGGCAGATTAAGCAAGGTAAAGAATCCATTACGTTCTCCTGACAAGCTGAGGAGGACGAGAGCTGAGGAGGCGCATCCTCATGTGTCCAACGTGATTAGCAGATCACTGATTCAAACAGTCTCTCTATCGCGGCATCATCTACATTCTCATTCCCTCGCTCTGCCCGTGCACACACTTATCACTGTCTATCTCTCTCCTGCTCGGATCATTCCCCTGTTAAAAAATCTGCTACTGTAATTCTATTGACATGCATGAAGTGAAGCTTTAATGGAAATACTTTGAGGCCTAGAAAAATATATAATCACAGGAGTGAGCGGAGGATCCGTTTTATGAATAATGGAACCTTGTGGATGAATTCCTGCCAAGGCTCACGGTTGTAAAAATTTTTACTCTAAACAAGTGTATGAGCAAAATGGAGGTTGAATTTGGTGTATTTTGCTTTTCTACAACCCAGTAAATTAAGAGCTGAAATCAAATTTGCAAACAAAATGAAAAAAGCTTATGTTTGGAATTTTCAACTCGTGCAGCTGATCTACATAATGACAGATGTCTTCCTGACTATAACTGGGTTTCCATTACAGTTTTTCGCAAAATGAAAGCAATATTCCTAAAATTTCGACAAAGTATATTTCAATTTGAACGTGTTTCTACTGAAGGTTGTCCTAGACAGGAGCGTCATAACTCTCGTGAAATATCATCCTGCGAAATTTCACTGCAAGGAAGATGGATGCCAAAGCTTGTCGAACCCTTTCTCCCTCATTTCCGTTTCCATCTCCTTATACCACTCTGCATTACTGTTGTTTGCTGTCTAGTATGGCAGTTGTTTTTCTCAAGAATAACAACAAGAAAAGTCTCCGTCTCCTCCTCTGTCCAAACATACTGTGTAATGTTTACTTCAAGAGAAGTGATTATGTGACCAAACACGTCACGTCCTGTGATGTATAATTGCGGAAAAAGTGTTTCCATTGCGCTTTTCCGATATACTTGAATATCAAAATGACTGAAAAACCACCTCATGAAAGCGTAAAAGCTTTAAGCAATATTTTAATATAATAAAATCAATAAGCCCATGAACAAATAAATATTTATCCCGGGTAGCATTTTTTGGAGGAGGGTTACTCTAGAGACTTGAATGATTAAATAATCATAATGTGTTCTGGGGGAAAGCATTAGAAATTTATGAAAATGACCTCTTTCCAGAACGATTTGCATCCTCCATGTTTTCCACTGGAAGGAACAGGAAGCAGATGGTGTCATGTGACAGGAACTACTTGGAAACTATTTTTATAAACCTAAATCTTTATCTAAGTTGTCTACTAACACATAAGTGGAAAAAGTTGCATTACTACTGCTGACATTTTTAGTTGAGTAGAAAATAACAGTGATACACTTTGGTAACAATTGCTACCGGTGGGGCAGAATGGGTTAAACAGGACACATGGTTTAAAAAATAAACAATTTCAGTAAAATCCATATGTTTTTGGTCTGTGGAAGGAAGATGTGCCCAGGGAGGCCCGAGCATGAACTTGCAAACTTTACAAAGAAAAGCCCTGAGATCTTGTCATCACCACCAGTGTCAATATTATTGACTAATTATTTTCATAATAGTTTTTGTTCGCAACCTTTTTTGCCCTGATGAAAACTAGTCATTAACTAAACACACAAGTGCACATGGACAAAAACTGAAACTAAATCAACTGACATATTCCTCAACAAATAAAACCTAGATTAAAATATTTGACAGACTAAATCCAACCAGGCTTTATTTTCGACACGTAGAAACTAGGAACAACTGAGGAATATATCCAATCATAGCAACTGTGGTTGTATGGAAAGGTTTGATGAGTTGAGAGGGACATCCATTCACACCTGCCTTAGCATCATGGTGGCGGGATCAATCAATCAATTAATCAATCTTTATTTGTATAGCGCCAATTCATAACAAGTGTAATCTCAAGACACTTTAAAATAGAGCATAAAGCTCTTCATTTTGTGGATATATGCATAGATACATATATACATATAAAGATACACATATACATACATATACAAACATATACATCCAACACCCAACATATAGCCATCCATATAGCCAATCATGAATCTCTCCATCATGGCGGCAAGAAAAAACCTTCTGTTAAGCAGCAGGAAATCTTGAATGTGGATCCCAGTCTCATGATGAACAGCAAATCCACACAATGCTGTGTTGGATGTGTGTGTGAAGGAAGGGAGGTAAGAAGAGACAAGTGGACTAAAATAAGAACTTAAGTTAGGGACAGGTCCATGAACTATAGACCTGTCATCTGATTTATTCGAGGTTAGCCTCTTGAGATGCTACGTCTTGTTTCCAGGAGGGTCCTCATGTCTGAATGGTTGTGGTGATCATTTTATAGAAGTATAATCAATGATATTCTTACTGAAAATAAGAATTTATGGTAGTGACGAACTCATCGATGCCCAGACCACAAGTGCACCCCTACCATATTTGTCTCCGGGATAAGTTAGGGAGTAATCCAATAAGAGCTACTCTCTTTATTAATTGATATATTCATGAAGAGCAGGTTCACTGTTTGTTGTCAATTCTAGTACTGTGAGGAAACATAAAAAATGCCTTCCACTTAACATTTTAGTAGACTATATTTACAGAAGATTTCGGCAACTAAATTAGACTAAGATAAAAACTATTTAGATGACTAAATTATGACTCAAACTAAAAGATATTTTAAGCAAAAAGAAATAGTTAAAACTAAGTGCTGTCAAAATTAACACTGATCTCCACCCATCACACTTAACTCACAGCAATGGGAATACACAACTATACCTATGTCAGCAAACCACTGAGAAGAAAGTAGCAGAGGCTCATTTAAAGAAACAGACACCAAAACAGTGTTCTGTAAAAGGCTGATCAGTGCTGGTCTATGAGTCAAGAACTGTTTCTAATGATTGATGTGAATTACATTCTAGGAACACAATTGGGCTAGGGGCTCCCACTGTCGGGTTGTTAATTGATTTTGCTGGTAATATTCATGGCAAAGATCTTTAAAAGTGACGCATTTGACAACAAATTGGAAACACAATCTCAGAGGTACCTCGTTGCCCACATGGGGAGCCAAAATTGTCAGAATCCACATGCTCCCAGTTGGAGCTTTAAAACCTGCTGGCTGCTGCATGATGCAGACATCCCTCAAACAGCTGCTGGATGTCTTGTCCTGGTTATTTACCCGATAAATAAAATTCCTTCTTTCCCAAGAGTAATGGAAACTATTTTCACTTATTTACTCAGTCAGTGGCTTCGATGCTGGATGCATCCTCATGGTGAAGCAGAGTTGAGAAAACAATTGGGATAAAAACAGCCGCATGGCTACAAAAGACATAAAAAGCTTCCTTGTTTGGTGTTGACGGTGTAAGAAATTGTGGATATTGCCGGTAATAGGACAAAAGGATCCAGGCACTGAAGCAGGTCATGGCATTATGGAGAGAAGTCTAAATAAAGCCTGTTGTAGTGCTCCAATGACATGTCATGGTCTCCTGAACACCATATTTACCTGCATACCGGCACACATGAATACACATTCAACCTTTTGACAGTGTTCAACCGTGAAGTATTGCCTCATTTATCTGGCACATTTCTGATTTGGGAGGATGCGTGCATTTCCATTGTTGCCCAGCGGCAGGGCTTAACAAATAGGATTAGATATGAGCCCGAGAGAGCGCACTCTTGCTCAGGTGACATGCTCCAGCTCTGCAACTAGACACAGAAAATTACTGCTAAAGGTCAGTGGAGACAGACGCTGAATGTCACAGCTTAGCCACTGTTTGGCAAGAAAATATATTAGATAAATACGCTTGTCTCTTGTTGGAGAATAATTCTGCTCTGCCTGAATTTCCAACATAAAGGACCTCGGATTACCGGGCAAGTTTAAAGGCAACAGAGGAGTATCGATCGGAGGCAGTGAATCAGGCCTTCGCCATGCTGTGAATAATAAATGGAGCAAAAGACAGCAAAGGGTTTGTCAGATGAAGCGTTCTTGATGGCCTGTGAGTTGTGCCTATTTCAGATGAGACTGCGGATAAGTCGCATTTCCCGTCTCAACAATCTGGGGAACCATGTCACTGATCAGAAAGCGCCTCAGAGCAGCTTACTACAAGTTTAAATAAGAATTCCACGGCCCATTTAACGACACAAAACGGCTGATCACAGCCTCCTCTTTCAGCAAAATAGTTCCAGTGAATTCAGGGAAGGGATTGGGCTTTCAATAGCACAAGTCCCAAATGTGAAGGGATATACGAATAGGCCAGGTAGCTGAAACGGCTGCATATGTGATGATTCCAACAAGTGCTGCACCAGGGACACAATCAGCTTCACAGAGAAGTCTTGTGGCTCAATGGAGCAGGTGTTATTGTTAGCTCTGTTCAGTTCACTCCTGATTGTGGATCTAAATACACTCTGTGGATTCTGTAGTGGACACTGTCAAATGAGGTTCACATCTGTGGCCCATAAGTAGAGCCATTTAGAGAGAGGATGTCTTGCTGTAAGAGGCATGGACACAATATTAAGAAGCACAATATGGTTCCCTACATAATCAGATTCTTCACAGTATATTTTGTTTTTAGGTCAATATTGTACTTTGTATTTGTAGTACTTTTGATATTTGTATACACATATTTGCTACTAAGTTAATAAGTAACATATTATCAAGTGCAATACCCAGTCAAATGTGGCCTATTGTCAAACAGTGCTGTCATATTATAGTCTTATTAGAAATATTAATGTTAAAAGTGTAAATTCCTTGGCCCTGTTTATCGTCTTAACTTTTTTTTTCCTTCATAAGAAAGTTGACATAACTTAAAGAGACTGTGAGGAGTTTCTAAGTAATTCCAAAAAAGTCTCACTTTTAGATATATGTCTGATCGAAATACACACTTTAAGATGAGTTTTATAGCATCAAAATAGGTTATCTATAAGTGCTATTCCTTAGCCTTCTGGTCGGGTCGGACAAGGCTGGACTGGCCTGGATACTCAACTTCGGGAACAAAACAATTAGCAAATTTATATTATTTTATTATTTATATTACACGTCTTAGAGCACCGGGCTGTAAGTAGCGATATATAGCCGGCTACAACTACGATAATAAGTTTTCCAAAAAATAGCTTGTTGTCACACATCAAAAACTACCGCTATGTAACTAGAAAGAGATACATTACCTTGTTGCTTTGCATCCTGTAAGTTGTTGAAAAAAGAAGTTGTAAAGTAATGCAGAGTTCTGATGAAGGTCCGAGCTGCATAACAACAAACAAACACACACTTTGGATTGCAGATGTCTTTTGGTGCGTTCCAGTTGTAGTCAGAAGTAGGAATTTTGAGTTCCAAGTAGGAAACTTAACTGGAACGTTCCCTGAAGTCTGAATTCCTACTGGGAACTCGGTGAAACCTCGCCACCCCCGAGTTGACAATCGAAGATGGATGCCCCCAGTGTGAGCAGTTATTTGGCTCCTGTAATAATCAATTTATTTGCACTTCTGACAGGGGTGTGTCACTCTAGATCAGCTGTATACATAGTATTGTTAGACTTATATTTACAAAAATGCTGCCATACTGATAATCACATTCTTCATGCAACAACGCAGGGCGTGCTAACAACAGCTAACAATAGTCTGGTAGATCGGCATGTTTTTTTTTCTGACTTCAACTGGAACGCCGATAAGTTGGAGATGATGTCGCTCCCATTTCCGAGGTTACTGGAACGCAGCATTACGATAGCCGCCGCGCGTGCTCATGGGTAGCAGATTCTTTATTTCGCCGGTAATAGATTCTCCTCATAGCACCTTTAAAGATTATGCATGTAGTAACTTGCTTACTTTTTAATTTAATTATTGGGCTTTTATCAATTTTAATGTCCTTATTTGATATTCCTACTGCTATACTGTGTATAAGTACAACAAACAACTGATTTTCCCCTTGGGGACTATAAAGTATTTCTGATTCTGATTATTGCAATACAATTGCATCTAGCTGTACATGTCCTTTAAGCTTCATAAGGTATCCAAGTTGTATACTTTGGTTGATTATATTGGTTGTATTACAGAGGGAAACACAAATACGTATTTGTTTATGCTCCTGAATATGTTGTTCCTAAAATGAGGAATTGTCTTGTCTGTCCATCTTCTGCTGTCAAACCTGCCCTGAATTTAGGTGCTCAGAAGGGTCAGGGTTTTAGTTTGAATCTAGCTGTGAACAGATCCTCCTTTTAATCTTTGGAATATAGCTAAACTTAGACCTGTTGTGACTCAAGCTGAGCAAGAGATGATGATCCATGCCCGCATTTTATTGAGACTTCATTATTTACATGTTTGTCACCAGCCTAATTCAAGGCATATTATTCCCCCCTCTGTGACATTACGCCTCCACTGTGAACATCCTGGAGCTACAATTGGGGGAACAAGTTGATTCCTTCTTTTGCCCCATCTCCAGAGGTAGTAACAGAGGCATGACATTGGAAAGGGTGGACTCAGCGGGAGACAGGAGTGCTACAAGTGCTGACATAGAGCAAGAAAGACATTGACAAGGAGATTGTCTTGTTTTGTTTTTGGTTTTTTTTGGCTATTCTCACTCAGCAGATCTCATAAGTCTCAGTGAAGACAGACAGGCAAACAGACAGATAGATGGATTGGTAGACTGTTTTTAATAGGCAAACATTGCAAAGTGGGATGATGTCTTATTACAACTTACCTGTTTCATTGTGTAAAGGTATTGGGTTCAAAAATCAGGGGACACTTGTGGATCAGCTGAGGAGTTGGTGAATTGTAGCTGCTTTCCGGGGCCCTGCTGGCCAGCCTTGGCTCCACAATTTTTGCCTGTTGCCTATTTAACTAAAAGTTAGGTCAAGTAAGCAGTTCCGAAATGGCCACCATCATTGATTGGCTTCAAAACTGTGCTGCAGAAACATGTCTGAGATTTTGTTCACAATTTATACAGTCAATGCGGTGAACATCACCAGGTCAAAATACTGTTAGTGATTATCTCTAAAATGTCTTGTACTGTCTGCTGTTTCTATTTGTCTTTATCTGGCTCAAGTGTTAAAGTGCAAGACAAATCAATATGCAGTTTAAGTGGATTTCTCCTAAATATATTTCCCTCTTTCTTTCCTCGTCTGTGCTTGTTGCTGCTGCAGGCTGCGGGCTAGAGTTCCTGCTGGTTCTCTGTGGACTCGAGTTCTCCTGGTCCTGCCCCCGACACTGCATCTGCTACACTGCGCCCAGCACCGTCTCCTGCCAAGCCCACAACTTCCTGTCCGTCCCAGAAGGCATTCCTCCTGACAGTGAGCGCATCTTCTTACAGAACAACAAGATCCACCGCTTACTCCGGGGTCACTTCAGCTCAAACACGGTCACCCTCTGGATCTACTCCAACAACATCACCTACATCGAGCCCTCTACCTTCCACGGCTTCACGCTGCTGGAGGAGCTGGATCTGGGCGACAACCGCCACCTGCGCTCCCTGGCTGAGGACACCTTTCACGGGCTGAGTCGGCTTAATGCGCTCCACCTGTACCGCTGTGGGCTCAGTTCACTGCCCAATAACATCTTCCAAGGCCTCAGAAACCTGCAGTATCTGTACTTACAGGTAGGATACTGATTCTGTTCAATTTCAGTTTACACGTTTGCAAATTCACCCTTAACACACAAACTACGAGTCCTAAATTATGTAGAAAAACGACTGCCTGGTCAATCAAGATCTCAGCTGATTCTGAGTGACACTCCAGAATAAAAAACCCAATATCTATGAAGATGGGGCATTGTGTAAAACATTATTAAAACAGAATACAATTCATTACAAATGATATATTCAATTGAATACACCACAAGATAGACACTACAAGATATTTAATGTGAAACTGGTCATTTTGAATTTGTTTTTTTTTTCCAATTAATCCTACTTTTAATTGGATGCAAACATCATGTTGCGAAAAAGCTGGGACAGGGCGGTTTAACACAGTTTACCACTGTGTTAAATCACCTTTCCTCACTTAATTATTATTTGTGAACTGAGGATACTAATTGATGAGACTTTGTGGGTGCAATTCTTTCGCATTCTTGCTTGCTGTACGACTTCAGTTGATCGATAGTCCAAGGTCTTTGCAGTTCAAAATGCACCATACATTTTCATTGGAGGACATATCTGGACTATAGGCAGGTCAGTCTAGCACCTGCACTCTTTTACTGTGAAGCCACACTGATGTAACACGAGCAGAATGTGTCTTGACATTGTGGAGCTCAAATGAGCAGAGATGTCCCTTAAAAAGATGCATGGTAGCATATGTTTCTCCATAACCTGTATGTACTCTTCAGTATTTATGCTTCATAGATGTGCAAGCTACCCATGCCATGGACACTAACACCCCCCCATACCATCACAGATGCTGTGTTTTGAACTTTGTGCTGATAACAGTCTGGATGGTCTTTTCCCTTTAAGCCTGGAAGACACAATGTCCATGATTAAAATAAATAGATTTAAATATAGACTAATTTCCACTTTGCATCAGTCCATCTCAGATGGGCTCAGGTCCAGAGAAGCCAGAATGACTAAATGATAAATGGTTTATAATGTAGTAAGGCCTGAATGATTGAAGGTCACAGGCATACAATGTTTGTTTCAGCATAGCTGCTTATGTGCTGGGAATTTTCCAGATTCTGTACATCTCTTTGATATTCTGATCTGTAGATGATGAAATCCCTAAATTCATTGCAATTGCATGTTGAGAAACAAATTTAAATTACTAAAATATTTGATTGTGCAGTTTGACAAAAAGTGGTGAACCTCGCCCCATCCTTGCTCGTGAATGACATTCCTTTATACCCAATCATGATACACACGTTTCCAATCAATCTGTTCACCTGTGGAGTATTCAAAACAGGTGTTTTGTGCATTTTCCAACTTTCTTAGTCTTCTGTTGCCCCTGTCCCATTATTTTTGGAACATATTGCAGGCATCTAATTTCCAATGAGTGAATATTTAAAAAAACAACAATCATCAGTTTGAACATTAAGTAGCTTATCTTTGTATTGTATTCAGTTAAACTCGTGTTATATTGTACTGAAAATGATTTACAGATCACTGTATTCTTTATTGATTTAGGATTTACACATGTGGGTTTTGTACATTTCACATTAGCAAACAGCCTAATATTCATCCATCATTCATTACGGTGTCCAAGCCAAAATAGTTCCACACATCACTGCTCAGATGATCATGATTATCCATTCAGCACAGGGCTGTAGTCTTCAGAAAGCAGCAGGGCAAGCAGTAAGTCAGATGGACGATGCATCTTAAGAGCACCTCCCACTGGAGCACAAGGCCCAGTCTGCTGTGTTTATCCGCTGAAACTATGAACAAATGATCACACATAGAAACACACCCTGATTCATAAAACCTGTTCCTACTGTGAAGCGACGCATGGCATTTACTCATGAGATCATGTGCTTTTTCTGTCTCCACAGGATAATCATCTCAAGTTCCTGCAGGATGACACATTTATGGACCTCCACAACCTCAGCCATCTGTTCCTGCATGGGAACCGTCTGTGGAGCGTCAACCAGAACACCTTCAGAGGCCTTCGAGCCTTGGACCGACTGCTCCTACACCAAAACCAGATCGAGTGGGTTGACCGTCTGGCCTTCCATGACCTGAAACGTCTCACCACTCTCTACCTGTTCAACAACTCCCTGATCCAGCTGTCCGGGCAGTGCCTGGACACTCTGCCCGCCTTGGAATACCTGCGCCTCAATGACAACCCCTGGGCATGTGACTGCAAGGCTCTTTCGCTATGGGAATGGTTGAAACGTTTTCGAGGTTCGACATCTTCAGTGGGTTGCCAGACACCAGCGGATATGTTTGGGAAAGACCTCAAGGAGCTGCGCAAGGAGGACTTTCCGAACTGTTCCCCTAATTCTGAGTCCAGAGCTCAAACTAACAATTTATCCGGCACGGTGAATCCGTCCATGAATCGCGGAGTAGTGGTGGGCTCTGGGGGGCAGACCCACTTGGTACAGCCATCGAGGCCCGGCCGTTCTCGGAACTGCACAAAGCCTCGCACCAGGGGGAGCAAAGGGAAGGGTGACAATGAGGTTCACCACTCAAAGGAGGTCATGGCAGACAAGGAGGACTCCTCCCCGGATTTCACAGAGGGAGGGAAACATGACCACACGTCTCCAGATGGCACCGTCACGAGGAGGAAGCACAAGTGCACTCCCCGGACCACTGTCCGGCCCCCTAGTGGGGTTCAGCAAGCCAACAATAGGGCGACCTTACCCCACTCCCTACTACACATCCCTGCCCTTTTTGTGGCCTTTTTAACGACAAATATTAACAACATTCTCCGCTGACCTCCAGGGGATTTGGCTAACCACAAAAGACACAGCCCTTGGACCCTCTCTTGCTCCTGCACAACAAGGCCTGTGTGTCATTTCTGTATGTGTGTGTGTGAGTGTGATTTTATGTGTAAATGTTGTGTAGGGAGCTTTACTGTTCAGACTCAAACAGAAATCAGAACATCAAGCATTTGCAGCAGAAAGACTCACAGCACAAAAGTCAAAGGGACAGGGGGTCAGAAAAGGACAGAAAGGTTTTGTGACCAAGCTTGCACTGCCACTTATGCTTCTTTGATTTCTTCTGATTTGTCTTCACATGCATAATTCACCTTCTCTCCCTCAAACAGAGCTCCAGCAACCAAAACTGGGTGAAAATCTAAGGTAAGGGAGGAGTTTACAGAGCTAACATGCTGGTCAGTTTACCAGCTCTGAGACAGAAAAGCCTGCTCTGTTTCGCTTTAATTTTAGATAAGTTTGAAAACTGTCACCAAAAAGTAGGACATGGGAACCTGATGACACTGTCTTATCCTTTCTGGGTAATGTATCTTTCAGTTGCTGTGTTTGCTAACACCAGTTCAAGAATGTCTCTCATAAGCTAGAAGGTCAAGTGTTAAGGCAATAAAATGTCAGTCTGTTTTAGACGCAAGAATGTGCCCGTCTCAAGACAAATATAAATCTACAGCCATTGATTTTATGCAGCTAAAAGATTGGCTGCTTGTTAGCTTGTGTGCTGTATTGCTATGTCCGAAATCACTCCCTGCACACTAAATAGGACAGTCTATGTGAACACGCCATTTTGAAGCAGGGTGTTGAATCTGAACCATTCCATCAGTCGTCACTTAGAAAGTAAATACCTTTAAGGCTCCCCCTTGCCCACTTATCTGAATTGATCAATATGCCATGGTGTAGTTGTATTTAATAGCAATCAAGACTGTAAGATTAATTTTGTTTTAGAGTTGAACAGAAGTTGATCATGTTTATTTGCCCTTTTATGTATATTTGTCATATCAACTTTAGACATTACCTCACCTATTATTTTCTATAACCTTAGCTTTTTATTTAAAGGGACTGTGAGGAGAATCTATTACCGGCGAAATAAAGACTCTGCTACCCATGAGCACGCGCGGCAACTGTCGTAATGCTGCGTTCCAGTAACCTCGGAAATGGGAGTGACATTTTCTCCGACTTATCCGCGTTCCAGTTGAAGTCGGAAAAAAACATGCCGATCTACGAGACTATTGTTAGCTGTTGTTAGCTCGCCCTGCGTTGTTGTTCACAATTATCACATGAAGAATGTGATTATCACTATGGCAGCATTTTTGTAAATATAAGTCTAACAATACTATGTATACAGCTGATCTAGAGTGACACACCCCAGTCAGAAGTGCAAATAAATTGATTATTACAGGAGCTAAATAACTGTTCACACTGGGGGCATCCATCTTCGATTGTCAACTCGGGGTGACGAGGTTTCACCGAGTTCCCAGTAGGAAATTCAGACTTCGGGGAACATTCCAGCTGCAGTTTCCTACTCAGAACTTGGAAATTCCTACTTCTGACTACAACTGGAACGCACCACAACATGTTACCGAAGCCGAAGCGTGTGTTTGTTCTGTTGTCGCCTGGACCTTTCTCAGAACTCTGCATTGATTTACAGCTTCTTTTTTCAACTTACAGGATGCAAAGCGGCGAGGTAATGTATCTTTTTCTAGTTACATAGCGGGAGTTTTTGATGTGTGACAACATGCAAGTTTTGACAAACTTAGTATCGTAGTTTTGTAACCGGCTATATATCGCTACTTACAGCCCAGTGCTCTAAGGTGTGTCCGAATAATATAAATTTGCTCTAGTTTTAATTGTCTTGTGCCTGAAGTTGAGTAACCAGGCCAGTCCAGTCCAGCCCTGTCCTGCACTGCCCTGCCCGACCCGACCAAGAAGCTAAGGAATAGCATTTATAGATAACCCATTTTGATGCTATAAAACTCATCAATAAGTGCATATTTCGATCAGGCACTACATCTAAAAGTGAGACTTTTTTGCAGTTACTTAGAAACTCCTCACAGTCCCTCTTAAGATTAAATATCATGGTTTTTAGGCTTATTTGTTTAAAAATTTAAAAAGAAGACTAATATCCAAAGATAGAATTTATAGTTTCATAACAAAAGGTGTGTCACATTGAAAACCAAAAAAAAAAGCAGAAGGTAGCCTGTCAGCCTAAAATGATTATGATGATGTAAATGAATCCACATCTTACAAAGAGCATAGCCAATCACAATTGAGAGTTTGGGATTGACACATGGGATGGCCATGGTCCCAGCGGTCTAAGGCATTATGCGGTATCCCTGTTCGGGGCACTTCACCCTCCTTCTTATGCAACCACCACACTATTTGAGGATAACTGGCATACCCTATATCGAAGAGGGGCAACTGGTGGCCCAGGGAGGTCACACACACTCCCTTAATGAGGCCTGACAGTAGTTTGTAGAATCAAAATTATTGTCCATCAAGAGAATGAGACAAAATCTGCAAAGCAACTTTAAAAATAGGAATGTCTCCAGGAAAATTGAGCTTTATTTGGCCGTGATTGTTTCGGTCAAACTTCCTTAAAAAAACAGAAATAAGAAACATGAGATAAAAATATACTTTGAGAAATAGTAAACTTTCTGTTTGTTGCATTGATAGTTGCTGAAGCTGGCCTTTAATTCTGGGTTTAGCTTATTAGACCAAATACAGTGAGTTAACGGTGCTATGAGGAGAATCTATTTCCGGCGACATAAGACTCTGCTACCCATGAGCACGTGTGGCAACTGTTGTAAAGACGTGACCCAAGCCAAAGCATGCGTTTGTTGTGATGCAAATGATTGCAGCTTGGACCTTCCTCAGAACTCTGCATTGCTTTACAACTTGTTTTTTCAACAACTTACAGGATGCAAAGCGGCGAGGTAGTGTATCTCTTTTTAGTTACGTAGCGGTAGTTTTTGATGTGTGACAACAAGCAATTTTTGGCAAACTTAGTATCGTAGTTTTGTAGCCGGCTATATATCGCTACTTACAGCTCGGTGCTATAAGACGTGTCCGAATAATATAAATTTGCTCTAGCTTTAATTGTCTTGTTCCCAAAGTTGAGTATCTCGGCCCTGTCCGACCCAACCGCTGAGCTCAGGAGTAGCATTTATAGATTACCGATTTTGATGCTGTAAAACTCATCTTAAAGTGTGTATTTCGTTCAGGCATATATCTAAAAGTGAGAGTTTTTTGTAATTACTTAGAAACTCCTCATAGCATCTTTAAATTGGTGTTAAAAGATATAAATTTTTACAAAGCATTTCTTATTCCAGCTTTTTTGTCCTTGCTATCATGATCTAAGCTGTGAAGAATTTGACCCTGTAGCAATGAGTAAAACTTCAGCGTGGCCCTCTTGGTAACCAAGGTTGCCCATTTCTGCCCTTTAAAGTGCACATATTGTGTTTCCACACTGCATTGTGAAGTGAACAACTGATCATTTAAACTGGCAACACGAACCAGCATGCTTTGCAGATCAAAGCTTTAACAAGTAGAAAATGACGTTCAGCTGCTTTTAGAGAGATGAGAGGAGGAACCAGCATGAATACAAAACACAAAAACACAAAACCGGTCATGACCTGATTGAAACAATCTGTTGGAAAAACATGGCTTTCTTATAATGATCATGGGAATGACAGCATTGCCTGGATGCATACATTTCAGAAATAAATGTAGTACATGTGGTACTAAATAATTCTAATTATTTTAGGGATGCGCAATGTTGGATTTTTGACATTATCTGATTTTCCAATATAATAGTAAGACCTTCTTATAGAGATTCTACTTTTCTGGAACTAACCCGTTCCTCTTATTGTGACATTTAACTAGTATTAAAATAACTAATGAGAAACAAGAAAAAGCAACATTTATAATCTGATAAAAGTGTTGATTTTTAGATGCAGACATTTGATGACATTAAGTGGAGTGATTTTGGTACATTCATTAGGGCTGTCACTTTTTCCAAAAATAAAACTCAAACAATTATTGAACAATAACATTTAATATTCAATAATATTCAGTCTCACCTCAGCCAAAACACAAACATGGGGCATTTCCAGTAGATCATTTTACCTAATTAGGCTACCAGCATCCTTTTTTTGTTTTTGCATAAAATAACTATTTTCCTGTGGTAAATGTCAGTGAAAACATTAAGTGTAGAAAGTCTTTAGTCAAATTAACAGCCAGTTTATTAACAACACCGCACTCCCCAAGCCTTTGTTGTGCGCGTGGTGCAACAATGACATTCAACCCAACAGCTAAAACAGCGTTAAAATCTTCTTTTTGTAGAATTTAACCAGTAATTGTACTTTATAGTCCACCACACTAGACTCATTAAATAGGGAATAGGGAGTAGGGGATGTGATTTTGGACACAACATATGAATAAGTGACAAATGCTAACAGCTACTTCATGCTAAGTGCTTTTCAGGTATCATACCAACCCTCCTTCCCATTAACTATTTCTCACTGGTATGACATCAAGCACACAAATCTGCTTCAGTTTTCACCCTCTCTTCCTGTGCAACTAAATATGAAGCTGCTAATTGTCTCAAGATAACAAGAACTGCCATGTCCCTGATTTCATTTGCTTGGAAAACAACGTGTGTCTCCGGGAGATCAAGCTGTGAATACTGAAGAGTCTGTCTATATTATTGTGTCAGATGTTGTTCATTTGATTTTTGTACGACACAAAATGGACCTACAAGGACAGTTACCCCCACCCCTCTGCTGCAGGGCCAACAGAAGCCTTAGAGGTCAAGGGCCACACTGGGCTTTCTCAGTTTCTCAATGAGTTTTGCTCTGAACTGATCTCTCCGCCGCAAGAGCAAACCCTCCTCTCTGAGAATATGGAGAGCACATTTTTTATTCCTTGATCACCGAACTTCAAAGGAATACAGAGACAAGAGTTGAGGATAAAAAATGTGTGTGTACTTTCAGTGACTCATTGGATCAATAAAAGATGGAAAAAAACACACACACACACTGAACGGAGCATGGAGAAACAGGGATCATATTGAGGGAGTTATGCCCCTCATTAACTGATATGATTGTCCATGGATGATGGAATCCAAGACCAAGACAATTGCTCCTGAAGTAGCAAAAAGATGCTGTAAAGCGTGGGTCAAAAAGATGAACAAATACAGGACATCGTACTTCAGGAGCTTTTGTGCCTCCCTATCTACAGATAAGATGGTGTTTGTATCAATGATGTGAACTGTACCAATAACAAGGAGACATGAGGACTCCTTGCAGTGCTGATATTAATCATTTCCTGTATAACTATCAGAAAAAAAAACAATATCAGTGACATTGATGATGATAACAGGGTTATCTGCTCCTCTTGTCAGGGGGAGCCTTTCGACTTTTTTGATTTCCTGGTGATTTATTTACGTATTTTTCATGTTATATTTTTAGAGCCGTTTTTATTTGTCAATGCACAACTCTTCACCTCCATATTACCTGTTCGACTGTATGCCTACTCATCTTCCTTATTTGCCATGATTCGATTGTTCGGTAAGTTATCATCAGAAAACGACAGTACAAAAATGTTTATAAAGATATTAAAATCTATATCTTCTTATGTCTACACGTGTTGGTCTGGTTCTGTTTATTGGGGCTTGTTGGGGGAAAGTAGAAAGAAAAGCTTGAGTCACTTTTCCTGCCATTTTTGATAAAGTCCATTCATATTCTGATATATGGCCAACTTTTGCTGATTGAGAGGGAAACACCAAGCCTTATTGAGTCAGTCCACTGAGACAATAATGGACAATGCTGATGTTTGCTGCGTACATTGTCCAACACACTCACAAATGCAAGCAAGAGTTCACCTCTGCTTGCCTTCACTACCCGCAGGTACTGGTTCATCCTTGGTTCTGGACTCCTGTTCATGACTTGAGGCACCCTATGAGGACAGCTGTCTTTCACAATACAGCAAAACAACCACCTGCAAATGGTGATATAACATATACCTTTGTTTGTTATGGCGTTCAGCTTGCCAAGCAACATTAAATATGCTACATTTACATTGGCGAAAGTTCAAAATCCATCTTCAGTTGGTCAACGTTTTTTCTATTTTGGTACATCAGGTAAGAAGTCCCTGGTGCCACACAGTAGGGGGAAAGGAAGCTAACCTAGTGCCCAAGGCCTTTTGTCTTGTTTTTATAAGTCCTCCATCACGTGAGGAAAATGTGTTACTCACAATTTTCCAATATTTTGTCTGCATAGCTTCGACCAACAGCATGTGCTTTCACCTACTTGAAGGGTATTTAAAGTGGTTCACAACATCATATAAACCCATATCAGAGCATTTCAGGGTGAAACGCTGACGTCACCAAATGCACAGTACTCTTTCACATGAAGGCTGCGCGCCCATACCAGGAACAACAACAGCTTCGGCCGTCAGTTGAGTAACGTGTGAGCCTCTTACCGTGCTCAGTTTGTTATCCAGACAAAACTATCGAGACTGACTTGTTGTCTGAACTGATTTGTTGTCCAGAAAAGAAGCTCCTGCGTCTCTGTGCGTCTAATTCCCCATTGTTGTTTGTGAAAAGTTTTTCTTTTTCAATCGTGTGTTGTAGTAGCGCTGCTCCTCTGCAGACCAACACGGCCATCTACTGAACCAGCATGCATACTACAGTGGATTCACTCATCTCCAAGGGTCGTCGTCTGAACACAGAAGAATTTGGAAACGCAAAGGACAAATCTTTGCGTCTTTAAGTCAGGAGTGTCCGTGTAAACGCAGCCTACTTCACAAGGTAATTGTGAGATCATGAGATATCAGGTGGAAAAACATCTAAACAGCAGGTTGACCTGGCTGCCTGATGTTGATTTCCTGTCTGCAGTAATATTATTCCCTCTATTTCCGCTGTATTTTGAAGTTACCTGTAAACCCTTGACTGCTTGTATTTGTGTTTTCGGTCCATGTGCTTGGTAGCAGGTTGAGTGAGGTTACTTCAACTGAAAACTGACTCAACACGTATTTCCAGCAAACCAGCTTGGAGCTGCATTGCTGGCACGTCCTGGAAACGGAGCAAGGCACATACTGTGGAAACCAAACAATTGCCTGTTCATCAAGCCCTGCCCTCTTAAGTTACTGTTGGGGGTTTAAACAAAATCTGTTGCTGCAGGCCTTCCTCCCATTTGAAGCAACTGAGAATAACTCACTTTTTGACCAACATAAAATAACGTGAAGCTAATATGATTTCTTTCAAAATGTGGTGCAAGTGAAATACAAAGTCAAAACTGCAAGGGCATATAAATAAAACTCAATTTTTATGAATTCACTGAAATAATTAGAAATACTTATGCATGACCTAGAGGTGTCATCTATCTGTCTGTTCACATCAACAAAATGCTTCATTTTTTCTGCTAATTACCTCCGGCAAGACATAAATAAAAAATGTATTGAAGGATTTCATTCAAATTTTCTGGAAATATTCAGATTGGGAAAAAGGAACAATTAGATTTAGGGAGTGATCCGGATCAGCATAAAGCTGCAATGATGAAAAATGTGATTTACGTGAATAAGTACTGAACTGAAGTATGAATCCAATTGCTAATGGCATGTTTTCATGGTCAAGGGATCTAAATATTTAGATGAACTAAAAGTAGGACTAATAATTGTGGTGAAAATCACAATATGGATTAGGACTGTGGCGCTGGTGGAGGTCTGCGCTCTCCGAGTGCTTTTCTAGTTCTTTCTTGAAAAAAACAAGTATTGTCAGTATTAAAATGTTCCCTCTTGCCTTTTTTAACCAAAAAACTTAGGATGTCAATTTATATGCAATGCAGTAAAATAGACTCCAGCATCTGCTGCTGTGAAGAGGGGTGTTCCTGATTCTAGTTGGATGGTCAGGAGGCAAATCAGAGTGGTAACAAAGGGTCTGTTGAAGATACTGGGGGCAATTTGCCGTGGCTGTTGATGCACGTGCAATATACGCAGGTGGAAACTGGGTGTATAACACGCTTGAGGGCATCTATAACTCAAGGAAAGCATTTAATGGGCTCTTTAAATTCAAAAGAAGAAACTGATCCCATTTTAATTTTTATTTTCAGCTTTCATCGTTCCTCCATCTTTGCCTTAGTTCGCAGTTTGTTTCCCCTAATCGAAAGCTGCTAGCTGAACTAAAGTGCTCCCTCTGCACTAATGTGTCCCGTAAGCAAGTATGATTTATGTGGAGTTTACCGTGTAAACATTTGAGGCGACAAATGGTATAAAAAGGAAACAATGTGCAGGACAAAAGAAGGAAATGAGTTACAAACCAACAAGGGGGAAAGGAAAATTTCAAAAATGACATGCAGACCGTAGTGTGATATATTGCAGTTCAATAAATCACTGAGAAAGCACTGAGGATATTAATGAAAGTGTCATGAGGGATCTGTAGATATTCCAGGCTATTATTATTATTAATGGGCCTTTAGAGCATAAATCCTATTTCCTCTTCTTTAAATTCCCCTCTCCACGATAGAAATTGATCCTGAAGTAAGTGTTCCATTAAACTTTTTTTTTTTTCCAAATTCTGTTCAGTGATAAATGAGCAGAGAAGGGATGGTTACATGCAAGGATGAGAGTGCAGTGTAATTATATTTAAACTGATCGCAGGTCCAGCATCTGGTGTTTGATGTTCGTTCACTCACCAGCAGAAGATTTTTCTCCCGGCTCTTTCAAAACACCCACCTAATAAGTACTCTCACACCTTCCTTTACATAACCCTCTAGAATCAGTCTTTTTGTATGCAGGGTTAAGCAATGTGTAGCCAGAACAGAAAAAAAATGTGATATCTTAAAGGTCACTTATTATGTAAATCACACTTTAATGGTTTTTTATACAAAATATGTGTCCACAGCTTGTCTACAAAGCCCACAAAACATCAGGAATGTCTCTCATCTCCCTCCTCTGCTTATTCCACCTTCCTGAATATGTATGTTTCAACACACTTGGAAAAATTACCACCAACGATGTCACATGATATTTCAGCTCTGCTAGAGGGGAGACATTTGCAGAGGCAGGTGCTTTTTCCAGTTCAGAGGCAGCCTCAGTTGAAGAAACATGTCAAGGTATGTCTGTGCTGTCATAGTAAACATTAAAGCACAACACTGGGAGCTTGAGAAAGGCGTGGTTTGACACAGCCCTTGGAGATTCACCTTTTCCTAAATTTGATCTGCACCAAAGACATATAATTTGCTCTTTTGATAAATTTAAATGATTTGGCCCAGTGTGAAAGCTCACTGGTTAGGACCAGCCCTACCTCTGGTTCACCTGAAAACTGGGGGCCTTATTCGCCTCCAAGTGAACCAGAAATCAGATTGCAGTGGGTGTGAAAGCTATCCAAACCAAACAAGAGCCAAACAAGGTAAGCAAACCAAAAAGCAGAGTGTTGTGGCTTTATTCTGAACAAATACAACAACAGCAAAGATATGTGGCATTCGCTGATTATACCAGGCTTGAAGCGGCCAATGTTAGCTTTGCTATCACTGTCAGTCTTCTATGATCTTAATAGGCTAAAAGGTACAAGTCTTTGCAGAATATGCTTACCAATCCCTCTATTAAATACCCTAGTTTCATCTGAGCAGCCCAAATACAACTTCATCTTTATTTTATAATTTCTTCAAGCTTAACGATGTTACCACACAAAGCTGGCTGTGTATTTCCAGGTCACAGTGCAGCAATGGGGCAGATGGCAGGAACAAAGATGTCAATATATGTTTAAAGCTTTGATCCACTTGAAAAAAGAGCCAGATCGAAGTAGGAATTAGACAGAGGAGTCTATAACCATCTGAAAACTGAAAGGGACTCCACACATGAAGACAAATAATGACAGACAGTGTTGTTCTTCATCAGTGTGGTTTGACACAAGAAGACGAGGCTCAAATGAGGCAACAGTGTAAGCAAACATTGTGGACTTCTTTGATTTTGAAGCTAAATGCGGCTAACAGTTAGCCTCCTATGACATCCTTATCATTTGTGATTTCAGCCTATTTCTCCTTCTTACCAGTTTGCTATATATCATTTAAAGGTTACACTGTATGCATGCTCATATTTTCCATTGATCCACAAGTTCACTTTTATTACATCCATCTAAGGCCCAGTTTATAGCGTTGTCACGAGAAAAGGAAAGTATTGCTTGTTTGCATTTTCAAAAACGCTGTGGCCAGGTAATTGGTACTGTGCTGTCTTTGGTCAGATGCAGGGATCCGAGGTCAGACTTGGGTGATTATTTTGTAGTGTGTACCCCCCAAAAAGTGGATCATGAGGCAATAAACGTCCAAAATATGCTCCAGGTTCATCACTATTGCAGACTTGTTGAAACAGTGTAAAGTGTGGGATCAAATGTATTTTTGTGGTTTGTTGTTCTCAGCTCTGTGTTTTCGCTGGCAGGATGGCATTTCCTTTAGCTTTAGCTTGGGCATCATAACTGAGTCGAGACATGGCCCCATCCACCCTGGAATAAAGTCATAATGTTTGAGGTTTGCCAATACACTACAGTTCAAGGAGAACAAACTGATTTTCCAGACTGATGAAAATACATTGTCTGGTGTTAATTACTATCAGAAACATGACTGACTAGTGCATAAGACATTCCTTTGGAAAGTTGCCTGTTTACTCCACTGATTTAATCAGGCAAACCATGAAACAAGTTCATCCATGATGAAGAACACCAAAGTCCCGTCAGTGTGATTTTTCATTTCAGCGTTCATGTTTAAACGGGATGTTAAATGACACACAGGAAACACATGAGGCATCCCAGCATCCATTTGTTACTATTTGTGGAAGCTGATGGGGTGTGGGCTCTCTTTTAACAAGCTTGTTCATCTGCACACAAACATCCATCACTGTAGTTTAGAAGTAAAAAGAAGCTCAGAGAACTTCATAAATCTTGGAGTAACAACTGCTTATTTGTTGAGCTTGCAGGAGTGAAAAATGAAGTGTCATCAAGAGTTTAATTTAACATTGTCTATCTGCAGCAGTTAGAGGTTGAATAAAAGTCAAGGGGATTTTTTCAGCCATACACAGTTTATTTATAACTTGTACTGACTTTATTAAATGTACGTTATATCTATAATACATGTACATCTTTTAGAAAGCCAAGTTTTCAAAGATGGATAAATTCTTGATTATATTAATGACATTGACCGGACAACCGTTGCCATGTGAACACATGAAAGGCTCCGACTGTCTGACAAACACAGTCTTGCTCGCTGTCTCTCAGTTCACCACTGCCGCCATGCTTTAATAAACTCACTCCTCCCCGGCAAACCCTAAACGAGACTCTGATGATTTTTGGCAGCAAGCCTGCACATCACTGGGGTCATTAGGTTGGGACCTCCTGTCACAGGTGTTTTGTCTAATTAGCCCCTGTAACAACTCTCACCTCCCACCGTGTCAATACAGAAAGCCACTTTCTATTATACTGACCCTACCACATGGTCTTTAAAGCCAAACAGCATCATGTCCCTTACTAAAACTCTCCTGATGTATAAACAAAATTAACTGAAACTCCACACAGAAACAATTTGCATGACCAAAGGCTGTGAACACAGAGCTGGGAACAACAAACTGTTTAACCACACTCTTTGAGAGAGCAGTACTCAAAGGTGCTGCTAAAAGTAATTCCTTTTTTAACCCTATAAAGCCAATTGTATTATGTCTGATACATACTTTTTTAGTTTCCAAAAACACCTTATGTATCAAATGAGATGTGAAAAATCTAAATGTTGATTTTTATGGACATTTTGATATTTTTAGGATTTTAGCAAAAAGTGAAACAAACATTTCAGCTCAAAAAAATAGAATTTTCTGGCTGTAATCTATGGTCTTGGGCCTTAAAGGGTTAAGTTAATTTTTTTTGTTATTCAAAATCTGATAATCTAAAAAATATGATATATGATAATGTTTGAAAGGGTTAATTTGATGGTAGTGTCTTGGTATGGTAGGTTGATGGTTAGCTTATAGAGGCAGTCAGAGTTTCACCTAAATTCACTTAAAGCTGGGGTTGGCGATTTTGGAGAACTAGCTGTCTGTCTCTAGCCTGAAGGGGGCGGTAATGCTCCAAACTGATGGATGCCAACCACAGAAGAAGAAGAAGTCTCGCGAGAACTGCCACCTGCAGTAGAATGGACGGCAGTTCTCGCGAGATTAGAGCCAACAGCGGAACAAACTTAGAAAAACAGAGTTTATTTTAGATTTCTTGTACATCTGTCTTAAATGTGAGGGATACTGGAGCTTGGTTGGTGTTGTGGGACAGCTCACAGCGGACTTCCCTTATTTTCAAAGACAAAACTTGAAAGGTAAGCATTCTCCAGCGGAGTCTGTTCCCTACACGCTACATGCTACATGCTACACGCACTGTTGGTGCACGCCGGGAAAATGCACGCGCAGCAGGCACGCAGAATGGCGACGGGATTTGATTGGTGTAAAAGAAGGTATCCAAGCAAGATTATTGGTTGGTGTTTTCCCTGTTTTACTCCTGCTGTAGATAGCGGATATTTTTCGCTCTGTTTTAAGAACACATTATGAGTTGATTACCATCGGGTCATAAAGACCATTTTAACCAGTATTACAAAAAGTGTATCTAAATCAGATCGCCAACCCCAGCTTTAACTTCACTTCAGTTTAACTAACTGTCCCTTAAGCTGCGTTGACACCGCAAGTGACTCTGCGATCAAAATCGCGTCGCACACTGAAGTATCGTCACGTGTCCATAAATAGCCCATTTTGGTCACAGTTGCCGTCGGCCGTCGCTCGGTGACATCACAACTGCTCGAGTTTCACTGTGATCATATAAGATAAGATAAGATAAACCTTTATTAGTCCCACTGGGGAAATTCCAGTTTTACAGCAGCAGCAGGATACAAGAGAAATATCGGAAAAAGATTTACAAATGAAACTCTAAAGCCCAAATTCCACTGCATGCGTATCCGGTCCGTTTCTGCTCTGCTGCGGCAGCGGAGCCGATCCGTTTCCATTATAAGCAATGCGTGTACTTCCACCAGCTGCGGCACGGCTCCGGCACGGCTGCATACCTGCTCCGCCGGCCTCCGGCAGACGGAGCAGATACGCAGAGTTTCTATTTTTGCCAGATGCCGGACCACGGCACAGCACACAGAATATCGTGCGGGACAGGAAGTTGAGCACAAACACAAAATAAAACATCCGTAGATGTTTCAAAATAAAGTAAACCGTGTCAACAACAGAAAAGTACTGGACCTGGAAAACGTCATTTAGGGCGGAGACAGACCTGGTGTCTAAAGTTCAGTCTCACCCCACTTCACTATGGATGAGGAGCTTTTGATTTTGGAGGTGCAAAACCACAAAATACTTTATGAGCTCGTTGACCCGCTGCAAGGCGGAGCTGCAATGCTTCGTACTGCAGACGGATCCAGTGGGAGTTGACGCTCGTCAGATGACGGAGCAGAGCGGAGAAGGACTGGATACACATCCAGTGGAATCCCCCAGTAAGTAATTAGAATAAAAATAGAAAAATAGTATAAATACAACTAAGTGACAATAAATGGAGAGAGCTTGAGCCTTTCATCAATATTCAACTTCCTTATGAAGGAAAAGAAGTAAAAAATTAAGTGGAAATAAGACTGACTGATATATTCTATAGTCAACTATATACACAGTATTAACTATAACCAATATCCAATACCAATAACTATACCAATAAAAATATATAATATAAAAGGATATATTAGCGGACATTATTCCAACTGTATCCTGTTCAATTACTTATCAACCACAAAAAACTGCAGCTGATGCCCTGCAGCAGCATTATCTGTGAGTTTTCTGCAGTCCATCTAGGTGGAACTAATGTCCTCAATGACTAATGTTTCCCACACAGACATAAATTGTTCCTCTGTAGTCCAGATGAAAAACTGTCTGTTACGGGTACCATCACACATGCACACACCGCTGGTTGTCTGTTGTGGCACAGCCACACACGACATCGCCTGAAAAGATAAACTTTTTTAAACTTTGACATCGCGCAACGTGAGAAGTGATTGTCTTGTACACATCGCGGGAGGGTTAGCCCCACCCCATCGCGGCTGTACATTGATTTTGCATGGTGAGTGATCGCCTAGGTAGTACAAGTAGCCTCGGGTGTGTAAGCACCTTAAGAGGGCAATTTGGTTTGCAGCAGACAAACATTCAACAATTAAAGACAGACATACAAAGACCACAAGTCAGTCGAAACAGATAAAAGAATAAAAAGATAAACAACAGAAAAAAGGGGGAAAAAAAGCCAAAGAGAGAAAAAAGCCAGGTGATGTCACACCTTTGCAGAAGGACCCTAGAAGGATGACATAATGCAAGACACTGGAGACATAGTGATTTAGACTAGCTATTAGGCATGGGTACCTTTCACATTTGAACCGATACCATACTGATACCTGGTACATGGGAATCGGTATCGGTACTCAACGGTACCAATTTTCAGTACTTTTGCGTGTGTTTATGGGGTAATAAGTATTAATTTGTTTAATATTAAGATCTCAAATTTTTTCAATGTAAATTTATTTCTCAATATATAAAATTTGACAGATAAAAATCAAAACAACATTCAACTGTTTGTATTGTAACATTGTAGTTGTTCCAAAAATGTCTTCAACATGAAAACCAGTAACTAAAATGAACCACAACTTAATAAATTAACTGCAGCCCTCACTTTAACTTTAGGGCAGTTTAACAATGGGTCCGACAGCTGTAAATAAAAAAAGCATCTACAGTAACATTACAATGTACGAGGAACCGACCTGATTATGATAACTGACGCACATTAAAATGCCAAGCTAATACCATCTTAAACATGAGGTTTATTTACCTGGACCAGGTATCCTCCTTGTCTTATTTGCTGCCATCCCCAAATGTTAAAGCCATTTCTTTTCCTGTGTTGCTGGCTGCAGAAGACTAGTCGCCATTGGACACAGGCGTGCTAACAGTGCCCAATGAATCCTTTGTGGTCGTAGATCTGAGGCTATCAAGAATTGTGCACTCTTCAGCTTTAAGGAAAATTTTGTGCATCACCAGGTGCTTCCTCAGATTTGAAGTATTTTCGCTGCTGGCCTTACACTTGGCGTCACAAATATTGCAGCGAGCATAATCTCCATCACATTTAATAAAGTAGAGCCATACTTTCGGGCAATTTCTATCAGCCATGCCTGCTTTGTTGACTGAGCCCGCAGCTGCTGACGTCATTACACTATTGCTGTGCTGCGTTCAAGTCCGGTATGGAAATTCACCTACTCTACCCAATAGTAAGCCTGTTTATTCCACTCCCTCACAGTCACAAGGATGCGTTTAGGTACCTAAACATGGTACCGTTTGTTTATGCGTGAATTGGTACTCGGTAGTACCTACAGAATCCGCTCGGTACCTCTTAAAGTACCTAATTCGGTACCCATCCCTACTATTAACCCAAATATTGGATATGAAAGAATGAAATTATTTCACAAAGTATGGTTGAAAAATAGTTGTCATATGGCGAGCAGCCCAATCCCCATGTGATGCAATTCTGCTTTGAAGGAGTTAAGAGAACTTTTTTTCTGTGTTTAATGTCCAGAAAAATATAAACCGCAAGTGAAAACAAATTTGCCCTGAATGAAGTTGTAAGAGCTTCAGAGGAGGTTCAGTCAAACTGATATCTTCACTCTGGGATTACAGTTGGCAGTACTTACGCCCACTGTGTGCCTGCATGCATCAGAAGACTGATTATAAAACATAAATACAGTTTCAGAGAGTGAGATCTGGATATTGAGATGTCTCAGGAAGAAAAACTACTTTATAGAGACTGCTGGGACTCTCGGGATCATTTACCGAATACACTTAACATCCTCTGGGGTAACAAAGATGTGTTTCTACTGAGCTAGACAAGCATCAACCACCAGAACCCACAAGGTGCCAATAGTGATGAAGCCCTGGAGGTGGATCATGTTTTCATTAAACTCAGTCAGCATTCTTCCCTGGTACTGAACCTCAGTGTTAATGCAAAGAAATATAAAATGTAAACAAGGTCTTAGACTTTTTAATATTGTTCTGATCACTCCTTATGAGGGTTATGTTGTTGGTGAAGCATTTTACAAAGAGTAGTTTGATTTTTCTAAACTTTGAGGCAAATTAGAATCTGACTCATCGGCTCTCTCGACAACTCAACCCAGTTATTTGCAAAGTCGCAGCACATCAAAGGGGACGTGATTGTAATTGTCTCATAACAGACGAAATGTAGGAGTGATCAGCATACAGTCAGAGACAATAGGACAATCCTTTGTGCTGTAATGCTAGAAGCCGGCACCAAAGAAAACATTGCTGCATAATTAAAAGATGGAATGAGCCGAAATAGGTCGTAAAACGTGGAATGTGGTATCATTAAGAAAATGAGAGAAGCGGAGGGAGGAAGAACAGGAGGCTACAGCACATCAGTAATTGAGCGGTTAGAGGGAGGGGAACCGGCTCGGATCCACAGGGGAGTGTAATGACACACAAAGGGAACACAAGCACGTATGTGATATCAGAGGAATGAGACAGGAAGGGAAGAAAATGAGGGAGACGCACAGACGAAGTGGAAAATACATTAAAAGAGGTCTAGGCTACTTAACAATAGGAATGATCATAGGGCAGAGTCTCTATATTTGGCTGTGTGCAAATTTAAGCAGAATAGTTTATAGCTAATTAAACAGTCAGAAAGCAGTGCTAATTATGAGAGGATCACGGCGACAGCAGGTAAATAATATGTTTAGTTACAAAGTGGAGTGTGTTTACTGTTTGCAGTTAAACATTGAACATACAGTTCCTGTGTTTACTGTGTTCCAGCCTACGCCAAGGAGGTTATGTTTTTCCATAGGTAAGTTAGTTTGTTAATAGAATAACTCAAAAAGTTTTGAACAACTTTGCCTAAAATTTTCAGGGAATGTTGGTCACAGCAGAGGAAAAAAAGAAAGCTTTCTTGTGGTGATCCAAATTGGAATACGGATCCAGGATTTTTTGGAACAATTGTACAAGGCAGGGCAGTTTTCACATCTTTAGTAATAACAATTAGCTTACAACAGGTTTTCATGATGTTTTCAGGGAATATTCATCATGGCTCAGAGAAAATGTAATGTGAATTTAGTGGTGATAATAACTTAGATTCAGGTCCAGCAATTTTTAAAGATGCTTTAACTGTGTAAGATCAGGCAGTCTTTCCACAATTTCACTGATAACTCAATTACTTAAAGATGCTATGAGGAGTTTCTAAGTAATTACAAAAAATTCTCACTTTTAGATATATGCCTGATCCAAATACACACTTTAAGATGAGCTTTATAGTATCAAAATAGGTTGTCTATAAATGCTATTTATAGCTTCGTGGTCGGGTCGGACAGGGCTGGACTGGCCTAGATACTCAACTTCGGGAACAAGAGAATTAAAACTAGAGCAAATTCGTATTATTCAGACACATCTTAGAGCAGCGGGCTGTAAGTAGCGATATATAACTGGCTACAAAACTACGATACTAAGTTTTCCAAAAATTGCTTGTTGTCACACATCAAAAACTCCTGCTATGTAACTAAAAAGAGATACATTACCTCGTCGCTTTGCATCCTGTAAGTTTTTGAAAAAAGAAGTTGTAGAGCAAGGCAGACTTCTGAGGAAGGTCCGAGCTGCATTCATCAGCATAACAACAAACGCACGCTTTGGCTTGGGTCACGTCGTTATGACAGTTGCCGCACATGCTCATGGGTAGCAGAGTCTTTTGTCGCCGGAAATAAATTATCCTCATAGCACCTTTAACAATGGTTTTTTATGACATTTACAGGAAACGTTGATCATGGCACTCAGAAGAAGCCATACAACTCTGAAGCTGATCTGAACCTGGATGCTGATCCAGGAGTTTTTTTCAGGATTCCTTAACAGTGCAAGATCAGGCAGTTTCCCAAAATTTTTCCTCGTAACTCAATAAGCTCTCAATAGATCTAAATTATATTCTAAGAGAATGTTGGTCCTGGAACAAGAAACCTTATCAAAAATTTGTAAGTGATCCAAACCCATTTGTTAATCAAGGAATTTTTGAACCATTTGTTGGCATTTTCACCTATAAGTGAATAAGTTACTTGTTTGGGGAATGACATTTTTTAGGAAATGTTGGTCAAGGCACCAAAAAAATGCAATCAGGTAGATCCAGATCTGTTTTTGAGGATCCAGCAATTTTTGTTGTCAATTTGTTGACTCGCCAAAAAAAAATGGCAGTTTCCATGATTTCGCCCAAAACTCAATAAATTCTCTGCTGATTTTCACGAAATTTTCAGGTAATGTTGGTCAAGACACCAGAAAAAAGTGCTATGAATTCCATAATCCAAATCCAAATCCTTTTGCAAATGCAGAATTTTTTATTACAATTTGTTGACATTGCAATTTTCACATTAATGCTATCTTTCAATAAGTTCTCAGGTGGTTTTCATATTTGTACAGAATGCTGTTTAAGGCACAGGGAAAAAATGATATAATTTTGGTGGAGATCCAATTCCATTTGCAGGCCCAGGAGTAATTTTGAAACTATTTGTTGACCTGGCAGGATAGAGCAGTTTTCCCTTTATCTAGTTACATTATTGTTCAAAACACATGCCAGATTTGACCTGAACATGATGGTGATCTGAATATGTTTTCAAATTCAGGAATTTTTCCCATTATAACTTATCACAGTTTTTGGGAATATTAGTCATGACACAAGATAAAGGTAATTTTACAAGGAAGGATGGTGTGGTTAAGGGTAAAAGCTCTTAATTGTATGTCAAAAGTGTTTGTCTTATTAACTTTAAAAGCAGGTTTTGAGAATTGTGTGTGTAGTTTTGACAATAATTGACTGTGACCATGGGTTTGTGTTAATTCAAATTACATAGCATTTCAATTGACTTGTAAATCTGCTGTCTTCATATATTCTCAATTTTGGACACTACAGGATCCTTTCTGTGCACATATCACAAATGCAAATCGAAGTAGCAGAGAATGTGTATTATGCTTTGCCACAACATGAGTCTCCAAGTATAGAAGCTGCATGATACATTTCACATCACTTATTCATGCATGAGAGCGGCAGCATGTTGACTCATCTGAAGGTGTGACAGAACTGAGGAAACATCGCTTTCTGACAGAAATACCCTCCCGAAACATGCAGCCTTTGACTATCTGCGCCTATTTCTTGGCTTTTAATTGACTCACTGTCACTTCTGTGTGGCTTTAATTAAAACCAAGCAATTAGAAAATTGAAAAGGAGATGAGGAAAGTGGGCGAGCTGGGAAGGGGAGACTGCACACGCGGGGACACGATAATTAAGAGCAGCAGACACGCCACAAAATGTCACAACACTGGAGCCTATCCCCCCTCCCTCCGAGTCCCACTCTCCCCACTCAATCACAAAGCTAATATCACCTCTTTTTCCATAAAACCCTTTTCTTATTCCAGCTCTTTTATTTTGTCTATTTATTTAGCTTAAAATCCCCCCAGAGCGCTGCAGTGCTCCACTTCTTCAAACCAGGCAGCATGCATACTAAACCAAGAGGACTCGAGCCGCCCAAGGCCACAACACCACCTGCATGGATTAAAGGCTGGCTAATCCTCTCATGTTTGACCTCAAGACAGACAGAATACGCAAAAAATTACTGAAAGTCAGCACGGCATGTTTCTTCATGATGATACAAATGGGCTATCTTTTTTTGTGGGAGTAGGTGCAGGAGGAAGGGGCTGGTTAGTGCAGTTTTTACTTTTCATGAATCACATTTCCTTGCTGCTGCTTTTACATAACGCTGACTCCAATATTCTGTGAAGTGTGTTTTTCTTGAGCTGATTTATCAGAAAATTGTAGCTTTTCCTCAGGATGTTGAAAAAGCACCTTTGCTGCAATTTCTTCAGTCGGATTTGACAGCATTTTAGCTTTCAGATTAACCCAGTTGTTGAGTTTGGTGGTGAATAATCTGACAGGTGCTGCCAAAAAAACTGAAATTTAAAATGTCCGCCTCTAGAATTTTTTGGTGACTAAATCAAAATGGCATCACAGCTTTGCTGGCCCATAAAAAACTGCAGCAGCTGGATCATTCTTTCCATTATTTCTTCAAAGGTCCTGTCCTTACAAAACATCATTTGTAGGGTGTTGCATGGATGAATGTAAAATATACCCTATGGGCATGTGGAACAGTCCATCTGGTGTATCAGATGGACTGTTCCAATCTCTGTAGCTTTAGATCAGATCAAATCATCTGACCGCGTGGCCATGCGCGGTTCCATTGGTCCCGTGAGTCCATCCAATCCCCTGTCTCCCTCGCTACGCAGCGTCATGCCCATGGTCCCGCCTCCTCCCCTCTACCTCCGGTGAGCAGCTAGCAGCGTTAGCTACTGAAGTATCATGGAGCCGTTAAAGCCTAGCGCCGAAACCGGGAAGCCGCTTCTCTCTCCCCTGGGGCTCAACGGAGCTCCATGCGGCCAGTCAAGCCTTTTAGTGGGCTAACGAACGGCCTCAGTCGGCTGTCAGACCTTCAGCATCGGCTGTTTCGCCCCTGGTTGAACAGGTAATGGCTTTGTTTACTACAGTGGGAGATGTCTGCTGAATAACTCTGGTTAGTCTGTGCCTGTACTGGCTAATGACTTGTAGCGGAGCGGGTTGGCTTTGTCAATAGATGTTAGCCTGTTAGCCGCTAATCGTTAGCATTGTAAGCTGAGCTGGGGAGGACAGGCCGAGAAAGATAAATCCTCCCCCACAATCGGCTTCGCTCTGGCGGCGCCAGACCCGCATCGCAACCGCTGTGTGTTACAAGGGGGATGTATGTCGTGTTTGATACTTTCAGTTGAGCTGAGCTGTTTTTGATTGAGTTTGCTGCTGATATATTATGCTAGTCGCTCATAGCTCTGTCCGAGGGGGCTTGTTATGATGCGACACGAGCTGGGGGCGGGATCTTGGAACACTGAGGGGAGGGTGAGGGAAGGGGGGGCAGGCTGCGTTTTCAAAACGTAGACCATAGCTTTAATGCCACACTTAAAGATCCAGATAGATATACTTATTGTCTGTCCAAACCAGTTACACAAATCCTTCACTGACAACAGCTTTATAACAATAAATTGAACACAATCAGCACTCTGAAGAGCTGGCAGGGCATAGTGGATAAGAGGAAGTGTAGACCTGAATGAGGGTTTCCAAGTAAACCAGCCATTCTTGTTACTGTTTTATAAAACAGATTTACAGTTTTGAATTTGATGTATTAGTGAAAGATCAGACATGCTGCATTCTGGATCATCTTCAGAGGTTTAAATGTGCATGCAGGTAGGCCTTCTTAAAGAAGTTGCAGCAGTAGGTCCCAGGTTATTCAAATGTCCAACCATTTACTTTCTCCATTGTTTTATCATTCAGAGACTCTTTATCAGGATCACAGGGACTTTGGTCATTAAACTTGCAGAGATCAGTGTGATAAATGAGGGTCCTCACTGTAAAAATGAACCTCAGGCTGAATGAAATCTTAATTCCCCTTAAGAAAGCAGCACTTCTCTCTCTTTTTTTTTTTTTTTACATCCTTGTTAAAATGGCTCTCTGGTCTGCTTCGGCTCTGATCAATGCCAACAATTAACACAAACAATCAATTGAAGGGGCCTGAGGAACAGAGACGTCGTCCTTCTGGGTGTGAAGCAGCCGTGGAGCCCATCACTCCTGGATGGGGTCCACGCTCCAGTCAGGAGGCTAATCACACACAACACATCTCCCCAAGCAAAACCCCCAACTGGCACATAATTAATCACTCCACTGGTTGATCTAAGAGGAGGAAAAGTATCCTTCACAGCAGCATTTATTCTGTCCTTCATAGGCAGGTGATGGTCAGACGCATTCTGTTTTTCTGCACTGACAAGATAAAGCTAATAATTGTAAGTAAATGAAAAAATAACATAGTAATCATTCAAATCCTTTACCTGTAACTGTTGAATTCTGTTTTAGAAATGCACAGATTAGAAATTAACTAAATTTTATTGCATACTATTTCCAGCAAGCAGCATCAAAGCAAAAAAACTTTGATCAATATTACTTTGCTGAAACTTAGCCAGTGTTGTGAACAGGATAACCTAAAAAAATACAGACAGAAGTTGATCAGTTTTTCAGGTAATGTTGGTCATGGCACATGGAAAAGTAGGATCCACAATAGTATGCAAAGAGTTAGCCAAAATTGTTTTTTTAGTGGTATTAGCCATGCTTGCCGTCATGCGAACTCTCTCTTGGTTTTAATATCTACATCATTTTAATTAGCTTATTTTTGCTAGTCTTTTACTTAAAGTAATCATTCAGGTTTTTTGAAGTGGTGGTGGAGTAGCTAAGTTGAAACACAGTTGGAAGTTGGTTTGTCAGCTGGAGAGCTTCAAGCTTACTTCCTGGGGCACTGCCGCCAGTTTTGGCAGTTGGAAAAACAGCTAAAAATGGTTGGTGTCTCTGGTTTGTACCCTTGTGCTCTTAAAGTTCATTGCATGTAAACCTCTATTCATGGAGCTGGTTGAACATTGCTGGTGGGGCAGACAAGTCATCAGGAATGATAAACGGCAAGTCCAACCTGCCCTTTAAGCAACTGACAAGTTCTTCCTGGAGGAAGATAGCTAGGTATGGATTAGAGGAAGACATTTTTTGGGAATTCCCGTGGATCACGTGATTCCCGTGGGAATCCCACGGGATGGGAGTTATTTTTTAATTAATCCCATGATCAGGACGGGGCGGAAAAGTAACAGGAGCGGGCAGGAGCGGGAACAACATTAATAGATGATCATTTTCAGTCATGTTAAACAATCAGATGAACACATGCGTCCATTTTTGTAGTCATCCCTCAGTAAGAGCCAACACTCTTGACCGCGCTAGCAACACAAAAGAACTACAAAAGTGGTTGGGCTTCCTGTCACCACCAGAAGTGAGAAGTGACTCGGAGCGGCTGCCGGCAACACTCAAAAAATAGAGAGCTGTTTACACCAACCGGATGTCAGGCATGTGAAACTTAAAGGCAATGCCTTTTATATGCACTGCACTTTTACCTAAAATAAAAAAATATAACATTTTTTCAACATGTTTGGTTTTATTCAAACTGGAACGGGACAGGAGTGGGAGTCATTTTGAGTGGGAGCGGGATGGGAGTGGGAGTCATTCTATGAGAGTGGGACAGGACAGGATTTATTTTTTACTCCGGGCCGGGATTGGGACGGGACAGGTGTAAAAATCCGCTCCCGTGTCATGCTGTAGTGTGGATGCTAGCCGATACATAGCGGTCAGTGTCTTCAGCTAAAGCCTTGTAGTTACGCCACTTTAGGATAAAACTATTCCAAAATATGTTGTCTGGACTAGATGCTATAGTAAGATTCCTTACCTAAGGATTGTGTGTTTGTTGAATGAGCAACACAGCTAAGGATGTGTGTAGTGCCCAATAATAGTGTGCCAACATCCCCTCTTCCTCTGGGAGAAAGTCGACAGTACCTCAGTGAAGCAACAGGGAGGAACCCGTGTCCTTGTGGTGTTGTCTTCATGGGATGCCCACTTCACGGTCTTTTTGGACTTCACAGGTCGAACTAAATTTAGCCCTGAGTTTGGAAATGGTACCAGGGCTAACACCAAATAATGCTACCACTCTGCTGACTGGAACACCTGCCTTCAGTTACAGGGAGGTCTTACTACCCACACTTTTAGATATGTTGCTAATTCAACTAATGCATGAGTCTTACAAGTTGTACCTCATTGTAAAGATAACTAATCAGGCTTTCAAATGGTAAATAATGAAATACAAACTGGTATTATTAGAGGGGAGAGAAAGTCAACCTAAAACAATGTTTCCAAACTTTTTTAGGAGTATGTGTTCCCTGAATTTAAACTCTTTTTGAATATAATAGAACTTTGTCATTGCAACAAGTACAACGAAACTGCAAAAGCCCTTAAGTCAGAGCAAAACAGTGCGAGACAAATATGATAAAGTACGGTGCAAACATAAGCGAAGTAAAATAAGATAATAAATAACAAAATATATAATAAAATAATAAAGGTAAGGTGCAAAATAGAATAACAAAGTATGATACAGTAAGTAAGAAGGATAAGGTGCAAGAGGAGTGGAACGATACCATACAAATAAGCTGCAAAATAGCTGCCATGTTCAGGTGCATTAATGACATGAGGTAATTATTATATTAAAATTATTATGATTATTATGACAACAAATTAGGTAGTGATTTTAGCCTTTGTTCTGGACCCTTACTGCTGTTGGGTAGAAACTGTCTCTGAACCGGTTTGTCCTTGCAGTGACTGACCTGTACCACCTGCCTGACGGTAACAGATTAAACATGAGAGGGGGGAGAGGGGTCCTGGGTTATTTTTCCCGCCTTTCGGAGGTAGCGGGAATGGTGCAGTTCTTCCAGTGTGAGGAGAGGGCAGTTGGTTTGATGTTTTAGGTTTGTTTGTCTTAGCTCTGTGTTCAGACTAACAGGGGATCTGCCTCCCACCGTTTGCTGTCCTGCCTTCACATGGGAGAGATGACTTTGCCTACTCAGGAGCATGGCATGTAGATGCAGGATGGCAGAACTCTGTCACCAGAGTGCAATTTTAAAAGAACCAACAAACTTCCCAAACCTAAAAAACTACTCTTTGGTCTAATTTACTGTGAGAAATATGAGCAGGATGAGTTTTGGGCTGTGTATCTAAAAGGATTTCAGTCCTACAAATAGCTGTGCTCATCCAGAACACCAAATGAGAGAAAGTAGTGCACAGTTGGACAGTGTGACAAAAGAAAAGCTTTATTTTGGTCTGTTAGATTGATGCTACACAGCGAAATCTACTTAACATTTACTCAAAAGAATCAAACATAAACCCTTCAATATCAACACTTTTCGCTGAATGTCTTTTGCATGTCATGTTTGCATAATCAAAGCAAATGTTAAACTGGAAACCAAAATATCTGGTTGTGAAAAAATTCTCAAAACCAATTTACTTCTGCTGGAAAAAGAGCTTTCATTGAGAGGCGTCATTATTTAAAACTTCCTGAGGAGTTTTGGCAGACATACAGCCGCTCCTCTTGAGAACTGAGCTTTTTTTTTCTCCACAGCGCAATTTGGGAGTCCATGTCTGCATATCTCCCTGTTTTTAATTTGAATAAAACTCTGTTCTGATCTCCTGACAAAGTGGCTCTCCGGCGCTCTTACCGCCGGGTACAAAGAGAATAAAATATGCTGATGTTGTAGTGATTTTGTCACTCACCTTGAGGCTAGCCAGTGACAGACCCTCCCAAACCCTCTTAATCCTCTCTGCCTCTCTAAGTACTCAGAAGTGAGTCAGACTTTACAGGGCCGCTGCAGTGCGCCCCCTGTGCTGTTTGAAATGCTGTGAAGGGTGTCAGTTGCAGCTGATGGCTCGGTAGCATCTAATTATCGTGTCATATTCTGCACACTTTCCAATAGCATGCTGGCATCACTCTCACAGCCCAGACTTTGAAGCTGTGTACTGATTATGCAGGACAAAGAATCAAAGAGGGAGCTAATTCATTATCTTACTGACTATAAAGACAACATTATGATTATTTCAAGGATTATAGCAGAGTGCAACATCAACACTAATGAGGACAAGGATAACACATCAGATCACTACCTGTGCCACACTAGGGAATTTTAATATGCAAAAGCAGTGACACAAAAAGGGGCTGCTAGGGAGGACTTGGGTGGAAACCCCATATTGGTCAGGGCCTTTCTGTGTGGAGTTTGGCTGTTCTCCCCATGCATGCCTGAGTTCCCTCTGGGAATTTCCCTCTTCCTCCCAGAGACCAAGAAAATCTTAACTGGTGACTTTAAATTGTCCCTAGGGTGGGTGGAATGACCCTTCTCCATTAGCCCTAGTCTACTCGTCTCTATCCGGCTCTACTCTACTCACCTTGTGCTGCTTTTCCATTAGCCCCAGTCGCCTGCTCAAAGGGGTGCAGTGTCGCTGTAAACAGCTGAGCGGTACTGCAGTGATGTCATTTTGAGCGCGACACAACAGTCTGTGGCTTTTTGTCACAAACTGAGTAAAAAAGGAAAGCAGAAGAAGGCTGCAGGTCGTAAGAAGAAAAGCTATACAACAGAATGAAGCCGAGAACGAGAGCAAAGAAAAGACGTATGAGGATAAGCTAATGGTAGCTACTGCTAGCATGCTAGGTCGTCGCGCTCATGACTCATCGATGATGACATTGTCTGACCAATCAGTAGCCGACAGTCGGTGACGTCATCTTTTAGTATTGATTCAGCTCGCTTGGAACCAGAGCGTAGTAGGTACGAAAACTAGCTTGTTTTAGGAGGTACCAGGCTAATGGAGACACGCTGCAAATCGAGTAGAGCCGAGTAGAGTAGGGCCAAGGCGTGCTAGTGGAAAAGGGCCATAAGTGTAAATGGTTGTCTTTCTCTCTATGAGGGCTTTCACACCAACACCTGAACCTAATTTGAACTGGTCAGCATGTTCAGACTAGAAAAATCATTGGTTCAAAACCTGAAAAGTTGGTTTCATGGCCGGTGAACCGTGACACATCACTGTTAAAAAAAATGAGCAGGAAGTCAAGAAAGCAGAGGGAAGTGAAGAGAAGAGCTTGCAGTGGTTGAGTGACCCCCAAATTCCACATAACGCGAAAAGCAACGCACCGTGGTCTTGCTCTAACACAAACCCCAGTCTAAGGTCCCTTTGCTGGCCCCAACCATCCAGCTTCGTGATGCATTCCACTTCCTTCTGCCTATTAACACTGGCACCAAGGTTCTGAGAATCCAGAGCAGAACTGGTTCCAGAAGCAGAACCATACCAGTGTGAAAGCCCTTTATGTGTCCTTGTGATCAACAGGCAAACGGTTCAAGGAGTACCCTGTGTCTCGACCAGTATGAGCTTGGATAGGCTCCAGCCCCATCACAACCCTAAAACGAATAAGCAGGATAGATAATGGCTGAATAAATAAACAATAATCAATAATGGACATTTTATTTAACTGAATTAGATTGAGATTAGATTAGCTAGAACTTTATTAATCTCTTTGGGTTAAAACTCTCAATCTCAAATTAACAATCAGTAGCAGTTGATTATTACAAGTGAAAGGATATATAAAAAGGAAAAAAAAGATCAGAATAAAACTATCAGTAAATACAAATAAAATAGATATATAAAATATACTTCAACAGGCTGGCTACTGCTATTATTATTATTTTATTTATTCATTTTTTTGTTTAGATTTGTTATGTATATTTTTGTTTATATAAATTTGTAATATAGATAATGTTTTTATCCACTTTTTGTAAGTGCCATTGGATTTGTAATTTAATGTCATTTGTTGGCTTTCTGATTGGTTCACTGACCAACCAATCAGAATCAGAAAACCCCTTTCTCATTGCAACTGTTGCTTGGTAACTCCAGCAAAGCAGCTTGTCCTTTTTAATGCATTATGGTAAAAACTGATATTTCAAAAGTTAATTCAATATCAAAATGAGTGACAGATTTTTTCTACATTGAATTTATTTTGTGCTCCATAAATATTTAGTTGTAATAACTGAAGTGTTTATTTTAGTGTTTGTGTTTATGTGAACAGCTGATGTTAGACAACATCAGTAGCCTAATCAGATATTCTTAACAGGTATTAAAGATTTAGAGTTATTATCAAACACCCCACTGTGTGTCTGTTTTTATCCTTCACTGAAGAAAGATTTTGGAAAGATAAAATTAAAAAAGTATCACTAAAAGTAAGTGATTTATAAGCTATATTCAAATGACCCTTAGTCAAACCCCATCCTCAACAGGAAGTGCTCCTTGTCAAGCCCCACCTGTTAACTGTTATGTCAAACCAAAGTGACCACTGTATGATTTGAAATAATTTTATATAGCTCACTGTTAAACTTAGTAATTCATACTGACTCTTTCAATTTATATTTACCTCATACATTGGCAACTAAATAATTTTCAACACATGTAAAATATTAAGGTACAAGGTAAGCCCTAAATCATCCAGATCTGAAAAATTTGTTATAGAGTCAGTAAGAAAAGTTAGCACAGAAAGAAGTAAAAATAAAACTTGGATCCAAATAAAAATATAGTTGAAAGATGATAATAATAAAATACTAATATATTAATGTAAAATAAAGTAATCATAATCATAATAAATTGTGTTGTCACAAGGCTAATGCTACCCATTGACCCCTTGTGTTTGAGCTAAGCTATGTTAAAAGAATGCACAGTTTAAAGAGACTGTGAGGAGTTTCTCAGTAATTACAAAAAAGTCTCACTTTTAGATATATACCTGATCCAAATAAACACTTTAAGATGAGTTTTATAGCATCAAAATAGGTTATCTATAAATGCTATTCCCTAGCCTTCCGTTCGGGTCGGACAGGGCTGGACTGTCCTGGATACTCAACTTCGGGAACAAGACAATTAAAACTAGAGCAAATTTATCTTATTTTATTATTTATATTACACATCTTAGAGCACAGGGCTGTAAGTAGCGATATATAGCCGGCTACAACTACGATAATACGTTTTTGGTGCATTCTCGTTGAAGTAGGAATTTCCGAGTTCCAAGTAGGGAATTTCCTACTGGGACCTCAGTGAAACCTCGCCACCCCCGAGTTGACAATCGAAGATGGATGCCCCCTGTTTGATCAGTTATTTAGCTCCTGTAATAATCAATTTATTTGCACTTCTGACTGGGGTGTGTCGCTCTAGATCAGCTGTACACATAGTATTGTTAGACTTATATTTACAAAAATGCTGCCATAGTGATAATCACATTCTTCATGTGATATTTGTGGACGACAACACAAGGCGTGCTAACAACAGCTAACAATAGCCTGGTAGATTGGGATGTTTTTTTCCGACTTCAACTGGAACGCCGATAAGTCGGAGATGATGTCACTCCCAGTTCTGAGGTTACTGGAACTCAGCATTACGACAGTCGCCGCGCGTGCTCATGGGTAGCAGATTCCTTATGTCGCCGGTAATAGATTCTCCTCATCACACCTTTAAAGAATGGTGTCTATCTGCTTGTCATGAACTTAGGAGTGAGGCAAGACACGAAAACAAAGAAAAAA
This sequence comes from Scarus forsteni, assembly GCA_036419115.1. Taxonomy (NCBI): domain Eukaryota; kingdom Metazoa; phylum Chordata; class Actinopteri; order Labriformes; family Labridae; genus Scarus; species Scarus forsteni. The sequence goes on from JAZDUH010000270.1 coordinate 8,233,423, forward strand.
TATTGGTGTACACCTTTAAAGATATGTGACAGCGTACACCCTGCAGGTCTCTCCACAGGTCAGTGTCCACATCAGGCCACCTGCACCAAATGAGTCTGGACCAGCTCCTGTGAATAAAAAGAAGTGCATGGCTGCTGCACCACAGCGTCTGAGGAGGCTTTTCTGATGCTGTTCCTGTCACTGCAATATCCCCCCACCCCACACTCAAATAAAAGAAGCCCTCACAGGTGTGTCCCCTCATCCACATGCTCCCACTCAGTGTGAAGCTTCAGGGCGTCTGAGGTTGAGTTCAAGCTCGTCTCCCTCCCTCGCTCGGTGCCCTCACCCGCGGTGGGAGGCATCACTCACATAAACACACACCCACACTAACACGCAGCACGGAGCATAACAATAATACACAAACATGCACTTAAAAGCACATATTTTTTACATGTGAAGCGTATCGCCCTCTTCTATCTGAGACACTCTGGTGGAGATGGGCGTATCAGAGCGCCTGTGTGGCTTCCAAGTAGGTTTGCACCACCCACATGAGCAGCAGACCCCAGCTGTGTTTACACAACACAAACCCACTGATGAACTCAAAGACTGTGGCCAAATGCCATATTTCTGCGTAACAACTGATGTTATATATCTGGATTTTTACATATGTGTGCAAGAACTCAACACAAAACAAGAAATGCATCTATGTGGGCATAAATTATTAAACATTTTATCACAGCTGTAGATGTTACATCCTGTATGAGTGCTGCGATCTCTGTCAAAGAACTTAAGAATACATTAGCATCTTAGCATTTTAAGTCCTGTCGTAATTGTCTCATAAGCTCTTTTCACAGTGCCTGTGAGCAAAAGTGCCACATTGGAGAATCGTCATTGTTACACATCGAGATATTCACATTAATTCAATGAGGATGTAAATCTGTGCTCAATCATGGTACAAGAATCAGCTCAAAAACATGGAAGTGAGCTAGGTAGTAGCGCGGCAGATGGTGCACATACCAAACAGCAAGAAAACCGCCAGTTAGATTCCCAGGTCATTTCTGTGTGGAGTTTGCATGTTCTTCCCATGCATGCTGGATTCCCCCCAGGCAGGTGAGGAATGAGTGTGAGCATGAATGGCTGTATGTCTCTCTATGTGGCCCTGCGATTGGCAAGCCATCAGTTCAGGGTAGGCTCCAGGAAACCCCCATAGATTAAGGATGGATAGATGGTTCCCAAGTCAAAAGTAAATTATTTTGACGGCTAGCATCATGGATACATGCCTGAAATAAGGTCCACAAACAACATTTAAAGTTAAATTTGAAATTATGAAATTGATCTTCCAGTGCCCCTCTAATGAATTTCAACAAGTTATTGTGTTTTTAAAAGGACTGTTGCTAATAAACTGCAAACAAGGACTACAAAAATGGACCATAAGTATTTGTAATCATATTTGATCAGCAATCATTCACACTCTAACAAACAACCATGAGGACCAGCTTGGTCAGGTCATTTTATTGACAGGAAATTCTTGAATAAGACGATACAGGGTGACATCATACAAGAATAATTAGTTTCTAGTTTGCTAACTGTAAGAAAGTAAGATAGTAAGTTAGTTTATGGAGCCATTTTCACAGATGTCACAAACGGGGGCAAAATGTAGAATAACTAGAAAAGCACTCTGAGAGCGCAGACCTCCGCCAGCGCCACAGTCCTCAGCCATATTGTGATTTTGACCATAAATATTAGTCCTACCTTTATTTCATTGAAATATTTAGATTCCTTGACCATGAAAACATACCATTAGCAACTAGATTCATCATGATATCTATTTTAGTTCAGTAGTTATTCATTAAAATCGCATTTTTCGTCATGGCGGATCCAGACAGATCCGGATCAACACCAAAATCGAATCAGTTCTTCCTTTTCCCATGCTGAACATTTCCTGAAACTTTCATCAAAATCCATCCATTACTTTTTGAGTTATTTTGTTCACAGACAGACAGACAGACAGACAGACAGACGGACAGACAGGCAGACAAACAAACTCTCCCAAAAACATAACCTCCTTGGCGGAGGTAAAAAATAGAATTACATAGAGTTTTTTTTACAAAAAAGACCAAAACATATCACAACAACAAACACACTAAAATGCATCTGTTACTGTCTGACTCCTATTTTTGTACTTCACGCCATAGCAGTGGCACCTGCCGCCTACAACATTTGATTGGCCCATTATGAATGTGATTGAACCATCACCGCCCAGATATGTTTTGAAAGGTTCTGCCCATTCCCAAACACTTTCTATGGGTTGTTGTCCTGATGGATGACTGTAATATACTAAACGGTTCATCCTGTGTGCCAGGTGAGGTGTACATCACCTCTTGGGACAGGCTCCAGACCCTGTGACCCGACCAGGATCAAGCAGTATGGAGGTTGGAGGGATCTTTAAGATAAGTTTTCTGGTGTAAAGGACAAAAAGACATAGCTTAAAGTTTGTTTTTTCATATTGAATGCAAAACCAATGGGGACTTGCTGGGGAAAGCACAGTGCTGTTATTTCTTCAGTCAGTTTTCAGTTTTTCAGTTGCATCCCTCTACCCTTGTTATGAGATTTACTTCTGTTCTTCCCAAATTAGCAAATTGACATGAAACAAACGACTCCTTCTGCTGCAGTGAATAGCCTTGCTTCAGTGCCTGCTCTCCTGCAGATTTCTCAGCAGAGAGGCTGAGCTGCTGCTCGTGGCTGATATACATTCTATTGCAAAGTACCTTATATAACCCTGCTTTACATAAACCAAACTATCACTTTAGGGTAAGGAAACATATAGATAAAGCTATCTGCAGTAACTCTGGTAGAAAAACAGAATGGCAGAAATATTTCCTTTAAGTTCTGCTTGACGTTTCTTACTTCGTCATTTTTGATTGTCAAGAAAGCTTTTCATTTTGCTCAAGGACAAAAGCTATATTTATATAATTTTAATGAAGGGATTTGTTGAGAAAACTGAAACAAGGAGGAAAAGTTAAACTGGCAACTGGTGACAGGTGTTAAGTGAGTATGCAGTTAAAACAAAATGTTATATCAAAGTAAAAATGCTCAAATGTTTGTCAGTATTAAGGATGAAGTATCATTCTGTGATACATTTCTGGTCTTTTTGATGTCCTCACCACACTTTTCAAAACCAGTGTAAACCTAGTTTTCCCTGAATAAAATCAAGGTTTCATTTTACAATACCAGTGCAAAATGACAGGTAACTAGGTACACTAACTAGTTATCCTTTTCAAAAGCAGTGAAAACCCACTTTTGGCTTTACAAAACCAGCAAAAAAAAAAAACAGGTATAACTTTACAAAACCAGTGGAAACCCAATTATTATTTTACTGTACCAGTGCAAACCTCATTATCCATTTTCAAAACCAGTGAAAACCCACTTTTGGCTTTACAAAACAAACACAAACCCAGTTTTCAAATAAAGTAAAAACCCAGTTTTGGCTTCACGGACCCAGTGAAACCCCTTTGTATCACATTCATCAGCCCAGCAGAAGAAAGAAGACCGATGGTTTAAAAAAAAAAACACTGTGCTCACATTTTCTCCACCACTGCAGCCTCTAAAACGAGGTGAGGGATCTACATTGATTTTGTGACAAGTGAATCAGGCTCCGCTTTAATTTGAAATGTGCATTTGCAGTCCTCAAGGCTAATTGCATGAAGTCACCACAACTCAAGACGTGCCGCTGGAACACGACCAGCACCGACACTCGCCGGTCTGAAGTCTGCAGCTCAGAGGAGCAGAAAAAAGAATCACTCCAGGTCGCTGGCAGAGGATCAACCATGCTTTATTACTAATGTGTCTGAGGTGTGACAACACTGAAACGCCGATATCATCCCGGGAGGTAAGTGTTTTGGTCAATAGCTGGCGTGTGAAGCCAGAAAAACATCCTTGTTAGAGTAAGTGGTGGCCTGCTGCAGGTGAGAGCGACCAACGGAGTGTCAGGTATAAAAGGGCGATAAAGAAGAATCATGTGGCTGTATACCTACAATAAATACAGGCTGGCATCAACAGCACTTCCTCCATTTAAGAGCGGTTTGACAATTTAAGCTCTTACTTAAAGATACTTCTGGGCGGCTGTGGATCAGTGGTAGAGCTGATCATCCTTAAGTATGAAGGTGTGATTTGACACCCAGTGCCTGTAATCATATGTGAATGAGTTCTTGGAAAAGACACTAACATGTGGTCCTGACCAAACTGGCCCTTTTCCACTAGCACACCTTGGCCCTACTCTACTCGGCCCTACTCGATTTGCAGCATGTTTCCACTAGCCTGGAACTTCCTAAAACAAGCTAGTTTTTGTACTTACTCAGCTCTGGTTCCAAGCGAGCTGAGTCGATACTAGAAGATGACGTCACCGACTGCCGGCTACTGGTTGGTCAGACAATGTAGTCATCAATGAGTCATGAGCGCGACGACCTAGCATGCTAGCGGTAGCTACCATTAGCTTACCCTCATACGTCTTTTCTTTGCAGCTCGATTGCTCTCGTCCTTGGCTTCATTCTGTTGTATAGCTAACTCTCCTGTGCTTCTCAAGGGGCATATCTTTTTGCCACCGGCAGCCTTCTTCTGCTTTCCTTTTTACTCGGTTTGTGACAAAACAATGCCGCTCAGCTGTTTACAATGACACTGCACCGGGCTAATGGAAAAGGGCCATTCGTCTTGGTTTCCTTCGTGGTGGGTTTGATTATGCATCATTTGGCTGGCTTATCATTTGACAGGCTTTGGTCCACTTGGCAAAGGGCAGCATTACAAAGGAAACCAAGCCAAATGAAAAATAAAGAAAATAAAAGAGTTATTCTTAATTTAGATGCTCTGATAAATTGTAAATCCTAGGAGTGCCCTGTATCTATAAGATCCCTTTCAGATATAAATCTCTGTCTGTTCAGTTCAACAATGAAGTTGAGGCATAGTTTAATTTTTTACTTTGGATATATTGACACAGGCTTTGTCAGGTAGAGATCAAAGTTAAAAAGCCTGTACTACAGCTCTACACACAGCAACACTTTTGGACTCTTTTGCCCTCTAAGTTCTTACATTGGTCACGCGACAAAAGATTTAATTAGAAATCTTTTCTTAACTTTGCACAGCAGCTGAGCTAGCCTTATGCAATGTCTGTGATCAGCATGTAATAAATGTAATTGACATAATGATCTTCCAATTACCTGCTGCATATGCTTCTGAAAGGTTCTGCTCTCCCCAAACACTTTCTATGGGCTGTTTCCCAGATGGACTAATGGAATATACTGAATGGTTCATCTGGATTGTCATTTTAGTATTTTGTGGCGTCAAAGATGTTTTGAGCAGTCAGAAGACTAGATTTTAACTGTTTAGACTAAAGTCTATTTTTTTAGTGAGTCTGTTTGATGGATTAAAAGTGTCTCATCAAGAGAGTTGATTCATCAGAAATTTATGATGTTTGACAGAAAAAAGAGATTTTCCTGTTAATGAAACTTCTATTTTATGACGTAACATTTTTTGTTCTGTTATGAGGGTTAATTGAACTTTTTCTAATGAGAGAAAATGTATGTTTTTCTGGAGATGAGCGACTGTGAAAGAGATGAAAGAGAGCCCATTAGCCTCAGCTGATATAATATTAAAGCTCCACTCAGAATGAACGTCAGGATGATTGAACGGGTTAAGCTCTGGGCGCCTGCCCAGGGTTCAACTTTCATAAGAGACGATAAAAGACCAATATAGATGGTAGCCATTAAAAAGTAAAGAACTTGGAAGAGGAGGTTTCCTAAACTTCAGGGATTATGAGTTTCTACAAGAAACAAGTGGAGCTGGATAACAGCTCACAATGAGTTGACGAAAACGTGTCACCATAGATTTTTTTTTGGTTTGTGCACCTTTAACATGTATTAGCATTAGATGTAAGAAGGTGAAATGCATTAAAATGTTTAAATGACTGATTCTAGATAATCACTGCATCACAAATGTGTAGATTTTTTTGTTTTGATACCAAAACAACAACAACAAAGAGGTCATTGGCTTCCAGTTTTAGGTGGGGATGTGAGGACGCTTGCAACATTTTGCTTCTGAAATGCCACCATTTCTGTCAGCATAACACAGCAAATACAAACTCTCTGTCATTGCTGTACTGCCCAGAAAAAAATATTTTTTAAATATATTTTGTGTGGTGGCTTTTTAGTTTTTCTGTTTGTTTGGGGGGATTTCATAGTTATTTAGTGTGCTTGCTTTTCCACCAACTAAACTGGACAAAACAATGTCAATTTGCTACTGAATTATTGGTTCCATTTAGATATGGTGGAGGTATTTGCTTTTTAAATGATTCTTTCATCACAGAGGCTCCTGCCTTTCCAAAAAGATCTGTTCTTTGTAAATGTGATTGATTGATCAAGAACTGAGACTTTGACATTTAAGCGTATTAAAACAATGAAAAATTATAACTCTATTCTTCTTCTTCTACTATGCTATTAATTTAATGAGAAATCCTTATTAAAGCGAACCCAGTGGCACTGGTAGGGTGAGGTTTATCTATTGCACAAGAGTCATTCCAGCAAGTAAAGGACACCAAATTTTAGATTTCAATGCACACACACGATCACTGGCAGAGAGACAGGTGGAGAGAGAAAAGAGAAGGAGCGTGCATTAAATGCACCATAGCATGACAACCTTATTCAGTACTATAAATATCAGAAATGCCAGATGTGAGAATGCATTTAGACTGCACTCCAACCTATAAGATGTTAATTCAGCATCTCACCCAAGCAACAAACTCCTGAACCTCCTGTAGAACAATCTGGACATTCGTGTTCAACCTCTTTCACACATGCAATCCTGATATTATCAGGATAAATCACTGACATGCTGGTTCACAGTAGCCCCTCTCAGCATGGAGTATGTCCTGCTAGATAAGGACCAACAGGCAGCACATTAAAGTTAGTGTTCGTAATATGATAGTGAACAATCAAAATTGTTCACAATTTATATCCTAACTTCAGGGATTCAAGTTAAATAGCATATATAATAGCAGCGATTGAAGGGATGAGAGGAGCACTGGAACGCAAAGGGGAAATAAAAGTGCATAGTTTCAACTCCATATCTAACAGCAGCTTTTTGTATTCATAAGGGACCCAGTGGTGACCGTTTTGGAGCAGATGATCCACATCTTCTCCCTTTACAGTGGTTGTTTTTATCCATCCTGTCAAGTCTTTCAGCCCTCACCACAGTGAATTACCCTGATAACATGCTGCAGCGTTAAGACATAAGCGTGGATAAGATACCAGGGGGCATGGGGAAATTATCTGGGTAAAGTCAGGATGGAAAACTTGGCTGCTGTGTTCACAAATATGACTTGCAAGGGTAATGTCTGGATAATTTCAGTTTTTTTTCTGCAAGTACTTATCGTTCATATCATCAAATTATATGCTTTTTGGTTGTTTGCATTCGCCAATTTTGCCGGTTTAACTCTTGACAAAATGGAATATAAAGCTAAATCAGCATAACTGTCTTTACAGTTTGGCATCAGGTATTGTATCTTAACCCAGACTGTTCCCTAGAGTGGCTAATTTAGATTAATCAATATTGCATTGGTAGGTGGATGTAGTGAACAAGCGCAGACGACAAGAAGAGACAAAAGAGATTTAATGGTAATCTCTAACGCTGTTTCAGTTGCTCAATTACATAAATAATCTCATAACAAGAAAAGGAAAGCCCTGTTTTCCAACAACAACAAAGGAGCACAGAGGCTTGGTCAGGGTCTAATAAATAATCAATGTTAGATAAAGAAACTTTTGATGGAACAAGAGTATTAATTCACATCAAGCAGAGACTGAAAACTGTCCTTTATTGTAAAAATATGAAACTTTGGTTGTAATAAAATAAATATATAATTCTTCCTAAGCTAAAACAAACAAAAGCATCAGTATGTGTTGTTAATGCTTCACCTGTGCCCTTGTGCAGATGCTGCCAGAGCAACAGATTCATTCAAATCAACCAGCCCCTGATTAAAATGTTGCTTTATAGTGTCACATGTGGTTAAACCGTCCACAGGGCACCTTTAAGTCTCCCCCGTCAGGTGTGCTTTTGGACGGCGGCCACCACTTTCAGAGTCCAACCCCTGCTGACCTTTCCCATCAGGTTTCTCTTGGCTTTGGCGGAAAACAGCTGCTCTGCACAGATGTGCACCAACATGTGAGGAGTTCTCCGAGCTCCCTGATGTCCATTATCTGATGCAGAGGGTATCACGAGTGCAGGGGAGGAATACCAACAGCCCTCTGGCCACCCTCCACCTTTTTTTATAAAGTAGAAATGCATGATGAATACAAATAAATGGAGAATATGGTATTTTTGTGTAGTTTGTGCTGCATCAACTCAAATCCTGAAGTAAACTGTTCAGGTCAGTTTCAAAACCCTTAGATGTGAAAGTGGATCGATCTATTTTCCTGAAGCGGTGTTGCCTTTGTAATAATAATTTGCCATAATTACTTTTTTCATACATTTCTTCATAAAAATGTTCTATTCGACTCTCGTTTTTGTACAGTTTGATTAATTTCATCATAGCTTTCATTTTATAAGAGCTTCCACCTTCCCAAAGAGGGTTAAAGTTGGCTCACATGAATTTTCAGTGGAGTGTCAGAGAAACTTTTGATTCCTATCGACTGTGACAATCAGGAACTTGTTTACTGTAGTCCACAGAGACAACATCAAGAGGTGTCACCCCTCAGGGAGATCACTGTGCCCTGCAAGGTCATACACTTTTCAACACAAACAAGCTTATTTTAGAGAACACCTAAACCAAAGATCTCCAAACTTTTTTCTTATTGCTTCTGTTTGTATCTACTGGAAAAAAAGATGACAGGGTCATTCTAACATACCTAATGTTTGCAAAGTTTGATAAGGACACAACTCTGAATGGATTACAGGCCATGTTGCCAGATTTTTCTAACTAAAAAAGCAACTAAATCAATAAAAACAAGCCCAAAGCAAGTGAATTGCAAGCTAATTTTTTTCTGAAGTGATATTCTGTCTTACTTTTTTTTAAAAGAGAAACTTACATAAAGCATGTTTTATTTTTTATCATCATTACATTTTGATTTCACAGTGACACTATCTCTTCTTTGGCTCTTAATTTACTTTCTGTTTGGAGGTGGAACATCCCTCTCTTTATACTTGGGATGCACCGAAATGAAAATTTGTTGGCGAAGCTGAATAGAATAGAAACGCTTGGTCCAATACCGAATATCCAATGCAGAGTCAAAGTAGTTCACTATATTTTTTAATAGTGCATTAATAGCTTGGAGTACATTTTAGACATGTTTTTAAAAGACAGTAATTTTTTATTGAGTATTATGACATTTTTTAATATTCCGGTAGCCTTTGCTTTTCAAAAAAAGCCTAACAAAGTTTTTAATTCATACTAAGCCTTCCAACAAAACAAAACACGCATTAAAAAAATACTATTGTGCATTGAAGTGGATATAAACCAATAAACCAAGGTCAGGTCGTGAGCAGTGGACCGTTCCGTCCAACAGAGGGCGCTGTGAGCACAGCTTGACCATCAGTCACATCCGGTGCTCTCTTGACCTCAGTAAACATGGAGTTTCCACTCCGAGCGGACATTTACAGCTTTGAATGTTCTGAGGAGAGCTGTGTGGAAGTAGTTTTGGTTCTACACCGTTGATGGCAAACTTAAAGTCGAAGACCAGGCTGTGTTTTCTGTGAAATGCAATTTTGTCACTCGTCTTCCACTTATTTGCGGGCTCAGCCCTCGGCTTTTCATCCAAGCTATACGGCCGAGTGCAGCGTCGCCTCGTCAAGAGTTTTTTTGGCAGGGTGGATAAGAGAGTCTCTGTCCCTTACTTTTTAGGAAAAGTGACAGCCTTCGTCTGCTTAGCCACAGTCACACGCAATGACGTAGTTGATTACATCATGGCGTCACACGGTACTATTCGGCTTTACTTTATACAGAAGTAAAGGAAGGGGCTGCTGTTATTTAAAGCTCCGTTTACACTTAACAGTCTGTCCGACCTTGATTTTTGTAACCAAACAGACACAGTCAGGCTGTTATCTAAGTTTTATGTTTATCTTCTACAGCTTTATTGTGATGAAAACAGTAACAGCTACATTAGAAATAAGCTTAAATCTGGAATTTCCCCCCTGTGGAACTAATAAAGGTGTATCTTATCTTAAATCTGACAGCAAACTGTCTTTTTGGTTGAAACATAATTTTTGCCCCTCTTTTTACTGTAAAATTGTGTTTGGAGTGGGCGACATAATTTGTCTAACTTCTCAATTGAGTTTATCAGACAATTGGACTCGAGTAATAGGGACTCAGACTCGAGTCAACTTGAGCTGCTAATGAGATGACTTGCAACTCGACTCCAACTCGGGAGCTAAAAACTCGAGACTCGACTTGGGAGAAAATGTCTACAGACTCGACCTGACTTGAGACAACATGATTTGGAAAATTGCACACACTTGGGCTTTTTATGAAGAGCCCGACAAGAGATATACGCCGCTCTTTCCTTTTAGGTTCACTTTATTGGTGCTCCATTCACAGTACACTTGTCCGTCATGGACTGGGGAACAATAGTGAGGGACTCGACCCGTCATAACCTGTGACTCGACTTGCCCACTACAGAAAAAACTTGAGACTTGCTTGGGACTCGGATTGGAGGGACTTGGGCAATTGTCTGGAGTTTATATTGGTAGCAGAGTGTGCACCAGATCCCTCATGGGTTTGGGGCACAACAAGCCCAAATAAGCAACTGCACTTTTGAAACTAGCCCAAAAAACACAACCTACAACTGCAAATATTTACAAGCAACGTTAAAAAGAAAAGAAGAAGAAGAACCCCAAAGTCGCTTATTATAAGCTGACATGGCAACCATGATTCCAGGGCGTATAGCAAATATCTGTCACAGATTTTGAGACTGTGGCTGCACAGACATGCCTAACATGTTCCTTCGGCTGGGTGAACCACATGGAGGATGCAGCACATCCCTAGAGACATCATCAGGGGAAGTCTTTGCAATGATTGCTTGAGCACACATGTTCTGACAGGACCAACAGCAGGGAGAGGGTGGAATTCTCAGGTTTGAGTGGCAGAAGCAGACAGGCCATGGCCTATATTTTAGAAAAAATCCATTACCTGTATTTTGCATAATTTGACCTTTAAGTGTGGGCATCCTAACTTCTGCACAAAGGGATGAATCACTTCTCCCAGAATGAAGTTTGGTTTAAATGTTCTTTCGTGTTAAAAGGTGGTTGAAATGGATCAATGTGTGAATGGCGGTTCTTAACCTGGACTATGAATCACAATGAGGGAAAGTGATTTGAGGTGCAAGTTTCTGCTGAAGAAAGCTGCTTATAACTAGCTACAGGAAATAAAAGGTATGGAGAATCTTCGTGACAAGTGTGATAAATGGGCAGATAGATGAATAGATAAACAGAGCACAAAGAAGATGAAAAATTGTTAGAATTTCCTCTTTCTAATGGCGAGGGAAGGCTCTGCCTCTCCAGTAATAAGCTTTCTGAGCTTGCTATAAAAATGTAAAAATGTACCCAACGGTGTCCTTTTCTGTCTCCCTGGAGTTTGAACCGTAGAATCGAGCTCCTGCGTCACATCCTCACAGTCCTGACAGCAAACGGCGAGGCATCATCGTGAGTGCCGCTCCGTCACAGGGGGACGGGTGGCACAGCTACACATGTCAGCGTGCCGCTGTCTCCCTCGCCGCTAAAAATAAGATGTTAAAACCTGCCTCCCATCTCACCTGGTTCACTAAGTCTTCTCAACGGGGAAGACTCAGAGATTCCATCTATCCCATCAGCTTTGGTGCGACTCTTTCTCCATCCCACAAGCGCCGGGGAGGCAACTGTCAGAATCTAAAATAGCCGAGTGTAACATCATTGAAATTATTACCTCTGTGGAGCCTCACATCAGTCAGCGTGGAAAAGGTGCTGCACAGGAGATACATCTTTTCAAGGTCCTTTTTGCATGAAAGTGAGTTTCTGATCAAAGCGTTCAAAATATTTCAGGATGCCTGCGCCGCCTTGAATTTGTAAACTGGAACCAAGAAGAATGAGAAGATTCTTGTAAATATAATACTTCAGCTCTCATATCAGAATTTCCCGGCCCACTCTGGGGCTCTGTGGGACCCTATCTCCAACTTTTAAAAGCCTACTCAAGGACTGTGATGCCTGCATGGTTCAAATCGACAAGTGGCACCCAAGTCTTGGCACTCATCTCAAGGCGGGAAACCACCTCTGCTTCATGTCCGACCTTCCTCTCATGTGTCCTCTGCAGCCCCATCACAGACAGTTAGAGTCAAGCCTGTCAGATCAAACAGCTTCCTCATGCCTCCCCTTCCTCTTATACATACATAACAGCCCCCCCGCAAGGACGCAGGGAAGCGATGAAGAGAAAGAGAGCTGACATTTGCAGACAGGCGTCCGTTCTGTCCAGAGTGACTGTGACGCACAAACACGGCATCCACTTCAGACGCCTTTGATCTGTTTTATGGCAACGCAACGCCCACAAACGCACCACCACTCAGGAGTCCAGGAACACAAAGCTCACATCCTGCTGGCACATCCAGTCCTAATAAAAAAAGATGGAATTCAATGCCTTATACTCTCAATGCCAAATATCTATTCTGCTCTGAGATACTTTACCTGGAATGCACTATGACTGTTTCTCATGAGTCTCTGCAGGTTTTAAGCTCAACACTTTTACCCATTCATATATTCTTCTGCTTTTGGAAGGCAATAGCCAAGGCCAGAGGAACTGTGTTTTGGGCTCGTCTTTCAGTACCAACATATTCCATCTATTCTTCAAACTTCGACCAACTGCCCCCTTCTTGCTGAAGGATAAAGTGGAGGTCAAAGATCACAGAGCCTGGTGCTCATAGCCAGGCGCATCGCTCAATGTATTATTTCACCAGTCGATCTGGGAAGGAGCCATAGAAAGTGTTTGGGGAAGGCAGAATCTTTCAAAGGAAGATCCAGCATGTTAGTTTGTAGATAGTTATTCAATGTTTATTTCTATAGGGACAGTATGAACACACTACAGCATTTATAGCTTGAGCTAATTTGCAATGCTTGTCTCGAGTTGGCCGCGCTGGCCCTACGCAATCTGGTGCTCCCCACCATCTGTAAGATAGATAGATAGATAGATAGATAGATAGATAGATAGATAGATAGATAGATAGATAGATAGATCCATATTTTCAAAAAATAAAATTACAAATTTTAATAATAAAATAAAATGATTCAAAATACCGAGGAATTTTCTCCATCTTTCCAGTGACAAGAGACATATCTAGTATCACTTAATGAGGGTTGAGTCAGTCACATCCTAATTTCATTTTCTGAAGCAGTTAGTTGGCACATAAATCGGTAGATCACATTTTTTTTAGCACAGCATGTAAAGTAAACTTCCAAATGAAATTGAAAAGGATATTTTTTACCACCGTTTTTAATTTACAAAACAACATGCCATCCAATTTACCTGTTTAGTATTATTATTTGTAATAGCATTGATTGGGTATTTGAATCAATGTAAACTTTTCCATTTTAAGGGATAATAGTAACAGCTTTATTGAAGGCAAATTTGTTTTCAAATATTGTGGTGCCCCCTAGAGACCACATGGGCCAGCTGCCTGTGTTTGGGCTTTTGAAGACATTAAAAAAACAAATATACATGTTGCTAAAAGAGAGAAACAAAAAAACTCAATAATCACAGACAGCATGAAACTTGACAAATACATCCAACAATTCAAAAAATGTGTAAAGCACGTGATCATTGATGATTACAAAACTGAGTCTTCTTTAAAAACTGTTTCAAGTTGAAATTAAAATGATTTGTGTCTGGATCCAATTTACGTTCTGAAGGTAAAGCGTTCCACATGTTGATGCCTTGAACAAAGAATCCAGTTTGTGGCCCTACTAGACAACCATTCCATCAATCACATTCATTACAAGCCAATTAGATAATGTAGTAGGCAGGCATTACTGCACAACAGAGCATCAGCCCCTTCATCAAACAAAGTCTTGTTAAAACATGTCAGAGGTGAGGCAATAATATCCATACTATAGAGAAGTGTGTAGGGTTATGTTGGCCAAAGCAAAGATCTATAAAACTGCAGATGCTAATATCTGTAGGAACAGCCACTTCCTGCTGTTATCTCTCATAGTCCTGTCATATAGGACAGGATTGGACGGCTCAAAATTAAAAAGATTGGAACATGGTAAAATTAATCTGCCTGATTACAGACACTGAATCAGGCATGTTCATGCCTTACTTGTGAACATATGGGTGTCATCTTATGCAAGGGCACAAGGGTTATGTGGTGGTGATGCAGTTATGATTTTTTTATTACCTCCGCCAAGGAGGTTATGTTATTGATGGCGCTTGTTTGTTTGTTTGTTTGTTTGTTTCTCTGTTAGCAACATAACTCAAAAAGATAAAGATGGATTTCAATGAAAATTTCAGGAAATGTCCGGATTGGGACAAAGAACAAATGATTAGATTTTGGGAGTGATCTGGATCAGTAGAAAACCACCATAATGTAAAATGTGATTTTGGTGAATAACTACTGTACTTAAATAGATACAATCATGAGTCCAACTGCTGATGGTATGTTTTTATGGCCAAGCAATCTAAATATTTAAATCAAATAAAGGTAAGACTATATTTATATGGGTGAGAACTGTGGCGGTAATGAACCACAAGATTTCTCTCCAGAAGTGGCCTTATATATTGGATGACTGACTGGATAACTTGGAAGCAGTATGAGTGATATGGACTGATCTCTTCTTTACATACATTTAAGAAGATAATAAAAATATGACAAACAATGGTGTGTTGATGAGACCTCATGCCCCAGTCACACATTCACATTTCAAATGGCGATCGTGCTCAACTGTACATGATTGGCAAGGCTGGTGTGATCTGCATGATACGGGAAATAACTGTCTTTTCTCTGAGCACACTCTATAAATACACCGTCAGTAACGCCTCTCCAGTGCTTTGGGGGCATTTGTCCCACTTCAATTAAGTCAATACAACGATAGAATAAGGATTCCATTAATTTTCATCCCGCTGACATGATGTCAGCCCCATTCGAGCCCTGTTTGAGTCACGTAAGGCCCGATTGAGCCCTGCCGCCTATGTCGCCTTGAACAGGACACAGTCGGGGCACAAACTATGAATCCTTGTCAGTCACCCTCAGAAAGCTTTCAGCATTGAGCCACAATCGGCCTGATTGAGCCCCGTACATGTCACACTAATACCATTTGCCTTAGGACTGCATCTGGCTTCCATCTTGCTATACTGAGCGTGGCAATTCTCCATGACAGTTTTAAACAGTTCAAAACAGTCTGGACCCTTCCCTGTCCCCCGGCATTTGTCCAAGTCCATACTACACTGTTGACCACCAGTGTAGTATAGTCACACCACGACCAAAGCACCTTTGATCAGGATTATGAAAATCGTGCACAATCGCCATGAGAAACAGGAATGTGTGACTGGGGCTTACGGATTTGCATTACTTCAATGCATCTCAAATTTACTACTTCTCTGGTCCTGTTATACTCAACAATTTAACATTACCATTGCTCCTATCAATATATTCTTACTAATTAAAGGATAAGTTCTGTTTCTACAGCTTTCACATTGTTTATAGAATGAAGTAGAACAATATACTCACCCAGAAGGCTTTCCTGATCCAAACAGTGCTTCAGGAGATATTTAGATCCAAAATCGAGCAGCGGACATCTGTATAATGGTAGCACATAGGGCATACAGCGCCGCTCCTAAAACTGCATTAATCGTCCAAAAACTCTTTTGTTTTACCAATATTCCATCATGGTTGGCTCGGGCTACTCCGCCACGACAGTCTGTGTCACTCCAGACATGTTGTGTGACTGTGCTGACCTCTGAACTGAAGAAGAAGAGCGCTTGCTCCGCGCCTGCGCAGTACGGCTCATTGTTCAGGGCGACCGCCGGCTACACAACGACTTTCTTCTTCCAGTTTTGTGCAAAATGGACGAATATCTATCGGATGAAGATGATATTTACAGATGAGGAGCTCATCGAAAGGAGGATGCAGAGGCAGCACTTCAGAGAGTACTGCGCAGGCGCGGAGGCAAGCCTTCTTCTTCTTCAGTTCAGAGGTCGGCACAGTTACAAAAACATGTCTGGGGCGACACAGACTGTAATGGAGGAGTAGCCCGAGCGGACCATGATGGAATATTGGTGAAACTAATGAGATTTAGGATGATTAATGCAGTTTTAGGAGTGGCGCTGTATGCCCCGTGTGCTACCATTATACAGATATCCGCCGCTCGATTTTGGATCTAAATATCTCCCGAAGCACTGTTTGGATCAGGAAAGCCTTCTGGGTGAGTATATTGTTCTACTTCATTCTATAAACAATGTGAAAGCTGTAGAAACCGAACTTTTCCTTTAACTATTGTATTGGTACCACTTCAAAAAGCATGAAGCCAAATTCCCTCTTAGTTTGTTGGTCTCAGTGCTGTGCAGACGGTGTGATGGAGTTTCTTGCAACACACTATTTTTTACATTTTCGTTATTTCGCATGAGTTTGCTTGGTCCTCCTGGGCGAAACTTTAGCACCAGAGTATGGGTTACGAACAACAGACTGCCTAAAGCAGGTTAAACAGACAAAAATAAGCTCTGGGTCGCATCTCTAAAGGGAGATAAGTCCTTCAAGACCTTCAAGACATCAGTGAGGAGAAGTGTTCAAAATGGTTTTTGATCGAAGAGACTCTAAAAGTCACATATTATTCTTTTAACCTTACTTCATCCAAACTTTTTTCTTTAATAGTAATTCCATGACTGCAGGGGCGTACTGTGGTTAAATCCCCAGGTTCTTCTGTCCACATGTCACGTATCTCCAAGCAAGACACTGAACACTAAATTGTTCCCAATGGTGAGGCCGGAACCCTGCATGGACGCTCTGCTGCTGACACCGTGTGAGCGAGTGTGTATTTAGTGTGTGTGTGTGTGAATGAAGACCCGACTGCAGTCCATTAAACATTCTGGTCACTGCTATTCCACCAGAGCTATTTCTGTCCAATCTGAGCATGCATCAGTTATAGTATGTCTGCAGGGCCTGGAATGGTGAGGCTTTCACTGGTGCTCTCCGTGAGTTATTTTTAGCTGTTACAGGACCCTAATTAAGGGGGTTGGCTGCTGGACAAATTGCAAACCCCTGTAAGATTTGATGTTTTGGTTTGATGCGTATAAAACTGGCCTAACCCGGCAGGAGAAGGTTTGAGGTTATAATGAGCAACGAAAAGAAATCTGAAATAAAGATGAATAATACAGAAGCAACACCACTGACTAGCAAGATCCTGAACAAAACCTGACAATTCAATACAATATGCCTCAACAAAACATGGTGCATCCATCCATCCATCATCTGTTCCGCTCTTCCTATTACAAGGGGCTAGGTTAAAAACTTAAAAAAAAAACATCTGCATGGTTTGTTGTGTGGCTAAGTGTTTCAGAACAGAGGGATAGGAGTGAAGGAGGCAGACAAATTTGCAGAAAAAGAGTAATTTTCTTGTTGGTATTGGTATGTGGAGCAACTCCCCCCTATTTTTCCCAGTTTTGAGGTTTTGAGGATATTATAATCAACACAGTGCACTTGTTGAAACTCAAGTCTGTGAGAAATGGGCATCAGTGATCACATTACTCTGCCACCTTGTCCACAATCCTTTGCTTTTATCTTGCAGAAAAATGAAATTACAATATAGAGATGGAAAGGCACAGGCCCTTTCTATTTCTGCCAAAAGTGTTGCATCAGAGAACCTTAGCTCCTCAGGGAACATTCAGACAGTGTTTCACTGCAGCTTGAAATCTGAAAAACCAAAATGGTTGTTTTCCATCACAGGTATTGCCATAGACTAAGACTGTGAAAAATGGGCCAGAAAGATTTGAAAACATTATGCCTATGAATTCGGAGTAGTTTGGGTATTTATTTTCCTCGCCTGGATACATGAGCACGAAGAGTCACTGTCACATGTGTGTCTGGTCTTATTTTTTCTAAGTTAATCCCACACAAACGTTGATTTTGTGTTGCTGTTTTCTGTATTTCTTTTCTTTGTTTTGTCAGCATATCAATGACAAGTGTTGGGCCTTGATTTTTGTAAATAAGTATATCTGGCAGCCTTTTCCACCGTTAATTATCTGTATGGTGAGATCAGTTTGATTGATTCAGTACATTACACTTTTAGGGAATAGTTAAATGTTTGGAAGTGGGGTTGCTCTAAGCCGATGGAGTGATATTTGCCAGTAAAGCAACAGGTTAGCTCTGCCCCTGAGGGGAGATAAATCAATCAACCTTTATTTGTATGGTGCCAATTCATGACAAGTGTTGACACTTTACAGCCACTTTACAGGTAGCCAGTTGCTTTACTGACAAATATGTTTACTGATCAAATCAAATCAAACTTTATTTATATAGCACTTTTCATACAAAAAAATGTAGCACAAATGCTTTACAAACAGACAGATAAATTAAAATATAGGATTTATGACCCAAACCCACTCCACCCAGCCATTGAACCCACCCACACGGAAATCCACACAGTGTTGATAAAAAGCATCATAAATAAAAGACAATAATAAAGCACACTGATGTACCCAGTACGTACTGAGGAAACACCATCTTAAAGGTTTAAAAATGAGAAAACACTGGAGGTTTAGTTGAAAATGTAAAATTAAATATATCATAAAATAAGATTAAATAAAATAATTTTAAAAAATAATTAGAATAAATAATAAATTGCAATGAAGTTAAAAAAAATAAGATAGAAAAATGAGAAAATAAAATAAGGAAAGATTGCAAAGATAAAAAATAAAATAAGATAAAATAATAAAAGAGTGGGCTGTAAGTAGAATAAATAAAAACACTAAAAGTCATTCAGGTAAAAGCTCGCCAAAAAGGTAGGTTTTGAGTTTGTTTTTAAAGACATTCACATTAGGGCCAGTCCTCAGGTCTGCAGGTAGGCTGTTCCATTAGCGGGGGCCATAGTAGTAAAAAGATGCCTCAACGTAAGCTTTCCTTTAATTTTGGGAACTGTTATCAGCAGTGGCGGCTGTTGGTCAGTCAAGGAGGGGAAGCTCATTTTTTTCCGGCCTACATCATACATTTGTTTATTTATATGTAAATTCTGCCCGCTGTTCTTTTTCAAGAAAATGATCTGTGACCCTGTCGTACCAACCAGGTGTCTTTTCCAGGGATTTTACCAATGTTCTCTCGATGGCCAGCAGAGCTAGACTGCTTAAACAGCCTTGGCCCATTGTGTTGCAGGTGTAAGACTTGAGCCGCTTTAAACAGGAGAAGCTCCTCTCCAAAACAACTGAATGTAAAACTTAGAAGATGCTCCGGTGGAGGGTTATACTTCAGGATCACTGATTGGCTCATTTCACTGGCAATCAAAAAGGAATTCGGTCTCAGACAGATCATCCAATCATCATGCAGAAGCCGAGCGTCCAGGCCAGCCCACTGCCTCATAGACCCCCAGAGACGCTGAGCGTCAGATGGGCGGGACAAAGCCTAGCGTTTATCCAATGACCGTCCAGTTTCCACAGTGGAACAACCCACTCTACGCTTCCCCATCGAAGTCAGAAGATGCTCAGCGTCCGACTGTGTTAAAGCGCTGAGACGCTGCGGGGATGAATGAGAAGGAAGTAGCGCCAGTTACCTGTGATAAGTAGCTGATTCTGAACAAAAGATGAAGGTATTCTTGCCCATATTTAGTCAATGAAATGTACACACAGCAGTACATATCACCACTTTTTTGGGGACATTTTAGGGGAAGCTGAGCCTCCCTTGCAGTCTTAGAGCAATCGCCACTGGTTAACAGACAGTGGTGTAAAAAGTCCTTGAAACCCATACTTGAGTAAAAGTAAAGATATCTTATATAAAATATACTCAACTAAAAGTGAAAGTCACTCATTAAAAAATCACTTAAGTAAAAGTCTTAAAGTAGCTACTATTAAATGTACTTAAGTATTAAAAGTAAAAGTACAAACAAAGAGAACAGGTACAAATAGTTGTTGCTCTCCCAAACTTTATTAAGTTTAACGCTTCCTCCCTCCCTCAGCTCCCTTCACCTCTTACTCCCTCTCTCCATTCCTCCCTTACGTAAAGTCCACAAACTTGCGGTTCATCTTTAGCAGAAGTTGATTTTCAAATTGCATGAGTTCAGTCGTGCTCTTTGCGGGCTGAATACAAGTCCTGCAATGCTAAACAGTCGTTCACAGGCTGCAGAGGCAGGCAGAGGTGTGTTCAGCTTCGCTCAAGAGCACAAACAGTCTGTACGATCCTCTTCAAAATAAAATGTGAAAATAAGTGTCATTTATATTCACATTTTATTATGTAGCGAGTAACTAAGTTGACAATTTAAATGTAACGAAGTAAAAGTATCATTTTTTAATTTCTAATGTAGTGAAGTAACAGTAAAAGTTGCAAAAAACATATAAACTCAAGTAAAGTATAGATACTCCCAAAACATACTTAAGTACTGTATCTAAGTACTATTACTTCGTTCCTTTACACCACTGTTAACAGAGAACTTCCTGAAGACCTGAGGGCTCTAATGGGCTCATACAGTAAAAGCAAATCCGATAAATATGAAGGACTAAGACCAATGAGAGCTTTATAAACCAGTAAAAGAGTCTTAAAATCTAACCTAAATGCCACGGCCTCTAGTGACTCCACTTCAAAAAAATTGAACTATCCCTTTAAGCCAACTTGTCTTGGACTTTGGGGGTCGGGGTAGTTCTTCAGCTACTGCAGTCACATATCATTCTGCAGTAAGCTAGGCCTAAAGATGCTCTCTGAACTATCATGTCAAAGAGCATTCAAATCATCCAGAAAGAGAAAGAGCACATACGAAGCAAAGGTGCTTTAACAGTCAGGTAAATAAAACAGAGCTATTGAAGCCTCCACAGCTGCTCTGGTTTAACGGTGGTTGTGTTGACATTTTCTGAAAGTAATCATGTTTGATCAGATGACTGGGGCTTTCCAGACAGATAATGTCAGAGAATTCCACTGCCTCAAAAAACAAGACAAAAAGGCTCACCTTAATATTTCACCATGAAATGAAGTGCTTCTACAAACAAAAATGAACTTAAGTGATGCTCAAGTGGAGAAACGTCAACAAGTCCATGATTTAGATATTCCATAGATTAAAGCGCAGACTTTAATTAACCCTCGTCAGCAAGGCTGGGAGAAGGAAATTATATAACATTAATTAGTTCGGAGAGTGCTGCCTTGCTGCAGGGCATTATAAATGCTCTGCAGAAGGAGAACCAGGCCAGGAGATATGGATTGATGTAATTTCCCAGTTGTCATAGAACTTATATGTTTTTATTGCCTCCTTTCTCTACTTATGAAGGTAGTTTAGTGTAACCATAAACTCCAGAAGCTATGGATTCTCTCTAATGGTTCTTTCAAATATGTAGTCTGATGTAAAACATTCATCTATAACAAAGTGGGGAGAGCACTAATGAGACTGATGTGCTTTATAATTATGGATGTTCTGTTCATTTGTTTTTTTGATATCGTTTCTTTTGTACATTCAATTAGGAGGACCCAAAAAGGTCAGTCAAATACATAAAAGGGGAAATGTTGTGACCTAAAATGACGACAAATTATCTGGGTTAAAGTACAAGTACTATTCTCTAACGAAGGGTTTCATGTCCTTTTTTCATTCGAGCCCCATTAAATTGTACCATCAAGTACAGTCAAGCCCCCCTTTGGATCTACACAGCAAAATGTAAAATATTACTGTGCTTCAGAAGCCTCCTTTTTTGTTGATAAAGTCAAGATAAAAATGGGATCAAACATACATTATTGTGCAAAGATCTCCTAAAAGGGTGTGCTGTATAAATTATCATTTTTGTTCCCTCTGCCAAGGGGCTATGTTTTGCCAGAGTATGTTTGTTTGCTAGCGAGACTACGCTAAAACTACTGAAAAGATTTTGCTGGAATTTTCAGGAGATGTTGGTGATGGCCTAACTTAAAATTTATTAGATTTTGGTGGTGACATGTACATTTGTCTGGATGCAAAAATCCAGAAATTAAAAAAAAATCCCATTAATTTGCATTAGGCAGAATTTAAAAAAAGATCATATCTCTGCCATTTTTGGGTCAGATTCACCTCCAATTTTACTGGATAATTTGGGAACCTTGTCTCTATCATCAAAGTAGATCTAATCTGGATCAGATCAAGATTGACATCACAAAAAAAATACTTTATAATGGCAAATCCCATTGACAACATTCAAATAATTCATATAAAAAATAAGTGATGTTCCCAAAACTTGTTGTGCTTATACAGGATAACAGCCTCCATGTTTATGCCGAGTTTGGTCCAGATCCTGGCATTATTCTGGATCTGGTGATCCAAAATTGTATCTTTACAGGCGTTGTGGAAAAGCCACTACCAGAACAAAGCTGCTTGGCAGAGGTCTATACTCTCTGAGTGCTTTTCTATTTGGACTATGTTGACCAAATTTTGACAACCTGTAGGATTTCCAAGTATCTGCTGCCTATCACTTACTAGCATGTTGCAGCTTAGCTAAGGGAAAGAGAGGTGGTCCTTACCTGCTGCAGGATCTCCTTTCAGCCACAAAGTTGTGAGGACCAGGCCAGCTCACTCTGCTTCATGTGTTTTCATCCATTTATAACTGTAACACATGAAGAAAACTTCAACATGGACCTTGTGACAAACAGAAAACAGAGTAAGCATTCAAACTTTGATCAGTTGCTCTCAGTCCTGCTCTTTTCCTCACACACCTGAGTCTCTCCACCTAATTTAGACAGCAGCTTCCCTCTTCTCATCAGTCATTGGCTGTGCAAACAGGAAGCTCCACCTCTCCCCTACAGCTTGACAGACATGTAACACAACCTATCAGGGACTGTGTTGCTGTAACATTTGCAATTGTAATATCTCAAGCACACTTTAACAGGTTTTTTTTTTAGCTTTCAACAAATGTTAACTGAAGAATGAGCTGATCAAATATCAATGGTTTAAGTCCATTCAGCTTCATCATCCTCACTTTGTGAGCAACATCTGAAGAACACTCACAGGGATTTTCCTCCTTGCACAAATTTTGACTACAAGTGAAGGATGAAATTATTTGCTTTCGAAGGTCATATATCAAAATTCAAGATTGAAGGGCCATATTCTATGGCATGGAGCATGTTTTGGCATGAAGCGCACATGTCCTTCCTAATTTCTGCCCAACAACAGTGTCATATGCCATCTCCTCACACTGCCTATCCCATATACCTGGTCTACCTCAGTGAGCCATTCCTGTGCGCAACAATGCATGTAATACTCCAAGAAACATGATAAATAATGCAGGATTAAGGATTTTCTTGAAACTTGCAGCTACAATGCTAATATTTGCCAACACATGCATTAATCTCATTGATAATCATGTTAACAGATAACAATACGGGCTGTCCACTGTGTTTTGTGTGTTCTTTTAAATTTTTTTGAATAAAGTAGTTGAATTAAAGGAGGGAATTAAACCCACAATGTGAACATCCAAACACCAGCCAACCAGCATCCACTGATTTAAAGTGAATGAGACCTGACACTATGATTGGTTTGATCTATGCTAAGATTAACAATAGGGTTCTTTGTACTTTATGTCAAACCCTGGCTTGTAGATGCAATATCTAAAGTAAGCTTTAGGAGATTCTTCAGAATTTTACACCTATGATTTCTATTTTATTTAAGGTTTTACTAATTAGATTTTTGACTTAAAGCAGCACTACGGAAGATCCCCGCTTGACCGGAACGAGAACTCAACTACCCATGAGCGCTAGCGCATGCATACTGCCGTAAAGGTACAGATCTGCCGGTCGCGTGCATTTGTTTTGTAGGCGAATCACAGAAGCCAGGACTTCACTCAAAAGTATTCTTCTGCCTTCAGCGGCTGTTTGCAGGATGGATAGCGACGAGGTAATTTATTTGTTTTTGATTAAATGACGATGTTGAAAATCGCTAAGTTCAACTTGGTTTTCTTACTGTGAAGTCGCCCCCGTCCTGTTGAAGCGATAAAGTGAATAAAGTAAAGACATCCACGAGCTGGCGATGTCACACACTTGAAATAGGTCTAAACAAAACTACATACTGGTACCTTCCCAAGACTACTGTAAACGGATGGTAAACAATCAACAAGTACTTACAAGTCGGCATCGGTCGGACATCCCTCCTCGTCTTTTATTTCACGCCAGCGAGTGAACACCGAACTGATGTTTATTCTGGTCCGAGCATTCAGCTTGTTTTTCTCTAGCTTTCTTTGTTTTGTATCCTCAAAATAAACTTTTCTTTTTCTTGCGTTCTTTACTGCCTCCGCCATGACTACAGCTCTGCGTTTGGCTTTCGCCGACACTTCCGTCTTTTTAACAAATCGGGAATCGGAGGAAGTGACGTAGCCTATGCCGTAAAGCAGTCCAAACGTGTAGTTTTTTAGTGTGGCAGGGTTCCCACCATCCACCCCGAAGTTACATAGCGCCAGTGAAAGCGATACAGACCACTCCAGAACACAACAGAGGTGTCATTCAACTCATTGTAAAGTGGTAGACCATCACAGTGAATATCGAAGGACTATATTATGTTTGAAAAACTACATAGTGTTGGTTTAAACGGTCAAGGTCATATGTTTTCATGTTCACTACTGCCACACAGTAGTAGTTTCATCACAACCCACAACAATACTTTCATGTACTGCAATTTTAAGAGCTATAAACTTATAAAACTGAC
Source organism: Scarus forsteni (assembly GCA_036419115.1). Classification (NCBI taxonomy): domain Eukaryota; kingdom Metazoa; phylum Chordata; class Actinopteri; order Labriformes; family Labridae; genus Scarus; species Scarus forsteni. The sequence continues at coordinate 8,258,233 of JAZDUH010000270.1, forward strand.
AGTTATTCAAGTTAAATTTAATTTTTCTGAGATAAGATTTTTTTCTGAAGCATCTAAATATTATTTTTTTAGTTGTTTTTTTTAGTGGCAACTCCGGTTTTTCAGTGATTGTACATTTCTGTTAATTTTTATCATTAAATTCATGCAAAATTATGTTTTAGCTGTGAAACTAGCCTTTTAATCCTCAAGGTAAGCCAGTCAAGGTCTTATGAAAACAAGAATTTACTTGCAATTCATCTACTTACATCATAAAATTTACATTTTGTTATATATCTAAGTTGTCATGTATATTCACACTGTAATAAAAATATGGTAAATGCTTAGGAGACCTGATAATAAATAGCTACTCATTATTTACACATTTAATAATCACAAGGCCTTTGTTGCTAAAACAAATGCTGCCAAATCTTAATAAAAATGCAGGACAAATCACTGGCTTAAGATTTGTATGTGTGAACTCGGGATATTGTAAGACCTTGTTAATTCCCGCTGAGGAGTGGAGCCACAGAGGAGCCTCCTGTGGGAAGGTCAGGGAAAGGTTGTGCAAGGAAACACCAAAGACTTAATTCTCCTCCTCTTTTACTCTTTTCTGTGTTTTATTACTTAATCTCCTCAACCCAGGTTCAACAGAGAGAAACACGAATGCAACATGTCAACAATGTGCAGCCTTACTTTTTGTTTCCCGCTCGTACTTGTAGCTCTTTGTTGTCAAACGGTGACTGTGTTTTGTTTGATGCCCCACAGCGTGACAATGACTCTGATCCTGAGCACAGATCAGCCCGTTCTCCTCGGCGTCTGAAAACAAGTCAATACACAACCACAAACACACACGTTCAATCACTCTGAAACATCTTCTTCACCCAGAGCAATATCAACAGACAGAAAATAAAAATCTAATTATTTTTTTAACTGTTTTCCTTAATGATTTATAAGAAGCCCTGGCAGATTACAGATGTCTGTAAAGAATAAAAGGTTTATTGTTGGTTTGTTTATTGATGCCTGATGATGAAATAAAAAATAAATGTACAAGCTTCTTGCATCAGGAATGTTGTATATATAAATCTATTGATCATATGTTTGCTTGACATAATCAGAGAGTTGAATATTTTCATGCACAGAGGTTTATATCTGTTGTTTTTCCAACAAGATTGTGCATTAAAGGGAAAGTTCAGCGTTTTTAAGGGTGATTGCATCAGGTATTTGACAATAGCCAGTAAAATGGCAGAAAGAGTCCCAGCAGTTGTTTGCAGCAGTGGCAGAGGAAACTAATACTGGACCAAATATAGTTGATTCTACTAAAGTGACAATGATGTGGGCCTGTGCTCAAAATATCGCTACAGCAAAAATCATCATGCACTTCTTGGGGATACGTGTGTCAATACAAATTCTACAGAATCGATATGGCCTCTATGTTTGAACAGTTGTTGTCAATACACTTTTGGTAATGTTAAAAATGGCACAGTTCAAAGTAGAAGCCAAGCTACGTGATAAAACACGTTCCAAATTTAAACTTAAGTCTACTATCTTTGGGGACCTGAATTAATGATCATTAAGTTGAAGAATTATTTAAAACTCATGCTTGTTCTTTTTCTTTTTGTAATAAAAGCAAAAGTTGCTGGGAATTCTGTTAAAAGTGCAGTCAGTGTTCACAATTTATGTGTATCTGGATGCATATCCTATCGTGGCCTCAGTATCGGGATATGAATCGTATCGTGGGGTTGCTGGAAATACCCAGCCCTACAATGATGTTCCTTTTACTGTGAATGCATAGTATACTAACTAGAGTAAACAGAAGAAGAAATCCCTCAGATTGAGTTGAATAAATGCACAAAGGTGGAAGGACACATAGCCATTAGTATGGAGCTAAATCCAGACCCAAAGTGTTGCACTTTGAAAAAAAAATTGGAAAAGTCAAATGTAAAACTGAAATTTGCATTATTTCTTGTTAAAGGTTTTGAAAATGTTCAGTTTCTGAGAGTTTTTTTTCTTTTTTTTTTTCAAATGACAACACTTCAGCCTAGATTTAGCCCCATAACTTCTCTGCATCTTACAGTTGGACTAACACAGAAACTTCAAGATGAAATATAAAATGCTTTAAGTTCTGTCTTGTTGCTCCTTCCTTTTTTAAAGGACACTGATTGGGTGGTGCCACTTTGGGCTGCTTATGGTCATTGTAGATTGGGGTTTGGCATTACAGACATTAAACTAGAAAAGCACTCGGAGAGCGCAGTCCTACCTTTATTTCATGTAAATATTTAGATTCCTTGACCATGAAAACGTACCATTAGCAACTAGATTCATCATGATATCTATTTTCGTTCAGTAGTTATTCATTAAAATCGTATTTTTCGTCATGGCGGATCCAGACAGATCCGGATCAACACCAAAATTAAATCACTTCTTCCTTTTCCCATGCTGAACATTTCCTGAAAATTTCATCAAAATCCATCCATAACTCTTTGAGTTATTTTGTTCACAGACAGACGCACGGACAGACAGACAAACAAACTCTCCCGAAAACATAACCTCCTTGGCAGAGATAATAATGTGACCCCATCAACACAAAATCAATTTAACCTGCAAACTGCTCTTCAGTAGATGATCAATACGTTCAGCTACAGTTTCTACTTAATGGTTAGTCATCAATACAAAATGACACCATTGACCTTTATCCTGGAACCATACAAATTAGGAAACAAAAAATGTACAGACGAACAAATTATCTTACTAAATCAGAAAAAGGACTGATAAGCTGTCAGTGTTGATCTTAAAAACCGAACACTGGACTAAGCACAGATTTCCAGTTAAACTGATAAACCTTTGGGACTTAAATCAGAGTCTCCTCCTGTCAAACCCGTTGGGTTTTTCCCCCCCTTACAGTCCCACTAATGGCAGTGATCAGGTCAAAAGTCTCTCTGCATCCTCGGGCAGCATTAGGCGTTTTGTCAGCAGGTGCCACAAATACATACATTGAACATGACAGAGGTCTCCAGCACAGGGGTGAGAGGGTTCTCCTCTGCCACTCATTCATCTTAATACGCCTTATTTAAAAAGTACAAGGTCAGAAGGGCATCCGATGTGCAAACAGAGGAACTAATTAGTCATTAAAAATGAGGGGGAGGGTAAAACTGAGCAGTAACTCAAATTCAGGATCTGCAGTCTGGTGTTGTTTGTCTCCGAGAGGAGGGAGACATTTATGCAAACAGGAAGTGAAGAGCTCTCCTGATCTCACGGCTAAAGCAAGGGTCCCCTCCTCCCATCACGGGCCTTTTGGGGAAACAAAAGAATCAACGTGATGACAGTTTGTTCTGACTTCGTACACACACAATTTTTTTACAGATTAATGGACTCCTGATATCGTAAATACAAGGATTAAGACGGAATAATCCAAGTACAATGATACTTGATAAAAATAGACAAAAACATCCTTGGTTAAGTTTGCTGTGACAGAAAAACAAAACATAAATTGGTGTAGTTTTGGTGTGAATATTCTTCTAAGCCTCCTGATGAACCATCAACTGATTTATCTGGTAAATAATGAGAAGGGCTGATTGTGTGGATTTGTCTGTTGCTGCATCTAAAACACGCAGAAAGAAGTTTCTGTCCTCTTGGATTAAGTTTAATTAGCACCAGTGTTAATTTTGACAGCACTTTTTAATTCAGTTTTAGTTATAGTATTTTGTCAAAAATATCTTTTAGTTTTAGCCATCATTTAGCCATCTAAATTGTTTTAATTTTAGTCTAGTTTTAGTTGATGAAATTTCACAACATTTTAATGTCCAAAATCCAAAAGTCAATTTATTTTACCAAAATATAAAGTGTAAAGTGTAAGGTTTTTTTATGTTTGTTGAATGCTAGTAAAGTTTGAATGTGAGAATTAACCTACACAATTAGACTTTTGTGTGAAATGCAGTCACCTTTCTTCGGCTCCCTGGCAGAGCATTTCAGTAACAATACCAGAACTGACAACAAACAATGAACCTGCTCTACATCAAGATATAAACTTGTACAGAGAGTAGTTCAACTTATCCCACCACCATGAAGCTCAGGCAGCTGTAATTGGATGTCCCTCTTAACTCATCCAACCCTTTCACACAACCAAATCAGCTGTGATTAGATATATTCCTAACTTGTTCCTACTTTCTACGTGACAAATTAGGTCTGATTGATTGATTGAAAATTTCAGTTACTTTAGTTTTAGCTTTTGTCTATGGGAACTTGTGTTTATTAGTTACTGTCTAGTTTTCATTAGGGGAAAAAGGTTGTTGACAAAAACTATGAAGAAAATAATTAGTCAACAAAATTAACACTGAATCTAACAAGAATGTGGCTTAAAGAAAGCCTGTGAAAGAGACCAAATAACAAGCTGCAAAGTAGGAAGCATGGCTGTAAGGGTGGACAGAATACTGCTTTAAATCTTTAGCTTTAGCTCAGTATCTTTGAAATTAGTTGTAAGAGGCATTAGACTACACTCCCAGCAGCGCGGCACCTAGGAACAACCTTAGACTGCTGGTAAGGTACACTGCTGTTGAGAGGTACAATTATTTTGCGCAGTTGTTTAAGTTTTATGTAAAAACAAACCATGAAACTACGTCTGGTTGAACGTATGACTGGGCAAAAAATTTCAGAGCTCATTTCTGTTCTATTTTATGATGCCACAAATGGCTGTGTTCTTCCACCTGTCAAAAAACTAGACATTTTGGGCATTAGTAAGCTAAGAACATATAGTATTAAGTGCTTTTTAAGTCTGTAATATAATCAATGTACTTTCCTGTACAGAAAGCATTGTAAAAACTAAACAGCGGAAAGGTTATTTTCAAAGAAGAGCTGACTGTCAAACCAGTTGTTTACATGTTAGTCTTCCGATATCTACATATCTAAGCCTGACGTCTTAAAACTTTCCATTGGTCGGACCAAAGCTACTGCGTGTACACAACACTGCACTTTTGGAGTATGTGGAAATCCAGGGCAAGTCTCTTTAAACAACAGTAAAAGCAAATAAAATTGATGTTGCAGGACATGAGATCTTCAATTTCTTTTCCTTTCCAAGTAAAGTTTCTAATGTTTTGTCCTTAAAGCAGCACGAAGTAAGATTCTGGCTTTCAGCTCTCTAGTGGCCTCTATGGTCGTTGAGTGGTACTGCACTGTCGTACACCAATGTGCATTTGTTGACATACAGAGGGAGGAGAAGTGAGCCAACAGGACATCCTGAGAGAGAAATAAACCATGTGGACTGATAAGGTACAGTCTGATCATGTTCCTATTCCAATAAATTATCATGTACTTACAGGTCCAACAATAACAGGTCGAAACCAGCATCGGTCAGACATCCCTCCAAGTCTTTCAGCTCACGCCAGTGAGTGAACGGACAATGTTTATCTCTGTCCTTGGGTTTTTCGCTGCTTCTACCATGATAACGGCTCCACATTTAGCTTTCTTCTTCTTCATCTTGTTTACCGGCGAGTGGCATCCAGCGTAACAGGAGCATTACTGCCACCTGGTCTGCAGGAGTGTGAGCCAGAGGTCCCTATTTCCATTAGGAAAATAAGAAACTGTTTTATATTCTCCTTTTCCCAACATTCAGCTCTTGCCCAGGGGGAAGTAATGTATGCCGTAAAGCGGTCAAAGCAGTAAAAACTTGTAGTTTTTTAGTGTGGAAGTGTTCCCACCATCCACACCGAAGTTACATGGTGCCAGTGAAGGTGATACTGACCCCCTCAGACCATGACAGAGGTGTCATTCAACATGTAGTAAGGGGTAGTAAGTCATTCAACAATGACTCTGACAACATTATAATAGGGTGGGAAAACCCGCTTGGTGTGGGTTTAAATGATTGTGCATCACCATGTTAGTGAGAGGGTACAGCCAATAATTGAGACTTAAAACAGGAAAGAAGGAAAGGGAGCATAAAGACAGGATCTGCTGTTGTCTTGGTTCAGTTTTCCTTTTAGAAATAACAGTGGTAGCAATATTCACAATATTGCAAGAATAGCTCATGGTGCTATTGGTCTCAATCGCTCTCATAAACAGAACATTAGTATTAATGTCAGGATACCAACAAAAACCAAATTCACAGGAGCCTCTCACAAGATGAAGCCTTAATAACACGGCAGTCCAAATAATATAAATGATAATCTACATATTTATATGCAACAAACTGAATTTAAAAGGATTTTAAGTAAACAGCCCTTCGGTGGTCCTCAGAGTTCAACCTGGCACCAGAGTAACCAGGTGTTTAATCAATACGCATTATTCAAATGAACACCACGCGTGTAATAATCCTCCAAATACACACACACATACTCAAGAAGCCTGCTGAAGTTTGCCACTAAAGTAATCAATGGCTGCCATAATTAACGGCCAGCTTTGGCAGAGCTTTTCTCATCCCGCGCATAAATGATTTTGGTAAATGAGGGAGCGGTTACAGTAACAACACAGACGCAGCCAACCAAAGCACAGCGCCCTGTGGCGGCCAGTAAACAGAGTCCGGCGCCCAGCTGCTTATCGATCAGTCGGGTGGTCAGGGTCAGTGTGTGCGCGCTCCATCATAACTGCAGGTCAGTTCGTTATTGGATTTTCAACTACACTGCCCAGACAACAAACGTACACATGCAGAGGTGTAACAGGGAAGAGACCCCAAAAGGTTCAACTCATAGAGCTGAAATGTCTTCAATCATTTAAAGGATGAACAATTTTATGTTTTGTTGACGAGAAGAAATAAAACTTTAAACATCACCAACCCAGTGCTACAAGTGAAATCCTTTTACTTCAGACAAAGAGGATTTTGTTTCTTTGTTTTTCTGTGAACAGGATTACTCAAAAACTGATCAACAGACCATTCAGGAAATGTTGGAAAAGTTTGGAAAAGTTTTGGTGGTGATCCAAATCCGAAAGCAAATCCAGGAATTGTGTTTAGGATTTCTTAGCATCCTAAGAAAGAGCTGTTCTCACAATTTTTTTGCTTATAAATCAATTAGCCCTCAATGGATTTTGATAACCTTTTCAGAGGATGTTGGTCATGGCGCAACAAAGAAGTTATTAGACATTGATGGCGATCCAAATTTGAATATAAATCATGACGTGTTTGAAAGGATTTCCTAAAATTGTGAGAAAGGGGACATCGCAAACATTTACACTAATGGCTTGATAAGTTTTCAATAGATCTTAATCACATTTTCAGAGAATGTTGATCATGGAACTTTTAAGCAGTGATTAAGTTTGGTGGTGATTCTAATCCAGATGATGAACCAGGAATTGTTTTAAACTTTGTTAACATTGCAAGAGAAAGCATTTTTTATCACATTTCCTCTAATAACATAAAACAGTTCTAAATGCATTTGCACGCCATCTTCTGGAAATGTTGGTCACATCACATGGAAAAAGATATTTCATTTTGGTTGTGATCAGAATCCAGATGTGTTTTTTAAAGCATTTTGAAGAGATCATAAGGGCTCCAGAAACACTTGTAGTTCAGGAAACAACTTTATTTTTGTTACTATTAAGTTGTTTTCAGAACTACAAGTGTTGCTGGAGCTCTTTTGATCTCTTCAAGACTCTTTCTCTCTCTTGGTGAAGTTGGGCCTGAACGTTTGACTTTTGCTTTTTGAAGCATTTCTCATCATTTTGAGGTTTCAGGTTTTCCACATAACTCAATAAGTTCACACTGAATTTTGATGACACAGTCCAGTCATGGTTTCTTGAACATTACAGTGAGTTCACTGTACTCCAATGGCCTCCTCAGTCTCCAGATCTCAATCTAATAGAGCACATTTGGGATGTGGTGTGATGTATCATGTCAGTGTGGACCAAAATCGTTTTTCCAGAACCTTGCTGTATATCAGGAAGTATTCAGGACACATATGAAGGCACAAGAGGGCCCAACTTACTAACCCTAATTCCAATGAATTTGGACTACAGTGTAAAATATTCTTAAAAAACAGAATACAATGATTTACATATCCTCAGTGTTGATCAAGGGTAGATGGTGTAGCACAGTGGTAAACATGCTCCTATTCCAAGTTTATCAACTTGAAAATTAAAGGTGTAGTCAACGATCTTCTAACCTAATGCACTATTTGTCAAAATGACCGTATTTCTCCTCTCTATCTACAAGATGTCACCACTGACAGCATGTTGGAAAAAAACTCCGGTTTCAATACACAGCCTTGGCTCTGAATTTCAGCAGGTAAATACTGTGGCTCGGGCCGAGCCACCAAAACAGGGTACACCCCCACCCCTCAGTAGTAGGTTGCGTAGCGTGCGCAGTTGGCGTAAGAGAAAGATACAATAGACGCAGAAGCAATGGCTGAAAAACAGCCCAAAAGAAAAAGGTCAGAGGAGTGAAAAATGAAAAAGAAGGGCTATGACCATGAAAGAGCGAACCGGGTCATCATTGGTGTTGCTTTCCGATGGTGGAGGGAACTCTGAAAATGGACGCGGATGTCGCCGTCTTTCTGCTGGACAGGTAAGCAACATTAGCTTTGTGGTGCTTCACATAACAGTAACAGCCGTCGGACATTCATCTTATTGTCTAATCTGCCAAAATGTACTGTTGTTGTGATGTTATCAATATTGTCAGTCGAGTTGTCTGACGAGTCGGGGTTACCTTAGCTACCTTGGTCAGCTACGCAGTTTCTACAGCCGTTTCCATGACGATGCACAACCATCAGCCTTCGGTGGTGGAGCCAGGGGTGAGGTATGAAGGGAGAGGGGGGTCTACATTTATTTATCAACAACCTCTCTGCTTGTTTTCTCCCACATCGCTGACTACACCTTTAAGCATTTTGTCACTGTAGAGTATACATTCAGATATATGTTAAAAAGTATCTGTTTAATCACTGTCTTCAGATTTTACATACATTTTAAAAGGATAACAAGGCCACAAATCCCCTGCTTTCTTTCCCAGATGCAGACTTTATCAAAATCTAATTGCCATTAAGAAGTCATAACCCATTGACTTCATTTCTGCTTATCCAGTCATCCACTCAAAATCCATTTTAAATCCTAATCAATCATGACCTGATCAATATTTTGTGGTTTGAGGAGTAAACAGCAGGTAAGGCACTCTCTCTAGTTTGTCATTCACACTGTTTATTTGTCTGTGCTGTCTCTTATCTGCTTCAGCTCCATTGTCTGCTGCTCGATGTCATCCAGCCGACACACTCGTGCAATTATATCAACACAGCTCTCTACATTCGAAGGCGAGACGACCTCTCATCACTTTAATTATGCCGCTTCCTTTTTATTACCTCGCATTTCACGGCACTCTTTCCCATCACCCATCCCTGCAACCCAAAAAACATGATCCAGAAATGATTTAATCACATCCACACATGTTGACATTTGTTTTTCAACCACATTACCGAGGCAAACACTACATTTATTTGCTTTTCACTGGTAGCCTTTCAGCCGGGGGTTCTTTTTTCAGATTTTATTTGTCCTCGATACTCTGACTCGTACAGCTGGCAGGAAAAACAGCTGCAGATAATTGAAATTGTGTCATTAAACAATTTTGATATTTGCAGAAGGGTTCTTTTTTGTTTATCACGTTCAGCACTGCAGCATTTCAGTGACAGATAATGTGGGTTTTGGCCAGCGTGATGTATGAGCTAATGGAGGCTGCGAGTGTTTTCACAGAAATAATTGCTTTTGCCTGCATATGCATGAAGCTGCCGGGGAAAAAAAGAGCTTGGCTAATACTCGTTTTATAAGATGCGGTATGTCCACAGCCCCTGGTGTTTTTTCTTTTTGTAGACGAGGACAAAAACATTTCTTCATCTCGATTCATAATAGCTGCCTTTAACAAAAGTCTGGCATGTAGAGGAGCAATGAAGCCTTTGTGAACAATTTCATTGTGATTATGAGTACACAGTTGCAAACGATGCGTTATTTGGTATTTATGTGAGCTGATGAACTGTTTTCTGAGTTTGTGCAACAAATGTAAAATACACAAATGAGTAGCTGAAAAAGCTCTGTCCTCTCAGATGACAAACCATCAGCAACCCCTTGTCATAGTTCAGCTAAACAGGCTCCCTTTATTCTGTGTTGTTAAAAGTTTCTAATCAGAGAGTGATGTTAAACTCTCCCTGGGTTTGTTTCTCCATGCTCTGTGTTTACCACTCTTGGCTTGTGACCTGTGTACTGATATGCAGCTGGTTTATGTGTCACTTAGGTGGTGTCCACACCAACAGCTCAGCTGCTTTGTTCTAATTTAGTTTTTAAAAGCAATACAAATTCATATACTGTATTTCCCTTGAATCATTTTTTGTCCATATAGCAGTATTTTGGAAAAGGGCTGAGACCAGTCCACGTCGCAACAAAGCTGTTCTGAGTGTTGGGCATTCAACAAGTCCCACTGTGCATTTCGCGAGTAAGGACTACATCATCAACAGGATGAATTTGACAATTATTTATTGCGTACATTGGATAACAAACAACATAGTAGGTACGTGAAGCGGATAACGGTTTGGGGAAACTTCATGGGGAATTCGCCGTAACTCCCGGGCACGACGAACCCCCTCTTTAAGGCCCTGAGGAAGGAAGGAAGAAAGAAGTTTTAAATAAGGGGAGGGAGGGAGGGGTGCGTCGAGTGTGCGAAACAAGAGGGACATGGTCGGTTAGAATTTATAGGAACACAGGAAGAGGCGTGGTTGACGTGTGGTCCACTCCTGAAACTCTGCTTAAAGCTCCACTATGGGAGGACAGACATTAGGCCAAGCTACCAACAAAATGATAAATAACAACAATAATGTGGGAGGAATATTTTTATCAGTGTGGGATATGCCTTACAATGTAAGCATAAGCAAATGCTCGCAGGTATCTACAGCAAACCATGGAGGACACTATAGCATGGTAACTTGTTAACAACATTACATGTATATGTTAACAAAAATGTCAAAGAATACTTTTTACATTAAAAAAAACAATGAGAATGTTGTACTGTCCACTTACAGTATACTGCCTTATCAGAGTAATTCTGCAAAGTGTGGTAAAGTGTGGGGTTATACATTTATGAGTAATATAAAGCTTTTGTTTTATTGCAGAAAAAAGCAACCATACGGTGGCGTATTGCATTCATTCAAATAAAAATCTGCCTGTTTTTATGAGATAGTTTCTCGTAATAACAGGAATTTATTTATTTTTGATTTTCCTGTTTCTATGAGATACTATCTCGTAAAAACAGGATTCCCCCTGATGCTTTGCTTCGAGACTGGCTGCTGCATTTATCAACCAGGTACGTGGTCAACACAGGTACAAAAACCGCAATGTCGAGCAGATCCGACTTTGTGTCAGAACAACCGCAAATTCCTCAGGTGTCTGTGCAATGTGGACAAACTAATAACAATGCCATCTACACCGCTCAAAGACACATCTCCCAATTTTTCAAACCAAGTGAGAAATAAAACTGAATAAGGTCTAACATGCGCAACATGTTCATTACTTTTAACATTCCTTAATATCTCATAAAAACAAGAAACTCGAAAATTAATCATTTTCGGTTTTAACGACATAGTACCTCATAAAAACAGGTGTTTTTTAATTTATTTTCAAGTGAATGCAATACACCACCGTACAATCAGAATCATCCACAAAGTCAAATTTACATTACATACCAAAGGTTTATTTATTAAATTAGGGTTATCAAAGCTTTCAGAGATAATCTAACTACAGATGTTGCTAATTATGTCCACAGCCAAAAACACAGTTTTACTGGAAAACCTAAAATAGACATTTGGAATTCGACTGTAAGCACCAAGTTTCTCAAACTACTTTAAAAGAAATGTATACTTTGGTTGCAGATGTAAAAATATGGAATTCTCAGCTACAGAACTTAAAGGAAAAGTTCGGTTCCTGCAGCTTTTACATTGTTTATAGAATGAAGAACAACAATATACTCACCCAGAAGGCTTTCCTGATGCAAACGGTGCTTCGGGAGATATTTAGATCCAAAATCGAGCAGCGGACACCGATATAATGGTAGCCCATAGGGCATGGATCACCGCTCCTAAAAACTGCATTAATCGTCCAAAAACTCATTAGTTTCACCAATATTCCATCATGATTCGCGCCGAATGGACCGCCATTGCAGCCTGTGTCTCTCCACACAGCGCTGTGTGGCTGAACTAACCTCTGAACTGACGAGTTTGTTTACGTCCCTTCGCGCATGCGCAGTACTCTCTGGAGCGTTGCGATCGCTTCCTCATTTCTATGAGCTCCTTATCTGTATACTGTGGCTCCAAACTGTAAGGACGTCCATCATATTCAAAGTCCTCCTCCACAACATCTTCATCCCATAGACATTCGTCCATTTTGCACAAAACTGGAAGAAGAAAGTTGATTTGTAGCTGCCGGTCTTCCCCTGAAACAATGAGCCGCACTGCGCATGCGCAAAGGGCATGTAAACAAACTCGTCAGTTCAGAGGTTAGTTCAGCCACACAGCGCTGTGTGGAGAGACACAGGCTGCAATGGCGGTCCATTTGGCGCGAATCATGATGGAATATTGGTGAAACTAATGAGTTTTTGGACGATTAATGCAGTTTTTAGGAGCGGCGATCCATGCCCTACGGGCTACCATTATATCGGTGTCCGCTGCTCGATTTTGGATCTAAATATCTCCCGAAGCACCGTTTGCATCAGGAAAGCCTTCTGGGTGAGTATATTGTTGTTCTTCATTCTATAAACAATGTAAAAGCTGCAGGAACCGAACTTTTCCTTTAAAGGGTTGTACAGATACTTATCAATTAAAATAAAAGTAAAAATGCAAAAAAATGTGTCAGTGTGCACTTGAAACTTAAACTGGATGTTAAGTATAAATTGTTGCTGTGAACATGTTTATTTATGGTTGGCCTTTTTATTTTTATCTGTATTTGTTTTGCTTGTTTTGTCATTATAATCAATGAGTATGATGTCAGACCATCTTTTCTTTTTTAGTTGTTTAAGTTGGGGCAGATAAATACAAGAGACGTTTCTCTTTTTGCTGCTCCTTTCCTAGGATGGATGTGCTTATTTGAAAATGTAATGTGCATTTATTGCAGATTTTGTTGTCAACTTTCATGTAAGAAACAAAAATAAACTAGAAACTAAAACAGCTGTAGGAGCTGCAGATAAATTCTCCTGTTTGGATGTGGTGGACTAAACAAGTTTTTAAATCAGTCCATATTGTTGAGCCCTGTTATCATTACTACATCACTACAGCAGAGTGATGATAAAAAGTGTAACCCTGTTTGTTTGTGTTGGTTGCTGGGTTGATCTGAGCTGAGGACACATGTTGTAGGAGAGATTGTTGTTGTCAAAACGGAGATTGATTGCTTTGTAAATGTATATTTAAAAGAACCACGCCAAGCAAAAAAAGCTCACTTGTTTTGCAACATCATACTTAATTTGCAGAGCTAAGCACGTATTTATAAAGATAATCACTGACTTCATACATTTTCACATCAACTTCCTTCCACTTCAAAGCTGGGTTGCAGTTGCAGCAGGCTAAGTGAGCTGACCCAGACATCCTTCCTCTAAGCAACATTTGCTTGCAGCTCCTGGGGGATTATGGGGAATCCCAAGGTCAGAAAAGGTCCATATAATCCTTCCAGTGAGTTCAGGGTCTGCACCTGGGACTCCTTCCAATAGAACGTGCCCAGAAGACTGCGAAGAGGCATCCTAATCAGATGCCTGAACCACCTCAGCCTGCTCTTTTTGTTGTGTAGGAGCAACAGCTCTACCCCGAGCCCCCCTCAGATTATTGAATTCTTCACCCTGACCCTAAAGATGAGCACAGCAATCCTTTGGAGGAGACTTGTGTTTTCTGATTGATTGATTTGAATTAATTACAAATATGTAAACAAAGAAATAAGAGAAATACCATTCATATACAAAGAATAAAGAGGAGATAACGTTTTTATAGATGTGAACAAAGGGGAAGGAAGAAGTTAATACTTAATACTACTTTTATACATAGTCTCCTTTTTTTGGTCTCTACAGAGGTCTTGACTAAAGATGGTCTCGGAGTTCAAATGTTTCAGTTTGAGGTCAGCTCCCACTTCATCAAGACCACCAATGCACCTATCACTCACAATGAACAAGATCCTAAGATACCTAAACTCCTGCATTTAAGGTTAGATTCACTCTCCCCACCTGGAAAGGACAATGTACTGTTTTCTGACAAAGAACTACAGTCACCAGTGAAGACCTGCTGCCCTAGTCCCCACAGCTTCACACAAATCACTCCAGTGTCTGCACAAATGGATTATCGCCAAAGAGATGTTTAATTATGGACTGAGATTTTGGATCCCTAATGCTTTCAGGGGGTCTTAAAGATCCCATATTATGCTTTTCTGCAGTGTAATATTGATCTTTGATGTCTTCATGAACCCTTACGAGCATGCTTTGGTCTAAAAACCCAATAAAACTAACACAGCAGCATTGTTTCCAGGCTCTCATAGCCCCTCCGTCCAGAAAGGTCTGATTTTGTGGGCGTAACCATATGTTAATGAGCCACCGCTGAAACCGCCTCGCACTTCCGTGTCGGCGCAATGCGCATGTGCGTAACCATGATGACGGACCCCTGTGAAAGACGAGCACGGCTGCAGGACTTCACGGTTTATACAGATATACAGTGAAAGAGGAACCAGGAGAGAGTCGAGGACCGAGGATAAACCGGGATGCTTCTCAGTGGTCTGTATATAAAGTTTGTTTCTTCAGTGCTAACATGTAAACGAATTAGAGTTGTTCTGCCGTTCCTCCCCCCCTTCCCCTCCATTTGTTGTTGTCGATGTGAAGCGTGTTGCTGTTAGCAGACATGCAGTGCTTAGACTGGCGTTAAATAGAGTCTAGTAAGGAGTAATGTAGAGTGAGTGGGTTACTGCAGAGGCATAAACTCCGACAGGATTTGCTAAAACCCCGACGTGAATTAACTTTCACTTCTAAGTAACACTGAACGGGCCGTCGCTACAGATAGTGAAATAAGACAGAGAAAGGGGGTCTTCTCTGTTGTTGTGATGTGTAAATAATGTCTGGGTTCTTCAGGGCCGATCAGAGCAACAGTCTGTTTTACAGAAATAACATTAGTAATGTGACTGACCGAAACAACAACATCTACACAAAGCAGAAATCAGGTCCTCAAATTTGAAACCCTCCCTTCATGACTGCTCTTCGAATAACTGTCCATCAAAAGGGACAGGTCAGTGGAGAAACACCTCTGTTTCTAGAAATACCACCTATGCAGGAACAAGGCCTGATTGACTGTCCTTGGCTCAAGATCCAAGACAAATGGAGCATCGCCAAAGAGATGTTTAACTGTGGACTGAGTCTTGGGTACCTAGTATGGTATTTACTGTACATCCTCTCTAAAAGTTGTTTATTGTACTTTTGGTGCATTGGCCCGTCATCGCTGCAATTACTCATTGGAAGCTGATATCATTAGCTCTGTCTGGCTGAGCCTGCAAATATAATTTGTCACAAATTAGAATCGAATCAACACCCCTCTGTCTGTGCTCACCCACATACTTCCAGAAGAAGCTGTCATACGTTCGGCTGAAGGAATGACGTCCCCGAAGGCTCACAAAGTCATCATTAAGGATCAGACAGGCTGACAGGTAAGTCAATATTTGTCAGGCCGTTCTCAGTGGCAGGCTGGATTCCTATTTATCCCGACACAAGTGGTATCAGCCCCAAAAGACTTCAGTCTCCTCAAGTCCTCTGTGACAGCTGTTTACTGCTCAGAGATGCAACAGCCGACTTGTCAATTCAGGTTTGGAGTTGTTTCGCTGCAGGCAGCAGAGGAGGAGGGAGTCATGTACTTAGCCTAAGCTAAAGTGCTGATACCATAGTGTTTAAATGCAATTGAAACATGTTTAACCTTTCTAAAGGATCTGAGTATGATCAGAAAAGTGCACATAAGGGGGTAAGAGTCAAAATATTTACTGTTTGAAGACAGGCCCTGTGACAGAGATCAGCTTTGCATCTGTTCAGAAAGAACTGGAATGGAGGTGGTGCATTTATAAATTTATATAAGCTTTATTTTTGATATGGAGATTGATGTATACTTAGAACTAGAAAAGCAATCAGAGAGCACAGACCTCCGCAAGCACCACAGTCCTCCCCCATATTGTAATTTTCACCATAAATATTAGTCCTACCTTTATTTTATCAAAATATTTAGATTCCTTGACCATGAATATATACCATTATCAATTGGATTCATAATTACCTCCGCCAAGGAGGTTACGTTTTCGGGAGAGTTAGTCTGTCTGTCTGTCTGTCTGTCTGTCTGTCTGTCTGTGAACAAAATAACTCAAAAAGAAATGGATGGATTTTGATGAAATTTTCAGGAAATGTTCACCATGGGAAAAGAAGAACTGATTAGATTTTGGTGTTGTCCAGATCAGCGTCTCGCCGCCATGACAAAAAATGTGATTTTTGTGAATAACTACTGAACTAACATAGATATCACCATGAATCCAGTTGCTAATGGTGTGTTTTCATGGTCAAGGAATCTAAATATTTAGATGAAATAAAGGTAGGACTAATATTTATGGTGAAAATCACAATATGGGTGAGGACTGTGGCGCTGGCGGAGGTCTGCGCTCTCCGAGTGCTTTTCTAGTTATATCTATTTTAGTTCAGTAGTTATTCACAAAAATCACATTTTTTGTCATGGCAGCCAGACGCTGATCCAGATCAACACCAAAATCGAATCACTTCTTCCTTTTCCCATGCTGAACATTTCCTGAAAAATTCATCAAAATCCATCCATAGTTTTTTGAGTTATTTTGTTCACAGACGGACGGACGGACAAACAAACTCTCCCGAAAACATAACCTCCTTGGCGGAGGTAAAAATGAGAGTCAGATCAGATTTTGATTAGCATGTTGCTAGTGGAGAAAGAAGTTGGTAGAAATGTGTACCAAAGAGGTGCCCAAACAAAGCAACTTTTACAGTAAGCTGTAGTAAACTACAGACAAGGCATTAAATGTCCCATCAGTGTCCAGGCTAAGTCCTCAGAAATCTGGCCCCTCATCAGCACCTCAGGAGTCCACTCTTAATCATATCATGTATCCTATCTCAGATTTGTCATCAGTACCCCTGAAGTACCAAAAACCTCTTTCACACTTGCAAAAAAACCCTGAAATTATCCTGACACTACCCAGCGAGTCATATGTGTAAAGACTGCTGAGCTTTCACTTGGACTTTACCAGGTTATTTCCTTTATATCCAGGAAAAGTCAGAGTAGGCTCATGTCTGAACAGTGCAACGAAACATCAGGGTAACTTACTGAGGCAAGTGAGATAGCATGACATGACTATGTGATTGGTGCAAGCCAGGAAAAGTTTAAATAAACTTTTTCCGCTGTTTCAGGAGAAGTTTATCTGATTAAAGGAGAGTAATATAAACTGTAAGGAGCATATGGACATAAGATGAGCTCCAAAACGGTCACCACCAGGCTTCTGGTACACTCGCAGAGCTGCTGTTGGATACAGAGCTAAAACTCTGCAGCTTTCTTTCTCTGCTCCAATCATAGTGTACGTAGTGGTGCTGCTTCATCTTCACTCCTGTGAGCTCCAGTGCTCCTCTCAACTCTTTAATCGGTGCTACTGATTCACTATGTAAGATGTAAGACTGAAGATAGAATATAAATTGTGATATGATTTATTCTTATGCTCTTGTATTACAAAAACTGGCTGCCCAGACATTATCCTGATAATAGCAGGGCTGCATAAATGAAAAGGGCTACAGAGATCAGAATAACAAAAGACACTGCACAATTTCAGTCATACAAACTTGTGAAATAAATAATTGTGATAAATAACTGTTTTTACTTACGTTTTCCTCTGTGTCCCAACTTCATTGGAATTCAGGTTTGTACTTGCACTAAAGTTCAGCTCATGTGTTCATCACTAAAACAAAGGAGCAGCAACTATACAGCTCACTCCTGAAATAAACCCTTCATCTATCACTCCTTTATATTTTCAGGCATAATGTCGACCATGTGATTTTGAAATGTGTTCAATATTTTGCATAACTCAAAGTAAACAAAACATTAAAACCTCTCTGCTTTTTGAATAAATGATTCTTTCCAGTCTTCAAAGAATTGGTGAGTGTGTCAGCTCACCGAATCCTCAAAAAAAAACATGTTGTCTCATTTGTCCTTGTGCTTTTCAGCCGCTCCGATGGTTCAGCTTTTGTTTGCTGCAGTTTTAAGATATCCAAAACATGGACTAATGCTTCACCCCAGTGTAGAAGAGGTGGATAGAATTCAGTGTGCGTGGTGGGCAAAACATTGATAATAAAATTAGAAAAACTCAAGAGCAAGTTTATTCTCCCAAAAAATGAAGACTGAGTTGGACTAGTTTATCTGCAAACCTCAGTGTGAACTGTTTTCATTTAAACCCCGTTCTCTCTGAAAAACAATGTCACCAATATTCAAAGACAACTCTCAACAAACACAAAAATAGATGCGGAGTACTGTCAACACAAAATTTACCTTGAAACTTTGTTCTAAACCACACATACTTCCTTTCCACAACAGACTTCTGAATTCATCAGTAATAAAAGGCACCTCACTGCAGCTTATTTTTGATTCTCTCAGAGGTCCATTTGACCAATTAGATCACGATTGCTAACATGATCATGATCGAGGGCTTTCATTTGTGGCTAGTGTCTTGTAGCAGGATGTGAAGTTGACATGCAGGGTCAGGGCTGGTGTTACACCTTCAGGTTGTGGTTCAAACTCATCAGATGTCATTAGCTGCACTAGTGGGTCAGGTGTACCAGAGTGGAATGGATGCCGTGTGAGGATGACGCCTAACCTTGCAATACAGCTGGATCAGCCTGATTTTAATGTCTGTAATCAGGCAGATCCATCTTGTCAACGTCCAATCTACGATGAATGTAAAATAATGGGAAATAATGTGATTGTCCAGTCAGCATCCTTAGGAGCAGGAAGATTTGGAACCAGGACTTATTGGATCTGGACCACATTTCTTTAGCTAGAAACGCAATCGGAGTGCACAAACCTCCACCAAGGCAGCTCATAGCTTGTTGGGCCATTTCCAACATCTCCTGAAAATTTCAGCAAAATCCGCTCAGTAGTTTTTGCATAATGTTGGTAACAAACAGACAGACAAACACAGGCAAAAACATAACCTCCTTGGTGGAGGGAATAAATAAAAGACAAACAACGCTACAAATGTATCGATAGAAAGGATACTGTCACTCAATGATCATGTCCTTAACACTCGCCTGTTATATCATCTGATTGGCCCATAATGAATGGAATTGATGAAGTATTCATCCAGCTTCTGAAAGACTTTGCCCATACCCAAATGCTATTTATGGTCATTTTCCCAGATGGATGAGTGAAGTGCATTGAATGGTCCATCTGGCAGCTCAGGTTAGAAGACGCCATGATGCAAGACACAAGAGACAATTAGGAGACTAAGGCTGAGTCCACTAGTACATGGTAATGATCCAGTCCCCGCGTTTTTTAAAGCACCCCCATCCAGACATAACACACACACACAAAACACACACACTAAATATCTATATGTATAAAACACACATACTGTGATCAGTCGGGGACTGCTCAATTTTTGCCAATTGCTAAAGTATGAAAAACTAAAGACACAGAGACAGAACCAATCTGCAGCCTCTTGTAGAATTTATTCAGAGAGATCACAGCTTCAGAAAAAATCTCAATAGATGGACCTCTAGCATGATTTCTTTTTTCATTTCCCTTCAGTGACATCGATGCCTCTCTCCACCCAAAGCCAAATTCCTTGAATTTAATCAGACATTAAATCTGACTGCCAGATTTCCTGTCCTGGATCTGCAATTTGAGATATTTGTATTATTGTTTGACTAAAGCCCCAGTCAAACATTCTTGTTCTCATGGTGATTGTGCACAATTGTCATAATCCTGATGAAGATTGCTTTGGTCGTAGTGCATGCGCTACTTGATCTGCATTGGTCAGTCATGGCCGAATCCTGGAGAATGGGGAAGGGTCTTGACAATTTTGAACTGTTCAAAACTGTTGTGGAGAATCGCTGCGCTCAGTATCGCGGGGTGGAAGCCTAATGCAGTCCTAAAGAATGGTATTAACGTGGCATGCATGGGGCTCAATCAGGCTGATCAGTGCTAAATCCTGAAAGCTTTCTGAGGACGACTGTCAAGGAAATATCTGTTTGTTGTTCAGACTATGTCCCATTCAAGGCAGCGCAAGCGGCTCAATCAAGGCTTACGTGACCCAAACTGGGCTCGAACAAGGCTGACATAAATGGTAAATGGACTTGAGCTTATATAGCGCTTTTCTAGTCTTTGACTACTCAAAGCTGCTAAACACCACAGGTCACACCCACCCATTTGCTCACACATTCACTTCACTGATGGTTCAGAGTTTCTATGTTAGTTATCCATCAGTATCTCTAACACATTCACGCCCTTTCATGCTCATTTACACAATTTGGGGTTAAGTGTCTTGCCCAAGGACACATCAACATGTGTCGCCAGGAGCTGGGCTCGAACCTGCAACCTCCCGATCACTGACCAAGCGCACTATCCAACTGCGCCACCGACGCCCGCTGACATCATGCCAGCAGGCGGTCAGTGGGATGGATAATCATGGACTCCTCTGTAGAAGCGTTATGACTGCGTATTTATGGGGTGTGACCGGGGTAGAGACAGTCGTTTCTTCCCGTATCATGCCGATCAAACTAGCTTTGCCAATTGTGTACAGTCGTGCATAATCACCATGAGAACGGGAATGTGTGACTGGGGCATATCAACCCAACATGCCAAGTTCATATGGATATGAATATGAAAAATTCATGTCAGACAGATCACTTCCAGGCACTTTTTTAGGACAATCATTTTGTCCTGTAATAACATCTATTTTCTGTCATTCAAACACACTTAAAAATGTTGGGTTAAAAACAACCCAATATGGGTTATTTTTTAACCCAACACTGGTTAAATATTGGACAGAACACATGCTGGGTTATTTTGACCCAACAAGTTGGGTTGGTTTCCTTTAACCAACAGTTGGGTTATTTGAACAACCCAGTTGGGTTGTTCAAATAACCCAACCACAGGCTCAATTTGACGACACTGTTGGGTTCTTTTTACTCGATCAGTTGGGTTGTTCAAATAACCCAACGTTACCCACAAGAAGCTATCGCTACCGTTAACTACAAATGACCAAGAGTTCACAATCACTGCTTCACACGCTCATGTAAATGGTAAATGGACTTGAGCTTATATAGTGCTTTTTCTAGTCTTTGACTACTCAAAGCTGCTTTACACCACAGGTCACTCTTACCTATCCACTCTCACATTCATTGATGGTTTTGAGTTTCTATGTTAGTTATCCATCAGTATCTCTAACACATTCATGCCCTTTCATGACCATTTACACGCCACCGACGCAGCAGTGGGAGCAACTTGGGGTTAAGTTAAGTGACACATCAACATGTGTCGCCTGGAGCTGGGCTTGAACCTGGAACCTCCCGATCACTGACCAAGCGCACTATCCAACTGCGCCACCGATGCCCATGTCACGTTGAATTCGGATAGCCAACATACACGGTTACTACAGTGAGCATTTTTTTTTTTTTAATGTATATTTTTGGGCATTTTGTGCCTTTATTGATAGGAGAGAGACAGTGGATAGGCTTGTGAAAGGGGGAGAGAGAGTAGGGGAAGACACTCTGCAAACTGGTCACAGGCAGGATTCGAACCTGGACCGGTAGAAGCATGTACAGGGGGTGCTAACCACTACGCCAAACCAGCACCTCAAACTACAGTGTGCTTTATATACATTTTATTAATATAAATTGAACATTGTGGTGAAAGAATAGTGCACATGTAGCAAACCTTGCTTGTATAGAGCTGAGTCTCTCAGGGTGTCTATCAGTATGCGACGCTGCTAGATGGCGGTATTGCACGTAGAAGCCCGCGAAGAGAAGCAGCTGAGGGGTGGGTCGAATGAGTGGGGGTAACCTGGGGGTAGCTGTTGGTCGCGCATGCGCGAGCGTCAACCCAACATGTTGGGTAGTTCGAAATAACCCAACACATTATAATGAAAATAATAACTCAACTGCCAACTACAATAACCCAGCAATCTGGGTATTTAGATTACCCAATTTAACGAAAACAACCCAATTAAACTAACCAACAGTCTCAACCCAGCTGTTGGGTTGAAAAAATAACCCAACAATTTTTTGTGTGAAGCCACCTGCCCCAAGATGACGGATTCAGGGTGTACCCTGTCTCTCCAACAATGCCAGCAAGGATAGGCTCCACCAACCCCACTCCATGACCCCGAAAGGGATAAGTGAAATAGATAATAGATGGATAGATGAAGCAACAAGTGGACATGGAGAAAAGCATATGCTGTTTGTTTAAGTTTTATTCACAAGTTCCATATCTTTTTCTGATATGTTCGAAACTTCTTTAAAAACAAAATTGATTGTTTTCATCTCCATATGGACCGATCCTGACTCAGCAAACTTGATGATCTGACAGGACACATGCAGTTTCAGTAGTTTTGTCACAAAGATACATTAATAACTCGATAACAGTCCCCACAGGAGATGACTCTGAACCTTTCTGTCCCTGAGGGCTTCTCCACTACAGATGTTTTTTAACAAGAAGAAGCACTAACACTGTCTGCTTCATTAGCTGTCCCAGTGAACCACTCCACCATAATACCTGAACCATGGAACTAGCTCACCTAGAAGAGGCACAGTCCCCATTGCTGCAGTAATTAGCAACACATGTGCTTGCCCTGATACAAAATGTCAAAATGTCTGCTGGAGAAAGGTCGACTCCCTTCGCTCTTAGTCAGCCAAGTTGCCAGGTAACACCGAGCTGAAAAGCAAGGTGTTTTTCTGCTCTCTGGTTGAAAAATGTTAACTTGTTTAACCTCACAAACATCCCACATCTCTATTTTTCTTAACTTTCTGTGTCCCTCAGGCTCTCTCGGTAATGGTGCCATCGTTTCATGGAGTTAACCTGCAGAAAGGTGAAAAGTTCAGCATTTCCAGAAAAGCAAATGTTCAGCCAAGATGCTCTCTTACATTATAGGATTCAGGAGCTTAAAAAATAAAGTTAAATTTAATAAAGTTGAAAAGCTGGTGGAGCTATTTCTGGCACCCCTGGTTCCATTTATTTTTACCAGCGAAACACAGCATGACTCATTTGGAACATTTCAGCTGGGATTGAAATAAACTCCTTTTCTGCTTGAATCATTTGAGAAAAAATATTAAATGGCTTCAAAGTCATGGGAACAAGGTTGTACACACAAAAAAGGCATTGACTTGACTACATACTTTTCAGAGAGAAACATGTAATCAGTCACAAGAATCTGTTAATTTAGCTGCAACAGTTTACTGAAAGAAATACTGCAGAGGGAGTTATAAAAAGGAACAATGAATCATTCAGCTTCAGAAGGTGTTTTTGGTTTCACAGCCTTTTCAGGGGTTGTCAGGAGCTTGTGAACATCCCAGAAAAGGCTCTGCCCTTGACGGTATAGGCCTGTTAGTGCATTGTTATGTCACATTGTGCCCTTGTAATGTTTATAATAAAAACGATCAGGGCTGGGCAACTTTGGTTACCAGAACAGCCATCAGAGGACCAAGTTTTTGCAGTTTGAAGTGGAAGGACTTTTTCTTTGTGTTAACAAATGCATAAAATGAAGATTCACTAGTGCAATCAAAGCTGGCTGTAGCTCTGACTTCTTGGGAGAGGGCTATTTCAATTTAGCAATGGCAGATTATGTCAGTTTTTAAAGATGTATGTGTCTACCTGGGGCCCCTGGCATTCAACCCAAATCTTTTCTTTTTTTGTTCTTAGTCACTTACTTGCAGAATCGCCCCTTCCTAATGTGCTGCCCAAGGTGAGGTTTTATTTGGTCCCCCCCTCCATTGGCAATTTACATGAAAAAAACCCAAAGATTATTGAATAGCATTGCTTAAGCCATTTTCTTTCATTTAAACGATAACATGCCACCCAATTTAAATGCCTAACAAATTACAAATAAATACAAAAAAATATGTATAATATAAAAACCCTTACTCCTATAAATAAGTGAATAAATAATAATAACTCATTTGGTATTATCATTTGTATAGGATCATTAATTTGCTTTTCTTTACATTTGAATCAATGTGAACTTTGACACGTTTGCAGGTAGGACCCAGAAGCAAGCAGTTTGATTAGAACAGTCTTTATTAACCAAGTTCAGAAACAGTTCAGTGCGGGTTGCGAACCCGCGACCAGGAGATCTGTGGACAGGCGCTCTCCTGACTGAGCTAACCCGGAGCTGAACAGCTGTCGGTTCCCACAGCCTTTTCAGGGGAGAGGCTGAGGACGGAGAGGAGCTCAAACAGTCTTTACAGGGGAGTAGCTGATTCTTGAGCGGGGCTTCAACCCGCACCAGCGAACTAAAGAGGTGAACACTCCTCTGATTGCAGCACCTCAGAGGAGTCCAAAACTGACACCCACACCGTTGAAACAGAGAACAGGCTGTGGCTTGAGCGGGGTCGAACCCGCGACAGCTCGGTCCACAGTCGGACGCCTTACCGACTGAGCCACCCAGGCGATGCAGTGACAGAAGCTCACACAGTCTTTATAGAAAGAGGTGAAGCAGGCTTGACTCACGCACAGACGAGCTGAGGCGCTCAGGAACACTTGGAGGAGGGATTCAGGCGAACTCGCGTTGTCGAAGACAGGCAGGAAGTCAGACACCAGGCGATTGGCACAACGTAGAGCAGACTGGGTTCGGCAACTGGAGACGGAAGCAGGGTCAGGTACCAGACGTGGGTCACAACGTAGAGCGGGCTGGATTCGGCAACAGGAGACGGAAGCAGGGTCAGATACCAGACTCGGGTCACAACGTAGAGCGGGCTGGATTCGGCAACAGGAGGCGGAAGCAGGGTCAGATACCAGACGAGGGTCACAACGTAGAGCGGGCTGGATTCGGCAACAGGAGACTTCAGCAGGATCGAAAGCCGGGGATTCAGACAGGCGGATGAATACAGGACAGAAGCTAGTCGATACCTTGGAGTCGAGCCGAGGGTCAGGCGTATGAGGCAGAGTCTGGGACGAAACTGGTCGGCAACGGGTGATCAATCCGGGAAACAAGTCTGGACCTTTCAGCATGAGTGCGACGACAGTCTGACGCTGGTTGAGTGTGGAGCTGGGGCTTAAGTAGCTGGCTTGATTACGGGAGATGAGCTGCAGGTGTGAGCGGCGGCACAGGTGAGGTGAGTGAGGACTGATTAAGGTGCAGCTGGGAGTGACAGGCTGTGGGAGAGGCTGAGGCTGCAGACTGAGATTGTGACAGAACCCCCCCCTCAAGGGACGGCTCCCGACGTCCACAACATCAACAGGGGTGGGGGGGGTGGGAAGAGTACCTAGTACTCCTCCGAGGCGGAGTCCTCACGGACGTCAGGTGGATGGGGAACCTCCTCCTCCTCTTCAGAGGCCTCCGCGGTGGGGGAGCCTACAGGACTGGCGAGCGAGGGTTGCCGAGCTGGACGACCCCGCCTTCTTAGGGACGGCTGCTCCGGATGGTCCACGTGAAACTGCCGGACCAAGGCTTTGTCAAGGACGTCCCGGGAAGGTACCCATGATCTCTCCTCCGGACCATATCCTTCCCAGTCCACGAGGTACTGTAGGCCTCTTCCTCGCCGGCGGGAACGGAGCAGACGACGGATGGTGAATGCCGGACCTCCGTCGATGAGGCGTGGAGGAGGAGGAGGGGCCACGACTGGAGACAGGGGACTCACATGGACCGGTTTAATCTTGGAGACGTGGAAGGTGGGATGGACCCTCATGGATCTGGGAAGGGCCAGCCTCACTGCCGTCGGGTTAACGATTCTCTGTATGGAGAAAGGACCAACAAACTTAGGTGTGAGCTTCCTGCTCTCAACCCTAACAGGTAGGTCTTTGGTAGATAACCAAACTTTCTGACCTACCTGATAGGTTGGAGCAGGAGTCCCACGGGCGTGTTGGCAGAAGAGGAGTAACGATGGACGGCCCTCTGGAGTGCAGCCCTGGCTCGGGCCCATGTCCTTCTGCATCGACGGGCGAAGGCAAGGGCAGACGGGCAGGAGACCTCATTGTCCAAGGCCGGGAACAACGGGGGCTGGTAGCCGAGACACACTGGAATGGGGACAAGCCAGTTGAGGAGGAGACCAGGGAGTTGTGGGCGATTTCCACCCATAGGAGCTGCTGAGACCATGTAGAAGGGTTCTGGGACACAGTGCAATCAAGAGCCGTCTCCATCTCTTGGTTCATCCGCTCCGATTGTCCGTTGGTTTGTGGATGGAAGCCAGAGGATAAGCTGGCGGTGGCTCCCAGGAGGTGGCAGAACTCCTTCCAAAAACTGACGAGAACTGAGGCCCACGATCCGACACCACGCCCACTGGAAGGCCATGGAGGCGAAAAGACGGATGGAGGACCAGTTGTGCGGTTTCTTTGGCCGACGGAGCTTCTGCAGGGAATGAAGTGTGCCATCTTCGAGAATCGGTCAACCACGGTGAGGATGGTGGTGTGACCATCGGAGGGAGGTAGTCCGGTGACGAAGTCCAAGGATACATGGGACCAAGGACGATGTGGAATAGGCAGAGGTTGGAGGAGACGGCAGGAGCCTGGTGAGAGGGCTTGTGTTGGGAGCAAACCTGGCAGGCTTTAACGAAGTCCAGTGTCTTCCTCCAGATTGGGCCACCAGAACCTCTGCCGAAGAACCTCCTGAGTGCGAAGGGATCCAGGGTGACAGGTCAGATTCGAGGAGTGGGCCCATTGCAGAACTTCAGACCGAAGGGTGTCAGGAACGAAGAGACAGTGAGGAGGACAAGAACTAGGACCAGCCTGATCCTGGGAGGCAGCCTTGATTCTTTCCTCGATGTCCCAGGTGAGGGTAGCGACGACACAGGAGGAGGCCAGAATGGGGGCAGGTTTCTCTGGGTTGTCTCGTCTCTGAGGTACTGACGAGAGAGGGCGTCAGGTTTGGTGTTGCGGGAGCCAGGTCTATAGGATAAGGTGAAGTTAAACCTGGAGAAAAACAGGGACCACCGGGCTTGACGGGCATTCAGTCTCTTGGCCGTTTTGATGTACTCCAAATTCTTATGATCGGTCCAAAACAGAACCGGATCCTTGGCCCCCTCCAGCCAGTGTCTCCACTCCTCCAGGGCTAACTTGACAGCCAGGAGCTCACGGTTGCCGATGTCGTAGTTTCTCTCTGCCGGGGTCAATCGACGAGAGAAGAAGGCGCAGGGATGGAGCTTGTGGTCTGACGGGGATCGTTGGGACAGAACACCTCCGACTCCCACATCGGAGGCGTCTACCTCCACCAGGAACTGGAGATCAGGATCAGGCATTTGGAGGATGGGAGCAGTGGTGAATCTTTCCTTCAGGGTGCGAAAGGCAGTGTCTGCATCAGGAGACCAAAGGTAAGTTTTCTTGCTGCTGGTGAGTGCAGTGAGGGGAGCAGCGACAGTGCTGTAGTTTCTGATGAACCTGCGGTAGAAGTTGGCAAAGCCCAGGAACCTTTGAAGTTGCTTGCGGGACTCAGGGACAGGCCAGGAGGTAACGGCAGAGACCTTAGCCGGGTCCATTTGGATGTGACCTTGTGTAATGATGAAGCCCAGGAAGGAGACTGAGGGGACGTGGAATTCACATTTCTCCGCTTTAACAAAAAGTGAGTTTTCAAGGAGTCTCTGCAGCACGGACTGGACCTGATGCACATGGTCACTGAGGTTCTTCGAGAAGATGAGGATGTCGTCGAGGTAGATGAAGACGTATTTGTTCAGCATGTCCCTGAGTACGTCATTCACCAAGGCCTGAAACACTGCAGGGGCATTGGTTAAACCAAAGGGCATCACCAAGTACTCATAATGTCCTATGGGGGTGTTGAAGGCCGTCTTCCACTCGTCCCCCTCCCTGATGCGGACGAGATGGTAGGCATTCCTGAGGTCAAGTTTGGTGAATACAGTGGCTCCCTGAAGCAACTCGAATGCAGAGGAGATGAGAGGCAGGGGATAACGGTTTTTAACCGTAATGTCATTAAGTCCTCTGTAGTCGATGCAGGGCCTCAGGGAGTGGTCTTTCTTCTCGACGAAGAAGAACCCTGCACCAGCAGGGGACGAGGAGGGGCGGATGATGCCAGCGGCCAGAGAGTTCTCAATGTACTCCTCCATCGCCTTCCTTTCTGGAGCCGAAAGGGAAAACAGCCTTCCCTTTGGAGGTGAAGTGCCCGGAAGGAGGTCAATGGCACAATCATACGGACGATGAGGGGGCAGAGAAGTGGCATTGACCTTGCTAAACACAGCGCTGAAGTCGTGATACTCGGGGGGCACACTGGAGAGTTCAGGCTGGACCTTGGAACAGACAGATGGGTGTGGGGACAAGGCATCCTTCAGGCAGGTGAGATGACAGGAGGACCCCCACCCACGGATGGAGCCAGTTGACCAGTCCAAGACAGGGTTGTGTCGTCGAAGCCAGGGATAGCCGAGGACCAGCGGCACCTCAGGATGATCAAGCACGTGGAACTGGATGGTCTCTTTGTGATTTCCTGAGATGAGCATGGTGACAGGGGAAGTTTGGTGACTGATTACCCCCATCTCGTGGCCATCCAAGGCTCTGGCAGGAATGGAGTGATTGAGCGGAACCAGACTTAATCCGAGTTGTTCAGCAACCCTTTTGCTGATTAAGCAGGAATCGGACCCAGAGTCAATGAGGGTAGCCAGGGTCTGAGGTCCGTCAGGCAGGAGCAGGCGAGCAGGAAGGGAAGGACGAAGGACTTGAGGAGTCTGGGAGGATGAGCTCACTCGTACCTCCTCCCTTACGAGTGAGCTCTCTCTTTTACCGGGCAGTCTTTGACAAAATGTCCTTGTCCTCCACAGTAAAGGCAGAGTTGAGAGGAGACTCGTCGCTTCCTCTCGGCTGGGGTGAGGGAGGTACGGCCCAGTTGCATGGGTTCGGGGTCCCTCACCAAGGGAGCAGAAGCCTGTTGGGGTGCACTCCTGTGTGGTGGGCAGGTGATGGACAGGTGAGTCGGAACGGAGCTCCTAACTCCTCTTCTGGCCCTGATGCGGAGATCGATCCGGGTGGCGAGGTCGATGATGCCATCCAGGGTCGAAGGGAGTTCATGGGAAACCAGAGCGTCTTTAATGTAATCTGCCAGTCCATGAACAAAGGCATCAATTTGGGCCGAAGAGTTCCACCCACTGCGGCTGGCTTGAGTGCGGAAGTCTATGGAGAAGTCAGCCACCGACCGTCGACCTTGTTGAAGCTTCAGAAGGCCCGCTGCAACTCCTGCCCTATCAGGATTCAGTCCAAACACTTTGCGAAGTTCAGAGGTGAATGTGAGGAAACTGGAACAGGCAGGAGATTGACGATCCCACTCAGCGGTTCCCCAGAGTCTCGCACGCCCAGTCAGGTGATTGATGGTGTAGGCAACCTTTGCAGCTTCGGAGGAGAAGGTGCGGGGCTGTAGAGCGAAGAGCAGGGTGCAGTTGGTGATGAAGGCAGAACAGGTCTCAGGTTCACCATCATATCGTTCAGGAGAGCCCACTCGTGGTTCTGGCGAAGCAGGCGATACAGCAGGCTGAGGAACAGGTGCAGGGGTTGGAGTTGGTGGTGACTCTCGAAGCCTGGAGGCGAGATCAGTGACAGTCCGGGTGAGAGTATCCACAGCACTCTGAAGGTGGCTAGATGACGTGGCAATTAGCCCCTCATGATGAGCCAGCAACCCTTCAACTCTTTCCAGTCTGTCCATTGCTGATGGTGAACTGCTCGCTGGGTCCATCTTCTGGTCAGACTGTACTGACACGTTTGCAGGTAGGACCCAGAAGCAAGCAGTTTGATTAGAACAGTCTTTATTAACCAAGTTCAGAAACAGTTCAGTGCGGGTTGCGAACCCGCGACCAGGAGATCTGTGGACAGGCGCTCTCCTGACTGAGCTAACCCGGAGCTGAACAGCTGTCGGTTCCCACAGCCTTTTCAGGGAAGAGGCTGAGGACGGAGAGGAGCTCAAACAGTCTTTACAGGGGAGTAGCTGATTCTTGAGCGGGGCTTCAACCCGCACCAGCGAACTAAAGAGGTGAACACTCCTCTGATTGCAGCACCTCAGAGGAGTCCAAAACTGACACCCACACCGTTGAAACAGAGAACAGGCTGTGGCTTGAGCGGGGGTCGAACCCGCGACAGCTCGGTCCACAGTCGGACGCCTTACCGACTGAGCCACCCAGGCGATGCAGTGACAGAAGCTCACACAGTCTTTATAGAAAGAGGTGAAGCAGGCTTGACTCACGCACAGACGAGCTGAGGCGCTCAGGAACACTTGGAGGAGGGATTCAGGCGAACTCGCGTTGTCGAAGACAGGCAGGAAGTCAGACACCAGGCGATTGGCACAACGTAGAGCAGACTGGGTTCGGCAACTGGAGACGGAAGCAGGGTCAGGTACCAGACGTGGGTCACAACGTAGAGCGGGCTGGATTCGGCAACAGGAGACGGAAGCAGGGTCAGATACCAGACTCGGGTCACAACGTAGAGCGGGCTGGATTCGGCAACAGGAGGCGGAAGCAGGGTCAGATACCAGACGAGGGTCACAACGAGAGCGGGCTGCATTCGGCGACAGGAGACTTCAGCAGGATCGAAAGCCGGGGATTCAGACAGGCGGATGAATACAGGACAGAAGCTAGTCGATACCTTGGAGTCGAGCCGAGGGTCAGGCGTATGAGGCAGAGTCTGGGACGAAACTGGTCGGCAACGGGTGATCAATCCGGGAAACAAGTCTGGACCTTTCAGCATGAGTGCGACGACAGTCTGACGCTGGTTGAGTGTGGAGCTGGGGCTTAAGTAGCTGGCTTGATTACGGGAGATGAGCTGCAGGTGTGAGCGGCGGCACAGGTGAGGTGAGTGAGGACTGATTAAGGTGCAGCTGGGAGTGACAGGCTGTGGGAGAGGCTGAGGCTGCAGACTGAGATTGTGACAAACTTGTCATGACACTGCCTTTTTTGAGTTAGTTTTATATTGTGTTCCTTGCTTTGACTTCTTGTGTTTCTTTGTTGCTGCTTTAACTCTGTTCCTGGCTTTAGTTAAGTTCCCCATTTTTTGTTCATGTTGTGTCTTGTCATGAGTTGCCAGTTTTATTTTGAAATCCCTGTGTTCCCTGTGATGTTTTCCTGCCCTCCCGTCTGTGTCTCCCTGATGATGATTCCCTTCACCTGTGTAATTGTTTCACCTGTGCTTGATGTTTTCCCCTCTGTATTTAGTCTCTCTTTGTTGGGTCACTCGTTGAGTCATTCGGCATCTCTGTTTAACTCCAATGAATTCTCCAGTGTCCCCTGTGCTTGTAGGAAGTTTCCGTTTGTATTTGTTTTCTCTTTTTGTGAGACTTGGTTTGTTTGAAACTTTTTGGAGATTTTAGTTTTGTATTTTTGGACTCTTTGTCGGTGATGACTTGGGACTTTTGAGCCATTTTTAGTTTTTAAAGCCTTTTCTGTGAAGTCTGCACTAAGCTTCTTTTCCTTGTGTTTTTGTTAGTTTTTTCGGTTACAAAACCTGACAGAGCTTTTCCAATCTAAGAGTAAAAGTTACAGCAAGTTTTAAAATAATAGTTTGTTGTTATTTATTTAATATAATTATTAATAGCAGCTAGGGATGTAACGGTTACCGGTAAAACGGTAAACCGCGGTAAAATTTCCCACGGTAATCATTACCGTGTCTTTTTAAAATTACCGTTTTACCGTGTTTGATCACCACCCTGTGTCAATAACTCACAGTGATGCTGCTGTTTGCCTGGAAAAGCCGGACCTATGTATCTGTCCTCGATTAAACAGCCTAAACCGGTGCGCGCATGCGCGGTTTGCATTGTTTGGCCTCTGAGTCTGAGAGCGAAGTTTGAGCCACAGCGGAGTTTTGTCGAAACGGACTCTGGAGTCAGGTTGAATTTTGGATTTTTACAAGGATGCTGAGGAGAAACTGGTAGAAGACAGTCTCCCTGTCTAAACACGAAGCTGCAGCTAAAGAAAAAGACGTGCGTGATTTCAACAGCAGGAACTCTTCGAGTAAATGAACTGACGGATCCGTAGGGAGAGAGAGCGAGCGAGAGCGAGGACTCAATGAGCCATACCTGAGAGAATAACTGGTGACTCATGAGTAATTCTATCCAAAAATGTATACATCTTATAAATAACAGAATTAGTATCATTCTGGAGTGTGTTCCTGCCTTTGTTTTGCCGTGTATTCGTCGTATTTTGACATAGATCGTCTTTTTTCGTTAAAGTTCGTGTTTTATGGATTTCATCGATCGCTATTTGGAAATATTTAGAGGAGAAAATAACGAGGGGATCTGCCAGGGAGAGGGTAGACCAGAGGAGAATCATGAAGGGGGTTAATTGCTTCAGGGACTATCGTCATTAAAACAAGAAATAAATAAAGTCCTGGACATGGTCTAATATAAGGAGCTGTAACATGGACACTAATATTGCAAGCAAACTAAAATGTGTGAGTGTTTGTAAAATAGTTTAAGGTCATTTTTTGTCATCTCAAAACTTTGATCATGTTCATTTACAACTGTTTATAAAGAGAATCCTGTTTGAAGTTCAGATCAGTTGTTTTATATTCTTGTAATCACACCGTTTATAACATAATAATGACAAATACTTTCCAGGATTGTTTATTTTTATTTCTCATGAAAAAGGACAAAAATGTACTCAAAGTGCATTTCTTGACATATTATTGATAAAAAAGACAAAAAAAGAACCATTATGATTATAATATTGAAGGGATTAAGTGATTGAATTGTGTGTAGAAGTACTTTTTGAACATTTTGAGCACACTGCAACAATATCGTGATAATAATGATAACCGTGATAATTTTGGTCACAATAACCGTGATACAAAATTTTCATATCGTTACATCTCTAATACCAGCTAAGTTGGGCCGGCCTACTGCCATTTACTCCAGTGCACACACACAAGGACGCCTGTTGGTATAACCCCCAAATTCTACTGCACGCGAAAGCGCCCCACCGCACAGCGAAGCGGAGCGCCGCAGTCTTGCTCTGACAGGCAAACCCCACTGAAGGCGGCGCGCCCAGAAGTGCCGCGGCGCACAGCCCCGTAGGGGGGGGGCTGATCCCCAGTGAGCCGCAGGCTCTCATGAGAATAGCGATGTCACATGCTCTTAAAGCATGTTATAGACTGAGAAAAGAAATAAACAACACCTTGCTTCGCTTCTCTAAGGTCCCTCTGCTGGTCCCAACCACACAGCTTCGTGAATTATTCAACTTCTATCCACGTATATCCGTGTAGAAAAGATGTTTGGTGTCATGTATACAGTGTTATATATTTCTGTACCTCTACGATCCACTTTTTTTCGTCCACACCCTCTGACCGACTGCTGACCTGATGCTCGTGCCTCCGGTTTTTACATAATGACAAATAATTGAGGAACATTACGTGCAAGAGTCCGTGCATTGTGTTTTATTTTGAAACTTCCGGTTACTCCACACGGTGACTTCCTGTCTGGTGCTTTCTGAACGACAGTGAATTTACGAGGTTTGGAAGCGGCTGCGCAGAAAATAGACCTGAAGCGTATCTCTCGCACCTTAGCGCGCACCGGCGCTTCAGCAACGCGGCTATGGGAGTGAAGTGCTCTGCAGTACGTTTCAAGGACGTTGCGCGGGGCTTTTGCGTCCAGTGGAATTTGGGGGTAAGACTATGGTTTGTTCCTTTTCGCAGACTTTAGTTGGGATTTAAGATTTCTGTTCATTTCTGGGTATTTTATTTATATCAGCGGTCATCTATAACATATGTCAGTGGGCCAGTTTTTAGCCAGACTTTAAAGTAATGTCAAACAATATCAATAATGTGGTCTAAATAAATATTTTGAGTAGTACATATAAGTGAGATCAGTCCCAATGAACTATACTACTGCAAGCTACATGGGGCAACTAAGATATGTTGGCTACTTCTGTCTATGTTTGGCTCCAGTGTTTTTTTTTTTTGTTTGTTTTTTTTGGTTGAACTGGTGGATTCTGTCAAACAATTGAAATGTGAAGTCATGCTTATAGTTGTTCTGGGGAATTTATTAGTAGTTTTAGGGATTTAAGAGCAGAAAGATATCTTTAAAACCACAAAAAGATTCTTGCCCTGGACATTTTTCTGAATTTGATGATACTCCTCATAAATACCTAATAGGAGGCTGAGGGGGGCCTGATGTGCCTACCAGTTTGTCTAATGAATAGATTTAAATGCTGGATAATGATTAAATACACTCCTTCAACAAGAGCTCTCTTCATTTTGTATTCCTTGCACTCCACTTCAGCAGCAGCGAGCAGGGCTAAGAAAATTCGGCATCACCTCAGAGTGTGAAAATGATATCACGTCTCTGTTTCCTCTTATCCCGACCAGAAACTGTGTTATCTCCCCACCACGAACTCTTGTTCTACTCTGTTTATTCATGACAGAATCAACATCTTACAGAAATCCCTGCTGACTGAAACCTTGCTCCTGGTGACACCAGATCTAAGGCTTACATCTTTATCGGGGTAACTCAGGGTACAGAACATGGCAGGGGACTGTAGCCGACCCTCCGTCTTCATAGGCGACGTAAACCTCAGTCTTAAGGGTTGGCTGTCGATTCCAGAGGATGACAGGCATGAAAGAAAGGATTTAGATGTTGACCCACACATCTCTCCACCTGTCTTTGAAGCCTGCGAGTAAGACGTGGTATCACTCGGTGCCACCACCTCGCCTTCCTGCTGGAGGTGTATCCTCGGGTTCAAATGAAACATATTTCCCCTTCACTATTTTCATTCTTGTTATGTTTCCTCAGCAGCAGCAGTGAGGGTATAAAGAGTCCAAATACAGGCCAAACACGCACACATATTAAATCCCCCCTATGGCTATATTCACCAGGAAATCTTCAAACACAGAGGTCACTGCACGGCCAAATCAGGACTTCAATTAGGCAAAAACAATGGCTGCCGGTTCAGGCCACTCCTGGCTTGAGGAGCCGGTCCCGCCCACGCAGCAGCGTTATCTCTCCCTCTACAGACATGCATGCGCCGCCTGCAGCTCCTAACAAGACACGCAGCTGGCACCGGACGCTTCTTGTTTAATTATAGATCTTCAGCTGAACGTTACTTTTAATTTCCTCTCATTGATGATTTTCACAAAGTATTCCTCCACCCCAGTTGGTTTAATTAGACAAATATGAGGCAGGGGATGATGGGACCCCTCGGGAATTAAAATATAGGCCATAAAATAAAAAATGTTTATCTTTGTATGTCAGTGTTCAGTATAAGGCATGGTGTTTGCTGACTATGTTGTTATTTTGGCTGAAATAGACGAGGGCAGTGCTATATCTTTACGAGTATCCAGTTATAACATTAAGACCACCTCCCTCTCCCTTAAAACTGAAGTGTGTAATTAATTTATTTTGTCACTAGCCCTAAAAAATATGATTATCTGTTTACATCTTATTACTGAAGCCACATGACAGATTATTAGACATCTGTGCCTCCTTCTTGCTCTGCTTAAAGCCTTAAGAAAATCTAGCGAGGGACATCCACTTTTTGGCTCAGTTCAGGGACCGTTCTCTTGCTTATTATATCTTAATGAGCTTTAATAGTTTTGTAAATGTTACAGGTGTGTTAATATAACAGTATTTTACTGTTTATTTTACAGTTTTTTTCTGTATTTTCAAAATGCCAATTAATTCACAAAAATAAACTGTGATTTTATATGTCAAATGTAATAGAACAAGAAATTACTGTAGCTGTGAAAAAACACAATATTTCTGTTCTTTTACAAAGAAACCCCATTAGAAATACGAATATTTATTGTTAAAATACGTTAACAAGTGTATTGTAATTTTACAAATATTTTTTCTGTTATTTAAGGGAATAAACTATAAAATTCAACTTTACAACTCTAAAAAAAAACCTTTTTCTATAAAATAATGTCATTGAGGAGTGCTGGTTTGGCGGAGTGGTTAGCATCCAGGCACCCCATGTGTTTGCTTCTGCCGGTCCAGGTTAGAATCCCACCTGTGACCAGTTTGCAGAGTGTCTTCCCCTACTCTCTCATCCCCTTTCACAAGCCTATCCACTGTCTCTCTCCTATCAATAAAGGCACAAAATGCCCCAAAAATACATTTGTAATTAAACGTAAAAGAACCTTAAATTACGGCAAAATCTTGTTAAAATTACAACTACAAACTGTATTTTAATCACGGAAAGAAACTGTATTTTTATGAGTAAGCAATTTACTGTTATTTCAGGGTATTTTTTTGGCACCCCAGCTGCTGGAAAATTACCGTTTTTTTGCGATTTTTTTTTTTTTACAGTGTTGCTTCCACTGGATCCAAGTTAGTTTTTTTGTGGTGGCATCGCTCAAGGCCCATGGTACGAGTGAGAAAGGGGAGAAATCCCAGGGCACATGCTAGGCAACATATCACAGTCGATGGTGTTACCAAAAGCCTTGTAATTATCCCACTTTTCAGGTTGAAACATTTTTACAGTTCACTTTTCCTTGCCAAATCCCGGTGTTGAGAAGTATTTTCTGATGCATATAGGTTACGTATCCCTCCACCAGCAGTGCACAGGTGTCTTCTCATCAGCTGTTTGGGTCCAAGTACTGCAACCTCACCTCAAAAAACCAGAACAAACCCTAAAATCTATTTTTTTCCATGCACTGTGACAAAAAAGTCAGCAACTTCAAAATTTCACTAGATGTTTTTGTTTTGTGGCAAACTCATATTTTGAAATTTGGAGAAAAATTACACAAAACAAAGACAATCACAGGCAACATTCACTCTCTGTGTTACTGATTGCTCACCACTGCACCAATCTCGCACTCCAGAAACATTAGTCTGTGGGCGGATTGTGTGCTTAGAACTTAGCCTAACAATGTTGACCTCAAACCAACTGTTTGAAGCTTTGCTGACTCAAGCCTGATTCTGAAATCCTGCAAGTCCTTCTTGTCAACCTCCATTGTCTGAAGACATCAATCAGCTAAATGCTTAATGGCCCAATCAGGGAAGAGAGGCGGAAGCTGCAGACGCGACGATAATAAGAAGGAACAGCATGTTCGAAAACAATGGCAGTTTCTGAAGCAGTCTCAATATCTGTTGTTTTTTTTTTAATTCAGAATTTGACTCACTTTTTTTCTTTAAAAGAGGCGGGAAAACACATCACTTGAAGCTTGTGTTATGAGAAAACAGATTTTGGTCTTCTCCTGACCAGGTATTACTGCTAGGAAACTGGAAGAGAATGCAGAAATCCTCCCCAGATATACTGGTTAGTCTATGGTCGTCATGGTTACTCAGTGATACTCGGCGAAATCTGCTCTCTACTGGGAAACTTGTTAGGGATTGTCTTTGCCGAGGTTCATGTAGCCTAACATATGTGTTCAATTATACATCTGTGGGGTAATGGATTATGATAGTCTAAGGAAAGTGAAGCTAATGGCTGTAAGCTGATGGTTGTTAGCCGTTCGTCGCTGCTAACTGTGCGTTCACACCAAAAGAGGCAAAAGCGGCCAAAGCGGCAAGCACGCCCGAGAAAGCCGACAGCGGCCAAAGAGGCCAAAGATTTTAGCCGCTTTGGCCGCTCGTCCCGTGACTGACGTCAACGTAAAATCTTGCTTGTCATTTAAAGGAGCCGCGCAGCGGACTTCTTCACAGCAGCAGCTGCTTGCTGTTGTTCAACTTCAGCTTAAAACATAGCATGAACATCACGTAAAATCACCATCTAATCAGTCACGAGCGGATTGACAGGCAGGAAGCAATTTACAAAGGAGATAATATTGATTTATCCACGACATCAAACTTTTACAGTGTTGAATATACTAAAATCTTGTGGTGGAAAGGAGCGCGTTTTTGCACAGTGTGTGTTCGTGTGTGTGTGTGACATGCTCTTCTGTCTCTCCCTCATCTTCCCTGCTCTCCTCGCCCTCCACCGGACCTTCATCAAGGTTGGAGGTGGAAGGACACTCCTCCAAGAATGGGTCCAAAAAACCCATCACGGAGGCATACTGCCACACACGGCCCACACCTCCAGCAGACCCACTTCTCCTCCTGTCTTTCTCTCTCCTCCTTCCTGTAGTGGTCCCTCAGACCTATCCATTTTTTCTGCATTCTTCCGCTAATAGAGAGAGAACAGACGCATTTTTGCTCTTTTTAAATGGCACTTCATTTTCAAATTCTGCTGATAAAATGCTTTGTTGTGCAGCGTGTCATCCAGGACTCGAGACGCCGGAACTAGGAACCGAAGTTACATGAGTTGTCCTTTAGGGCCCGCTAAGTCGAAGGACATCTCTACTCTGATTGGTTGCCACCGTTTGCCGCTGAACTGCGTCATAGCTAATTACCATAAAGTTGAGCGAGGCTCAACTTCTCATCTGGGGCCGCTTTTGACGCTCTAGCCGCTTTAGCCGCTTTAGCCGCTCAGGACGCTTTGGCCGCTCAGGACACCGGGCTCTCATTGAAAATGTATTAACTTCCGGCGTCGTTGCCGCTTTGGCCGCTTTTGCCTCTTTTGGTGTGAACGCACAGTAAGTCATGCGTAGCATAGGCTATGTATCGTACATAGCGGCTAACTATTCTTAGCCGTTAGCGGCTATGTATGCCCGCTACATATGCTCCAACTTTCGTGTCTAGATATGGACTGATCTGTGATGAGTGTACGGAGCCAAACGATTGTCCAATCGCAAGCTGCTGTTGTCTTTGAAAGTTCTGCCTCTGAAAACATTTTCAAACCACTCTTACCCAGATGGTAGAGTGGATTATTTCTGAGGCAGATATATAGAATTGTCCATCTGGCGTGTCAGGTTAGCTTAGGTCAAAAAATGAGACCAAAACTTAATAAGGGTAGGCGGGATAATTACTCTGATTAACCCTTTCATGTATGAATGTATTTAATCCCATGGGAATGATTTTTAAAATATGTGTTTTTGCCTTTTAACAAGCTAAAAAATAATGTGCAGTTTTTTAATAAGTTGAATTTTGAGTGAGTTAATAAATAAATAATAATTCAATGGAACTTCATATAGATCCACAACCACATATTTGTTAAAACATTTACTGAAATAAAATGCAAAATATTAAATATTTTTAATATTGCAGTTTAATTAAACTATTAACATTTGATTTCAATAAAAAAAATTATATAATCAATAAAAAAATATGAAATTAGGTGAAATCTGAATACAGGCATAATACACAGAATATACTTTTTACTGCATAATGTCCTCTGGAGGTTAATTTTTGCTCACAGATAAAAAAAAAAATCTGCATAAAAGTGTTCCTTACGTCTCATTGAATTAGAGTTTATGTTTTTCCTGACTAATTCTTTGAGAATAGAAGGATTAAACACTTTATCCTGAGGGGTGTGGTGCATATCCCTCATTGCTGGACATTTTGGATTTATGATGTAATATCTCAAAATGAACAAAAAGACAGAAAGATCATGTTTTTATGAGGATGTACTTGAGGATGTAGTTTTGGTGTTTACCACCTGATAGTTGGGACATGGTTAGCCTAAATGGTCTAAAATATAAAATAAATAACTGTCCACTGTAGGTGACACTGTGCATGAAAGGGTTAAGTCGACTGAGGTTTTATATTTTTTATAAAAAACTGATGAAGCATTTTAAAGAAGAGGTTAGACATCATCATGAATCCATGTAGTCCTGTTGCCATTTGGATCAGCATTGGATAGCAACTATGCTAGGTAGGGATGCAAACAATTAATCGATTAATCGTTGATAAGAAATTACTCGATTAAAGTAAATTAATTGCAATTAATCGAAGAAGAAGAAGACGACAACAACAACAAGACAGACGAGAAGTGGTAAGCTGGCAGGATGAAGAGTACAAGATGGAGTTCGGTATGGAACCACTTTAAGTTGGTTAATGACGACAAAGACGCCAAATGCACCATCTGTGGAAGTATTTTAAAGTACAACTCCTCCACAACTTTGCTAAATTATCACCTCAATATGTCACATTCTGTTAGGAATAAATCTTTTATTAAGGAATATGATTTGCATTTTCTCTTTCATAAGAAAGATAGCATTTTCATAGAAATGAACCTTTTGATTCAGAGGGGAATTCAGCTTCGCAGAAAAATTGCCGCTTATCAATTAATCGATCGATAAGATAAAACAACTATCGATTAATGAATTACTCGATAATTTGCATCCCTAATGCTAGGTAATTCAGAGCAGTCAATGGTGCCACTTGAAGCCTCGCAATTATCCCACTTTTAGGGTTAAACAACACAAAAACAACACTGGCTATACTTGTAAGTTCAGTTGAATTTTTACAGTGCTTCACCTGTCCTTCACAAAGCCCCTGTGTTTGGAACTATCTTGTGATGCAACATATGGGCAACATACTGTATCCTTCCGCCAGCAACACAATGCTGTCCTCTCATTAGCTGCCAGGTCAGAGCGCTAAAGCAGGTCAGTTAGTAGTCTCTGGAGCATAAACTGATTTAAATGTAACTCTAATGGATGCTACAGAGAGGTTCAGTTCAGAGCTTTATTGTTTCTCCAGCAAAATTTTGACAGCACATCCAACAACAACCACCACAAACAAAGAAATAAACATTGACACAAAGCAACACTGCAGTATACAGTACAGCCAAACCTGACATGAACAACCCCACTGAAGTAAAAGTAGAGGAATCAAAGGAGTTTAAAAGTATTAAAGAAGAGAAGATGCGGGTGAAACCTGTGGTCAGTTTAAAAAAGAATCTAAATAGGTCATGCCACCTGGACAGTGCAATTAAGAATTATGCAAGCTGATAGCATTAATTGCCCATGACACAAAAAAAATTGTCCGTTCATGTATTTATTCCAGTTGTAAAGACAGGTAAAAGAAACAGTCTATATTCTGATTTCGTCATTTTGTGTCCCTTGTCATGGGCCTTTGCTGTGGGGTAATTGCGAGGCTCTCAATGGCTGCTTGCAAGTTACTGTACTAGCACTCGTATTTACATATTCACTATTTACTTCATATTCAATATTCATTTTTTATAGATCTGTCCGTAAGTGATAGGGTTTTTTTTTTTTTACACTCTTTTATTATAACTTTTCAAAAATAGAACAGAACTGCTCAGACATGACAAGAAATAATTAAAAAAAGAAAAAAAGACACAATTTAGACGTGGGTACAGTATACAGAAAATAGTTATTAGAATAATAATAATAAAAACAATAATACAAACAGTAATAATAAAAATGATAAGGACATAACTAAGGTGGCAAGTTTCACATCCAGTCCTAACCTTTTCGATCCCCTGTATTAACACACAGCAATATCCAAATGAGACTTGATAAGGAGCGTGATAGTGGGTTTTAGTAATGATTATTCACACTCTTCTAATGCCTAACTTTGTTTGCTTTTCTGCATCTCCTCCAATGTTTTCATCAATAACTGCACAGCATACAGGAAAACAAAAGCGCCATGAATCATCAGCTAAAGAGTCTTTTATTGCTCCGGCTTGCGATACGACAGCGAGAAGATAGCTGCGGGCTGATATGAGGTCATGTTGGCTTGCAGGGCAGAAGCCAAAGCTTCTAGACAGCCGGGTTATGTGTCTCCTTTTCATCTTGATGATTTTGTGAGAGGCAGCTTGAGCACTATAATTCTGAAGAAAAAGAAACAACCCCAGAGTGACTGCTGTTGCCAAGAATCCCCAAATAGCAGCCGTGCTTGTTGTGCTGGTTTGAAGACAGAATTGAGGCCTCAAACTGACACCCTAAGCCTTTGACCAAAGAGCTGACAGCTCAGTGTGACACAGAAATGTTCCTTTATTGTGTTCTTCAACCTGCTGATTTGAGTGACAGTAGGATTTGACAGTTTCAAATAGATTTTCCTCCACACTCGGGTCTTCAAGCGTCTCTTTGTGCAGCTCTAATTGTAATAGTCTGGAGTATATGGTTCAGAGTTTCACTTCAGTAGCTGCAAACACATACGTCGTCTCAGTAATAAGCTAAAGACATCACAAAGTGTCAGTGGAAATACTTTAAATGAGGCAGTGATGATACCAACGTGTTTGAAGAACTGGAGGAAAAAACTGTGAAATTGTTCCAAAAGGACTTCTTAAAATCAACTTCTGCAGCTTTTCTCTCTCCTCCTCACGCCATTACGAGAGGGTTTCTCCAGATTCAGCCCTCGTCTTCAAGGGGTCTCTAAGAAGATGTCAAAACATTATCATGAAGCAGGGAGAGTGTAAAGTGACGCTGTCAGCTCCTGAGACAGCTCTCCCCGGCTCTCCTTTTCTTCATCTTGTTCCAGAAACAGGTTCCACTCGCGCTGAGTAAATAAGCTCGTTTCTTTGCTCAACTCAAAAGAGGGTTTCTGTAGCGGAGGGAAACTGCTTTGCCACTGCCCAGAGTATCAGAGGTCGGGACTGCAGAGACGTATTGTATCAAGGCCTCCGGCACTCGGCCTCCCCTCTTGAGGGGTGACTCCTCTTCCCTCCAGGCCGGCCTGCTTGACATGGAGATCTAATCTGTATCCCAGGGAGGAACAGAGGAGCAAAGCAAACTGTGTTTTTCAAACAAGACCTTGGCATTAATTCACACAAACATGTTTGAATGCATGAGTTCCACCTGGATTCTCATTGCACAGAGGAGATAATGTGCAGCGCTCGCTGAGGAAAGATGCCCGGAAAGCAGAAGATAACAAAGAGAGATGCTAAAGGTGAATCTTCACTCTGATGAATACAGAACATCTAAAACAATGTGGAGTGTAGAGAGAAACAATGAAGAATATATTTGTAGAGCTGCAGAGTCAAGGAGGAGGATCGAAAAACCGTTACCATCATCAGAATGTTTACTTGTGTATTTGTTGGAGAGAGAAGATAAGATAATGATTTATGAATCATTTCCCATTCATATTCAACTGATTACTCTACAAAAAGGAGCATTTTAATGTTCAAACTTGAACCTCATCTTTTTTTTTACTCATTTTTAATTTGAAGCCCGCAACACTTTCCAAAAAAGCTGGGACAAGGGCATGTTTATCGCAGCATTACATTTAATTAGCATTTGGGATTTCAGGACACTGATTTTTGAAGCTTTGTAGGTAAGTTTCTATCCCATTCTTGCTTGATGTACAACTTCATTGTTCAACAGTCCGGCATCTTCTGCATCCACATTTTCAAGGAGAGAAAGGTCTGTTCTCCAAACAGGTCAGTCTGGTACCTGCACTCTTACAGTACAATGTTGTAAGTGCATGCAGAATTCACCAGGGACGTTCCTGAAAATGATGAGGGCAGCATATGTTGCTCCAAAGTCTGTATGTACCTTCCAGCATTAATGGAGCCTTCGTAGATGTGTAAGTTACCCATGCCATGGGCACAAACACTCCCCCATACCATCCCAGATGCTGGCTTTTGATCTTTGTGCTCATAACAGTCTGGATGGTTCTTCTCCTCTTCAGGCTGGAGAACAAGACATCCATGATGCGCAAAAACAGTCTGAAATGTGGACTCAGACCACAGCAGACTTTTCCACTTTTCCTCAGTCCATCTCAGATGAGCTCGGCCCAGAGAAGCCGGCAGTGTTTTTGGGTGTTGTTGGTATTTGGCTTTGTCCTTGCATGGTAGAGTTTGACCTTGAGCTTGTAGCTGTAGAGATGAACTGTGTTCACTGACGATTGTTTTGTGAAGTGTTCCTGAGCCCACATGATGATGCTGCTTTATAATGCAGTGCTGCCTGAGGGATCAAAGGTCACAGGCAATCATAGCTGGCTTTCAGCCTTGCTGCCGATGTACAGAGATTTCTCCAGATTCTCTAAATGTTTTAATGGCCTTTGCTTTTTGCAATTTTACTATGAGAAGCATTAAACTGTTGGACTATTTGTTGTTCACTAAGGCTGCATTTACACGGCGCCAAAAACGGTCAAATCCGATAAGTTTTCGCCGCGTTAAGATCAGAACGTGTTGCGTTTTGTCTTAAAAAGGAAACTTTTGAAAACAGGCTCCAGAGTGGAAAGTGTTGAATATGCTCTCCATGCAGCCCCATGTAA
The DNA here is from genome assembly GCA_036419115.1 of Scarus forsteni. Classification (NCBI taxonomy): domain Eukaryota; kingdom Metazoa; phylum Chordata; class Actinopteri; order Labriformes; family Labridae; genus Scarus; species Scarus forsteni. The sequence continues at coordinate 8,302,282 of JAZDUH010000270.1, forward strand.
ACCCGTATCGGAGCATTTCAGAGTGAAACGCTGACGCAGTACTCTTTCACATGAAGGCTGGGCGTGCATACCAGGAACAACAACAGCTTCGGCCGTCTGCAGAGTAACATGTGAGCCTCTTACCGTGCTTGGTCTGTTATTCAGACAAAACTATCCAGACAGATTTGTTGTCTGAACTGATTTGTTGTCTACTCCTGCGTCTCTGTGCGTCTATTTGCCATCGTTGTTTGTGAAAAGTTTTTCTTCTTCGTTCATGTGTTGTAGCAGTGCTGCCTCTCTGCAGACCTACAGCACCATCTACTGAACCAGCAGGCACATGACAGCGGATTCACTGATCTCCAGCGTCGTCGTCTGAACGCAGAAGAATTTGAAAACACAAAGGAAAAATCTTTGCGTCACACCGGACGCTACCTGTACTACTTCGGTGATCACTCTCCATTCAAAGTAAATGTACAGCCGCGATGGGGCGGGGCTAACCCGCGTACAAGACGATCACTTCACTCGTCGCGTGATGTCAAAGTTAAAAAAAAGTTGATCTATTCAGGTGATGTCGTGTGTGGCTGTGCAGCATCGGCCAATCAGCGGTGTGTGTATGTGTGACGATGCAGTCATTCATTCGGACTACAGGGCGGATGACTTCCGTCTAGGCGTAACTAATCTCAGTGAGGACATTCCGACTAGACGGACCGCGGTAAACACACAGAGGATGCTGCTGCATCATCAGCTGCAGAGTTTGGTGTTTGATAAGTGAGTGAAAAGGACACAGCTGGAATAATGTCCGCTTTTACATCCTATTATGTGATATATGATATGATCGCGGTGAAACTCGAGCGGACGTGACGTCACCGAGCGACGGCAGCGGTTACCAAAAGGTATTTATGGACGCGCGACGCTACTCAGTGGGCGACGCGACTTTGGTAGCTGGGTCGCTTGCGGTGTGAACGCAGCATAAGAGGTGGACCTCACCTCATCCTTGCTTGTGAACACCTGGGCCTTTCTGTGATGCTCCTTTTGTACCCAATCACGAGACTTCCCTCTTTACAATTGTGCAAAATGTTTTGTTTTTGCAGTGTATTTATTTGAATATAGGTCGTTGGTTGTTTTCTGATTTTGCACACTGTTCCAAAATAATTGGAATGAGTGTTTGTATTTGTTTTTGTTTTTTTTTTCTTTTAATCTTAATGAGTGAGTACTTTTATCACTTTAATTGTTTAGATTAGATCCGAGTAGATTAGACATAACTTATCCCTTGGGAAGACTCCCTCAGGGAAATTAGGATTCCAGCATCATTTTATGATAGCACCAATTATACAGGGTATCAAAAAGTAAAAACAATTTGCAGATATAAGTAAAAATAGATTATTTCTATAAATACATATAAAATATGTATATTGTGGTGCATATCAGAGGACATTTGCATTTCTATATTGTACATATGAGGACAACAGAAAGTGCAGCAGCATCCTCAGTAGTCCATCATGAATAATTCCAACTTTTCTAAACAATTAAAGTCCCTAATGCATGAAAATGAAGACATGAGAGGAAAAAAGCAGGAAGGGAGGAAAAGTGAATCACAGAAGCAGGGCCAAGTTATATAACTAAAACGCCTGTCCAAATCTCACACCACGGGGAATATTAAAACAGTCTCTTCATAGAGGCTGCAAAGGAGAGCAGAGCAGAGAGAAGTGGACGGCAGAGATGGACTGGATGTGGAGGGAGGACGCAGCGATGACGCACGCCGTACAGTAGGAGAATCATAATAATTGCCTGTTTGTGACGCTCCCTAATGCTCACTCACACAGACAGAACTGTTTCCAGGGGGGGGTAAAAACGGACATCTGATGTTTTCAGCGCAGCGATGGGCTCCGACAGCCTCCCAACATGTCTCCTCGCTCCGTCTAATCACTTGTTATCTTGACACTTCAATGAACTCGTAGATGATTCCCCTCCTCAATATTCACTGATGAGCAGTCCTTATTCAAAGCAGCAGGTCATCCAATTAAAGGGATCCGAGACAAGGTCGTGTACACCTGCACATACGGAATAAGGACCGGCGGATCTCAAGGCGCGAGGGTGTCGGTTCCTTTGTGGGGTTTACAAAAGAGCAACATGAAACTTCAAAGTTGCTCCGATATTGGAAACCGTACGAGGAATAGTAATTTGGGTGACGTGCAGAACCTTTGATGTTTCTCTCTCCTTTTTCCTTCCTTGAATGTAATGAGTGTCTAGAAAAATATTCCAGCAGCACCTTTCAAACCGCCCCTGTGGTGCCGATTCTGGGCCTCAAAAAACCTGACAGCCGCGGGACAAATGATAGTCTTTACTGACACATGTGGGAATCAAGCCTTGGCTCTCTGAATTAAAACTTAAACACATGTGCTTATGTGACGTTTTCTAATCTTGGGGAATTAATGATGAACAGATTGACAGGAAGATTTAATGAAAGAAAAAATGCAAATGTTGAAGCCTTCTAGCAGGGAGTATGAACATTTTTAGGGTACATAATTCCTTCTGTATGATCATTCACTGACATAAATCACACCTAAGATGGTTACTGCTAATCTGACATGCCAGATGGACACATCCATAGATCTGTCATAGAAATATGTCACAAGTCCATCTGGAGAAGAGCCCATAGCAAATGTTTTCAGAGGCTGAACCTTCAAAAATAACAGCAGCTGGTGATTGGAAGATTATTCTGCCAGTCGCTCATCACTGACCAATCTTATCAAGCCACAGTATGGTGTAGCAGCTAGACCCTGTTGTTAGCTGTTAGCTTAAACTACATTACATTTAATTATACCACACAGATGTATCATTTACCACTCAAATGTGACATGAATCTCATCATTTTCAATCCCCGCCAAGGTCTCCAATTATACTTCTGAGGAGAGCAAATTTTTGATACTCGGGTATCGCTGAGTAACCACGACTAACACAGACTAACCGGCATCTTCCGTAGGGTTTCCGCATCTCTCCTTGTTTCCCAGCAGTCAATCAGGTCAGAAGAAGAGCAAAAACATGACTTCCCTTGAGAAAAGCGTTAAAGGATAAGTTCGGTTTCTACAGCTTTCACATTGTTTATAGAATGAAGTAGAACAATATACTCACCCAGAAGGCTTTCCTGATGCAAACAGTGCTTCAGGAGATATTTAGATCCAAAATTGAGCGGCGGGCATCCATATAATGGTAGCACACGGGGCATGTTTTGCGCCGCTCCTAAAACTGCATTAATCATCCAAAAACTCATTAGTTTCACCAATATTTCATCATGGTCCGCTCGGGCTACTCCTCCATTACAGTCTGTGTTGCTCCAGACATGTTTTGTGGCTGTGCTGACCTCTGAACTGAAGACATTGTTTATGTTTGCCTCCGCACATGCACAGTACGGCTCATTGTTTCAAGGGAAGACCGCCAGCTACACAACAACTTTCTTCTTCCAGTTTTTTGCAAAATGGACGAATATCTATTGGATCATGATGTTGTGGACGAGAACTTTGAATATGATGGGTGTCCTTACAGTTTCGAGCCAGAGTATACAGATGAGGAGCTCATCGAAAGGACGAAGCTGCACTGCGCATGCGCGGCAGCCGTAAAGAAAGTTTTCAGTTCAGAGGTCAGCACCGTCACGAAAACATGGGTGGAGCGACCCCGGACTGTCTTGGAGGAGTAGCGCAAGCGGACCATAATGAAATATTGGTGAAACTAATGAGTTTTTGGATGATTAATGCAGTTTTAGGAGCGGCGCAAAACATGCCCCGTGTGCTACCATTATACGGATGTCCACCGTTCGATTTTGGATCTAAATATCTCCCAAAGCACTGTTTGGATCAGGAAAGCCTTCTTGTGAGTATATTGTTCTACTTCATTCTATAAACAATGTGAAAGCTGTAGAAACCGCACTTATCCTTTAAGTGGTGTTCTTTGCTCCTCTTTTAAAGAAGAAATTTTGAACATCGCTGATAAAACCCCAGGTATTGCCACATCCACGGAGACTGTCTGGTAGGCCTGTCACGATAATCAATAAATCAATTAACCACATGATAAATAAAAAGTCCTCGATAAGTTTGCTGGCCTCGATAAACTGACACGTGCATGGTATGTTTGTTTTCCTCCTCTTTATCAAAGAGGCTGAATGAGAAGATGGCTCACTCTGTCCATCTTTCTTAACGCCAGGGTGCATCGCTTCTATAGTATTTAGTGGATTTATAGCGGAGTGAGCATTTGTCATTCATTCAATCTTTGGGGGGGAGGCACGTACACACGAACGAACACGAATATGAATGATGGCACTAAACTTACGGTTCTTAAGCCAGCTGCCACAGCACAGGTGTGGGAATATTGTGGTTTAAAACAGAATGAACAAGGTGTGAGCTCATGAACACCGACGAGCTAATATGTTGCTTTTGTTTGAAAGTAGTGGTGATGAAGAAGAAGGGTAGGTGCAGTGGAGCCTTAGTCCTGACGGTCAGTGTGTACTGGGGTGTTTGGTCGGCAAAGTACATATGAGTAAAGCAGCGCAAAATGGTGTGCTCTCACAACACCATCGTTCCCTACATTGCAAAAGATATGCAACCCTTCAATATGGTTGAAAAGCCAGCAATCTTACAAACGTTAGAACGTACATGTCACAAACAATTCCGGAACTGTATAAACTCCCTTTTATTTATTGTTTTAATTTTTGTGTGTGTTTTTATTGAAGTTTCATATCTTCTCTACAGAGACAGGGTCTATTTTTTATTGTTTTTTTATTTTATATACTTGTTTTTATTTACATGCAGTGTTTCCTAAAAGAGAGTCCATTTCATTTTCATTGGTTTTTTTCTTTTTTTTTTTGTTAAAACTATATTGTTTGTTTATTTTATTTAAAAGATCTAGACCTTCCAATTACAGTTAAACACTCTTAAGAAATTTAAGTTTATTGCTCACTTTATTATGGCATATATTGTAATTACATTAATGGAAAAAAACAGGCTTGCAGGAATCAGGCAGGTCCATCTGCACTGTAAGATTAATGGTTTGGACCAAAGTAAAAATGTAACCTCACAAACAGGTCACCATTGATGGCCATTTAAACCTTAGTTTTAGGATATACTCTAATTTAACCATCCCATTATGTAAATATAGTTTGACACATTTTACCAAAAAACAGCAATAGTAGTAGTGATTTTAAAAAACAGGGCTATAACTGGCTGTAGTTGTTACAGTTAGACTCCAGTTTGTGCATAACTGCATGCATTTGTCAGAATAAAAACAAAACTGGTCATAAAACACTTAAAGTTGAGAGTTTCTCGTCCATATTTCAATAATAAGGCCCTCTGGCGCTGAAGATACATGACCCCCTTGGTTACCAAAGTTTCCTATCCCTGTCTTAAAGTGTTTGCTCTGAAGTTTGTTCAGTAATACATCCAAAATCAACATGTTATCTTCCTCTTTCTCTGGAGTATGTTTGACATAATCTTACCTGAAATTTAAACTAAGATATTGCCTCAAACATGACACTCTTCCTCTTACACAAGGTTTAAATAAAGGTTACTGAAGACTTTAAAAAGTGAGTAAACAAACAGAAACTTGTATTTTTAGCAGAGCAGTGGGAACAAAGTCAGACAAAAGAAAGAACAAAACTCCATCTGGGATGAGGATCACATCAGCCAAACTCTTGACCCCCCAAACACTCAAACCATTACACTTTGTCCAGACCCTGCTCCGTCATCTGAGCTATTTAGCATAAAGCTGCTGATTGCAGTGACCCATGATTCACCACACTTCAGCGAGAGCCTTACAAAGAAACCTGTCCTCAGCCTGACATTATTCTGAGAAAAGTTACAATGGAGGAACAAAACAAAGAGCTGAAAACATTTCAGTGGAATTAAATCAAAGTGAAAAGTGTTATTCAGGACTTCTAACCCTGACAATGACAAAGAGATGCTGCAGAGAAAATAACAATACAAACTCACTATGTGGCCTTATAATCTAGTGCTGAGAAGACAAACACAACTTTATCAAGACACAATCAAATTAAAGAGGAAACAGGATCAGGGCCTGAGACACTTTCGGCTGCTGATTCAATCTGAAATGCTTTTAAGAGGCAACAACAGATGATTATTTTATATGATGCAGCAATTATCGACAATATTTTGACTGCAGTTTTCCCAAAGTCATTTGAAGCAGCGCACAAATCAAGCTTTCCCTCCACTTATCAAATCTAAAGTCAGCACAAGCACCAGATAAACAATAAACTACAGGCTCAGGTGGCTTGACACATACAGCTCTTCAGATTCTGTTAAAAAAATGCCAGTTATGCATGATTACTTTGGATCGTTTCATGTTCACATGGCAGTATTGTGCATGTCCCGATTATCGACCTAATTACTTCCTGCATACTTGAGTAATTATAATCAAGTGAAATGGGTAAACATAAACTCTTCTAACAGATGGTCCAATATATTTCTCTAGTCCATCTGGGAAAGCGTCCATAGAAAGTGTTTGGGGGAGGTGAACCTTACGGAAGCAACTGCAGCAGGTGATTGGACGATTGTTCCATCAGTCAACATTATCAACCATTATCATTTTTCGTTTGTTGACTTATTATTTTTGTCATAGTTTTGATCAACCTTTTTTGCCCTACTAGACAGTAACTGATAAAAACAAGTGAACATGGACGAAACTACTTGGTTGTGTGAAAAGGTTGGATGAGTTCAGAGGGACATCCAATCACAGCTGCCTTAGCTTGGTGGTGGTGGGATAAGTTGTGGAGCGATCCAATCAGAGCTGCTCTCTTTCTGAATGGAAATATTCATGTCGAGCAGGTTCACTGGTTGTTGTCAGTTGTGGTATTGTAACTGAGATGCTCTGCCAGGTAGCTTAAATAAAGGTGATGGCATTTCACACAAAAGGAACATTTGTTTCTGTTACTTTATACATTCAAACTAGCATTCAGTCAAGGGTTATTAGATGTTTTCAAAGAAATTCAAGAAAACATAAAAAATGTCTGATACATTACACTTCATGTTTTAGTTCACTTAATGTACTAAAATGTTGTAAAAAAAATGCCATCAACTAAAACTAGACTTAACTTAAAACAACGCAGATGACTAAATTGATTGAAGTTAATATGTATTTTAGGCTAAAGAATATAGATAAAACACAATCAAATATTGCTGTCAAAATTAACACTGGGTGCTACTGGGCTACAGAACGTGAGCCCTTTTCTAAAACAAACACTCATCAAAACATGTCAGAAGTGGAGCAAAATTAATCTTTTTGTAGAGAAGTTTGAAGTGTTATTTGTTTTTTTATTAACTAAAGAAACCCAATCAAATCAGAACTGATCTTTAAGCTGTTAGCTTTTATGCTAATCTCTATAAGAGCAGTCACGTCCTGCTGTCATCTTGCTTGTAGGTTAACAGTCTTCGCTCTGTGACCAAATCACAAAACTTTCTTTTACTGTCTGTGCCCAAAGATCATCAAGAAAGTGTTCATATATAATCTGATAGCATGAATTTTAAGTCATGTGTCAATTATTTAAAGCTGGGGTTGGCGATTTTGGAAAACTAGCATGAATTTGAAAGTAGCATCTCCTCAGGGCTCTGCCTAACCCGTAAACCTCCCGTGTGACGATATAATAATAAAAACATTCCTTTGCCTCTCCAAACTGAACTCTGACTCTAGCCTGAATGGGGCGGTAATGCTCAAAAATGATGGATGCCAACCGCCGTAAAACCAAAGAAGAAAAGGCCTCGCCAGAACGTCCACCTGCAGTAGCCTGGGTGGCAGCTATTGCAAGATTAGAGCAGCAGAACAACTTAGAAAAACAAAAGTGTTTATTTTAAATCCCTTAAATCTGATACTGGAGCTTGGTTGGGGCTGTGGGACGGCTCGTAGAGGGCTTCCCTTATTTTCACAGACAAAACTTGAAAGGTAAGCATTCTTTGGCGGACTCTGATACGTATGAGCTCGGCTACACACACAGAGTCTGTGCACGCCGGGAAAATGCACGCGCAGTAGGCGGGCAGAATAGCGACGGGATTTGATTGGTTTAAAAACAGGTGTCCCAGCATGATTATTGGTTGGGGTTTTCCCTGTTTTATTCCTGCTGTAGATAGCGGATATTTTTCGCTCTGTTTTAAGAACACGTTATGAGTTGATTACCATCGGGTCATAAAGACCATTTTAACCAGTTTTACAAAAAGTGTATCTAAATCAAATCGCCAATCCCAGCTTCAAGTTATGCATATATTAACCAATACAGATGCTGAGTACAGATGAACACAGACAGAAAGTCTGGCAAACACCCAGAAATAGCGTGACCATGAATAGAGCAGAAACACAGGAACTTACTCATCTTAGGAATGCCAAACACATACAGTATATAAGCACACTCACTCAGAAAGTATGTAGTGAGGAAATAGCATGTGGTGAAATGGACACCCTCACTCAGATACAGCATGTAGCATACAGACCCTCACTCAATCATTCAATTACTCACTGACTTATCCAATTGTAACTGTCTATTTGTACCGACCATGCAATAAACAGTGATAATCCACAGTCTGGTATCAAGAATCCTCCATTCAAACATCTTAGGATATGATGGCGCGGGATAACAAGACAGCATCATGATGTCAAATGCTGCTGCAAGAATATTCCTATCATAATCAAACAAAATTGAGGCAAACATGAGCGAGCACTTGTATCGGAACAACTCTCCCAAATGATCTAGGAGTGAGAACAATCGACGACCACAGAGGAAGGCCCACAAAAGTGTCAGATACAGTTGCTAAATTACAATTGACCAATTTCAAAGGTCATTACAACTATTAATATTCTTACTTCTGATGGGTAGCTCATCCAGCTATACAAACAGAACACCAAGATATCCTTTAAATACTAATTTAATCCCTTCATGAAATGCTGAAATTCTGCTTCATACTTAAATCACTGAGATACTTGCTTCAAACTTTCATCAGAATTGCCTTTAATAAACCTGAATTATGTTTTCCAAGCAGCACTGGGAGATGATTGGATGAAACCCCAAACCACAGCAGAGCAGCTTCCAACATATCATGATCATATTTAAATTCTCTCCATGTTGTGCGCGACCGTTTCATTTAGCTCGTCTGCTTCTAATAAATACAGCAGGAGTAAACTATCTGCGAGCACCAGACGTGATTCAGCCCCGTTAGTCAGACCATTTCGCTCTAACAAGTGCAAGAAATCAATTAGAAATGCATCACAATCTAATTTTTTACTTAACTCGAGCTGTGTAATCAGCTTAATCAAAAATACAAAACAGGTGTGAGGATTGAATTATCAGGAGGCTTCACTTCAGGCTTTCCTCTACTGTTCCACTTTCCCTGCTTCAAATAGGAGCTGATGGGATGCCAGATGTAAATGAGGGCAGAAAATAACTCTCCAGCCCGGAGTCCTGAGGGAAAACGCTGGATTTACCCTGGCAGGAGTACAGCCTTTTCTCCTCTGTGGTGCATCACGGAGTAAAATGTTTCTGCTCACATGGTTGGAGAGGTCCCACAAACTATCAGGTTCTCTCTGCTGCTGCTTTGTGGTCCATGCTGGTGTTTGGACACAGTGATGATGAGCTTCAGCGGTGGAGCCAAACTGGTGACAGGAGGTTTGGCATTTATGGTCATCATGCTGAAGACCATTGAATAGTTGGAGGATGAAGCAGAGCTGGATATGTGCTGAGGTTTTCAGTGCAGTGGTCATTCCCGATGGGGGGTACACACAACTAGGGATGTATTCCGCCGACGGGTACTTTAATGTACCATCCCTAATTGGGTCGGCACCCGAATAATGTTAAGAATCTGGAAAAACTGTACTGTTATCAGTACTTGAACTTCTCTTCACCTGTCATGTAGTTATGACACTACCGCCGTCAACAGGTGACGACACAGCTGGCTCAACCATGTCGGTGAGGGCTCAGCGCGTAAAGGTTTGGGCTCACTTTAGCAAAAATGAAAACTTGGCCTGATGCAATCTTTGTCAGAGAGAAGTTGCGTCCAAAGGGAGAAATACTATTACCATCACCAAACACTTGGAGTGCCCGCATAGTATAAAGCTATAGGAGTGCGGGCTGTTTGATTGCTATAGCAACACGAGTAGAGTTAGCAGCCCGGCTAACACTAAAGACTGCAGCACCGTGGTGGCGGTATCCGGGTTTGTTTCTGCCATGTCAAGTTACGGTAAGTTTTTTGCCTAGTTTGTCGTCATCATTACAGCATCGACTTTAGCACCACTTATATATTGCGTTAATCCTGTAGGCAGCATAAACCCTGTTTGTTCTGTTCTGTTTGATATACGGGTCTGTCTGTACATGCAGTCTGTTGGGTGGCATGACGAGGTTTTGCCATCTCCTTAGCTTTCTTTTTGCCTCTATAAAGCATTTGTAATGCATTACTTCTATTCCATTGAAGCTTTATTATTGACTTGTGGTAATAAAAAAGGTTGAATCTTTTAATATCTTGTAAAGCCTTTATTTTTCACACAAAATTAGGTGTTGTAGTATTGATAACAGTATCGATACCGACAAGGAGTATAGGTATCTGTATTGGTATCGATAAAATCATAACGACATGCACCCCTACACACAACCCACTAATCGGGCCATTTCACCTTGGATCTCCACTTACGATCAAACTCAACAAATGTCCTATCATCTGGAGGTCATATAGATAATCTGATCTTATTATCCTGTGGAGTGGGGAGTGTTAAGAGTCATTTTCCTCTCCGGCGGCAGGACCGGGCCGCCCCAACCTGACATCCTAAACATTAAAATGTTAAGTATTTACCGCCAGAAATCCTGGGGCCTCTTTTAAAGAAGAAGGAAAGATGACAATAGGTGGCATACGCCAGAAACATAGAAAATGCATTCACGCAAAAACTTTCGGATTTATGAAACAGTGCACACGCATGTCCAATGCCGGTTTCCATTTCTAAATCACAATCAACTCTAAGCCTTTGCACGTGAGGGAACACTTTGCCTTGCCAATATGGTGCCTATAATCAATCAATCAAACTTTATTTGTATATCACTTTTCATACAATTTGTAGCAAAAAGTGTTTCACACAGAAATGAAGAAAATAAAATAATAAAAGGTAAAAAAATTAAATACAATGAAAAGTACAACCCACCCACCCCCATCCCTCACCTCCACCTTTCACAATCCACATACAGCACATGCACTCACATACAAAGACATGAAGAAAAGATTCTAACAGAAAATGGAGAGAACTGAGGAAACGCCATCTTTCATTAAGAATGAGGGAACACTGGAACTAAGACTAAAAAAAATAAAATAAAATAAAATCTTGATAAGAAATAAGATTAAAATAAATACATATAAAAAATGAACAGGTAAATAAAATGCATTTTAAAATAATAATATGGTAAAATGAGATAAAATGCACCAAAGTAAGATAGTGGAAAGAATATCAATAAACAGACAATAAAATTCCAAACAAACTAAATTGAATAATAAAACATAATAGGGGCTTTAAAATGAATATATAAATAAGATTAAATAATTATAATTATGATAGTCATAATAATAATAATAATAAGGTGAAGTGAACACTCTTGATGAATATTCAGTGATACCAATTTTACATTGGACCGAGAGAGCAAACGAGCAAAAAAAGAAATTTTATAGTTGATATATTGATAGGTGGACTTAGTTCAGGCATCACTAACGCAAGAAAGGCAAAAAGAGTGAAGCCTTTGGCTGATTCTGTAAATAAGGCTGCCTCAGAGGGTCGGACTGTGGCTTAAGTAAAAAAAGAAACAATCTGACATAAAAAAGGAGGTGAAAAGGTGAATAGCTCTCCATGGAAAGAGTGTCTGAGCGACAGGTGGGGGAAAGGGCGCACCTGAGTTCACCCCCACATATGAAAAGCTGTTAGGGATCATCCTGAGTTGTGCAGTGATGGAGGCAGAGGGCACGGACACGGATGCACCAAATGCGCCAGTCTCCCATGCGCCACATCCTCCAGCAGTGCCAGATAAGCCATTGTGTGTCATTTTACATCCAAACAAAACTTCTTTTCCTGAACAGCAGGTGTTGTAGCATAACTGATTAGCAGTTTTGTGCAAGGATCATATTTTATTACATAACTATCAACAATAAAGGTTATATGTGTGGGTGCTCACGCATGCATGTGGGCGCACTCCTGCATTCGTTCACAAAGTCCTTGGGTCATCGATATTTTCCCTCTTTTCTTTTTGCAAATATATCCTTCATATATGACGTGTTGTGGAATTAATATTCAATTATTTCATATAAATGTATCAGTTTCCAGAGCTGTCTTTAATTACATACCTCCACTGTTGGGGTCGCAGATTCCCCTTTGACCACATTTTGTGTGTACGGCAGGGTCAGAGCTGCTGTGGAGGTGCACACATTCTCCCGTCAAGTTTGGTTTTTGTAAATCCCAAACATTGCTTACAAGTGGCGTACGTTTTCTTTTGGGCGTACGCAGGCTTTATAAATGAGGCCCCTGAAGACTGTCGAGTGCACAAGCAGCTGAGCACATCCTCTGTGTTTGTCTCATGTACCAGAGCAAAGCCAGCCAGGGAGTAAACTGGCTGAAGCTGGAAGCAAACATAGCCACGGCAACAAGAGAAAAGCCAAAGTATCAAGTCAGACTGGCTACCAAACGGAGGTCCACTGCACTGGTTTGTTTAAAAAAATAAGCGTCTAAACCAGGGGTGGGAAACTTTCATTACCAAGAGGGCCACATACATTATTGTTGGCGCCTGAGGGCCAAATTGTTACATTTGTCTGGCCCTAAATGAGGAAAAAAATATAAACAAAAACCAGCAGATACAAAGTTTAAAAAAGGATTATACCAACATTAATACATCTTTACTCAAACACAATAAAAAATAATTGATTTAAAGGTGTAGTCAGCGATGTGGGAGAAAACGAGTAGAGAGGTTGTTGATAAACGAATTTAGACCCGCATCTCCCTTCATACCTCACCCCTGGCTCCACCCCCGAAAGCTGATGGACGTGCATCGTCATGGAAACGGCCGTAGAAACTGCGTAGCTGACCAATGTAGCTAAGGTAACCCCGACTCGTCAGACAACTTGACTGCCATTATTGATAACATCACAACAACAGTACATTTTGGCAGATTAGACAATAAGATGAATGCCTGACGGCTGTTACTGTTATGTGAAGCACCACAAAGCTAATGTTGCTTACCTATCCAGCAGACAGACGGCGACATCCACGTCCGTTTTCAGGTCTTTCAATTGGCGGAGTTCCCTCCACCGGCGGAAAGCAACACCAATTTTGACCCGGGTCTTCGCTCTTTCATGGTCATAGCCCTTCTTTTACACTTTCTGCTCCTCTGACCTTTTTCCTCCGCTAACTGCGCACGCGACACAACCTAAGACTCTCCCTCCCCCCTCTGTCTGATCTGCACATGAGTATGATCGCCCCCTAGATGTAGGGGGGGTTTACCCTGTCATGGTGGCTCAGCCCGAGCCACAGTATTTACCTGCTGAAATTCAGAGCCAAGGCTGTGTATTGAAACCAGACTTTTTTTCAACATGCTGTCAGTGGTGACATCTTGTGGATGGAGAGGAGAAATACAGTGAATTTGACAAATACTGCATTTGATGAGAAGATTAGAAGATTGCTGACTACACCTTTAATGAGCATAACATGTAACTGATGCCTATTTAAGCTCCTTTTTAATGCAATAAAAAACAAACTAGTATTATATTATTGCAATCATATATTAATAAATATTTTCTTGTAACCTACAGAAAGATTTTTAATGCCCCTGAGAATCAACTTTATGATTTTACATGCCATTAAAGACCTGAATTTTCACAAAATCCATTTAACGACTTCTTGCTTTTTAATGCTCCTCAGAAATCCTGAACAGGGACCTGGACTGTTGAGCAACTGAAGTTGTAAATCAACCAAGAAAAGGAAAGATTTTCCCTGGGAAGCTTTAACAATTCATGTCCTCAGTTCACAAACACTTATTCAGTTTAACACTTTTTGGAACATGTTGCAGCCATCAAATTAAAAAATGAGTGAATACAGTTTATCAGTTTGAACACCAAATATCATGTCTTGTGTAATAAAACATAATAAAGGTCCAAAAGGATTTGCAAACCATTGCATTTTGTTTTTTATGTTTTACACAACGTCCCAACTTCATTGAGATTGGGTTTTGTATGTAATAGCGATGTTTTGGGTCATTTTTCACATATTTTCTTCTTTATAACAGACCTTTGACATGCTTTTTTATACCTCTCTAGACTTGTTTTCTCTGTGTTTTTGACTCCTTCCCCAAACTGCTCTGAAACTAAATGAAAGTTCGCAGGTAAGGCATCCCAGGTGACCCTTGACCACGATGCACCACACTAATAAAAACATGTATTACAGCAGTGATAGAAGAGGCACAGTGAGAGTACGCCGTCAGCAGTGTAGGACGGCATTCACAAGCGAACTTTAAATAAATATCTTCAAGCATATAAAAATGAAAGTTACCTTTCTGTAGCATTTTAAGACAGGTTTAATCCATCTCTGCACACTACAGGCAACAGCTGCAGCTCAGCACGAAGCAGAGATGTTATCGCGGGGTGCAGCCTCACTGATGTTCTGCTTTAATACAACATGAAAGTTAAGTTTGCGGGGGGAATCTGTTGCACATCTGAGCCAAACCCGAGGAGATGGAGGGCATTGTGTAGCAGTGCTTGAATAAATCCTCTGCATGTTATGATTTGCTTTTTATAGACACAGGTTTGCATCAGGTGCTGCTGAGAGGGGGGAGTGGCTGCTTGAAGGTATATTACACAACATTCTGGGGGAACAACAACAAAAAGAACAAATCAGATGCACCCTGTGTGAAGATATCGTTGGGTAATTACGTCCTAAAATGAGGATGGAGAATAATTTGCTTAAACAAATCCAAGACTTTTTAAAACTCACACAGAAGACGAATCAGGATCTGGCATGAGAAAGAAACACTAAAAGG
This sequence comes from Scarus forsteni, assembly GCA_036419115.1. Taxonomy (NCBI): domain Eukaryota; kingdom Metazoa; phylum Chordata; class Actinopteri; order Labriformes; family Labridae; genus Scarus; species Scarus forsteni. The sequence continues at coordinate 8,317,298 of JAZDUH010000270.1, forward strand.
AGATTTTCAAATTTCTTCTGAAAATGGCTCAGTGGGAGAGTCTGTCATCTTTCATGGTGGTCAGAGGACTGTCCCACAGCTCATCTTAGTAAAGTCACATGTCAGCGTGTCCTTGGGCATATTAAACCCCAAAGCGCTCCTTCTGTATTCAAAAATGTTTAAAAAAAAGCCTGAGAAATGTAAAAATGTCGGGAATAACACTGGGAATATCATCTTCCCAAGGGATTAATAAAGCTCTATCTAATTTAACAACTAACCTTGCAGTGTGTAGTTGGATCCCCCTGATAAAGTCTGTCACCATGCAGATCCAGCTTGCCAAGCTCTCGTCAATAATTCTGCTCAAAGTGGCCCAATCAGAGTCCTTCAAAGCAGGAAGACATGGGAGATACAAGCAAGGTGACAGCAGAAAGTGACCACTCATGAAGAGATTAGCATTAATGCTAACAGTCTCAGTAGCAGTTTTGTCAGATCTGGGCTGCATTTCTTTACTTAATGAAAAACAAATAACACTGAAAGCATTTCTCAGCAGAAAGGATATTTTCCCTTCCTCTTCCGACATGTTTTGGAGCGTTTGTTCTGCCAAGTTGTTCATGTTTTGTTTTTCAAACTGCAGGATTAGGGCCCGCCTACTACATTATCTGATTGGCCCGTTATGAATGTGATTGACAGAACAATCATCCAATTACCTGCTAGATATTCTTTTAAAAAGGTTCTGCCCTCCACAAACACTTTCTATGGGTTGTTTCCCACATGGGCTGGTGAAATGTATTGACCGATCCACCTAGGGCGATGGTTTTCATTAATGCTGTCAAGACGATTAAAAAAATTAAGGTAATTAATTACAGGATTTATAATTAATTAATCTAATTAATCATATTTTGATCTCGTATCTGCTTTAAGTACCCAAAAAAAGAATTTGAATTCTAGGATATTATAAAATTGTAGTGCATGACTAATCAAATGAATACACTAAGAAGTGAAGATTTGTAAATCCACATTTTTATTGGTGACTAAATAAAACCAAAGTCAGGGCAACTTGTCCAGAAAATTCTAAGCTCAATCAGGCAACTCAAATTACACTTTAAGTGTTTCATAAATCAAATTCAAAATAAGAAAAAGGTCGAGGACATCCAGCAAAACAATTAGGCCTGATGCATCATTAAAGAATGTAGTACAAATATAGATAAATAAATTCAAAAATAAAATAAGACTAAGTCTTAAATAGGCCATTCCTGTTGTCACCTGGGCTTTGTTTGGTTTGACCAGAGACGCATGTGTGAGGTGACGTGCCACTGCCATGTACGTGTCCTCCAGCTGGCCAATATTAAAATGTTTGTGTGCTATGATTAATCTTGCCATTAATTTTTATAACACATTAATCTGCGGTGTAATTAATCTAATTAATGCACTTTTCATTCTTTTTTTTTTGCTAAAATATCAAGCACAACACAGCTAAACCCATAAAAGAGAGTCTTAAATATTAGCTACAGTAAATGATTTTGTACTTCTTATGTCTACTAATTGACAAGAAATAGTGTTTCTCATGTAAAATATGAAATTTGATAAATTACCATTCATTTACACCATAATGGTAATCTTTCTAAACATCCTATGGTTATATCTGAGTTGACCTTGGACATATACCACTAAACGTCAAACTTCCACTCAGACAATTTCAACACAGATAAAGCATTTCATTTGTATTTTTATTCCTTATTTTTATAAGTGACGTTTTACCGGAATGTCAACGTTTTCTTATTAAATACAACTTTTCACATATTGGAATTTTCACAGAATTCTTCACTCCCTCAATACTTCAACTTCTTCCACTCTAGCTTGGTTTTCCTTGGATGTTGTATTTTTTCATAGTTCAGATACTTTTGCGTTTTGATTTTGTTGATGGTCAAACTTTACTTATCTTTTTAAAGGGTGCCATATTACTGCAAAAAAAAAAAAAAAAACATTTTTAAAGCTTTTGAACTGATTTTTGGGTATTTGGCCTTCCTCCCAGCCCACAAAATGTGATAGTAGAGAACAAAACTTGTATTTATCAGGCTGCATGAATGTAAACTGATATTTGGTGAGCTGTTGAGTGTGGATATACTGTTAGGACACTGTATATTTTATTTGCATAAGCTTAACCTGATTCGTCATAGTACAATTACATCACACCCACACCCCTGCAGCATGAATTCAGGGGTAATCTGAGTTCTGGAAGAGAAGTTTAACAGTTGGTTGAATATAACCAAGCCTTTACCCAGCCAATTATCCCTCCATTTGTGCTCAGGTAAGCCCAGAAGGTAGGCTATGTTGCAGCCGTCTCATTGCAGTTAGCAAGTTGTGCATTAGCCCGAAGTTCTTGGGTGATGAGCTTTGCTGTTACTGAATATGCGGTAACTGGCAAGAATTAAGAATTCATGTGTGTTCAGGACTGTAAGTGGCACATGGCTGGAGTGCCAGAGCGCCCGCTTAGCTCGAGTTATGTAGCAGGTTCATTGTGAATTGCTGTATAAATGCTGCTCTGCTCATTAGCATATTAAGGCAACCGCCCTCAAAACCAGCCGTTCTGAACAGAGCAGTTATGTGACCACTGAAAGAATGCAGCTGTGCTTTATTCATATTCTTTTTGGAGCAAAACATGCCACTAAGATTTCATCAAGACATTAAGGATCCATGTTAAACTGCGGAACAGGAGCGAAATATGGGACCTTGAGTATCTCTCATCTTCTTTAATTTCTTTATTTTATATTCCTACTGCTTTGCTGTGTATAAAGACAACTGAAACAAAAAACATTCCCCATGGGGATTAATAATTTATGATTCTAAATATTGCAGAAAGTCTTTGTAGAGTTTGAAACTGAATATAGGTCAAAAAGGATTTGCAAGTCATTGTTTACCTGTTGTATTTATGTATTACACAGCATCCCAGCTTCATTGGAATTTGGGTTTGTAGAGAGGCAGGGACACAAGAAATGTGAAGGGAAAACTGAGGAGTAAAATGTGTTCAGAGGAGTTTCTTTTTGTTCTGAAAGTCACTCAGTAAAATAAACAGACTTTGAAAACAGAGGATGAGGACTGTTATTTTATTATCAGACTTAATTAATATAAAGCAACTACAGAACTTCCAATACATGCCCAGGACACAAAAAATGACAAATGTTTAAATAGACTAAAGTACACTTCCCCATGAGCTTCGCTGTGCATGTGTATATGTGCTTATGTTTGCAATTATGTGACAGAGGAAGAGAGAAAGCAAATGGTCTTATCAGGGACGAGCAGGTCCGACTGAAGCCGCTCTGACTGCGAGCGTCACAAAGTAAAAAAGACTGCTCGCGACACGCACACACTCTGTGACCACGGTGCGGGCAGGAACAACCGGCTGCTTTAAGACACGCTGATGATTTCTTTTGTGGCTGACTGACCCACTCTCTGCACCGCTTCCCCCAAATAACAAAGAGGAGAGGAAAAAAAAAAAAAAACACTGTTATGTTCGCCAACAAAGAGGAAGAGACGTACGCAGAATCAGAACGGCAAACAATATTTCACAAAGTGGAGGTGCACGGGCACGATGGGACGTTAAACACAAAGAAACAAATGAGAGGTGAGAAAAACTTTATCACACGTTCAAAACTGTACAGACGGGATATTAACAGAGGTCCAAGGTCTACTTGGAGGCCATCTTCCTGATGTTCATAATCAGCCTCTTGCTGTAGTCCTTGTGGTCCACGGGCTTCACCTCCATCACCGAGGCCTTGATCCTGGACTCGTCCTGTTGGAGAAAAACAGTTCATTCAAACACCAAATCACAACAGCAGCTGAACCTGGAAGAAAAGGATAAATGTGTGATATTATCCACATAAAGTTAACTTATGGCGATATTTATAGCTGCGTTTATTTGCACCTTTAACCCTGGAGTGGTTCTTGCACCCTGGGGGTTTCAGACACTCGACCGCTGTGGGAGGAGGTGGTTCTCGTGGGTGTATTTTCACAAGTTACTCACATACGGAGCGAAGGTCAAGTCCAAAGGTCATGCGACTTCACTGACAAAATGTATCTGAATAGCATGAAAACAAACCTGACCATTTTCAAAGCTGACATGAGCTTTTTATAGGCTTTTATAAAGAATATTTTTTAATAATTAGAATTCAATACTGCTTCCTGGAGGAGAGACTGCCTGAATGGTCTTCAGATAAGATAAGATTAGACAGAAGTTTATTAATCCCGTGGGAAGACTCTTTAAGAGAAATTATGGAATTAAGGAATTAAAGAAACACACCTGCATATGAACTTATAAAAACTCAAATTCCAATAAAGTTGGTAAGTTGTGTTAAATGAATAAAAACAGTATACAAGCCATTTTAAATTGAATCAAATTCAATTTAAAACACTACAAAGATGACTAATTAAAGTTCAAGCTGATAAAATGTATTGTTTTATGTTTTATGTTTCTTTTAGATAGAGGCAGCTCTGTTTCACGTACACCATTGTTGGTCAGAGACATGCTCCATCTTCATTCTAACCCTCATCAGTGGCGACGACCGACAGAATCAAACACAAGTGTTTGAAATTAGATTCCTAAAGTGGTATGTTATCGTTATTGGCCAATGTTAAATTTTTGTCAATTTTAACAGCCAATCTGTCGGCAATATACTAAGAATAATATCATCAAATATAAAGATGTATCACGATGCTTCATCTTATCATCACTGCATGGGTTCATGTAAAAACAGAAGTTTCATTTGTAAGACTTAAATGTTGTGTTTCTCGTTTTATAACTGATCCTCACAAAAAATAGACTGTAAATCAAGAGCAACAAGTCAGTTTTTATGAAATAAAGACTTTGTGCTCTTGCAAAAACAGAAGTACCAGCAATTACTTCAGGAATACTGGCATATTAGATACAGGCAAAAAATAACAAAAAAAAAAAAAACCCCAACACTGTGCATCCCTAGTATAGCCATGTTAACATGAATTTCATCTTATCAAACTTTCAGCTGATATTTTAGGAGAAACGTCTCCCGTATTACGTTTATTTTTTGCCATCATTCGGCTTCCCTGTTGTGCAGATCTCCAGTGTAACACCTGTTCTGCTCCTCCATTGGTCAACTGCTTCACACACTGTAAGGGATTATGGGTAATGTCCTTCAGGGATGTGTGGTGCTTTCAGGAGGGGTGCATCAAGGACAACTCTTCAGAAAAAGGACACTCTTCTGCCCCTTTTCGGGAGTTCACAGGGGCCTAAGTGCAGGGACAGGACATATCCAGTCCTTGTGTCTCTATAGCATATAAATATCTGGTATTTGCTTATACATGCCCACTTAGCTGTGGATTTCTTTCTCTAAATGGCTGCGATGGAATAATTCAGACTTTGAAATGAATCACATATGTCTCCTGCACACACACACACTGGCTCCTTCCCATCCCCTGTGACAAAGTAGGTTAATGTGAGGCGTTTGGACTTGGTATCCGAGTTGTGTTGGCATTCAAATAAATGTTTCTCAAAGAAAGAGGCAGCTTTAAAAGCCATAACCACCTCCACAGCTGTCTAGACGCAGGAAGGTCATTCTTAGCAGGGCCATTATTCTCTGCATTTAAACAGAGGTTACACTTATTTTGTTTCCATTAATCGCCGGCAGCTCGGGCGGCTGAAATGTAAATCATCAGCCTCTGGATTGGTGCCCACACACTTTTAACAATAGCGGGGGAATAAATCTCCCTGCTTGGGTTGCAGGATGAAGAGAAATACGGACATTTTATAAACAAAAATATGGAATAACAGTAAAATTAATCATACTGGTTTGACCAAGATTAGAATAAATAGTAGCTGCCCCACCATGTGTCAGAATCAGAGATGGATGAACTCAATACCAAAATTTTCAGGGTATAAAACTCATGCATCACTTCTGACTGCGTCTTTATGAGATAGGAAACGGGTTCAACATGGGAATCAGATGGACAGGACCATCTGTTAGGAGCTCCACAGAAATACCAATGAGCATGTTGTTGGAAGTGTATTTGTCCACAGAACCACGCGAGCAACAGGACGAACATTTCCACAGTTCACAGTTGGCACGCTGACCAGCATGACAGCATGAAGACGGAAAACGAACCAAAAGCAGGCAAACAAGACTTTAGAAATGCATGATCTAAAAAATCTGCTTTCAAGTTGTTCTGGGGGTAAAATTCTGCTCATTAGTCAGGTCCGTTTACACCGAGGGTGTTTTGTAAGCAGTGCCGAAATCAAACCAAACTTGATTCACAAGGAAGCTCCACAGGGCACCTTAAGTGTTGATAAAGAGCTGTCTGGGTCACTTCAAGGTCGCTATTTAAATTTCAGGAAAAGAAACTCTGTCAGATGTTTCCAATGTTATTACTTCAGGTAAGGGGTTCACTAACTTTTTTTGGCCCCAGAAAAAAATGAGAAGTTTTCTCTCTACATGGGACCAGTGTTAATAATGTTGGCTAATTACTTTTGCCTTCATTTTTGTCCATCAACCTTTTCCCCTGATGAAAACTACACAGTATCGAATGGCCTTTTTCCATTAGCCCTACTCTACTCGACTCTACCCAACTCTACTCTACTCGCCTTGTGCTGCTTTTCTATTAGCCCCAGTCGCCTGGACAACGGGGTGCAGTGTCGCCAGAAACAGCTGAGCAGCACTGCCCTGACGTCATTTTGAGCTTGACACAACAATCTGTGGCTTTCTGTCACAAACCGAGTAAAAAAGGAAAGCAGAAGAAGGCTGCAGGTGGCAAGAAGAACTACCCCTTGAGAAGCACAGGAGAGTTTTGGAAGCTATACAACAGAATGAAGCCGAGGACAAGAGCAATCGAGCTGCAAAGAAAAGAGGTATGAGGGTAAGCTAATAGTAGCTACCGCTAGCATGCTAGGTCGTCGCGCTCATGACTCATCGATGACGACATTGTCTGACCAATCATTAGCCGGCAGTCGGTGATGTCATCTTTTAGTATCAACTCAGCTCGCTTGGAACCAGAGCGGAGTAGGTACTAAAACTAGCTTGTTTTAGGAGGTACCAGGCTAGTGGAAACACGCTGCAAATTGAGTAGAGCCGAGTAGAGTAGGGCCAAGGTGTGTTAGTGGAAAAGGGCCATAAAAAAACAAGTGCACATGGGCAAAAACTGACATTTTAATCAACAAATAAAAACTGGACTAAAATGTCTGACAGAGACTTAATTCAATCAGACTTAATGTGATCATGTAGAAAGTTGAGACAAGTTAGGAATATATCCAATCACAGCTACTTTGGTTGTGTGGGTGAGTTCAGAGGGACATCCAATCACAGCTGCCTTAGCTTAGTGGTGGTGGGATAAGTTGGGGAGCGATCAAATCAGAGCTGCTCTCTTTATGAACTGATATATTCATGTAGAGCAGGTTCACTGTTTGTTGTCACTTCTGGTGTTGTAACTGAGATGCCCTGCCAGGTAGCCTAAATAAAGGTGACTGCATTTCACACATGACTAAGCATTCAATAAAGGGTTATTAGATGTTTCATTTTAACAAAGAGTAAAACATGACTTCAGAAATTCAAGGAAACATAAATAATGCCTTACACTTTCCACTTCATATTTCGTCGACTAAATATGAAGTAGATTTGAACAACTTAATGTTGTGAAATTTCATCAACTAAAACTAGACTAAGATCAAAACAATTAAGATGACTAAATTATGACTAAAGCTAAAACATATCATAGTCAAAGGACATTAACTAAAAATAAATTCAAAAGTGCTGTCAAATTAAAACTGCATGGAACCTAAAATCCTATTCATTCCAGATTTACTATCCAAAGTCCTAAACTTGGATTAGGTCAATGTGAGATCAATCAACAAGGCCCGGTCATCTATGCATATCCCCATAAATGGCCATTGAAGAAAAAAGTTTGGGCACCTCTGACCTAAAGATCAAATCCTAAAGAGTATTTATACATGATTTTATTGCATCTTGCATCATCATTTACACTGACAGTTGCGTTGACTGTGGTTACATTTGGTAAGTGGTTAAGGAAAAGTGTGCACACGTCGTGAAGAATCGTGTGTTTGTGTGTATTCCTTATGGAGAATGCATTTATGCATAATGTAAAAGAGAATTGGTGTGTGTGTGTGCATAACGTGATAGAGAATTGGTGTGTTTGTGTATATGTGATAGAGAATGAGTGTGTTTGTTTATGTGTATAAAGTGATGAGGAATCAGTGTGTAGCAGGGACATGCTGTTCTGAACAGCCTGTGCTGCCCCCCCCACTCACCCACCCAGTGTTTATATACACAAGAACACACGAAACAACTCGAACAAATAAATTTGTTTGGCTCTGACCTTTTTCTTACAGACTTAAACTTGTCAAGAACGCTTACAGAAAAGGAAACTAACCATTTCATACACCCAAAACAAGACATTTTATCCTCTATAAAGCTCCGTCAAGGCGAGCGGTGGGATGAAGAGTGGACTGTAAATTGGCACAGGCAGCCTCAACAAGCATCTAATGAATAACTTCAAAATCAAACAAATCCCAGCTTTAAATCCTCGGCCTTCCTGTTACTTGTTTTTATCTGATGTTGCTTACATCAGCGGCTTTGGCCTCCAGGAGGAAAAAATGTGCAAATGATCTTTTGTGAAATACCAATAACTTAGGGCGACTAAAGCTGAGAACTGCTTCATCGGGCTCCACACCGCTGTCCTCTTTGTAGAGAAAGCATGGTGTGGGAAGTCATCTGTCTGACCTGAACAATTCACTATCTTCATCTTTTGTTGTTTTATCTTGCTCTATGATTTGTATATGTAGGTTACTTATAATGTCCGACATCTCTATCTGTCCCATGCTTGCTTAAATATGTTTCCGTGATAGATTATTTACTTAGGTTGTTGACTGACCGTATGAATTAATGTACCTTGGAAAGCTACAACTGAATTGCCCCTTGTGGGATAAATGAAGTTGTCTGAATCTGAATCTATCAGACATTAGCCTCAGGTGCCGGTCAAGCTGCACTCACAGCGCCCTCTGTTGGACGGAATGGTCCACTGCTCCAGGCCTGACGTGTCGCCACACTCAAATGTGAAAGCCTTAAAGCAGACTTGTGTCTAAAGGATAATTATTTATTACCTCCGCCAAGGAGGTTATGTTTTTGGGAGAGTTTGTCCGTCCGTCTGTGAACAAAATAACTCAAAAAGTAATGGGTGGGTTTGGATGAAATTTTCAGAAAATGTTCAGCATGGGAAAAGGAAGAACTGATTCAATTTTGGCGTTGATCGGGATCAGCGTCTGGCCGCCATGGCGAAAAATGTGATTTTTGTGAACAACTACTGAACTAGAACAGATATCATTATGAATCCAGTTGCTTATGGTATGTTTTCATGATCAAGGAATCTAAATATTTAGATGAAATAAAGGTAGGAGTAATATTTATGGTCAAAATGACAATATGGCGGAGGTCTGCGCTCTCCGAGTGCTTTCTAGTTTGTTGGTATTATTGGTTTATTGGTTTATATCCACTTCATTGCACTTTATTATTTTTCTAATGCATGTTTTGTTTTGTTTGAAGGCTGAATATGAATGAAAAACTTTGTTGGTTTTTTTTTGAAAAGTAAAAGCTACTGGAATATAAAAAAATGTCATAATATTCAATAAACAATTAATTTCTTTTAAAAACATGTCTAAAAATGTACTCTAAGCTATTAATGCACTATTAAAAAATATAGCGAACTACTTTGCCTCTGCACTGGATATTCAGAATTCGGCCAAGCGTTTAATTTTCATTTTGGTGCATCCCTAGAATTGACATTTGAAAACATGATAAATTATATATATAACTGCTCAGTCATTATCTCTGAATGTCAATCAAAAACCTGGGAGCAGAGCCAAAGTACCGATCAAGACACACATTTGATCTTAATCAAACAATTTGGTTTGGCTAGCTAAATCAAAAACTGGCCAATATTTTAAACCTAAACTCAAGACCTTTCATGCTGCATAGATCAGACAGCAATCAACATAGGTGTACAACATAAACTGTGCTCTTCTACAACATGAAAATGAATTTGGAGAAAAACATCTTAATGCTCGACCCACTTCCTCCCTCATGCTCTTGCCATTAGAAACAGCTGTGTGTTTGATTATTGGCCATAATGTCATAGCAATCCAATGCATACACATTGTAAACTACCACACTAAAAACAATTTATTCTACCATAAAAGACAAAGAAAATTAAAACAATTTGACCATGATTTGGGAATAAGAGATGACCTCGTCCTCAGTAGTTACATTCGAATGATTTAGAGACAAAACATGAATACATTGAGATGTTTAGAGTGGTGCTTTCCTGAAATCCAATGAATATCAATACTATCACTGCCATATGTGCACAGATGAACACTGATATTGATTTGTGAGGAAATATTTAAAGTGTGAATCAAGCTCATGAGAGGTAATTAGAGTTATTCTGTTCATCATACGTAAATCAATCATGCCTGATCTGATTTAATAGAGAAGAGCATTTAGGTCCACGATTCACTAAGAGGCTCCCTTCATATTCTCATTTAGCCAGATGAGATGAATCACGGCTGAGCAATCTGTTAATGTATCTTCATCGTTAATGCTGCTCTGCTCGTTTTAACATGTCAGAGCTTTGCTAACACAGCGTCATGCTTACTCGAGCTGTTTCTTACCAAGATGAGCCAAAAAAGCAGCAAAACTGTTTTACTACTTGTCAAAAAGAAGTCTCTTCTTTTACAAGAGCTGAATGTTATCATCTTAAATCCTCCATAGCTGTTGGCTGTGCTGGAATAGATGTCTCATGTTTTGTTCAGGACTGCATCTACAGAAAACCAGCATGGCTGTTCATTTGGGAGTTGGGAATGGGAAATGGGGACTAGCTTCAGCTAAGAGTTGGTTTCAAGTAATCTAAGGTATCATTTCCCTTTTGGATTGATGATTCCTTAATACCTTCTAATTTAAACAATTACGTTGGGTCACCAGAGAAGCAGTAAACAAACACTGCAACAAAAAGGCCCACTTATTCATGTCAATCTACATTAACTGTAATGGGAATACATGCTGTGTGTGTGAAGCTGCATTTCAACAAAGCAGTCTAGTTAATTTCAGCCTCTGGTACGGTATACAATTACAGCTGTTTCCACTGTCAAATGAGGAGAAATTGTACCCAAATAAAAGACCTGTGCCGTCCCCCTTTTCAGTCCCTATTTGAAGGGGATGGAGAGTGCACCAAAAAGTGCTGGAGTTTGTTGATCAGTCACAGAAATAGTCAAGCCCCATGTGACAACAGCAAAAACGAAAAATACATACCAGGCAATTCTCAAGCGCTGGATTTAAGTGATCTGTTCACTGCTGTTGCTGTAAAGACAACCTTCTGAAACAATTCTCCATAAAGTACCAGAGCGCTGAAAGTCCTCCATTGTTGCTCTACTTCAGGATGCTGCACCATGTCACACTGACCTTGATTTCATACAATCACTTTGGCTCAACCTTTCTCTTCCTGACACTCAAACCAGCCCATACAACTTGCTTGTGTTGTGCTTATGCCCTGCTGTGCTTTCTGGCTTCCCAGTGTGCCAACTTGGGCAGAAAATCGTAGTTCAGCTCAACTAGTACTCAAATTTGGAGTACATGGACTCCATTTTGGTCAACTAGTGCACGAGCAGACTTTATTAGTGAAGCAAAAGTGTCCCTAGTACTACAAGTTGAGCAAAAAATGTTCACTAGAATTTCTAGTAGACTGTTTTGGGTCTACTAGCACTTACAGAAGACTTAAACATGTCCACTTGTGTAACTAGTAGGCCTGATATGCTAATAAGGGGGCAAGGAAAGTACACTCAGATTTCCCATTGGCTTTCAAACAAATGCAACCAATCAGGGTGCTGGATTTGGTCATGGTCCATCTTACCTCATTTGCAGAAGGGTGAACTATTACTACTAGTGAATCTTTTGGCTTTTGGCTTTACTAGTAATACTTGTAGAATAAAAAAGTCTAGTAGAGGGGTGCTGGTTTGACGGAGTGGTTCGCAACCATGCTCGTCCCATATACATGCTTCTGCCCGTCTGGATTCAAATCCAGCCTGTGACCGGTTTGCAGAGTGTCTTCACCTACTCTCTCTCTCCTATTAATAAAGGCACAAAATGCCCAAAACAATACATTAAAAAAAAAAAGTCTAGTAGATAAACAAGTGAGAAATTTTAAGTTTACTACTAATAGTAGTAAACAAAAAATTTGCTTTACTTGAAAAGGTTTTTGGTGCAATAGTATGCATGTAAAAACTGTCTATGAGTGTATTAGTGCCATTTTTGTTACTAGTAAAGCACTTATTAACCAAAATTGAGTACATGTACTACAATTTGAGTACTAGTAGAGCTGAATTAAAGTTAATATCATTTTATACTCTCATGGATTTCTGTATTTCTGCAGCATGTCTGACTAAACACTCACACAGAAATAGAACAACCAAAAATTTTGGGTTTCTCGTAAATACCTCAAGGCTGATAAGTCCAGGATGCACAATACCTGACCTTTATTAATGCTTTTTGGCAATAATTAACTGTAATATGGTCAGTGTGTGCATATTAAAACACAGACCATTTGGATAGGTTTGATTTTTGAGTAAAGTAACATGCCTTTTTTCCTCTTATAGAATCTACCATGTTATTATGTGCTTCTCCTGCCAGCCTCAGAATTTACATTTTTTATCACTAGTGGCTAACACATAGAAAGGCATCACATTGTGCCTTACAGCTTTTTTTTGCTGATTATTCTTTTACAAGTTCCTGTAAATATGCTTCCTTTAACCATTAATTAATTTTATCAGCTTACACCTTGCATGCATATGGCTAATTATCTTATGCACGCCTTTCACACATAAAATATACCCAGAGCGACCTTTAAATGTTTTTTAATGTAATTAGAAAGGATAATTTCATCATCACATCGCTCTTGTGACTGCTGGAGCTTCTTGTTTGAATTACAAATGAACATAATCTACTCGGCTGGCTTCATAAATCTTGTTAGAGACTTCAATCAGAGCTCAAAGCCCACTGTGATGCAACACAAAGGTTGTGTGTCACTAACTGTAAAGAACCTGTCAAGTCCCACATCAAGCATGTACAACACTGTGCACATGACAACATGTGACGACGGGCCACAATGGCTGGCTTGTCGCACTGGCGAGGAGGGAAACACGCTGAAAGAGAGGTTGCAGGTGTCTCTGTTGAAGGAATATGGGGCTCCGAGGCAGCAGCCAATACGCGGTTGTAGCGGTGCCATTGGCAGTGGGGACCGCAGAGCTGAAAGCTGCACACACACACACACACACACACACAAAGTGGCCTCTTCTGTGTGTCGAAGGCGGATGCAGCCGCTGGCTCGGCTCCAGACTTCCTGCTCAGAGTCCCAGCCCAATCAATTCTTTTATGTGCTTCCCTAAAAAACAAACCTCTATCTGTGTGCGGCCTACAGGAAATAGTGACCGCGACTAATCTGTGTGTGCACCCTCTCACAAAGCCGCTGAAAATGAGCGGCAGTATTGGACAAACACTTTAGTTTTTCCTTACAAGATGGTTCTGACAGTTAAAATGAAAGCAGTGCGGTTTTGTGCATGAATAGGGAAACTATCAAAGAGGAAAGCACAGACAGGTGAAGCATAAAAGAAGCTGTTTATGTGCTGTGCATTTTCAGCTAAAGAAAAGAGATGACGGCGGCTTGGTGAGTCATTTTCCACCCCAGCCTTTAACACACGAGCCGTTTCTTTTAAATTTCATGCAGCAATATAGTCTGCAAGCACAAGAGAAAGTATAACAAACCTGAAGGTGTTTCATGTGTCTAATTACCATTCCTGTGTTAACTTACGTTGTAGGTTTCCAGCTTCACTCTGCTGCGGAAGACGAATGTGTTGAAGTTGGCTTGCTGGAAGACCTCGTCGAAGGCGGCTTCGTTCTGAAATTGACAACATCTGATTGGCTGGGATTGGACGGGAGCACGTATTCTTTTAATCATGGTCTCAAGTGCAGAATAAATCAAGCGTCTGATTAATGAACAATGAGAAATGCCTCCTGTGATTTTCTAAGTAATTATGCCTGGAAGAAACAAAGCACAGTGGGTGTCTTTAGCAACAAAACCCATCTATGCAGGAGTGTGTCTGTTTGGCAGAGACGCAGCCTGAGGTTTAGCTCTTGCCCTGGCCGTTTCCTCAGGCGGGTATTAAATTCTGGAAGGAGTTCTCACCGAGTCCTTGAGCTGCCCCAGGTAAGCTGCGTTTTGGCCGAGGATGGCCTCTGCACTCTCCTGGAAGCAAGTCACCCACTGGTTGTCCCCGTAATCTGCAATGTTAGCCTGTGGGGGGAAAAGCAGAGACAACAAAAGGTAAGATAAACTTAGATCTATGCACAAGGACAGATCAGTGCACTTCTGCGATGTAAGCTTAACAGATCTCTGTTGTTGTGGGATCATTACACGCCGTAATTAGCCCGTATCCTGCTGTTAAACCTGGCAAAACACACACAGTAGCTGTGAGCTTGTGATACATACAGCAAAAGCAAATTCACAGCTTAAGCTACAGCTTGTGAGGAAAAACAATATGTCCACTGTTGAGAGGTATAAAACAAAAGCTGCTTATTTCAGATGCCTGGTAATTTCTCTGCTGCGGACTACTGAGTTTTGATTTCAATGTCATTTTTTCTCCACAATGGAAACAGGCCGAGCCTTGGCTTTTGCTTCTCCTTGTATTTTAAGTAAACACTGTCACAGCAGAGAATTAACAGCTGCAGAAATTAACTTTCCAGAGATCCTATTTAAACACAAGAGCCAAAAAGTGCTTTAAAAATGTCTCTAAATTTAGCTGCAAAGAGCAGACAGGGGCTGATGTTGAACCACAGGGAGAGGGCCATTAGTGGAGAGAGCTGCTTGAGTCTTTGGAGGCGAAAGGATGAATTAAAAAAATAAAGGAGAAAAGAAAGGAATGTGAAAGGAAATCATGATACCCACAGCTGTGCGCAGGACAAAGTGGGAATGTTAGAGCCGTGAATTAGCATACGTGTGTTCTTGAGTTGGAAGTTTTGAGGGAAGCGGAAGCGGAGTCACTCACAGAGAGGATGAGGCGGTACTTGAAGTTGGGGAACTCTTTGTCGCACTTCTCGCAGCGGAACATGCCGTTCTGTTGATCCAAAACTTTCTTGTTGCAGTCTTGGCTGGGGCAGGCCTGGTAGAGGCAGTTTTCCTTTCGCAGGTAAACGATGGTGGCAATGCAGGTGTAGTAGTCAGCCTAAAGGGGAAAAGCAGGAGGAAACATTTTTATTGTGCTCTCGGGGTGGGAAACACCATCACAATACGGTATTATCACAACACCTAAGTCCAGATTCGATTTTAGTGAAATTCTTAATTTTTAGGATATGTTGCGTGATTCAGTGAGTCATACAGAGTGAATTATAGGCGGATTATCAGTATTTTCTTTGTAAATAATGTATAAAGGTTGTAAATAACAGCATTAGTATAAATCTGGAGTGTGTTCGTGCCATTCTTTCGCCGTTTATACGCCGTGTTTTGCCCTATTTCGTCATAACAGATCGTCTTTTTCCGTCATAGTTTGTGTTTTATAGATTTAATCGTAATTTGGAAATATTAAAGAAGGAAATGTCGAGGAGGTCTGCCAGTGAAAGGGGAGACCAGAGGAGAGTCATGAAGGGGGCAAACTGATTCAGCGACTATCGTTGGTAAAACAAAAATGAATTAAAAAAAAAAAAGCCTGGACATGGTCTAATATAACGAGCTGTAACATGGACACTAATGCTGCAGACAAACTGAAATGTGTGTGTGTATGTAAAATAGGTTACGTTTATTTTTGGCCATCTCAAAACTTTGAACACGTTTATTTACATTTTTTTTTAATGAAGGGAATTTTGTTTAAAGTTCAAATCCATTATTTCCTTCCTTGCAATTACACACTGTTTCAGCATTTATAACATTATAATGACAAATACTTGCCAGAATTGTTTACTTCTAATTCTAATGAAAACAATTTAAACAAACATACTTATAGGACATTTCCTGACTGAGTTATTGTTAAAATTATAATATGAAAGGGGTTAAATGATTTCAAGACTGTGTAAAAGTACTTTTTGACCATTCTGAGCACACCGCAACAATACTGTGATAACGATTACCGTGATAATTTTGGTCACAATAACCGTGAAATGAAATTTCATACCGTTAAATCCCTACTTGGTACCTAATTGACCCTTCGCCAAGTTTTGCTATACCTGTCAAGCTTATCATCCCAGAATGAGAAATATGGAGTTTCTAGAGATACA
This sequence comes from Scarus forsteni, assembly GCA_036419115.1. NCBI lineage: Eukaryota > Metazoa > Chordata > Actinopteri > Labriformes > Labridae > Scarus > Scarus forsteni. The sequence continues at coordinate 8,333,620 of JAZDUH010000270.1, forward strand.
TGAGTGATATTCCTAAGGAAATATCTGCAAAATTCTGGACAAATTCTGCAAAGATACCAGAAAGAAGCAGACAGAAATGATTCTGGGAGACACATTCATCAACTCAAATGGACACACAGTACAGCAGGATAAGTTAATATATAATGTTTCAGTTAAATTAACGTTAAGATGAATTCCATAACAGCAACCCAACTTCATTACAAACCACTGGCATCGACCACATCCCACTGACCATCAGAAGAGGTGACAGACAAAGAAAACTGAACCAAAAGGAGGCATTCTGGATTGACAAACTAAAAACCACAAAATATCCTGGACGAAATGAAGAACAAGATTATACTGTGTTCTTGTAGAAGAAAGATGTTGTCTAAACACTGAGTTAAAGTCTCTAAACGTACAGGTCACTTTGTAAAAAATGTTGTTAATCAGAATTCTGATGTGTTTTTAACTAATTTTATCTGCTTTGTGTGATACCATGCAGGTTTTCTGGGGATGGAAACTTTTTTGAAGCCTATTGGCCTGAATAACACCATCTGCTGGTGGGTCTGCTGGTTGTCACTACCTGCAGACCTTGCCTTTAAGTTCATGTGGCAGTTTCTTATTGGTTGAGCAACCCTTTAAAAGGGCCTATTGCAGCCTGACATTTGTTTGCATGACTTCCTGATGAAGGCTTAATGCCGAAACGCGTCGAAGTTTGTTTCTAAGGTCTACATGACCATGCCGTTTAAATAAAGGCATTCTAATAGTATAAAGAGAGTGCCTTGGAGTCTCTTCTTTTTGTTTCAAGGACTTTTTGAATCCCTTTCCAAAGAGCACCTCAAACAAACTCTGTTGAGTCCAGGTAGCACTCCTTTCCTTTGTCTTCTAACGTTAAGGTGTGTTTGCCCATTTCTAGAGCGTCCATTCACAAAATGCTAAAAGAAATTAGTATCTCAGAGCTGTTACTAGTATTTCTTGAGTTCAAATATTACACAGTGGCTCAAGGTTTAACCGATATAACTTATTGCGATGTCTTTGTTTGCTAACATTAGCCTACCCAGCACACGTTAGTTTGCACCTTACTTTAGAACAAACGTAGGTTCTCTTGTGCTTTATCCACACCCCGTATCTTTCTTCTTGCATCCATCCTCAAAACTTCTCAGATATCAACTGTCAGATTTGTATGTAAATCATTTGGACAAACTGTTTTACTGTTGAAAGTTTGACAGGCCTCTTATGCATATTTATGTTTGCTAATGTAGGACTGGACAGTAGCTGTTAGTGGGAGGGGCTTAGCAAAGGGTCACTTTGGTCACGTGTGTATCTCTATATAATGAAAATGGCAACTCACTATCCACTTTGTAAGTCTGAAGAAGAGCCATTAGCTCAAAACATCCCTGATTTTAAAATTAAACACTTGGAAGGGAGCTACTTTTGGCTCTTTTTCACTTTGAGCTTTTTTGAGCCAGCACCCAACCAGAGATGTGCGCGCCTATTTTATCTTTTTCTAGAAGATAGACTATCACTACACCAAATACTTCAATAATATGGCTCATATTTTTTTCTCCCACTCCTACCATTTACTCTGAAGGACATGCTTGTATGTTAATTTTGTTGACTTCAGAAAAGTGGGAGCAGGACAGCAGGACATTTACATAAACCTGGTATTTCCTGGAGCATAAGGAGGTATATGATCCGTCAAAAGCTGCATCAACCTGAATCCTAATGCTGCTACACAAATGCAAACTAACATCCTGCTTTTGTAGAAACTTTGAGAACCTGCTGCACATAAACAGCCTACAGGGCAATCTTCCTCGTCGGCATGGAAAGCACCTCGGTAAATGACGCGAGTTTCCCCTTGCACTGAAGCGGATGAATACAAATGGAAAAGTTTTGACATGTTTGCAGATGAGTTGCGTCGTGTCTCCTCCTCTGGAAGGGTTCCCTCACGCAGGGCAGGCCCTAATGCACAAGACAGGTAGTCGTTGCAGAGTAACAGCTGATTGTTTTGGACAGAGTCTCCCCCCTCCTGCTTCCGTCAGTATTGGGTTTGACAACAGAGAGGACACAAGGGCCCTGCACGCTTTGATAAAGGCTAAGCGTGCTTGTTTAGTGTCAGGTAGCTGAGAAGCAAGCAAGCCTGGAGCCACAGCATACAAGTTATCAACCCATCACTGATGCCACTATGTAAATTCTAATCAGGGAAAGTTTGCCAGGCTCAGACTGCGTGCCATTTTGTTGTCTGTTACAGCTGTCACTTTGTCAGATTAGGCAATTATTGAGCCATAAAGTCGTGCTGTGACTTGACCAACAAACATGACAGACTACACAGTGGGACCCTATTACAGATTGTGACAGAGAAATCATGTTAGTGGAAGACAGCAAACAAACAAACTGCATTTACAGTACAAACATTTCCCATTTTTTTAGTCTGTTGGGGTTATTCCTCTAGGACACATCAAAAGGGCAGAAATGTTGTTTTTAGAGCTTGAGGAAATTGGTATTTTTGCCATTATCTCCGAACAATCACTAAGCTCTTAAAGGCTTGTTTTGTGTTGAAAATGAGGACCGCCAACAGAAACGTTTTTTTGTGATCTGTCATCCGCTTATATTCAGGGAGGAAAGTCAGAGGTTGGCATTAAAGAAACTACTGCTCATGTTAATATCTAAGGTTTAAGGAACTTTTAAAAAAAGAATCTTCTCAATGTCAGACACAAGCGTTTGACCATCATGTCAACGCACCCAAGCTTTGACCCCAATTAACTTCCACAAAAGAACCACTACTGCTCCGTGTCAATGGGATAAATAATAAACAGCTCCTGACAGAGTTGTAAGTGACGGCAACAATACAAGAGAAAATCCTCTTACTCAAAAACAAAGAGCCACAAGCCTTCTTTTATTAATTACTGTCTGTTTTACCGTACACCACCCAGACATCAACCTCTGCTTCCTCTCCAGAAGAGGCCCATTAATCAAATAAGCACCTCCTTGAAGCGTGTGAGTGAGTGAGCTGCCGCAGCAGGACTTAAAAACATGCTTCTGGCCTCCGTCATAGGCTTTTACAAATTCAGTGTCACGCCAACAAGAGGGGGAGGGTGGCCACTGCCTGTCAGGGAGGGCACAGGGCAAGTGTGGAAGCTGGAGATTGTGACACAAAGACTTTGTGACAGGGACAATTAATTGTGCCAGACTTTGCTTTGGGGGGTGTCTTAAGGGGCCTGACCCCATGCCCCTCCGTGCGGGGTGTCTCTGAGGGACGAGGACAGCTCTGGCTCCGGTCCTCCGCCAGCACTGAGGACTCATCACTCAACTTTCGGAGGGGAACGAGAGCCTCTGCATAGCCCGGGGTCAAACCTTTCCTCCCAGAGCAGCAGGAGAGCTGATGCCAGGAGAAGCACCTCCACCTGACGGGGGCCTAATGGCCCCAGACAGGATTTGGGAGTGTGGAATTTCATGAAGAAGAAATAGATAGGGCTCTTTAAGCTGTATTGTAAAGCTCAGGATGATAGCACCACTGAAGTGGCTTCACTAAAAGAGGCATAAGGAGGAGCAATAAGCCTTTTACTATCTGTGACCGGGGATCCTGCAGTTCAAACCCGAGCGGGGAGAGTTATGTGGGGAAGCAGAAGCAGGACGGGGTGACTCCAAGCCTCAGGGAGTAGAAAAATACTCTGGGTTATCACTGGAAAAGCATCCTGATATCACTCATTTCTAATCGCTCCAACTTATCTAGACTCTTGAACAGCTCATCCACTCCTGTGCAGTTATTCTTTATTAGTTCTGTTTCCTGGGAAATTATAAACACACTTGACATTTTCTTTACAAACATTCGGTGCCAAATCATTATCAACCATTCATTGATTATCCTTGTGGGATGTTTTCATCAAACAGTGATGCTTACATACAGCAAGGATGCTGTTTTAAAGAAAATAAGATGAGAAAAGATCCTTTATGTTCCATTCTCAGCATGTATAACTTCTTCAGTCTAAGTTTGTCGCAGCATTTTGATATCCTGATGCCTTACTATGCTGCATGTTTAAGTCCCAGGGCTGGAAAACTGGCAGCCCGGGGGCTACAAGTATCTTTCTTCCTCCCTTAATGTGACCTGCAAGTCAGCTTACAATATCAAACAAAAGCGTGTTCATGAAGACGGCAAGATTTGATATCTTGATGACTTAATGATACCATGTGTTTTAATGCAGGGTTGGGCAACTGGCGGTCTGGGGACCAAATGCAGCCCTGCCTGTCCCTTAATGCCTCCAATGAGTCAGTTTGCAACATCAGAAAGTGTCCATGAGGAAAACTTGACAAAATCTGCCCTGACAGTATTCAAAATATCATTCCTGAAGAAAGCAGTGTATTTGCTGTAACTGTTTCTGTAAAACTCCCTTTCTGCATATTTACGAATAGAAATGAGAGTCAACATAAAATAAGGGAGAAAAACTAAATATTTGAAGAAATGCGTTTGTTACTTTCCCAAAAAATATTGCTTTAGCATGAAAGAGAGGCTCGGCCTCGGTTGAGTACATGAATATATTAATTATCTACAAGTCTTCCCTTGGAAAAGATCACATACACTATCAGAGGTAAACATATAAACTGTAGTAAAATCTGCCTCCCCTTGATTTTATTTCTTGAAAAAACGATTCAATATAATGTAAGTTACTGGATGAGATATAAATGGCCCTCTGCAGTCCACCAGAAAAACATATCCCTAAAGTTACAAACCAGTTATGTCAGCTAAACCAACGTACTAATCCATAAAACATTTTCATTTTTTACCTGTGTGTATATTCTGTTGAACTATATCCACTTGTTTATTGATTTTGTTTTTTCACACTGGGCCAGTCATGGTGTATTATACCTTTGTTTGTATGATATATGGCATACAGTTAGATAAGTACTGCTGTATGTTTGAAGATTTTCTGTACTTACGTTTACATTTTTGCAGTTCTCAATGCTGAAAAACAAAGATATTGTTGGAAAAAAATGTGACTTAAGGAAAATAAACTTTGAAAACGTCTTTATACTCTGTTATTTGTATAAAAAAATAGCTGAAACTGTTTTTAATTCTGTGTTCAACATATTGTGATTAATTAATGCTAATTTCATTTCTGTTTAAATTCATATGTTCAAATTAATTTAAATTCAGTTGATGAAGTGACCTCTGCTTATTTGTCTTTTCTTGCAGCCATTTCATGTCTCTTTTTGGTAACCAAAGTCGCCCATCCCTGTTTTACTCCACGGTATCTGTTAGAGGGGGAGTGGAAAACCAATTCCAGTTAAGAATCGTTAACAGCTCCATCAAATAATCAATATCATGAGTCTTTTTGAAAATAAATTCCCTTAACAATTCCCTCCACTGACAGGGTGGAAGGAATTAATATTTTTTTACAAAGGCATCAAATGCACAACCTCAAGTGAGTGGAAACACCAGCAACTTGCGAAAGTAGTTATCTATGCTCTGTGTCTGACATTGTTGCCGTGGAAACCTGCAAGGATCAATAAGGGAATCGTTAAAGAACTGGATCCATTAGCAGGATTGTTAATGGCATTGGTATCGATAAAATCATATCAATTCCCATCCCCAATCTGCTACCTACCTTTCTCACTGTTTTTTTTTTTTTTTTTTTTGCTCGCCCTGTTTGGTCCTAGTCTGGTTCGGCTGGATTTCACACCGGCCATGGACCAACTCTGTTCTGCTTGGAAGCAAAAAGAGACCCACAGGGGTCATGGGAGCTTTTGCACCCCCTAAATGAGCCAAATTTTTAAAAAAAAAAGCAAGCCAGAGACCTGATTGGTTTGAAAGCACGCTTGGTGTTGCTGAAATACTGTTTCATATTTACAAGAGCTACACTGATAATCTAACTTCTGGTATAGATGTAACAGTAACTGATAAAGTGATAAACTGCAGTGAAATTGTGGATGGTTAGTATTACTGTTACCCATTTAAATTGTTGTTAAAACCGTGTTTGATTACCTCACGTTGTCAATAAGTCAGGGTGATGAAGTTTGGCCTCTGAAAGTGAAAGTATGGCGGTTGGTGCCGGAGCAGATACTGCACCGGAGATTTTGCTCAAAATGGACAAAGTCTGAAGTCGGATTTTGAATTTAACAAGGATGCCAAGGACAGTCACCCTGTCTGCAGAAAAAGGCTCCAGGTAGGGAGGCAGGGAAGAACCACAAACACCCCCACAGCAGCATCTGAGGGGAGCAGCCTGGCTGGATAGTTCAGGCAGACCTCAGCAAGGAACCAGAGAGGTGAAGAGGGTCAGGCTCTGACCACTGCAGTCATTCTTAAATTCACATTATTTTTTAGCTAAATAAAACTTTAAATAATTTCAGTGTGTGTAAAACTGCTTTTTAAACATTTTGAGCACATTTCACAAACACCACAGTGATGATGATAACAGTGATATGAACTTTTCAGACCGTTGCATCCCTATTCTGGTGCTGAGTCAACTTTACTTCGGGCACCTTTTCCTTTAATAATAAAAAAACAGGTGAAGATATTAATAAATGTATTATTTTACTCGTCTGAGGGCAGTATTCTCATTACAGAGGGCAAAGACAAGAAGCCTGTGTAACCTTCGTAATCAATACCGAGGATAAATGTGATTTTCACTGTTAACAAAAACCCAGCGTGCAAGAGGACACCCACAACACCAGGGATTAATGAGAAGAAGCAGATAGCTGGTGGTGCAGGGATTTTATGAGTCAGTGATTATGAAGATTCATCGCGCTGACTCTTTGCTAAAAGCACCTTTGCAGCGCGAGCTCACAAGGTGACAGTGTAGCAGGACTACGCAGACCTGCTGTGTGCTGTGAAGACACTCAGTGGACTCTTTTTATATTTGTTGTTTTGGATTCAATGCGAGCCTTTATGTCTGTCCTTGAATATCTTCAAAGAATCCTCCTTGAATAATAATGTATTAAGGGTTGGCATATCTTGAATGTTTGAGTGTGGCAAAGCAAACCGGATCACGCCTCTACCTTGTCTCCGTGTCCCAGGTGCTCGTTTTTGACATCAGACAGCGTCTTCCAGTTGGTGTTTCCTCCCCCACCGGGACCTTTAGCCTCTGTCACCGACTGTCCTTCCATCGCATGACCCTCCTTGTCATACCTACAGGAAGTAAAGAGGAAAAACAGCCATGTTTATACTTGAGACTGAGAATGTTCATTCACCGAGGCCTTTTTTGAGCAGTAGTTTTGTTTTAATGCACCTGAACCAATAAAGTGACACAATAGGATGCACTATACATCGCCGTCCACCAAGAACAGACTGTCCATTTAACAGTCAGACAAACATCCTGTTTGACCCGCTGCATCCGTTTGTGTTTGTCAAAGTGAGGATGGCTCGGCTGAGAGCGAGGCAGGCTGAGAGGCTTGTGAAATGAATCAACAGCAGAGGGACAGATGAGCTGGCCAGGGTCAGGGCTGTTACAGTGATATAAGAAACCCATTTTCGCCTGATGTTCCTGGTAATTCAGGGAAGACAAAAGGAGGAAGAAGAGAGAAGGTAAGGCAGAAGTAGAAGAAAGATGGTTGGGGCTTTATGTGTGTGGGGTTTCCAGTTTGAAATGGTCCCTGAGATCAATAGAGCTGCCTAATCTGGTGGCCACAAGGCAGAGGGGGTGCACAATGAGGGGGTCAGATTGTAAATACAGCAGGAGCACACCTCGCCCCTGAAGGCATGACTAATTGAAAATATCCCCATTAACAGCTCAGCTGTGGCCGGAGCAACACGCAGGCTGCCAATTTCCCGCTCCTTCTGACAAATGTGAGTCATTCTTTATGGTGGCACCAGATTCCTCAATAGAGTACCTGCACCGCTGTGCTGTAATTGTGCCGCCACCTCGTTAGGAGCTTACAAAAAAGATATTCTGACAGATCTGTGCTCAGTCACGGCTCAGCATTTCTCCTAAGACAGATGTTCTACAAAAAGAAGGGGGAAAAGTCTAGCGACAACATGGCTGAGATGATTAAAAATGCATCAGACTTTTAGAAGATAAGACTGCAGACTGGTGAAGCTTCACAGAGTTACATCGGTGCTCTGGACATCTGATTTGACAGACACCCAAAGGATTGTAAAGCACTCGGCAGGATCCCGCCGTGACGCTCTTCCAGTTTTAAAGCTGCCGCTGTTTTTTTTATCACACTGACAACGACGAGCACGGGAAACAGAAATGGCACAGCAGTGATCGTGATGAAGACAAAAAAAGAGAAGAGGAGGGAAAATTAGATTTTGCAGAAAATGTGTAACACTCGGCTGAGAGCAGTCACATCCCGGCTTAGAGATGAGCAGCTTCAGTGAAGCAACTATCAGCACGAGCATGGAGATAAATGACTTGGGGGTAGGCTGACATGCATGTGCATGACACAGACGTGTCAGGAGTCAGTATATCAATGAAGGAGGACAGGACGGGAGCAGAGAGTGTCAGAGGGAGACTCATGAGGGGATGATGGGAAGTCTCAGTAAGCAGTGCTGTGAGCTCAGAGCTAAGACTCTAAAGCCTGTGCTGAGAGCAGCAAACACACACCAAACACGATTACTTCATGTTGTGTGGTATACACTGTTAGCTTCTGCAGCTGCAGTCGATGACATGTGGTCCAGCACTGAGCACAAATGACTGAGAGGTGCAGGGGAGTTTAACTGTGAACATGGAGGATCATGTTTTTGTTTGACTTCATGTCGGCAGAATTAAAGGAAAGGCAACAAAATCTATGACACGTGCATGTGCAAGGCCTGCGACCTTACACTCAATACTCAAGTATCCATATGAGCAAGGGGATAAAAACCTGTGCTTAAATTGTAGAAATACATTTGAATGAATACACAGTTCAGCAGCACATCAGGCAGTAGGGCTGAGTATTTCCAGCAACCCAACAATATGATATTTATCCCAACACATGCAAACTGTGAACATTGACTATGCTTTCACAGAATCCCTGATTGTTTTTATTACATTAAGAAAAAGAACAAGGATGAGGTTTAAATTATTCTACAACTTAAGTAGCTTAAATTCAAGTCCTAAAAGATGTTAGATCTAAGTTTAAATTTGTAGTTTGGCTTCGACTTTGAACTGTGCCAGTGTTAACATTACCTAAAGTGTACTGACAACTGCCAAACCTTGAGGCCGCATCGATTCTGTAGAATCCATATTAATCCATGTATCCCCAAGAAGTGCATGATGATATTTTGCTGTATCTACATTCTGAGCTCAGGGCTATCAGGGTGCCTTGAACAGTGACCGCCCAATCCAGCACATCCCCACCATCTACTGCTCGATTGACCTCAATGAGGGAGGGTCTTCAAGAAAATGGAGGACAGGCAAAGATTCTCTGAGCCCACAGCACATCTAAGGAGCACATGGAGGCACTTTGGGCTCTTTACCACCATTGTCAAAATAAACAAAAGCAAAGGCCAGGCTATGTGCTAATCATGTGCACAGTAGCTTGCCCATACAGAAAGCCTATTGGCCATACAATTCATGTTGGTTATATCAACTGTAGTAACTGTTCACTAGTACTTATAAAGATTTGAGTTTTTTCTAGCAACATTTTTAGTCTGGTTTTATCACTACTACCACAAGGTTGTCTTCTCATGGATGATTTTGTTGTACTAGTGAAATAAATTTTTTGTCTACTCGTATTACTACCAAACTCAAAAAAATCTCCCTCGTAGTGCTAGCAGACCTAATGCAAATGAAGCAGGAGGACCCCTGCTTAGTTGATATTCTTTAGAAAGCCAGTGGGAAGCCTGAATTTTTTATTCCCCCTTTTTAGCTCATAGGGCTTACAAGTAGTGCTACAGACACAAACTGCTTCACTAGTTTATTCTTCTCAAGCTCTACTTGACCAAAATTGAGAACACGTACTCCACATTTGAGTGCCAGTAGAGCTGAACTACCGCTGATATTACCAATATCAATTTTATTCCCAAACAGCTTCCCATAGGCCCTCTCCTTATTTTCAGCCTCCGTCCCAGGGTCCAGTGACACCTTGTCAGCTGCTCAGCCCTGTGCACTTGCATCTTCCTTGGCAGGTCTGCACCCAGAGGTGCCAACAAAGGCAATAACATACAAGATTGCAGGATTCACATGCAAGGAGCCGCAGGAGAGGTGAATAGTAAAAGGATTTAATGGACATGGCTTGTGTCTTGGTTGCAGTTGGGCCAACTATCAGCCTGTTTGCTCAAACTGATCAGCTCTGATATTTGGGAAAAGTGACAGCCCTAATATGCTGTGAAATATAACAAAGAAAACTACAATCACTTTAATTTATTCAATTTCATGAAGCCCTTTTTGCTGGAGTTGAATATATTTAATTCAACCAACAGTTTAAAACTACAGAAATTCAGCTTATCACACAACAACAGCAAAAAGAAGTAAGCCTCTAATCTTTAAAACTGCAACAAAATAAATTTGGCATTTTTCCTGGACTGAGAAAAAAATGAATACAACTGAACAGATTTAATTTCTTAATCCTTGTCCATGTGCTTCTTCCTGACCAAAATAAAACTGACAAAACACCGCAGTGTTTTAAAAAGACAAAAGCACACAAGTGAGTATGGTATCTCTTGGCATGGCTACAAAACAGCTTTGTCTGCTGTCCATCAGATCCAGAAAAAGAGGCTCGACTGGTTGGTTGAAGCATACCTGATTACCAAAATGAGCGGGATGCTACAGAGTGAGGGGGTCTTCTTTGGTATGAGCTGTTTTGATTGATGAGTCTGATTAAATCTGTTTTTATTTTGTTTCAGCTCATAACTCAGTGCCAGTAAATTAGCCAGAAATTATGACTCTTATTAAAATCATTACAGCACAGTCAAAGTTTACGATGAAATAACAGTCAATTAAAAATGAGGGGTGTTAATTGACGTATGTGCAAATGCTCCTTTGCTTCTGGTCTGCTATAATCAGTGTCCTCACTTGATACTGCAGGCTGCTGCTGTGGACTGCAGACACTGTGTGGATTTGGCTTTGAGGGACTAAATGAGGCTTTGGTGAACGTCTGAGGTTGACAGTATTGAGCACTGATATATAAATATGACAAATTGTGGTAAAGACCAGAGACTGCCCGGCTTGTCAGTATGAAAAAGGCTGCATGACTGTCTCTAAATGTGCTGTTGCCCCCTAATGGACGACTGCATTCACACAGTTACAAGGATGAAAGTGCAAATGTGGAGACAGATTTAATACAGCTCATTTTTACAAGGTGGGATTTGAATGCCGAGTTGACAAGTAATATCAGACAAGGTTGAGGCCAACAGCACAGGCGGCTAACAGCGTACCAAGACCCCCAGATTAACCCGAGATCAAGATAATTAGTGCCTAGGACAGCAATCTTATTTACAAGCACACTGCAAAGTGCTGAGCTGCAACACTAATACTGGGCACGATTTTGTCTTAACAGCTCACCAAGGATAGACTATTCATTTAAGGAGGTCCCAGAGGTCTGCGCCAAAACACAATCAAATTAAGATGCCTCTGCAAGAGAAAAACAATGATGTTTCAGCAGCCTTGGCAATGCAGTAAAGGTGTTTGTGGGGCATTTTGCTTTAGGTTTTTCTCTGCAGGATCAAAAACTAGCTTGCAAAATGTTGACTTGTAGTGTAATTGCTTTGCCCTCTTCTTTAGTTATCTAAAAACTCACATTTCTGCTTCTGGCAGAACTATTCATGGATGACGTTTGCCAAAATCTTCAGTTATCTGGTCCTATTTCAATACCACGCATATTAAATAATAAAGTATCAAAAAGCACAACAGTAGTATCAGATATCCAACCTTGTTTTTTTACACTGTGCCCTCACTGAATGCTGCAGCAAATGTTGCGTGGCATCGCACTTCATCGCACGCGTGCCGCCCACACTGCATCAGTTAAATATCAAACCTGTGCCCTTCTGTTTGTCAACTGATCAAGTGGTTTCAGAGTACAGGTTGAGTAACAGAAGTGATGGGTGGTTGTCTCATAGGCTCATCAATACACCGCTCTCAATGAGCCAAATTAAGTTCCTCCCTCGGTGCCGAAAGTGAGAGTTAATCATTTCACTCAGGGAAATAAACGAATCCTCCGTTATCTCCTCTATGTTAAACAGATAAACACGCTCTGTGGAGTAAGAAAAGTCAAAGAAAACTTCTGAAAAAACACTTTTCATCGGCCTTGTCGATGTTGAACGACAAAAGGGAAAATAGGACCAGGGTGTCGAAGCAAATTGTTGTGCCGTGACAGATTGATGCCGTTTACATATGATGCCATGAGGCCAGCCTAAGCTTGTAGCTGAGGTGTTGTGCTCAGTTAGGACATGGTCATTTGTTTTACTGCATTTACGCACTGAGAAACATGTGAACACCTAATACAATATGCAAGAAGGTGCAGGATTCTGTTAGATTGCTGACAAGTCCTGTTTCTTTTTTCCTACTGCACGTTATTTGGAGCAAAACTCATAACCCCAAGTTGCTCCAATGGTTGCGTCAGTGGTGCGTAAATGGGCATGAAAGGGCGTGAATGTGGTAGAGATACTGATGGATAACTAACATAGAAACTCAGAACCATCAGTGAAGTGAAAGTGAGAGCGAATGGGTGTGAATGAGTTGGTGCGACCTGCGGTGTAAAGCAGCTCGAGTAGAAAAGCACTATATAAGCTCAAGTCCATTTACCATTTACCATCATTTCCCACTGTCCATCATCAACAGAACAGTTTAATTCTGTGGTTGGCAAAAACTATGCCAAATTTAAATGTATTTAAGCTCCAGAAAACTTCCTTCAATAAAGATCTGGAGCATCATGTTGAACTTTTGATATTATTCAGACAAATTAATGCTACTTCATAAATGAATACTTATTTAAAATATGCATTTTTTGTATGTTTAAAGAGGTAAATCCAAAATATGTATTCAATTCTAAGTGAAACAAAGCACAAAAAGTGAAAGTGTTTGGTGGCAGATTATTTCTCCATTGTAACAATGCCTTTAAACAATAAATCTTATAAAGCTGGAAAGCCTGCTTCTTTTCCTTTAAATGATTCCATATTTGTAAGGCATATGTGTTTGTACAAAGAGCAGCAGAGATTAATATGGGGGTTGCACCCATTAAAAATTTGCCAAGTTTTCTCTGCCAATGCCAAACAGTTTTTTTTAACGGCCACTATTGACTCTTGTTTTGCTGAGTGCTGAGGTAGAGGTCCTCTAACTGGCACAACAGAGGCCGACCATCTTCTGATGAAAATGCACTCCAGCCTTCTCTTCATCGTTAGATGTCCTCTCCGTGAAGAGACATGAGATGAGGATAAATGAAGAAGGCTTCTCTGACCGTTCTCCTCACTGCAGGAGGCTGATGAGAGGTCCGTGCGGATCTCGTCTTCACCGTGCTTTTCTCATTTGGATTGACTTGGTTCGGTCTAATAAGCGAGGGATTGCTTTTAAATGTGACTTTTAAACTTTTGGTTTGTGGATCTTTGGAAACCTGCAGGAACATCTTATCCAAAAACAACCTGTATGAGCCGTGCCTTCTCCTGCAGCGGACAAACCAACACAAGACTTTAAAGGATCACCATCTTCAGCTGTCTTAGGGGTAAAATGACCTGAACAAATGTTTAGTATTTCAGGCAGCCACTGGTGCTGTAAACAGGAGGAGGGGGAGACGTCCTAATGCAAAAGGTTTGTCTTGTATAGACGAACTTGATCATGCAAAGAAGTCGTCTTAAACATCCTAGAGCAGTGATGGGTAACTTTGGATACACCAAGAGGGCCACGTTTAATTTACCTTCTATACAACGAGGCCAATTTTTTGAGAAAGTAGGATAAGTAAGGCAAAAGAAAATGTCACAAGAGGCTTTAGTATTAATATTTACATATATAAACTTAAAACCAAGTAGTTCTGACCATTGAAATGCTACTCAAGCCTGTTTCAGCTACTTTTCAATCTGATTTACCATGCATTTCTGGCTGTTAAAGCATACTTCACGTACATTTCTATTGTTTTTTTTTTATATGCATTAAGGAATGCATGAATAAAACATTTACATGAACAAATTAGAGCTTTACCTTTGGAGATATTTCATTTTATATATTTCCATGGCTTTTTTTCTACCCATAAAAGCCATTTGATATTTTGAACTGGCAAGTGGGCTGCATTGAGGGGGCTGCAATATGTGCTCATACATTTACTCAGTGTCATATTATAAACACACCTGTCTACGCTCACACACGTGTTTGTTCTCTAAAAGCTTTTAAATACAGTAAAAATGTCCATTTTATGTAGCGCTGACAGGCAGAGCTGTTATTACAGTGTCAGGCTGTTGCTTCATTCCCAAAGTGCTTTTTAATCAAACAAAATATATTTGTGCAGGTGCAGAAAAGCCGATCAGGAACATATTTGAAGTTCAAATTTCTTCACAACCAAATTTCTTTGATGGATTGATTACCAGAGCGATGCAGTCAGAGGTTGAAGCAGCACACGGCTGCTTTCACTGAGCTTATAAAAGCTGCTCAGAGGGTTGAATGCATTGCTTACCACCTTTGGGCTGTGGCTGCCACGGCTGGGGGGCAGCAAAAGGAATACATGTTTATTCTGCCCCTTAAAAAGGAAGTTAACCAGTACGATGTGCTACACCAAAACATACTAAAGTCTTCATTTAACACTTTTATCTTTTTACACTTCACCATGTTAGATTTTCTTTTAAGCTTTTATTTACCATAAACATAACCTAAGCTTTTAATTTATTTCTGTATGATGATTCTTGGTTTTATTGCCTTGCATTTTCTCTTGTTTCTTTTCATCTTGACTTGAATCATTCCTTTTTTCTTTAGCTTTTCTGGTGCGTATTGTCCTCTTAGACATGTGACTACCCCACTTTCCAGGTCCCTAAAATTCATGCAGAAATAGATCCAAGGCCATTCAAGGTCAAAGCCCCATCATCTTCTTTTTCAAGGTCCATCACCTTTTTCTTCATTTTTAGATTAACTTTATTTTCTCACTTATGAGCGAGTTGTTCATATTGTTTCTGTGTTTTGTTTATTCAAAGTTGCCATGGAAATGAGCTCTAAGGCAAGCACATTGTCTGCAATCTTTTTTGTCTGGTTTTTGTGTACTGTCTCACTATTATAAATGTATTTCTTTTACTTATTTATATCTATATTTACTCTGCTTTGTTATAAACATTTAGTAGATTTACTGTCTAAGTAGCCTAAATTCTATTTTGCCATTTTTTATTTCTTTTTGTCACCATTGTTTTGAGTTTTTATATTTTACTCCTTAGCTTACATCATTTCATTTGCTCAGGTTTTTAGTTAAAGATGCTATGAGGAGTTTCTGAGTAATTACAAAAAAGTCTCACTTTTAGATATATGCCTGATCGAAATACACACTTTAAGATGAGTTTTATAGCATCAAAATAGGTTATCTATAAATGCTATTCCTTAGCTTCGGGGTCGGGTTGGACAGGGCTGGACTGGCCTGGATACTCAACTTCAGGGACAAGACAATTAACACTAGAGCAAATTTATATTATTCGGACACGTCTTAGAGCACCGGGCTGTAAGTAGCAATATACAGTCATGGAAAAAATTATTAGACCACCCTTGTTTTCTTCAATTTCTTGTTAATTTTAATGCCTGGCTCAACTAAAGGTACATTTGTTTGGACAATTATAATGGTAACAACAAAAATAGCTCATGAGAGTTTAATTTAAGAACTAAGAACTATTCATTTTCCATGGTTTTCTTGATAATAACCAAAATTACTTAAATTCTTACATCAATAGCTATGGCATTGTACCGCCAAAAACACTACTTTTAAGCATTCCATGTTTTCTTTTCTGTTTGCTTTAAACACATGATACACACAAGAGTTAATACTTGATTGCATAACCATTGTTTTTGATGACTGCAGCCATGCGTCTTGGCATGCTCTCCACCAGCTTCTGACATTGTTCTGCTGTCACAGCAGCCCATTCCTGTTGGACAAATTCAAACAAATTTTCTTTGTTTTTGGGCTTGTGGTTCTCCATTTTGAGTTGGATGATTTTCCACAGGTTTTCAATTGGATTAAGATCTGGGGATTGAGCAGGCCAAGGCATGGTGCGAATGTTGTGGTTCTCCATCCAGGCTTTAACTGACCTTGCCGTGTGGCAAGGGGCATTGTCTTGTTGGAAAATCCAGTCATTCGAGGCAGGAAAGAGTTTTCCAGCTGATGGAAGAAGACTGTTTTCAAGGGTAGTCCTGTACATGACCTGGTTCATTCGGCCTTCACACAATTGCATTTGCCCTGTTCCACTCAGACTGAAACAACCCCAGATCATGACTGATCCACCCCCATGTTTTACTGTAGGGGCAAGACAGTGTGGGTTGTAAGCTTCTCCAGGCTTCCTCCTAACCAGTAAGTTGGCTGGAGTGGGCATCAATTCAAAATTGGATTCATCACTGAAGAGAACCTTAGCCCAATCATCAACAGTCCAATCCTTGTGGTCTCGAGCAAAGAGTAACCGGGCCTTCCTCTGCCTTTCATTGATGAAGGGCTTCTTGCGTTTCTGTGTGACTTCAAACCAGCTTCAACAAGTCGGTTTCGAACTGTCCTTGCTGAACAAGTCACATTTCTCGACAGTGCCCACTCATTTTTAAGGTCCCTGGAGGTCTGACGACGATTCCTGACACAGGAAGCGGATGAGTGCACGGTCATCTCGTGGGGTAGAAAAGGCGTTTCCTGCCGCGGCCAGGTAGCAATTTGGTAGTGCCATGTTCAGCTTGTTTTTTTTTGTTGTAATGAGCGGCTGTCTTGGAGATCTTCAGTTTTTTCGCTACCTGTCTCTCACTCATGCCAATTTCCAGCAGTGCCAAGATGGCTGCCTTTGTGGCTTCACATAATTCTTTTGTTTTAGGCATTATGTGAGAGCTGACAACTTCTGAGTTGTGCTACGGCTTGGATGTAAGCAGGAAACCACTCTAGGCCTTTGCATGTGCAGTGCTGCTTGTGACATGAAATGGCCTCTTATATACCCTGGGAATCAATTAAGCTTAAGAATGTCAAATAGGACATAAAGTATTATGTGACCAGCTGCATTTTTTGTTGTGTTCATTGTATTATACGTTTAGTGGTACCAGATATTAGAATGAACAAGAAATTGAAGAAAACAAGGGTGGTCTAATAATTTTTTCCATGACTGTATATACCCGGCTACAAAACTAAGATACTAAGTTTTCCAAAAATTGCTTGTTGTCACACATCAAAACTACCGCTACGTAACTAGAAAGAGATACATTACCTCGTCGCTTTGCATCCTGTAAGTTGTTGAAAAAAGAAGTTGTAAAGCAATGCAGAGTTCTGAGGAAGGTACAAGTTGCATTTATTAGCATCACAACAAACGCACGCTTTGGCTTGTGTCACGTCTTTACGACAGTCGCCCTGCGTGCTCATGGGTAGCGGAGTCTTTATGTCGCCGGAAATAGGTTCTCCTCATAGCACCTTTAAGTGTGCATTACTAACCACACTTGATTTTTGCTCACTAATTAAGTAAAAGGCAGATAAATCATTTTCCAGAACACCTATTTCCAGGACATTTTACTTTTTTTTAAATCATTTTACATGTTTTCCATGACTGGAAGACTGGTTGATCATTTTTCAGGGTTTTCAAGAGTGGAAGCCCTGGTAAGGAATTGATAAGCAAAAATCTAACCATATGGATTCATAAAGGGAATCAGCGATCAACTGGAATTGGCTTTTGATTCCCACTCACAGTAGGTTATTTTTAAGAAATACACCCCAGCCAGGCAGCCAAAATCAAACGACAGAACACTGTAACCCAAAAAAAAATGAGGCACATACCAAACCGTGGGCTAGATCTATTGTTGCGTTCCTAATACTCAGAACATTAAGACAAAACAAGGTTTAAGTGAAAGTGTTTTAACAGAAAAGAGCAGCACAGGAGGTAAATGAAGACCTAGCTGCGGCGGGGATGTGGATGATTCATGTACAGAAACAGACCCAGGAGTGGTCCTGATAATGGAACACTTTCAATCATTATGCACATTCAAATAATCCCATTACAAAAGGAGGCGGCAGTTCACAGTCGTTGGCATTTTGAAAAATGAAATAAAACAAAGAAATATGTGTTCAAAAAGAAAGCCAGAGGCTGGAGCTGAAACTATCATCAAGAAATTACCATGAGCCAAGGCTCCTGATTAAAGAGGCAGGTTTGGAACATTTCGTGGTTTTCTTTCTCTCACCTGAGAAGCAGCGTTGCACCTAAGCGCTCTGATTATGCAGATCAGCTCCTGTGATCACGTATAAATGTTCACAGCCACATCAGAGCGGGGGCAGACAGAGAGACTGCACTCAACCTGAAGGCAAATAAATCTCAGCTGTTTGCTCTCCTCGGTGTGGAGCATGCTCTGGTGTTGTGAGGTAAACAAATGAACCCTTTTGGATGGAATCGATTGGATCTCCACTCGCAAAACAGAGACATTGGCTTCTGGCGTCAGAGAGGTGGGGCAGAGCGCGCCTGTTTAAGTGGGATCTATAAGGAGGACCAATCAATCAGGGCGCTACGACGCTGGACTGAGGTTAAGTATCAACCCTCACCTCGGTCCGAGCGAGCGCAGCCTCATCTATCAATCATGTGCCGGCCTGAGCGGTGCTCCTTCATAAAGACATCTAAAGCAGGTACACACAAAAGGATTTTCTACATCTGAAGAGGTTTTATCTTTTAGGTACCCCACACATGGAGACAAAAAATCAGGAACTGAACAGTTTTGAGCAAACTGTGTGTGCCGTTAATTTTGACAGCACTTTTTATTTAGTTTTAGTTAGTGAGTGAAATGCAGTCACCTTTATTTAGGCTACTTGGCAGAGCATCTCAGTTACAATACCGGAACTGACAACAGTGAACCTGCTCTACATGAATATATCAATTCATAAAGAGAGCAGCTCTGATTGAATCACTCCACAACTAACCCTGCTACCACGCTAAGGCATTTAGTCTAGTTTTTATCTGTTGATGAAAATGTCAGTTCATTTAGTTTTAGCTTTGTTCATGTGCGCTTGTTTCTATTAGTTACAGTCTAGTTTTCATCAGGGGAAAAAGGTTTTTGATGAAAACTATGACAAAAATACTTAAAGTCTGCAAAATCAACACAAGCTGAGTGTGGTGTGCTCAAATATCTCAAGTCCCAAGTCATATCATGAAGTCTGAGGAAGAGCTGTTTGGCTCGAAACGTCACTGTTAGAAAATGAAAAAAATTTCAAGGCAGCTATTTTTTGGTGTGCGGATCTCCTCACACATTTTTCATGCTCAAATATCTCAACACAGCACACCACACACATAACCATTCTGTCCCACCACTGATCTAGAAATAGCAACAACCGGAAAACACGACAGGAAACATGGAAGAGGACTTGAGAAGAGGGAATGATGGTGATCTTAAGACTATTTTAAGGGGAAAGGGGGAAAAATCCAGAACAAAAAAAGTAAGACTGTGGAAAAACATCCTGGAGACAGCGTGAATACGTGAGCTAGGCCTCCGTTTATGAGGTCCACCGAACTTTGCTTGCTTTTTTTATTTACACCTGCTTCCTTGTTTCTCAGTCAGCTAGTTCTTGATTGGCTACATTCTATATACAGTCACGACTCAGGAGTCATTAGTTTTCCTCAAACATGAAGAAATTTGTCATTACAAGTTTAATATTCACGATTGTCTTTTTTGTATCTTAGTATCAGGACAAATTCACCCTTTATACACCTCAGATCACAGGATAACATTGTAAGATAATCTTTTAAGATAATCTGTGTCGTCCTCAGTTGACTGTTGGCCATTTTCCACTAGTACACCTTGGCCCTATTCTACCCGGTCCTACTCGATTTGCAGCATGTTTCCACTAGCCTGGTACCTCCTAAAACAAGCTAGTTTTAGTACCCACTCCGCTCTGGTTCCAAGCGAGCTGAGCCGATGCTAAAATATGACGTCACTGACTGCCGGCTACTGATTGGTCAGGCAATGTTGTCATCGATGAGTCATGAGCGCGACGACCTAGCATGCTAGTGGTAGCTACCATTAGCTTACCCTTCCACGTCTTTTCTTTGCAGCTGGATTGCTCTCGTCCTCGGCTTCATTCTGTTGTAAAGCTTCCAAAACTCTCCTGTGCTTCTCAAGGGGTATTTCTCCTTACCACCTGCAGCCTTCTTCTGCTTTCCTTTTTTACTCGGTTTGTGACAAAAAGCCACAGATTGTTGTGTCAAGATCAAAATGACGTCACCGCAGTGCCGCTCACCCCGTTGGGCAGGCAACTGGGGGCTAAAAAGCAGCACAAGGTGAGTAGAGTAGAGCCGGGTAGAGTCGAGTAGAGTAGAGTAGGGCTAATGGAAAAGGGCCATATGTCTGTTTAGAAACTGATCAGAAGCAAACTACAGAGATGTTTTCACCTCCATTCCTGGAACAACGCAAACATACATGCACATGTATTTCTGGATGTTATACACTTGGGAAATGGTGATCAAAAAAAAGGAGTTTGGTGTTGGTTTGGAAGAGTGGTTAGCAATCATGAACGTCCCTAAGACATAATTCTGCTGGCTCGGGTTCAAATCCAGCCTGTGGCCAGTTTGCAGAGTGTCTTCCCTACACTCTCCTCCCCCCTTTCACAAGTCTATCCACTGTAATTCTCGCCTACAAATAAAGGCACAAAATGCCTAGAGTGGAGGACCACAGATAAAGCTTCAACCATGAATGTTTGCTTTCCCAGTGCAAGAAAACAGACACGTTCAGGGAATCAGGTCAAAGCCTAAATTTGTGTGCCCACCAACAACTCTGCATTTGATGAGCAGATGACAACAAAGATGTCTTGGCCTGCTTCCTCCTAATCTTGTGTTAAAAGAATGTCTACACAAACTCATCTACATACACACACAGACAGATGCAACAATCAACATAATCACACAGACATTAGTCTGGATTTCATTTTATCTGGAAAGGCGATTAGCAGGGTAAAAAAACGGGTATCCACAGATTTAGTGTGATTTCCATTTATATGTAATGCTTCACTGAAGCACCCCCAACACTGTGGCTAATGGGGGAAAACTAATCTTGATAATGAGAATCAGAGCATGCAGTCTCGCAACTTGGGAAATGGAAACTCAACATTTAATCCTTAGCATTCTTCCATTTCGGCAGAGAAAGTCATATCTGAGAGGGGAGCTCCTGGCGTGCTTGATAAATTTTAGATTTTTTTTTTTTGTAATGGGCTAGTATGCATTAATGGACATTTTTATATGAGATTATAGCAAAGTGGCTGTTTCCATCCCAGTCCTACTGTCAGTATGGTGTCAAGATAGAAAAGAAAAACATCAATAATAGAAATAAAACCAACAGAGTAGGACTGTACGATTTCAGGAGTAGATCTAATTGTCATTTTTTTGGGCCGATATTGCAATTTCAATTCAAGTCATGATTTTCTTCAAATCAAGCTCCAGTGAAATATTCACTGTGTTAACAGCATTGACAACAGTAAGGAAATCAATGATCAAAAACACACAACACATTATTCATCATCTGTTTTCAACATTGAAGGGATACTCCAACTTTTACTCCGAAACACAGGCTTTGTATTGTTGACCTGCTGACCAACACTTCCATAAATGCAAACTGCCTGCAAATGTATCAAATAGTGGGGTGCTGGTTTGGCGTAGTGGTTAGCAACCAGGCACCCCATGTACTTGCTTCTGCCGGTCCAGGTTCGAATCCCGCCTGTGACCAGTTTGCAGAGTGTCCTCCCCTGCTCTCTCTCCCCCTTTCACAAGCCTATCCACTGTCTCTCTCCTATCAATAAAGGCACAAAATGCCCAAAAAATACATTTAAAAAAAAAAAAAATGTATCAAATAGTATGTTAAATAGTTGACACAACAGATCCTGGTCAGACAGGAGGGCTGCAATTGTGTTGTCTGAAACTGCAATTTGAAAACAGTCTTTTAGCCCTATCACTGAGCGCTGAGCCCATCAGACACAGTTATGATCCCAGACATA
This sequence comes from Scarus forsteni, assembly GCA_036419115.1. Classification (NCBI taxonomy): domain Eukaryota; kingdom Metazoa; phylum Chordata; class Actinopteri; order Labriformes; family Labridae; genus Scarus; species Scarus forsteni. The sequence goes on from JAZDUH010000270.1 coordinate 8,355,607, forward strand.
AGTAACAAAAAGAAAAAGCCTCCTGGAATCAAACATACAGCATGTTTCACACCTCATACCTGATAGCTATATAACATTTAGAACATGTAAACATTTTCTGACCCTGCTGCTCACTCACCAGCCTCGGAGCTTGTACGCCTCAGGGATGTCTGGGTTGACCAACAGGGTGCTGCTGAAGGATGCAGAGAGGGAGCGGCCTCCGTAGTCTGAAAGCTTTGCCCCCTTAATGGCTAAAACAGGTTGTCCAGAGCCATCAAAATTCTCCGCCTGCAGAAATGAGACATGAACACAGGAGAGGAAGTGACTTGGCTGTGGCTTCCACTTGTCTGAGTTTGTATTTTGTTCATAGTATTGATTTAACACAGGTGTGAACAGAAAGTCTGAGTTCAAGCTAGGGCTGAACTATTTGAGAAAATAATCTAATCTTGCAATTTTTTCCCCCAATATTGCGATTTACTCTGCAATCGTTTTAATGTTCCTCATCTTGTGTATTCTTAAACAAACATAAGCAGTAGATCTTTTTATAGCAAAACCAATATGACATTAAATTAATCTAAGGATAAAAGATTTGAGAAAAAGTGGAGAAGTGAAGAACAGAAGCAAAATAAATATGAAATTGTAAAAACTGGGTAAAAATGGTATGAAAGCGGAAAAAGGCTAATAAATAGGTGCAAAAAAAAGGAGAGGGTAACGGCTGCAGCCTGCGGGAAGGCGGGGCTGGACGTCCAGCGCCGCCCAACAATTCCAAATACAGGGTTAGGGTTACTGTAACTCCACCCCCAACCCTAACCCTAACCTTAACCAGTTTGGATGTGGGTGGGGCTGGACTTGTGACATAGGTGACATAGGTGGGGCTGGATGTCTAGCCTCGCCTTCCCGCAGGTCGCAGCCGTTAGTACTTGAAAAAAAGTGGCATAGGAAAATTGATTATGGCAGCAAAATTGGGAATTAAATTTGAAATCAAATTTCAAAAACCATGTAAAAAATCCAAAAATGGTTCTGACAGTGGCCAAAAAAAGATGAATGGGGGCAAAATAGGCATAAAGTTGTAAAAACGGGGTTAAAAAAGGTAAAAATGGTCCAAAAGTGGGAAAAAAGTATGAATAGAGGTAAAAAAATAGGCATGAAATAGCAAAAAACTACATCACAATGCCAAAATGTTCAACACATTTTGGGCTCAAAATATTGAACCTTCTGCGATTTAATCTTATTTGTAATTAATTGTTCAGCCCTCGTTCAAGCCTGTCCTCGGACATGTCGAGACCTCGCTGCATTCTTAACTTTCTAATTTCTTCCACGTATATATTAGTTATATCACTTTAATTACACTGTCAGTCTCTGATTGTGAGATGGTACAGCTGAAAGGTCATGCTTTGTGATGACTCCTCATGTGGGTGTAAGAAACTATCAGTACTCCAATAAGTGACCATTAGGCATACCTGATATTGGTTTAGCAGATATTTCCAAACCTATCTTTGCTGATACTGATACAGATATTTTTTGGTAAGGGTGTGAAGTTCTCCTTTACTAAAATTGATCTGTTCCTCTCATTTTCACAACAGATTTATTTTAGAAATTGATGTCAACCAAGGAAAACAACATTTTATTCTCCACCAGAAGACACTATTATATCTAAAATGTAAAAATTCAGCAATGATAGGAAAAAGCATTGAGCTAAATTCTTATATACTGAGAGTAATGCAGCCAATATTTGTGATAAATATGGCTTATATGTATGCTTTAAATATTCCCTGTCAATATCTGCAGGAATTGACATCTGCTGATACTGATATTATGTCAATAATAATCCATAATATCAATATTGGTGGATAATTGCATTGAAACCTGATTATCTGTATCAATTATTTATCTGTCCAAACTGGCCATAAATATTCCTTAAACGCTGTAACATTAGCAAAATGAACAAATGGACTAAAGTGGTTTAACTCACCGCTGAATGACCTAATTTACGAATCAGTTATTAAAAGGATAAAATGTTTTTCTGTTCTAACATGAATAGGTTGTTATAATGAAAGCAACAGACTAAAATAAACTGTTGTAAATTGCAGGCTTTGTGCTCAAATCATAACATCAGAGATGGTGATAATGAGTTTGGAAATATTAGCAAGTCAGGCATCTGCAAAAATCCAATGTTACGCATCACTAATGAACATCAGGCTGTGGCATACTGTGATATTTTATGGCACATTACTGCAATTTAAGTCGCTAATAGTTTTTTTTTTTTTAATTGCACTTAATAATTAATTTCAGTCTTTGGACACTAGCATGGCTGCAAAGTGGCGGAACAGTTTCAGTAAATTTCCAGAAACTTTACATGGGAAGCAAAACTGGGGACTTTAGGAAATACTCCTGATAGATTTCGATGAGTCTTATGGGAATTTCTCGGAACTTACTAGAAATTGGGGGTAGCTTATTCGAACTGTATAACATCCAAAAATAAACATTTTCTTTTGACATAGGCAACATTTCATGAATAATAATACAATAAAAAACATTGCAATGGTATAATTTGTAAGCAGAACTTCAAGTTGTAATTATTTTATTGAAAAATTTAATTCAACTTCCCTTTATGACCACAGGCTCAAATGCAGGTTAAATGGTCTTGTGCTCTGGGCTCAAACGTGGCCTCAACAGTCCAGGGTTTGAGAAATCATCTGTGCACGTGATGAAGGAGCACAGTGCACGTAGCTGCTTCGTTCTCAATACCTCTGCAGTGAGCAGTGTGCATGTGATTGAGAAGTTGCAGAGACATTCTTGAGTATGCCTGCTAGGCCTGTGCTCAAAATATCGATACGGCAAAATATCGTATCGCACTCCTTTGGGATATGTGTATCGATACGCATTCTACAGAATCGATACGGCCTAAATATTTTGACAGTTATTGTAAATATACTTTGGCTAATGTTAACAGTGGCACAGTTCAAGGTAGAAGACAAGCTACATAATGAAGCATATGTTCTAAATTTGATCTTAGGTCTACCATCTTTGAGGATCTGAATTTATGTCTCTCAAGTTGTAGAACCACTTAAAACTCTTCCTTGTTCTTTTTCTTCTTTTAAGAAAAAACTAAACTTGTCAAGAATTTTGCTTAAAGCATGGTCAGTGTTCACAATTTACGTGTATCAGGATACGTATCGTATCGTGAAATTGCTGGAAATACCCAGCCCTAATGCCTGCATGAAATCTGGTTGTTTTAGTTAAGGTTCTGATAAAATATGTTTTCCACAGCTACATTTAAACTTCCTGTTAAGTGCCAACCTCAAAATCTGTTATTACTAGGTTTATTCCTGGTCATTTCCATGGAAAGTTTCCAACGTTGAAAATTCTCAGACTTAATCAACCCTAAACACCAGCAGGCCTTCAACCATTAGGTTCTCTCTCTGTGAAATTAATTGTTATCACTTATGCTAAAGGCTGGACAACTTGGATCCATGATGAGTGTACTTTAAATAAAAATCACAAATAAGAAAGTTCATTTTCTTAATGCATTGAGCTCTTGGGTCTTAATACTAAACAAAGCACAAAAAGAAAAGAAATCAGTCTTTGGTAGATTATTTTCTAAATCCTCTCAGCCAATGCCAAACAGCTTATTCTGTTATTGACTCTTGCTTGGTGGATTAGATGATTAAAGTCTGAAAAAAACAAGATGTACGACAAACTTAACAATCCATTCATCTAACAAACAGAAGCCTGAGCAGGGCGTGGAAGAACCACACACAACCACAACTATTAAAAAATAATATCAGACAAACATCACAGCCACAGCCTTTTAACACAGCGACTGTCAGACTGTTTCTAAATGTTTTTGTGGAGCTGTTCCCCCAACACTGGGGTGTTTCTGTATTTACTGTAGTAAGCTGAAAGTAAACGATAGCACAGAGGAATGTGCTGAAGTAAAGCCTTTAGAAATAAGGGTAAAAATATCTCTGACACTGGATTTTTGGCATTCCCGTTGTTCTTTTTAAGCTCTACATCTTGTGTTCTTCTGCGAGTCCCTCCAGAGGAGGGGTACCTGTCGAACAAACAAACAAGGTACACAGTGCTGCCTGTCAGGAGGAGAGAGATGGAGGCAAACTCAGCACAGTCCCCCTGAGCCACAGGTAAAAACCAACTGGATGAGGACAGTCACTTAATCAACTCGTGACAGGGGATACAGTTTCTTACACGTGCGCTTGAGTTAGACACTAAACTCGATGGATTGGATTTTTTTAAGCGTTTAACTGCATTCAGCTTTAGTGTTGAACTGCTTTTTTAATAAAGCACCTCTGACAGTTCGATCAAAAGCATAAATTAGACTCATAATCTGGCTTTTGTTTGACTTCTTTTGACCATAAATCATCTTAATGTAATATCTTTAAAAGAATTAACTCGTCTCTCTTCAGGAAGTTTTTGATTCACATTTAAAAAGGCATGTACTCCACGATGAGATGTTGTGCATCATAGGCACGATTTGGCCCTTAACTGATTGTTTTCCTGCACATTTTATCAGCTTCAAACCTGAATATTTTCAATAAAATATCTGGGTAACCCAAAAATTCTTCAACATGGTCGTTTGACCTTAGGAGAAGTGGTGGAAAGCTTTGAAGGCCGGTAGGCAGGATACGAGGTAGAGAATACAAGGTGAAAGTTGGCATGATAATACATCCGTGATGGAGGACGAAGCTGCAGAGACGTAACGATATGATCACAAGTGATATTCGATATGGGACAGGGGGCATCAACTACATGCGTACAAGGGCCAGTTTTTTAGAGTTTAACAGATGTTCGGGAGCCCAGATTGAAAAAAATACATATAAACATTTTGGTTTGACTAGTATACAAATGCAACCACTTCACTTTTCCCCTTCCTGGAAGAGTCTGCTGATTTCCAGCCAAACCCCAGCCACTGATCCCTCCACCTCTAAAGGGAAAGGCCTAAATTCTGCCATTAACGTGCCATTATAAGTTTAATCTTTGTTTTTCCAATTGTATGTTTTTCGTAGCCCTAAAAATATCAGTCAATATCACTCTTACTACTGTGAGCCACATGGGATGATAAATATATCTTGCCTTCTATTTTCCGAGGCTGTCATGATTTCCATCTCTGGTTTTGAGTCTCATTTCACTTGTTCACCCAGACAAAAGCTGATCAACAACCACTGTCAGCTCAAACATGCGGTCCTTCCTAAAAAATCTGCTTCATTTGTGGTCGTCTTGGTCGATGCATACATCCTTATGTGATGACAATAAGATAGTCCCCTAGAAACGACAACATATTTCTCCTACCCTAACCTTTTTTAGCTTTTGGGAATATTCTGGGGGCCAAATGGGGAGCTGTTGGGGGCCTGATGTGGCCCCCAGGTCGCTAGTTGATGATCACTTATTAGGGCGTATCATCAGCACTGTGAACGAGTTGATAGGAGTATTCTGACAGCAGTAACTAATAAAAACAGGTGCACATGAATAAAAACTGTATTTAAATTAACTGACATTTTAGTCAACAAATAAAAACTAGACTAAAATGTCTGACAGAGACTTAATCCAATCAGACCCAATTTGCTCATGTAGAAAGTAGGAACAAGTTCGGAATATATCAAATCACAGCTACTTTGGTTGTGTGGAAAGGTTGGATGAGTTTTAGAAGGACATCCAATCACAGCTGCCTTAGCTTGGCAGAGGTGGGATAAGTTAGGAAGAGATCCAATCAGAGCTGCTCTCTTAATGAAATGATATATCCATATAGATCAGGTTTACTGTTTATAGTCAGTGTAACTGAGATGCTCTTGATTAAAATGTTGTGAAATTTCATCAACTAAAACTAGACTAAAACTAAACATTTTAGATGACTAAATGATGACTAAAAAGAAAAGATATTTGAGGAAAAAGACAAACAAAATCAAAAGTGCTGTCAAAATCAACACTGTCCGGCACACAGACGTGAACATGAAGCAGCATGACTTTGCACATAATGATTAAACCAGAGAAAGAAGCTGCAGTGTTTCAGCTCTGTATCCAACAGCAGCCAGGCTGTGTGGAGACTAGGGCTGAACAATTCATTGCAAATTAGATTAAATCGCAGACAGTGCAATATTTTTAACCCAAAATGTGTTGAACATTTTGGCATTGTGATGTAGTTTCTTGCAATTTCATGCCTATTTTAACCTTTTTTAACCCAGTTTTTACAACGTCATGCCTATCTTGCTCCCACTCATCATTTTTTTTGGCCACTGTCAGACCATGTTTGGAATTTTTACATGGTTTTTGAAATTGAATCCCAATTTTGCTGCTATAATCAATTTTCCTTTGCCACCTTTGAATTTTTTTGCCTTTTTTTTTGCAATTTCACACCCATTCTGCTCCTATTAAGTTTGTTCCCGATTTCGTACCATTTTTTTAGCCAGTTTTTACAATTTGATACCTATTTTGCTTCTGTTGTTCACTTCTCCACTTTTTCTCAAATCTTTTATCCTTAGATTGAGTTAATGTCATATTGGTTATACTATAAAACAATCTACTGCTTATGTTTGTTTGAGAATACATAAGATGAGGAACATTAAAACAATTGTAGAGTAAATCACAATTGCAATATTGGGGAAAAAGTATTGCAATTGGATTATTTTCTCAAATCGTTCAGCCCTACAGGAGACCTGATGGTCACCATCTCAGCCTCTTCTGCTGAACTATAAGAGCTCCTGAACCTTGCCATCAGACCAGTGTGCAGCTCAGGTGTCTTGTCTCATTGCAATTAAATAAACTTCTGGTTAACATGGTTTTCATCACTCCTGTCAAGTCTCCTTTTCACTGTCTTCACATCAGAATGAGAGCCATCACCCCCTGCTGCCGGCCCTCAGGGGATTTCACTGATTATGTGCTGCTGCATTTCACACTATGTCTCACCCAGACTTTACCTGGAGGAAATTACACTGGTTAAGTGTCGGCAACCTCAAGCTAATGTTCACACTCACCGTCTCGCCCCACAGCGTCACTGTCACCACTTTCCCCGACATGTCCATCAGATCAATCGCCCTCTTGGAGACTTCTCTGTTGGACTTTGTGGTGAGGCGCGTCACCTCGTCCACCCTCTTACACACTCCGATCACATCTGTAGTGGAGAAACATGCATCAGTGTTACAAATGAGTCACTCCGGCGGGATTTTCTGTGTGAAATTGTTCTAAATCTGACACTGTTGAGAAGACAGAGGCCACTGAGGGTCAAAGTTTCCAAACAAATAAATTGCTCCAGCACATACACCTCATTAATACGGATGTTGGTGTTGATGCCCACAGGTCATTGGAGGTCGCAGCACAGGCAACCCACTGGGAAATAAGTGATTCATTCATTCCAAATCAGGCGTACATTCAGTGGCACTCGCATGTTTAATGCAAGAGGAACTCCGTGAAATAGGTATTAATAAATAGATGGATAGATAAGACTAATTGATAGATTTGATTGACTAGCAGATAGATAGACAAACAGACTTCTGGATTGATTAGATAGACAGACAGACTAATAGAGTGCTGAACAAATTTATTTGACCACCGTCCAATGTAAGGTTTATGCCACAACTGCCCTAAATTATCAGCATTGAAAACTGTGATACTGTAAACTGTAATTTTTAAAACACCAGTATGTAGAGGCTTTTATAGCTAGAATGACATATTTAACACTAAAATGCTGTTATTTTTGTAATCCATGACTTTTTTCTCAAACTAAACTCAAAGTTTAGCCCAAAAAAACAAGGAAAGCTAATTATTATTTCTTGATCAAGATGTCAAATTATTGGGAAAGTTATTAAATTGCATTCCTGAACAGAAAAAGGAGTTCTGGTGGATGAATGTAATGTTAGCGGTTCAGTGAGTTGCCTCAAATTTGGGTATAAAAGGTTGAATTCAGTTTGAAATTCCTGACTCCTGTTCAAAAAGTTGATCCAATAACAATGTTTTCAAGTTTTAATAGGCTGTTAACATATTTATGTTTTCTCATTTTAATGACAGGTAGACTAATCCATATATTAGACCACTAGTCATAGACACAAAGAAAAAACCAACCAGCATGATGAGGTCCTTAAATGTAGATGATGAATTACAAACTAAAGTCATCCTATATTTCAATTTGAGCTGCACACTGGGCTTCTCTAAGATGTCAGAAATTAACCAAGCATAACATTCAACCACGAAAACAAATGTTTCAGTTCAGAAATGCAATCAAACAACTAAAATTTGACATTTTAATCAAGATATAATAATGAACTCCACTCATTTGTTTTTTTCTATAACAAAGTAACTTTGAAAATTCATGAACAACAACAATAATCATATTTTAGCATTAAAAATATCATTTGGGTTAAAGAGCTTCTGCATACTGGTGCATTCACTATTACAGAAACATTGGAAGTAGTTTTAGTCTGGACCAACTGGGTAAAATATGTGAGGCCAGATTTTGTGGAGGTGACAACGAAATAATCCTGTTGTGTTTTTAATTGGAACGAAACCATGTTCACTTATTGTTTCAATTATTTTTCATTATTCTGAGGTATATCAGTTGCTTCTCCTTCTTCTAATTCTCTCCATAATGTATATTTAATGCTTGGTGCACGCTCATTATCTTCCCTCTGTGTTTGGTTGCTGAAATTAAAAAATAAAATGTTGGTGGCAAACAGAATAAGACCACCTGTTTGGCGTGCTGCATGAATGAGTACTGCTATCCAACATTAAAAATGTTAAATAAAAAAGAAATGGCTTTAGTTATAACAGTGCTGTTAATTTAGGGCAGCTGTGACACAGACCTTACACCAGGTGATGGTCTAATACACTTGTAAACCACTGTATGTGTGTGTGTATTAAGATATTAAAAACATATACATATTTAGGATTATGATGTGACTTCTGTCCACATTGCCCAGCCCTAGTCTGAACTCCACCTCTAATGACTGTAACACCGTGCACTCCACAGACTTCATTATAAGAATCACTGTGGAGTCCCTCTCATTACTTCATTTTACCGGTGACAGCAGGTCTTCATTTCCTCAACGGCTCATCCATAGGCCCAAAGTCAATCTGCACTTTAGGCGATTACTGTCATCAGTATTATTAACACCACTTTTATCTCTCTGCTCATATACTGTAATTACCTCAATACATATCCGCTCTATATGTTCTACTCCATCCTCTAACTCCGACTTCACCAATCATCAGCTCTCATGAGCAGAGCATCGGTTGGCTGCTTTCCGCTTTGCTTATGATTTGTTTAGGCGTCGCAAATGTGCACGTTAACATGAGAAATTAGAGAAGACACCAGTACCAGCGCTTCTCTTCATGGTACATTCCCTTCTCGGCTATCGTGTTTTTTATGCTCCGTGTTACACAAGCCCTGCTCTCTTCACATTTGTTGGGGGCATCGAATAGGGAGAGACAACATCAAAACTAATGTTTCAGAAAATGTGTTGGCAAACATCGCTACAATTCAAACAACAACAACAACAAAAAAAAGGAGAACAGCCCATTGGAGACGGATCTTTAAACCACAGCGGTACAGCACTGGAACAAGCTAAGCCTCAAGGGCGTAAGCAGCCTGACAAGCTGTTGTGGGACGTAAAAGGTTTCTCAATAAAAAAGGTCTAAACAAACTCGTAGTGTGTCGGTCAGAGCAGCTGCTTGTTGACAACAGTTCAGGATGTGAAATAGGGTTAGAAAACAAGACATGAACCATAGTTTACGTTGATTCAAACTATAAACAGATGCCAAGTTTCATGTTAAATCATTATTATTGTTTTAGAGGATCAACTGTAAGGAATGAGCTTACTGAGTGACCACAGTTGTTAATTTAAACACTCAAGGCCTTTACACACCAATGCAAATGTAAATGAACAGCACAGAATTGTTAATTTCCATTTTGACATGTCTTTCAATTCAGAATTAAATTCATATTTAACAAATGTTGTGTGAATTCTACAAAAACATGTAAAACATTAACATTTGGGAGAATATCTGCTCGTTAGTCTTTATTTTAGACAGTACATAAGGGTTTGCTCACAACTTGACATAATTGATTAAAAAAAGTAATATCCAATAATGGCTACCTACGACTAATTGTTTTGATTGGTGTTAGCATACATTTCAATATCATTTTTTATTTGAATCATACAAAAAATTTAATTTGGCATTGGGACAATGAATTTGCAGTGTATTAAGTTTTATTACCTTATTTTTTTTTAACTATTACTGCTAATACTCTTCGAGGTCAAAAGCAGGTTCAGGGTGGCAACAACACCAAACATGTTGCTTCAAATATTCAATGCTGTGCTATATACTGTAGATAAATTCTTCTGAGAGTTAATTGTGTTACCATGAACTAAAGATTGTGCAGAGAGTGCCGTTTTGTCAAAATTAAGCCACAATTCGGACCATTACTGACCCGTCTGTGGGAGGAATTGATACGCTAAAGACTTCGAGTTAAATACCACTTCAGCTTCTGAGTCCAAGTTCTGGAAACACAGCTGAGTGATGCAAAAAAAAAAGTGTTAATAGATTTGGCCTAGTGTGCTCTATTACCTCTGCCAAGGAGGTTATGTTTTTGCTGGTGTATGTTTGTCAGCAAGATCATGCAAAAAAAACTAAAAGGATTTTGCTGGAACTTTTTAGGTGATGTTGGCCATGGCCTAAATTAGAAATGACTAGATTTTAGTGAGGATAGGTGTATTTGTCCGGATGTGAAACAACAAAAGCCCCATAGGTTAACATTGGCAGTTTAAAAAAAACATATCTCTGCTATTTCCCAATGGATTTCCCTCCAATTTCACAAGCTAATATGGACTCCATATCTCTGCCATCAAGGTGAATTTCATCTGAATCTGATCCAGATTGACAAAAAACAATTAACTTATAAATGGGAAATCCAGTTGGCAACATTATATAGTTTATATATAATCAAACCTTTAAGTGACGTTCTCAAACTTGTTGCGTCCACACAGGACAACAACCTCCATGTATGTGCTGAGTTTGGTCTGGATCCTGCCCCTATTCTGGATATGTTGATCCAGAATTGTATCTTTTACAGGGGTTGTGGAAAAGCCACAGCAGGGACTGAGCTGCTTGGCAGAGGTCTGTGCTCTCAGAGTGCTCTTCTAGTTAACTCTCTAAAGAGGTTTTTTTCTTTACAGCATTTGTTAGTTTGTTAACAGGATAACTCAGAGAGTTAAGAACAGATTTTGAGGAAAATTCAAGGGGATGTTTGCCATGACATAAGATAGAAGTGAAAAGATTTTGGTGGGGATCCGACACGTGACATGGATCCAGGGTATTTTTTAGGATTTGTGAACAGTGCAAGATGGGGCAGTTTCCCACATTTTTGACAGTACCTTGCCTGACTATGTTAAAAATGTCTCTAAAATGCTCTAAATCCTCTTCAGTCAGGCTTTTACCTGAATTTAATGTACTCATCTTAATCGGTTTCAGTAAATTAGGTTTTATCTCACTGCTTAAACATCAGAATGATCTTTTAGTAGTTTATCCTCTTGTTATCGTTTTACCCCAAACTCATATCAGGTGTTGTATTCCCCTGCTTGAACGTACTGCCTTACCTTGGGTTTATCTTTTACTTTATTTCAATTTATTTTTTAGTCGATTTGATATTTTTCAATTACAATTTAGCTCAACCTCCAGCATTTACTCATTTTAAACCTTTAAGATGGTGATTTCCTGGACTTTTCTTAATTTATCTGATTATAAATCATTGTGTGCTACATTTACTTGTATGAAAAGTGCTATAAAAAATAAAGTTTGATTGATTGATTGTGCATCCTGTCTTGAATCAGAGCAACACTTTGTATGTGTGTTTGTGGAAATACAGTCCAAGGGAATGAGAGACAACAGGTGATGAGTGTTTCATTAAATAATGTTTGTTTGGAGATTCCTGTTCAGATCTTTCTTTCTGCTTACCAATAATGGCATCTTTTTCTCTGCTCTCCAGGTCACTGATTGAGACGAAGTCGCACTGCACCATGGGAACGTCGCAGCTGTCTTCACAGGGGATGATGGTGGACTCCCCGTTGAGTGTCATCTCGTAGTCGTTCTTCACCGACGTGTACTGCTTGTTGGCGATCTTCAGGGAGCACTTGGAGATGTAGTAGACCTGGGGATCGTGCAGATGGATGAACCCGTTTGTTAATCAGAGCTCACCTGATCGAACGGTGCAAACCAGATACGACTTCAGACGGTCCGGGGGGGATCGACAAAGGCTGGCAGATGATCATAAGCTGCTTACTGTATAGGCACAGCGTGGCCAAATGATTCATTCACAGTCTCTGTGGTTTTAGCTCACAAAGTACTGGCAGCTGCGGCTAAGGCGTCTGCGGCCAAATCCCCGTCTCTGACAGACAGTTTGGCTCAAAATACGGACGGATTGAATCATTATCTGAGGAAACATCTTACCTTGCCAACCTCGACAAGGCTGAAGAACTTGTCCACCTCCTGGTTGAAACCCGTCATGCGAATCTCACCCTGCAAGAGCACAGAAATGTACAGTTATTTCATATCTATCAGGGCTGAAAGTAAAGATAATATGAGTTCTTGATTCATCGGACAACTTCGTTAATTCACAAATTAATTGGATAAGAATTTTTACAATTTTCATCTTATTTGACCAGAAAACAGACACTTCAGCATCCCTAAGCTGCTGAAAAGGTTTTAAAAACTGAATAAAAACCCTTAATGTTTGAAAGAGATGTTACAACAAGACAAAAAAATTGAAAAGCCACTCCAAATGTGTGCAACAGATTTTTTGCTTTAGGCTTCTTGCTCGCAGACACACAAACTCTTCAATATTACACTGATGGCAATCATGAATGAAGGATGAATTATCTTGAGGTGAGCTTCTTTCAAAGTGTTTTGTAATTTAAAAATAACCTCTGATACCAAGGAAAGCAAAAGATAAAATGTAGTAGTATTTTTTTCTTTTAATTCACATTTTTGTAAGGTGAAGCCTTCGCCTTTATGGTTTATTCAAGTTCAATGACAAACTAGTTTAGTGCGCCTGCAGAAGACAGCAATTATTTTTCATATCTGCTGCTTGTATTTTGGCATTTAGGACAAACAGTGGAGGAAATATTTAGTGATGCGCCATCACCTCAAGTTCAGGGCCCATGTTGATGTTAGAAGTAATAATTTCAGCCGATGCAGCTCGTTTCAAATGACCTCTTATGGAATATTTCCTCTCATTGTTTTTAATGTTTTATTAATATAAAACATCAGCAACAGCCAGCTTAGAGACAACAACTAACTGGGGAAAATACAATAAATAATAAATGTATTTATATGCATACACACACACGCATACTCATAAAAGGACTGCTGTGAAAGCTGATTATCCATTTAAAACAAAGAGTTTGTCAATAAAGGGGTCAGGAGTCCAGAATAGAGTCCAAGATGATGAGCTGCTGGTGTTACAGGTCCAGGAATGGGCCAGGGTGCAAGCAAAGTGAAATGCATGTCTAAAAAGTCCAGCCTCACACGCTAAATAGAGCCAGATAATGTTCAGTTTGCAGCTTGGTTTTGCTCCAACTTCATGTACCTAATGAAAGGGCCTCAGATCTTCCGAAACTTTGGATGAAAATCAGATAAAGAGCATCAAATCTCTTTTAGATACAGACAGAAAATCATTTATTTAACTATCTTTTATGGCAAGGAGGGGAGGTTCAATGTTGTGTCTCATTTTGAATCATGGTAACAGCTCATGGTGGTCCAAGAGGGCGTTTTGAAAGCATAATGACCATATTTATTTGCAAATGTCTGTAAAGAGGCCCAGTGATGGTCAATATTGATCTTGAACCAAAGCAGAGAAGCGCACATCAACAGACTAAACGCCGTCGGAGTTTGAGCAGCAACAGTTTTCACATATCTATTGGATTATGCATCTTTATTTATAATGATAAGCACATTTCAGCCATTAATTAGACTATTTCTTAGGCTTGTGTTGGCAGCTTCTCAACTGTAGCTCTTCACCCAAACTGGTTGTGAGGAGAAATTGCTTATTTCTTGTATATTCTGGTTGACTTTCAGAAGACATTTATGTCTTACAGGAGGGAAGAGATTGAGGGTTTTTAACGTGTGTAAGCCCAAAGTTAACATTTTAATCTTGTCAAGTTCAGAGAAGAAAACAGACCTTTGATTATGCTAGTGTTTATGATTCAAAATCCATTGTTTCTGTTAACTAGGGATGGGACGATACACTTAAACTCACGATATGCTGCACCTCCATATGCCCGGGTCACGATACAATACGTCACGATACAATATCAAAAAAGTAAAGAAAAAATACTACTGTGTAATTACAACTTATTTGTTTTTGTTTGAGTTGCACACAGGAAAACACAAGGCCTAACAGGCCAAACACAAACAATAACACTCTCCAACTCTAGAGAGGTTAGAGAGAGTGTATGCTAACGAGCGGTAGGCTCGTTTTCGCCGTCTTTGTATTTTTTAATGAGAAAGCCAAAATACTGCCAGACAGACGACTTGTCTTGGAGCGTCCTCAATTTCGACCTCATTCGACTCCATCATTCGGCTTTTTGGAGGCAAGGTAGTTGGTGCGAATGTTTGTTGTCACCACTTCTGGTCACATGCGCTATTACCGGACGTGACGTCTTTATTTCGCGATCAAATTTTTTCAAACTCAATGCATTTCGTCACGTACTGTATTGTGATATATTACCAAACGATATTTCATCCCATCTCTACTGTTAACTGCCTTTTATATGATAAAATGGCAATAAAGCTCAAAGAAAATAAATCCACTGTTTAGCCTGCAGATTCTCTTCTCTGCCCTGAAAAATAACTGGAGATCTCCCCAGATTTTGGTAATCATGTAGTTAAAAAAGAAAAGTTAAGACTTGTGTAGCCCAGACAAATTCGAGCTGACTGCAGCTCAACACTGAACGGTCTGTGAGTGACATTAAAGGCTCTCTGGGACGACAAAGTATTTAACAACCGCACAACACATCTGATGATAACCACATACCCCATTTGCTGTTGCACTAATTATTAACTTCTTTCTGCTCTTACCTATTTGATGTCTTTATTTGATATACTGAGTTAATGAGCAACTGAAACTACAGAATTCCCCCTAGGGGATTAACAAAGCATTTCTAAATCTGTAAATGATTATTATTGAGGCTCAAATATAAGCATTTTGTCCACTATGCTGTCACATTAATGTAAACATACGTTTAATTTATTTATGAAAATGAGTCTTGACTGCGAGTTAAAAGCTTGAACATTTGTGATTTCAATCACAATATTATTTTGACAGAGAACACATGTTGAGTTCTTACATTAAAGCTGATAAAATACAGCACAGGATTTCAGACCTGTCACATCTTACAGTTCATTCAAATCCAAAAATAAGACATAAACAACAGCCGTACTCACACTCTCATCCACGACCTCCATGGAGAAAAGTTTGCCATCACCGCGGGAGTTGCTCCACGTGCGGATGCTGCTCTTGTTGGTCACGCGGGCACGGATCGTCCACCTATCAGACAGAAGCAAGGCTCGGTTCACTCATATTCTTTCTTACATCTAAAAATTGACCCTAATAATGCTTCTTTATCACTGATTCCTGAAATCATCAATTAGTAATACTTCCACTCACTAAATCAACAGAATACTTAAAACAACCCAAACAAAACTACTGTTTTAAAAACTGGTATATGTTTCTATTTTGACATTTGTGACAGCTTTGTCTGGGGCAGCACAATATTCTGTATTTTTTGTTATTATTTCAAAACAAGCTTTCAAAATAAATGCCACAAAAGTGCAAACAAACCCTGCTATCTCTGCAGCATATGAACATTTGCATGCTCTTACATCATTTTAATGCAGTCTGATAAACTCCAGCTTTAACCCTTCAGTAGTTTCTCATCCCCAAGCATATAGACACATAACAAGCTGTGGGGGTGAAACATTATGTGGGTACACATGTTTTCAGAAGAAACACAGTATGGGGGAGTGAGTACTCACGCTGTGTGACTTTGAACCTCTTATTACATAAGACAGCTGTATGCCGCCACCAAGACGCCCGTGTTTTTATATTTGTTTATTACATTATATTAGATAGAACCTTAATAATCCCTTTGGAAACACACCCTCAAATTAGGATTCTAGTGGCAGTTAAGTATTACAGATAAAAATATATGCATATATTATAATTTTGGGATCTTTTGCATGAGAAAATACAAACAAGGACATCTCAAGAGGTTTTGCTGATAACTGATTGATGTAATTTGCTTAATCTTCAACTATTTTGTTTAATCTAATTTGCGAATGAAAACCTGGAGCATTAGTGGCCTTATTGGAGGAATAGAACAGAAATATTCAGCTACAAACAAACATTCAATACATAACCTTTTTTACTCCTTTTTCTAAATTAGAATAAAGAAGTTTGAAACATTCCTTACTTTTTATATAGAATCAGAATTTGTATTATTGCCATGTTTATTAAAACATACAATACATATGACTTTGCAAACTGGTGCAAAAACAATCAACATAAGTTAGATAGAAAATAAAGAGTTACAATGAGTAAAATAAAGTATAAAAATAGGTAGAAAATAATGCAAATTGAATTAAATAGATGTAAAAATGTACAATAGGCAAAAAAAGAACAAAAACCCAACTCAAAGATATAAACAGTCGGTGCAGTGATGTATTTTACTCCTTGAAGTGTTTTATTCATAAACTCCTTTGAGTTCATTTGTCAGTAGGGCTGTCACTTCTGCTAAAAATCCAGCTAAATTGATTTTAGGGTGCACACGGCATTGACTATGGATACACTACAGTGGACTGTTTCTTTCACTAAGGCAGCCGTTTTGAGTGAGGAGGAGATATGAAGCAAGAACACTATTTTATTCTTTAATAAGTGACATTTCTGATTTATTTTGTCAATATTACAAGCAACATATGGGATATTCATGACCATTTTCCACAGCTAAGACATCAGCTGTGACTAGCTCCAACATTTTCTCAAGTCTGCTCATACGACATTGCTCTGATAATATTGTGCATCCCTACTAATAACCGAGGATATTGTTTACATTTCTCTGCAGCCAATAAAGCTGCACTCCCTGATTGGACGAAACCCAGAGAGGCCTGTACTTTACTAACACAGCCAGTAGAGGTGCAGCGCCCAAACTGAGCCCTTATTGGCTGCTACACTTTGAGGGTTGAATACAGACAGGGTGCAGATGTCTGATGATCTCACAGACAGCCCAGGTAACAAGATCCTGACAGGTAAGCATGTTCTCTGAAGCCAATGACCACAAAAACTGGGGGGGGGGGGGAGGCTATGTACTGTAGAGAGCTATGTACTCTCTGTACATAGCTATATCTTAATGTATGTATACATGCTTATATGCATACATATATGCGTATGTATGCTTATATTTATGAAGAGAATGCCTCTGTTAGCTCTAGTGACAGAAATACCTGTGCGAGGATGTATATCTATACTTAGAGACATTTCATTTTTGTCTGTATATATTTCTGTATTCTTCTGTTTTATATTTCTTTATCCGATGCACACTGTCTCTATATGTCAATCATAACAAAAAAATAGCTTTGTTTTCCGTGATAAATCCCAGCTTCTTTTGAAAAATCCATTTCCCACCATGAACCAAACCCTTCCATGATGACTAGCTTCTTCTTGCAAACTTATTTTAGGCTCATTTCCCTCCTTACTCTGATTTAAACTTCTACCTCTTTAATTCTGTTGTAAGTTCCCATCACTAGTTTCAAAACACATACATAACCTTCTGTATCAAGTTCATCTTAACCTCAGCTGGGAGGTGTACTCACTTGGACTGGTACGGGTTGAGGCTGGCAATGGGCACAACTTTGGAGCCGCCCCCTGGAGTGCCCGGCATAGAAGACGGAGCCTTCTTCCCAAAGTCCTTATTGTACCCTCGTTGCACTGGCGGAGGAACAAAAAGACAAATTAATGATCCGCGAAGAGCTGTGATGGAGAGGAGTCAAGAGAGAGAGGCCCATGCATTATTCATCTGAGGCAAATTACAAAAATCCAATTTCTGTGGATTGCAACTGCTTGATCACTGTAATTATCTCACTTCACCGGGGAAGTTTCATCAGAGTGGAAACCTGACAACTTAAAGTAAATTTACCGCTCTTAACTCCTGAGCTGAGAGAAACTCGAACAGGAAACAAAAAAAAAATTCTCCCAGCCCAAGTAGTGGGAGATGTGTGATCCAGCATTTCTGCGAGGAGGATGATTCACATTTCACAGAATCGGGGCAGAGTGTGAAACGCTGTAACAAACTGGAGCTGCTCCTCCCCTGGAGAACGCTGCTGCCTGACGTGGAGATTTTTCCGTTTGAACAAGCACTGCACATTTGATTTGTGTGCGTCTCACGTGGAGGATTAGAGTTCAAAGTGTCCACTTTAGTCCTCCCACTTTGCCAACCACTGCACTTCTGGTAATTAAGCCCCCAGATCAGGCAGCACACACAGAGAAATGAACAATGTCTGTGCTGATGAGGACGACCCTGATTCCCACGCGGCAGATTAGAGGGATGAACACCTGCCGTGACACATGAGGAGACAGCAAGAGCTACCTCCGACAGCTGGACTGCAACACAACTTATTGCTCTGCTATGACAGGTAAGAACTTCTGCAGCTCAGATGGATCAACTCAGCCTCAGTCATCTGTGAGGCTACCAGCTACCTCTGTTTTTAGAGGGTTTGCACATGACAAAGTGTGCATGTGAGTGACTTATTTTAATCATAGTTTACGTCAACAACCCATTTAACAAATAAGACAAAAACTACACAATAATTAATATAAACAAGTGGGCAAAAACTCAAACTTAAAGGTGTAGTCAGCGATCTTCTAATCTTCTAATCTAATGCACTATTTGTCAAAATCACCATATTTCTCCTCTCCATCCACAAGATGTCCCCACTGACAGCATGTTGAAAAAAAAGTCTGGTTTCAATACACAGCCTTGGCTCTGAATTTCAGCAGGTAAATACTGTGGCTTGGGCCGAGCCACCAAAACAGGGTACCTAGTTTGGGTATGTGGAAAGTAGACATGTTAGGAATATAGACAAACACAGCTGCTTTGGTTGTGTGTTCAGGTTGGAAGAGGGACATCGAGGTTTCATTTTATCTAAGTTTAAAACATGACTTCAGGAGATATAAAAATGCCTCAAGCTTTCCATTTCATATTTTAGTCGACTAAATTTACAGTAGACTTCATCGACTAAAATGTTGTGAAAATTCATCAACAAAAACTAGACTAAATTGAAACAATTATGATGACTGAATTATGGCTAAAACTAAAAGATATTTTAGGGAAAAGACTGCAACAAAAATTAAAATCAAAAAGTGCAATCAAGATCAACAGTGGTTTATAACAAAGACAAAGCTGTGATGCTACTGCAACTGCCTTCATATCACTGAGCGCGCACTCAGTCTTGTATTGACTGGCTATTTTAACAGAAAATAAAGACATGAAATTTCAACAAATCATGAATTAGGGCTCACTTTCTCCAAAACACCAAACTGGAACCTATTTCAAGCACACTAGTTTATAACCATGGATATTAGGCCGTATGTTCTTGCATATTAAACTTTTAATCTTGCGAGATGCCTTCTCCTCTGCAGCTGCACACGAGTGGGGGGCCAACAAATGGGCTTGTGGATTCGTAGTGGATGAGGAGTGGGCCAGTTGCTTTGCACATAATCAACACACAGTCAGATCTTTTTACTTTGCCATCAGCAGTGTGGAGCCCAAAGTGCTTCCAGAGTAGCTTTGTCATTCCTCTATTTTCTTAAGGTGTACTTCCTGTTGCTGAAGTAAAGAGAACAATGGTCCAAGCAAATGGTCCTCTGTTGGGTCTGCCTTTCACAGCTCCGACCGCCCTCATGTGCTGCTGCTCTTTAAATTTTATATTAGAATGTATAATTAAATTTCAAGTACAGATCTTTACTCCCCAAAGTTCAAAGTGGTAATAGAATATCAAATATAAAGTGACAGCTCTACTACTGACAAATTATAACTTTAATATCTTACACGATGAGGCACTGCGGACAGCATATTGTGTTTTCATGCTCGTAGCAGACATAAGAATCAGAAAAGTCCGATTAGAAATAGATGATCTGGCCGTGAATGATTTCAGAAATAGTTTGGTCCATAGATTTAGCCTCAAGTGATGAAATAATAAAATCAAGATTACTTCCATTTGGCCAGTTGTTGGCAATATTTTTGCAGATTTTTCATGAAGTATCCAAGCAGTTTTGGTGTCACATTAAAATAAACACAGGGAAATGATAGATGAATGCTTAGACCATACGTTTCGAGAAAGCCTGTGTATGCAGATCTTATTTTGTATGTACCTAAAGTCATACAAGCGCAGTTATAGTAACAGGGCTTCATCCTTTGACTCAGGCTGATTAAAGCTGCATTATAAACATCACCTTATGGCTCCAGCAATATTCTTTTGCTATTTTTAAAGACAAATCAGAGTAGAATTTGCATTTTCTGCCTTGAAAGATAATTAGGTTTGACGTTATTGACCCTAAAACACTGCTCTTTTCAGGTGAATCAAAGCATTTATTAAAGACCTAACTATGTGCCACTCAGCTGGGGGGGAACTGTCAGTCTGGTGCTTAAACTGTGACATTAATGCATATGTCTCTATTCTCATCCAAAAGAGGATAAGTTAAGTGATTGGCATACAAAGGTTGTGCTTGTCCACAGCTGTAGAGTTTTACATACCAAGCAGCCACAAGAAAACAATGCTGTTTTAAAAAATAGTGACAAAATTGAAACAAAAACCTTGAGGATTGTAAGACTTAGTTTCCTAAAGTGCCTTCAATGTGAGTCCTGGCCTACACTTCATAGATAAAAGTAAAGAAATGCTGCCATCTTCTGGTTATTCATGAGACACAAGTACTCAGAATATGCAAATACTTGTATGTATTCAAACTTATAAAGCAAATCAAACTCACACACCTTCATTTTGGTTCTGTGGCTGCAGTGGAGGGCGAGGCTCCTGCTTTGGCACAGGCTGCTGACCTTTGGCTGCACCTGTGGGGAAAAGACATTTAAATCACAGGCAGTGACTTAATACACTCACAGTGTGCATGGCTGATGCCAAACTCTCTAAACTAACATGTGCACTGGTGTTAAGGCTGGGCAATACCTCTGGTTTAAGGAAAGACTGACAGTAAAGCTTAAGGAAGATGTTAGGTAGTTTAAACATCCATCCTTTAAGCATACCACTTAGGGCTGGACTCTTTTGAACGGCTCTTTTAAGTGAAAAATGAGAACCGACTCACAGATGTGAGTAAACAGTTCATTTTACTAACATGCCAATGCAAGTTGACTGCAGATTTGTAAAACAGATTTGTAAAATAGTTGACACAACAGAACCTTGGTCAGTCAGGAGCGCTGCAAAAAAACTGCAGTTTTGGCGATCACATGATCATGTTGTCTGAAATTGTGATTTCAATCCGAAAACGATAAATCTTTCAGCCCTAACACGACTAATCCCTGTACGGGATGGAGCCTATCCCAGCTGGCATTGGTAGAGAGGCAGGGTACACTCTGATCTTGTTATCAGCCAATCACAGGGCACATAGACAGACAGACAGCTATTCAAGCTCACACTCAAACAAAAGAGCTACTTTGAGTCACAAATCAACTGAACTAAAAATAAATAAGTAATCACTAAATAAGCATGTTTTTGGTTGGTGGGAGGAAGCCAAAGTGCCCAGGGAGAACCCGCACATGACAAGGCTGGGCAAATACATTGCTTAAATCAAATAATTCAAATTATTTTCAGAAGATTTAACATGGGAAAATTAGGATTTTTTTTATCGACCAACTTCAACTATAAATTGTTGCCATGTTTCAAAATATAAACACTGAAAGTTTACAGTTTTCATGATTTTAGGTTTTGCATAAGTTCATGTTAGGCTTGTATTTTGTTTTTCTAATGAGATTAAATACTGATCAGAGAATTTCATGTTAAATAATGTGAAAATGGGTCAGCTATCACTGTTAATGTAGACAAACCTGTCTATGTCTGAACTAATCTGCAACATTTTGACAAGCACTTTTATTTTTGTAGGAGGGAAATTCTGTTTGGTATGGGAATATATTTTGACAACATAACTTCATTTATGCAACATTTGTTGTTGTTTTTAAAAAAGACAATCACTTAAAACTGGAAATCAAGTTTTGTGGAATAAAATCCAGGATTTTATTTTGAGGCATTATCTCCCAGCCCTAAAGCTTGCACAAGGACACCAAGCAAACCTCACACAGAAAGACCGCAAGATGGATCTGCCACACATTAAATCAGGCAGATCCAGCTGCTGCATTTTTCTTCAATAGCATCAAGTTTTATCAAACGTCTTTTACCATCAGTGAAAGGAACAGGGTCTCCAATTCTCCCTCCAACAGCCTCAGCCGGCTGGACGACCTCGATCTCCAAAATAATGACCACTCGTCTGTATTTTGATATACACAAAGAAATTATTATAGCCATGAGCTTTTTTTTTAGACAAGAAAATCTCAAAGATGTAACAGAAAGTGCTGACCGTCCGTCCTTCAGTATGTTGGTCACATGCCTCTTGAGAAGGCAGATACAGTTTGGGACCAGCTGGTTCTCCTCGGCCATGTAGTTCAGCTGAGTGGAGAGCATGAAGGCTGCAGAGAGAGGAAAGGGGAAATAAGACGAGGGATCATGCATCTTAAAACAGCCAGAGACTTAGGCTGCGTTTACACGGACGCTCCTGGCTTAAAGACGCAAAGATTTTTCCTTTGTGTTTTCAAATTCTTCTGCGTTCAGACGACGACGCTGGAGACGTGTGGACCCGCTGTCATGTGCATGCCCGTTCAGTAGATGGCACTGTAGGTCTGCAGAGAGGCAGCACTGCTATATCACATGTACAAAGAAGAAAAACTTTTCACAAACAACAATGGCGAATAGACGCACAGAGAGACAGCAGTTTCTTTTCTAATCAACAAATCAGTTCTGACAACAAATTTGTCTGGATAACAAACCGAGTACGCTAAGAGGCTTTTACGTTACTCGGCAGACGGCCAAAGCTGTTGTTGTTCCTGGCATGCGAGCGCAGGCTTCATGTGAAAGGGTACTGCGCATGCGGTGACATCAGTGTTTCACCCTGAAAAACTCTGATACCGGTTTACATGGAGCTGCATGAAGACGTGTTGGAAGCTTTCCACTCTGGAGCCCGTTTTCAAAAGTTTCCGTTTTCAGAAAAAACACAACGTGTTACAGTGTAAACACAAGGCCAAAACGCAATGAAAACTTATCGGATTTGACCGTTCTCGGCGCTGTGTAAACGCAGCTTTAAAGAAAAGAATTCACTTTCAGGAAGTTAAGAACAGCTGCCCATTGCCAACACCTTGTCAAACACAGTATTTTTTCCACTGTCTTCACCTACGATTTGTGTTAATAAGCAAACATTATATCCAATGAAATACCCATATGTGGTCTACTGCTGTCATATAGTCATATTGTAAATATTGCTAATGTTAATAGTGAAAATTCATTGGTCCTAGTCTCACTTTAGTCATTTCATTTATGTCTTCTTCATAAGGAAGTTGATATGTCTTAAAGATTGTGCATGCTGCAACATGCTTTCTTCATGTATTATGCTCTTATCAGTTTTTGTCCTCATTGTATATCCCTACTCCTATACTGTGCAAAAGAGCAACTGAATCACCTTAGGGATTAATGGAGTATTTCTGATTCTGACAATATATCTTTCAGGAACAAGCTCAGACAATAATATTTTTATTGTACCTATTCAACATTCAAATGTGCTGCTGTGTTAAGAATCAAAAAAACAAACTTACAGGACAGACTGTGTTGTCCATCACTCATCATCACCCTCCAGCGAGTGTTACCACCGCCTCCCTCAAGCTTGCGGATATTCTGAAGGAGATAAATCAGTGAAATTATTACACATTCAAAACAAGGTTTGACACTTTAATATGGACAAAAAAGTAGTTTATTCTGTTTGTGTTACAACTGTTAAGTGTTTCTGTTCTCTTTGTATTGTTTCTGTTTCTTATTTTTGTTTGGGCATGCTCAATACATACAACAAACTCAAATCAAAAAAATCAATGCATTATATGATATTACATTTATCAAATCAACTTTAGGTTTTGGATATCTTCATACAGTATTTAGATTCAAAAACAAACTGGCTTATAAATTTCAAAATGTAATGAAACAGAGATTTTTATAGTCTGTTAATTGTCCTATCTTTCCATTCCACATGCTTGAATATATTATGTAGCCTCATTAGAAAAGAAATAATTATGATATTTATGATACGATATGGCATAAGTCTGGGAGATGTACTTAGTTTTTTTTTAAATATTGACATGTTTTCAAGCAAGATATAAATTTAGATGATACAGGTAATGCACTAAAATACTGTAGTATTTAGTGAGCCACCAATCGGAACACCAGAACAGGAGGATAGAAAGGCTCCAGCTGGAATGTTTTCAAAATTTAATATAAGCACAACAAAGCAATAAAATGACTGTAAAATGATGGGTAGCAGCCACAAATCTCAGGCTGTTGCATTAAAACATCAAGAGACCTGGACCAAATTCAGAATACACTGTATATGGGGGGTTGATGTCCTGTATGAACACCAGTTCTGGGAACATCACTTCATATTTAGGTTTTAGATGAATTATTGAATGTCGTCAATGGGATTTTCTCATTATAAAGTTCAATTTTTCTGACATCAATCTGGATCGGATTCAGATTAAATTTACCCTGATGATAGAGACATGGACCTCACATTATCCTGTCAAAGTGGAAATTTATTCGTCAGGAAATGGCAGAGATATGATTATTTAAAATTCCACCCAATGTTGCCCTATAGGATGTTTTTTTTTTTTTGCATCCATAAAAATATCACCACCAAAATGTAATGGCCTCTTCCTTGGACCAAACAACACTTCTGGTAAAGTTTTCATGTAAATCCATCCTGTGGTTAATGTGTAGTCTTGCAAACAGACAGTGGAGGTAATAAACTAAACTAAGTAAGAGCTGCTTTGGCTGACTTGTAGTTAACAAAATGTCTGCTGCTATTTCACAACAACTTACCAACAGCTGAAGCACCAGGTCGTTGTCATTGGTGCCATTTGTTAGGGCCTGGCAACACAAATTAATCCGTATTAGTCATTTAAGAACTATTAAACATAAATTAAACAAAACAGTGGTCGTTAACTACTCATTTTAACCTCGAATAAAAAGGAGTTTTTATCACAAGAGAGCTGGAAACGTTTTAAACTAACGGTCGAATTTAAACAAAACAGCCGTTATGAAAATGCTAACATAAGTTAAGCCAGCAAAGAGAAAAGGTTTGGTTTAGACAAAGCTTGAAAGCAAACTAAAACAGAGAGCAACACATCATTAGCTCATCTCAAAGAGAAATACAGTCAAAATGTTCCTTACCTGAATGCCACCCTGTGTGAGCTGGGCCATATCTGCAGACAGTTAATTCAGCGACAAAAATACCTTCAAGAAAATTTTTCTATCAAGACCACTGACTCTGTCCTCCGGCCTCTGACAGCATTCAGTGAATTGTGTCTGTGGCGCCAACGACTTGGACAAACCCGCCAAGGGTCGTATTGATGATTCTCTTTCCGTATCCGCTGTCAGATCTGGGATCAGTTCTGCTTTCGGCGCTGCCCTATTACAGCAGGGGCTAGTTATGATGTTAAACTGACCAGAGATCAGCACTCGGGAAATCAGCGCCAAACATGCTGTGACGTCAGGCGCAAATTATGAGGCGTTCAAAGTCGCTGTGAGAATTCAGTATGTCAAAGACAAGCGAACGTTGCCACTCCTAATGCAATAATTTTATGACTGTTCTATTTAATGTGGCAGCCTTTTACGTTATTTACCAGTTCATTAGTTTATGTTCTGCTAATTGTATTCCTGAAATTATCTTGACATTACTAAACAAAGCGACTTGTCTTTACGTTTGATATTCTGACAGTAATTATGCAACACTGAGTGGACGCACTATTCTATCTCGCATCAAAACACATTTCCAAAAAAGTTGGGTAAAAGCAAACCAAAAGCTTATCAGAAACTTGTGTTTCGTAGTGTGTTAAATTGAATATAGTTTAGGAAGGATTCGAAAATCATTACATTGTTTTTATTCAATGTTTGACATGATGTCCTAACTCCATTTAGATTCGGGTTTGTAGAAATGCACTTTAAATTTCAAGGCAAATGCTTGAACAATCAGGACTATATATTTAAACTCCAAAAGCCATTTACGCAGTGTATCAGCACAAGAGATTTCTTTCTTCCCACAATTATAAATGCATCATTGAACACGCTTTATAATAAGGTGACAAACTCCAGGCCATGTTGTTGTTCAGATCCATTTATTACCTTACTAGATGATTTTAAAGGGAAATAAATTAACTCTAACATAATTAGAGAAAACTGTGGGTAGAAATGTGTCCTATTTATGGTCATAAGAATTCATTGACAAAGTAGTGTAATCAGCAAAACCAGAATCTATACAGAAAACTTGGCACTCATAGGAAATATTGGCCTCCACAGGGGACTTAAGACACTCATGAAGCTTCTGTTTGACACATTCTGTTCCAGTGATTCTGTACATTTAATCTGTACAGCCATGGCGGTCTTGGGTTTGGGTTTCTCTGATACAGCAGATATTAGTCTCTACTTGGGCGGGCCTCCATATGTGCCCTCCAGATTTTTATCGGTTGGGAATCCCCCTTTATCTTTGTTCCCGGGGTCTCCTCTCTCCACGACTGGAGCCCCTGGATTGGGGTTGTTGATGACTCCCATGAAGATCGGTACTTTTGTCTTTTTATCAATCAGTGCAAAGAAGAAGGGCTGGGTGAGGTGGAAAACAGGGTTAGATGCTCTCGAGATCACGACTGTGGTGGCTGCAGCCGCCTCTGCACCCTCCTCGTTGATCTCCATGCTGGACTTGTGCATCACACTGGACAGCAGCAGGGGGCCGTCTGACATGTCAGCCAAGTTCGGGCTGGTGAACATCTCTCCCAGACCTGAAGCCGAGCAGAAAGAACAGGGTTTACTGAAGCTGGCTTTAGATGATATAAACAAGTAAGACAGCAGGTGCATGTGGTGAAGAGAGAGCAGCCTCATAAGCACTTTACCTAATTTGGTAAAAACATCCTGTAGCTCCTGAGCATACTCCAGTTTGAATTTGGGGACTTTAACCTGAACGGCCCTCTCCACAGGCAGCCGATCGTACAGGTCAGAGACATTCAGCTTTGCAATAAGAGAAGATAAGTTCGCCTGGCTGGACAGCGGCATGACCACCAACAGGCTCATGGACTTCTGGAAAGGGAAACTCGCTACCTGCAAAGGAACAGGAGATATTCAGCGGGTAATAACCAGAGTGTAAGAAAGAAAAACACATTCTCACAGTCATTCTGACTGTTTTATAAATGTTGGGTATTTAGGCTTAACTGCTGCGAGTTTCTACCACAAGATATCTTCAGATCATTTCAAGCTTCTGATTTAGTACATGTTCTTGCAGAGGTGTTGGAAAATTATTCGCTTAAAAGTTGAGTAACGACCCTTGTTGGATTAATTTCTGGAAAATATTTTGACTTTTTTTTTGTCAAAAAGACTCCCAGTCTCTGTAACCCCACCCCCTTCCTATCTTGGTGTCCCGGAAGACTATACTCGATTCAGTCACAGATCATTAGAGGTTTTAGCTTTTACTTCCTTGATAACAAGATGCCATCTTCTTTACAAAGAAAATCTACTATCTCCCTCAAGCATTCAGTGGCTTGAAGAAGTGACGTCCTCCTTGAAATTGGAAAGAATCAGACACTCTGTCAGAAATAACATGAATAGTTTTCACAGAAAATGGGATTTTTTAAAATGTTACTTGATTTGATACAAAGGTTTACTTATTTTTATTATATACACATGTACATGAAGATGTCAGTGTATCTATTTCAGCAATTTCTAAGCCAAACTCCCTAATAGAGATATTAATGGGAAAAGATAGGCTACATTAACATGCCGTTTTGGGTAAATTTAACAAAACATCAGCTGAATCTTTCACAACATTAATTGAGGTGTACAGGGAACTGCATATCACATGTCTGAATGCCAAAGATATTACGAAGGCAGAGAGGATGTCCAAAACGATGAATGTCCCGGGCATCCATGCACAACAGAAACTTATGAAAACATTCAACAGATTGAAGAATGAGAGCATGAATGGTCTCCATCGATACAGAGACAGCTCGACCATGACAAAAGTGCGTGCCAAAGTTGACCTCAAACTTCTGTCTCCTGATCAACAGGAGAAACACAAGCAAATTTTGGAAGAAAATGAAGGAAACACAGTTTTAGGAATCGGTGATTACATGTGATGGAACTTGGATCTTCAAAATGATTCAGAGACAAAACAGAAGTCAATGGATTGGAAAACATCAACACCAAGGAGGAAGAAAGCATGGCAAGGCAAGTCCAAAGTCAAGGTCATGTTGGTGTTTTCTTTGACTAGGGGAGCATATTTGAGGAGTAGGTTCAGAACGGTCAATGGCGAATTAACACTATTAGAAACAAGTTCTAGAAAAACTGTGAGAAAGACTGACGAAAGTCCACCCTCTCTGTTCACCTGATCCAGCACTGGGGACTTGTTACTTTCTTCTAAGCTCAAATCTGTGCTCAAAGGAACGTGTTTGGAGTTTGTGTCAGAAGTTAAGAGGAGAACAACAGAGTTTCAACTGTCTGAAGAAGACCTGCTGCATGTGATCATAAAACTGAGTAGCAAAACATATTACCTGAGCATCCAGTTCATTATCAATAAATAAACTCAAGGGATGTTTGGCGTCTTCCATCACTTCAACATCCACCATCCTCCTGTCGTCAAGGTAGAAAACTCCTCTGGAGGTGAAGCGTGGATCAAACCGAGCTGTCCACTCCCCTGTGAGGAGAAAAGGCTGGTGACCAATTCAATAAGATCTCCATAAAGATGAAATATTTTAATCATCATGATGGCGGTTAACCTTTGAAATGGACAGCGTTGATGAGCATGACCAGCAGATTGGGCGGTAGTTCAGAGAGGAAGTTCGTCATCATCCCGTTGGTCTCCTTTTCCACCCAAGTGTTTATCTGCTCCAGGCTTTCCAAGACTGCTGGCTCCGAGTCATATAACCGCCGGGATTCATTGACAAACTCTTCTTTTGGCTCAAACCCTAAAAACAAGATAAACACTCACTCTCTGAGGCTTCAATCCACCGAAGAGCCACGGCATTAAAAATTAAAGGTAAGCAAATATAACTAACAGCAGTGGATGCTTATTCCTTAATAGAACTAACTTTGAATAACATTAAAAAGTGACAGGAATGCACAGGAGTGAATTTTGCATGATAGCTTTTTGTTTCTGTCTTTTACTGTTATGTCCCTGTAACTCTTTTATATTTGTTTTAGACACAGACATATAAGAGGCAATAAATGAAGAAAAATAGCTCAACTTCAAATATGGATATTAAGCTAAAGAAAATAATTAAAGGGGTAGTTCAGCATTTGGGGATGTTTAATGTTTATTCCAATACTAAATGAATTAGACACTGGCTCAAAGGTTTGGGTACACACTGCAGTGGATGGGACCAAGAGCCATCCACTCTCGGTCCATAGTAGCAGAAAATACACATTGAAAAAGTTATTTGAAAAAAAAAAATTGTGTCAAAAACTGTAAAAAAGACAAAAATAGAGCCGATGTTAAATGCTCGTAGGTTTAGTATTTTTGCTCATCAGTCCATATTTGTCAGATCTGGTTCAAGAGTTCATTGTGAAAATCTAAAACTACTCAAAGTGATGTGGATTTTTATTTCACGGCTGATAATAATTCACATTCATTTGAACTGCGATCATGGCTTTGCAGTCTCTTGTGCTCAGACTCACAAAAGTGGGCTGGGACTTCTGATTTTCATTCACGTTAACAAACTTCAAAACAAATCCAATAAACTGAAAAGACCACGAGTCTGTGTTCTCTTCCTTTGTGTATTCCTCAACAAGTTTCTTATAGGAGTGGCTTTGGTAAAAGCAAAAATTAAGATAAAAATACAAATAAAAAACAGCTGGGTGTTCATTCATTGCACTCTAGTCAGGGGCGGAGCTACCATGGTGGCACAGGGGGGCACCTACCCCCCATGAAAACTGTTTGGCTCCTTATGTGCCCCCTCCAGCTGTCACTGGCCTTTACTGATTTCAAACAGTCATATCCAAACTCCCATTTTTACTGCAGGAGACAATCCTGAGAAGATGTAGTAAACAACAGAGGTTAGAAATTCTTCTCGAGTGAAAAATATAAACTAGCTGTAGTTTAGACGTAAAATTCACCTCCTATAAATGCACTTTAAAATTAAAGGAAAGAGTCTGACACTAGTTAAGCTGAGGTCAGTTTGTTGGTCCTGCTTCCCACTAATTTATCTGTAAGCAGTATAAAGGGACATGTCAGCTGTAACTACACATATCTACATAGTAATAATAATTTAAAGGTGTAGTGTGTAGAAGTTGGCAGCATTTCGCTGAACAGAAACAGTGAATATAAAATATAATGTTTCTATTTGTATTTAAAGTCCTTTAAAATAGGTGTACAATCATCAACATAAAACTTTGGTTTTCTTTTAGAAAAAGTATTTGTATTAGTAAGTAAGTATTGTGGGTCTCCCTTTTGTGAAGGCTGACATAACAATTGTCCATGTTGTCTATGGGTGGGTTTTGGGAACAGAAAGAGCGAAATGTCTTTTTTGAATTCAAGTCTTTGCCTCCAATCTTGAAATCCATCTGGATGGTATGTGGTATCTTAACTGACCTATAATGTATAAAATAATAGTTACAGATATTAATGAAAGATCTGATAACTGTTGTAAATGATGCGCTGTTCACAATCCTTTTTGGTCTTCACTGACTCTTTTCGCTTAGATTCGCCTAGACGTGGCTAAAATGCCAATTTCTACACACTGCACCTTTAAGCTATTCACTATAGATACCTAACCTTGCAGTGCAGCTGGATCTGCTTGATTCAATGTCTGTAATCTGACAGATCCCTCTTGCCAAGCTCCAATCTACAATCTACTATGACTGAGTGGCCCAAACAGCTTCAGTTTTATCAGATCTTAACGTTTCTTCATTAAATGCAAAAAAACCACAACAGAAATGTCTTCATAGAGGATATTGTCATTCCTCTTTCAACATGTTTTGACAAGAGTTTGTTTTATAAAGTGGCTCACATTCTGTCCTTCGGACTGCAGCAGTAGCACCCACCTACTACATTACCTAATTTGGCCAATAATTAATTTGAGTGGCAGAACGATCATCCAATCACCTGCTAAAAAATGTTCTGCCCTTCCCAAACAATTTCTATGGGCTCTGTTCTCTCTATTCTATAGATACTGATATCATGCCAATATTATGGTTACAAATTTTCAAAAGGTCACCTTGGCGAAGAAAGATACGTGTTGCAATCTGCAGGTCACTCCTGAGATGCACTAAGACGTTGTGCAGAGACTCGTGGTAGCAGGGGAGAGTGTTTTCATGAAGGTGGTGCATCAGCAGTTTGTGCGTTTCATTTACTGCACCTGAAAAAATAAAAGAGGGGAACAATTAAGAACTGTAAAAGTCTCCAGATGAGTGCTAAATCACTACATTAAATGTTAAAGTAAAATGTATGGAGGGAGCAGCATACCTAAATCCAGCTGGGAGAGCGCTAATGCTATGCTAAAAGGAGATATTATGATATTTGGCTGCTCCTGCGACGTCTCCAAATTCTGCAGCAGCTGCCCTCCTAATTTTTGAATGGCAGCAGCGACAGCCGCCCTGGACTGTGATTTTCGACTGATGGACGGACAACCCTCGTCTCCTTCTTCTGCTGATGAGCCCCCATGGAGCGGGCTAGCTTCTGTGGTGTTTGCTTGTGCTGCTGTTTCATTGTCTGCTCGCTAGAGAAAGGAAAGGTGATGTTTCAGAGTGGAGAATTTTAAAAACAACGACACTTTTGTTTTCGTCTCTACCTGTATGGGGTGACTGGGCGTCAAAGGTATGAGAGGAACCAGAGGAATTGACTCGTTGTCAGCAACCTCCCCATTCTGTTGATCAGAGAGGTGAGACGAATCAGCAAATCCATTTGAGTATTGTTTTTTTCAGCAAATGTTGAAATGCTTTTATAACTAGTGTCTCGAGATCAGTGGTTCTGAGATGATGTTGAGACAAGTCCAGGTGTGCCTTTGGCATTTATGCATATAACTTACAACCACACAACAGCTAATAACTATGTTTTAAGTGTACTCCATTAGGTAACCTGTGTACATTCATTCAGTTATGCAACTGCATATTTTTTTAATTAAAAGTTTCTGTGGTTGATATAACTGTGGCAGGTATGACTTGTTACTTTTATATTATCCCATTTATTAGTCTGTCTAACTCTGAATTTTTGTCCTGTTAGGTTGAACCTGTCACTTCATTAATGAAATTACCTTTTTTTTCTCTATTAAATAAATATTTTGAAGTATTGCTGTTGTCAGTGAAATTTAGAAGGCATTATTCAGTAGAAAAAAACATTCATTCATATTCTAAACCCCTTAAGCCCTTGCGGGGTCGGGGGGCTGGAGCCTATCCCAGCCGTCATTGGATGAGAGGCGAGTACACCCTGAACCTGTTGCCAGCCAATCGCAGGGCCATATTGAGAGACAGACAACCATTCACACTCACACTCATACCTAAGGGCAATTTAGAGTCCCCAGTTAACCTAATGAGCATGTTTTTGGTCTGTGGGAGGAAGCCAGAGTGCCCGGAGAGAACCCACGCATGCACAGGAAGAACATGCAAACTTCACACAGAAAGGCCCCTGCCCTACCCAGGAGTCGAACTGGGAACCTCCCTGCTGTGAGGTTCATACACTACCTGCTGCGCTACCGTAGAAAAAACATACACAGACTTAATAGTTCAGTCATGTGTAAATTGTCTATTTTTGTTGGTAAAAATCTGGTTTGCCTTGAGCAAAACAAGTTCGAAACACCAACCTTTTTGGACAGAAGATCTGCTACAATGCTTAAATTTGCTAAATCTACAAGTCCAAAACTGAAACCAAAGGATATACTACTTTTTTTATTCATATTCGGGCCAGGGGATATAGTCTTAAATCCTTCAAAGCAGGGATGCACAATATTATCTGTCCAATTTGCATATGTCAATATTGGCCTAAAATGCCAAATATCAGGATCAGCCAATATTAACATTATTAACAATATGTATAGCCAATATACCAGCCATGTATAAGCCTTATGTCAGCTCTAATATCATCAAAATATTGTTTTATTTTTAATTACTTAAATTTTGGGGTTTTTTTTTTTTTTTTACAACTCCTCACCAAAATAGACTGTCACACTGAAAGCAACAAGTCATTTTTGTAAAGACTGTTGCCTTGATGAAAAATATCAATAATGGCAATAATGAGTTCAGAAATACTGGCATGAGTTATCTGCAAAAATCCAATATCATGAGTAGTTAAAAGTGAAAAAGGGGAAAGCAAGTATTACAAAGCTCCTGCAGCCCAATATAAAATTTGATGTATGACTTTAAGAGTTAAAGGCTTAAAAATGTGTGACTAAAAACACATTTAAACAGCACTTATGAGGAAGGAGAACAATTTAGATCTAATGAATCATAAAAAGCACCTGGTTTTATCAAAGCTATATATGTCAACAGTCTAAGTGGTGTATCAGAGCCTTTTGCACGTCTAGTCTTGAAGATGTACAGGTTGGTGACCTGTGCCCGAGATGGATTTTAAAGCAGCTCAAAAGTGGCACAGATGGACGCAGTGGCAGTGGCCCTCTGCGCGGGCAGCCTCGGTCTAAGTCCAAACCGTGGCTCTTTCCTCACACGTCCTTCCCCTTTGCTCTGTCTCCTCTATTTCCTACACGTGAATTTTTGTAATGAAAGCAAAAAGCCCAGAAAAAATCCTAAAGGAAGAATTTGAAGGGATTTACTGTGACTCCTTGGCAGCAGAGATAGATCAGCAGGAGTGTCAGACGAAGGTCCATGTTCTGATATTCTTATATTTCTGCTGTAAAAAAGACAAAATCATGCTGGTAAAAAGTCTCTTTCATGAAACAATATGAAAATTGTTTAAAGTTCTGGTTGAATATTAACACTCCTACCTTTTTATTTAATGTCTTTGATGAATTCTTTGACTCAGAAACTTCCACTCCACTTAAGCCGCCCTCTTTTAAAGGGACTCAGATCATCTGGAAATTCGCCTGCATTGTACGAGCCATAAGGCACATTAGTGAAGAAACTGTGCATTTTGTTCTTTCAGATGAAACACAAACTGTCCAAAGACAAAGCAAATAAAGCAGCTAATACACCATGCAATTCGGTGACTGAAAAATCTTTTTTTCCCACCAGCGTGCAAACATTTTGAGTTCGGGTGCACTGCGATGTTTAAATGTGATGTTAAAATAAACAAGAGTAAAACCAGAAACATCAAGAATGCAATTTCCCTTGTGCAATCAATGACCTTAAAGCAACTCATTGAGTAATCCTTAGTATATTACACCAAATTCTCCAGTCATCAGACAATAATAATGTCAAACTTAGTTAATGAGTAGACTTGATCTTACCTTAAATTTAAATTAGAATAAAAAACGCTGTCTAGTCCAAAAAAGGAGCGACTAAGTGACTGTGGATGGCAGAATTCCTGGGAGCAAAAGATTGGCATTTGCTCAGCAAACAGTTAAATATCAACTTGCATTGATTGGGGCCTCTTTAAGCCACGATTTGTTTGTAAATGCAGCTGCTGACACTCATCCACATTTAAATATTGAGGACGAAGACGTTAGCAGCTTGACGTGTCACTGAGCAGCTGATAAAGCCATGACACATCATTGTCTTTAGGACAGATTAATGCAATGCTCTGGGGAAAACAAATACAAGTTGTTGACAGCAGTCACGTCTGATATCATTAAGTGTGAGCCCACATTTCCCAGAAAGCATTTGCTTTAGGTGTCTGACTTCACAGAACAGAGCAACACTTGATTAATAAACACACTCATAAAACAAAAAGTGATAACAAGAGAAAAGTTAAACTTATTGTTGATTTGGTTTACCCTCACCACTAAAAAAATGGACATGTTGAAGATCATGAGATGTCTGCAAACAAAAGAGAGGACTTTGTCCAATCTGAGCCCAAATGACTCAACCACGGTCGGGAAGCAGGCAGAGGAGAATGCAGATGAACCACACAGAAACAACCGAATTACTGGAAGCTTTTTTTTTTTATTAATCCAGTTAATAAATAGACGTTTTCATGGACTCGTCTTAAAATGTTCTGAGAAATACTGGATATTTTTTAAACCAATTATGCAACTACAAATTTATTTATTATATTTTTTTTTTTACAAAGTTCGTCATTTGATGATTACTGAGCTTAAACTCAAGATTTACAAAAGAGAAAACACAAAATATCAAAAAAGGTGTAGCACACTTGTCAGAGCATATTAGGCTTTAGGCAAATAATTACAAAAATTAGGCAGACTGTGTTTAACGTCATAAAAAAATCATACAAAGGGTTGAGATCACTGGATGCTAAAGGGCTCACTTGATTTAACGAACAAAAATCTGGACTGTTCAACATTTTATACTACACATACAGAGAAAGTTAAAGGTACAGTTCGTATTTTTTTTTTTAAGTGGAGTTGCTCGAGGCCTATCGCAATAGTTAATATGACTGTCAATAAAACAAGTTGCAAACTTCATCCTGAGAGAAGATAGCCAGTTACAGAAAAGAGGTGATTTAGAGCAGTGAGCGGTGCCAAAAAAGCGTCACAACTACCCCACTTTAAGGAAAACAATAAAAAAAAAACCAGTGACTCGACTGAATGTTACAGTAAGATCCTTGGCAACCACTGGAGCACAAAACAATATAAATCTAACTCTGGTTATCACGAAGTTGGGTTCTACCTTGGGATGGAAACCAAAACCCAATTCCAGTTGAGAAGGAATCAATATCTTAAGTGTTTTTGCTTATCAATGTCCTAAGTGTTGAGAACTTTGGCTTGATACTCGACAAAAAAATGCCTACTGCGTAACTTTCTGTGTGGAAACACCAGCAGCTCACAGAGACATTTATCTATGCAGCACAACATTTAATCTGGAGTGTCATTTGTTACATATTGTTGCCACAGAAAGCTCTCGGGGCAACAGGGAAAATCAGCAGGAGTTGGGAATTGTGAAGGAAGCGATCAATAAGTCAACTTGTTAGTAACATTGGTAGCAATAAAATCATGTCAATTCCCGTCCTTAATTTCTCCCCTATTTACCCTGTTATGAAAACAAATAGTACAAATTTTGATTTCCTTTACAAGCCCCAACAAAACATTGTTTGCAGAGGCTGCTTTACTGATCAGGACTGCAAAACGCTGAAGCAGTTCGAAGGCTTAGTGAAATAAAAGGGATTTCCTAAAAGAAGAAGCAGTGTTACCATGACGAAAATGGTCTCACACTTCATTTATCTAATCCCAAGTTGATGCGTCATCCGTCCTGCTCCTCAGTTTCCACAAGTTTATTTCCATCTAATTTTCGATCCCTGATTTTTAGATCGGTTTTAGTGAAGGAAGTGTTTGTTGTTCCTTGCGAAGGCTGACAACTGGGACAACTGATGGCGGAGGGATACATAACCCCAATGTCACAACAGACTAAAGTTCTTAAAGGTTCAACACCCTGTAAATCTTTGAAGCTAATATTGTAATAAGAGGCTCAGGGAGCAGAAAACATGACACCCTTTACAAAACTTTCAGTTCAGAGAGAAACATGCTTTGCCTCTTTATAGAAAATGCCCCTTCAAACAGTCAGTCTTTACTTCCTTGTTTTTATGATGTCATAGTTATACAGTCTCCACCCATGTGTTTTCTCTGGTTGTCACAGGCAGACACCACAACTGTTTAGACCCCTCTTCCTTTTCAAATCAGACATTGTTTAGGGAGCCAATCAGTGCAGAGCTCGTTATCATAGCCCCAAGTACACTCCCCGCCCCCTCAGATCAGAGCGTTTCCAAAGGGAGAGAAAAAGAGCTGCATCTGATCCTCGACCAAGACAAAATTTTGCATGTTTTTTTCTTCAACTTAAATCAAATCCTTGCTTAAAAGACCAAACATACCAGATCTTTCGCAAGGAAAAAAGTTAAAAGCTGGAAAGAATCTTAACTGTAACTATAATGTCTAGCAGAGCCAACATTGTTCTTTAGGCAGCTTTAACCTAAAAGTGGGTTAATTATGAGGCTTTTAGTAGCACCATCGACTGATAATATCGTCTAGCATGCACACCCAGCTATCGCCCCTCAGAGGCAAAGCTTGCAAGGTGCTTTACTGACAGTCATATATAATAGCGCTCATGCAGCTAGGCCTGTGCTCAAAATATCAACAACACAAATTATCGTCATGTTCTCTCTGCCAATATGTGTATTGATACTGATTCCACAGAATTGATACAACCTCAAATGTTGTGGCAGCTGTTGTTGATACACTTTGGGTGATGTTTTCAATGGCACAGTTCCAAATCGAGGCCAAATTGTGAATGAAGCACATGTTCAAAATTCTAACTTGGGACCTAAATTCAAGTGTCTTGAGCTGTACAACAATCTTTTTCTTTTTGCCATGAAAAACAAATTCAACAAATATGTCAGGAATTCTGATAGAGGCGTAATAAATGTCTATAAATTATGCTTGACAGGATATGTTTAGAATCACAGCCTCAGTATCAGGATACATATCGTATCGAGAAGTTGCATGAAATACTCAGTCCTATGAGCAACCCCATTTAAAAAAACACGAACTGTCCCTTTAAGCTACGTTTTATTGATTTAGAGCTTCATTAGTTAGTTTATTAACTTATGCAGTAACAAATGTTAAAATAGAAAACTTGTTCATCTTGGCGTTGACTGTTTCTGGGTAGCTTCCGGAGTCAGATATGAGTGTAAAACTAAGTTAAACAACAAACTCCAATTTAATGTTGCTACAGGTTCTTACGGCTCTTAACCCTGCTTAAAAAACCCAAAGCAACTTCAAGTAATTTATTAGTGGATAAAAACATTCAGGCTTAAAAATCTGAGCGAGCATTGACTTGTTCCAATTCAGGCCATACTTGTGCAGGAGGGAAAAGGCTGTGCATCAGTAACTGCCAGCGCTTCGACGTCCATCCATCGGCTTCCTTAAGTGATTTATAAAAAACCTAAATGTGAAAAACAACACAATGACTCTAACAAAAAACAAATGATTTGATCTACAAATACTGCATAGTTTCATCAGTGCATTTGGATACGCATGTTTCTAACATGAAGGGTAAAGAGAATGGAGGACGATGTCTTTTTGGTGTTGTTATGCATCTATTTGGAAAGTGTAAACACTACAGAAGAACCGTGTTTGGTTCCACCTTCCTGAGCACGTCTTCTGAACCAAATGACTGACCTTGTCAAGATAAGAATTTCCCATTTCATAGTATCTATACATTTCTAGACTTTTTAAAAAATCATGGGATCTTCTGTACATCACAATGTTAAGTGCACACATTTCCAGTCAATCAAATTTGGTGCATGATTCAGACGTGTAGCTTAAACGATGCCTTTGCTTGTGCTGCATCGTTAAATAAACAATTTAGAGGGACTGACAAACTGTCTTCCTGTAGAATCGACTTCAAGCACTGGGGAGGGGGCAACGAGCTCAGACACCTGCCAGTCTTCACGATAAGACACTTGGGAGGTCAGTGGTAAGCGTGTTGAGTTTATCAGGGAGCCATTGATTGTTGTCTAAGCTAATAACCGGATGGCGCCGTTCTCAGAGCCCAGCAGTAAGAGCCTCTTGGTGGGCAGGACTGCCAGGCTGGTCAGAGTGCCGCGGAAGTTTTCCGAGCTCAGCTTTGTGCTGCTAACAGGGCTCAGGGAGATGTCAGCCATGGAGTACACCCCGATCTTGTTAGCCACTGTTCCGGTTACAATCTCTGGGCCGTAAAGGTCGAAGGCGTGGATGGGGTCGGACTGAGACTTGTACTGTCGAAGAGGCTTGTTCTCCAGGTCTTTCCACACACTCAGGGTGTAGTCAGTGGAGGAGCTGATCACCAGGTTTCCTTCTGCAGCCTGAAATGTAAAAAAATATAGGCATATATTATATCTATGAATCACAACAAACCAATTAAATCAGAATTAAGAAAACTAGATTTGGACTAGGGCTGAACAATTAATTGCAAATTAGATGAAATCGCAATATGGCTTGTTGCAATTTTCAAATCGCAGACAGTGCAATATTTTTCACCCAAAATGTGTTGAACATTTTGGCATTGAGATGAAGTTTCTTGCAATTTCATGCCTATTTTAACCTTTTTCAACCCAGTTTTTACAACTTTATGCCTATCTTGCTCCCATTCATCTTTTTTTGGCCACCGTCAGACCATGTTTGGATTTTTACATGGTTTTTGAAATTTAATCGCAATTTTGCTGCTTTAATCAATTTTCCTTAGTCACTTGTGAATTTTTTTGCAATTTCATACCTATTTTGCACCTATTAACTTTTTTCCACTTTCGTACCATCTTTTTACCCAGTTTTTACAATTTCATACCTATTTCGCTTCTGTTCTTCACTTCTCCACTTTTTCTCAGATCTTTTATCCTTAGATTGATTTAATGTCATATTGGTTATACTATAAAACTATCTGCTGCTTATGTTTGTTTAAGAATACATAAGATGAGGAACATTAAAACAATCGCAGAGGAAATCGCAATTGCAATATGGGGGAAAAATATCGCAATTAGATTATTTTCTCAAATCGTTCAGCCCTAATTTGGACCGAGGGACAATTTAAAGGCAGCAATAGAAGGAGCCTGACAAAAGAAGAAAAACTGTTACACACAATTTCTTCTACATTATAAGATATTAAACATGAGTAAAATACTTGAGAATGATTATTTGACTAATGACATGGGTGGTGCTTGAAAATGTGTATCCATCTGCCAAAGGGGGGCCTTGCAGACAAACTTTGGGAGCCATCGTTAGGAGTTTATGATGATATCTCA
Source organism: Scarus forsteni (assembly GCA_036419115.1). Taxonomy (NCBI): domain Eukaryota; kingdom Metazoa; phylum Chordata; class Actinopteri; order Labriformes; family Labridae; genus Scarus; species Scarus forsteni. The sequence goes on from JAZDUH010000270.1 coordinate 8,395,769, forward strand.
ACAAAATAAACCTGGGAAAATAAGATTAAACACAAAATCCTAAATAGTCCTTTTTTAGTTCCCTGTAAGATATGGATGGGCCTACTGTTGTAAAAGCAAAGAGGGAAGTCTGAGTAATACGAATGTGCCAATCAGCGCTGCAGCGGTCTTTCTAATGAGTAACTTGTGTCCATATTTGCCTAAACTTGTGCCTTTAAAACTGGAGCTACAATCCTTGACCTAATTTGGGGTTAAATAAAGTTTGCTAATCTTTGGGCTCTGTTTACGACAGGTTTGCAGGGTACAACTTCCCCCACCTCTGCACCTCTTTGTATCCACCTCCACACTTTGGGCGGATTGAAAACGAAGGTCAAACGGAAAGTATGTTGGGGGATTTATCACATGACTACTGAAAGTACAGCCACACCTTCTGGCTTTAGGAGGCTGACAAACACAACAACTAGTTTGTAAAACTGTATCCTTTGGAGGCGCTAATCGCAAAATGAGTGGATGTTTGACAAAAAAAAAAGAGTTAACATTTAATATCTTCTCATGTAGTTTATAACATTGAATAAGCTCAAAAAGCAGCTGCATATCATTGTTTTCTGTTTTTAATTACATTCTATACAATGTCCCAACTTTAGTGGAATTGGGTTTTTTAGTAGATAAAGGCTAACTTTACGATATGGTCAAAGGTTCCCAAACTTTTCACTTCAAGACTAAATAAGTTACAATGTTAATGCAAGGAACCCCACTTTCCTTGGAGGTGGTCAAAGCTAAACATAAATCTCACTTAATGATGACGATTCTCTGTTACAACAAAGTTTGGAAATACGATCTGACAGCATTTTTGTGTTTTTCTTTGTTTATGAAGGGCATATTATTTTAGGTCACTTTAGGGCTGGGCGATATGGCCTAGAAATAAAATCCCAGATTTTTTTCCACAATACTCGATTTACGATTTTAATCGATTTTTCCCTTCCTAAAAGAAACAAACTCCCAGTGACATAAAAATGAAACAAATCAAGTTTTGCCTTTATGTTGTCTCAATGTTTCCCTCTTAAAGTCAAAGTCTGGGTCATTAAAGGTTGATTATGTAGTATAAACGTAGGCAGGTTTGTCTACATAAACACCAAAAGGCTGAGGTATTTTTACAGTATTAGCATGAAACTCTCTGATCAATATTTAATCTACTTAAATAACAAATACAAGTCTGTAAAAGTGCTTGTGAAAACCCGACAAGGCCGACCATCATGAAAAAAATCGTAATTTTTTCAAAAATTGCAACTTACAATTGGACAAAGGCAAGAAAAAAAATCTTGATTTTTAATTTTTTAAATCTTCTGCAGAAAATAATTTGAATAATCGATTTAATCGATTTTTTGCCCTGCTCTAGGTCACTTTTAAAAACTCACTTTTAGAGACATTCTTTTATGTGGTGTTGTCTTTTATCTTAGTCTTTTTTCTGCTTTACAGTCCTTTAAGTCTTTTTTGTTGGTACTACTCTTATCATTTTACCTCCTCTTGCTTCTAGGTCTTTTCTCTTATTGATTTCTTCTGTGTTATGTTGACATATTAATGTTACTACTTACTTTTAATTTAAGTTTAGCTAATGTATTCTTTACCTTTTAATCTTTTTACATATTACCTTCAAGGCTTTTTATTGTTTTATCTCCTGCTCATGTCTGTTGTTCTATTTTATTCTTTTATTCTATTATAGTTATTATTAATATCATCTTCTCCCTTTTTTCTCATGTCCAGTGCTTTCACCCCCTTTTAATTGTCTTTTCTTTTTCGAACTGATTTTACGTTTTCCATGTTGCAGGGTTCTTATATTCTCTGGGTTCACTTTGCAAATTTCACTTGCTAGTGTCTATTATGCCTTTTGTGTTTGTCTTTGCAGGTTCATTTATTTAAATTGAGCTTTTTGGTGTTTTATTTCCTTTTGTGGTGAAGCTCTTGAGTATTGCTTTCTGAATGTTCCTGCCTGTTTGTCAAAGCGCCTTGTAAACATCTGTTTTAATAGTACTATACAAATCATGTTATTATTATTATTTTTACCACCATCCCATTTTTGGTCTGCTGCACACTTCAAGAACAATTGCATAAGTTAACAGGCCACATTCCCAAACTCAAATTATATTTCCTTGTCTGCTGATTGCATTTATAAGAACATTGTTTGTTTTTTTCTAGTGTGGAGGACAGTTATTAGTGATGCTTGTTTCAACAGGCTCTTCAACACCATCAGAAAGGTCAAAAATCAGTAATGCTGTTGAACCCACAGCCACAACAGCCTGTCTAGGTCAGTAATACAGTATATAATGTAATGTGGGTCATTCAGGTTACAGGCAGCAGAGAGTTTAAGGTACTGCCAGGATTGATTTCAGCACATAAAGCATGACTGTGATTTCTTACACTGCTTTCTTAAAATTAAAGTAGAAAATCACTCAAAGTGCTCATTCTACCTCTGACTGCTCTCTCCACAGACTTTTTTGAAACCCAGACAATATTTTATAAGTCATCTAACGCTCATTAAGTTTTTAAGCGCTAACAACTGAATAAAAGTTAATGGAGTCTCAGGGTAACCGCCCACAGTGCTTGGCTGCAATTTATCAGGCAGAACACAAAGTCTGAGCTGCTGCAGACTTTTGGTGACCCACGTTCCAGCCCACGTCTCATGTAAACAACTTGACCATTAACAAATCCCACACAATCCGGCCAAATGAAGGACAAACAAATCAGCTACGTGCTGAGAAGAGTTCATTCAAGTTAGTGGATCCAGACTGTTTTAAGTATCACTTCATCAAAGAGATTTCAGCGCTCTTCTTCAAATGGAAAAATGTAAACAATAAATAAGTATGTTGCAGTTATTTACATGGCATAATTAACCCACTTAGATGCAGAACTTGGATTAAAGAGGTAGACAAGTGGGAACAATATTGTCTCATTCCTGTTGGGCAGGCTGACGTGGTGGCAACATCCTTGATATCCTTTGCTTTATCATCAGCAAACACAATGATGTGTAGATGTGGACTTAAAGTACAATAAACAAATCAAACTGCAAACTCAACATGACTTCTTTGTCTTCTAAAGTCAATAAACTCATTTGATGATTTTACATAAGTGCATTCAAGACATTGTGTAATCTGTGCTGTCCCCCTCTGCTGGACATGAAACACTATCTTCTTTCAAACCAAAAAAATGTTTGCTTGTTAAAAATGCTTTTTACTTCAATAAAATTTACTTTTTTCTGACAAATTCATACGTTTATGGTTTCGTGGAATATTAATGAAAACTCATCGTTTCAACAAAAAGACTGTTTTTGTCTTTTACAGTCATGTTGCATATTTTTTTCAGTCTAATACAACTCTTCTCGTATCATTGGTTATTGGAGTATAGGCTCTAAAAACCAATCAAATTTAATTTTTGGGAAAAGCAACTGCCTTACAAAGTGCTTTGTTGTCCATTAATGTACTTTAATTATTTATTGTTGGTGTCATCACAGTATGTCTGCCATGAAACACGACAACAAAGAAGGAAGTAGAGGCTAAAGTGTAACTTGCTCTTGGTTTGTTGCATTTTGAAACTATAAGGAGAAACGTTTTACTCAGGCAACGTTTACAGCGCTGATTTTGAGCTTTTGTAAGTTCTAAATTCCCTACAGTGGGCTACTCTCTGTTAACTGCTGTTCTTTATATTCACATTCTTTAGACAATTTTATTACGCATTAGGCTCTCTCTTTTTTCCCATTTTATTTATTTAAATTTCATTCTATAAATACATTTACTTATTTACTTACTTTCACCAATGGTATTACTAACCTAATTTGTTATTATTTTAATTATCATTACTTATCCTTTGATTCTGATTTTTTGTTCAGAACTTCCTTTTAGTGTCTTGGTGTGTTTAAGTGAGTGTGTGTGTTGTATGTTGATTGCGAGGGTGAGTGGGGTCTAACATTTTTATTGCATGCAATGTTCTACTTTTTATTTCATTTATTTTATTTCTTATGTAAAGCACTTCGTGACACAAAATTTAAAAAATGCTAGACAAAACAAGTTTGATTGATTGATTGATATATCGTGATTTTTAACTTCTTTTTGCTGCGTTTACATCCAAAAAGGTTTTGAACACCTCAACACCCACAATGCACTGGGCTTGCTGCCTTTCAATGTCACCAAACTATTTTCCACTGAACTGGTGTGGCCAACTTTCTGTGTAGTTGGAAAAATGTAAATACAAGCAAGCATCCTTTTGCTGACTGGTACCTTCAACTCTTTTTACTGTTCAGACTATTCTGCTCTGCTCTCTTATGCAAGTCCTGTTTATGTTTCCAAACAGCTCCATATTTGGTCACATTTTCTTCATATTTAATTAAGCAATATTTCTAACAATAAATATGTATACATGTATTCAAATGAATTTTGGCTGGGAAATTTGACCTCAAAATAAAATCCCAGAATTTTTTTTTTTTACAAATATTGATTTATGTTTTAATTGCTATTTACAAACAAAATACATGAATTAAGTTTTGACTTTGTGTTATCAAAATACGACATATGCAGGCTTGTCTACATGAAGACTAGGGCTGTCCCGATACAACTATTTCACCTCCGATACGATACCGATATTGCAGCCTTGAGTATTGGCCGATACCGATATCAATCCGATACGATATCAGCAGGAATCATACAGACTTTTATTACCTATTTTGTAGTATGGACTGTAAGAAAAGGCTTGATCAGGTAAGATTACTCAAACAGAGAACAGTAAACAGCAATAGTAGGTATGAGAAAAACTGACCCATTTGTTATTAACCAATAGGTGAAATAAATTTTAACCTTAAACATAAGAATATGCTACAATTAAAACAACATGAATAAAAAATATTAGAAGACCCTGAAAAGTGACCTCAATAAATCAAACAAAAACATATTTCACCAATTGCAAAATAACCACTGTGTTGAACTTAAACATATGCATATTCTACAACTGAATAAAATAAAAAATAAATATATTAGAATGGACTGCTTGTATTGGAGTGCTTATATCGGAGATTTAGGATGCTGGCCGATATAATCCGATATTTGTTTTTTTGACCGATATCCGATATCAATATCGGATCGGGACATCCCTAATGAAGACTTAGGGCTGAGCAATTTTCTTAGCATATTAACACAGAAATCTCAAAGGAGTATTCTATCTCATTAAAGAACAAGTACAAGTATAAACATGTGCTTGTGTAAAACCTGAAAAGGCTAATTTTGAGTAATTATGTTTTCAACTATTACAACAACTTATAATTGGAGTAGAAGTAAGTTGAGAAAAATAAGATTAATTTTTTTAGTCTTCTGCAGAAAGTAACTTGAGCTAATTAGTTTAATCAATACGCTGCCCAGCCCGATAATAAATGATTGTAGCCCACCATGTCTTTCCTGGAACATTATTTTACATGTTTGGTAGCAAACATATAAAGCCCCAGTTAAATAACTCTTCACCTTTCTTCTGCATAGACAGACTCGTTCTATGACAAACCACATTAACCTGAGTCAAGTCTTCCCAGAGGATGTAACAAACAGCAACCTGACTGAGTTACACAGGGAAAAGGTAAATACTCAAACACTCTCTCAATGCAAACCTTCATTTGGAGGATATCTCCCTCATGAGCGGGCCAGCCTTTGAGAACGAGCCCAGTCCGAGCGTCTAGAAGAACAATAAAACCAGACGAGAAACCTGCCGCCACGGTGCGCCCCGAGGGGCTCACTGCCAGGTAGCGAATGAGCCCGGCGCTCACATTGTTGTATGCCAGACGAAATTCATGCTGTGGACACAGGAGAGGATATGTCAGTGTCAGGGCTGAAATAACTCCAGCTAAAGGAATGTGGAAAAAACTGCCACCATTTTGTAAAACACAGAAATCAATCTAATTAGTGGATGTTTCACGGATTGAGTGTTGCCAGAATGTGCTTGCTAAGTGAAATTACAACCTGCAATCCTGGTTTGCGGGGATCAATGAAGCGGAGAACAGAATCTGCGCTGCCAAACACAACGCTGCAATGGGGAGCTGGCATGGTGGTGACAGCTGTGATAGGATTTTTCCCATCAACAGCTTCATAAGAGCGGATCTGCTTCCCTGCAGACAACAGATTGAGAAAAGTATTTAGTCAATCCAAATATTTTCAGTGTCTTAAAAACCCTCATCTTTAAATGTTATATTTAAGATGTTCCTAATTCTAGACCATAAAATCTGCTGGAAACCACATATTAAATATGTTCAGTTGGCATGGAGCATCACCTTCCTGAGGAAAACAAGGTAGTTCTTCAAATACAAAGCACTTTATATTTTATATTGTGAATTAATTTTACCCTATCTGACCTACTATGTAGAGGTATGGGGAAACACTCAAAAAAGTAATCTTAAAACAATAATTAAAATGCAGACAAATATCATCGGATTCATCAACAAAGCAGGACTCACAGGCCACCTAAACAGATTTTTCTTAAAACTGCAAGCTGTAAAATTTCAAGATCTGATCCAGTTTAAACAGAACAAATAAAATTCAAAGCTATAAATAATTTACTTCCAGACAACATAAAGAAACTGTTTTTAGAAAGAGAATGTGGCTATAGTTTAAAAGGGGAACTGAACTTTCATAACAACATTAAAAAGTATGTTTGTGTCAATATCAGGGGTTAAATTATAGAACAGTTTAACAGCTGGATTAAAAAAGTAAAACAATAAGTCCATTTAAAATAATAGTCAAAACACAAACTTTAAATTAATATAAGGGCAAAGAGCAGCAGTTAACCTCAGGACGGTAATGGCACAAAGAAAATATGGACATATTGTCCTTTTTCTGTGTGTGAGTAAGGTTATTATATGTATAGAAATTAACTATTAGATATAGCTGAACTATTATGTCTGTAATTGGATATGAATACCTTATAACAGCTTTTCTGCAGACCCCTAGTGGTCTGTGGTGTAATTGCAAGGGGTCCTTTAAAATACAATATAAAAAAAAGATCCTATGACATTTATAAAAGCAAGATTATTTTACTCAAATGTGGCCGAGGCTTTAAACTACAAAGGGTAACAAGACTGTTTCTATAATGACATCTGTTTCACAAGTATAATTCATTTATTCAAGTTTATTTATTCAAACTTAACACGGCCCGCATCTTTTTCAAACTCTGACCCTCCAACTCTTTTAGGGAGCATTCACCATTCACTTCTTAAGAATAACTTTAGGTCAGATTTAGGTTAGCACTTAAAATCAAGCTAACAAAGAACAAGATAATGCACAGTTACACAAAGGAGAAGAAGAAGAGACTTTCTTCTACTCCTTTTCGAGCATGTTGGCTTGCTTCACGTGCTGGATTTTGTAAGTGGTTTACCTTCATTGTTTTCTTTTGTTTTCAGAGCATGTGTTTGTTTGTGGTAGCTAACCATGTTTGTTTTTGCATGTTTAAAAAGAAACATTCAATTAAACTCAAAATTCTATAAAACCTATAAAAACTAGAATGTGCTGTGTTGATTCATCTCACCTGTATACTGATCCCAAAGGTGCACAGTGCCATCACAGCTGACCACTTCCTGTGAAGCCTCAAGCTGTCCGACATAAAAGATGGACTTTCGATGGTCATTATAGGTCAGCCTGGGCTCCACCTCCTGTGTCCCATCACCGTGGTTATAAAGAGGCCAAAGCTTCACAGTCTTGTCTTTACTACCAGAGAGGAAATAATCTTCTCCTGCCAGAGCTGCCAAGCACTTGGTCGTGCCTGAGTGACCCAGAAAGCTCTGCAGTCGAATCTGGTGGAAGTGGAAATGTGGATCCTGCTGGTTTAAGCCGATCTCGTACTGCCAGTAAGCCAACCAGTTCCCCTGAAGGGAGCGTCCACCGCGAGGGAGCTCCTGCTTCAGGGCGCTGTCCTCCGGGGTGGGGTCTGTCACCCAGGAGGACGAGAAGGACGCAGTGCCCGCAGATGATGTGGTGAAGGTGGAGGATGTGGTGATAATAGGGGTAATGTGGCTGGAGCGTCCCCAAGAGCCAGCCATGCCCATGGTTGAGCCCCCGTCAAAATCAGCGTCCCGGGACACTTGAATACGGTTTCCGACAAGGTGGCTCCCAAAGGTGCCGGACTCAGAGTCCCCTGGCTGGATGAGGTTAGTCGAAGGAGACGGGAATGGACTTCCACCAACACGTCTACCAAAGACTGATGAAAGACCAGCGGAGGATGGAAGGAGGTCCACTTTTGATGGTGCTGGTGGGTTTGTCCCGGGACTCACCTGGCTCACGCTCTGATGGAACGACTGGGCTAACTGCCACACCAGCTCGTGATTTGGGACTAATTTTCGAATGGCCACATCACCTATGGAAATCACAGCCAGGCATTTCGATAAGGAGTAAGAATAAAGCCATTTTTCATTTTCTTAAACGAGTCAATGTGCTTCGTTTTGCTAAACAAGGTACTTTAAAGGGCTGGAAGTCAGATCCCAATACTTTTAGCTGAATGATGGTCCACAACATGTAAGACATGGCTATCAAATAATAGACTTCGCTGATGAGGATAAAACTACGTGCTTCAAAGTAACACAGAGTGTTACATATTACAGGTTGGGTATTCACACACAACTGCTGGAAGTTTCCAATAAGTGACGTCTGTAAATCATCGAAAGCTACTAATTGAAGTAATTGGAAACCGATAAGCTTACAAGTTGAGCCATGCATCAGTGGAAGACCTGAATGCAGCTGGAAGAGACACTGAAATATGTTGATGCTCAATCAAAGACTTATAAATCATTAGTCTCTTTTTTTAATAGTCATGTCTCATATCTGTGTAATAAAGAAATTGTGCAGAAATTTGCCAAAAATATTTGAAAATTAAAACAAGCACCAACTGGCCATCAGGGTATAAAACTCCTCTCAAGGGGGGGGGGAGGAAAAGTATTAGGAAGACTGAGAACGGGAAGTAGCCGTAGCCAGCCAGTAGCTTTATTTCTATTTCTGTTTTTATTATGATTTATTTACATTTTTGTTTATATCCATCTGTTTTTTGTATCTTCTAATCTGCTATAAATCATGCTACTGGAATCTTAATTCCCCTGAAGGGGTTTCTAAAAGGCATAAAGTTCCATCTAGTCTAAACTATCTAATCTAAACCAACATTAAGGGTTTAGAACTTTTTGTTTTTAACCAACATTGACATAAGCTATATTGATATTGACATAACCTCTCGTTCAAAAATTGCACAAATGTATTAACACAGTCTCTTGCCAAGTCACAGCATTTTGCACAACCTACCTATGAGGCAGTAGAAGGGGATGTAGGAGGCGTGGGCCATCTCAGGATTAAACACAGTCTGTAGCTCCTCCAAAACCCCCAATTCATAGGTCACATTTGACCCATCAGGACTGCAAACATCCACAACTGTGACTTCTCCCACCATCCTGTGAGGGGCGCTTTCAAGCTACAGCGTGAAGACAAACAATAATGTATTAAGGTGTAAAAATATCTGTAACTCTGATGCAACAATAAAACATCATCCTGACATGCTAAAAAAAGCTGTGTACTCCCTTGTGTTCTCTCTGACTGTCAGGTAGTTTGTATTCCAGGTCTGCTGTCATTGTTATCCACATTTCTATCTGCTGTTGAGTCGTTTGTGTTTGCAAATCTCTTCATGACAGTGTTCAAAGTACTCCAGAAATAGACTTGATACTTGTCAATCTTTTGATTTGTGTATTTCTGTGTTTGTGAGTGCACACCTGAGGCTGGAGCGAATGCAGCAGAGAGAAGACAGCAAAGAAACGTTGCAGAGTGTCAGCCATATGCTGCTGCACCATCTCCCTCCCGATGCGCAGACAGATGAGGGCCATCAGGCTGAGAGTCTTGAGACACACAGCAGTGCGAGTCTGCACCCCGCTGGGGAACCTGGGTACAGCAGAATGGGTACAAGCAACTGGAGGGTGAATGACAAATCTATTGTAGTACTGCATGCTGTGTCATTTGATAAAAGGGATGAAACTACACTAAGAAAAATACAAACACTTTTCAAGTGGGACAAAACATCACAACTCCTCAGCAGTGAACTGGCATAGATGTACTTTTAGGACCCTCAACTCCAAGGGGATGCCGGTCTGTCCAAGAAGAACATCTCACATTGTTTAGAAAATCTCTGCAACCATGAAACAGATCTTCTGTCAATTTACAGAAACCACTTTGTCAGATATTTGTTCAATTATTTTATCCAACTTTAAAGTTCAGTGTTTTGTCTGAGATTTTAAGTTTAAATCCACAGTGATAAATCCTTGATAAAGTGATTGTTTTTTACATTTTCAGAACAATAAAAGATCTGTGATGTCGCATGACCTTAATGTTGAATTTGAATTAGTGACAGAATGCACTCAATTCTGTTTTCTTAGCAGTGGCATCCAATTGGTTGCAACTAAAGCTCAACAAGAGACAAGATAGCTGTTTTGAAGGCTTGGAATTAATTAAAAAAACTGTCCTAAATATACAATACATTTACATTTAATATACATTTTTTATGTATTTTTTTGGGCATTTTGTGCCTTTATTGATAGGGGAGAGACAGTGGATAGGCTTGTGAAAGGGGGTGAGAGAGTAGAGGAAGACACTCTGCAAACTGGTCACAAGCGGGATTCGAACCTGGACCGGCAGAAGCAAGTACATGGGGTGCCTGGTTGCAAACCACTCCGCCAAACCAGCACCCCTGTTGAATGTTTTTTAACACCTTTTTTAATTGGTGCTTAATATGCCGTCCAAAATGTCTGACACCTTGAGGGAGGACAAGGTGCTTATTAAAGCACCAGGGGCTGACACAATGGCAGGTTTACAACAGTGGCCTAGAGTCAAGGGCAGAGGAAACAAGTAAAAAGGCCACAGCAGAGAGAAGGAAGTGTGTCCTCTGCAGGATGACTCAGGGAGTCAACCAGTCCACGCCCTGGAAGTGAGGCCGATGTGAAGTTGCCCTCTGTCTTGTTCCAGGTAGAAACTGCTTTCAGGAGTTCCACAAATAACGAAACAGGTCAAAAATATCTTATATATTTCTTATTTTTCCCCATTACAGGTTAAAATATGTTTAGAGTATAAAGTGAAAATATTAGGATATTTTTTTTTTAAGTTTGTTTGCATGCTGCTAATTAATCTTCTGATAGCCAAAGGAAAGGACCCACATTTAGATGTGAGTTTCTTCACTGTTGATTCATGTGAAATATGATTAATTTTTTGCTATTTATTTTTTTTATTTATTCATACATAAATTTGACACCATGATGACTTTAAAAAGATGTCCCTTACTTGGCTGTACTAGAAAGGATTGAGGCTGTGCATGCATTTTCTCAAAAAGCAAAAATAACCACAAAAAAAACTACTTCGAGTTACAAGGGTTAGAAATAAACCTACAGAAGTCTTGAGCATGTGAGTGTATAGATGTGTATGTTTTACCCCATGCGTGGAGTGGTGAGTAAGTCCAGTAGTGGAAGGAGCACATCCTGATTGATCTTCATTAGCATGTCCATTAGGGTGGTATCAGACAGAAAGACAATGATCTTCTGAGTAAGTGCAACAGCGCCTAGCAGACTGGCCTCTTTCCGTGTGTTAAGACGCTGCGAAGAAGGCGGAGAAACCTGGAACAAATATTATGAGTTTAGCCATATACAAGATTGTTTACAAAATAAATTTAATAAATACACATTTCCTTCAGTGACAAAAGAATCTAGCACATTATGCTGGATAAGAATGTATGTATGAGCACATGCTCTGATTTCTCCCAGCCTACCAGATATCCAATGTAAGGCAGATATTGGTAAGTGAGCACAGGCTCTCCGTAGAGCTGAGCTATATAGACGAGACACTCCAACACAGGCCCTGCTGTCTGGTCACCAACCACAGGTTTCTTCTCGTAAACACTTCCCAATCCCACGCGCTCCAGACCGCTGTCCTCCACTGAGGAGGTCACAAACTGGTGTTTTGCAGGTCCTAGAGGAAGAACACAAGAGGATCAAGAAAACATTAGGAGGGACTTTTGATGCACACGGATCTCTAGTGTAGAACTGGAAAGTATGCTTCGTTTTTATTAGTTAATGATGTATTTTCAAACAAGATAATTAGGTAGAACAGACTGTATTTGTCAGGATAGCCTATGATAAGAAACTGCTCGGCAAAAGTACAATTATAAAGCAGCAGTTCCCAAAGTGGAAGTCAGGACTTCGAAAGGGGTTGCTAAACAGAAGCACTGGGCAGTTAGATGACTTCCAAAACAGACAAAAAGATTAATGGTTCCAAATAATGCCTTTTACTCATCGTAAAAAAGATATAGACAGTATAAAATGTCAGCACACTGCTTAGTTGGTGAATAGCCTCTAGGTCAGGGACTGGCAACTAAAGTGATTGAGGGGGCCACATTAATGTTTTCCAAACTCTTTGAGGGCAACAAAACAAACCGTAAGACACTAACAATTAAAATTTATTTTTACTTAATTTAAAAATTAAAATAAATAAGGTTTTACTAAAAAATGAACTACAACAACACTTATTTTTCATTTAAATATAGAAAGTAAGACTTAATTTAATCCGCTTAAAATGTGATTTATACCAACTGGGACAACTTCTTGTTCGTTTTTTTCTAATACATACAAAGGTATCATTTTTTAATCAACACAAAAACATAAAATGATGCATATCCCAGATAAATGACAAAACAAGAAAGACCCTACTTCCAAGGTAAGAAATACATGATGCATTAACTGATGATTATTATGGAAATCTTTCTTTTTTTCATCATTTGATGGCCGATTATGTTGTGCTTTTCTTCTTGTTTGCAATTTATTGAAACTCAAAACCATCCAGCAGGCCAAAAGAAGTAAAGTAAGGGGCCACATATGGCACCCAGTCTTCAGTTATCTAAACCTGCATTAGATCTAGGGTCTGTTCTATTCTGTTCTGCTTTATTGTGTTGGGAAAGGCTCATTAGTCTGCATAAGCAGCTGTGTGCAACATTATTTGCTATAGTCACATCCAAACACAGTAGATGGTCCCAAAACTCTGTCTGCCACTTTGATGTTCAGGTGCTGAGTCAAAAATTTTGAGATTTCCCCTGGTTTTTAGTATCTATTACAAACAGTTACATGCTCGAAGCCCACAAGCTTTTTTATTTGGGGAATTATCTTTTACTGTGTGAGGAGTATTTTTTACCATTACTCAAAATAAAAACACACTGACATGATTGACATCATGGCTGATTAAATGATGTTGAAGAGTTAAAACCTTTTTATTGTTTCTTCTTCTTCAAAAAAAAACAAAACTTAAATATATGTAATAGTTATAAAAATATCAAGACTTTGTTCCATATTAGCCAGCCCTTCTCTAGAGTTTGAAGGGCTCTATTAAAATTTGTGATCACAGAATCGCGGACGGAATCACAGAAATTGATATAAAACGCAGAATTCAACATAAATACAGAATATCGCAGAAATATTTGGAAGAAAAAGGAACATATCTCTCTGGAAAATGCTCTTAGGGCGTCACTAATGATGGTGACAATGTGCTCTTCACTTCCCCTCCTCCCCTCCCCTCATTAATAATGCAAACATTTCGAAGTATCTGAGACACTGGCTAAGATGACAAAGCAGAAAAAATACAGGGCAGAACAGTTTCCCAGTGATTATTATGTGTCAGGTGATCAAATGTTCTCAGATTTTGTCCACATACTGTAGACTGGACAAGTGAAGATACATGGGGACCGCCTGAAGAGTAAGTGATTCTGTTTCAATACTTTAAAAGTCTCTCAAGGCTAAATTTGTGTAAAATACCAAAAAAAAGAAATTCTCAGAAAATAAACATGGAAAAAACTGAATATGAAAAAAACTAATAAAGTGTTTGGGAAAATATAAAAGATTTTATTGGGCCCTAAGCTGGTTCTTCTTTCATAAATGATTTATGGATGTACGCACCGATGTAACAATTTGTGAGCAATCGCAGCAGATTTCTGGCCACGTATCTTGACGTCACAGTTGGTCCAAGCTTTGCTGACAGCCATCGCACTGTTTTGCACACTGTATCTGTGAGGAGAAAAATAAGAACGTTAGACACCATAAGAAAATAACCATGAAAAACAAAACTTGGTCAGTTACACACCTAAAAGAATCTTCTGCTCTTTCTCCTCAGACTCGTCCGAAGGTCCGTGATCTTCCTCCTCCCCTTGACCCCCAGCAGCATCTTTCTCCACATCCTCCAAAGCCATTCCGTTCACAAACTCGCCCTCCAGAGTGGCAACTGTGTCTACTGTGCAAGCCGAGAGTGTGAGCTCCAGGTTGTGAGCAGGAGGGTCGTCTGTCTCATTAGTCTCGGTCACCTCTTCCTCCTCCAGCTCTCCTCCCTCCTCTCCCTCACTGGCCTGTTTCAGGTCCTGGCTGCTGTCAGCCGACTTCAGACTGGCACGGTCCCGCATTGAGTCTCCGTCACCCAGAGACAGCTCACTTGTGCTGCTTTTGTCGCTCAGTTTCCCCACACTTAAAGACTCCTGGTCTTGCTCCTTGGCAGCTGAGTTCTGGCTCTGCTGTTTCCCAGCAGCCACCCCTGCCCCGCTGTTGACATAGAACCCATTCTGAAAGTCCTCCGGCTCAGAGAGAAACACTTGGTCACTGAGACTGATGCCAGAGGAGTAATCAACCAGCCCCGTGTCTCCCACCACTCCGACACCTCCACTGGCTACGCTGCTGCCTCCAATAGTGCCGCTGACAGACCCCGACGACGACCGCTGCTCCCCACATTGAAAGTCCTCCTCCTCTTCCTCTCCGAGATTACACGTGCCTCCTCTCAGTCCTTTACAGGATTCACCGCCAGAGTCTGAGCTGCAGCTTTCAAAGCCAGTGATGACCTGCAGCACGTGGGGGAGCAGGCTGGAGAGAAAGGCCTGAAGGCCGAGCCGCACAATGAGCTGCAGGATGAAACAGTCCGTGTAGAGATAGAAACGCCCTGGCAGGCAGTGAGGGTTTTCATACACGTTGATCAGAGGTTTCAGTAAGTATTTGTTCGCATTTCTGGGGCCGAGCACTCTTGAGATGGGCTCAAAAAGGTACCAGGCGGCATACACAGCTGTGCACTCCTCAAGCATGAGGGCCAGAATGAAGGGCAGGAGAATCTCAAGCCCTTCAGCTGTGATGTTGCCTCGCAGCAATGTCTCAAGTTGTTGCCACAGGTGAAAAATCACATCTCGTCCTTGAAAACTACATGTGGTTTCCATCTTGGCGTGGTAGGAGAAGATGAAATGATGAAGTGGTTCAAAATATGCAGGGAAAGGAAAAGGAGAGATGATTGGGTTCAACAACTGGCAGGGGTTTGGGGGAGGCAGACCGTCACGGATGGGATCGTACTTGAAAAGGAGCGGGCGCGGGCAGTCCGCCGCCTCTCTGTGTGCTACTCCGGAGTGCTTCTCTATTAGCAGCAGTGTCTCCAGAGCATGATGCAAACACAGAGGCACATCACGGAGGCTGGCAGAGCACAGCTTCATAACGGCCTGAAAACGCTGTCTGAGGCGGCTTCCTGGTTTGATTCCCCGCAGTTTACAGGAATAGAAAACCTCAGCGATGAGAACACCCAGGGCCTGCATGTCCCTTTGGTAAAGCTGAGTGAGGGAGGGGAGAGATTCAATTATCGCACCGTCTCTCCTGCAGTCACTGGAAACCTCAGTGTGCAGACTCTTGACCAGGAAATTGTTCAATTTCTCCAGCTCCTCCAAAGGCTGCAACGGGTTGAATCCTTCAGGGAGGCTGATTTTGATTTCATCTGCATTGCTGGCAGCCACATTCCCCTCTCCGTGTTTTTTGTTCGTCGACCCGCCTCTTTGTAACATGGCACCGCGGAGACCCGGCCCTAATCCACTTGGTAAATCACCAGGGAATGAACTCGGAGACTGTGATATTAGTGCTGTGTGCTCTCCTCCTGTTTTCCCCCCGGCAGTATTGCCTGGCAGTGGCACAGGGCAGGACACGGAGGATGTCAGTGAGTCCAGGGCTTCCATTCCTTGTTCGAGCTCCTCCTCCCTGTCCACCATGGTCCAACCGCTGGACTCACAGCCTGTGGTCTCTGGCACCATACCGTCCACAGTGTCAGACGCGGTGTTGATTTGAGGGAAGTGGAGAGAAGGCACATTAAGAGCAGCAAGGCCAAGGAGAGGAGGTTCTGCTGGAGCGTACTGGGAAGCAGACAGGCGGGGTGGGTGGGGCTGGTCGAACAGCTGAACAACACCGTACGTCGTCAGATTGGTGTGGTTATCCACCAGGTGCAGGCACACATTTTTAGCCTTGACAGCCTCTTTTCCGGAGAGCTTGTAGCCAAATGTGAGATCGATCCATTGGTGCAGATGCTGGGACACCTCTCTGCTCTCCAGAAGACGCCGGTGGACTTCTATGAAGTCCTCGCAAGACTTGCACCAAGAAGGCACATCCAGGTCTGGCATATCGGGGTGGATTGAGCGGAAAATGGAGGGGTCTGTGTAAAACTCTGGGATGCACTCATCAGGGCTCCAGCTCTGCATGCGCTCCATACTGGCGGGGTACTCGTTTGGCTCCCACTGGGACCTGACGTGGCTGCACAACACTGACTTTGGTGTCTGCCGGGCTTTATAGACATAATAGGTGATGTCCGAGAGCACGTCAGATATGTGATGAGGTACATGGAGGTGCTCTGGCTGTCCAGAGCCACCAGCTCCAACAGAGCCGCTGAGATCTCCACCTACACCACCTCCGCCAACTCCGTTGCCCACAGCAGCTGCCAGAGCCTCTTTGGTCATCTCGTATGTGAAGTCCAGCTGCTTGTCTCCCTTTGTGAGCCTGAACTTTGATCGTCGAAGGTCCCGGAATTTACCGAATGGCACAGTGAAGTCCACCACCCAAGGCAGCACCGGGTGGTAGTTGGGATCTCCTTCTCTTCGCCCCGCTAGCCTGTTCAGCTCCATCAAGTAGCTGAAGTTACTGACTCGCCCATGAACCCAGTCCAGAACCAACTTCTTCAGCTCATAAAAGCAGTCTTTGCAAAGTCTTTTGTTCTCTTGACTCGTACATGAATCGTCGCTTGGCAGGACACTTTTTGGCACATGTCTGCCGTCACTGTTTGCAGCCCCTTCTGCACCAAAATCTTCATAATGAGCTAGGTTGAGCTTCAGCCGGCTGCAGAGCTGCTCATCTACAGCTATGTCCTGCAGGGAGAGCTCTCCGCATGACAGACCAGCTGCATGACACGTCTGCAGGGCTATTAGTAACTGGTAGAGAATGAATAACACTTTGGCGTGGCTGTTGGCGAGCTTGGCTGGGCTGAAAGAGACAATGTCATGGAGTGAATACTGAGTGTAAGGGAGGATCACATAAAGCATCTCTGCAGTCTCCAGCAGACACTCTACAGGCAGAACATTCGGACACAGATGGTTCGACTGGGATTTGGAAACACAAGATGAACTGGATGGCAGATAGTGTTCCCTCTCTTTTTCTCTGGCTGGAGACAGGGACGGTGAAACTCTGTCAGGTGAGATGAATGTGGTATTGAAAAGCTTCTGCAGAGCATGGCGGACTGCATCTACAGCTGCGGCGTGCATCTGTTCATTAGGTCCTGCGTATGACTGCACAAGTTTGTAATGGGCTTCTCGCCACAGATTCCTGAAAGAGAACAAGAAGAGAAAAACACAGTGAATACTACAGCATTTAAGACATTTCTGTGGTGACTTTTCCTCATGGAATATTCTTCTGTTAAGCAAAACTCAAGAGTGACTTCAGGGATTTCCAAAAATGCATAAATAAGAGTAAGTTGTGTCTAAAAAATGGCATTTAAAGCACTGCACATGGCTAATGTAAAAAGGTGACCTAGCATAAATCTCACTGATGTAGAAAAAACAGCTTACACAAACAGGGCCCCACAAACTGTTATTACAAGCTCTGTCTACACAATGCATCATCACAGCTCTGGGTCTTTGAATACAAAACCATGAAGAGCCATTGTGTCTTACTCATGTTCACATATTCTATTTTGAAGACCAATTGGTTTTGTCCAAAACACCTTTCATTTTCCAATAATTTTCCAATCTGAAGTCTCATTCAGGGTCTGTTTACACAACAATGAAAGCGGCCGAAAACTGAGAGGTTTCATTCATTTGTGCTTTCCATTTACACGAGTGCCTGAATCCACAAACTTTTGAAAACACGGTCCAAAGTAAAAAAGTTCGAAAATGTTTTTTGTGTCATCTCTCTGTTAACAGAATTCACTATCATCAGGGACGAGCACACTCTTTCAGGTTGTGCATGTACCTAGGAACAACAACAGCAGCAGCAGCTATGGTCGACTACTGAGCTGCCAACTGTGCTTGATTTCAGCGTGATTTTTGTTGATTGTCAACAATCTTTCTTCCCCCGATGAAAACTAGACAGTAACTACTAACAACAATTGCATGTGGGCAAAAACTAAAACTAAATTAACTGATATTTTCATCAGCAAATAAAATCTAGACGATGTTTTTTGACAGAGATCTGATTTGGTTAGGAATATATCCAGTCACAGCTACTTCTGTTGTGTGGAAAGGTTCGATGAGTTAAGAGGAACATCCAATTACAGCTGCCTATTAGCTTCATGGTGGCAGGATAAGTTGGGGGGCGATCCAATCAGAGCTGCTCTCTTTATGAATTGATATACTCATGTAGAGCAGGTTCACTGTTTGTTGTCAGTTCTGGTACTGAAGCTGAGATGCTCTGCCAGGTAGCCTGAATAAAGGTGACTGCATTATCCACAAAAGACAAATTTGTTTCTGGTAATTTATATATTCAAACTTTACTTACATTCAATAAAAAGGTTTTTAGATGTTTCATTTTATCCAAATGTAAACATGACTTCAAAAACTCAAGGAAACATAAAAAATATCTTTCAAATTACACTTCATATTTACTTGACCAAATTCAATCGATGTTGTGAGATTTCAACAACTAAACTAGACTAAAATTAAAACAATTCAGATGACTATGACTAAAATATATTATCGGCATAAGACTATTAAACAAAACTAAAACGTGTCATTAAAATTAACACTGCATGGTTTGTTATCGCTCCTTCAACAATATGTCAACAGTCCGACCAGCGGAGATGCATTTGTTATATTTCACTACAATCGCCAACTACTGGACTGGCATGCACTTTACCGCATTTCCATCATTCTGGCAGATCTGTGTGAATGTGCATTGTTATCACACTGTCTCTGTGTAAATGCGGAGCACTTTTAAAAACATTTCTGTTTCTGGCGACAACGCTGTTGTGTAAACAAGCCCTCATTCTGAGACTCCGTACAAGCATCTGCTTCTCCTTCTGCATTGTACAAACAAGGCCATGGTACATTTAGACCATATTCAAGTAAAGAATTTTAGATATTCAACAGCAGAATAGAATTTTTTTAGTACCTCACATTGTGGTGCGACACACACTGCATGGTTTTAGCGTAAGAATCCTTTGATTTAAACTCCATCAGTTGATGGCAAGGGTCTCTGGCCAGTCTGTAGCTCAGCCTGCTTTTCCTCAGGCCCTGGATGCAAACTCGTGTCCACCCTGGCGGCAGCTTTGCCTGGGTGCACTGAAGGTACGTGTGAATTTCAGCTTCACTGATGCTTTCCAAACGGGCACAGCGCGTGACCCTCCTCTCCCTCAGACCCATCACCCAACGAGTAGGGACGAGGGCTATGAGCTCCCTCGGTCTGGGGCCTGGGCCTAGCTGCCGCCGGTCGAGTCCCAACTCTCTTTCGACTGCTTGTATCAGCCAATCCATGGTGAGTTTGAGTGTCTGCAAGTCACACAATGTCCTGCTGTGTACGGCTCACTGTCTTCCACCAGGGTGGCTCTCAGACATTCATGGGGAATCAAATCAGAGCCATCAAGCAAGAGTCGAACCCCCCTCTTCAGCCTGTGAGAAAAAGGAGAAGGAAACAGAAAAGTACAATCGGACATTCAAGTCAGCAACAGCGAACGTGGTCATTGTGCAGCTCACATAGGTTTTAAAGCATTTTTTTTTCTGTTACAAAGTATGGTCAGATTCATAATGCCACAAAAGTCAAATATATCTTATTGTTACAGACAGGACTTTATTGATATCACGCAATTAACAATTCCTCCTATTGATCCAAGTCCAAACTGATAGCTTTGTGGATTCCTGTGGACTTTCTGTTTGGAAAAAAGCCTACCTGAGTCAGTTTTCAGCGTCACGACTGTCAATCTCATATTACTCCTGATACCTAATGCTGTCCTATGTTGACATGAGGATTGGGATGTGATCATATCACAATACAGTCACACATTTATTTTATATTTCAAAAAATTACTGCATGATATGTCAGGATGATTGATGAGCTAAGAAAAAGTAAATGTCTGTCATAAGTAGTTACACAGTAGAAGGATTAATGTTTTACTTAAGACTTAGGTAATCATTACACAATTGT
Source organism: Scarus forsteni (assembly GCA_036419115.1). Classification (NCBI taxonomy): domain Eukaryota; kingdom Metazoa; phylum Chordata; class Actinopteri; order Labriformes; family Labridae; genus Scarus; species Scarus forsteni. The sequence continues at coordinate 8,416,230 of JAZDUH010000270.1, forward strand.
AAGGGTCAAAATGTGTTTAATAACTCTCCTTCAAGCTGCCTAAATCATGTTGCTGGTACCTGAAATCACTCAGACACAGGAAATGCTTATTGTCCATTTTATACTGTATATTCAAGACTAAGGATAGAAATTGGAAACCAATTCCAGTTAAGAATTGCTAACAACTCTCTCAAAGAATCAACATTGATAGTCCTTTGACTTATCAATTTATTCCTCTTGTTCAGCCATCTTTGTAAATCAAGGACATCATGCCTATCGGAGGCAGTCAGCAGAAAGGATAGCAGAGAATAAAAAGTCATGGCAGACACGGGCTAGATGTGGCCCAAACTGTGTCAGCAAAACAAGCTTACAGAACATTTATCAGTTAATGGAAACACCAGTAACTTGGCATTTTAAACGCAGCACTGCACTGAATATGAGGTTTGTCATGTGTTTCACATTGCTGACACTGAAAACTAAGACACAAAAATTCAGCAGGAATCAATAAAGGCACTGTCAGAGAATCTGATAGAAAAGCAGATTCATAATGGTTTTGGTATTTGGGAAGCATGGTATTACTGGCATGATATGGGCATCAGGCAATAGAGGCCAATATTAAAATTTGTGCAGATAATAATATTGGGCATATATATCCCATATATTGGCAAATTACACAAATTTACCATTTTGAATCATCACTGCAGGGGTACATTTGAACATCAAGAGTTAATTTTCTTCGAGTGAAGTTAGTTATCTTGTTTTTTTACATTTGTTCCTTAAACAAGATGTTGAGAAATTTCAACAATTAAAAGTAGACTAAAACAATTAAGATGAATACTTAATGACAAGATTAAAAGGTATTTCAGGCAAACACTAAACTAAAAAAAAGTCAAAACTAACACAGCTTTGGTCTGATATTTGCACTGTTCCCACAGTTCTTCCTTTTTCTGCCTTTACTTAGTCTCTTAAAACACCCTATAATCTGCTGTCCCCTGCACTATATGTAGAAAAGGTGTTCATGCAATTTCACAACCAAGTTTCACTTTCATGTCTGCTTGACCTTCCTGTTGAGCACAAAAATATACCTTACACACTTGAGCACATTTAGACAGTGCTTTAACCACGTAAGATGTGTCTAGTGAGTGTAATAATACTAAAGCAAAGCACTGTTGTCCAGTTTCTCTCCCTGTTTGTCCTTCTTTAAATCCCTGAAGTTTGAGCTGAGCTAAGCTCACATGACTGAGCTGCCTCAGCAACATCAACACAGCTACAATACCCCCTGGTGGAGAGCCAGTGCAGGAGGCTTCAGTGATAAATAAAGCTTTTATAAGAGCAGAGAATTAGAGCTTACAACATTAATCATGATACATGTGAAGTACAGCAGGAAGGAAGATGTCAGATAATGGTGACAATGGGAGATAGCTGCTAACCTGTTAGCATTTAAGAAGATGCTAATAAAGACTGAACCTAATATGTCTCCTAAAATGCATAAAGCTGTCAAGTCAACATGCATGTAGAGCAAATAAATACTCATTTAATGACTAAAATTTCAGGAAATGGTGGAGGTTTGCTAGCATGTGGAACTAACGTCAACTTCGTGCTAACAGTTAGCTTAACGAAGTGACTAATATTATTCAGTAAAAACAAACTAAAAGCATCCAAGTAATTACAAACACACCCGTCACAGCCTTATATAATTGCAGCTATGCTGTTGAATAGCCATTTAATTGTAAATACAGAAAAACAGCCGGTAAAAGCAGCTCCAACGTTTAGCTCACCTCTCCCCACTTGTAGCAGTTGACAGCTAGGCTAGCCAGAAGCTAACGGTGCTCCGCTTCACGCATGATGACTTTGGACTATCAAACTTCATGCAGAGAGGACATCCAGCGGAGAAGTCCAGGGTTTGACCGAGTCCTCCATGCTCCAGTGTGCGGAGAAGCGTGTCAGTGGACGGAGGGACGGCTCTTGGTCAGAGGATGCTGTTTTGTTCTCTGGTTCTTGGAGCCATGTTTGAGAAACGACACCTCACGTGACACAACAGCAGCTCCATCTCATGTGATCTGAGCTGCTGCTGCCAGGAGACTTCTCCACTGTCAAGACAGGGTTTACTGAGGAAACAGCGGGGAAAGTGGGCTGGACAGTCGATTTAGAGTCAAACATCGAAACCAGAAATACAGATTCAGGAAAATTTACCTCCTTCTTACGTGCTGTGGAGGTTGTGGTGTGTCTCCAAATTGACAACCCTTGAAAAATAGTACATTCAAGTCTACTGTGTACTTATTTTACACCAAAACTCGGGCAGTACATTGAAGTTTACATTTTATGTTCTATATTTTGTATACTTAACCCCTTGACTTGCATTGTAACCCCTTGGTTGACTGTCCTGTCGCCATGTATTTAAAACTCTGGAAACCTGTCTTTGGCTGTTACAGCATTGAATAGTGTGTTTCACATTTCTTATATCACTGAGTAGCACTGTTGTGCATAATAGTCTGAAAACTTTGGGGAAAAAGCAGAATTGATCCAGTGCTGCACAGCTTCTCAGAAATCTCAGAGTAAAAGCAAACATCCAAGCAAGCAGAAAATATTTTCACATTTGACGTCTTTACTCACACACACAAACACATGCAATTACTTGAAGCTAGCGAGACAGGTAAAATGGAGAAATGTAGTTGTTAAATAAATGAAAGGTTAGTTCAATTCTACTCTTGTGTTGTTTTATATGAAAAAAACTAACAATTCTGTAACAGAAATGAAAGAAATTCATTTTTGCCAAGGATGACCTCAACCAGGCAAGTCAACCAGAAGGTTGACCTTCGTATTTGCTTCCTGAGTGGGTAATTTGAAAAATAAATCCTAAAATGTTGCTAAATGAAGAGGCAGGAACACAGTTTTATCAACAAACTATTATTGCAAGCTTATCCAATAGTATGGAAGTCAAAGGTATAGATAAACTTTAAATTCAAGAGTAAAAAATCATATGAATGTATGATGGCTTAAGATCAAATTTGTCTTTAATTTCTCCCTATTCACCTCTGAATTATAATCTAAATTTCCATTTTTCTTCACTAAAAAGTTAAAAGGTCAGAGATGTTTTGTAGTAGCGGGTCCTGATATGCCATTGCAAAAAAAGGCTACAGACAAAATGCCTAACATGATGATAAATGTTACACAAATGCAAAAATATGGCAAACATTTAATAGAACATCTTACAAAAAATAAGAACACAAAAACACATAAGGAAATCCAACCATGTAATTCAACTGAACATGTTTGAATTTTGTGTGATGCTTTTGAATGCCATCAAATGTTTTTGTGTTCCCTGAAAATATGTACTGACTATTTGTTTCATGAAGGCTTCTTGTCCACACATTTCTTTTTCATTCTAGGTTTTCTTTTTGTTTCATTGAGGAATTAGTTTAATAACTTTGTTTTGCTCTGTTTTCCATTTCCCTTTTTTTCCCTAATTAAATATATTTATATAGGGTTTTTTCCATTTAATGAAACGTGTCTTGCATTTGACCTTTAGGGCCTCTGTGAAGTTAGCCTTTTAAAAAAAATCCCTTAAAAACCACAACATATGATATGTTCGTCTTGTTTAAAATAAAAGACTGAATGTGATGTGTTGCTCTTATTTCAATGAACTCATTTCAATGTAAGCAAATTTGACAGCTAATAAATGTTCCGTTACTTAGTAGCTGTGTAGTTTATTAGAGAAAGTATTGCTATTGCTATTGCTATTGCATTTAATTGCAAGAAAAACTCCCCCTCTGGCACTACGGATGGTTCAAATGTGGCCCTCTTTGACCAAATCGATGGATCAGAGGAGAGACTTTGTCCACATGGTGGTGCTAAAATCAGGTCAAACTTAAAAAGTGGTTCATGTGGTCTTGACATTTTACTATTAATCATTGATTGTGCACGTGGCGGTTTTGGCCTCAAAAAAGTCCTTGATGACTCCTGCAGACCTCATTGTTCCTTATAGCTTGTTTGTAAAGCTCTGGCCTCAGTGTTTTCTTGTACAAGTCTGATTGATATTTTTATTTAACTATTTATTCCTCCTTATTCTATTCTTCTTTGTATGTGTTTATACCCACTAACCAGAGTCAAATTGCTGTTTTTCTAAGAAACCTGCCGAATAAAGCTGACTCTGATTTATTTATTCCCTGTTTTATTTGGATCATCCTTTTTCAGCATTGAGAAGAAAGAGGTTATACTTTTAGTGGTTTAGTTGAGTAACCAGAAATGAACCTGCTCGGGTCACAGCCCAAAAACCATTTGGTGGAAACTGGGGCACTTGCTGGGGAGATACCAGCCCCAGAGTGAGGCCCGTGTCCTCAGGCTCTGCATCAAGTCTCTTTGGTGTCCGGCCCTTCACTGTGAGTACTCTTCACTTCTGCATAATCATGATTATGCATAAATAATCATTCATACATGGAAAATTTGTATGAAGCATGTCCAATGGAAGGGTGAAACAAGAAACTTCCTCTGTGAGATGAATAAAGAACATTTTCTATTTCCTCTCTCTTCTTCTATGTTTGGTTTTCAGGTTGCCCACTTGAGGACTGATTAATTACTGAGTACTTTCCAGACAGACATTTCTCAAGTCTTTGACTTCAGCCTCCATGACTGAATGCAGAGTGACTCTGCTCCACAAGGTGGCGTCATGTCTGCAGTTTGGACCCTGTCAGCAGTCTCGTGCAGACAGACAGTACACACTCTGTTAATTTGCAGTCATTCAACCTTCTATTTTGCTTAAGTGGCTCCAACTTTGTCCCTGTCGCTTGAGACATCCGTCAAACAAACTGAGGGGAGAGCTGTGTTTGCTCATGTTCTGGGTTTATACTCAGTGCCCGTGTCATGTGGATTCAGGATGACTGTTGGCTCCTGGCCAAAAGTTATTGTCTGAAAGGTCAACACTGAAATTAGGACATGTGCCACATCATAGCTGCTGTCAGTGCTCTAGATTTGTGGGGAATTACACTCAGTTTTATTATTGAGAGGTTATTAAAGTAGGTTAAGAGTCATAGCATACTGTTTGGAAGATGGCCATGTAAGGGTAAAAACATTTACAGATAGATATATATAGATAGATAGATAGATAGATAGATAGATAGATAGATAGATAGATAGATAGATAGATAGATAGATAGATAGATAGATAGATAGATAGATAGATTTTTTTTGTACATACAAAAAATGAAAGCTTCCCTCCTTATGTATATCACCATAGCAGCATAATTACCAGCATCACTTTACGGAAACATCCCCAAACATGACTTGCTTGGCTCAGCAGATCTTGCACAGTTTTACAGCACTTGTGGGCAGAATGTCCCAAAACACAGAGTGAGTATGGGTTTACAGCATTCCCTGTAAGGGGCCCAGTGCTGGTTAAGAAGAATTTTGGCCAAATTACAAACTGTGTGCAGAGTTGTATTGTGTAGTATTACTTAAAGTTATGTTGCCAAAAGTACTATAGAAATTATTGGACCAACCAAAGAAATGGTTAAAACAGAAATAAAACGGGGGTGCTGGTTTGGCAGAGTTGTAAGCCACCATGCACGTCCCATATACATACTTCTGCCAGTCCGGGTTTGAATCCAGCCTGTGGCCAGTTTGCAGAATGTCTTCCCCTACTCTCTCGCCTCCTTTCACAAGCCTATCACTGTCTCTCTTATCAATAAAGGCACAAAATGCCCCAAAAAACAGAGTTAAAACAAAAAACAAGTTGCTGTTTCAGATTAATTTCACAAGTTGCAACTTATTAAACCTCATGATCCCCATGAGCAACGTTCTTTCCTTTTTTTTGCACTGAAGAAATTTTCAAGTTGGTCCAACAAGATGTTCATGATGTTTGTCAATCAATCAATCAATCAAACTTTATTTAGACAGACAGACAGATAGATAGATAGATAGATAGATAGATAGATAGATAGATAGATAGATAGATAGATAGATAGATAGATAGATGGATGGATGGATGGATGGATGGATGGATGGATGGATGGATGGATGGATGGATGGATGGATGGATAGATAGATAGATAGATAGATAGATAGATAGATAGATAGATAGATAGATAGATAGATAGATAGATGGATGGATGGATGGATGGATGGATGGATGGATGGATGGATGGATGGATGGCAGGCGGGCGGGCAGGCAGGCAGGCAGGCAGGCAGACAGACAGACAGACAGACAGACAGATAGATAGATAGATAGATAGATAAATGTAAAAGAGTTGTTGAAATATTAAGTTCATTTGATTGCCATCTCAAACAAATGATAAATGATATGAGGCTCTGTGACCTTGAACTTGAGCTCCGAGCCAGAGTGCAAAGGTTGCTGAAAACTCTTCGAAGCCTTCATGAGATTCTGTGTTTGACTAAAAGACTGCACAACCTTGACCTTTGCTCTCCAATCTTGCCAGTACATCCCTGACTCTGGTGGATGTTTGCCTTGAGTTAAAAGAAAATGTCCTCAAAAGAGTTTGAGACGTTGAGGTCACAAATCAAACATTACCGTCACAGAAGAGTAAATATAATTATATCAATTACATGTGGTCTTGTTTACTTGATAGGTCTAATAGACATCAGTAATAACCTCAGTCTGTTTGATAACCTGCTAAAATCTGCTCCTGAGGTTTAAATTAAATGCAAACCTGGAATGGAAGCCTAACTACCAAAATGTTTACAGACATTATGAATCCTAAGATTTAACTTTTAACCAACAGAAACATCTCCTCAAATCTCTTGAATCTCCTTTTTTTGTTGTTGTTCCTCATGTCCACTGCCCGGTAAATAGTCATTTGACTTTGACGGCAAAATGCAAGGTGTGGCATGAAATCAGAGGTTTAATTAAGAACACCAAGCACCACAAAAACAAACAACAAGGGTAACATTTGCAGCCAGAGTAGTTTGACTTTCATAATATGGAAAAATCTGAATTAGCACCCAAAAAAAAAGAACACAGCTGATAGAGAATTGTCTTTATAGCACATTTATTGACTTTCTTTTGGGAAAATCCAGGTTTTTGTTTGTGTTGGAGTAAGGAAAATATTTACTTGAACAAAACATGGGGTCACAAAATACAAAAAACTGGTTTTGTGTCTCTGCCCCTTTTCATCCTGTGGGTGTCATGTGGAATTTCTAACAGTCATTGCAGGTGGTGCAAACTTTGAACATCTAATTAGACATTTAACATGTTTGTGAAACATCGAGAGACACACTAATGTTTTTAAAGAAATATTTCAGGGGGGTGCTAGAGCTGTTGATTTAGACAGGTGCACCCAAAAAAGGGGCTGCTAGCGTTAAAGAAATGTGCAGTGTGAGAAGTTTGGCTATTAAATTATGAGTCTGCACTATTAAGGATAAAACCACATGAATCACGGTCACTCTGAGTGTTTTATATTTAAGGTTGTGTGTTCATACACAACTGCTCTAAGTTTCCCGCTCACTTCCAGCTTGTGATGCAAGATACAACATACGAGAAAGTTTATTTACCATTGTGCAACAGGTTGCACAATGAAATTTGAATGTGACTCCAAAAACAAGAAAAGCATCAGGTATGGAGGAGTGCAGGTGGTGCACTCAGCAATCGAAAAGCTGAAGGAAAGAAGCTGTTCTGCAGTCATGTGGTACAGCAGTAGATGATAAAGTGCATGGGATTTTTGTTAAGGCGTCGGAAATTATTAGCTTAAAAGTTGAGCAACGTATTAACTTGAACTTTTTGGTGAAATTTAACAAAACAGCAGCTGAATCTTTTCATATTTTAACTGGGGTTTATGAGGGACATTGCATGTCATGTTTTGAATGGCACAAAAGAGTTTGTGAAGAAAGAGAGGATGTCCAAGATGATGAATGTCCTGCCTGCACACATCAGAACTTCTGACAGCATGAGCAAATTGAGCAATTTGTTCAAAACCATCTAAGACTCAGTTCGGAGTGAAAGCAGATATAGTCCCCACTTATAAAGAGACAGTTCAGCAAATGTTGCATGAAAATTTTAACTTGCCTGAAGTGTGTGCCAATGTGGTTCCTTAAATGTTAGAGCTAGATCAAAAGGAGGAAAAAGCAATTTTTGGAGACATTATGGAACAAATGGAAGACAATCAAATCTTTTTGGAGTGATTACATCAGATGAAACTTTGATGCATTGGACACACCATCATCACCAAGTCCAAACTCAGGGTCATGTTGATGTTTTCTTTGACATTAAGGGATCATTTCTAAGGTGTTGGTTCCAGAAAGGTAAACAACGAATCAACACAATGATATCAGATCTAGAAAAAAATGTCAAAAAGCCCAAAGACAGAGAGTGTAGCTGTGGCTTCATTCTTCATTAAAACGATGCTCCAGCTCACACAGCGGTCTCGGTAAAGCAGTTTCTTCCCCAAAAACAAATCACAATCTTGACCACTCTCGACAGCGTTTCGGAGACAACTGTCTGAAAAAGACCTGCTGCACTGCTCTGATCAATGAAGATGCACCAGAGGGTTGAGCAGTTGAGGGTTTATTACAGCATTAGCCTTTAAATATAAGAGTATGACATTGACCTGCTCTTTTGTAAAGCGATTGACAGAGGATAATCATAAGCCTATCTGCTAAAGCTTTTCTGGTCTGGCACCCCCATAGAGATGGTCTGGAACATCTGAAGTATACTGTGGATGGTTTTAAGTTCTCTGAAATGGGGAGGTGTTTTGAGAAGAGTTCAGCTCTGACCTGGCACATAATCAAAGATTCAGCCCTGCCCAACATTCATTCATCATTTAATGATCCATAGAAAAACACTGACCATTTATTTTCAACCAAAACACTTCCAAAGACCTTTATTTACTCCAATGACAGTCCCCTTGTAGACACAGCACTGGTAGTTTCTGAGAAGTTTGTTCCAGTGTTGCTCCATCATCTCTTTTTTTCTCTCTGTGGATTAGATGTTACTTCAGATCAGGGTGCATCACACAAACCTGTCTGTGTCATGATGTCAGGGCTGTGAGTGTTCAGCTTATTGGCATGCAGAGGAGGAATTGATGAAACTCATTGACTCATTGTCATGGGATTAAGTAGATGAGGGGAGAACTTTTTTTAATTAGAGCAGCAGCTCTGAGCATTTTTTTAGAGAACTTTATGTCACTCAGCAAGGCGAGTTTATTTATATGATACCTTATAGCAGCAATGTAATTCAAAGTGATTCACACAAAACAATAGAACACAACAACAAAGGAAGTTTGTCAGTGGTAGTTTTATATTGCACGTTAAGATAAAGCAATGAACCATGCTAACAGATGTAGTATTCCAAAGTATTCTTGAGCTTATGATGTATTATCCTTTATATACTGATGTCAGTTTTCAGTAAGTACCACTTGAGGAAGTAAAGGTCATGGGCATTCAGTATTGGTTTTCAGCATTCCCCCTTAAGTGCAGAGGTATCTCCAGATTCTCTGAATCTTTTGATGATATTATGAATTGTAGATCATGGAATCCCTTGATTCATTTCAATTCTGAAACTGTTGGACAATTTGCTCAAGCAGTTTTTCACAAAGTAGTGAACCTCCCTTCATCTTTGCACCTGATTGACTGATATTTACCAGATCATTGATGTCTCCAATCCACCTTTTCACTTGTGAAATGTTCCAAACAGGTGCTTTTGGAGGCCTTTTGTTGCCCGTCCTAACTATTTTAAAAGCTGAGATCATTATGAGTGATTTTTTTGGGGAAAAAAAAACATATTTTTAATCAATTTAAACATTACATTTCCTGTCTTTGTAGTGTTTTGAATTAAATATATAGGATTTATAAATATATTGCATTGTTTTTATTTACTCAATTGCCCAACTCCACCGGAATTTAGCCTTGTACTTCAGCTCCAAACAATAAGTGCTGTATAAACTAACAGAAGTAAAATAAAATCTATCCTCACTGAGACAGGAAGCCAGTGTAAAGACCTCTGGAGTGATGTGGTCCATCCCTTGGTCCCTGTGAGGACTTCCCACTAAACTCCTTACTGTGGAGAAATAATCAGTCAGGCAGTCCTTTTGTTTTGGCGTACATCTCCCTCCCTCTGTCTCTTGCTCTCCCTCTCTCTTTTATTTGCTGTGGGACTCCCCCCTCCCCCTCCTCCTCTCCTGTGAGCCTCAAAAGCCTCATCCATGGAGCGAAAGCCCTCTTTCTCTAGTTTTTCTCTTCAGGATGGCATTCCTCACATATCTTCGTTCGATTCAGAATGACCTGGTCCTCTTTTTGACTCCACTTATCCTTCTTCCTCTGCCTTTAGTGATCGGGACATCGGTATGTATTCTACCTTTACTCATTTTGAACACATATTCCTAATTAGACATCATTAAAGATGTTTACTCACACTCTTAATGCGCGGAAATGGTGCATGTTTTGGCAATTACGCACGAAACAGGTTTAGAGTTGGCAAATAAAAACGCCTAGCGTAACTTATGACAGGAGAAAAACAAAGGGAAAACACAACATCCTTGATCAATTTCACTGGTCTCTCTCCTTCAGTTACTTTTGCGCACTGTCATCACTGGTTTGTACCAGATTACCACCGAAACACGTCAGTTTCCCTTGTGCACCTGTCGCTCGCCAGCGCGCCACGCACCACAGCAAAGCGCCTGAGAACAGTTCGTGCTGCCCCGGGCGCGAACCCTCTAAAGTCCTGTTATTTTAACCCCCTGTTGTTAACATGAGGGGTCATGTCCAGCGTGGGAACGTGGAGTCAAAGGGCTCCGTGCATGTCAATGTCGCTACAAGAGACATGGAGACGCGCACGCGGGATTTAAGCATGTTATTACAGACGTGGACGTGAGGTGCATGGGTAAGAGGAGGCTAATGAAGTGTGACGTCCCGAACTTGAGGTCTCCATTTGAAATCTTACAGCAGCTGATCCATCATTACCTGAAGTGGAGAGTCATAGTCTGATATTGTGATCAGGGCAAAGTGTTCTGCTTTGACTGTAATTAATCTTAATTCGTTTATTAATTAAGTAGACTGAAATTAAAATTCACATTCTGCTAATCTGTTGAAGCAGGCCTACATGTAAAGGTTCATTTAAAGTTTAAACAGTTTTTTCTCTCTTCACCTAAAGAGAGTTTGACAGGTTTTGGCAGCTAAAATAGGGCCTAATTCAGGGGTGTCCAAACTATGATTGGGGGCAAATTGCAACCTACAGTTTGGCCCCTGAATCATAATTTTGACACGCTTTGACTAGACTACAGTTTGACCGAATACTTGTCCTTTGTGATGAATAAAAACAAATGGACAACAGAATTAAATAGCAGCACAGCTGCTTTGTTATTATCTGTTTTATGTTCTGTTTTTAAGCATCTTTGTGCAGTTTCCATGTCATCACTGTCTCACCTCCCTGCTGCACATTGCTCTGTCTCACACAAGGGTTAATTTAGTCAGCAGGGGCCCCTGAAATCTTATTGGCAACCTCAAGATCCTCCACAATGACTGCTTTTTGCTTTGTCAAGCTGTTACTATAAAAATGAGGTGAAGGCTGCCCTGTCATTAAGCATCTGTGATAAGTGAGCATATCATATAACATTTGATTGGTTTCCCTGATATCAGTGCACTAAAGGGTGGATAAAGTAATGCCGCTCGGTCATACTTATTTTTGTATGTGGCCCTCAGTGTAAAAAGTTTGGACACCCCTAAGCCTAATCTCTTCTTCAAATCTCTGAGAGCATCAAAAAATCCATAAAAAGCGAGTATTGTTCTTCTACAGTGTCCATCAAACACCTTTTGTTCAGAGTCACTGACTTATATAGTTTGACGGCTATGTGTGAACATGTTTGTGGATTTCACTATCTGGCTTGTCTTGATATCTTACTGTGTAGTTTCTACTTTTTAGAAGAACATGCATTGCAAAACAGAAATCCTCATATGAAGGATTTAAAAGTTTTCTGTCCAAAGTCACGACTGACAGGACGTGTACTTCAATGAAGAGGTACTCTGATCCATCAGAAGTCAATCACTTCTGGCTAAAATTCATTTAAACTAACTTTTTTGCGGATCTGACTTTATGTAGTTTATATCGGTTCATATCAGCAACTTTATGTAGTTGCTGATATGATTACCCGCTGTTGATTAAAGAAAAGTCTGGCCACTTATCTGCTGCTGCTGCTTTTACTGGGCTGTCATTCTCTTAAAGAAACTGATAAAAACCTCAAAACTTTCATTAGAAAGGTTGAAGCTTGCAAAGCTTGGATTAGCCTGATTAAATGTCTCTCGTCAGGCAGATCCATCTTGCAAAGCGTCAAGCTGAAATAGTTTCAACGGCCTAGTTTGCAGGGTCTTTTTAAGGACAAAGAGGAAGCCAAACAAATCTGGTTTAGTTGTGTAAAGAGTGAAAAGAGACCTTGAGCCCAAGTGCAAAATAAATGTGACTGACAAAACACCCTCCAGTTTTATCTTGAAAATACTACCCTTTCCAGTCACTTTCTATGGGATGTGTTTCAAATTGATGTGAAATATATCCCATGGATATACGAACAATCCACCTGGTGTTTCAGGTTAGAAAAAATAAATATAGTGTTGTGATAAATGTTGATCCTAAAACAGGTGGGATAAAATCTAGTTAGCAAGACTCAGAGACAGTATGTTATGATCTGTTGTGGGCAAGTGATTCAAAAAGTGTAATACATTACTTATTACTCATAAAAAAGTAATTATAGTACTGGATATATTATCCTGGCTCAAAATTAATCCCTTTACCACCAAGTGACTTCTTACTTTCCCCTCCTGAAACACATAGGGATGCATCCATGTGGGATTTTTGCAGATATTAAAAAGGCCAGGAATTCAAAACTCATTAAAGCCGACAAATTTATTAAAATTCTTATTTGATAAATTCCACTCTTGTTTGATAAAAGTGGACCAAAGGTGATGGTGAGGTAACAAGTTTGAAACATTTTTACACTTCTTTTGACTGTAAATATCAACAAAAATGTTATGATACCGATAATTTTTTAACTTATTAAGCCGTTATCTGCAGGTATCAGATTGTCCCATTAACATTATGCGTCACTTTTTTTTTCTTTTTTTTACTAAAGATTAAGAGCTTAAACTGGAAACAATGTTCTTTGTGATTTGTATTTAAGATTAAACTTTAAAATAAAAATAAAATTTGCTGTCATTGAAGTAACAGCCCTCTCCTTTCCCATCATCCTCCATATTAAATTGAACTTTTTAGCGCGTTGCTATGTACACCTCATTGTCAAAGCTGCTAAACCTGGACAAAAGTAAGAAAGTAACTAAACAATGTTTTTTTTTAATTTGTTTTCTAATGATATGAAATGACTGTTGCATTATGTAACTTATTGCTTTCAATTATCGTATTATTTGCTCTTTTTAGCCCATTGAACGTGCATAATGATTTCTTTCAGCCTTACATAACTGTGTTAATTAATACACCGTAATGAAAATATGAAATTAATGAATCATCTCATTGTGTAATCCATTTATTGTAATTGCAGGATCCTTGTTGCACTGTTTCATAAGAGATTTTTGTCGTCATAACACAAACACAAACCATGATAGACATCAACTTATCATACTAAAAAAAGGTCATCGGTGACCAGTATCAGCGGCAAACAGCCTGACAGGTACATCCCTACACAAAGTAACAGTTGATGGTTTTACTGAAAAAAAAAGCTCTTTGACATTGAGAGTGTGCAGATAGTGAGTCCAGCCTGTTATGGATTCACTCTTATATTCATTACATTGCACAGTATAGTAAACTTATCCCTACCAAGGAGGTCATGGTTTTGCAAGTGTTTGTCTTTTAGCAAGATAAGCAAAAAAAAAAAAAAAAATCTTACACAGATTTTGATTACATTTTCAGGTGATGTCGGTCATGGCACAAGGAAGAGCTGACAAGATTTTAGTGCCAATCCAAATCCAGATAGAGATTCAAGACTTTAAAAAAACTTGTTAACATTGTGAGATAGGACTGTTTCTGCATTTTCACTAATAATTTAGGAAGTTTTTAGCAGATCTGGGAGATATTTTCAAAAGTCATGGTACCAGAGAGACATGATATGATTGTTGTTGCAATCCAAATAGGGATGTTGATCCAGAAATGTTTCTAAGGGTTTTTGAACAATGCAAGATAGGACAGTTTTTCACATTTTTGATAATAACTCACTGGACAATGTCTTGGCAATTTAAGCTTCAGTTTAAAGTGTAACTAAGACAAAAGCAGCAAAAACAAGATTTCAATGTGGCACATTACCTCCTCAAAAATAACGTTTAAGTAAAAGTAAAAGGACTGATTTTTTAAAACTACCCCACAGGACCTAGTTTGCAAAGGAAAAACCCTTGAATCACAGTAACATTACTATATTAAATTATTAATGCTTCATCCCTCAATGAAATGTATCATAAAAAAGCAACAAAGTTACTTACTGTGGTGAAAAGAAAAACAGTCTTTAATAAATCAAATGAAGGCAAACAAACCAATACCAGTGAGGCTATAAAATGATATTGATTAGAGCTAAATAAAGAGCTCAGATAGATGATAGGCACATCTTCAAACCGGTGACATGAGAAGAGAACAACAACACTGTTATCTTCACCCTTTGAACCATCATTACCTCCCATTAAAAATTATGCAACCCTTTTTGTCAGGAGAAGCTGTTTTCTGGCCTTGCACTGCAGTTTTCCAGGTGTGAAATTGACCCGTACAGTAAGGTCAGTGTCTTGTGTTGTGTTGTCATGCAGCAGGCAGAATGTGGCTATGTGATCATACTGATGGCCATCTACTGGTGCACAGAGGTCCTTCCTCTGGCTGTGACGGCCCTACTCCCAGCCCTCCTCTTCCCTCTGTTTGGTATCATGACGTCTGGAGACGTAAGTATGAACATCCACAAAGAAAAGTAATCAAAACAAGAAGTAGAATCACAAATGAATTGCATAAATAAAAAACATCAACATTTAAGCTACACAGCTCACACGTGCCCACTTTGACCACAAAACCCAATTTCAATGAAGTTGAGACATTGCGTAAAACACAAATTAAATCAGAATACAATGATTTATAAATCATTTTTGGTTCAGTAAATATTCAATTTAGAACACAAGACAAGTATTTTGATGTTCAAAATGATAACCTTGATTGTATTTTTGGAAATGATCACTTATTTTAAATTTGACAACTGCGGCAAAGCTGGGACAGAGGCATGTTTTCCACTGTTACATCACCTTTCCTTTTAACAACACTCAATAAGAGTAATTCTTTCCCATTCTTGTCTCATGTAAGACTTCAGTCTGAGTCTCTGTTGCTGTATTTTGCACCATAGTGCGCCAAACAAGTCTGAGCTGCAGGCAGGTCCGGCTAGTACCTGCACTCTGTTATTACGAAGCCACGTTGTTGTAACGTGCAGAATGTGACTTGGCATTGTCTTGCTGAAATACACAAGGACATCCCTTAAAATTATGGAAAGCAGCATATGTTGCTCTAAAATCAGTTAGTCCCTCTCAGCATTATGGTGCCTTCACAGATGTGCAAGTTAACCATGCCATGGGCGCTAACACACTCCCATACCATGTCAGATACTGGCTTTTGAACTTTATTCTAGTTCCAGAATGGATTGGGCTTTTTGTCTTCAGCCTTGACACGTCCACAATGTCCAAAAACAGACTGAGATGTGGACTCAGACCACAGCAGACTTTTCCACTTTGCCTCAGCCCATCTCAGTTGAGCTCAGGCCCAAAGAAGTCGGCAGCCTTTCTGGGTGTTGTTGATATATATAGCTTTGGCTTTGCATGGTAGAGTTTTAACTTGTCCATGTGGTGACAACTGTGTTAACTGTTAGTGGTTTTCCAAAGTTATCCTGAGCCTATGTGGTGATATCCTTTGCAGAATGATGCCGGTTTAATGCAGTGCAGTCTGAGAGATCAGAGGTCACAGGCATTCAATGCTGGTTTTCAGCCTTGCCACTTCTCCAGCCTTTTGTTTTTTATTTCCTAACACTTTTTTGAAAAATGATGCAGGCATTAAACTCAAAATGAATAAATACTTACAAAAAAAACAACAGTTTGAACATCAAACAGGTCTTTTTGTTGTGTAATCAACTAATACAATTTGAAAAAACATTTGTAAATCATTGTATTCTGTTTGTATTTATGCTTTACACAATGTCCCAACTTCATTGGAATTGGGGTTTGTATATTTGTAGAAACACACAGGTGTGCATCACTATGCACTGTATGCCATTATCTGGCTTGTAATATGAAGTGTCACAGCCCTCTGTTATACAAACATCTTTCCTTCAGGTGTGTATGCAGTACCTGAAAGACACAAACTTGCTGTTTGTGGGGGGGCTGATGGTCGCAGTGGCAGTCGAGCACTGGAATCTGCATAAGCGCATCGCCTTGAGGGTGCTGCTACTTGTTGGAGTGCGTCCAGCTCTGTAAGTGTCGAAAATCCAAACATGATCAAGAGTCCATGTAGACTGACCACCGGGATGGCCAAACTTTTTGTGACTGAAATGATTAGTGCTGGGCAGTTGATTAAAACTCAATCACAATTATGGTTTTACCGTACTATGGCAATAAGAATGAGATAATCAGCATGGGATATCACAGTGACTAAAGCTCATAGACTGTAAAAACAAGTCTTTGAGAAATTGTGAATGCATCACAATGGACACCAGAGCTTTCACTTTTCCCAAATATCAAACAGTTTTGGGCTTAAAAAACCTATTGAAAATATGTGGACCATCATATTTCTACTAGCATGCATTTTTTATGGCTTAAAAATTCATCTGTTTAAAATTAAGTATGAAAAAATTCAACATCAAAATAATTCAGTGTACAAGGAGACAGAAACAACATATGAGTTAATTCAGAGAAGCAACTGATCCCTGTCTCTATCATCCAACATCCAGCCAATCAAATTTGCTGCTGGACCCTTGGTTAAAGGCAGTCCAATGAGTAAGTGGATTTGTCATGGATGAGGAGTGGGCCAGCTGCTTTGCACATAATCAACACACAGCCTGGTCTTTGTTTGTTTTGTCATTTGTGATGTGGAGCCCAAAATGCTTCCAGGAAATTAGAAACTATAATTGTCATCAGCTTGGCACTTAAAGGGATACTCCAACATTTATTTTGTGTCCGTCCTGCCTTACTCCTGAGTCCAGGGCGTATAGAGACGTGCTTCTATGTCAGTCAGAAAAACAAAGCACATCCATGGTGGTTTGCATATACGCCCTGTGGTTCAGTTTCTTCTGTATTTATTTAGAAAACTACATAAAGTGCTAATCAAAGTCCAAAAATAGATAATGTAACAAATGTGGTAAAAAAAAACAAAAAAAAACAACAAGCACACAGGACTGTTTACAGTTGCTTAAGCGTTTGTCTGATGACTGTTGGCAGAGGCAGGCTAATGCTACCCACTGCCTCCCAGTGTTTGAGTTAAGCTAATTAGCGGTGGGAGAACTCTGTCCGTCTCTTCTTTGTTTCTGCACGCAGTCGGAAGAATGGTGTCACGGACTCGGAGGTGAAGCAAAACAAAACAAAACAAAAATAATGTGGCGTATCCCTTTAAGCATGGATCTCTTTTTTAAGCCACTTGCTGAAGTTCTTTCATAAGTACCAGGCACACCCTCCCTTCTCTCACATGGCCTCATCTGCTCAGTTGCATGTGCTTGGAATCTGTAAATAGATAAGCTGATGTTTTTGGAGAGCGGTTCAATAAACAGTTTAGTTTTCAAGTCATAACAAAACAAGAATGTAATCCCTTCACGTGACAGAAATGAAGCTGTAAAGAGTCTGGAGCTCTTCAATCAATCGTTCATGCAGTCATGATAAATGCGCTTATTTGCTAACAGCCAACTTTAAATTAAATTGAATTGAACTGTTTTTTTTTTAAACCTAAAAAAACACATCTACAGTGAAATACGTTTTAAATTTCCTAGCTTAATTCTTGAATGGCCCATAATGAAAATGTGTGTCCAAAGTTACACTTTAAAGTACTTGACTGCAGACAAATTTGATTTGGTGTAACAAATACATTTATTGTAAACAGGCCATTAAATGTTCTTTCTTTCTCACTTGTCTCCACTATCAATACAAATCACTTAGTTGACGATAAGGCTCTTAATGTCAAGTGAAGAAAGAAGTTTAAGGGTATTGTTTAAATTGAGTGAAGGTCAACAAAACAAATAACATAAAGTAATTTAATGGTTATGTTAAGGGTGTTGTTAAGGATGGATAAAAGGCAAATGAACAAAAGAGCTCTAAAGAGCAACAAGCATTGTGATCTTTGCCCTTTGAGTCATTACTTGACACTTGACACTTGACATTTATAATCGACTTATTCTCTATGCCATACTGGTCTTGAAAAAGAAAAGTCCAAAGTATATTCGGATTACTTCAAGTAGATCTGCAGAGGTGTGAAAAAAAATGCTTTACTATGGCACTGTTCACCATTGAGATAATTCAACAAAAGATAGTGACTGCATTTAAAGGGTGCATATCACTTTTTCAGTGCTGCTGCACTGTTTATTTCCAATTTTAATGTATATTTACACTTCAAATATTAATTTTTACCCTTAAAGTTGACCTGATATTTGTTTATCATTAAGGTGGCAGCCTAAGGAAGGAGAGGTGCAGGATAAAGGAAAGCTATTTTTTTCTTTAAAGAGACATACACAAAAACAGAGAATTCTGTGAAGGCTTTTTTGTACAGGTTTATACAGAGTCAAAGTCTTCCCAAATGGTTTATGAAAAATGATGTTTGACTAAAGCATAAAGAGTTCAATTAGACTACAGGGGACTAGGTTAAAGGTAAAAATAAATATGTCTCCCATAACACTGAACATAAAGTTTTTCCCCTCATGTGAGAACATGATGAAAAGTAATTTATAGAAATTTAAAGAAAACATGCAAAATAAAACCAAATGATTGAAAAGGCTGATGTTGCAAAACTATTCAATTAAAAGTGTTTGGTTTATGCTTAACTTCTGTTTGTACAGCCAGTCAGCAGGTCTAATTACAAATTAGACACACTGTTGAGCCATGTTTTGATGCCACCTTTGCATTAATATCGATTTGACTGTTATATCTTATTTAATGTCATATACAAGTCATTTCACATTAGAGCCAAGCCCACTTCCACTGAAGACTATCACTTTGGTCTGCCATCTTTAAGCTCACATTTCCACAGCTTATGTGATAAACCTCACTATCAGAGACAGAAGATAAGGATAAGTTTATCTTAAAGGGTTTTACAGTTGTAATAAAGTATTCCTTCTTTTTAGCGTTGGTTACAAATTAATAGTGGTTACTGTCCTATCTAACACTTTCTCTTTTACAATCTTCCTGACAGCTTGATGCTGGGTTTTATGGGTGTTACTGCCTTCCTCTCTATGTGGATAAGTAACACAGCCACCACCGCCATGATGGTGCCCATTGTCCAAGCTGTGCTGGAGCAGCTCAACAACACTGACGCCGAGGTCCCTCAGATCCTGAGCTCTGAGGAGCAGGTCCAGACAGCAGAAAGTGACACCAAACAGCCTCCACCAGAGAAACAGGCTGACGGACAAGGTGATCAAGGGCCTTAGCAAAGTACAGTGTCTTTCCTATTTTGCTGTGAGAGCGAGCAGTCCTGACATTTTTAACTCCAGGCTCAATTTGTGCAAAGTATTGAAAACAATCATTGAGGCTTTTGTTTTGATAATGGGATCTCAAGGTTAACATGAGGCCCTCTAAACTAAACCAATGACCTTCAGAATATACTTCTTCCATCATTCAAAAACAATCAAAAACAGTGGATATTTGCATAAGCTTAGATAAACAATACCATCAGGCCCAGGAGAATTTGCCTGTACGTCCATTTGAAATGGCAATGCCTCCAATCTAAGCTGTGGCTGGTGCAGTTGCTTAAAAACGGATTATTTTCAGGGTTCTAAATTGCTTCACAAATCTGAACTTCGCGTTGATGGTAAACCAATACAGTTAAAATTTCCAAAAATATTCACAGTGTCTTCATAGTTAATTTATTTATGTTAGCTTAACTAAGAACAAGTATTTTTGAAGTAGTTCCTTTGAGCAAATTTAGCTTTCCACAAAGCCGATGTAGTTAAAGAAAACGTGAAAAAACAAAACCGTACAGTGGCTCTCAACAGGTGAGTCAGGACCCAAAAGTGGGTTACGGAGCTGTTTTTAGTGGGTCATAAAAAATGTTCCATAGAAAAAAAAATGTGGCAAAAAGTCGATTTTGTATGGAAGATGTATGGAAGCCCCATGTGGACATACTTACTTTTTATTCATTCTATTTTAGCATTTAATCAATAAAAATTAAATGAGGTTAATTTGCCAATGTTGTAAACAAAGTAATGCTAAAATAAGAGATTTTGACACCAAATTTTGGTTGGGACAACGTCAAAGACCTGTGACCGACAAGGGCCCTAAAAGCATTGGATGCTTAAGCAGCTTTTGGCTTGATTCCCTGCTTCTGGGCAAAGTCACCAAAAGCCTGATTATCGTGCTGTCCTAAAGATTATCTCACCTGATTATCCTGAGGTGTAAGGTGTAATCAGTGTTATTTTTTTTCACAAGAAGGTCTGGAACGCCCTGACTTGAAAATGCTGACTTTGATAATGACTTTGAACTGATTTTTTTTCATGTATTACACTGTCTGGCCAAAAAAGGAGTTGCCAACAGAATTAACGAAGCAAATACGTATTCCTACGTAGCCTCCTATTGGATAATTACTGCATGGGCGATTATCTTTCAGCTGGAAACAAGTTATTTAACCTCAGCTGATGCAGTGAATACCTTCTCATTTCTTGAACAACCATGTCAAAAACACTGCCTTGGTTGTGGAAAAAATGTTAGTCTGTTTAAGAAGGGTCAAATCATTGAGATGCATCAAGCCGAGAAAACGTCTAAGGAGATACAGAAATACAGAAACTACTAAAATTTGGATAACAACTTTTCAACTCATTATTAAAAACTGGAAGGATAGTGGGGAACCATGGTCTTCGAGAAAGACATGGGGTCGGAAAATAATCCTGAATGATCGTGATTGGCAATCACTTAAATGTTTGGCCAAATCGAAGAAAAACAACAGAACTCAGGGGTGTGTTTAATAGTGAAAGTAAGAGCATTTACACACACACATTGCGAAGGCAACTCAAAGGATTGGGACTGAACAGCTGTGTAGCCTTCAGAAAACCACTAATCGGTAAGGCTAACCAGAAAAAAGGCTTCAGTTTGCTAAGGAGGATAAAGATTGGACTTTGGAGGACTGGAAGAAGGTCATGTGGTCTGATGAGTCCAGATTGACCTTGTTCCAGAGTGACAGTGGCATCATGGTAAAAAAAAGAGGCAGGTGAAGTGATACACCCATCATGCCTGGTGCCTACCGTCCAAGCCTGTGGGGGCAGTGCTATGATCTGGGGCTGCTGCATTAGGTCAGGTCAAGGCTCAGCAAAATTATGGCCCAAAGAATTAGGTTAGCTGACTAAATATTCTTAATGACCAGGTCATTCCATCAGTGGATTTTTTCCTAATGGCAGATTCCAAGATCACAATGCTATGATTCATCAGGCTCAAATGGGAGCACGAGACAGCATTTTCACACATGGATTGGCCACCACAGAGTCCAGACCTTAACCCCACTGAGATCTTTGGGATGTGCTGATGAAGGCTTTGCACACTGATCAGACTCTCCCATCAATGCAAGATCTTGGTGAAAAATGAATGCAACACTCGATGGAAAAAAATCTTGAGACATTGCAGAAGCTTATCGAAACAATGCTAACTGTAATCAGAGTTAATGGTGTTAATGTCTTTCATTTGTTTAGTTGCATTATTCAGATGACCAGTGTAGTACTAAAAGATTAAAAATGAATAAATAAATACACTTTTTGATGCTTAAAATGTCCCTAAAGCCAGAGAATTCCCACAGTCCTTTAATGCACATTTTGGCCCAATGCCACTCATGCTCGTAGTAACAGGGCAGACTTTTGGTGCCTCCATTAATTGGTAGGACTCAATGGTCCAGGGCTGAGCACTCAACAAGGCACTGCTGATCCCTTGGTTAAAGGCAGATCAATGAGCCTATGGATTTGTCATTGATAAGGAGTAGGCCAGTTGCTTGCTCATAATTAACCCTCAGCCTGGTCTTTGTTTATTGTATGTTGGCAGTGTGGAGCCCAAAGTGCTTCCATGCAAAATTACAGTCAGTCTAATTTAGTGTATTAATTCATAATGGAGGTGTTTGATCATCTGTGTTGGGTTAGTTTTGACTGTGTTGGTGGGGCCAAAAATTATATGTTTTTTCATAGAGCCCGCAATTTATAATAGTGGCCCTAAGGAGACAAAAATACTTTATACCTTCTTCCTTGTTTTGGGAGTTAAAGAGTTAGGGACTGTTTCTTCACCAACAAAACTGTGGTAGTAGCTTTTGCTCTTTTTTTTTAAGGTCCATTGGTGGTGACTTTCTTGGACGCCGCCGTGGAGGCTGCCAGGAATAAAGAGGCAGCAGAAAGACGGAAAATGTGTAAAGGGATGACCTTGTGTGTTTGCTACGCTGCCAGCATTGGAGGCACAGCCACACTGACAGGAACCGGTCCAAATCTTGTACTTTCAGGCCAGATGAGTCAGTGAGTGCTGCTGTCCCTGTCAAAACCTTGCTTTGTTGTCTTCTCTTTGAATATGTTTTTTCAACGAAGTCAACTCTCTTTGCTCTGCTTAGACTCTTTCCTGATAACGGGGATGTGATAAACTTTGCCTCCTGGTTCGGCTTTGCCTTCCCAAACATGATCCTCATGCTCACACTGGCCTGGCTCTGGCTGCAGTTTATCTTCATGGGATTCAAGTGAGTTCGGTTAAAGCATAATTAAAGTGACAGACTCTGAAACGGTACCAAGAAGTTTTTTCCACGTCAGTGCTGTGACTGAGTGCAGGTGTGACTTTTGGATTTTTCCTCGTGTGATCCCTTTAGTCTGAAGAAGACATGGGGCTGTGGTGCAAAGAAGACAGAAAAGGACATTGCAGCTTACAATGTGATCCGAAATGAGCATCGTCTTCTGGGGCCCATGACATTCGGAGAGATCAGTGTCCTGTGTCTTTTTATCCTGCTGGTGGTGTTGTGGTTCACAAGAGACCCAGGCTTTATTCACGGCTGGGCCACTACTGCCTTCAACTCAGACACAGAGTGTGTAAAACCAAATGTCTTCAGTTCTTAACAGCAGCATTAATCTCTTCAAGTTTGATTGCTCTCATTCCTTTGTTGCCTCATTCTTTCAGATATGTTTCCGATGCCACGGTGGCAATCTTCGTTGGCATTCTTTTGTTTATTTTGCCCTCTAAACCTCCACAGTTCTGTTCTCGGAGATCTAATAGTTTTGACACAGGTGAGGAATCATAACAGGAGAAGCAGTATTGTGACAGATGGTTTTGAAACCAAGGTGGTGACTGTTCAGTTACTCAATAATGACATATTGTTGGATCTGTAGCACCTCGTCCAACCCCTGGCCCAACTCCACGCCTGCTCACCTGGAAAGTTGTCCAAAAGAAGCTACCCTGGGGCATTGTGCTGCTTCTTGGAGGAGGGTTCGCTCTGGCAAAAGGCAGTGAGGTAAGTGAAGATGACAATCACCAACTGAATGAGGACCTAAGCCGAAAGCTGATTATAATAATAACGAAGGATGTTTCTCGAGACCTAAGGCCCTGGTTACACAACTATGTTGCCACAGGAAACTGAAAAAAATTGGTTAGTGTTTTCAAAAGCGCTAAGCATTCACAGGGAGACGATGTGAAAAAGATGCACGCTCACACGGATTAGTGAGAATGACTGAAAACGCTCAGTTTGTAGAGAAACGGGGGTGTTACAACATGCATATGCTTCCAGCTGAAGACAAACTTTTCACAAACAAAAATTGTGAGTAGATGAACAAAAGCGTAGGAGTTTCTTGTCTGGAAAACAAACCTGTCTGCATATTTTTGTCTGGGTACCAAACCAACACAGTAAGAAGCACACGTTGCTCAGTAGTTGCCTTAGTAGTTGTTGTTTTTGTTACTGGATGCAGGCACAACCTTCATCTGAAAGAGTACTGCTCATGTGCAGTGTGTCATCATATTCCCTGAAAACGTTGAGTCCTGTTCACACAGACAGATACCAAGCTGTTTTAAACTGTTCACTCTGGATGTTGGTTTCAGAAGTTTGAGTCAGGCACTTCGCGTACTGATCCTGTGTAAATGTGTAAACACAAAGAAAACTCTGTTTTCAATCATTTTCATTGTTGTTCAAACAGGCCTAAATTTCCGGTGTTTCCACCCTCTCTTAAAATCACAGACATCAGATGTTCTGCAGTTAGTATCATACAGAGTTTAATCCATTATTTGTCCCCTGTCTGACATGATGACATCTTTGACTGCTTTGTCATTTGTGTTGACTTCTTTGGTAATATGATATGTAATAATATATCCTGGTAAATCACAATACTATAAGTAGGGTGTAAAACTACATTTTATTCCTAATTTGTTTTGTTTTTGAGAATTTTGAGAGTTTGGACAAAAAAAGATGGATGAGATTATCGGAACAGTACTGGTATTGGCAGATTTTAATGTTTTCGATATATACAGCAGCTATTTTGGCCACACAAATTGGCCTATATGTGGCACATATTGTCTTTAATATTGAGAGAATGTGCAAATGAACCATACAGTTTTACCTCATCATCACTGAATGTCCACTTTTTATTGATCACAGCAGGTTAACTGGAAACAGTTTGAGCAGTTTATAGCTTGTCTTTGTAGTTTGTTCAATTAAATTAAGGTCAAAAAGGGTTTGCAAATCATTTTATTCTGTTTCAATTTATGTTTGACACAGTGTCTCAACTTCATTGGATTTGGGCTTTGAATGAAAAAATATTTTTTTAGGGGTTACATTCAAATGAAATATAAATTTAGATAAATGCAGGAGAGAACGTGGCAATCATGTAGCTACTCATACTCACATATTTTGGACATGTGAAAAATTAAGAATTTTCCAGAAAGATATTTTTGAAGCCCTTAGTAACATATTTAATCAAAACCATAGAAAGATCCAAAAGTAGCTATACTTGGACTAACATCTATAGGCTTTGAGTGAAAAGCAAAAAAGTATCTACTACAAATACCAACAATAACTGCTATAAAATGTATTAAAATCAAATGATAAAGTCTGATCTCCCATCCTATAGTATGTGGGACGCGAAGGCCAGGTGGAAACTTGTTGAACCCATACTAAAGCGATGAGCAGATATAAGCACAGTTTACACCTACTTTGTGTTTTTTAATCTTATGTTCTCAGTCCTTTTTCAAGAAGGAAAAAAAGAACAAAAAATGATTATTGTATTTGATTATGTAATTAAAATCAAAACCTAAGCTTAAAAATAAAATGTGAATTTAACATGTTCCCCAGTTCTAACTTCAAATATCTCCAACAGTGGCTGCTTTTGTAAGCCATTCTGTATTTCACTTTCTGCAAACACCACCACTTTAAATCAGAAATGATACCGTGTAAGCACACAAACCTGAATTAGACTGCCCTCTCAGTAAATGTGCCGCTAACTCAGCTGATGATGATGATCAGCTAGGGTGAATGCTGTCTACATATCCCGAGGAGACTTTAACCCTGTATATGTTTGCGTTCTTTGTAGGTTTCGGGCCTCTCAAGTTGGATGGGACAACAAATGACGCCCCTGCAAAGCATCCCTCCCTGGGCAATAGCTATCATCTTGTGCCTGCTGATTGCCACCTTCACTGAGTGCACCAGTAATGTGGCAACAGCGACGCTCTTCCTACCTGTCTTAGCCTCAATGGTAAGTTCTCAGGAGAGGGGGGGGGAGTGAAATGCGTGCAGGAATCTCAGACTACAGTGGGAC
Source organism: Scarus forsteni (assembly GCA_036419115.1). NCBI lineage: Eukaryota > Metazoa > Chordata > Actinopteri > Labriformes > Labridae > Scarus > Scarus forsteni. The sequence continues at coordinate 8,442,101 of JAZDUH010000270.1, forward strand.
GACGATTATGTCTGCCAGCAGTGGTTCAGTGAGGTGAAGTGCGACATGGTGTGATTCCTTTTGAACTGATGTCCCCAATTTTAGTCCAGCATTGAGACCATTTCCGGTGAGAGCTGGCCTTATTATCACTTGTTTGGTCACCCATCTAGTTGGTCATTCAGGCTGAATATGCTTTGTCCCCTTTCCCGGGCCCCTCCTCCCATTAGTAACCTGCCAAACACACCAATTCAGTCCAGTGCCTTGTAACGCTGCCCACCCCGCTGCTGCTGAAGAATGGCATTACTGTGCCTGCTTGTCTAGCACTCTAACACCAAAGCTGGGTCGTGAAAGACAGTGCCAAGCTGGGGTATTCAGAGAGATATTTATGGGGGATGCAGCCAAGTGGGTGCCCAAGGGTGTCCAACGCTTGTGTGAACATAGAGAGAAAAGAGCATCTGATCATTTACACGATGCACAAAGATATGTTATGATACTCTGTGGTAGTCATGGTTTGTGGTGTGTCACTAAAGGCAAATGAATCTTCAGAATTTAACCATCATAGTTGTGTCACTGCCTTTAGCTCACATATAGCCTGCCATCTACACAGCACAAACTATAAAGTTTAAGTCTTCTGACATTGTTTATTTTGAGAACCAAAATTACCATGCACATGTAACTTGCAGTGTAATTCAGGAGCAAATTCCAGAGTTATGTTTTCTTCATCTCACCAGTCTGCCATTATTGCGACTTGTACTCCTTTTCTATTTTAGATACCATGACTCAGCCCAAAGCTTGCCGGCATTACATCTTAATTACACCCACCTAATGAGAGTTTTTACTCTGCACAGAACTGCACACATTTCACTCTGAGTTATGAGTCAGTGATTACGGTCGCAGAAAAATAGCCAGATGGAGGAGTGGAGGATTTGTTATCAGGACTATGTTCATCCCTGTCTCAGACTGTTGGATCTCTCTGTGTGATTATTGCAGTCTCAGTCTATTGGGATGAATCCACTCTACGTCATGGTGCCTTGTACTCTGAGTGCCTCTTTTGCCTTCATGTTGCCCGTTGCCACGCCTCCAAATGCTATAGTCTTCTCCTATGGATACCTCAAGGTTGTTGACATGGTGAGTACAGCAGGGGTTTGTTGTGAGATGTGTTGGTAATTATATGTTGAACATTTTCAATGGTCTGTTTGGGGTCACTGTTACACTGCAAAAGTATCTCAACTACAACTTCACTGATTATGTCGGCCATTTTCTTGACTCAATTTGCTCTATTATGCATCAAGCGTAGACAGAAATGACATCAATTAGCATAAATTAAACCCATTTGATTGACAGTTCAGCTAGATATTACTATATTAATTAACATCACCATTCCTCTCCGGATTATAATCATCATAGATTTTGGTTTTAATGTTGACTTGATCTCTCTGTCCATGGTTTAATTGATTAAACATCCATTTTAACTATCTTTACAACCATATTAACATGAAATCAAGCTAGGAAATGAGATGCCACATCTTAAAAGGCTTACCTTAAATAAATTTAGGTCAACAGATATGGTGCTACACAAGTAAAGATTAAGTCTATCTTTACAGGGTGTTTAACCTTATTTTGAATGTTTTTTCGGGAATCTTGACAACCTAAGGGCTATATATATTTTTAAAAACCACTTAAAGTCAGTATTTTTGCAGATAAATTTAGATTTTTGGAACATCCACGAACGCAATAAATGGGAAATAAGTGAACCCCATCATCTAGTCGTGACATCAAAATGAGTCACTATAATGCCTGCTGCTTTTTCATTTGTGGTATGTGCTCAACTTGGCTCAACCCTGCACGGTTTGGAAACCAACCACTTTATTTTCCATTACAGCATAGATTGCCAGTGCTTCTCAAAAACTGGTGGTCACAGTGTAGCTAAGCAAAACTACTGAGGCATTATCCCAACAACAAAGGAGGGAACAGAGGCGATAGAGCTGCCTGTCACTATCGGGTTGTTTCCATTAAGTGGCCTGGTTTATGTCAGCAAAGTTTAAAACTTTTTGGAGCAGCTTTACCTTCACTTGTGGATGGGGATGTGAGCTGGGAGAAGAGGGTCAAGTTGGCTACATAAATGCCTGACGTCACTGTAGCATGACACACTGAAGCAGTTCGAAGTAGAACACATTTGAAAATAAAGAGTAATAATGAAGGACGTTCAGTACTCCAGAATTCCTGTAACATTATGGGAAGGGTTGGTTATTTGGGTCCCTTTTTTCCCTCATCTGACAGTGAAAACACTTGTAATTGCATATTGTACTCCTTACAGGGCTTTTTATGACAGAGAAAAAGTTTAATTTGTTCAAAAGACACTAACACGTAGCAAATAAAGAAAAAAAATTGGAAAGACATGCAGCATTTCAGAGCCGATAACGCACTTCATATCAATGTCTGATTCCCTCAACTCGTGGCAATATTCTAACCATTCAGTGGTCTGCAGTGTCTCAACGCCACATTTAGTCTCAGCTCAGCTCACTTGAAGCCATGCTGGAGGTGATATGAAAAACTGTCCAGGTACCAGGCCTGATCTCTGATTGAAAACTAAAGTAACCAAGCCAAGTCAAGCTGAGACCACGTAGTAGTAGTGTAGCCCCAGTAGTATCTCTCGCCATGGATGCACACAGCTGTACCTGGGTCAGCACACACTTTTGGGCTGGGTTGAAGGGCCTCATGCCTTTACAAAGACACAAACCAGAACTATGTGCTCTGAAAAAGGCTGTTTAAAGTGTGTTAAAGGTGTAGTCAGCGATCTTCTAATCTTCTAATCTAATGCACTATTTGTCAAAATCACCATCCTCTCCATCCACAAGATGTCACCACTGGCAGTACGTTGAATGTATTGGTTTCAATACACAGCCTTGGCTCTGAAATTCAGCAGGTAAATACTGTGGCTCGGGCCGAGTCACCAAAACAGGGTACACCCCCCACATCCAGGGGGCGATCATACTCGTGCAGATCAGACGGGGGGCGGGGGGGGAGTAGTAAGTTGCGTAGCGTGCACAGATAGTGTAAGAAAGAGACACAATAGGTGCAGTAACAATGGCTGAAAAACAGCCCAAAAGAAAAAGGTCAGAGGAATGAAAAGTGAAAAAGAAGGGCCATGACCATGAAAGAGCGAAGACCCGGTTCAACATTGGTGTTGCTTTCCGACGGCAGAGGGAACTCTGCGATTTGATAGACCTGAAAACGGACTGCTGGATAGGTAAGCAACATTAGCTTTGTGGTGCTTCACATAACAGTAACAGCCGTCGGACATTCATCTTATTGTCTAAACTGCCAAAATGTACTGTTGTTATGATGTTATCAATAATGGCAATCGAGTTGTGGCTACTATTGTCTGATGAGTCAGGGTTTCCTGTTAGAGTTAGGGTTACCTGTACGCAGTTTCTACAGCCGTTTTCATGACGATGCACGTCCATCAGCTTTCGGGGGTGGAGCCAGGGGTGAGATATGAAGAGAGAGGCGGGTCTAAATTCATTTATCAACAACCTCTCCACTCGTTTTCTCTCACATTGCTGACTACACCTTTAATGCAAGCTCAAAAGACATCTCTGATTGTTCCAGACAATATTAGTTTCTGTTCAGGCAGTTGTGTGTGAATGACGGTGCCTATTTCTGGCTGCCGTCTTAATATCTTAACAAAATGTTCTTTTCCAGGCCAGAACTGGATTCGTCTTGAACATCATTGGCATCCTTTGTATCACACTGGCCATCAACACCTGGGGCAGGGCCATGTTTAACCTGGACACCTTCCCCACCTGGGCAAATAACACAGGGGTATGAGCCCGAGACTGCCATGGGAAATGAACCGCGCACACCCTGTCCTCCATCCACCACGTGTGCCAGACGAAGACCTCTGGTCAGAACGACAGTACAACACCACTCGGTGGACTGCGAGCGTCTGACTGCTGCTAAACTATGAGCTCCTCATAATTCCTGTTTTCAGTGACACCTGTGTGTTATTTGTCAGTGATGTGGTGATGAATGCCACAGCAATAGGAATAGGAATAGTGGTAAAATGATTTTTTTTATTTACATTTTATTTATATTTCTTAATAGAGAGGCTTTTATATGTTCTATGCAGCTGACTTGAGCAACTCCATTCAGTTCCACTTGACTAATACAGAGGCTGTAAAAAGAAGGGTTCATTCTGAGGTCAATGCTATTAAAAATCTCTAGTACCACTATTTGAGCCATACAGTATAACATAAGAGCTTAACCAAGCACATTTACTCAACAGTGCACTTAGTTTTAACTTTAACTCGCTTGTTTTGTATATAGTAGAGTTGTAATGTCTTGGATTAAATACTAAACCACTTTGTAAAGATTAATCAAAAGACTTATAATTTAATCAAATCTGACAAAAACACTATTCTTTTGAGCTACTGTATATATCTGACACCTGTTATTAGTATAATAGACTGAATAACCAAACTTCAATTTACAAAGCCCAATTCCAATTAAGTTGGGGTATTGTTTAATTAAAACAAACAGAATTCACTGATGTGCAAGTCCCTTTTGATCTAGATTCAGTGGAATACATGACAAATACAAGATATATGTTGAAACTGCTAAACATTTTGTATTTGATAGCTTCAACAATCCCAAAATATCTTGTCTGGAGTGTAATCAGTTTAAAATAATTTGTAAATCATTGTATTCTGTTTTGAATTACATTTTACACAGTGTCACAGCTTCATTGAAATTGGGTTTTGTGGGTCTTTCTTTCAAAAGCTATATTAATTTAAAATGTAAATATTCTGACTGAAATGATTATCTAATAATTTAACATGTTGTACAAACTGAAGAGTGATGCCCAATGATAACTGTATTGTTTCTGTTTGTTTGTTTTGTTGGGACGGGGGGGCATAAATAAGCAACTGGACAAGAAAACATGAACCTTTGCCCTATTTATCCAAACTGAGCCTTGTTTTTACCAGTAACAGGACTGACGTTGATGTACCACAGCTCCAGCGTAAGTTGAACTTTGATGTGAATCGTCAATACACAGCAGGAAACACATGTGCCTTATACAAACACTGTGATGTAGTGTTAACACATTCTCATATGGATCGATACTGTGCTGCCATTACAGCGTGTCCCAGTGCAATAAGAACCCTTTGCAATGCTACAGGAGGCTTCTGGTTTTAAATTTTGTAACGGCACACATTTTTAAAGTATTTTTGTATCATCAGGAACAAATAAAATCTTTTTATTGCCTTTGTGACCAAATGAGTTGTCTGAATTGAACAATTTGTCATTGTCATTTGATAAACTACAACATAGAGGGCCTGAATTTCATTACAAACTTTTTCAATGTTTACTCTTGTCCTACCCCCTCAAATGCAATGTCAGTAGAACAGAACATGAACCTGCCATTCATCCAGAAATGCTATGACCAGTCATCCTGTTCCTTGTAATCTAAATAAGAGGATTAACAGTTGAGATCAGAGGTGCCAGATCTCTTTTTAATCAAAGGTCATATACATAGAAATCACACAATTGGGCCGCTTTCAATCAATCTTTATTTGTATAGTGCCAATTCATAACAAGTGTTATCTCAAGAGACTTTACAATAGAACAGGCTGAAGACAGTCTTTAGTTCATGGGTACACGTACACAAATATATACATACTTATATAAATACACATACTAATACATACATCTTACACCCAACATGAATCCATATAGCAAGAAAAAAACCTTCTGTTCAGCAGTGGGAAATCTTGATTGTGGATCCCAGTCTCACGATGAACAACCCCCCCCACTACACTCAGTGTACCAGAATTTAGATTTTTTGATGGTCGATGAAATATCAGGAGGACCTGCTGAACACTTGCTTCCACATCATCTGCCCCAGGTCAGGAAAATAAGGAGGGCAGGCAGCCACTTTCAAAATTCTGACACAAAACAAGATCAAACTACACAAAACAGTTTAGAGGAGTGTTGGTGCTTCAAGGTGACTAAAAATGATACACACAACCCATCCATCCATGATCCATACTGCATACCCTTCTCAGTGTCACTGCAGGCTGGAGCCTACCCTGGCTGACATTGCTCAATCTTGTTGCAGATAGCACAGACAATAAGCTTTACGAGTCCATTACTTAAGCAAAAGTTCATTTTACAATGACAGCCATCATCAATTGCATTTTTTGAAGTCTACCAACAGAAAATAGGCCCTGGGCCACATTTGGCCCGTCAAGTTAGATCTTGATGGTTTATTATGATCAAGAGCTTGCAGTCAAACACACAGAAGGCCCTGTTATGACTGTTATGTCTTCAATCACGGTGTCTGAAGCACATTGCACACAGCGGTTTGGGGCGTAAGTCTATACTTTGCTATTTTGGTTATGCAAATTTTCAGGCGGAAAGCCAAGCACAGGGCACAAAGGGTACAGATTATGCGCCTTGGTTATACATGGGTGTGTTTTGGCTGGATAAGAGAGTGTGAGCTCTCATTATCCTGAAATCAGAGGTCATCAGACGGCTGAGGTTTTGCTATTTACAAGAATGTTTGGTCTGAATTTTAACTAGACTGTTTAACAATCAAAGTACACAGAGAACACTGTATGGAATATTTTAATGCTCAAATGAAATGTTCTATCTTCTCAAAGCATCTCAGAGCATTTTGTTGAATCAACAAGGATGGGGCTAACACTTCAGTGTGACTGTTAAACCTTATTATCAAAATCTCCTGCTCAAACCAACAAGATCAGACTTTTGTAAGTGTATAATACACCTATTTCCCAAACATTGAATACTTGTTAGCTTTCAAAAGTTTGTAATTTTCTCTGCAGTTAGCCTTGGCTCTGATCATTATTACATGCATAAAACACACTGGACAGCCTGCTTATTATCTGCGAGCATAGTTATCAATGAGATTTATTAGAATGTATAAAATACTAGAAAAGCGGCAATATCTTGTGTGAAAATCTACAATTGTGCATTTTTATTATTTCTGGAAGTATTACTCGAGCTGGAGCGCACAGGAATAGCACATGAGGGATGGAAAAAATGTCCAACTCTCTCTCTACTCTCTGTCTTCTAATGAATTTAAAACCGAATTATTCAACAAGACAGTGGGATATTTAATGGATGGATGGATGGAGGATCACTGTGATGTGAGCCAGTCTCTCTAATACATTCTGTGTGACCACAGACCTTCGATCACATATCAGGATATTTATAGTGAAATCAATGTCCGCATCCTGAGGTAAAAAAATGCCAGCTTCCACTTGACCACTCCTCATTTATACACAAGCGCATCCCTGGGTGCAAACAGAAGTGCATGATCGATTGCCATTGCAAAGATGACACCTGAATCAGGCAGAAATTGCAGAGGACACCTGCGCTTAATGCCAAAGTGCTTTGTGGCTGGCATTTGATTGGGCCATTTAGATGATTTTTGCACCTGGATTTTTGTCAAAATTAATATTAACATTTTCTTATTCTTTGGTAAATTGTAAATATGATTAAAGTTCATAGGTTTTACACACTAGAGTCTTTAAATTTTAAAAAAAAAGAGTGTTACCATTGCTCTGTGCTGAAATTCTTTTTAAAGCTGAATTTGTCAAACTTCTCTGAAAGTTCATAGCTCCATTCTTATCATTACTATTATTATTCCAAGGGAATCCAATCAGTTTTTGCTCCTCAGGCAGGAAAGTTATCTTACAGCGTCATGAAAACGAGGTCATCCCACTTTCATCAGCTCCTCATGACAATTACACGTCTTTTAAAGTGTGCACGTGTTTCCCTGCCTCTTGCTTAGTGACCTCTTGTCTCATGCGCACAGCTGATATAATCCTGTAAACACAGTGCGGGAAGCCACAGTAATCCTGCGTTGAAAGGCCACGCCTAACGTGTGTAAAAAGAGTTCTCTGTCATTGTCTTTTTGCTGAGGAGCCGCATGAGCCAAGGGTCAAGGTAGTCATGTTGTCCGGCTTTGTGTTGCGTCATGAACATTATGAGCTCAACGAAGACATTTTACGTCTCCATATAAAGTCTCCAGAGAACTTTATTACAGCCCTCCATGCATTGAGGTTTCAGGGGGATGACTATTACTATCATGTGAATTATGTTTTGCTGCAAGAAAAAAAGCCATCATCATCATCATCATCAGCTATAAGACTCTGCAAATGTTTGATCAAAATCAGATTTAGCTGAGGTAAACAAGTATTGCACATATATGTATAGAGAGGGAGTTGTTTTTAGTCTTAATGCACATTGTTCCAAAACATTTATGCAAGAATAAACACCCTAAAATAATAGTGTGCCCTGCAGGTGGGACATTGTCATATATTTCTGAATAAATATGATGCTGGCAATCACATGTAAATTGCTATAAACAAGCATGTACCTGTTAAAGTAGCTAACAGAGGCTAAATCATGGTATGATGGATTTAAAGAGGCATTTCAAGCATGTATAAAGCTTATTTGATGAACTGTGGACCCTTGTATGATTAACATCATGCCTTAAGCCTCAACATGAGCGAGTGGAAAACACAACAAAAAGCAAACACAAGTTTCTACCACAGGCTAGTAAGAGTCAAAATATGTTTACCTGATGTGTTTTTGTATCCTGAAATGGATTTGGTAATGACAATCGCCCAAAGGTACACTAGGGGTACACTGTATATTAAAAATAGAGGTTTTTTTTTTAACCCTTTAATCATTAAATCCAAATGAATACTTTTTAAAAATGTTTGTTTTTACTTTAAAAATCATTTTTTCAGTGTTATAATTAGAGGGAGTTATGAATCTGTTCTCGACAGCACTGTGCATTAACCGTATGAATATTGATTTAGTGGAGTTTTATTAACATCCCCAAACAAATGTCTTTAAAAAAAACATTTATTGAGGGTAAATAATAGTAAAATCTGAAGTATATGTATTGTTGCTGTTTAATCATACTTTTTACTTGAGAAATACACCAAAATTTAAAATAAAAAATACAAAATTATGTGAAATCAGAATTCAGACGTAATACCCAATTGGCTGTTTGTCGGCTGTTTTGGATTATGATGCAATATGTCATTGTGGGAAAAATGTGCAAAAATATATTTTTTATGAAACTTAAGAAAAAGGTTTGGGAATTTAGAGCCTGGTAGTTGGACACGGTTCTGCAACCTAAAGGGTATAAAATTTATCCCAAATATCTTTCTACTGTGGACACCATGCATGAAAGGGTTAAAGTTAGTGATTGTGGACATTCCTGAACATTCATCTAATATGAAAATATGAGCCCTGCTCAAAGGAAATATGACCTTGTTTAAAAAAAAAAACAGTATAATATGGGACCTTTATATCTTTACCAGTGAGAGACCTTGCTGATGTAGTATAACAACATTGGGTCTTGTGCTTAGTCTTGCATTGGTATATAACCTGTGACATGAAAATGTCCTCCAAACCCCGTCCAGTCACAAGTCAGTAACTTTTGAAAGAGAATGATGATCAGACTGATGAATCATACACCTCAATGTGAACCAAAAACCCCTGACTTTGAGCACCTTGAAGAATTGATGCTGGCTAGAAGGCAATGAACTTTTTTTAATTGTTTTTTTTTAAATCCCTTAATGGTCTTGGTCCTTCCTATTTACCTGATTTGCTTTTACCATATGAGCCCAGTAGGGCCCTCATATCTTCAGGTATTGATCTTTTAATTGTTCTAAAAGTAAAAACCAAAACATATAATGGTAACATGGAGGGATTTTGACTGGAAGATGAAGACATGGTTCTTTAGGATAAGTTTGGTTTCCACAGCTTTCACAAAAGGCGCGGAGCAAGCGCTCTTCTTCTTCAGCTCAGAGGTCAGCACAGTCACAAAACATGTCTGGAGTGACACAGACTGTCGTGGAGGAGTAGCCCGAGCGGACCATGATGGAATATTGGGGAAACTAATGAGTTTTTGGACGATTAATGCAGTTTTAGGAGCAGCGCTGTATGCCCTATGTGCTACCATTATACGGATGTCCGCCGCTCGATTTTGGATCTAAATACACTGTTTGGATCAGGAAAGCCTTCTGGGTGAGTATATTGTTCTACTTCATTCTATAAACAATGTGAAAGCTGTAGACACCAAACTTTTCATTTAAGGCGCCTTTGGTGGTTTTAAAATTTGTAGCTAACCCTGCTGCAATACACTGCTGGACTACAATTACAGTCTATCTTTTTGAAGAGATGGTTATTGGCTACCTATAGCAACAAATCTCTTTATCTAAAGAAACACTGTGCTCTTGAAGATTCAAAATTGAGGTAACTGGACTGTGTTAAGTTTTGGGAAGCAAAAGTCTTCCCAAAACTTTACACAGTCCAGTTGCCTCGATTTTGAATCTTCGAGATAACCATTACCTAGATGAATGAGAATCTACACTGACCTACACTGTGTTACAATGTCTTAACTATTCACCGACCGTAAAACACAAAATAAATGCCTGGTTCCAATTAATCGCCCGGTCCCAAGTAAACGCCCGGTAGCAGCCCGGTGTAGCAGTACATTTTGACAACTAGACACCTGTTCCAAATATTCGCCTGGTGTAATTTATTCGGCACAGCCTAGGAGCTACAGTTGAAGTTTACAGAACACACATGCAAAGGCTGAGCTCACAACTGACTGCTGACACTTGAATAAAAACATGACTGAACTGAACCATAACAGTCCACATGGTTTATTCGTCTCTCTGGACGTCCTTTCTGCTCACTTCTCCTCCCTCTGTATGTCAACAAAATGCACATTGGTGTACAGTGCTGTTTCATGACAGTGCAGTTACACTCAATGTCCACAGAGGCCCCTAAAGTGCAGAAAGACAGAATCTTACATACTAGGGCTTTGAAAATTCAAAGCAGAAAACATTGCCACTGCAGTTGTGTTTTTAACGTTAGGAGGTCTGTCACGTCACTTAGCGGTACATTGCTGCTTATCTCCATGGCCCTGGTGCCGCGAAATAAAAGAAGTATGACCTTAACTTAACGGCCAATCATTCCTAACCAGTTTTAAGAGTGTTTAGAGAGAGCTGAGTTGAAAGAAGAACACAAGGGCATAACAGCAGTACTGTAATCTTGCCTTGAAAATGTACAGATGTAATTCATACTGGTGTGAATAAATACTTTGATTACATTTAACACATTTTTTCATGTTTTGCGAAGCAAGACTTTTGTGCAAAAGGAATTAAACGCCTGTCCCAAATAGTCGCCTGGTCCCAAATAAACGCCTGGTCTGCTCAGTGATTTAAACAAATAAACGCCCTGGCTTTTATTTGGTATTTTTACGGTATTTTCCACTTATTCGTTTTATTCAGCTTTCTAGGCCCCAATGTGTTTTTCTTTTCCTGTTTGTGTTTTCTCACACTGTTATACTTTTTCTGTGATGTTGTTGTTACATGTTGGATAAAGTAAAAATGAAATTGTACAGGGAATCATCTTTTCATTACCAAGGCCCTCATCTGTGGGACAGTCTACCTGCAGACCTGAGAGCAGCCACTAATGTTCATATTTTTAAAAGCAAATTCAAGGCCTTCATTTTTAGTCTGGCTTTTAGCTGTTTTTTAATCAATTCTCTTAATCTGCTTTATGTATTTATTACTAATTATTAAAGTTAATATTTGTGTTTTATTATCTTCTTTAAAGGTTTATTAGTAAGACTGTTTTATTTTAATTGACTTTCGAATGCTTTATTACCTTTATTTTATCTTATCATGGTTTTATTTTTATCAGTGTAGCCTTAGGTCCTGTGTCCTAATTGCTAATTCAAGATAGCATTTCCTCAGTTGTCTGTGGCTGTTTGAAGAGTCTTCACATAGTGTCCTTGTGTGTCCTTGTGTGTGCGTGCACCTTTGTACAAGTTTGATTGATTAATTGATAAGTTTAGATTTTCACTCTGTCCATTTACTTTGCAAGTTTATGGAGGTATGGAGTGACAGATCAACACAGACACACTGGGGCAAAGGTAGAGAGGAGACTTCATGGGTCACGTTAGAGCTCTGACCTCAGCTCAGCTGGACAATTAAAATGTCAGACCGTTTTAAAAGTGGTTAACAAGCAGTTAGTGCAGAGGGAAGTCCAGATCACTATGATCTTAGGTAGCAAAGAGAAAAAAATCAGCTGTAATTACAGTGCCTTTCTCTCCTTTTACTGCCTCCCAGCCACCCACTCATTATCCAATTGAAACACGTCCTCGTGCATCATGGCCTCCATAATTGGCTTTATGTACATGAGGCCTACAAGCTGTTCTGCTCTCTGGACTTTCACAGAAGCGTTCACAGAAGAACTCCGGAGAATTTTCCAAGAAGCACATTTTTGGCCCCATCCACCTGTTGGATTTCAGAATAATATGTGAATGGGGACGGTTTTTAAAGCCACGTTGGCCCTCTACCTTTTTGGTATCGGTTACACATGAGGACAATATGGAGCCTGTCTGATATAATCAATCCTCGCTGGGGCATAATGACTTGTGTGTGGAGATGGGTTCGGTTTGCAATTCGAGCATTCAATTAACCTGCGGACCAGAGTCAGGCCAAACACTAAAAGATCCAGGGCAGGACAGAGGGGCTTTCTTTGGAGTTTTGGCTACTTTTCTCGTGACCAGATTTCACAAAAAAACAACTCAAGGAAGACTTTGCCACAGGGATCAGATGTTAATAATTGCTATTGTAGAAACTAAAACCCTTCCATAAATATGAAACAGCTTATTACTTTAATCACTGATGCCTTTAAGGATTCAAATGAAATTATCTGCATAAATAATTGACCTTCAACTGGATTCAGATCACCATTAGAAACAATGTACTGCGCAAAGTTACAAGTTATGCATGGAAAAATCAGCTTCACTTCATTAAAGCTACCACCTGGAGAGACGCAGCAAGTGAACAGCAACAAGATGTAAATTGAGGAGTGTAGTCATTAGAAAATAAATAATTTTGGTCCAGAACAGCTTGTATGAATGTAAATAATTTCAATAGTTTTAAGCAGATAAGTACAGTTTAATTAGTTTTTACTTGAATTGTTCTAACCATCTATGCATGTAATCATTCTAATGTGATTATTGTTTTACTCTTTCAGTGTTACGTTGGTATTTCTGATTTTGTATATTTGATTAATCATGCATGTTAAAGGGACTGTGAGGAGTTTTGAAGTAATTACAAAAATGTCTCACTTTTATACGTATGCCTGATCAAAATGCACACTTTAAGATGAGTTTTATAGCATCAAAATAGGTTATCTATAAATGCTATTCCTCAGCCTTCCGGTCAGGTCGGACAGGCCTGGATACTCAACTTCGGGAACAAGACAACTAAAACTAGAGCAAACTTATATTATTCAGGCATGTCTTAACACACCGGGCTGTAAGTAGCGATATATAGCCGGCTACAAAACTACGATAATAAGTTTTCCAAAAATTGCTTGTTGTCACACATCAAAAACTACCACTACGTAACTAGAAAAAGATACATTACCTTGTCGCTTTGCATCCTGTAAGTTGTTGAAAAAGAAGTTGTAAAGCCATGCAGAGTTCTGAGGAAGGTCTGAGCTGTTTGTTAGCATCACAACAAACACACGCTTTGACTTGGGTCTTTTGGTGCGTTCCAGTTGTAGTCAGAAGTAGGAATTTCCGGGTTCCGAGTAGGAAACTGCAACTGGATTGTCCCCTGAAGTCGGAGTTTCCTACTGGGAACTCGGTGAAACCTCACCACCCCTGAGTTGACAATCAAAGATGGATGCCCCCAGTGTGAACAGTTATTTAGCTCCTGTAATAATCAATTTATTTGCACTTCTGACTGGGGTGTGTCGCTCTAGATCAGCTGTATACATAGTATTGTTAGACTTATATTTACAAAAATGCTGCCATAGTGATAATCACATTCTTCATGTGATATCTTCTAAACTTGAAGCCAAAAATCGACACTTACATGTTCATATCTGTTGTTTGAAAACCAATATGAATCCATAGAGTCCAGAGTTTCTGTGATATTCCATTAGGAGTGCAAACAGCATCACTTTTGACCCACTTTTGGAATCTTAGAGTGGTTCCACTGAAACTACAATATCTTAAAATATCTAAATGATAGATATGTTATGAGACGATATTGCAAACATGTTTTTAAAGATTGCCTCAAATATGAAATGATAGCAATTTCTAACAACAAAAACACTGCAAGAAAATAACAGCACTACGTCATTTTGGACCCACTTCTGTCTCTGAAGATTATGTAACAAAAAGAAGCAGTAAACGGTATTTTTAACTAAAAAGGAGGTGCAGCCTCTAATTCAGGGAGAATGGAAGTGTCAATGCAGAAGCATAATTACATTATAAACATTTGAAATGCTATAATAATGATTCTAAAACTACAATCAGCACAAATACAATAATCTGCTTTACGTCTTTGTAATGAGTCGACATTTTTAAGTGCTGTTTGTGATTTTACTGGTCAGACCATCATTTTAATGTGAACCATGTTCGCACCTCGGTTCACGAGGAGGGCAGTGGTGGATCATCAACACGGGAGGGTAAGATCTCCCATAGGGATGGGGATAAATCCATTAAATCAATTAATGGCACTTTGACACTCTCAGATTTATTCGCACAATACAAGACATGCCATAAAACTTCATACTCCCTTTTGCCGTACTACACAATGTCAGTTTTCTTTTACTTACAGAGGTTCATTAAGTTGGAATTCATATTATCATTTAAAAAAAACATCTACATCTCTGACCAATTTTAAGTTCAGACTAAAGTCATATATAATACATCAAGATCCCAAAGCTTCTTTTTGTTCTCATTCATAATTAATTCATTTGCTTGTTGTTGAGTTATTTTGAGTTTATTTCATTTTATCAAATTTTATTTATTTTTCTTCTTCTATTTTTATGATTAATTCTATACCAACGTAACTGTTTCTAATTTATGGTGCAAATAAAAATAAAATAAATAAAAATGTGTGTCTATGCACCTCATTCTTATTTTATAAACTTATTCAGGGTATTTTAAGTTATTTTCTAACCTATGCATTTTACTTTTTAATGCATTTATGCATAATTACATTATAAACATTTGAAATGCTATAATAATGATTCTAAAACTACAATCAGCACAAATACAATAATCTGCTTTAAGTCTTTGTAATGAGTCGACATTTTTAAGTGCTGTTTGTGATTTTACTGGTCAGACCATCATTTTAATGTGAACCATGTTAGCACCTCGGTTCACGAGGAGGGCAATGGTGGATCATCAACACGGGAGGGTAAGATCTCCCATAGGGATGGGGATAAATCCATTAAATCAATTAATGGCACTTTGACACTCTCAGATTTATCCGCACAATACAAGACATGCCATAAAACTTCATACTGCCTTTTGCCGTACTACACAATGTCAGTTTTCTTTTACTTAAAGGTTCATTAATTTGGAATTCATATTATCATTTCAAAAAAACATCTACATATCTGACAAATTTTAAGTTCAGACTAAAGTCATATATAATACATCAAGATCCCAAAGCTTCTTTTTGTTCTCATTCATAATTAATTCATTTGCTTGTTGTTTGTTTGTTGTTGAGTCATTTTGAGTTTATTTCATTTTATCAAATTTTTTTATTTTTCTTCTTCTGTTTTTATGATTAATTCTATACCAACGTAACTGTTTCTAATTTATGGTGCAAATAAAATAAAATAAATAAAAATGTGTGTCTATGCACCTCATTCTTATTTTATAAACTTATTCAGGGTATTTTAAGTTATTTTCTATCCTATGCATTTTACTTTTTAATGCATTTTATGTATTGTAATTTATTTTATTTTATCTAACTGATTTACCCATGCAGCACTTTGGCTCACTGAGATTGTTTTAAAAGTGCTAGATAAAAAAAAAATTGCATTGTATCGTAATTAGTAAAAATTTGAAATAACAAAAAAAATTAAATATATATTTTTCTCACGACTTCTCCACAGCTTTTTGCTCCAGTAGTGAAGTCCGTCCACCATGTTCCCTTCCAGAGACACAACAACCTGACATTAAGTGCATCATCTCTTAAAAAGTAAAGAGAGTCATGTTTCATGTTCATAAAATGATGCCGTTATAGTGCACCTGTACACCTTTGCATAACAAAATCACAGCATGCACCTTTGGAACAACCTTCCTGAGGAGATCAGCTGAGCCACCTCTTTGTCCTCCTTTAAATCTCTTTTAAAAACACATTTTTATTGATGTGCTTTTACAGGAGATATCACCTGAGTGTGCTTTTAATTCTCTGATGCTGCTATTATTTCTAGTCTTTGACATTTTCACATGCAGCATCATTTTATTCAATTAAAGCAAAACCTGTTTTGTCTAATTCCTGTCGTCACTTGCATGTTTTATTGATATCTAAAGAAAACTCTGAATATGGGAAATTAATTTTTACATGAAAACTTGGAGACATGAGGCCATATTGCCCATACTTTCATCACAGCAAAACCCTCATAGACAAATGGACACTGTCAGAGTTAATATTAACACTTCCCATGTCACATGTGTCTGCATGGGTCCACACAATAAAGTGTTATTTTCACTCTTAGAAGAATTGGTATTTTTACTCTCATCAAGTGTAATCGTTGACCCTTCGTGGATTTGTTTTAGGAATTCACCCTCTCAGAGTATATATTTAGCTACTTAGGTGTCATTAATATACTAACCCAGAAAAGTGTAAACATTGTGGAATTTAAAACTGTGTATTAATGGGAAAAACTACATGAAAATAAGATACCATATTTGGTCAAGCATGTATATTACCATTGGTACATGTGGGTAGAATGCTCACATACAGGTTCAGAGTCCTGAGTGAAAAGTTCAGAGTTCAATATCCTGCAGTGAAGCAGATCGATTTGATTTCCTGAAAAAAAAATCACAATAACACTTGTTTTTTATGCCAACGATACTTCAACTGAGAGTACATTTTCAGGAACTTGACTCCATCCAGAGTTGAAATCATTCTGCTCTAGTTGAAATACTACCAGCACCAACATTTTAAGTCCTCTCCATTACCTGTGTATGTTGTATTAAAGTCAAGCCTCTTCGAGTGGTCTGCCAGATTTCAGAGAGCTCTGGTCTGCCTGGTCAGGATGAGGACACCACGAGCAGCAGATGATCATCATCCACATTCAGACTCAAAACAAGAACAAATAACACAAAGCAGCTAAACTTTAAAGGTGATTAAAAATGATGATCAGGGCAGAAAAAGCTGCTTTAAATCTTTTTTTTTAATTGTAAAGCTTAATTGCAACTAACAGAGTTTGGCCCTTAGGCCACAGTATCATCCCCCCCAAGCTTCAGGTTTTACGGTTCTTTTTACGTTTTCGGGTTTGCTGCAGGCCGATTATAAATGGACCAAAGTCAGGCCCCAGGCCACAGTTTGGACACCCTTGCGTCAGGGGATATATTACTTCCCACGATGGGAGACACTCCCTGAGCCAGCTGTTTGTTCAGCTCACAGGTAGAGGATGGCTGTGCAGCCACAGTAAACATTAGAGCACAGGGTTAGAAACAGCCTGCCTGAACAGGGCTGAAACAGTGGGGTTTGTAGGGATGTACAATATTATCAGAACAATATTGGTATCAGCAGATATAAAACATTTTCATTTTTTGTTGATAATTATTACCTCCGCCAAGGAGGTTATGTTTTCGGGAGAGTCCGTCCGTCCGTCTGTCCTTCCGTCCGTCCGTCCGTCCGTGAACAAAATAACTCAAAAAGTAATGGATGGATTTGGATGAAATTTTCAGGAAATGTTCAGCATGGGAAAAGGAAGAACTGATTCAATTTTGGTGTTGATCGGGATCAGCGTCTGGCCGCCATGGCGAAAATGTGATTTCTGTGAATAACTACTGAACTAAAATAGATATCATTATGAATCCAGTTGCTAATGGTATGTTTTCATGGTCAAGGAATCTAAATATTTAGATGAAATAAAGGTAGGTGTATTTTATGGTCAAAATGACAAAATGGCTGAGGACTGTGGCGCTCTACGAGTGCTTTCTAGTTAATTATGTGACAGTCACTAAGACAAATTTGACAGAGCTTCGCTGCTTCTTCAGAGTTATTGCTTTGTGCTGAAACCTGACACCACAGTCAGGCTCCGCCTGGACTCACTTGCATACTAACAGCTGATTGGATGAATACTGAGGGCTGTGTGTGTGTGTTTGGGTGGGCCAACAGCCTGCAGCCAGTGAAGATGCAACGCAGGGACAAAGAAAAGAGTGAAAGCAGGTGCTGTGTCTTGTCTGTTTTCAGCAGATTTTTCTGCGACTGCGGTAACTTTTCTCAACATAAATTTGGAAGGGTGCGCCTAACTTTTTTTCTTGGTGCACCAGTGCACCCAAGAAAAAATGTTAGGTGCACTTTCGCAAATTTTGGGTGCATTGACCCCAAAATGGTTGCACTCTGGAGCCCTGTCTTCAGATTGAGGCACAGCTCTCATAACAGAACCATGTCGAGCTGCCTCATGTTCACTAGTTTACAATCCTCCACCATCTGCCAGAAGATCAAAGCAGAAGCTGAAGGTTAGGAAACGTGTCCCTCACGTGCTCAGAAAGAGTGAAATGATGACTCATCTGACCCCTCAGCCACAGCTCATGTGTTCCCTCAGTGCCACACTCACAAAAAGACATTTTTAAGTTAATAAGAGGTTGAAGAAATGCAACCCTGCCATTGTGTCCGTCTCTCTCAAGTTCTTAGGAGACTGTTTCATGCAAACTGCCTGGTCAGTTGAGCTTCACGTTGACATTACCGTCAGCTGATTCAAGGTCTAATTTTCTCTTGCGAATCATAACAAAGGAGGGATATTTTGGTGAGCCAAAGGCAAGCGTGTCCATCCCAACCAGCCCACAGTGATTCTCTCCCAGCAGACCTACAGGGCAGCATCTCCTCAGGCTGAGATTATTCAGTATAATACAGAACATACAGGAGCACTCTGGGCTGTAATCATGAAAACCAGAATAAAAGACAATTTAGTCTACGCACCACGTGATGTCCCGTTGAAGATTCACCTCCCTAAACAATCGTCTCTTACTTTATGCTTCAATTTAAGCTTGGCAGATATTACATTTACAATAAAGCCTCCTAAACCGTGATCAAACGAGTTCATTTTGGATTCTGAGTTTAACTTCGTTCTGTTATCATTCTATCATTACTGTTTATTTTCATTCTGCAGCAAAATTACAGATTACATTGTGAAAAGAATCACATAAAGCCTTTTCATTTAAGGAAGTTTTTATGGCACTGGACTGTAACGTTACGAAAACCTTTCCTGCACCATCATAAAACTGCTTTTTTTAGACACATTTCCCACAATTAAGTCACAAAGTTGTTATTTAATTATGGAACGGTCTTACGGACTAATTATACTAAACAGCAGAGGGACAACTGGCAGACTGGGGGCAACATGTGGCCTCCCTTTCATTCAATGCAGCCTGCCAGTCAGATTTAAACTTCAAAAAATTGCAAACATGTACAAGAAAACAGTCTGTATTTTAGTCTGAAGTACCACTGCGACAACATGAGCACAGCCAGAATGTATCTCAACATGCAAAATGGAAAGAATTTCAAAAATAGCCTTGAAAACTGGTTTTGTTTTATTCTTTAAAGGAAATATGGCAGATTTAATGGTTTCTGTGAAGGCTTTTGATAAAATGTTATCAAGGAACTGGGACGGAAGTAAATCAAACTAACAGCACCTTTAATAAACAAGATGTTTATGACTGCTACTTTGGCCTTGTCTGCTTTCATAACAGAAATGTTCAGGATCAATCAGACCTTCTGATAACATAAAATTCAAATAAATTAATTAAATAATAAAACTATATATTACGATTACAGCGGTTGGTTACACAGCTAAGATGTTCGACGTTCCTTGCTTTCAGAGCTTCGGGGTGTAGGGTTTGCACCCCTGCGCCTTTAAACTTCATGTCATGGAAACACCTTTGAATGAAGTCGAGTTAACACTGCTGGTGGAGCAGGCGAGTCGTCAGGAATGGTGGATGGTGAATTGCAGACCCAGCATGTGCTCCAAACTAACTCCAAAATAACCTGTTTAGCCCCTTTTGTAAGCCTTATGCTTGAAAATGACATACTGATTAAGAAAAGATATCTCTGCAACCACAAGGTCTATTTGAATAATTTTGTAATAATAAAAGTCACACTTGAGAGATTTGTCCATATGTGAAGTTATCAGCATATGTGTTACTGGGACAGAGTAAATGAAGATAGAAGCCAGATTAATGTGAAAATGTAATCCTCCTCTAAAGAAACACACGTTTTTATTGTGAATATCTCTTTGGAATGATGCTGTTGCAGCTTTAGAACTCTATGAATGAATGTGAAAACATGTGAACATTACTTCTGCCAAGTTTGAGTCTGATAAAGTGATGCAGAGCAAAGTTAGAGAGGTTTTACTACAGAGTGGTTAGGCGGAGTCTTGGCACACTTTGAAAACATTTGTCCCACTTGGAATTTCTGATATACCAAACTTTATATTTCACTTTTATGTCACTTTTGGTGTTCATTACAGCCAATTACGACAGTTTTTATCTTCTTCTGCTTATCCGTGGCAGTTTCTTTGAAAAAATAAAGATAAAATAAATAAATAAATATTTATTTTTGTTTCTTTTTGTAAAAAATCAACCAGAACTCTATGCGTCAACCAAAGTTTGAACCACAGTAAAACACACTTGATAGTTGATTTGTTTGGTGTTGACGTCGTGTTTTGTGTGTGAAGAAATAGCTTATATGGTTGCATAGCTGAAAATTCCCTGTTTAATTTGATGTGCAACATTGACTATATTTCTACATGAATAGTTCACTTTTTCTTACGTTTTGGTTGGAGGACCCAAAATGGGGTGCTTTGGGGCTGAACGGGTTAAAAAGGCATCTTAGTTGAATTTAAATGTTAAGCTTGACAACTTCATCTTTACTTTTTCGTGTTAAGCTTCGAAATATAAATAAAAAAGTGAAAAATATCTATTTTCATAAAATTAAAGGTTTTCAATTTGAAATGTTGACAGCTCCCTTCTATTGATAATAGTGTGGCTCTCTGATAGTAACTCTTTGACTTCTAAACAAAGGAATACAATTGTAATTTCTGTACTATGTTTTTCAGATTACCCAATCGTAAACTACACATGCAGATCAACCAGCCGGTTGGTTTGCCCAGTCATGTTATCCAGGGAGTTAATGGATTTTTTGTATTTTTTCACCAAATTTTTTTCCTTCAACTAAATTTTGATTGTTACAGGATCTGGACATATGTGAAAAGATTTTTTCTTACTCTAATGTATACGCTCAGATTTCTGAGGAGCTATGCAGCAGCAGTTGACTTTGCATTTATTCTGATTTTCAAACAGTTATATTCATGTACAGCAGCACCACCCCATGGATGCATATTGCCGTCACAAACACTATTAAGAGGATCCGTAAGGAAAAACAGATAAATATGTGAGAGTTTTAAAGTGGTATAGCAGCAACAAGTCAACCGTACTGTTACAATGCCAGTCAAAGTTAAGAATTCCATTAATGTGGCCCTCGTTGTGACCAAAGCTGCCCATCCCTGATTTAAAGTAATTTATTGTACATTTTAGACACAAATAACCTGCACCAAACATGCATTAGGGAAATATATGATAAACTTTAGTATTAAGTGCATACTGTACCTCCTCTTAGTTCTGTTTATATAGTAAGTAAGTAAGTAAGTAAGTAAGTAACCTTTATTTGTATAGCACTTTTCACAGACAAGCGTCACAAAGTGCTTTACATTAAAAAAACCATTAGATTAAAATACAATAAAAATTAACATCAATACTAATAGCTCTGGAAAGCCTGCTTAAAAAAGAAAGTCTTTAGATGCTTTTTAAAAGTCTCTACAGAGTCCAGGGAACGCAGGGACAAAGGGAGTTCATTCCAGAGACGAGGCGCCACCGCTTTGAAGGATCTGTCTCCTCTGGTTTTGAAACAGGTTCGAGGAACCATCAGTAGGCTCTGACCTGAAGACCTCAGAGTACGGACAGAGCTGTAGGGCTGGATCAGAGCACTGATATATTCAGGAGCCTGTCCATGTAGGGCTCTGAAGGTTAGGACAAGGATTTTAAAGTTTATTCTGAAGGAGACCGGAAGCCAGTGGAGGGACTTTAAGATAGGAGTGATGTGGGCTCTCCTGTTAGTGCGTGTCAGAAGCCTCGCAGCCGAGTTTTGAACATACTGTAAATGGCTCAGCTCTTTCTTACTGAGGCAGGTGAACAGACTGTTACAGTAGTCTAACCGTGAAGACACAAATGCATGGATAACAGTCTCTAGTTCGTCCCGTGAGATCATTTGTCTCAACTTAGAGATATTGCGCAGTTGAAAAAAACAGTTCTTAATTAGCTTTTTAGAATGCTGCGCTAGGGACATCCCCTCATCAAAAATGACCCCAAGATTACGCAAATTTGCTTTGACTGATGAACTCAAGCCGCCTAGGTGCTGCCTAATGCCAGGAATAGCATTATCAGGGGCAATGATGAGTGTCTCAGTTTTCTCTGAGTTCAGCTGGAGGCTATTCTCATTTAACCAGTGTTTTACCTCTGACAGGCAGTTTGTTTAAGACTTTAGTTTGTGGGCCTCAGAGAGTTTAAAGGAACAATAGAGCTGTATGTCATCAGCGAACAGATGATAGGCCACATCACTGAACTGCTGAATTATCTGACCAAGAGGAAGAATGTACAATAGAAACATTAGTGGGCCCAGGACGGAACCCTGTGGAACACCATATCACAGGTCAGCTGGTTTGGACATAATATGGTTGACAGCCACACTGAAGCTCCTCCCAGTCAGGTATGAGGTAAACCACTCCAATACCGGACCTTACATCCCCACCAAATCACACAACCGATTAACCAAGATGTCGTGGTCAACTGTGTCGAAAACCGAGGACAGATCTAACAGGACCAGCACCGTGCACCTCCCTGAGTCAGCATTCATCAGGATGTCACTGGACACTTTCAGTAGGGCTGTTTCAGTAGAGTGGTGTTTCCGAAACCCTGACTGGAAGGTGTCATAGATGTTGTGCGACTCCAGGAAAGATGTTAGTTGACTAGCTACCACCTTTTCTAACATTTTAGCCAGGAAAGGGAGCTTCGATATCGCTCGGAAGTTCTTCAATTCTGCCTGGTCCTGCATATAATTGTCCTAGCATATATTTATGCTCCTTAATATTTTGGTCCCTTGTTGCACTGTGATCCCTTTACTTACCTTTTGGTTCTTTAAACACATAATGCTCAATTGAGCTTTTTAAATTATTTAAAGCCCACCAAAATTTAGATCTGTTATGATGTCACATGACTGTTCACTTTGTACACAATGAGTAAATATTTTTATATCTTTAATGTCATGCTCTGTGTGTCTTTGATTTCCCCCCTTGGGAACAAGTAATGTCTTTTGTATCAAACTGAATTAAATTGAAAATTAGGTCTGATCGATAAAATGGCTGCTTGCAAACCTTGGTAACAGTGAAAAGGATAGTAAATGGCAGTATTACTGTCAAATGCTAAAAAAAACAAAAATGATGTGCTACTTTGGGCAGGGCGATATGGCCCTAAAACAAATCCCTAATTTTTCCAACATCACTCTATTTACGATGTCAATACATTTTTTGAAAATATTCTTCATTCTGTCTCTCAAGAAAATAATAAAAAAAATTCCAAGTGACACAAAAATGATCAGATTTTTCCTTTATCTCGTAAAAATATCTTGCCAAACCAAACAGAACTTCCCTCTAAAAGTTAAAGTGCATGTCATAGAATGTTGATAGTGTTTCTACATGAACAATGAATGCTGAGCTATTTTCACAGCATATTGCATCAAGCTCTCTGATCAATATTTAATCTCATAAAAAAAATACAAGTCTACAGATGTGCTTATTTAAAAACCTTATAAGGCCTTCAATCATAAAACCTGTACATTTTAAGCATTTATGCCTCCAAATATTGCAACAACTAACAAACTGAGGAAGTCAAGAAAAAAACATAACATTATTTTTTTTATAAATCATCTGCATAAAGTAATTTAAATTAATCTATTTAATTGATAAATTGTCCAGCCCTAGTGCTCCAGTAAAACAATCAGTAGTTAACCTGGTTTAATTTTGGGATTTAGGACACAAGAAATTATAATGTCTCATTAGTGATGCTGTCTCACAACTAAAAATAAAAATAAACATATTTTTCTCTGGGTTCAATCCGACTGAGTTCATTAATGTAGAAATGGCGCCATCTGTTGGTAAAACACAGTAACAACAACCAGAAGTTGGCTGGTCTGGAAGACAATTGTGGGAACCACTGTCACCTTCAAAGGGTTTTTTCACACTTTTTAAGCAAAAATTAAAAAAAGAGAAAGACAGAGAGAGATGAAGTCAGAGAGAGAGAGAAGAAACAATATTCTCTGTGCAAATCTTAAATAAATGAATGACTGAACATCAATACTCTCTGTATTTTAGACACATCTAAACAGGTTTTTTAACTGCTCATGAATCTTTTGACAGAACAAATTGTCCTAAAGAAGTTAAGGCAATGCAACAATTTTTTGCTTGTAAGATATGGGACTAATGTACACTGTTTTAAAAAAAATATTAGACCACCTATTTAAAACAAATAAAAACAAAACAAACATGTTTATTTTTGATAATCTTTCAAAACTGATTAAAACTGAAAATGTCATTAGAAAACAGTTAAACAGGAAAGAAGATTTTCAAACTAAATTCACTGTTTATTCCCAAATCTGAGCCACTCACTGGGCTTTTCCGAGAGGTCAGAAATTAACCTGGCACAACATCCAGACAATAAAAAATATCTTTCTGTAAAGGTATGCCAGTTTATAACTTTAATGGGAAACATAAAAATCATAATTAAGAAATGATACTGCTGAGGGCTGGGGGATACAGCCTAAAAATAAAATTCCTGATTCAATTTTCACAAAACTTGATCTATGATTTGAATACAATTCTTCCCTCTCAAGAAAACAACCTCCAAGTGACAAAAAATACAAGAATCAAGTTTTGTTACAAAAATTAATTTGAAACTTAACAGAATTCCCCTGTAGAAATTGAGTTTTTTTATATACAACACTTAAAAACTTAAATGATTTTTACTCATTAAATCTCCTGCAAAAAAAAAAAAATATATATATATATATAAATATATATATATATACATATATATATATATATATAGATATATATATATATATATAAATATATATATATATACATATATATAATGTTATCTGGGTTTTTTGTTAAACAGCAAATTTAAAATTCATGAATAAAACTAGTCATTATACTTTAGCATTAAAATGTAATTTCAGTCACAGAGCCTTACTTACTTATTAACAGATAAACTGTTAAATTAAAGGCAGTTATGGTGACGCTGCTGCTCCCTCCTGGAATTTTCTCAGTCCCCCTGTACCTTGCAAGCCTTAAGTCCCTCTAAGAGAAAACATTTTAGAGGAATAAGTTACTACACTATATAACCAGCTTCAACAAAAATTAAAACAAATACACTATCATGCACCATCCTCTGACACACACAAAGGCTGTACTATCCTCACATTGGCCTTCACGTTTATATAACCAAAATATTTTTGTTTTTCTTTTATTTGCAGCCAAAAAATACAGAAATGTAATGTATTGCACAGGATGATTGGATATTCACAGGATAAACATATTAAACATGAATAAATATTCAAAGAATGATTTTGTTGCATGGGATGGATGAATACTGAGGTAGAATTATAACAGAGCAGCAGCAGTTGCAGGTATACTGCACATTTGACTTCATATTGCCATTACCTTTTATTCACATTACAGTCCCCTTTAATTTATTTACTTTTTTTTACTCCATTTTGAATAATTTTTATTCTATTTTAAGATTTTTTTTAATCTTGCACT
This sequence comes from Scarus forsteni, assembly GCA_036419115.1. Taxonomy (NCBI): domain Eukaryota; kingdom Metazoa; phylum Chordata; class Actinopteri; order Labriformes; family Labridae; genus Scarus; species Scarus forsteni. The sequence goes on from JAZDUH010000270.1 coordinate 8,468,066, forward strand.
TTAACCTAGCCTCCAGTGTTTTATACCTTTCAGATGATGTTTCCTCGGTTTGCACTGGGTGCACAAATTTTATTGCTCTACCAGAGACTTTTTTTTCCATTTTGCATTGTCAAAATACTGTGTATGGATTGAGGGTTAGGGTCATACTTCCTTTTATGTTCTTTTAATTTTTCTGTCTGTTTGTAAATTAATTTGTGCTACTGTTCTTATATTAAAAGTGCTACGTAAAAAAAGCTTGTCTGATTGATAAAAAGCCCCCCCTTGTTAGTCACGAGCCCGTAGACTCCATCTTTCTTCAGTGCGCCCCTGGTCCGTCCACGTTTTCCGGACTCATCAGTTCTGACTTCTGCCGCTCAGAAATCTAGACCAGCTTGTATAACCTCATGCTCCACAGCTCAGTCTCGGAGCTTTAAACCCACAGGGTCAAATTTGGCCGCTGTTAATTGCTGCTACCCAAAATGAACAAACGTAAAAAAAAATGTCAAATTTAACTTCAAAAGCCCAGAGAGCCACTTCTGGTCCCTGCACAGAGACACCTAGTGGATGAACACTGAACTGATATGAGCCAGAGTGATAGTGACAAGATGGGTGACCACATGCTGATTTGTTGAGCTGAAAATCTACCCAAACAAAATCATCTTCTCAGCAAACCAGAGGTTGGTAATTTTGTGTATTTTTTTAATCTGTTAAATGTAAGCTTGCAGAATGCCTAGAAGTAAGTTTTATGTTCTCTTTGGATAAATTAGCCACTCTGAGCCAGTTCAAAAAACAATGGGCCAAAAATGACCCTTTGGTTCATTGAGTGACTTTGTAGATGGAGAATGGTGACAGTCCTTATTTGGCTAAAGCTCTGAAATAAATTCATAATAATATATTTTACTAAGTTACTTGGTAGTACAGGGCCAGAGACTAATAAAGTAAATTCCTGTATCTTTTCAGGGAGTATGGCATCTCCCTTTTCTATGGAAGCCCATTTCCGCCAGGTAAAAAAAAAGAGACAAAAAAGTCATAATTACGAGATAAAAAGTTATAATTATGAGATAAAAGTTATAATAATGAGATAAAAAGTCAAAATTATGAGATAAAAAGTCTTAATAATGAGATAAAAAGTCATAATTATGAGATAAAAAGTCTTAATAATGAGATAAAAAGTCATAATTATGAGATACTAGGTCATAACTAGAGAATTTGCATTTCCATGCAGGAAATGCGTTGAAATGCTGAGTGTGACTGCTGAAACTGTGAAATGAAAGTGTTCAAAGTAATGCAAAGAAAGTTGAAATGGTGACATGAATAGTTGTAAGCAGTAAATCAGGGCTGAAAATGTTTGAAATGTGCAATAAAAATGTTTGCAGAAAATTATAGATACTGGAGCTCAGGTGTGCATCGTGACCACGCTCTAACTTCACAGAAATGTGCAAAAGTTGATGCTACCAACAGTCATATCTCAGAAACTGTAGCAGGTAGTGAAAAGTACATGAAAACTGTTGCAGATGTGAAAGAAAGCAGAAAATGAATGACTGTTTTGTAACATGGTTAAATGTGTTGATATTTGTAGATGTACCTAATAAAGTGGCCATCCAGTGTAATACGTCCAAAGTAAGGTTGAGAGTGTAAAGACAAGCATGATTACGCCATTATAAAGAAGGATCTGTATTAGCTGGAGAAGAAAAGTACCTCTACCAGGAATTGAACCCCGGTTTCCCGCTGCGCTATCTATTTATCCATGGGGTTAAATATGCCGAGTCACGGAAAGCAGGCTATTTCTCCTGAGCACAGCAGCTCAGCACTGATAACGCTCGGTACTTCCGGGTAAACGAACGCTCGCTGTGTCTAAATCGGGATAGATATCAGGAAAAGGATTTCACCGTGAGCGTCCCAACAACCTGCTGAAACGTTTAATAAAAATCTCATGTCTGTACTGCTTAAAATTTTAACACAGTGGCGGATTAAAAACGCGCTTCACTCGGCTGTCTTCGGTCTGAAGCACTCTAACATGAAGGATTTCCTCAAAAGTTGGTGTTGCTTAAAAATTCATATTTAAAAAACCGTAGACGCCAGCAAAAAGCTGAAGATATGGCTGAAAAAAATGGCTGAGAAATCAGTGCAGCTTTTAAAGTACGAATGAAGTCTGTAGGTGGAAGCATGCCCAATCTATGGAGCTTCAAAGTTGCACAAGTTTTCAGCAGAGCTGCGGAAACGTCCCATTGATTTCAATGTAAAAATACATGCTGTAAAAAGTATGACTGTTAAACCTGTGAAAAATACAAGCGCACTTCTCCTGAACATGCTGCATATGTCAATTTTTTTCTGCGAAAATCTGTGCAAATTTGAAGCCTGTGAAAGGTGGAAAACCTGAGGAATAAGAAAAAGACGAAGAAAAAGAACAAAATGGAGGTTAGGGAGAACAATATGTTGAAATGCTGACTCAGCATTTCAACATAATTATGAGATAATAAAGTCATAACTAGAGAATTTGCATTTCCTTGCAGCAAATGTGTTGAAATGCTGAGTCTGAATGCTGAAACTGTGAAATGAAATTTCTAAAGCCAGTGCAAATGAAGCTGAAAATGTGACATAAGCAGTTGGAAACAGTAAAACAAAACTTTCAACTGGCTATGCTAAATAAAAATGTTAAAAGTTGTGAAAGTAAGCTAGAAACTGAATAAAGGTGAGCCAAATTTGCATAAGGCCACTGATATGTTTGCCCACCCTGGGGGACTTACAATTTTTAAAAGGGGTAAATGGATAAGACCTAAAATGACAAGGACTGTAATCAGTAGCAGAAGTTTTAAATATGTTCTGAAATAAGCATTCTAAAGAAAGATATAGAGTATGGATATATTTCTGTTTATGTACACATGTGTGCATATGTGTGAATAAATTATTATGGTCATTAGTCTATATATGCATTTGTGCATGTATGTTTGCATGATGGATCTATGCACATATCAGAGTATGTGCATATGTAAATGAAAAGGTATCTTTCATTATTGGTATATTTCTGTTTATGTGTGTATGTCTGAATTAAATGATGCATATGTATATATGTATGCATCTGTAAAATGACTGAGAGTGAAATTAATGTGTTAAAGCAAAAATGCAGTATGTCGGTGAAACTATGCCAAATGTGTAGAGCTCAGAAGTTGAAGCAGTTTCAGCAGGACTGTATAAATCTCCCGTTTATGTCAATGTAAAACATCAGCAGAAGAGTTAAAAATGTTCAAAAATAAGCATTATAAAGAAAGACAGTGAGAATTGATACATTTCTGTGGACATATGTTTGCATATGTGTGGATAAATAATTATGCTCATTATTCTATATATGCATTGGTGCATGTATGTTTGTGTGATGTTATTTATTTATGTATTTATCAAAGAATGTGGTTTAAATAAAACGTTAGATTTCATTATGGGTATATTTCTGTTGATCCGTGTATGTCTGTATAAAATGATGCATATTTATGTATGTATGTATTACGCATCTGTAAAATGAGTGAGATTTAGATGCATTTGTTAAAGCAAGAATGGAGTTTGTAGGCGTAAGTATACCAAATCTGTAAAGCTTGAAAGATGTAGCAGGTTCAGCAGAACTGCATAAATGTCCAATTCATTTCAATGTGACAAAAATCAGTCAAAGTATTTTTGTCTTTTAAAACTATTACAGTTAAGAATTTGAGAAAAAACAGGAGACTTCTGTTCAACAATCTGATTTGCGCAATTTTTTTCTCTGAACATTGCGTGCAAGAGTCCATGCATTGTGTTTTAATTTGAAACTTCCGGTCACTCCACACGGTGACTTCCTGTCTGGTACTTTCTTAACGACAGTTAATGTATGATGTTTGGAAGCGGCCGTGCTGTAAACAGACCTTTGCTGACTCAGCATTTCAACATAATTAGCGGGCATGGAGCGGTTACCATACCCGCCTTGTGTGTCACCAAAACCTCCGCTAAATGATTCGGTTTCACGGAGGATTTGTACGTCAGCTGCGGGTCTGTTCCTCAGTGCTGAGCCAAAGCCGCTAGCGCTAAGCTAAGCTATGCTCCACCTTTCACAGTCAGGAGCTGAGGGAAAAGAGCTGGGTACTTCCGGGTAAACGAAGGCTCGCTGTGCCAAAACCGTGAGAGATATCAGAAAAGGGATTGCACTGTGAGCATCCGAAGAACATGCTGAAGCTATCGGTGTAATTTTTATGTCCATACAGTAAAGAATGTTGACATAGTGGCGAGTTAAAAACAGGCTTCAAAGTTAAGCGCCCAGCTGCCCCGAGGTAAAGAATTGCATGACCGCCGATGAGATTTTGAGTCATACCGCAAAAGCTGAAGCTCACTGAGACAAAACGATGTCAGATTAAACTTTGAAGCGGATTTCACGTGTAAGAGGAGAAGGGTAGCGACGTTTTGATGCATAAAACATGTTTGTGGAGAACGTTTTGATGAAGTTATAACAGGATAATTCTGCTGAGTCCGCAAGAATTCTTGTGTCCGTTCCGCTCTGAGATCACGTCACAGTCGCTCTAAGGTCATTGATTTCCTCAAAACTAGGTGTTGCTTAAAAATTCATATTTAAAAAACTGTAGAAGCCAGCAAAAAGCTGAAGATATGTAAAAGATATGAGAAGTCAGTGCAGCTTTTAAAGCATGAATGAAGTCTGTAGGTGGAAGAATGCCCAATCTGTGGAGCTTCAAAGTTGCAGAAGTTTTCAGCAGAGCTGCGGAAATGTCCCATTGATTTCAATGTAAAAATACATGCAGAAATTATTTTTTACTGTAAAAAGTATAACTGTTAAAGCTGTGAAAAATACAAGCGCACTTCTCCTGAACATGCTGCATATGTCAATTTTTTTCTGTGAAAATCTGTGCAAATTTGAAGCCTGTGAAAGGTGGCAAACCTGAGGAATAAGAAAAAGATGAAGAAAAAGAACAAAATGGAGGTTAGGGAGAACAATATGTTGAAATGCTGACTCAGCATTTCAACATAATTAGGAGATAAAAGTCATAATTATGAGATAAAAAGTCATAATTGTAAGATGAAAAGTCATAATTATGAGATAAAAAGTAAAAGTTATGAGATACTAAGTCATAATTATGAGATAATGAAGTCATATTATAAGATAAAAGTTATAATTATGAGATAAAAGTCATAATTATTAGATAAAAAATCATAATTATGAGATAAAAAGTCATGATTATTAGATAATAAATCCTACTTATGAGATAAAAGTCATAATTATGAGATAAAAAGTATAGGAGAGAGTGGGGTAAACTGAGCCAGTGGGTAAGTTGACCCACCCCCTGTTTCTGAGAAATGGTAAATAATTCTTGTCATGTGGTCCCAAATTCAGAAAGCCCTGATCATTTCTCTCTGCCTCTGTTGAAAAGGGGCACCTGGCGTAAATGGTTGGTACTTTTTAACACAAAAAACTCTTTTTCATGTGTCAGAGTAAATTTTCATTATGTCAGATATATTGAGCTTTTTATCAAATCCAATTTATTCAGGTCTAAAATGGTGTATTGTACATGTTTGTTATTTACCAATGTATCAAACTATGTGCCTCATTTGGCTACAGATGAGCCTGAAGAGCAAAATTAGCAGCATTTTTCCAAAATGTTGGCTATGGGGCAAAGTGAGCCACATGTAGTGGGGTAAATTGAGCCATTGGTTCCTTTTATACCACCAAAAGTTGAAAAGTTATATTAATGTGCTGAATCATAACATACTATTTAATGTTTTGTTAACCATCTGATTTGTCTGATAAAATGTTAAACAGTAGAAAATCATGCTAAGAGTGAACAAGAGGAAAACCAACTGGGGCTCAACACCGTGCTGAGATTAAAAAAGTAATAAAGGAAGTTTTGAGTGAAAAGTCGATCAGATCCGTTACAAAGAAGTGAAATACTGAAAGGTCAAACCCGCAGAGGTAAATGAAGAAGATGGATGTTTAAAGTTGCTTGTTTTAACAAGTCTGAACTTGTAAAACTTTAAAGCATATAAGTAAATGTAACTTTTCTTGAAGGAATAAAAGTTTTCTTTCTGCCAAGTACAGATTTTGTTTTTGTTTGTTGTTCAAAACTTTGCTGACTCTCATTTTACTTCATATGAGTATCTGATTTTCCCAAAAAGTTGCAAAATGTGTCAATTTATGGCATTAAAATTTTGAAATTATTGATTTTTTTCTAGGTTAAGTTAGATTAAAGAAAATAAATGTGACTATTTGTGAAGTGAAAAATCTCTTGTGAACTGACTATTTTGACAACAATACATTATCTTTTAATAATTCTCAGATTTAAAGTTATGAAGTCACATGGTCAACTTATCCACAGACTTGGCTCAACTTTCCCCTGACCTGGGGCAAGTTGAGCCACAGGAGCACTTTATTTTGAAAGGCCACAGTTTCCAGGCTCTTTGTCATAGATATGTCCATACAATTTCAGTTGATAGCAAACATTCTTAAATAAGAGTTTATGTCTTCATTTTACCTTTGTTGCATTTTTCCTTGCCTCAGTGACAAAAAAAAGTAAAAAATTGCTCATCTTACCCCACTCTCCCTAAAGTCATTATTTTCCGAAATTTAAAATAGTTTGCATTGACAGTGTTGGTTGTTGTGTTTCTGTAAAATGATACGCCTAAAGCCCAATGGGTCAAATTTAGCCCAAATCCTAAATTAGAGAATAAAGGGTTAAAATGGAAAAAGTTGATATTTTGGTGTTCAGTGAGTCATTTAATGCATAGTTCATAATTTTCCAAAGAAGGAAAGGGTTCTTGGGTTCTCCAGGGTTAAGTACAGAAGAGCAGGACCTTAGTCGTTCATAACTTGTCGGGTTTATGAAGGAAGCGCACGCTCTCAAATGTACTTACGCAGACGCACGCACGGAAGTGACCCTCCTATAAGAGCAGATTGCCTCATATTATATAGGCAAATATCAGCCAGACAGCGCTCCTACACTGAGCTGACGGACTCACCCCGGAGAAAACAGACAGGAGAACCTCAGGAGAACCTCCGGAGAACAGAGAAGGATGGAGAGCAGCAGCCAGACCTCAGCCGGGTCCTCCTGGACCGACTGCTCTGTCCTGATGCGGCTCCGCAGGCTCGTGCCTGTCGGCTTCAAGGCAGAAGTAATCGAGCTGTCCACTGTGGCTCTGCCTGTAGTGAGTACAAGTTTGAGGAAGTCATCACCAAAGTCATCTCCCTGTTTTTAATTTTTATTATTTTTATTTATTGTAATGATATCCTCCTCTCCTCCTCAGGTCATGTCCCAGCTCATGAGCTTTGCTATCAGTTTTGTCAGCACCGTTTTCTGTGGTCACCTGGGGAAGACCGAGCTGGCTGGAGTCGTTTTAGCCATAGCTGTAAGTAGTCTTGGCAAAGAAAAAAAAAATCATAATACAGTTTATTTTAATTGATATTAAAATCACAATTATGAAACCCAATCACTCACTGAATTTGAGTTCCCAGCATTCAATGCATTTACTTCAAAAACTTTGGAAAAAAAGTCATTTTGATTGTGAAAATATGAATTTGAAATGTTTAACAGATAGTATGAGTAAATAGATAAATAAAAAAATATCAGATATTCTACTTGAGGTTAGAGGATGAACTCTTCAAGCCAAAACACAAACACCAAAACATGGCATGTGGCACATAAATTATTTTATCTTGATTGTCTTGATTTTGTAATTGAAGGAATCTGTAATTGTAGTTTGAAGTTAAACTAATTTGAATTAATTTAAATTAAAGGGACTGTGAGGAGTGTGTGTGTGTGTGTGTGTGTGTGTGTGTGTGTGTGTGTGATTGTGTGTGAAAAAGTGAAAGGATAAAATAATGATATACAAGCTGGACCAGATAAATTGAAGAAATGAAATGAATATAAATTTGCTCTAGTTTTAATTGTCTTGTTCCCGAAGTTGAGTATCCAGGCCAGTCCAGCCCTGTCTGACCCAACCGGAAGGCTAAGGAATAGCATTTATAGATAACCTATTTTGATGCTATAAAACTCATCTTAAAGTGTGTATTTGGATCAGGCATATATCTAAAAGTGAAACTTTTTCGTAATTACTTAGAAACTCCTCACAGTCCCTTTAAATTAAGCCATAAGTACAGAAACTGATTGTTCTTCAGCAGGGATTGGAAGCCAACTGAACTGCTTTTGTTTTTACTCTTTTTAAATTTAATTAAGTAATATCTGAAATCTTTTTTATGAATTAAAGGGGGGAAAGTACATTACAGAATAGCATATAAAATGTTCCCCTTTTTTGTTTTAAAATACATATAACAACAAATAACACTGTCTGTACAACATAAGAAGATAAACAAATACATACAAAATAACAATAATATATATATATATATATATATATATATATATATATATATATATATATATATATATATATATATATATATATGTATGTATATCTTTATCTATATATCTATATATCTATCTATATATATATATATATATTTATATATGTATATATATATATATATATATATATATATATATATGTGTGTGTGTGTGTGTGTGTGTGTGTGTGTGTGTGTGTGTGACTTTGTGTGAAAAAGTGAAAGGATAAAATAATGATATACAAGCTGGACCAGATAAATTGAAGAAATAGAAATAGAAATAAATATCATGAAAAGTAATCAAAATATGATGTGAATATTGAGCTAAAAAAATAATAACTATGACAATTTGAGAAACATACAAAAAAATGAAATAAAAAAACAAAATAAATACAAATAAATGTAAATATAACAAAATGATGGAGCTGTCAGTCCACAGAGAAGGTTTATATAGTAAATAAAAGAGTTTGGTTATCCATAGGGTTTAATACAACAGCCTTTTACAGTTCAGCAGATCTTATCTAGTTTAATAAAGGACATAACATCTTTTGGCCAGAGAGACATAATGTGGACATAATGTATTATAATCAAGCCTTTATAATGTTTTATAAAGGCTTTATAATGTAGGCTCTATAAGGCTATAGGCTTTATAATGTTTTAAACCTGCATAGAGTATACAGGTATAAAACATTATAAAGGCTTGATTATAATACATTATTTCCACACTTGTAATACCTTGTAAACCTTGGTACAAGTTCTTATACATGGTAATACACCATTATAATGACACTTATGAAGCATTATACATGCATTATAACGTCTTATGCATGTGCTTCTAATGCATTATAAACTAGACCTTTAAGTAAAGTGTTACCCCAAAGTTTTGTCATAGAATCTTTGGTATATTCTGCCATAAATGTAAACTATGACTCAAGGCATGAGCAAGTTCCTTTTATTTGCATCCACAATCTGTAACTTCCTTACATCAAGTCTAATCAACCCCTCTTCAGTTTTATTGTTTTCTTTTATCTGGGTCAAACTATTGTATCAAGATGAAGTCACGCATACAACGGACTGCCTCATCATCACACCACAGCTGCTCTTTGAACATGACACAGAAAAGTGTTATCAAGGGATTCAGGACTTATCAGTAAAAGTAAGAGAGAGCTCTTTCTTTCTGTACTTGACTAATATTTGATGAAAGTAACATTTCCATATGTCCCTTCTGTAGAGTCTAAATTAAAACAGCTTCCTCTGAGCACTCGATCTTATTTTGTTGTTTTTAAGGGCACTGTTTTACACGTACTTTGGTAATAAAAAGCATTTTTATCTGTGGAGCACTTTTCAGCTTTTAAATTGCTTCATAAAATACATCAGAACATGAAGACAAAGGAGAGAAGGCATTAGAAGAAAACCTCAAAATGCTTTTAAACAAACAATAAATCAGCAAGAACACTGAAGTGTATAGCTGCCACACTGAATAAAGGTTGTTAATAGTTTTAACTATGAAGTTGTCACATCATAACGCAAATCTGACTCTAATTTTTATATTTCAGTGTGGCACTGATATGCTTCTGTAAAACAGACAGGAAGAAAGAAGGAGAAAAAGAGACAAACTGAAACTGAGGCCACAAGTTTTTTTTTTTTTTTTTTTTTTCTTTCCCCTTGTCTGCATTATCTCTACAGCTGAGCACTGTGTCCGGTGGCAGCGTTGGAAAGACTAATGCATTTTTTTTCTAGCAGTGAGAGATATGTGAATATGATTCACTGCTATTGTGACCATCACCAGCCCTCCCCGTAGGCTACTCCATCATATAAAACTTTATTTAACCCCTGATGGGAGCTGAAGGGGAGGGCCGTGCCACACCACAGTGTGAAAGAAGGGGAAATAGTAGGGCTGGGACGATTCACTTTTCTCCCGATTCGATTTACTGCCATTTTTTAGGTGCCGATACGATTTAAATTGCGATTCTACGATATTGCCGATTTTTGCAATCTTTAGTTAGCTTTTTTAAAACCAGTGAAAAAGATGAACAATGATGATGCCTACAGATTATATCAGGAAAAATACACATCACATGTGAGTCTGTATTTCGGACTTATTCAGCAATATATATTAACCAGCTGCTTATGCTCCCTCTCTTCAAAAGCCTGGATTGCATATAAAAAGTGGCTTATTATCCCTTCAGGCAACAGAGTTTTTTCAAGAAATATTCAATTTTGCTATCAAGATTTAAAAGGCTATGGTTTCAAAGTGGTTAGTTTTCCCAGCCATCGTCATCGCTGTAATTTACGGGCCGAGCATGAACACCTCTGCTGCCTGCACTGTTTACCCCCGGCTTCTCCCTCGTCTGACCAGAGCTCCGCGGTCTCATTTTCCGCTAACACCATCACTTTTCGCGGTGTTTTGAGCTTCCCTGCATCCCAGACCATACCCTCTTCGGCAGTCGCCGGCCATGGAGAGGAAAAGCTCTCGGTATGTACTGCTCCGGGACGTTAATGGCGCGCGGAGCCGCTCCCGCTGCGCACACTCGCTGCCAGTTTGGTTCTCACTGGACGACTGACCGTCATCCTCAGAGAGTAAATATTCCTCAGATTCAGAGTCAGACAGTACTTGACAAAGTACTCTCGGCATCGTGAGTACTCTTACTTAGTACTTACTTACTCAGTCTCTATCACTCTGTGTCTCTCTCTCTGCTCAGCGCAGCCTCTACAGCCACACTCGTATCCCTCGGTCCGGTGTGTGTGTTTTAAAATAAATATACGCCAAAACTTTGAATAGAAACCTGTCACCTGTCCACTATCTGCTGGTAAAAAGTAGGAACACTATTCAGCACTATTTTAACAGCTATGGCCTGTTTTATCCAGCAATGTCGCTTGCCTCAATTTGGCGACTTTAGCGCCTATAGTGTGTGTGTGTGCGTGTGTGTGTGTGTGGGGGGGGGGGAGATATCGATTTTTGAATAAAAATATCGATTTTAAAATCGGCAGACAAAAAATCGCGATACTTAGGTGTATCGATTTTTTCTCCCACTCCTAGGAAATAGTGACGGACAAGACTTGACAAGACAAGACAACTGGGAGAAGAACAAACAGGTATTGTAGCTAGTTTAAGACAGTTAGAGTGCTGTGCTGATGCAAATCCATACTGGAAGTATGTGGTGTGTATGAAGAGGGTGGCTCATGTGTAGAGAGTGTGTGTGTGTGTGTGTGTGTGTGTGTGTGTGTGTGTGTGTGTGGTTGGGGGGGGGGATGAAGACCCTGGTTCGGGTAATGGAGGTGGAGGGGAGGTTAGGAAAGGGATGAAGACCCTGGTTCGGGTAGTGGGTGTGGGAGGGGGGGTTGGGAAGGGATAAAGACCCTGGTTCGGGTAGTGGGTTAGGACAGGGAGGGTTGGAACGGGATGAAGACCCTGGTTCGGGTAGTGGGTGTGGGGAGGGGGTGGGAGTGGGAAGGGGATGAAGACCCTGGTTCGGGTAGTGGGTTTGGGAGGGGGGGTAGGAAAAGGATGAAGACCCTGGTTCGGGTAGTGGATGAGGGAAGGGGGTGGGGGGAGGGTCCTATGGAAGAGACATAGGAGGTGAGGAGATGCGTAGGAGTGCCTAACTCAGCATGTTCTGATGGGACCAACCGCTTCTTTAGAGTTAGTCTCAACAGGAGCTCGAGTGTCTATACACACATGCGTGTCAGGTGGTCACCGAATACCCAAGTAGCCGCCCATACCCCTGGAGACCGCGGCCAAGGGCCCCCCCAGAGCCACTGAGGCCACAACTTTAACAGGAGTAGGGATTATTGTACAGAGTTAAAAAATAAAATTAACCAGTCAAAGATGGCTGTAAACAGGTTAGTCCTCAGCCTTGATTTTCCAGCAGACCTACAGTTTTCTGGGAGTTTGCTAACTTTTTGTTTTTACCTACATAATAGGGCTGGATAAAATGACCGAAATATCACATCACAGCATAATTAATCAAGTATTTGATTAAGTAGTCTGTTTTGCTTTACAGAAAAGGTATTAAGTGTAGTGTTTGTATTGTGTGGGTCCAAGAAACACACCATATAACTTGAAGCGGATCACTTCATAGAAGTAACTTCAGGTTTTAACATTAACAGTTTCCAGCATTCATTTCCCATGAAGCTCTGCTCATGTACACACATACTGTGCATGCGCTAACCAATGGCTCCCCCTGCTGGCCAAACTCTTAACTGATGCAAATAACATTTGCTCATATCATTACATCTCCCTTTCTCAAAATAAAAGTACCAGACTTTTACAAAGAAATCATAACCATGCTGTACACATAACAGTTTTTTTTAACAAAGTGTATCAACAATATTGCAAGATACCATAACCTTATTACTGTTCAACCACAGAATGAAACTACTGTAAACTTTACGAACTAACACTGCTCTTTAAAACAGCACCACAACAAACTGTCCTTAGATTTGTTCAATGAGTCTTTCTGGAGGTTTAGCATGTCTGGATGATCTTCTGATGATTTGCTCTGGATTTTTATTTGGTACCTCATCCTCAGATATTGGACTCTCCTGTGTATGCTGGAGTTGTTCAGTTGCATCAGCCCTTGAAGCTGCTGTGTCTGGTCCCAAGAGGTCTCTGCGATTCCGTCCTACAATTGCACCGTCTTCAGTCTGGATGGTGTATGACCTTTAACCTCCTAAAGAATCTTTGCTTTTTGCTCCCATGTATTTGTCTTGTCCTTCATCCTCACTTGGTCTTTGAAGTTCGGGAAGTTATTGTGTTCCTCGATCATAATAGAACTTTTGCTTTGCTTTTTGTTGCTCTTTAAACCTCTTCACTGTCTCACCCTCCTGTGTTTTCAGCAGGTCCTCCCAGATAGGTAAGTTTGATCTCAGGCGACGACCCATAAGGAGGTGTGCTGGAGACATACCACATTCTAGCGGTGTTGTGCGGTAAACAAGAAGGCTGTGGTAGAAATCAGCTCCGCTGTCTTTTGCTTTGTACATCAGTCTTTTCACAGTCTGAACTGTCTTCTCCACCAGACCGTTGGACTGCGGAAAATGAGGACTAGATGTAGAATGCACAAAGTTCCATTCTTCAGCAAAATGTCTAAATGCTGCATTAGCAAACTGTGGCCCGTTGTCTGTGAAGACTTCACTTGGCACACCATGTCTAGAAAAAGTGGCTTTCATGGCTTTAATCACAGCCTCTGCTGTCGTGGTGTGCAGCCTACAAACTTCTGGGTAGAGTGAATAATAGTCTGTAACTACCATGTAGTCCTGTCCATCACAAACAAACAGGTCAGCACCTACTTTTTGATATGGCCTCTCTGGCACTGGGTGTGGCTTTAGTGGTTCTGCTGGATTGTTTGCTCGATATTTCAGACATATTGTGCATTTTGACACCTCATTTGTGATATCTTGGTTAATCTGTGGCCAGTACATTACCTCACGTGCTCTTTTCTTACATTTCTCAATCCCGAGATGTCCACCATGGATTTTCTGCAACATTTCTTTCCTCATGCTCTTAGGGATAACGATCTTACTTCCCTTGTAGATAATATTATCCACAACTGAAAGTTCTGCTCTGCAGTTCCAGTACTCCATCAGATCAGGTGAGCAGCCTTGCTTCACTTCAGGCCAACCACCTAAAATGGTTTGTTTCAGTCTGATGAGTGTAACATCTCTGTCTGTCTCATTTTTGATGAGTTCCATTTTTGCATCTGCAACTGGCAGAGAGCTTGTGATCATGTCCACATAAGCATTTACTTCCTCAGACATTTTACTGCTTGTCTGCTCGTTTGGATCTGCAGCTCTGGACGATGCATCAGCTGTGTACATCAGCTTACCTGCTGTGTACATAACATCTAACGTGTAACGTTGCAGCCTGATCATCATTCTCTGAATTCTTAGAGGACAGTCATTCAATGGCTTTCTGAACAAAGGAATAAGAGGCTTGTGGTCTGTTTCAACACTGACTGCTTGTCCTGATACAAACTGGTGGAATCTTTCACAGGCATAAGTTATGCTGAGCAGTTCTTTTTCAATTTGCGCGTATCGCGTCTCAGCATGTCATTGAGCACGATGCAGATGCAATTGGTTGCCAGTCTTCATACTTTTGTAAAAGAACAGCTCCTAGCCCGCTCTGAGATGCATCTGATGAGATCTTTAGTGGTCTCGCTGGATCATAAAATCTCAGAACTGGTTCCTTAGTGAGCACCATCTGTAGGTCACTCCACGACTTCTCATGTTCGTGATTCCATTCCCACTCAGTTCTTTTTTCAGTTAGCTGCCTCAAAGGTGCCATCCTCTCAGAGAGGTTTGGTATGAATTTGCCCATGTAATTTATCATTCCATTAAACTTTCTTGCACTGTGGCCTTGGCATTTTTTAAATTGCAGATACTTTTCTGGGGTCCGGTCTGATACCCTCACTGCTCAAAATGTCTCCAACAAATGTCAGTTCTCTTGCTCCAAGCTGGCACTTGTCTTTGTTTAGTTTCAGGTTGATTTTCCTTGTTGCTTCCAGGACATTTTTAAGTCTCTCATCACGTTCTTCTTTCGTGCTTCCCCATATTATGATGTCATCCATTGATGTGTCTACACCTTCCAAATGCCCGTAGATCGTGTGGATCGTCTTGTGATACACTTCAGGGGCAGAAGCAATACCAAATGGTAAGCGAAGAAACTTGTACCTGCCAAAAGGACTGTTAAAGATGCACAGTTTGGAGCTTGCCTCATCCAACTTCAGTTGCCAGAATCCTGATGATGCGTCTAACTTGCTGAAATACTGTGCATTTTCAAACTGTGACATTATTTCCTCTCTTGTTGGCAGTTTGAAATGTTCTCTCATTATGGCTCTGTTAAGATCCCGTGGATCCATACAGACTCTGGGATTTCCATTCCTTTTGTCCACAATGACCAGCGAACTAACCCACTCGGTTGGCTCATCAATTTTTTCAATCACTTTTAAACTCTCCATCCTATCTAACTCTGCTTTCAGAGGCTTCTGAAGTGCAAATGGTACTTTTCTGCAAGGATGAATGACTGGTGGTACATTTTTATCCACTCTGATAGTGTGCTCTCCAGGAAGGCATCCAAGACCCTGAAACAGATCACTGTACTCTGTCATGAGATCATCATAGTTTGTCTCACTTTTGCGCTCGACCACATACACTCTTTGAACTAGGTTCAGTCTTACACAGGCAGATAAACCAAGGATCGCTTGGACATCCTGAGTCACCACAATGAATGCAAGTGCATGCTGTTTGTTCTTGTGTGTCACTTTTAGGATACATCTATCTTTTACAGGAATCTCAGATCCAGAGTATCCCTTTACCTTCACTTTTGTTGCATGGAGTTTTGCTCTGGGTGTGATTTTGTTGAATGCAGTTTCCGACATCACATTAGCTTGAGCACCAGTATCCAGTTTTAATGCCATATAAGAGTCATTCACCTTCAGTGTCATAATCCAGTCATCCTCATCCGTGTTATCTTTTGTCACAGCATCAACATAGAGTTCATCTGGGCCACTCTCATTCACGACATGGACTTTACTTTGGTGAGCCTGAGTTTGATTAGTGCACCATCGGGCAAAATGATTATTTTTATTGCAGTTGTTGCACATTTTTCCATATGCTGGGCATTTTTTGGGAGGATGTTGTGTGCCACATCTTCTGCACACTCTTCTGTGTCCCTCTTTAATAGCTTGTTTCGTTTCCTTTTTCACCTCAGGAGTAAATTTTTTCTTTCTTTGTGCTCTGTGTGCATCCTTCCTCACCATGTCCACATTGCATGACTCACTGCACAGCTCCTTTGCTTGACTTCTCACAGTTTCTGATGCTCTACATAACATCAGTGCTTTTTCCAGATCCAAGTCCTGTTCTCTCAACAGTCTCTCTCTTAGGGCATTGTCTGGAATCCCACATACTAATCTGTCCTTTATTTATGAGTCTGTTAGCCCTCCAAACTCACATGTTTTACTTCTGTTTCTTAGCTCTGTTGCATACTGGTCTACTGTCTCTCCTGGTTTCTGTACACACGTGAATAATCTGTGTCTTTTATACGTTACATTTCTCTTAGGGATGCAGTGTGCTTCAAACTTTTCTATTATCTGTGCAAGCTTCATTTTATCTTCTTCAGCATCAAACGTGAAGTTACTATACACTTCCAGTGCTTCATCGCCAACGACATGCAGGAACACTGACGCTTTCATTTTATCACTTTTTTCATCACCGCCAATCGCAGCTAGGTACAGCTCAAAGCGTTGCCTGAATTTCCTCCAGTTTTCAGCTACACTACCAGTTAATTGAAGTTTCGGTGGAGGTTGTAACCCTTCCATCTTCACCTCGTTGTGTCGGCGTCTTACAACGGTACGTAGGCTAACGACGTCCTCGGCTGCTCAGTGTGAGAGCTAGCTTGTTGCTAATATACTCCAACAATGTGGCTTCACTCAGTTACTTCCGTCGACTCGTCCCCTCAAGTCCATCTTCTGACACCATGTAGTGTTTGTATTGTGTGGGTCCAAGAAACACACCATATAACTTGAAGCGGATCACTTCATAGAAGTAACTTCAGGTTTTAACATTAACAGGTTCCAGCATTCATTTCCCATGAAGCTCAGCTCATTGTGTACACACATACTGTGCATGCTCTGACCAATGGCTCCCCCTGCTGGCCAAACTCATAACTGATGCAAATAACATTTGCTCATATCATTACATTAAGGTATACATTTTGAGATATTAAGCATTGCTTATTATGTTTAGCAATATGTGTGTCTCACCAAACATAATATCTGTGTTGGATTTTGTTAATTGTTGTAATGAAACCGACTTTGCTACTGTGTTTTACAGTTTCAGTCTGTGGCTCAGTGTGGTTTAAATTATGGAAAATGATAAATTCTCAATTAATCCAGTAATTGGTGGTATAAAAAAATATGGTAAAAATATGATGATCCTTAGTCATTTTTCTTTGGCTTCAATTTGCCTTTATCGACAGCTGATTGACGGAAAAGGGGAGAGATAGTTCCCAGGCTGCCTGTGCAAGGGGAGGGTAACAGGTGCGACCATGGATGTATTATAAGAACTGGATAGCGTGGCTCCGCCTTCCACCATGTCACGGATTTGAAGCCAGAATATCCTCCGTCAGGGCACCGCCATTGTGCAACCAGTAGAGAATTTGGGCCATAATCCGGACGCAGCTGTCGTAAACGGTCGCAACACTCCTCAGCATACGCCGTACACAATCATTGTGAAGCTGCCGTAAACCGTGGTCATTTTTAAACTCTAATAACTAATAAAAAAGAAAGTTTTCAGAAAAAAGAGGACTTGGAAAACACGCAGCCCAATAATACTTCAATGTCACCACAGCATACGGATGGGAGAAATATTTCTACGAGGTGTATTAATTTTTTGAAGTTTCACTTCGGCCCGTCCAAATGAATGGGGGAGACGGATTTTTGACCTATACTGCAGCAAGTCACCAGGAGGAGCAGTTTTTGTGGTGGCTTCAATTTTAGCCTAGCATCATGGCGTCCATGTTTTTTACAGTCTATGGGTGCGACCCACTCAGCCACACCAGCACCTGTGACCCTCAGTCTCAGACTGCGTTTACACGGCACTGAAAACGGTCAAATCCGATAAGTTTTTGTTGCGTTTCGGCCTTGCGCTTCGATGGAAACTCGTTGCGTTTTGTCTGAAAACGGTAACTTTTTGAGAACGGGCTCCAGAGTGGAAAGTTTCCAAAACGTTCTTCATGCAGCTCCATGTAAACCCACATTAGAGTGTTTAAGGGTGAAACACTGACGTCACCGCATGCGCAGTTCTCTTTCAGATGAAGGCTGTGCGCGCATACCAGGAACAACAACAGCTTCCAAGTAACGTGTGAGCCTCTTACCGTGCTCAGTTTGTTATCCAGACAAAACTATCCAGACAGATTTGCTGTCCGAACTGATTTGTTGTCCAGAAAAGAAACTCCTGCTTCTTTGTGCGTCTATTCGCCATTGTTGTTTGTGAAACATTTTTCTTCTTCGTACGTGTGTTGTAGCAGCGCTGCCTCTCTGCAGATCTACACCGCCATCTACTGAACCGGCATGCATACTACAGCGGGTCCATTCGTCTCCAGCATCGTCGTCTGAAAGCAGAAGAAATTGAAAACACAAAGGAAAGACCTTTGTGTCTTCAAGGCAGGAGTGTCCGTGTAAACGCCACCTTATATTTACCAAAACAAAGTGGGTACTGCACAAACACACTGGCATCACAGCAGACCCCTGATCATGCCAGTGTTAGCTCCCTATTAAAATGTCTGATAAATGAACTGAGCACAAAAAGTGAAACATTCATGTTAAATTAATTATATGTTAACAGGTCTTCTGCAATAAATCTTACATGGACTTATGTATTTTATTTATGTATCTTTGTTTTTTGTCAGAGACAATACATGAGTGTTGTTATATCTTAATTCAGAGTGTAGATTAATGATTAATGACTATAAATAAAACGAACAGTTAAGAATGATAGGTTAAATAACAATGTAGAAAAAAAACGAAGTAGAAGATAGAAAAAATATAATTTGCAATACAAGTCTTGTACTTTAATGTTCACATATTTACTTTTATTTAAACCATATGGTTTTACCTTGTTATTGTTTGTCAGCACTGTGTAAAATGTTCATTATTTTTAATCAAGTCTTGTGGCGCCCACTGATGTAGCTGTGGACTGTGTTGCTGTGGCATTTCAGCACTGCTGTAAGCAGTCATTGAGCACGAGGCGTGGCCCCTTCTCCTGTTCTTCAGGATTATTTCTTTAAATAGTCCAACTGTCAGTTGCTATATAGAGCCCAATGAAATAATGATGTAATTTTACACTGAATAAACCAAAACCATGATTAAAAATATGGTCTTACGCTCAGTTTTATCTGATAATATGAATTATGTTTCAGTGCCTTTATCCTGCATATATCTGTAATTATATTTCAATGTTGTCTTTGATGTGTCTTATTTGTTCCAGTCTTGCTGCTGACTTAATTAACTTTGGAAAAACAAACACGTTAATGTTTAACCAAGAGAGCGAGGACCATAATCAGCTGTTGTTTGTTTTTACCTTTAGGTTATTAATGTGACAGGAATTTCAATTGGGTTCGGTTTGGCAGGTGCATGTGATACTCTAGTTTCTCAGGTAAGAGCCTGAAGGACTCATATTAAATCAAGTTTGACAAATATTCCTAAAAGAGAATATATAAAGCATAACTCCCCTTTGTTTTTAGATATTCGGGAGTCGTAACCTCATGAGAGTGGGGGTCATTCTGCAGAGGGCCGTCCTGATTTTGTTACTGGCGTGTTGCCCCTGCTGGGCAATCCTCATCAACACGGAGCCTCTTCTGTTGGCCTTCAGACAGGAGCCAGAGGTGGCCAGGTAATCAATCATTCAATCAATCAATCAGTCTTTGTTTGTATAGTGCCAATTCATAACAAGTCTTATCTGAAGACACTTTACAAGGGAGCATAAAACTCTTCATTTTATGGGTACACATACATGCATAGATACATACATGCATATATGAAATACAGTTAAGAGAGTGTACATTTTATTCTCGACAAAGACCAAAATTATTTTCAAAGCCTTGGATGAAAAAAAAGTTGTTTTCTGTCCTGTAATAAATTTGTTATAATAGATATTAATGAGTGCTGTCAGGCGATTAAAAAAATTAATCTAATTAATTACAGGATTTGTAATTAATTAATCTAATTAATCGCATTTTAATCTCATATCTGCTTAAAGTACCCAAATAAAGAATTTGAATTCTAGGACATCACAAAATTGTGGTGGAGGATTAATCAAATGAAAACACTAAAAAGAGAAGATTGTATATCTACATTTTTATTGGTGACTAAATAAAACCAAAGTCAGAGCATCTTGTCCAGAAAATTCTAAGCTCAATCAGGCAACTCAAATTACACTTTAAGTGTGTTTCATAAATCAAATTCAGAATAAGGAAAAAGGTCGAGGACATCCAGCAAACCAGTTAGGCCTGATGCATTATTAAAGAATGTAGTACAAATATAGATAAATAAATTCAAAAATAAAATAAAGCTGAGTCTCAAATAGGCCATTCCTGTTGTCACCTGGGCTTTGTTTGGTTTGACTAGCGACGTATGTGTGAAGTGACGTGCCACTGCCATGTACGGGTCCTCCAATAATGGCCAATATCAAAATGTTTGTGTGCTATGATTAATCGCGATTAATTTTTTAATGCATTAATTTGCGTTGTAATTAATTAATCTAATTAATGCACTAAAGTCAATCAATCAATCAATCAATCTTTATTTGTATAGCGCCAATTCATAACAAGTGTTATCTCAAGACACTTTGCAATAGAGCATAAAGCTCTTCATTTTATGTATACGCATATATGCATAGATACATATATACATATAAAGATACACATATACATATATATACAAATATATACATCCAACACCCAACATGAATCCATATAGCCAATCATGAATCCCTCCATCATGGCTCAAGAAAAAACCTTCTGTTAAGCAGCAGGAAATCTTGAATGTGGATCCCAGTCTCATGATGAACAGCAAATCCACACGATGCTGTGTTGGGTGTGAGGGCAAAGGAAGGGAGGTAAGAGGAGACAAGTGGACTAAAGTAAGAACTAAAGTTAGTGACAGATCCATGAACCATAGACCTGTCGTCTGATTTATTAGAGGTTAGCCTCTTGAGATGCTACATCTCATTTTCAGGAGGGTCCTCATGTCTGAATGGTTGTGGTGATCATTTTATAGAAGTATAAGCAATGATATTCTTACTGAAAATAAGAATTTATGGTAGTGACGAACTCATGGGTGCCCAGACCACAAGTGCATCCAAACCATATTTGTCTCCGTTAAGTATAAATGTGTTGAAGGCCTCTTGAGATGTGACATCCCATTTTCAGAGGGACCTCATGCCATATGTGGTAATTAAAAAGTAGATACTGTAGATGTATCGATCATGGATATGGAGATCATGCTAATATCTACATGAACAGCTATAATGATAATGGGAATGGAGTGTTCCTAATAAAATGTCCAACTATGTGTCATGTCTATAATTGTAGTTTTGAGGCTTCGTGACTCCACAGCAGCAGGCAGTCTCCACCAAGGATTCCAGGCCACCTACAAGACGAGAGCCAGAGACGAGTACAGGAGCAAACAAAAGGGGCAAAAGCAGATGCAGAGAGAGAGAGAGAGAGAGAGTGATAGAGCCCATTGTGCCAGACTCCCCGGCAGTCTAGGCCTATTGCATCTAAACTATGAGTGTAATTTATGAACTAATTTATAGATATGAGCTGGTCCCTAACTGAAAGCTTTATCAAAGAGGAATGTTTTAAGTCTTTTTTTTTTTTTTTTTTGCACCGACTTCCGACATCTTTATTAAGGAAACAGTGTCACTCTGTAAGAAAACTATAAAAAATATAAATTAACATACAATGGGGACATGTGAAACAGGACTATCAATGCTGTAAGGGTGACTGGAGAAAACTGTGGATGAGGAAGATGTCTGACCTCTGATGTCGGCATACTATGATGGCTGAAGGACCGCAGCAGTATCTAACCCAGTGAGGTCCACTGTCTCTGCACAGCCCAGAAAATGAGCCACATGTGCTGAGCAGGAGGTAGGTTTGTCCTGGTTTTCCCTGAGACAGCGCTCAAAGTCCACAAACTGCTTGGAGCAATCACGTCGGATTTTCTGTATCACTGGATGTGATGATGTGCAGTGTGCAACCTTCATCTTCAGCTCATGACACTGTTCTTGCCATGTCGTAGGATTGGAGGCCACACAAGAACCGTACGCTTCCATTTCTCTGTGACAAAACTTTGCCGTAATATTCATTGCAGCCTCCATGACCCTCTTTGACAGTGGTCTACGCGCTGGACCAGTACATCAAGGTTAATGCATTTATAGTTGTTCCTCCATGTGTGTCCTAGGAATGTTTTACGTCTAACCTTAAAGGTAGAGAGAGCGTCAGCCTCCCGAACTGTGGTCGGTAAATTGTTCCAGAGAAGAGGAGCCTGATAACTGAAGGCTCTACCTCCCATACCACTTTTGGAGATTGATGGTACCACCAGTAGGCCAGCATTTTGGGAGCGCAATGTTCTCGAGGGGTTGTACAGCACTACAAGCTCTTTAAGATAGACTGGTGCCTGTCCACTGAGAGCTTTAAAGGTGAGGAGAAGAATCTTGAATTCTATTCTATATTTAATGGGAAGCCAATGCAGAGAAGCTAATACAGGAGTAACGTGGTCTCTTCTCCTTGTTCTAGTCAGTACACCAAGTGCTGTGGCATTTTGGACCAGCTAAAGTGTCTTAAGCGACTTGCTGGGACAGCCTGAAAGCAGAGAGTTACAATAGTCCAGTCTAGAGGTAACCAAAGCATGGACTAGCTTTTCAGCATCGCTCTGGGACAGGATAGGCCTGATTTTAGCGATGTTACGAAGATGAAAAAAGTCTGTTTTTGAAATTTGCTTTAAGTGAGAATTAAAGGATAAATCCTGATCAAACAGAACTCCCAGATTTCTAACAGTTGCGCTTGGTGCCAGACTAATGCCATCGATGGCAGTTAAATCACTAGAAAAGGATTCTCTAAGGTGTCGAGGGCCCAGCACAATAATCTCTGTCTTGTCTGAGTTAAGAAGAAGAAAATTTCTGGTCATCCAGGTTCTGATGTCCTTTAAACAGGCATCTAGTTTGTCTAAGTGGTTTGTCTCACCTGGCTTCAGTGATACATAAAGCTGTGTATTATCAGCGTAGCAGTGAAAATTAACAGAGTATTTCCTCATGATATCACCAAGGGGAAGCATATATATAGAGAAGAGAATTGGACCTAGCACCGAACCTTGAGGAACCCCGTAACTTACTTTAGTGTACACAGAGGATTTGTTGTTCACGTGTACAAAGTGATATCTATTAGATAAGTAGGACTTAAACCAATTTAAGGCAGTCCCTGTAATCCCAAGTAACATCTCTAATCTCTGTATAAGAACATCATGGTCAATGGTGTCGAAAGCAGCACTAAGATCTAACAAAACAAGAACAGAGAGCAGTCCTTCATCTGAAGCTGAAAGTAGATCATTGGTTACTTAAACTGGAGCAGTCTCTGTGCTGTGATGAGCTCTAAATCCTGACTGAAAGTCCTCAAGCAGGCTATTGTCTTGAAGGAAGTCACCTAGCTGATCAGCTACTACTTTCTCCAGGATCTTTGAGGCAAATGGAAGGTTAGAAATAGGCCTGTAGTTAGCTAATGTTCCTGAATCGAGGTTAGGTTTTTTAAGGAGGGGTTTGATTACTGCTGTTTTAAAAGACTGTTACTGTCTCCAGCAACAATGGACAAACTAGAGGAAAGACCTCCTTCAACAGTTTAGTTGGAATTGGGTCTAAAAGGCAGGTTGATGATTTAGAGGAGGAGACGAGAGAATTTAGCTCCTGAAGGCTAATCGCAGAGAAACTGTCTAACTCAGGTCTAACTATTACTACATTTAAAGGTACGGCAGGTTCAGCTGGAGATGAAGAGCTGCTAATTTTATCTCTAATTTTCAGAATTTTATCATTGAAAAAGCTCATAAAGTCCTCACAGCTCAGGGCTAGAGGAATCACAGGCTCAATAGAGCTCTGACTCTGTGTCAGCCTGGCTACAGTGCTGAAGAGATCTGGGGTTGTTTCTATTTTCTTCAATAAGTGAGGAGTAGTAGGCAGCTCGAGCATGTTTTAAGGCTCTCATGTAGTTATTATGACTCTCTCGCCAAAGTATACGTGACTCTTCCCTTTTATCAGAGCGCCACATTCTCTCTAATTTACGGATTGTTTGTTTAAGTGTACGAGTTTCTGAGTGAAACCAAGGAGCTGTCCTCTGACGTTTAATTCTTTTTAGTCTCAGTGGGGCAATTGAGTCCAAAGTGGATCTTAGTAGACTGGCTGAGTCATCAACAAGCTGATGCAGCTGAGTGGGGCTACAGGTAATATCACAGTTATCACAGTTAATATCACCACCTCGATAGTCAGCGGTTGAATGATGACATGCGGCTATACATATCATCACTGGTCAGATTGGGCAAGGGGCCAGAGACAATTACAGAGTCCGACATTGTCTTTATAAAAGAGCACACCGATTCAAAGTGACAGCCCTAATATTAATGTAAACTCTCTCTACAGGTTGGCTCAGTTATATGTAAAGATCTTTATGCCAGCACTTCCTGTGAGTATCTCTAACTACCCATTTCTCCCTGAGCTGTTCTTTCTTGTTTACTTCACTGAGATTGAGAATCAAGATGTTCATTTTCATTTTTGTTTCTCTTTAAGGCTACATTCATGTATTCTTTATTGACAAGATATCTACAAAACCAGGTAAGCCCCTCATCATTTAATGTGAAATTCATTCTGTTACTGATCAGAATCTCCAAATAAGTCAATTCTCATAACATGTAACCTGACTCAGTGGATGGACTGTTCAATATATCTTGCTAGTCCATCAGGGAAAGAGCCCATAGGAAGTGCTTGGGGTGGGCTGAACTTTTCCAGAAGCATATCCAGCAGGTGATTAGGCGATCGTTCCGTCAATCAGCATCCATTACAGGCCAATCAAATTATGTAGTTGGTGGGCGCTACTGCAGTACAGAATGTGAGCCACTTTGTAGAACAAGAATATATATGAGCATCAATGCTAATCTCTGTCTGAGCAGTCACCTCTCAGTACTCCTGGTTGCTGTGCTCTATTTTTTACATTTTGCCTCTCTCAGTACTCCTTGGCTGCTGCTCTATTTTTATCATCTGGAAAGAGCTTCCCTACCCAAAGCCAGTGGGGAGGTGAGACGTGTAATAACAGATAGTACCCACAGGCTCTTCTGCTTGTCTTGCTTGGACACATATATACTATATATATGTATATATATGTGATATATATATATATGTATTACGAACTCTTCATTTGGGTCTTGGACATATATATATATATATATATATATATATATATATATATATATATATATATATATATATATATATATATATATCTAACATGATATACTTCTCCTTCAGGGCATCATATGGCCACAAGTTATCACATATATTTCTGAACTCATGAGCTACATTTTTCTCTATGTACTGGATATGGGTGTGAGGTGAGTATTACCTGCTTACAGTCCAGCGCTAGCATGATTGATTCACCAGTCATCTCAGACGATCACAGAGAGATCTTTCCGTCCACAGAGGTTAGGCTGTTGCCAACACATTCTCTCAGCACTCCTTGGCTGCTGTGCTCTATTTTTGCATCATCTGGAAAGGACTTCACAAGCCACGTGGAGGTGAGAACATTAGCAATACAGATAGTGACCATGCGTACAATATAAGGCTTTATTGTCTTGCTTGGACATATATATACATATATGTATATTGTATATATATATATATATATATATATATATATATATATATATATATATATATATATATATATATATATATATATATATAGATATATATATATACATATACATATATATATATATATATATATATATATATATATATATATATAGATAGATATATAGATATATAGATATATATATATACAGTACAGGCCAAAAGTTTGGACACACCTTCTCATTCAATGTGTTTTCTTTATTTTCATCACTAATTACATGTAGATTCTCACTGAAGATATGATGGCCATTTGTTTCTCTTAACTTAGCTGATTGGTTCTTGCCATAATGTTAATTCTAACCGTTGTCTGATAGAGCTGTCGGCTGTGTATCAGCCTGACTTCTGAACAACACAAATGATGGTCCCAACCCCATTAATAAGACAAGAAATTCCATTAATTAACACTGGCAAGGCACACCTGAGAAGAGAAAACCATTTCAGGTGACTACCTCTTGAAGCTCATAAAGAGAATGCCAAGGGTGTGCAAAGCAGTAATCAGAGCAAAGGGTGGATACTTTGAGGAAACTAGAATATAAGACATGTTTTCATTTATTTCAAACTTTTTGGTTAAGTACATAATTTCACACATGTTCATTCATAGCTTTGATACCTTCAGCAGTGAGAATCTACAGTTTAAATAGTGATGAAAATAAAGAAAATACATTGAATAAGAAGATGTGGGGGTGCTGGTTTGGCGTAGTGGTTAGCACCCCATGTATTTGCTTCTGCCGGTCCAGGTTCAAATCCCGCCTGTGACCAGTTTGCAGAGTGTCTTCCCCTACTCTCTCTCCCCCTTTCACAAGCCTATCCACTGTCTCTCTCCTATCAATAAAGGCACAAAATGCCCAAAAAATATACATTAAAAAAAAAAAGAAAAAGAAGATGTGTCCAAACTTTTGGCCTGTACTGTATGTATATATATATGTATATATGTATGTATGTATATATATATATATATATATATATATATATATATATATATGTGTATATATGTATATATGTATATATATATATATATATATATATATATATATATATATATATATATATATATATATGTATATATATATATATATATATATATATATATATATATATATATGTGTGTGTGTATATATATATATACATATATATATACATATATATATATACATACATATATATACATATATACATACATATATATATATGTATGTATATATATATATATGTGTGTGTGTGACCGGGGGCAAAGTCTATAATCTAGGGCAAAGTTAGCAGTATGCTCAAGGTGCAAGACATGACGCAGGAGCCTGCACTGTGGGATCTCACTGCAAGACAAGCACAGGGACGTCACAGATCAGCAGATAGCCGGCAGAGCTCTTTCTGTGGGTCATCTCTGGAAGCAAAATGCTGCTTTTCCAGCATTTGATCATAATGTTTTGAAATGAGGACTCTTGTGTTTGGCTCCCAAAAGGATGAGTCACACTGCAGGGATGTTTTGACAACAAAAAAACAGAATCATTGTGGAAATCTTAGACTGATAAAGTCAGCGTGGATCTTCATTTGAGACTGATGTTGTTGTATTAAACAGGAGTGTATGTAGGATGAATTGGGTCCAAAGTAAAGTTCCCTTCTGTTTGGGGAACCAGGACATGCACACATACTGCTGATTCACTATCATGTGAGTTTTCTGAGGTAGTCCACATTCAACAGACAAGCAGAAATAAAAGCCAACTCTACTTCCCTTTCTTACTCTCTAATGTGCCAAAATCAAATCAAAGAGCACAAAAACTAAGGCTATAGCATAATCCTAGCATAGCATATATCCTGTCATGAACACAACCAGAAAGAGGACCCAAACGCAAGACTCAAGGTAATCAAAGTTCCAAAAAACACTGTTTGAAAACAGGTTGGGTTTGGTTCACAGATATTCAGTCAGAAAAGGGAGGCAGGGGATCCAAAAACTTGAGACAAAAGGTAGGATCCACAAAAACAAACAGGTTCAGAACAAACACGCTAACAAGACTAGAAGAGAGTGTAGGAACATGACTGTGAGGTACAACGAACTGGCGGCAAGATAGGGTGAGACAAGGGGTTAAATACATGATGTAACGGGAGATAATTAGACACTGGTGTGGTCAGGCACAATTGGGAGCAGGTGCGCACAAGACAGAGGAAGGGATGGGAAACAATCCTGATACAGGGACACGAGTGAGTGAACTTCAAAATAAAACAAACTACAAGACATGAAACATGAAGAATTAATAAAGAGACAGATATTTAACAAACAGACGTGGCATATCCTCTGGTATTCTCTCCAAATACAGATTCAGAAGTGAACTTTAGTTTGTAAAATAACACGAACAAGAGGTCAAAAGCCTGCAAAAGAATAGAAAAGTTAGACTACTATCATTCTGCAGTCTTCAGAGCCCTAGTTTGTCAGCATGGGGTGCAGTTTGGTGTGTGTTTGTGGATATTAAACTACTCTGATTATGCAGTTTTTCAGGGCAAACAAGACACAGTTTAAAGAGGATGGATTATACCTTTTATTGTTCGTGGGTATGTTTTGCTTGTTTTGCTTCAGGTGGTGTTTTACGACTGACAAGTTTCACTTTTGTTCTGAATTTCAGCAGGATTATTTTAATTCCTCTCCTTTTATTGTGCCATTATACTCAAAGAACACAAACAGGGCACTATGTGAAATAATGCTCAAATTAAAGTTCTCTTTTTCAGTGATCCCAAAGCATAAGAATAGGTTGGAAAGAGGAGGCCCACACTTCTGCATGACAGTGAAGCAAAACCTCATCTGTTATAAAAAAAAAAAAAAACTCAAGTTACAACTGAGGATTTGCTCTTTAGTTATCTTTTTAAGTTGGAATGGGACATTTAGGTTGGGCTGGGACATACTGATGTAATCGATCAGTTCTAACTCTTTTGCAAGAGATTGAAAAAATAGAAATGTACAGTTTTTTTATCCCTTGACATACAGCATTGCTGATTAATGTTAGTGTAAGTAAGGCCTTGCATTTTGCATGTTCTTTCTGTGCATGCACGGGTTCTCTCTAGGCATGCTGGCTTCCTCCCAGGCATGCTGCTCATTGGTCTCCAGTTCCCCAAGACCCTTAAAGGGGCAGTATACATAATGGATGTTTGGATGTATTTGAAAATCTTACTCTGCCCTTTCATTAGTTTTGTTCTTGGGTTGGGAAAAAAGTTATATCAGTCTTGAAGGTTCACAACTAGGGCTGAACGATATGGACAAAATTTTAAATCTCTATATTCATGCCAGATATCTCCATATTGACACTGTTGTTGTGACTCCCAGAATTGTACATGCAGGGCGAGCGTGTGGAAATCTATATCATTTATGTTGTTGCCTCTATATCATTTATGTTGTTGCCTTTTCTATATTAATATCTTGAATATTCATATCTCGATATGCAGTGCCTATCATAAGTATTCACCCCCTTGGATGTTTTACCCTTTTATTGCTTTCATAAATCAATCATGGTCAATAAAATTTGGCTTTTTTAACACAAAAATTTATTGGAAAAAAATCTTTAACGTCAAAGTGAAAACAGATTTCTACAAAGTAATGTCAATGAAATAAAAATATATCAAGAAATATCATTGTTTGCATAATTATTCACCCCCTTTTTAATTAAATGGTCTAGTTCAATAGAGGTCCATCAAATTGTTGCCAATAGTCTCACAATTAGTGAAATGAAGATCACCTGAGTGGTGTAGGTGTGTTTCAAGTGATTGAGGTATAAAACACCTGTGTCTGAAGGGTCCAGACTGTTGGATCAGTATTCCTGGCTACCATGAAGACAGAAGAACACTCCAAGCAACTCAGGGAAAGG
The DNA here is from genome assembly GCA_036419115.1 of Scarus forsteni. NCBI lineage: Eukaryota > Metazoa > Chordata > Actinopteri > Labriformes > Labridae > Scarus > Scarus forsteni. The sequence continues at coordinate 8,497,700 of JAZDUH010000270.1, forward strand.
GTTATTGAGAAGTACAATTCAGGGGATAGATACAAAAAAAAATTCCAAGGCATTGAACATCCCCCTGAGTTCAGTGAAATCAATAATCAAGAAATGGAAGGAATATGGCACTTGTGTGAATCTGCCTAGATAAGGCCGCCCTCGTAAACTGAGTGACCGTGCAAGTAGGAGACTGGTGAGAGAAGAAACCAAGACCCCTACGACTACTCTGAGGGAGTTACAAGCTTCAGCTGCTGAGATGGGAGAGACTGTGCATATGGCAACTGCTGCCCGGGACCTTCACCGGTCAAAGCTTTATGGGAGAGTGGACATGAGAAAGCCACTGTTGAAGAAAATTCATTTTAGATCTCGACTAGAGTTTGCCAAAAAGCACTTGGAAGACACCATGGTCAAGTGGAAGAAGATTCTTTGGTTTGATGAGACCAAAATTGAACTTTTTGGCCATCAGACAAGACGTTATGTTTGGCGGAAACCAAACACTGCACATCACCAAAAACACACCATCCCCACTGTGAAGCATGGTGGTGGTAGCATCATGCTGTGGGGATGTTTCTCAGCAGCTGGACCTGGAAGGCTTGACTTGTAAAGATAGAGGGCAGAATGAATGCTGCAAAATACACTGGAATCCTGGGGGACAATCTTATTCAGTCTGCAAGAGAACTACGGCTTGGGAGAAGATTTATTTTCCAGCAAGACAATGATCCAAAGCATACTGTAAAAGCTACACAGGAATGGTTAAAAAAGAACCAGGTAAATGTTCTGGAGTGGCCAAGTCAAAGCCCAGACCTCAAGCCGATAGAGAATTTGTGGCTGGACTTCAAAAGGGCTGTTTATGCCCAATGCCCGCGCAACCTGACAGAGATTGAGCAGTTTTGCAAAGAAGAATGGAGCAAAATTGCTGTGGGCAGATGTACAAGACTGATTGAGACTTATCCACACAGACTCACTGCTGTGATTGCATCCAAATGTGCATCTACAAAATACTGACTTGAAGGGGGTGAATAATTATGCAAACAATGATATTTATGTATATATTTTTATTTCACTGACATTACTTTGTAGAAATCGGTTTTCACTTTGACATGAAAGAGTTTTTTCCAATAAATTTTTGTGTTAAAAAAGCCAAATTTTATTGACCATGATTGATTTATGAAAGCACTAAAAGGGTAAAACATCCAAGGGGGTGAATACTTATGATAGGCACTGTAGATACAATCACAACATACTGTATCTTTCAGCCTTATTCATAACCCAACATAAGAAACATGAGGTGATGCCACAAGAGGAGTGATTCTATAGAGTGGCCTGCAGGGGGCCTTAGAGACATTTATATTGCCTGGAGAACATGAGGATTGGACAAGAGGGACAAGTCCTGTGTGCCTTGGAGTTGATCAACAGCTAATGAATGACATTTAAATATATTTGAAATAGAAACAATGATTAACTTTGGTAAGTACATTTTTATGGAGATATATAAATGTATGCCATATTTTCAAAGCCATTTGTAGGTAAAAACACATTTGTAGAACAGACTGAATAAAATGCATTAAAGAGGCTATTTTGCATGTATATGAATTCAGTTTGCCTCGAGCATTTGCACAGGTTTTAGGTGTGACTTGAGAAAAGTAAGTTTGAAAATCTCTGAAGTAGTGAAATTCAGAGCAAATGAAGGTAATGATTATAATAATTATTTTATATTACTATATTAATAATTATAATATATATATAATATAATAATATATAATTATAATAATATATATAATAATAATAGTAATGATTCACATTTTGCCACAAAACACACATAACAAGATTGTGATTGTCACATTTCCTTGCATTACTCAACATACTGGCTTTGATACTTTTCTAAAGACAAAGTTGGATTTAGCTTCTTTAGTTTTTGTTCAGATTGTTTCATAAACTCATTCCTCTCACTGTGATGCAGCATACAGTCAGTTTAGTTCTGAATCTTTTTTTTTTAATGTTTTACTGTGATGTTCACAATTGATTTTATCATTATATCTGATATGCTTCGACACTTTATCAAAAATAATGACTCCACGAGAGCCTTAAATCCAATGTTTGAGAAAGTGAGTATAGTTGTGGTTTTATTAATCCTCTCTAAAGTCCTCCTCACTTTAGCAAAGCAACCAGCACAGTCGGGGTCAGCTGATCAGATGTGAGCGTGGCATTGATCAGGTCCAAAGTAAAGTTACCCTCAGGGTGAGGGCTCTCTGGTAGAGGCACAAGAAAGTGCACACACGCTCCCACAACCAGAAGTCCAACAGCTGCAAACACGGTGAGTCCTCGCCTGACGATCAGCTGGGTCATGGAGAGATGACCAGCTTTCTGCTGATGGACGCCAAATCCATTCCCTGTTTTCTCATCATGATCCTGTGGGCTCACGGACATGTAGACATCTCCCAACTTAAGAATACATTTAGAGTTCCCGAGTTTATGAGTCTGATTTGAATGTCACAGAAGTTTATACAGCGGTGCAGTAACAGTTCCAGAACAAAGGAAGTAATCTGCATTTAAAGGATAAGTTTGGTTTCTACAGCTTTCACATTGTTTATAGAATGAAGTAGAATATACTCACTCAGGAGGCTTTCCTGATGCAAACAGTGCTTCGGGAGATATTTAGATCCAAAATCGAGCGGCGGACATCCGTATAATGGTAGCACATAGGGCATGTATAGCGCCGCTGCTAAAACTGCATTAATCGTCCAAAAACTCGTTAGTTTCACAAATATTTCATCATGGTCCGCTCGGGCTACTCCTCCATTACAGTCTGTAACCCCAGACATGTCTTTGTGACTGTGCTGACCTCTGAACTGAAGAAGAAAAACGTTTGCCTCCACGCATGCGCAGTACAGCTCATTGTTTCACGGGAAGACTGCCGGCTACACAACGGTTTTCTTCTTCCAGTTTTGTGCAAAATGGACGAATATCTATCGGATGAAGATGTTGTGGAGGAGAACTTTGAATATGATGGGTGTCCTTACAGTTTCGAGCCAGAGTATACAGATGAGGAGCTCATTGAAAGGAGGACGTGGAGGCAAAGAGAAGAACAGCTCTCCAGAGCATGCGCGGAGGCAAGGGTTCTTCTTCTTCATGACAAGCAGCATTGGACGGGTCCTCGCTCTGTCACAGGTCCCTCATGCCCCGTTGACCTCGATTTTGAGGGTTTCATCCCTTTTCATCCCTTTAAACTGCTCTAAGTTAGACTGATATGTGTTTCTGCAGCTCTGTCAGCAGCTTCAGTCTTTCTAATGGGTATGTATGAGACATTCTATTGCTCCTCCTGTTGTCATGACTACATGACCTGAAGCCATGGAATGGGATGACATCATCTGGAACTGCTCTGTTTTAAGTGTCACCTGCACTCAACTGTCAGTCACGCAGAGACATCCCAGCTGGCCTCAGCTGCAGAGCAACGAAAGCTCTAAAACATTTTTTCACAGTTTTTGACCTAATCTCTCAAAAAATATGACCTTCTTATGTGAAATTTTGTCAGGATTCCAGTAATGTAACTTTAAAAGCTGAATTTTGTTTTGTTTTTTCTGTAGAGGCCCAACTGACACCGGATGTCTCTTGCTGTTCCGTCGTTTCTCCATTCAATTGAATGGCAGAAGCTTCGAGTGCTGTTTCAGCATGACTAACTTTGAAGGCTCCTAATTCGGAAACCGTTTGAGAAACAACAACAAAACAACTTTCGTTCATCAATGTCTCCTCTCTCATCTGTCTGCATTTCAAGCTGATACCATTTATGGTCTAGGAGGAGATCATTTTTCTGTCCGCCAAGTTTTTCCCCTGAAATATTACTTCGAAGGGCAAATTGCTGACTTCCTGTTTGAGATAGGTCAGGGGTGTCAGCATGAGATTTGTGGGTCTTGATGAGACGAACATTTTGACGTTTACGTGATCTCTCTACTACATTCCTAGTGGCCGTGAGGTCCGTTTTAGTGTTTCCAGGTGGCGCTAGAGAGCACATTTTGGCATGTTGGGGGTTAATTTTTCCATTTTATAAATTTTTTTGCTGATTCTGAGGTGCTTGCCAAGTTTGGTGAGTTTTTGAGCATGTTTAGGGGGTCAAATTAAGGATTCATTGCCCGTCAGGTGAAAAATAAGAAAGAAACAAAGCAAAAACAATAGGGTGTGAAGAAATAGCATCTATGGTTGTGCAGCTGAAAAAATTCTGTTTAATTTGATGTGCAACAATACGATATTTCTACATGAATAACTCACTTTTTCGTATGTTTTTGTTGGAGGACCCAAAATGGGGTACTTTGGGGTAGAACAGGTTTCAAAGGCATCTTAATTGAATTTAAATGTTAAGCTTGACAAATTCATCTTTACTTTTTAGTGTTAAGCTTCGAAATATAAATATAAAATTGAAAAATATCGATTGTTTTCATAAAATTAAAGGTTTTCTTTTAGTAATACTGACAGCACCCTTTTATTCGTATCAATGTGGCTTTCTGATATCAACCAGGAGGTTGGTTTACCCATTCAGGTTATCTTGGGTGTGAATGGATTTTTTTATTATTATTTCTGCAACATTTCTTTCAGAATTTATTTCCTTCAACTAAATTATGATTGTTACAGGATCTGGAAATATTTAAAAAGATTTTTTCTTACTCCAATGTATGCGCTCAGATTTCTGAGGAGCTATCAGCAGCAGTTGACTTTGCATTTATTCTGATTTTAAAACAGTTATATTCATGTACAGCAGCCCCACCCAATGGATGCATATTGCTGTCACAAACACTATTAAGAGGATCAGTAAGGAAAATATGAAAATAAATATGAGAGAGTTTTAGAGTGGTATAGCGGCAACAAGTCAACCATACTGTTACAATGCCAGTCAGAGGGTTAAGAATGCCATTAATGTGGCCTTGTTGTGACCAAAGCGGCCCATCCCTGATTTAAAGTCGTTTATTGTACATTTCAGACAGAAATAACCTGCACCAAACCTGCATTAGGGAAATATATGATAAACCTTAGTATTAAGTGTACTGTATACCTCCTCTTAGTTCTGTTTATATATTTATGTTCCTTAATATTTTGGCCCTTCATTGTACTGTGATCCCTTTACTTATCTTTTGGTTCTTTTAGTACATGCTGTTCAATGGCTTTTTAAATAATTTAAAGCCCACCAATATTTAGATCTGTTGTGATGTTACACGACTGCTCACTTTGTAAATATTTTTTTATCTTTAATGTCATGCTCCTGCTCTGTGTGTCTTTGAAGTTGTTGCACACACACCCCAATTGAAATCTCAAAGCATCAACCCACAACACACAACTATGCAAATCTCTAAACACCCAGGTCTGGTGAGCAGTTTTCAATCAGGAGAACTGCAGCATAAAAGGGCCTTGAGCCTCTGTTTTGTTTGGTGAGCACTGAACAATGGACAACGACAACCAGAGAAGGAGAGGGGTAAGAGTGAGAGGAGGACGAGGAGGCCATGGAGGAGGCCTGTGGTGATGCCAGAGAGACCATCCTCTGCGATGTGGATGAGGCCCTCTGGCCAGATACAAACAGGAGAGTTGAAGTGGTCTAGTGCAACCTTTTGACTTTTTTTGATTTGTTTTGTTCACATACATTTTCTTTAGAAATGTCCGTGCACTGAAACACTGAAAATAAAACAATGATTAGCTGCATACTTGTGTGATATTTTATGTTTGGAGAAGTGGGCCTACACAGACATTTTCCAAAAGGAAAAATGGATAATTCTCATGAGTCATTGCCATTCACATTGTGTGTTGCATTTCTATAATTATTGGGTTTTCAAGTTTGCACTTCAGTGTGCTGTGAATGCTTGGTAGTGTGCAGCAAATGCTGAGCTGTGTGTATCAATTGACTGGTATGTGTGTGTCATTGGAGAATGTGGCTGTGTGTACCAAATGAGAACACGAGTTCCATTTTTGTGAACAGTTAAGAGATTTGATGGCAAAGGGTCATTTTGAAAAGGGAGTGCCAGGTTTAGTATTTTGTGTGTGAGGTTTTCAGGTTTGTGTGTACAGTTTGTGTTTTGAGAAACGCGTGTTCAGAACTGTGAAAAACTGTAATGTAGAAATGGCGCCATCTGTTGGTAAAACACAGTAACAACAGCCAGAAGTTGGCTGGTCTGTAAGACAAATGTAGGAACCACTGTCACGTTCACAGGGTTTTTTCACACTTTTAAAGTACAAACAAAAAAAGACAAAGACAGAGAGAGATGAAGACACAGAGAGAGAGAGAAGAAACAACATTTTCTGTTAAATCTTGAAAATACGAATGACAACATCATACTCTCACGGTTTTTTAGACACATCTAAAGAAGCTCTGGATTTCTGAGCTGCTCTTGAAACTTTTGACAGAACAAACTGTCCTGAAGAAGCTAAGGCAACACTGCAATGGCAAAGGTCACCTCAGGGTCAAATGGCCACACCAGAGGCCCACAAAAACCCTGAACTATGAAACTGCCTTTTTTTTTAAATGTATTTTTGGGGCATTTTGTGCCTTTATTGATAGGAGATAGACAGTGGATAGGCTTGTGAAAGGGGGTGAGAGAGTAGGGGAAGACACTCTGCAAACTGGTCACAGGTGGGATTCAAACCTGGACCGGCAGAAGGGTGTACATGGGGTGCTTGGTTGCTAACCACTCCGCCAAACCAGCACCCCATGAAACTGCCTTTTTGCTTGTAAGATATTGGACTAATGTACACTGCTTTAACCCTATAAAGCCAATTGTATCATATTTGATACATACTTTTATAATACCTCTATCTACTCAATAGGATCAACAATATACAAAAAAAAACATCTGAATACAATCAGATAAATGATAAAAATGTCCTCAAATGGATTATCAGTTGCCAGGAACACATAATGTATCAAATGAGATACAAAAAATCTTTATGCTGAATTTAAAGGACATTTTGATATTTTTAGGATTTTAGCAGAAAGTGAAACAAACATTTCAGCTCCAAAAAAATAGATTTTTTTTGGCTATAATCTATGGTCTTGGGCCTTAACAGTGCAGCAAAGTTATTAGACCACCTCTTTAGAACAAATAAAAACAAAAGAAACATGTATATTTTTGGAAATCTTTCAAAACTGGTGAAAACTGAAAATGTCATTTCACAAACAATTTAAACAGGAAAGAAGATTTTCAAACTGAAAATCACAATTTATTCCCAAATGTGAGCCACTCACTGGGCTTTTCTGAGAGGTCAGAAATTAACCTGGCACAACATCCAGGCAATAAAAATTATTTTTCTGTAAAGGTATGCCAGTTAATAACTTTAATGGGAAACATAAACATCATATCAAGAAATGATAATGTGCTGAGGGCTGGGGGATACAGCTTAAAAAAAAAGTCCTGATTCAATTTTCACAAAACTTGATCTACGATTCTAATACAACTTTTCCCTCTCAAGGAAACAACCTCTATGTGACACAAAAATACAAGAATCAAGTTTTGTTTTGTGTTATAAAGTAATTTTAAACTTAGCAGAATTTCCCAATAATAATCACATTTTTATATAACATTTAAAAACTTAAATTATTTCACTCTTTAAATCTTCTGCAAAAAATAAAAAAATACTTTATCTGAGTTTTTTGTAAGACAGCAAATTTAAAATTCACAAATAAAAATAGTAATTATACTTTAGCATTAAAATGTAATTTCAGCGGCTGATGTATTAACAGATAAAGAAACAAAAAAATGATTTTGAACTCTATAGCTACATTTTTCCATTCAAAGCATTTTACCAAAGCTGTTAAATTAAGGGCAGTTATGGTGATGCTGCTGCTCCCTCCTGGAATTTTCTTAGTCCCCCCTGAAGCTTGCAAGCCTTCAGTCCCTCTAAGAGAAAACATTTTAGAGGAATAAGTTATTACACTATTTAACTAGCTTCAACAAAATTAAAACAAATACACTATCATGCACCATCCTCTGACACACACAAAGGCTGTACTCTCCTCACATTGGCCTCCATCTTTATATAACCAAAATATTTTTGTTTTGCTTTTCTTTGCAGCCAAAAAATACAGAAATGTAATGTGCTGCACAGGATGATTGGATATTCACAGGTTAAACATCTTAAACATGAATAAATATTCAAAGAATGATTTTGTTGCATGGGATGGATGAATACTGAGGTAGAATTATAACAGAGCAGCAGCAGTTTCAGGTATACTGCACATTTGACTTCATATTGCCATTACCTTTTATTCACATTACAGTCCCCTTTAATTTATTTACTTTTTTTACTCCATTATGAATAATTTTTATTCTATCTTATGATATTTTTTTATCTTGCACTTTAACCTAACCTCCAGTGTTTTAAACCTTTCAGATGATGTTTCCTCGGTTTGCACTGGGTGCACAAATTTTATTGCTCTACCAGTGACTTTTTTTTCCATTATGCATTGTCAAAATACTGTGTATGGATTGAGGGTTAGGGTCATACTTCCTTTTATCTTCTTTTAATTTTTCTGTCTGTTTGTTAATTAATTTGTGCTACATTTTCTTATATTAAAAGTGCTACGTAAAAAAAGCTTGTCTGATTGATAAAATGGCCCCCTGGTTAGTCACGAGCCCGTAGACTCCATCTTTCTTCAGTGCGCCCCTGGTCCGTCCACGTTTTCCGGACTCATCAGTTCTGACCTCTGTCCGCTCAGAAATCTAGACCAGCTTGTATAACCTCATGCTCCACAGCTCAGTCTCGGAGCTTAAATTAAAGACAGAAGAGCAGGACCTTAGTCGTTAACAACTTGTCGGGTTTATGAAGGAAGCGCGCGCTCTCAAATTTCCTTACGCAGACGCACGCACAGGAAGTGACCGCCTGTGAAAACCTCCTATAAGAGCAGATTGCCTCATATTACATAATATCAGCCAGACAGCGCTCCTACACTGAGCTGACGGACTCACCTCGGAGAAAACAGACAAGAGAACCTCAGGAGAACCTCAGGAGAACAGAGAAGCATGGAGAGCAGCAGCCAGACCTCAGCCGGGTCCTCCTGGACCGACTGCTCTGTCCTGAAGCGGCTCCGCAGGCTCGTGCCTGTCGGCTTCAAGGCAGAAGTAATCGAGCTGTCCACTGTGGCTCTGCCTGTAGTGAGTACAAGTTTGAGGAAGTCACCACCAAAGTCATCTCCCTGTTTTAATTTTTATTATTTTTATTTATTGTAATGATATCCTCCTCTCCTCCTCAGGTCATGTCCCAGCTCATGAGCTTTGCTATCAGTTTTGTCAGCACCGTTTTCTGTGGTCACCTGGGGAAGACCGAGCTGGCTGGAGTCGTTTTAGCCATAGCTGTAAGTAGTCTTGGCAAAGAAAAAAAAAATCTTAATACAGTTTAATTGATATTAAAATCACAATTATGAAACCCAATCACTCACTGAATTTGAGTTCCCAACATTCAATACATTTACTTAAAAAACTTTGGGAAAAAAAGTCATTTTGATTGTGAAAATATGAATTTGAAATGTTTAACAGATAGTATGAGTAAATAGATAAATAAAAAAAATACATCAAATATTCTACTTGAGGTTCGAGGATGAACTCTTGAAGCCAAAACACAAACACCAAACCATTCACCAAAACATGGTGTGTGGCACATAAATTGTTTTATCTTGATTGTCTTGATTATGTAATTGAAGGAATATGTAATTGTAGTTTGAAGTTAAATTTATTTCTCTGCCCAAGCCATAAGTACAGAAACTGATTGTTCTTCAGCAGGGATTGGAAGCCAACTGAACTGCTTTTGTTTTTACTCTTTTTAAAATTAATTAAGTAATATCTGAAATCTTTTTTAGGGAAGAAAAGGGGGGAAAAGTGCATTAAAGAATAGCATGTAAAATGTTCCCCTTTTTTGTTTTAAAATACATATAACAACAAATAACACTGTCTGTGTAACACAAAAAGATAAACAAATAAATACAAATGACCATAAATCATATATATTTATATGGATAACCAGTTGAGTACCAGTATTACACACTGATGTAGAGAGAAAAGTGAAAGGATAAAATAATGACATTCAAACTGGACCAGATAAATTGAAAAAATAGACATCATGAAAAGTAATCAAAATATGATGTGAATATTGAGCTAAAAAAAATAACTATGACAATTTGAGAAACATACAAAAAAATGAAATAAAAAAACAAAATACAAATAAATGTAAATATAACAAAATGATGGAGCTGTCAGTCCACAGAGAAGGTTTATATAGTAAATAAAAGAGTTTGGTTATCCATAGGGTTTAATACAACAGCCTTTTACAGTTCAGCAGATCTTATCTAGTTTAATAAAGGACATAACATCTTTTAGCCAGAGAGACATAGATGGGAGCTTAGTAGATTTACAAAGCAGTAAAACGGGATTTTATTGTTAACTACTTTACTAAATGTTACTTTTAACAGTTTTAGAGGTAGTATTGTTGTCTACAACTTCAACTTCAACTTCAACTTCAACTTTATTGTCCCCTGAGGGAAATTTGCTGTGCAAGCAGGTAAAAAGAACATCAGTATACAGACACAACAATTACATTCACCCATAAAAACAAAGGCACAGGCCACAATAACGAGAAGAAGCAACTGTGAGCGGACCAGTGATGGAGCTAACCTGACAATTTCAATCAGTGTTCAAGCTGATTCATTTTTCGCATTCAGTTCTGTTATGGCTTGAAAGATAAATGAGTTTTTCATCCTATTTGATTTGGCTACAGGTAGCCTGTATCTTCTGCCAGAGGGCAAGAGATCAAACTCTACATGAAGAGGATGATCAGGACACTGGATGATGTCCCGAGCCTTGGATCTTACTCTCTCTTGAAATAAATCAGAAAGATTAGGCAGTTTAACACCAGTGATTTTACCGGCTATCGTTACAATACGTTCAAGCCTTTTTTTGTCGGCCAAAGCAAGGCTCCCAAACCACGAAATAAAAACAAAGGTGAGAACAGACTCTACCACAGACTTATAAAAAATTGACATCAGTCTACTACACACTCCGAATCGGTTTAGTTTTCGGAGGAAGTGAAGCCGTTGTTGACCCTTTATCAACTCGCACACCTTCACCTGCTGCCGGTCGCTACAAGAGCAGCGCCCATGATCTACGTTGTAACATGTCCCACAAAAATGATTTAGAGCCAACATTTTCAAGTGTTGTCATGGTACTAAAGTGTGGATAATCATACGGATAAACTGAGTCATATACATTTTCTGTTTTCTGGAAAATGCCATTATTTCAGTAATGGCATTGTCAATGTGGCCTACCAGTCAGTTTTAAATGTGTTTCTATATTTTTTTCATTCAAAAATCTGCTTGGAAAACATTAACATGGCAATATTGCCTGTTGGAAAGAGCTGTTTCTGTTTCTGTAAAACTTTCATAAGAAACACAAATATATTAAAAAGGTAAAATATAATTAAATTACTTGTAAAATGTTAAAAAGTAGCAGAATTTGTCCTGAATTGTGTTTTTAGCTTGTAAACTTAAGTATGACCATTTTATACGAGTCAAAATACAAAATTAGAGCAGAGTAGTTGTTAAAATGAGATCAGCCTACAAACTCCTCAGCTTTTGCAACATGTGAGGACAAAGCTAACGTGGCCCTCAGGTAACCAAAGTTTTGTCATAGAATCTTTGGTATATTCTGCCATAAATGTAAACTATGACTCAAGGCTTGAACAAAGTACTTTTTATTTGCATCCATAATCTGTAACTTCATTACATTACATTCATTTACGTAACATTCATTTCTAATCAACCCCTCTTCAGTTTTGTTTTCTTTTATATGGGTCAAACTACTGTATCAAGATGAAGTCACGAAAACGATGGGCTGAGTCATCACAAACAGCTGCTGCTCTTTGAACATGACACAGAGAAGTGTTATCGAGGGATTCAGGACTTATCAGTAAAACTAAGAGAGAGCTCTTTCTTTCTGTACTTGACTAACATTTTATGAAAGTAACATTTCCATATGTCTCTTCTGTAGAGTCTAAATTAAAACAGCTTCCTCTGAGCACTCGATCTTATTTTGTTGTTTTTAAGGGCACTGTTTTACACGTACTTTGGTAATAAAAAGCATTTTTATCTGTGGAGCACTTTTCAGCTTTTAAATTGCTTCATAAAAGACATCAGAACATGAAGACAAAGGAGAGAAGACATTAGAAGAAAACCTCAAAATGCTTTTAAACAAACAATAAATCAGCAAGAACACAGAAGTGTATAGCTGCCACATTGAATAAAGGTTGTTAATAGTTTTAACTATGAAGTTGTCACATTATAACGTAAATCTGACTCTAATTTAGAGCTGCAACTATCGAGTATTTTTGGAATCGAGTACTCTGTCAATTATTTCTTCGAGTACTCGAGTACTCTAACAAAATATACTTTTTTGTTTTTAAACAAATGAATCAATTGTATACAATGCAACATGTTAGGGCTTTCAAACTGAGCAACCAAATGCCGTATATTCCTCAGAAAAGGGTTTTTATTTTAACAACTTTCAAAGTTTAAACCAGTACTGGCTTAGAACAAAGCCAATACAATACTGATTTACAAAGCAGTCATATAATTCTGCAATTATATTTGTGAAGTGTGTTCTGGAGGGCATTGTGTAGTTTGGATTGAAATCCTTCATCATGTTCTTAAATCCTGTGTCCTCCACCATGGAATGAGGACGCATGTCTGTGATGAGCATATTTAAAATGCTGTAACAGTAATAGTTGCAGCCCTAACAACGTGCTATCATGCTAAGCTATGTGCTCGGCTAACTCTGTTTGACATCAGACACACTGCACTGTGTTTTCTTTTCGTCCCTTCTTGTAGTGACCACACACTTGGGACACTCTCTGCCATTTCTTCTGTGGACTCTCTCCTTTCTGTCCCTCTCTTTTCTCTTCCTTCATGATTTTACAAGCCACACAGCAGCGGAGGTAGCAGGCGCGTTGTGCCACAGAAATGACCGTCCGTGTCAAACACCGTGCACTGTATAGTAGTCCAGATATATATTTATATGTATAACTATATATTAAACGAGGCTTCGAGGCACAAAATTTAATTCGAGGATATTTTATAATCGAGTACTCGCGAATATTCGAGGAATCGTTTCAGCCCTACTCTAATTTTTATATTTCAGTGTGGCATTGATATGCTCCCATAAAACAGAAAAAAGAAGGAGAAAAAGAGACAAACTGAAACTGAGGCCACAACTTTAACAGGAGGAGAGATTATTGTACAGAGTTAAAAAAAATAAAATTAACCAGTCAAAGATGGCTGTAAACAGGTTAGTCCTCAGCCTTGATTTTCCAGCAGACCTACAGTTTTCCGGGAGTTTGCTAACTTTTTGTTTTTACCTACATAATAGGGCTGGATAAAATGACCGAATATCATATCACAGCATAATTAATCGAGTATTTGATTAAGTAGTCTGTTTTGCTTTACAGAAAAGGTATTAAGGTATACATTTTGAGATATTAACCATTGCTTATTATGTTTAGCAATATGTGTGTCTCACCAAACATAATATCTGTGTTGGATTTTAGTAATTGTTGTAATGAAACTGACTTTGCTACTTCTGTGGCTCAGTGTGGTTTAAATTATGGAAAATGATAAAATCTTAATGAATCCAGTAATTGATGGTATAAAAAATATTGTAAAAAATCGATGATCCTTAGTCATATTTATTTACGGATTTTTAGGGCTTTAATTTGCCTTTATCGACAGCTGATTGACTTGAAAAGGGGAAGAGAAAGTTCCCAGGCTGCCTGCACAAGGGCAGAGTCTCAGGTGCGACCCACTTGGCCACACCAGCGCCTGTGACCCTCAGTCTTATATTTACCAAAGCAAAGTGGGCACTGCACAAACAAGCTGGCATCACAGCAGACCCCTGATCATGCCAGTATTACCTCCCTTTAAAAATGTCTCATAAATGAACTGAGCACAAGTGAAACATTCATGTTTAATTATATGTTGTAACAGTTCTTCTGCAATAAATCTTACATTGATTTATGTACAAAACCCAAAACCAGTGAAGTTGGCACGTTGTGTAAATCGTAAATAAAAACAGAATACAATGATTTGCAAATCCCTTTCAACTTACATTCAATTGAATACACTGCAAAGACAAGATATTTAATGTTTGAACTGAGAAACTTTATTTTCTTTTGCAAACAATCATCAACTTAGAATTTAATGGCAGCAACAAATTGCAAAAAAGTTGGCACAGGAGCATTTTTACCACTGTGTTACATCGCCTTTCCTTTTAACAACACTCAGTAAACGTTTGGGAACTGAGGAGACCAATTTTTGAAGCTTTTCAGGTGGAATTCTTTCCCATTCTTGCTTGATGTACAGCTTAAGTTGTTCAACAGTCCGGGGTCTCCGTTGTTGTATTTTACGCTTCATAATGCGCCACACATTTTCAATGGGGGACAGGTCTGGACTACAGGCAGGCCAGTCTAGTACCCACTCTTTTACTACGGCCAAGCTGTTGTAACACGTGCAGAATGTGGCTTGGCATTGTCTTGCTGAAAATAAGCAGGGGCGTCCATGAAAAAGACGTTGCTTGGATGGCAACATATGTTGCTCCAAAACCTGTATGTACCTTTTCAGCATTAATGGTGCCTTCACAGATGTGTAAGTTACCCGTGCCTTGGGCACTAATACCCCCATACCATCACAGATGCTGGCTTTTGAACTTTGTGCCTATAACAGTCCGGATGGTTCTTTTCCTCTTTGGTCCCGACGACCACAGTTTCCAAAAACAATTTGAAATGTGGACTGGTCAGACCACAGAACACTTTTCCACTTTGCATCAGTCCATCTTAGATGAGCTCGGGCCCAGCGAAGCCGGTGGCGTTTCTGGGTGTTGTTGATAAATGGATTTGGCTTTGCATAGTAGAGTTTTAACTTGCACTTACAGATGTAGACGAACTGTAGTTACTGACAGTGGTTTTCTGAAGTGTTCCTGAGCCCATGTGGTGATATCCTTTACACAGTGATGCCGGTTTTTGATGCAGTACCGCCTGAGGGATCAAAGGTCACGGGCATTCAGTGTTAGTTTTGGGCCTTGCCGCTTACGTGCAGTAATTTCTCCAGATTCTCCGAACCTTTTGATGATATTACGGACCGTAGATGACATAAATTCCTTGCAATAGCTCATTGAGAAATGTTTTTCTTAAACTGTTGGACAATTTCCTCACACATTTGTTCACAAAGTGGTGACCCTCGCCCCATCCTTATTTGTGAATGACTGAGCATTTCAGGGAAGCTGCTTTTATACCCAATCATGGCACCCACCTGTTCCCAATTAGCCTGTTCACCTGTGGGATGTTCCAAATAAGTGTTTGATGAGCATTCCTCAACTTTCAGTCTTTTTTGCCACTTGTGCCAGCTTTTTTGAAACATGTTGCAGGCATCAAATTCCAAATGAGCTAATATTTGCAAAAAATAACACAGTTTACCAGTTTGAATGTTAAATATCTTGTCTTTGCTGCGTATTCAATTGAATATGGGTTGAAAGGGATTTGCAAATCATTGTATTCTGTTTTTATTTACAATATACACAACGTGCCAACTTCACTGGTTTTGGGTTTTGTATTTTATTTATGTATTCTTGTTTTTGTCAGGGACAATACATGAGTGTTGTTATATCTTAATTCAGAGTGTAGATTAATGACTAATGACTATAAATAAAATTAGCAGTGAAGAATGATAGGTAAAATAACAATGAAGAACAAAACGAAGGAGAAGATAAAAAAATATGATTTGCAATACAAGACTTGGACTTTAATATTCACATATTTGCTTTTGTTTAAAACATAGTTTTACCTTGTTACTGTTTGTCAGCACTGTGTAAAAATGTTCATTATTTTTAATCAAGTCTTGTGATGTAGCTGTGGAGTGGGTTGCTTTGGCACTTTCAGCGCTGCTGTCAGCAGTCACTGAGCACGAGGCGTGGCCCTTTTCCTGTTTTTCAGGATAATTTCTTTAAAGGAGACATATCATGCTGATGCATGATTTAATACTTACATATAATGTAATAAATTTGAAAACAAGACCTTACACCCCATTAATTTTCAAAAAATGAGATATTGTATTTTTTCTGATATCCTAGAACGAGATTTGATGCCTCTGAAAATAGGTCATTGCGAGATGTCCGTGAGATTTCAAACGTCGTGACGACACGAGGTACATTTCTTTTTATTGGAGTAATCTGATAAAACACTTCCTCCTCGGTGACGGTTTGTGGCTAACGGACATCACCGAGGAGGAAGTGTTTTACATCCACCACCAGCAGTATATAGGTCCCTAGCTGACATTCACTCATTACCAGCTCTGGCCAGTAGGGGGACTCAATACGCGGTCGCTGCTTTGAGCCTGCTGGAAAATACAGTAGAAGAAGAAGGACAAGCTGGCTCTACCCCCGATAGAAATGACCAATCAGACCACAAAGGGCTGTGACATAGCCAGGTAACTTTAGGTCATCCTCAGGTCCGAGTGTTTCAACGACAGCTTGTTAATGGCCGAAAATGAGGATTTTGAGAACGCTATTGTGGGGCAATGAAGGAACTAAATGACTTGTACTGAGGGCAGAAATGCTTTACAGGCATCCTAGTCTGGCATAGTGAAAAGGAGAAACAAGCATGACATGTCCTCTGAAAGAATTAGGATTAATTTAATGTCTCAATTTGAGCATCAATTTTGGGTGTGGCTCTGACTGACTTCTTTGTTTGTGCATTGACAGTAAATTGTATTCTGCTCTTTATCCGTAAAAGGCCTGATGTGTCTCAGCAACAACAGTGCTCCAGTACTGATGTACTTCCTCCTCAGACTGCTGCAGCTAACTATACACTGTTCTCTGTTTGATGCTCACACTGACAGGTTTCATTTGTGACCTAGGTGAATAAGATTGTTTTTTTGTTTTTTCTAATACTAAAGTTAACACACCCCGTTAATTACATCACATAGTTGCATCACAAGAAGACCCGACGTTCCTGAAGTATCCCCAAATACACCATGCAATATATGTTGCTAAATGTTTGCTTTTAAATGTTTTGAGTGCTCATGTGCGGAGTTGTGGCCGGTCGAGTCTGAAGATGGTTTAAAGCTCCCAAGGACAATGGATTCTTGGCACAAAGATGGAAATGTCCTCCTGGTCAATAAAATTATGCTTTTGCTTTTATTACTAGTTTTTAGAGGGTGTGGGTACATTGCCAATGCAACGAAGAAATGCTTGCTCTTAAAGTTAAATACACTTACATGCACACACATAGTTAGTCTCACAATGTTTAGAGATTTCCACAATGTGCATAAGCTTGCTGAAATGTTTTCCTGAGATTGTGTCCCACTTTGGTTGTCGCCCTAGGGGTGAAGGGGGCAAGGACAGACACTTTTGCCTCGCTAAGTTGTTATTTAGGCTTGTATGTTCTCATGTAGGCTTATTTAGCACCTGTGAGATTTTCTCTCTGTCTGACACAATATCATTTTAAAAGACACTTCAGCTTTATAGGCTTAAGGCATACATATAGGTTTAAACCATTAACTGTTTTAAATTTTAAATTTTAAATCATACAGGTACAGTCTCAGTTAGACAGGACTGTGGTTTCAGTTAAGGTCTGGGGGGGCAGTTTCCCCATTTCACATCCTTTAGTTGATCCTGTGGTTTTGCAAAACTGCAAGAACTTTCGTTGAACTCTTGGTTGAACTTCTGCCTCAAGTCTGACCTTTATCCAGACATTATGTTTATCTTCTTGACAGACATAGCTTATGAAACCAGACATGGTTGAACACATCCCGCTCAGCCACAGCTGCAGCGGAGGCTCTGCAGCGGAGGCCGTTTTACGACCCGATGAGAACTAGAGCCTTATTTAGCTGTGTTTTTGTGTGAAAGTAACGCGCGGAAAATTCTCTAAATAAAGCGTGAATGCAGACCGATATCCGATTTTTATGGTGGGAGTCCGTTTATGTATGTTTTTGGTCAAGTAAAATATGGCCCCGTCTGAGTGCAGAGGAACTCGGCATACGAGCAGAGAGGGGGGGTTTGGTGCGTGCGCCCTGGGCTTCTGCTGCACAGAAACACTGCTGGAGGGGTAATTTCTGCCCTAAACCTTGTGATAGGACCCAACTTGTTCCATCCCGGAATATCACTTTAAGCAGTCCAACCATCAGTCGCTATAAAGAGCCCGATGAAATAATGATTTCATTTTACACTGAGTAAACCAAAACCATGATTAAAAATATGGTCTTACGCTCAGTTTTATCTGATAATATGACATATAATTAAGTGCCTTTATCCTGCATATATCTTTAATTATATTTCAATGTTGTCTTTGATGTGTCTTAGTTGTTTCAGTCTTGCTGCTGACTTAATTAACTTTGGAAAAACAAACACGTTGATGTTTAACCAAGAGAGCCAGGACCATAATCAGCTGTTGTTTGTCTTTACCTTTAGGTTATTAATGTGACAGGAATTTCAATCGGGTCCGGTTTGGCAGGTGCATGTGATACTCTAGTTTCTCAGGTAAGAGCCTGAAGGACTCATATTAAATCAAGTTTGACAAATATTCCTAAAAGAGAATATATAAAGCATAACTCCCCTTTGGTTTTTAGATATTCGGGAGTCGTAACCTCATGAGAGTGGGGGTCATTCTGCAGAGGGCCGTCCTGATTTTGATATTGGCGTGTTGCCCCTGCTGGGCAATCCTTATCAACACTGAGCCTCTTCTGTTGGCCGTCAGACAGGAGCCAGAGGTGGCCAGGTAATCAATCATTCAATCAATCATTCAATCAATCTTTGTTTGTATAGTGCCAATTCATAACAATTGTTATCTCAAGACACTTTACAAGGGAGCATAAAGCTCTTCATTTTATGGGTACACATACATGCATAGATACATACATGCATATATAAAATACAGTCAAGAGAGTGTACATTTTATTCTCAACAAAGACCAAATGTGATTTTTTAAAGCCTTGGTTGGAAAAAAAAGTTTTCTTTCCTGTAATAAATTTGTTATAATTGATATTAATGTAAACTCTCTCTACAGGTTGGCTCAGTTGTATGTAAAGATCTTTATGCCAGCACTTCCTGTGAGTATCTCTAACTACCCATTTCTCCCTGAGCTGTTCTTTCTTGTTCACTTTACTGAGATTGAGAATCAAGATGTTCATTTTCATTTTTGTTTCTCCTCTAGGCTACATTCATGTATTCTTTACTAACAAGATATCTACAAAACCAGGTAAGCCCCTCATCATTTAATGTGAAGTTCATTCTGTTACTGATCAGAATCTCCAAATAAGTCCAGAAATCTCATCAACATGTAATCTGACTCAGTAGATGGTCCATCCAATATGTATCTCGCTAGTCCATCAGGGAAAGAGCCCATAGAAAGTGTTTGGGGTGGGCTGAACCTTTCAGAAGCATATCCAGCTGGTGATTGGACTATTGTTCCATCAATCAGCATCCATTACAGGCCAATCAAATTATGTAGTTGGTGGGCGCTACTGCAGTACATAATGTGAGTCACTTTGTAGAACAAGAATATATATGAGCATCAATGCTAATCTCTGTCTGAGCAGTCACCTCTTTCTGTCTTCATGCTTGGATCTCCCTCCTCTTCCTGCTCAAAAGGACGTTGCTTGGGCCGCTTTAGGCCGAGCACAATCATTGCAGATTGGAGCTTGGCAAAATGGATCTGCATGATTCCAAAATCTTACACAGAGGCTTGTTATGAGAGAGTTAAAACTGACTTAGACGACTACGACTTTGTGAAGGCTTATTATGAACACTTAGCATAACAACTATAAAAAAAACGTGAATTCAGTTTCATGAACACAGAGAATCCTTGATAGAGCTTTATTTTCAATATTTGAAGCTTAAATTACCCCTTCATGCTTCTCAGAGATATCACTGATCACTTCCTGTCTCCCCAAAACTGTTAGGATTATAATCTAACATGTCTCACTTCTCCTTCAGGGCATCATATGGCCACAAGTTATCACAGGATTGGCGGTCAACCTTCTGAACGCTCTCATGAACTACATTTTTCTCTATGCACTGGATATGGGTGTAGCGTGAGTATTACCTGCTTAAAATCCAGCACTATCATTATTGATTCCTGGAGTCACATGACCGATAACAGAGAAATCCTTTCCGTCACAGAGGTTCGGCTGTTGCCAGCACACTCTCTCAGTACTCCTTGGCTGCTGTGCTCTATTCTTACATCATCTGGAAAGGACTTCACAAAGCCACGTGGGGAGGTGAGAACATTAGCAGTAAAAGATTGTGACCACATGTACAATGTTTTACTTCAGTTAATATGTGATTACAGAAAGTACAGGCTCTTCATTGAGTCTCGTTTGCACAGACATATAAGTACATATATATATATATATATATATATATATATATACATATATATATATATATATATATATATATATATATACATATATATATATATATTATATATATATATATATTATATATATATATATATATATATATATATATATATATATATACATATGTGTGTGTGTGTGTGTGTATATGTATGTATGTATGTATGTGTGTATATACGTATATACAGTCCTGATCAAAATCTTAAGACCAGTTGAAAAATTGTTAGAATATGCATTTTGCACATTTGAACCTCAATGAGGTGTTTAATAGAGCTACAATGTACAAAAGCAAGAAGGGGGAGTGTGACAAAAAAACACATTGAAAAAGTAATTTACTGAAAACAGCAAGTAAACTGAAATGGGCTGTTTATCAGCTGATCAAAAGTTTAAGACCACAAGCTATTAAAGCCAAAATCTGCTCAAAATGTTCATTTTCTGTCAGGCATTCACACGGTCATGCCCTCCTCATGGCTACAGCTAAGAAGCTTTCTCGAACGTGGTCGGATCATCGAGCTGCATAAGCAAGGCCTCTCATAGTGTGCCATTGCTGCTGAGGTTGGACGCAGTGAGACAGTCATTCTAAACTTTTTGGAAAGATCCTGATCATTATGGAACAAAAAAGTCAAGTGGTAGACCCAAAAAAATTACACCTGCGCTGAGCCGGAGCTGGCTGTCCGTCAAGACACAGGGCGGTCCTCGACCCAAATTAAGGCCCTTACTGGTGCTGACTGCAGTGCAGTAGCCATCAGACAGCATCTGCAGGAACAGGGTTTCAAAAACAAAAAACGAATTCAAGGACCTCGTCTCCTTCAATGCCACAAAACTGCCTGTTTAGACTTTGCCAGGGAACATCAAACATGGGACATTGAAAGGTGGAAAAAAGTTTTATTTTCTGATGAGAAAAAAATGTAACCTTGACAGTTCAGATGGCTTCAACGTTACTGGCATGACAAGGAGATCCCATCTGAGATGTTTTCTACCTAGCACAGTGGAGGGGGGTCCATCATGATCTGGGGTGCTTTTTCATTCAGTGAACACTGGAGCTTCAGGTGGTGCAGGGTCGTCAAACGGCGGCTGGTTACGTGCAGATGTTGCAGCGGGAGGCCCTCATGACTGAGGGCCCTCGTCTGTGTAGTAACAGCTGGGTTTTTCAACAGGACAACACTGCAGTTCACAATGCTCGCTTGACCAATGACTTCTTCAGGGAGAATACCATCACTCTTTTGGACCATCCTGCATGTTCTACTGATTTCAATCCCATAGAGAACATTTGGGGATGGATGGCAAGAGAAGTTTATAAAAATGGCCGTCAGTTACAGACAGTTGATGCCCTTCATGAAGCCACCTTCACCACTTGGAGTAATGTTTCCAAAAGCGTCCTGGAAACACTCTCATCAAGCATGCCCAAACGAATTTTTGAAGTGATTTTTGAGTTTTTTGTCAATTCTTGAGCAATGGTCTTGAACTTTTGATCAGCTGATAAACAGTCTATTTCAGTTTACTTGTTTTCAATAAATTACATTTTACAAAATGCTTTTTGTCACACTCCCCCTTCTTGCTTTTGCATATTGTAGCTCTATTTAAAACCTCATTAAGGTCCAAATGTGCAAAATGCATATTTTAGAAATTTTTTAACTGGTCTTAAGATTTTGATCAGGACTGTATATATTGGGGGTGGGAGAAAAAATGGATTTACATAAGTAAAGGGATTTTTTGACGATTTTTAAATTGTTTTTTTTTTGTCCAAAAATCGTTTTTTTCCTAATTTAAATGCTTCATTTTAGCCTGTGGTAATAGGCCTCTTTTAAATGCAATCCAGACTTTTGAAGAGCGTATAAACAACTGGATAAAATATATTGCTGAATAAATCCTAAAAATGGACACACATGTGATGTGTATTTTTCCAGATATAGTCTGGAGGCATCATCATTGTTCATCGGCAGCTAAAAAAATTGTAAAAAATGGAATCGGTAGAGAAGTGTTTTGTCCCAGCCCTGTGGTTGCTTACAAGTTCTATATAAATAACCTTTGATTGATTAATTGATCGATCAATATACTGTACTTGTGAACTGCGTGTTGTGGGTCATTTTCTGAATGTTTCCTACAAAGTTAAGATACAGACACCCTCCTAACCTGGCTGTGTTTTAAACATGTATCATTCTCTTCCAGTTTAGCAGATTGGTTATGAATAGTGCATCTTTTTTCTTAACCATGCACCACAGTATTTTAACTGCATAGGCAGTCATTTTATATTGATTCACTTTTTGTCCCAACAGGTTGGTCTAAAGAGTGCCTTAGAGACTGGGGACAATACATTTCCCTGGCCATCCCAAGCATGGTCATGCTGTGTGTTGAATGGTGGACGTATGAGATCGGAAGCTTTCTTGCAGGTAATAAAAGTTTGTTTATTGTTACATAGCATTCATGTCTGCCTAAGTCTGTGTAAATCTAACAGATGTTTATTATTGACAGGCCTGATCAGTGAGGCTGAACTTGGAGCTCAGTCGGTCGTGTACCAAATTGCAAATGTTGCCTACATGGTAACTCCTGTGAAATTTGAAACAAATATTAAACTGTATTGTTTAAAACTAGATAACCCTCTGATCATCTTCTGTTCATTATTGTCCTCCAAAGTTCCCCTTGGGCTACAGCATAGCAGGCAACGTAAGAGTGGGGAATGCACTGGGAGCTGGAGACACTGAGCAGGCTAAGCTGTCTGCTAAACTGGCAATTTTCTGTGCAGGTCAGTACACTACTGAAACAATTTATCAGACTAAATACAAGTGTTCTGAATCATTAGTCGGGACTCCAGAGTGGATCAAGGAGATCTTTAATTGGGTTTAAAATGTTTTCCTGGAAAAAAAAGGGTCTTTGAGATGAGAAGACCCTATGCAGACATACACTTTTCATTCTATTACATATGTAAGCCGGCCATGTTTTTTTAGCATTTGTCCATCCATCATCCATCTGTCTGTTAACAAAATAACTCTAAAAGTTCTCAACAAATTTTTATGTAATTTTCAGGGAATGTTGGTCATTACACAAAAAAGATGTGATTAGATTTTGGTGGTGATCTGCAGAAGGATGTGGACTCAGGAATGATAAAATGGTTTGTTACTTGCATGAGAAGGTAGTTTTCCATATTTTCAAGCAGGACTTGGCTAACAGTGTCAGAAAGACCCTGGTGGAGGTTTGTGCTCTTGTAGCAAATCTTGGTCTGTTATGTCATAATGACTTACATTTTCTGTTATTTATTCTGTTACATTGAAATAGAAAACATTGTTGATAAATCAGTTTATTTTTTAAGAATCTCCAGAAAACAGCCATAAATGTTTGTAATAATAGAAACCAAATGTAAGTAGAAGTGATCTGAGAGCACAAATCTCCACCAACATTGCCAACATTGTCAACAAGTTGTTGTCAAAAATGTGGAAAGCTGCCCTCTCTTTAACTGTTCAGAAACTCCTCAAAACAATCCTGGATCGACCTCTGGATTCAGAACACCACCAAAAGCTAATCAGTTCTCTGTTGTGCCATGACTAAAATTCCCTGAAAATAAGATCAAAATCCACGAAGAGCCTGTTGAGAAAATGTGGAAAATGTTGCATATCAATAAAACCTTTAAAATAGATTCCTGGATCGACACCTGAATTCCAATCACCATCTAAATCTAATCACCACCTCCTTATACCATGACCAACATTCCCTGAAAATTTAATCCAAATCCGTTCTTAATTTTCAAGTTTTCTTGCTAACCAACAAAGGCTGGCAAAAACATAAATTCTTGGTGGAAGCAGTTATAATATACTCTTAAAGTGCATTCACACAGAATGCAACTTTGCGACCATGATAGCGTTGCAAACCCAGGTCCTGTCGCCTGTACCAATAGCTCATTTTGTTGCAGTTGCCATTGCTCAGTGACATCATGCTCGCTCATGTTTCAACCTGCGATCCTATCATATCATAGAATTGGATTTATTAGCTGTAGCTTTTTTCCTTTTCACTCACCTACCAACCACAAAACACTGCAGCTGGCCCTGCAGCAGCATCGTCTGCGGGTTTTCTGCCATCCCATCCAGGCAGAACTAATGTCCTCCCTGACTATTGTTTCCCACACAGAAATAAATTGTCACTCTGTGAACCGGAATAAAAACATTCTGTGGTCTCACACCCACACAATGCTGATTGGTTCATGTGACACAACGTTACCTGAAGAGTTCAAATTTTTCAACTTTGTCGAACGAGTTCCGTGACCTGCTCCGCATCCAAAATTACCCTTATGGTGCTCAAACACCGGACGCTACTTGTTCTACCTCGGCGATCACTCCTCATGCAAAGTCAAAGTACAGCTGCGATGGAGCGGGGCTAACCCTCCCGCGATGCGTTGACGATGACTTCACATGTCGCGCGATGTCAAAGTTAAAAAAGGTGATCTTTTCAGGCGATGTCGTGTGTGGCTGTGTGGCAACAGCCTGTGACAGACAGTTTTTCACCCCGACTACAGAGCAACAATTTATGTCCGTGTGGGAAACATTCGTCAGTGAGGACATTAGTTCCCCCTAGACAGACCGCGGGAAACTCACAGATGATGCTGCTGCAGGGCATCAGCTGCAGTGTTTTGTGTTTGATAAGTGAATGAAAAGGATGCAGTTGAAATATCCGCTTATACATCCTATTATATGATATATGATATGATCGCTGTGAAACTCGAGCGGACATGCCATCACCGAGCGACTGCCAACGGCAACGGTGACCAGAATGTGGTATTTATGGACACATGACGTGACTTCAGAGGGCGACGCAATTTTGATCGCAGAGTCACTTGCAGTGTGAACATAGTATCCATCTGCAGCAACAGGGCGCCACCATCATGTCTCCAAAGATGCGATAACTTCAATACCTGCCGTACAGAACCAAAGTCGTACAGATAATATCATGCAGCTCTATTTTCTAATTTTTAGAGAAGTAGTGCACAGAGAGAAGAATACAAATGTATACTCCAGTGATTGATAATAGTATATTTAAGAGCTCAGAAATAACTGGCCTGGTGCCCAGAACCTGACCCAAGTAGACCCATGTCCTTTCTTATCTGTACTTCGTTAACCCTTTAAGCCCAAAAACACAAACTGTAGCCAGAAAATTCAATTTTTTTGGAGAGCAAATGTTAATTTGACTTTCTACTGAAATCAAAAAAATCTAACTTTCCATGAAATGAAACATTTTTTCTTTTTGTATCTCATTTGATATGGAAGGTTTTTTTTGGCACTGATAATTCACTCAAAGACATTTCTATAATTTATCTGATTGTATTCAGATGTTATTTAGTAATTTGTTAAACATACTGATTGGTAAAGGTATCATAAAAGTGTGTATAAAATCTGAAACAACAGGCTTTAAGGGCTTAAGTTTGTCATTCGCTCCAGTGGAGCTACTCATTGGCAGACTGCAGTAGACAGTGTTTGTCCTTCATGTGAATGTGTCTCCAGTTATGACAAATCATTACAGCACCTTGAAAGGCTGCTTGTAATGGACAATTTATTCAGTGATTGCCAAAAGTCACTGTAATATCACAGTAACATTGTTTTTTAACAGTATATCTCCGAAATTTACAAAATATACTGACATAGTTTTGTCCTTCAGTTGTTTTTAAGTAAAGCAAGAAATTATTGAACTCTGCCTCAATACTGACAAAAAGTTAAGAATATATTCTTTTTAACTGATATCATTTCTAAGTTTAAAGTCTTGTATTGAGCCTCATTCATGTCATTTTTTTTTCTCCAGAATCTCTTTCTGTGTGCTCAGCGATCATCGTTGGTGGATTAAAGGATCATATTTCTTATGTCTTTACATACGATGAGTGAGTATCACTGCATGATAGTTTTTAAAAAAGAAATTCTCTACAAGCAGCTGGTATTATGTCTGTGAAATATAACAATTGTAGTTAAACGACCCTTAAGCGTGACGTCATCCATCACCTTTGGGTGCACTTGGGTTTATGCAGCTCTTTACTTATTAACCTGAGGGTGTTCCTGACTCATGTTTAACACTCATAGTTTGCAGTGTAATCATTCATCATTGTCAGTCATACAAGTTTACTTTCACATTGTTGCCATGCAACATAAAAAATAATCCCTCATGTCTCGTGCTTGAAAATGACATTTGATTTATTTTCATATTTTCAGAGAAATCAGGGAAAGGGTGGCAGAGGTGATTTCCTTCTATGCCCCATTTTTGCTCCTTGATGCCATGTCAGTGAGTATCTCCACCGATGTGTTCACACTAAGGCTGGGTGATATGGACCAGTAATAATGTCTCTATGTTTTTGCTGAATGGGGAGACCTGGTAAAAATTGTGACATTTTGTCCATTAAAGAGACAAAGTTACTTATAAGTAGAATTCAGATTTACATTGACCAGATTACAAACAGGTGCTTTAATTTACAGACAGCAACAGTATGCTCTGTCAGCAGTTGAAATGTTTCAGATTCAAGCCCAGCTCCAGCTGTCACATCGCAATGTGTCCTTGGGCAAGTTGCTCCAACTACTGCATCAGTAAATGGAAATAAATAGAGATTGTATGTTAGCTAGTGCTGATGGATAATCTGCCTGATGAGCTGCACTAATTAGTCAGAAAGCTAGAAAAGTGCTAAACTACAGTTGGGCCACTTAAATTTTCCCATTTCCTTAGCCGATACTTGGCTGGTCCGTGACAGGAAAGTGCTCAGACCTGCCCACCCTCATGGCTCTCATGAGATCCCCATGATGATGTGATAAACATGTTATCCTTACTACTTATATGGGAAAAATTTGATTAACATGAAAATAACATGAAAATTCCACAAAGAATAGAAGTTGAGAGCAAAAACAAACCCAAAAACAAAACCTAATTTGCTGGAAGTTGGCTGATAATTGGCTGGGAGGGGAAAATCGAAGTGGCTGCATCTGCACAAGCTCAAGCTCAAAAACTCTACCTGAACTTGAGATGCCTGAAAGGATGAATGAGGATGCTAAAGCCTATTTTTCATCCGATTTTATTAGGAATAGAAAAAGAAAAAGTATACAGAGTACACAAGAAAATAAGGAGGCTACAATAAACATTGTAGCCAGGGGTCAAGGTTGTATAGTTATTTATATAAATAAAAGTGTATATTCCAGGTTTGAATTGTTAGCATATTTTTCAAATACTCTTTTTAAAGTTATTTTTTGGGCTTTTTATGCCTTTAATCAGAGGAAAGATTACAGTGGATAGAATAGGAAACGGGGCAAGAGTGGGGGAATGACATGCAGTAAATGGGCCTCAGGTGGGTTGCAAACCCAGGCCACCTGCTCGAGGGGGAACTTCATGGGGTGCAACCTTAACCACTAAGCCATCTACACCCCATAGTTCAACATCTTCAATAAAGAACATGAAGTAAAGTTTCCTGTTACTGTATTGACACTTGTGTATGAAAAATGTGTCCAAAATAACTAACAGGTTTATAAAGTTGTTGTTTTTTTTTCTCTCTTTTTTTGATCTATAAATCTTTTGTGACATCATGAGTATCTGCACAGCCAGTGTGACATCACATGCTTAGACACACACCTTTGTGTGGTTCCTTGCAGTGGATTTTCTCCTGGCATAGTTGTTCCCAAAAATAATAACAGAAGTTGACGACAGCAAAATTGCAAATAATTTGGATCTACTGCTGTCATTACTTCAAAAATAGGTTATGAGCACGTGGTTTTTACAGTTAACACATATCAGCTTTCAACCCATGTTTCTTTACTTGTCTCTGGCGTTGTCCTCACAGGTACATTAAACTCTCTCTCTCTTCTTATTGTAGAGTCCAGAGGCTGGTTTACAAACTGAATGACATGCTTATATCATATAGACTTGGTTTGTGAAATCTTTCAGGACTAAACACTGTTGTATTTTGTTTGTGTGATCAGGCTGCCATAGGAGGAGTCATACGAGGAGCAGGTAAACAGAAAGTTGGGGCGATCGTCAACATTGTAGGATATTATGGGATTGGGTTTCCTATTGGTGTGCCTCTGATGTTTGCAGCTAAAATGGGAATAAAAGGTAAGATTATTTAACAGTTACTTGTTCAAACTATCACTCTTAGCATCTCTCAGCTCCTAAAACAAGCTGTCAATCTCTCTCCTCAGGACTGTGGACAGGCTTGTTCACCTGTGTGTTCGTGCAGTGCTCTGTTATGATTTTCTACCTGGTGAGAATGAACTGGAAGACAGCGACAGCTGAGGTGAGTCTTCACAGGCTTGTCATCCAATTCTGAATGGCTTTAGGCTTTTTACTGTAAGCTGACAGATTTGCTTTTTCTTTAAGGCTCAAACCAGAGCAGGAGTGGGTGTGAGCTCGACTGAAACAAGTAAGAAACACTGGGACATGTTAATCATTTATTCTCTTTACACCTCCATGAATGATTCCTTCTTTGACAGAATCTACAGGACACACAGTTTAAACAGGAATCAACTAAGGCCTGGACATGAATTTACATTATTGAGGCTGTTTGCTCTCCCCACACATGTTTGAACATAAACTTTGGCCACTAAATTAGGGACTGGAATTTCTAATATTTTATTGATACCAATTCAATGATCAATTCTGCTTATCAGTCCAGTTCATTTTTGATTTCTGTCAAAGAGATATGCCAATGTTTTCTTCGTTTTCTCACTGTTGAGTCCATGACCAAGCAGATAGAAACCATTCTATTATTGTGCGTACAGGAACAAGGAAAAGACTGGCAGAGCTCGCCAACTGCTTATTAGTTTTGCTCAAACACTGGAAGTCAGTGGATAGTGTTAGCCTGCCTCTGCCTACAATCTTCATATAAACTCTTCAGCAACTCTAAATGGTCCTGTGTACCTGTAGTGACTCATTCCTTTTCCTGTGTTGTGTTGCGTTATATTCTATTATCACGGTATTATCTTTTTCTACTTCTTTTCTACTCAAAACAGGCTTTGTTTTTTAACCTACTTCTGCTCTGGTTTTTTGCACAGGAGATGGGATGTTCGTCAACGAGTTGAGTCTTTTGAACAACTCTTGTAAGTGAATGGTTTGAACTGATTCACAGTTGTGAGTGTGCTGTTTGTTTTGAAGCCATTCTGAAATTTGCAGGCAATTTGCTCCAAACGACCAGCTCACTCACAGCTGTGAATCAATTCTCATGGTTCAAAAGACTCATCTCGTTCATGAACACCGCATCTCTAGCACAAATCACAATGGAAGTAGGTCAAAAAAGCCTGTTTTTTAGTAGAAGGTCATAGGATGCTAATAGAAGATAACAACACAGTTTAAAAAAAGAAACGAGTCACAAAAAGCACACATAGAGTTGCTGAAGAGTTTATCTGATGACTACGGGCAGAGGCACACTAATACCACCCGCTGACTCCCATTGTTGAGCTAAGCTAACTAGCAATGGGCAAGCTTTGTCCATCTCTTTCTTGTTACTGGGCGCACAGACAAAAGAATGGTGTCTAATCTGCTTATCACTGACTCAGAAGTGAGGCCAGACAGGAAACAAAGGAAATGTTGGCCTATCCCTTTAAAGATCCCTGTGAATCTTTGTGTGTAAAGAGCAGGGCAGATGGGTGAGCCTGAGCTAAGCTGTGAGATAATTGAAGTTTACTGCAAACATTTTTTGTAGCCTTAATTTTATAGTCTTTTAAGTGGAAATATTAAATGATCACTTTTGAATTAACAGGTCCTGGTATTGATCCAGAGCATCTCACGGGTCCCATAGACAGCATGGACCTGGTCGACACAGAGGTGGATGTAAAACCAGAGATGGACGAGCTCTCGTTCAGGAGTCTAGTCCTGCGTCGAGGTCTGGCCCTGGCTGCCATGCTCTTCATCCTGGCTGCAGGAATCATTTTGAACTTGTTGATTACTAACTTGGTTACATGACCGGGGGCAAAGTCTATAATCTAGGGTAAAGTTAGCAGTATGCTCAAGGTGCAAGACATGACGCAGGAGCCTGCACTGTGGGATCTCACTGCAAGACAAGCACAGGGACGTCACAGATCAGCAGAGAGCCGGCAGAGCTCTTTCTGTGGTTCATCTCTGGAAGCAAAATGCTGCTCTTCCAGCATTTGATCGCAATGTTTTAAATGAGGACTCTTGTGTTTGGCTCCCAAAAGGATGAGTCACACTGCAGGGATGTTTTGACTACAAATAAACAGAATCATTGTGGAAATCTTAGACTGATAAAGTCAGCGTGGATCTTCATTTGAGACTGATGTTGTTGTATTAAACAGGAGTGTATGAAGGATGAATTAAGTCCAAAGTAAAGTTCCCTTCTGTTTGGGGAACCAGGACATGCACACATACTGCTGATTCACTGTCATGTGAGTTTTCTGAGGTAGTCCACATCCAACAGACAAGCAGAAACAAAAACCAACCCTACTTCCCTTTCTTACTCTCTAATGTGCCAAAATCAAATCAAAGAGCACAAAAACTAAGGCTATAGCATAATCCTAGCATAGCATATATCCTGTCATGAACACAACCAGAAAGAGGACCCAAACGCAAGACTCAAGGTAATCAAAGTTCCAAAAAACACTGTTTGAAAACAGGTTGGGTTTGGTACACAGATATTCAGTCAGAAAAGGGAGGCAGGGGATCCAAAAACTTGAGGCAAAAGGTAGGATCCACAAAAACAACGGGTTCAGAACAAACATGCTAACAAAACTAGAAGAGAGTGTAGGAACGTGACTGTGAGGTACAACAAACTGGCGGCGAGATAGGGTGAGACAAGGGGTTAAATACATGATGTAATGGGAGATAATTAGACACTGGTGTGGTCAGGCACAACTGGGAGCAGGTGCGCACAAGACAGAGGAAGGGATGGGAAACAATCCTGATACAGGGACACGAGTGAGTGAACTTCAAAATAAAACAAACTACAAGACATGAAACATGAAGAATTAATAAAGAGACAGATATTTAACAAACAGACGTGACATATCCTCTGGTATTCTCTCGAAATACAGATTAAGAAGTGAACTGTAGTTTGTAAAATAACACGAACAAGATGTCTAAAGCCTGCCAAAGAATAGAAAAGTTAGACTACTATCATTCTGCAGTCCTCAGAGCCCTAGTGTGGCAGCATGGGGTGCAGTTTGGTGTGTGTTTGTGGATATTAAACTACTCTGATTATGCAGTTTTTCAGGGCAAACAAGACACAGTTTAAAGAGGATGGATTATACCTTTAATTGTTCGTGGGTGTGTTTTGCTTGTTTTGCCTTTGAGTGGTGTTTTACGACTGACAAGGTTCACTTTTGTTCTGAATTTCAGCAGCATTATTTAAGTTCCTCTCCTTTTATTGTGCCATTATACTCAAAGAACACAAACAGGGCAAGATGTGAAATAATGCTCAAATTAAAGTTCTCTCTTTCAGTGAAGCATCCCAAAGCATAAGAAGAGGCCCACACTTCTGCATGACTGTGAAGCAAGACCTCATCTATTATAAAAATCTCAAGTTAAAGGATAACTTCGGTTCCTGCAGCTTTTACATTGTTTCTAGAATGAAGAACAACAATATACTCACCCAGAAGGCTTTCCTGATGCAAACGGTGCTTCGGGAGATATTTAGATCCAAAATCGAGCAGCGGACACCGATATAATGGTAGCCCTTAGGGCATAGATCGCCGCTCCTAAAAACTGCATTAATCGTCCAAAAACTCATGCTTTTCACCAATATTCCATCATGATTCGCGCCGAATGGACGGCCATTGCAGCCTGTGTCTCTCCACACAGCGCTGTGTGGCTGAACCAACGAGTTTGTTTACATGCTCTTCTTTGCGCAGTCTTGACTCATTGTTTCAGGGCAGCTACAAATCGACTTTCTTCTTCCAGTTTTGTGCAAAATGGACGAATATCTATGGGATGAAGATGTTGTGGAGGAGGACTTTGAATATGATGGACGTCCTTACAGTTTGGAGCCAGATTATACAGATAAGGAGCTCATAGAAATGAGGAAGCGATCGCAACGCTCCAGGGAGTACTGCGCATGCGCGAAGGGCATGCAAACAGACTCGTCTGTTTAGAGGTTAGTTCAGCCACACAGCGCTGTGTGGAGAGACACAGGCTACAATGGCCGTCCATTGGCGCGAATCATGATGGAATATTGGTGAAAAACATGAGTTTTTGGACGATTAATGCAGTTTTTAGGAGCGGCGATCTATGCCCTACAGGCTACATTATATCGGTGTCCGCTGCTCGATTTTGGATCTAAATATCTCCCGAAGCACCGTTTGCATCAGGAAAGCCTTCTGGGTGAGTATATTGTTGTTCTTCATTCTAGAAACAATGTAAAAGCTGCAGGAACCGAAGTTATCCTTTAAAGCTGAGGAGTTGCTCTTTAGTGATTTTTCATTTTTTTTAAGTTGAAATGGGGCACTTAGGTAGGGCTGGGACATAACACTGAGTTTTTTTTATCCCTTGACATACAGCATTGCAGATTTTGACACAACTATTAACATTTAATGTTAGTGTAAGTAAGGCCTTGGATTTTGCATGTTCTTTCTGTGCATGCACAGATTCTTTGCAGGCATGCTGGCTTCCTCCCACAGACCAAAAACATACTTATTGGTCTCCAGTTCCATATGAACTGTAAAGGGGCAGTATAGATAATGGATGGATGTTTGGATGTACAAAGTATTTGAAAATCTTACTCTGCCATTTTATTAGTTTTGTGGTGGGGTGGGCACAAAAAATGTGACTCTTGAAGGTTCACAACTAAGGCTGAACAATATGGACAAAATTTCATTTCCTGATGTTCATGCTATAAAGGAAGATCTCACCATATTGACATGTTGTTGTGACTTCCAGAGCTGTACATGCAGGGCGAGCACGGGGGAAATCTTTATCGTTTATATTGTCGCCTTTTCGATATTAATATCTTGAATGTTCATATCTCAAAATAGATACGATAACAATATATATTTCAGCATTATTCATAAACCAACATAAGAATCATGAGTTTATGCCACAAGAGGAGTGATTCTATAGAGTGGCCTGCAGGGGGCGTCAGAGACATTTATATTGCTGAGAGAACATAGGGAATGGATCAGAGGGAGAAGTCCTGTGTGCCTTGGAGTTGGTGTAACCGTGATTAATTAATACAACTAATCAACAACTAATAATGACTTTTGAATATTTTCGAAATAGTAACATTGTTGAGCTTTGGTAAGTACATTTTTATGGAGATATATAAATGTATGCCATATTTTCCCAGCCATTTGTAGGTAAAAACACATTTGTAGAACAGACAGAATAAAATGCATTAAAGAGGCTATTTTGCATGTATATGAATTCAGTTTGCCTCGAGCATTTGCACAGGTTTTAGGTGTGACTTGAGAAAAGTAAGTTTGAAAATCTCTGAAGTCGTGAAATTCAGAGCAAATGAAAATAATGATTATTAAGTCTCACTCCTCACAGCCAACTGGCAGTTTTTTCTGTGCTCAGCCTGAATGATATTTTTCATTTCGGGATGAAATCCACTGGGTGAATTTTTTTATTGGCTATTTGTTATTTTTGACATATTTCACATTCATCCATCTGGAAGCGAAGAGCATCAATACCTCAGTTAAGGATGTTATGCTTTTGGCGGTGTATGTTTGTTTGTTTGTCAGACAGATTATGCAAAAACTACAGGACGGATTTTGCCAAAATTTTTAGGAGGTGTTAGTAATGGCAAAACTTAGAAATGATTAGATTTTGGTGGTGATCCAGATAACTGCCATCAGCAAACAACTCAATGCTCAATAAGTGTCTAACTAATCATAATATCGACATGATTCTGAGTGCTAGATGTGGGTTTTCAGGGTTAAGGAATCAGATTATGATGGTAACTTTATCATGGAACTATTGCTTATAGATGTAACAGCAAAATGTGAGCTAAGTTGTTGGAGGTTTGCACTCTCCAAGTGCTTTCGAGCTTGTAACTAGATTGACAATTATTGATTAAAGTAGCCACAAATATCTGATAGCACTTTTACGTGACCGAGAAAATGAGATTGCAAGTACAAGCGGCCGAAATGGACTTCCTTCGCAGGGTGGCTGGGCTCTCCCTAAAGGTGCGTTCACACCGGACGCTACCTATACTACCTCTGCGATCACTCTCCATTCAAAGTGAATGTACAGCCGCGATGGGGCGGGGCTAACCGTCCCGCGATGTGACAGCCGGCGACAAGACGACCAATTCAAGTGCGATGTCCAAGTTAAAAAAAAAGTTGATCTATTCAGGCGATGTCGTGTGTGGCTGTGCAGCAACAGCCAATCAGCGGTGTGTGTACGTGTGACGGTACCGTTATTCATCCGGACTACAGGGCGGATGACTTCCTTCTAGGCGGAACTAATGTCAGTGAGGACATTTGCAGACAGACAGCGGTAAACACACAGATGATGCTGCTGCATCATCAGCTGCAGAGTTTTGTGTCTGATAAGTGAGTGAAAAGGACACAGCTGGAATAATGTCCGCTTATACATCCTATAATGTAATATACGATATGATCGCGGTAAAACTCGAGCAGACGTGACGTCACCGACCAACGGCCGACGCCAACGGCGACCAAACAGGTATTTATGGACACGCGACGCTACATCAGTGGGCGACGCGACTTTGGTAACTGGGTCGCTTGCGGTGTGAACGCACCTTTAGAGATAGGGTGAGAAGTTCAGTCATTCGGGAGGAGCTCGGAGTAGAGTCGCTGCTCCTACGCGTTGAGAGGAGCCAGATGAGGTGGCTCGGGCATCTGGTCAGGGTGCCTCCTGGACGCCTCACTGGTGAGGTGTTCCGGGCACGTCCCACCGGTAGGCGGCCTTGGGGAAGACCCAGGACACGCTGGAGAGACTATGTCTCTCAGCTGGCCTGGGAACGCCTCGGGATCCCCCGGGAAGAGCTGAACGAGGTGGCTGGGGAGAGGGAAGTCTGGGCTTCCCTGCTTAGGTTGCTGCCCCCGCAACCCGACCACGGATAAGCGGAAGAAGACGGACGGACGGACGGTTTTAAAAGACTTGAATTGACTGGGTGCACTTTTGGAATATCTGCTGTATTTTGTGTTCACCTGTTTTGAACAATGGTTTATTTCTTTGAAACTAGGGCTATGAATCAGTCTTTTCATCGACCTCCCCAACTCTTTTGGATGGTCCTCCTTCCCCGATCACAGTGCGAGCCAATCATTGCCTGAAGTCTAGTAACTACATATTTAGTATCACTGATGGGCCATTTGAGGAAAGTAACAACAGCAGCAGAGGAATGATGATTCCCTGCTGAAGAATCACTTCCAGCCAACAGCTAGCTTTTAACTACAGATGTCTGCACAAAATATTAGATATTCAATAATGAGGGGCAGCATTACGGGAGGGTTACAGCAGGTTCAACTATTGAATGATATATCAGCCACATCCACACATCCTGCTGTAACGATGGTAACACTTGTGATCTGAAATAAACATAAAACAGGCCAGTGTGAGCCTGATGTTAGCAACATGCTGTGACTGGTGAGTAAATGTGATATTGATTTAATCATTAAGCTTGTAACTGAACTGTAAAAGCCATCACGGGACCACAAGTTTATAGATGCCATTAAATTACCCCTGTTTCTTGTCCCTCATATTCACCTTTACAAGACTGTGGAGCATAAAGATGACCACTTAATACCAAGGCCTTATTTCCTAGACACCCGCAGCACAATGTGAAAGCAGGTAATTGATTCAGGAGAGAAGGAATAAAGATAAACAGAATCTAGGAGTATAGAGAAGTATCACCGAGCACAAGCAGGAATGGCCTGTCACAGTACTTGATATTGGTTTTATAAGCTCAGTGTGCACACATACACTCAGATGGTCTTGGCAGATACAGGGCCACGCTTTCATACATTGGCAGACCCATCTGCCAAACACTGCTTTATCTATTGATTTCTGCTTCCCAGTCTTAAGCACAAAAGTCTGTTTCCCTGACACCTTCACCTTTTCTTTGGCAAAGAAAGCCTGTCATCAATCTTCTATTTTATGACTCAGCTTTCCAGCAAGGGCACCTTCAGTTCAGGCAGAGTGTAAACAGATAATTCTTCTGTGAGGCCCTGTCTGCCTCAGGATTTGGTGCAGCCCCCTGCTGTGCACCCACAACCAGCAGATAAGGGTGTCTCCGAATCGTCCATGTCTAATCATGAGACATCCACAAGGTCTTTCTGAAGATGTCTGCCCTGTCTTTAGATATGAGGAGAGTACTGTCATACAATTTTATTTAACATAAAAATTTAAAGGTGCTTTGAGAAGAATCTATTCCCGGCAACATAAAGACTCTGCAACCCATGGGCACGCGTGGCGACTGTCTTAAAGACGTGACCCAAGCCAAAGCGTGTGTTTGTTGTGATACTAATAAATGCAGCTCGGACATTCCTCAGAACTCCGCATTGCTTTACAACTTCTTTTTTCAGTTACGTAGCAGTAGTTTTTGATGTGTGACAGCAAGCAATTTTAGGCAAGACTTAGTATCGTAGTTTTGTGGCCGGCTAAATATCGCTGCTTACAGCCCGGTGCTCTAAGACGTGTCCAATAACATTAATTTGCTCTAGTTTTAATTGTCTTGTTCCCGAAGTTGAGTATCCAGGCCAGTCCAGCCCTGTCCGACCCGACCGCGAAGCTAAGGAATAGCATTTGTAGATAACCTATTCTGATGCTATAAAACTCATCTTTAAGTGTGTATTTTGAACAGGCATATATCTAAAAGTGAGACTTTTTTGTACTTACTTAGAAATTCCTCATAGCATCTTTAAATAGATCTGCAAGGTTGTTTGACCACATGATCTAACCTTGAACACCAATCAGCTTTTCTTCATACATGATGATGACAGTGTTTTCTACTGACTGCCATTTTGTCTCAGTTTGGAATATCCAAGTGACATTGCTGCAAATTTCAAACAAATTTTGTTTTTTTCTTAAATTTGTTTCAAAGTGTGTCCGCAAATTTGCATTTTTTCCTTTAATGTAGATCAGGAAGTTTTGGGACAACTTTAGCACACTTTTTCATGTTCAAATGTTCATGCACAATTTGCAGAACTGCCACTTTAACAATGGAGACCATTTCTGGTCTCATTCTGACACTGAGTCACCGATTTGTTGAATGTTTTCAGAAGTTTTTAATGTGCACGAGACATTCATCGTCTTGAACCTCTCTGTCATTACAAAATCATTTGTGCAGTTCAAACATACATGTGTCATGCAGCGTTCCCCACACACCAACCTTTAATAAATAACACTCAATGGGACAGTGAAGTCAAATCAGGCAGTCTCATTATTTATTAGCCATACCTTGTACATTGAATATAAGCACATGTCTGCAAAAGCTTGTTCCACTTTAATTATAAAAGCAAAGATGATTTTTCAGCTTAGTGTGTTCACTAACATCTGTGAGGAACAGGTATAAATGACCTAAAGGCAGGATAAATAATTCTCTTTGGAGTAAAACATTGAACAAGCAGAGTTGCACCACAAGTTGACATAAAGAAGGACAACATATCAATCTATCTCACATAACTAGTGACTTGTTTAGTTAGTTAGTTTAGGACTTTATTTCATTCTGTCATTAAATAAGACATTCAATAGAAAAAAAAATCTCAAACGTGAATTAAAAGGAGCAGAGAGAGAAAATCTTAGAGTCTGCCCCCTCTCACAAAATATTAAATAAACTAAACACAAATTAACAAGAGCTGCAGGCTAACATGCCTTTTTTACATTTCATTATTTCTCAAAAACAACCAACAAGCCAACAAAAAAAAGCATGTTAATTCACAATTTGCCACAAAACACACATAACAAGACTGTGATTGACACATTTCCTTGCATTACTCAACATACTGGCTTTGATACTTTTCTAAAGACAAAGTTGGATTTAGCTTTTTTAGCTTCTTTGTTCAGATTATTTCATAAACTCATTCCTCTCACTGTGATGCAGCATTCTGTCAGTTTAGTTCTGAATCTTGTTTTTTTAAATGTTTTACTATGATGTTCACAATTGATTTTATCATTATATCTGATATGCTTCGACACTTTATCAAAAATAATGACTCCACGAGAGCCTTAAATCCAATGTTTGAGAAAGTGAGTATAGTCGTGGTTTTATTAATCCTCTCTAAAGTCCTCCTCACTTTAGCAAAGAGACCAGCACAGTCGGGGTCAGCTGATCAGATGTGAGCGTGGCATTGATCAGGTCCAAAGTAAAGTTACCCTCAGGGTGAGGGCTCTCTGGTAGAGGCACAAGAAAGTGCACACACGCTCCCCAGAACAACTAAATGTAAAACTTAGAAGATGCTGCAGTAAAGGGTGATACTTCAAGATCGCTGATTGGCTCATTTCACTGTCAATCAAAAAGGGATTCGGCCTCAGACAGATCATCCAATCATCACGCAGAAGCCGAGCATCCAGGCCAGCCCACTGCCTCATAGACCCCCAGAGACGCTGAGCGTCCGATGGGCGGTACAAAGCCCAGCGTTTATCCAATGACCGTCCAGTTTCCACAGTGGAACAACCCACTATAAGCTTTTCTGCTGAAGTCTGAAGACGCTCAGCGTCCGACTCCGACTGTAGCGCTGAGACGCTGCGGGGATGAATGAGAAAGAAGTCGCTCCAGTTACCTGTGATAAGTAGCTGATTCTGAACAAAAGATGAAGGTATTCTAGCTCATATTTGGTCAATGAAATGTACACAGAGGGCCATATCACCACTTTTTTTGGGGATATTTTAGGGGAAGCTGAGCTTCCCTTGCAGTCTTAGAGCAATCGCCACTGGTATGAGACATTCTATTGCTCCTCCTGTTGTCATGACTACATGACCTGTAGCCATGGAATGGGATGACATCATCTGGAACTGCTCTGTTTTAAGTGTCACCTGCACTCAACTGTCAGTCAGGCAGAGATATCCCAGCTGGCCTCAGCTGCAGAGCAACGATAGCTCTGAAACATTTTTTCACAGTTGCCACAGTTTTGACCTAATCTCTCTAAAAATATGACCTACTTATGTGAAATTTTGTCAGGATTCCAGTACTTTAAAAGCTGAATTTTGTTTTGTTTTTTCTGTAGAGGCCCAACTGACACCGGATGTCTCTTGCTGTTCCGTCGTTTCTCCATTCACTTGAATGGCAGAAGCTTCGAGTGCTGTTTCAGCATGAATAACTTTGAAGGCTCATAATTCGGAAACCGTCTGAGAAACAACAATGAAACAACTTTCGTTCATCAATGTCTCCTCTCTCATCTGTCTGCATTTCAAGCTGATACCATTTATGGTCTAGGAGGAGATCATTTTACCTTCCGCCAAGTTTTTCCCCTGAAATTTTACTTTGAAGGGCAAATTGCTGACTTTCTGTTTGAGATAGGTCAGGGGTGTCAGCACGAGATTTGTGGGTCTTGATGAGACGAACATTTTGACGTTTGTGTGATCTCTCTACTACATTCCTAGTGTCCGTGAGGTCTGTTTTAGTGTTTCCAGGTGGCGCTAGAGAGCATATTTTGGCATGTTGGGGGTTAATTTTTCCATTTTATGACATTTTTTGCTGATTCTGAGGTGCTTGCCAAGTTTAGTGAGTTTTTGAGCATGTTTAGGGGGTTAAATTAAGGATTCATTGCCCGTCAGGTGAAAAATAATAATAAGAAAGAAACAAAGCAAAAACAATAGGGTGTGAAGAAATAGCATCTATGGTTGCGTAGCTGAAAAATTTCTGTTTAATTTGATGTGCAACAATACGATATTTCTACATGAATAATTCACTTTTTCTTATGTTTTTGTTGGAGGACCCAAAATGGGGTACTTTGGGGTAGAACAGTTTTAAAAGTCATCTTAATTGAATTTAAATGTTAAGTAGACAAATTCATCTTTACTTTTTAGTGTTAAGCTTCGAAATATAAATATAAAATTGAAAAATATCTATTGTTTTCATAAAATTAAAGTTTTTCTTTTAGTACTACTGACAGCACCCTTTTATTCGTATCAATGTGGCTTTCTGATATCAACCAGGAGGTTGGTTTACCCATTCAGGTTATCTTGGGTGTGAATGGATTTTTTTATTATTATTTCTGCAACATTTCTTTCAGAATTTATTTCCTTCAACTAAATTATGATTGTTACAGGATCTGGAAATATTTAAAAAGATTTTTTCTGACTCCAATGTATGCGCTCAGATTTCTGAGGACCTATCAGCAGCAGTTGACTTTGCATTTATTCTGATTTTAAAACAGTTATATTCATGTACAGCAGCCCCACCCAATGGATGCATATTGCCGTCACAAACACTATTAAGAGGATCAGTAAGGAAAATATGAAAATAAATATGAGAGAGTTTTAAAGTGGTATAGCGGCAACAAGTCAACCGTACTGTTGCAATGCCAGTCAGAGGGTTAAGAATGCCATTAATGTGGCCTCGTTGTGACCAAAGCGGCCCATCCCTGATTTAAAGTAATTTATTGTACATTTCAGACAGAAATAACCTGCACCAAACCTGCATTAGGGAAATATATGATAAACTTTAGTATTAAGTGTACTGTATACCTCCTCTTAGTTCTGTTTATATATTTATGTTCCTTAATATTTTGGCCCTTCATTGTACTGTGATCCCTTTACTTATCTTTTGGTTCTTTTAGTACATGCTGTTCAATGGCTTTTTAAATTATTTAAAGCCCACCAATATTTAGATCTGTTGTGATGTTACACGACTGCTCGCTTTGTAAATAATGAGTTAATATTTTTTTATCTTTAATGTCATGCTCCTGCTCTGTGTGTCTTTGAAACCCCGGGAACAAATTGCATGGAAATGAAGTTTGATGCATAAAATGGCTCTAGTAACCTTATGTGTGACTATAAAAAAATAAATTAATGGTAGTCTTACTGCGAAATGATGAAAAAAAAAGCTGAGGATGTTTTTTTCAGAAAAATGATGTGCTATTTTGGGCTGGGTGATATAATGTAAATAAAATCCCTACTACAAGCTGCTCCCCCTCCACTTTGTCTGATCTGCGCGTATGATAGCCCTGAATCTTGGGGGTTTGCTGTTTGGTAACTCATGAGCCTGGTGGTACCTGCTGAGGTTCAGGCTGTATTGAGACCGCCATTTCCTTTTGTATTGAGACCACCATTTCCTTTCAACATGTTGTCGAGTAGGGACACCTTGTGGATGGAGAGAAATCACGGTGAATTTGATCAATCATGATATCCTGTAAGTTACTTTAATTCAAAACATTTTTAAACTTTATGACATTTATTAT
Organism: Scarus forsteni; assembly: GCA_036419115.1. NCBI lineage: Eukaryota > Metazoa > Chordata > Actinopteri > Labriformes > Labridae > Scarus > Scarus forsteni. The sequence continues at coordinate 8,539,358 of JAZDUH010000270.1, forward strand.
AAAGCTTACGGCCCATGCACTGGATAATTTTGCGCGTGCATGATAAACTTCTTATTTATTTTTGCTGATGTCCCTTCAGGGGCTCTGTAATCATAAACATTTAGATTCAAAATCTTTTTTTGGTCATAAATATTATTCCCTGGATGTGGAGGACATATGTAACTTGTAACTTAAGCTGTCAGATAACTGTAACAGATTTCAAAAGCAGGACTAATTAACACACTCGCCTTCTGTTAAAATTGAACTAAATTACAGAATTTAAGGAAATTCATTTCGTTATGTTACCTGGTACAAGACTAAAATAATAATAAAAATGTATCAGCATGCTGAAAACCAATGAAATACGGAGTTACTGATACTGTTTACTTTTCATATTATTATTCTGTTTAATTTAATATTATTATTTTTTTGTTTTTATTGCTACCCTCCCTGTCTTGTTCTTCCCCCCTTTTTTCCCCTCTTCTTGTCAATACTTCTGACAAGCTGTCCATCTATTTTGTCTTTTGTGGTGTGAATGAGTAAGACTGAATGAGTTATCTGAGTAGGGATGGGAGCTCTGACATACCATTTTTTAAGGAGACATTATTTCTCACCGTTAAGGTTTATTAGTCTGGAGACGACCCTTGTTTGATATCTGTAAGTTCCTTGTTTATTTTTTCTCCGCACCCATCCCATAAGTTGGAAAAATTGATAAAAATAATTTTAAAATTCAGCACAGTACAGGGATATGAAGGGCCCCAATGACTGGGGTGCCTTTGGCCCCCATATGACTAGATCCGCCCCTGCTGCCAACTGGTCACAGGTGGGATTCAAACCTGGACCGGCAGAAGCATGTACATGGGGTGCTTGGTTGCTAACCACTCCGCCAAACCAGCACCCCATGAAACTGCCTTTTTGCTTGTAAGATAGTGGACTAATGTACACTGCTTTAACCCTATGAAGCCAATTGTATCATATCTGATACATACTTTTATAATACCTCTATCTACTCAATAGGATCAACAATATACAAAAAAAAAACATCTGAATACAATCAGATAAATGATAAAAATGTCCTCAAATGGATTGTCAGTTGCCAGAAACACATAATGTATCAAATGAGATACAAAAAATCTTTATGCTGAATTTAAAGGACATTTTTATATTTTTAGGATTTTAGCAGAAAGTGAAACAAACATTTCAGCTCCAAAAAAATAGATTTTTTTGGCTATAATCTATGGTCTTGGGCTTTAACAGTGCAGCAAAGTTATTAGACCACCTCTTTAGAACAAATAAAAACAAAAGAAACATGTATATTTTTGGAAATCTTTCAAAACTGGTGAAAACTGAAAATGTCATTTCACAAACAATTTAAATAGGAAAGAAGATTTTCAAACTGAAAATCACAATTTATTCCCAAATGTGAGCCACTCACTGGGCTTTTCTGAGAGGTCAGAAATTAACCTGGCACAACATCCAGGCAATAAAAATTATTTTTCTGTAAAGGTATGCCAGTTAATAACTTTAATGGGAAACATAAACATCATATCAAGAAATGATAATGTGCTGAGGGCTGGGGGATACAGCTTAAAAAAAAAGTCCTGATTCAATTTTCACAAAACTTTATCTATGATTCTAATACAACTTTTCCCTCTCAAGGAAACAACCTCTATGTGACACAAAAATACAAGAATCAAGTTTTGTTTTGTGTTATAAAGTAATTTTAAACTTAACAGAATTTCCCTATAATAATTACATTTTTATATAACATTTAAAAACTTAAATTATTTCACTCTTTAAATCTTCTGCAAAAAATAAAAAAATACTTTATCTGAGTTTTTTGTAAGACAGCAAATTTAAAATTCACAAATAAAAATAGTAATTATACTTTAGCATTAAAATGTAATTTCAGCGGCTGATGTATTAACAGATAAAGAAACAAAAAAAATGATTTTGAACTCTATAGCTACATTTTTCCATTCAAAGCATTTTACCAAAGCTGTTAAATTAAGGGCAGTTATGGTGACGCTGCTGCTTTCCTCCTGGAATTTTCTTAGTCCCCCTGAAGCTTGCAAGCCTTCAGTCCCTCTAAGAGAAAACATTTTAGAGGAATAAGTTATTACACTATTTAACCAGCTTCAACAAAAATTAAAACAAATAGACTATCATGCACCATCCTCTGACACACACAAAGGCTTTACTCTCCTCACATTGGCCTCCATCTTTATATAACCAAAATATTTTTGTTTTGCTTTTCTTTGCAGCCAAAAAATACAGAAATGTAATGTACTGCACAGGATGATTTGGATATTCAAAGGATAAACATATTAAACATGAATAAATATTCAAAGAATGATTTTGTTGCATGGGATGGATGAATACTGAGGTAGAATTATAACAGAGCAGCAGCAGTTTCAGGTATACTGCACATTTGACTTCATATTGCCATTACCTTTTATTCACATTACAGTCCCCTTTAATTTATTTACTTTTTTTACTCCATTATGAATAATTTTTTATTCTATCTTATGATATTTTTTATCTTGCACTTTAACCTAACCTCCAGTGTTTTAAACCTTTCAGATGATGTTTCCTCGGTTTGCACTGGGTGCACAAATTTTATTGCTCTACCAGTGACTTTTTTTTCATTATGCATTGTCAAAATACTGTGTATGGATTGAGGGTTAGGGTCATACTTCCTTTTATCTTCTTTTAATTTTTCTGTCTGTTTGTTAATTAATTTGTACTACATTTTCTTATATTAAAAGTGCTACGTAAAAAAAGCTTGTCTGATTGATAAAATGGCCCCCTGGTTAGTCACGAGCCCGTAGACTCCATCTTTCTTCAGTGCGCCCCTGGTCCGTCCACGTTTTCCGGACTCATCAGTTCTGACCTCTGTCCGCTCAGAAATCTAGACCAGCTTGTATAACCTCATGCTCCACAGCTCAGTCTCCGAGCTTTAATTAAGTACAGAAGAGCAGGACCTTAGTCGTTAACAACTTGTCGGGTTTATGAAGGAAGCGCGCGCTCTAAAATTTCCTTACGCGGACGCACGCACAGGAAGTGACCGCCTGTGAAAACCTCCTATAAGAGTAGATTGCCTCATATTACATAATATCAGCCAGACAGCGCTCCTACACTGAGCTGACGGACTCACCTCGGAGAAAACAGACAAGAGAACCTCAGGAGAACCTCAGGAGAACCTCAGGAGAACCTCAGGAGAACAGAGAAGCATGGAGAGCAGCAGCCAGACCTCAGCCGGGTCCTCCTGGACCGACTGCTCTGTCCTGGAGCGGCTCCGCAGGCTCGTGCCTGTCGGCTTCAAGGCAGAAGTAATCGAGCTGTCCACTGTGGCTCTGCCAGTAGTGAGTACAAGTTTGAGGAAGTCACCACCAAAGTCATCTCCCTGTTTTAATTTTTATTATTTTTATTTATTGTAATGATATCCTCCTCTCCTCCTCAGGTCATGTCCCAGCTCTTGAGCTTTGCTATCAGTTTTGTCAGCACCGTTTTCTGTGGTCACCTGGGGAAGACCGAGCTGGCTGGAGTCGTTTTAGCCATAGCTGTAAGTAGTCTTGGCAAAGAAAAAAAATCAGAATACAGTTTATTTTAATTGATATTAAAATCACAATTATGAAACCCAATCACTCACTGAATTTGAGTTCCCAACATTCAATACATTTACTTAAAAAACTTTGGAAAAAAAGTCATTTTGATTGTGAAAATATGAGTTTGAAATGTTTAACAGTTAGTATGAGTAAAAAGATGAATAAAAAAAAAAATCAAATATTCTACTTGAGGTTAGAGAATGAACTCTTAAAGCCAAAACACAAACACCAAAACATGGTATGTGGCACATAAATTATTTTATCTTGATTGTCTTGATTATGTAATTGAAGGAATCTGTAATTGTAGTTTGAAGTTAAACTAATTTATATTAATTTAAATTAAAGGGACTGTGAAGAGAATCTATTACCGGCAACGTAAAAGACTCTGCTACCCATGAGCACGTGCGGCGACTGTCGTAATGCTGCGTTCCAGTAACCTCGAAACTGGGAGTGACATTATCTCTGACTTATCAGCGTTCCAGTTGAACGTGCAATATAAATATAAATTTGCTCTAGTTTTAATTGTCTTGTTCCCGAAGTTGAGTATCCAGGCCAGTCCAGCCCTGTCTGACCCAACCGGAAGGCTAAGGAATAGTATTTATAGATAACCTATTTTGATGCTATAAAACTCATCTTCAAGTGCGTATTTCCATCAGGCATATATCTAAAAGTCAGACTTTTTTGTAATTACTTAGAAACTCCTCACAGTCCCTTTAAATTAAGCCATAAGTACAGAAACTGATTAGAGCATAGAGCTCTTCATATCATATTATGGATACACATATATGCATTGATACATATATACATATAAAATACACATATACATATATATACAAATATATGCATCCAACACTCAACATGAATCCATCTTGCCAATCATGAATCCCTCCATCATGGCGGCAAGAAAAAACCTTCTGTTAAGCAGCAGGAAATCTTAAATGTGGATCCCAGTCTCATGATGAACAGCAAATCCACACAATGCTGTGATGGGTGTGAGGGCATAAGAAGGGAGGGAAGAGGAGACAAGTGGACTAGAATAAGAACTAAAGTTAGGGACAGGTTCATGGACCATCGACCTGTCATCTGATTTATTAGAGGTTAGCCTCTTGATATCAATGATATTCTTGCTGAAAATTAGAATTTATGATAGTGACAAACTCATGGGTGCCCAGACCCAGGGTCATCCAAACCATATTTGTCTCCATTAAATATTAATGTGTTAAAGGCCTCTTGAGATGTGACATCCCATTTTCAAGAGGGACCTCATGCCTATGTGGTAATTAAAAATAGATACTGTAGATGTATGTATTAAACTTTTAATGAGGATGGCATGCAAACAATGACAGAAGGGGGAGGAATAAGTAACTGAACCCTCTGCCTGAGGAGACTTAAAGAGCAATTGAAACCAATTTTTACCAAACAATTTAAGTCAGGTGTGTGCCCAATCACTGATGAGTGGCTTAAAGCTGCCCTGCCCACTATAAAACACACACCTGGTAAGAATTGTCTTGATGAGAAGCATTGTCTGATGTGCACCATGGTTCGCTCAAAAGAGCTGTCTGAAGACCTGCGATCAAGAATTGTTGATTTGTATAAAGCTGGGAAAGGATACAAAACCATCTCTAAAAGTCTGGATGTTCATCAATCGACAGTCAGAGAAGTTGTCTACAAATGGAGAGAGTTTGGCACTGTTGCTTCTCTCCCAAGGAGTGGCCGTCCACCAAAGATGATGCCAAGAGTTCAGCGCAGAATACTCAGAGAGGTAAAAAAGAACCCTAGAGTGTCTGCTAAAGACTTACAGAAATCACTGGCACAGTCCAATATCTCTGTGCACACATCAACTATATGTAAAACAATGGCCAAGAATGGTGTTCATGGGAGGACTCCACGGAGGAAGCCACTGCTGTCTAAAAAACATTGTTGCTCGTTTAATGTTCGCATAAAGGCACTTGGACACTCACAGAAGTTTTGGCAAAATATTTTGTGGACTGATGAAACCAAAGTTGAATTGTTTGGGAGGAACACACAACGTCATGTGTGGAGGAAAAATGGAACAGCTCACCAACATCAACACCTCATCCCCACCGTGAAGCATGGTGGAGGGTGCATCATGGTTTGGGGCTGTTTTGCTGCCTCAGGGCCTGGACAACTTGCAATCATTCATGGAAAAATGAATTCAAAAGTTTATCAGGATGTTTTGCAGGAAAACCTGAGGCCGTCTGTCAGACAGTTGAAGCTAAAAAGAGGATGGATGCTGCAACAAGACAATGATCCAAAACACAGAAGTAAATCAACTTCAGAATGGTTTCAGAAGAACAAAATACACATTCTGGAGTGGCCAAGTCAAAGTCCAGACTTGAACCCCATTGAGATGCTCTGGCATGACCTCAAGACAGAGATTCATGCCAGTCATCCCAGGAATCTGACTGAACTATAGCAGTTTTGTCAAGAAGAATGGGCCAAGATTAGTTCTGATCGATGTGCCAGACTGATCTGCAGCTACAGGAAGCGTCTGGTTGAAGTTATTGCTGCCAAAGGGGGGGCCACAAAATATTAAATGTGATGGTTCAGTTACTTATTCCTCCCCCTTCTGTCATTGTTTGCATGCTATCCTCATTAAAATATGAAAACCTATAAATGTTTGGGTGGTTTTAGTTAAAGCAGACACTGTTTTTTCATCTGTGTGATTTTGACAAAGATCAGATCACATTTGATGGTGATTTTATGCAGAAATGTGAGAAATTCCAAAAGGTTCAGATACTTTTTCATACCACTGTATATGAAAAAAGTGAAAGGATAATGTAACCCAGGTCCCATGTAATTAGGTAAGAATCTGGAGTGGTTAATACGATGAGACTGGGCCTGGGCTCGTTGTAAATATCAATACACCTAATTTTAGATTATTCAAATAATATTAATTTGCAAAGATGACCAACCACAACAATACTTTAAATTCAATAAACCTTATTAGGTTTTATTTAAATATGCAAATGGGAATTTTTTTAAATTCACAAAGTAAAATATTTACTTTCAGTTTTTTCACAAAACAAAACAAAACAAATGTAACAGAAAAAAAATATATATCTTATTAGATTCAAATTGTCCACAACCGTCTCTTAATACCTCGCTGTTTGAAAAACACTCTTCTAACAGTCTTTAAACTTATAGTTCACCAATATAAAATAAATGTGGGCCCACATACACCTTAATGTCACACTTATTAAATGACCGATTAACTCGTTGCAGGCCTGTTTGGAACGATGCTAGGGTGCGTTGAGGCCTGGAAACTTAAAATGGCCGCTTCACTCCCAGTGGAGCATAAAATAAAAGCACGTGCATTGTATTAGTACTCACGACTCCCAGGTATGTTAGTAGAGGGAAAGGGCATACGATGGCGGGGACAGGAAATGGCAGTGGCGTTGCTTTGCGCAGGCAGTCTGATCACACACACAGGCGGGAATGGCACTCAAACCGGAGATATCCTCAGGGAAGGAGAAAACAGCAGGGCCGTCCATGGAAAACTCGCCTCCTCTCTCCTTTCTCCAAACGTCCGTCTCCTTTTAAAATATGACTAACTTGAGCCACAGTACCACACACTAAATCGGGTTGAATTAGCATTAGCTCTGTAAGCTTCCACGAGCTAGCATGACGCTAACCACTTTTCAAAGTCCGTTTTATGCTACAACTGTTAGATATAGCACACACAAACATCATATTTACCTTTAGGTCGTTCACACAAAGTTTACAAAAGACCAACGATTAGTCGACCTCCGCAGAATAAACTTATATGCTCCCGAACACGACAAGGCTTCCTCCTCGGCTCTCCTGATAGTCTCTCTCTGCTTCGTCAGGTACACAGCATCACACACACTATACATGCCCTAGTCCCGCCCCTTATCCAGGGAGTCCATTCTGATTGGCTCGTGAGTATGACATTAACCAAACAAAATACAGGAATTAAACTGATTGACAGAAAACATGCCAACAGGTTAGGTTTCACAAAAGAAAACGTTTTTTTTACTCCTGAATCACAGAAGCTTTTTAAACGTAAAGGAACTTCACATATATTTATCTTTTTAACTGTAAATAATGACATTTTTAAACTGTAAATACTATGAACACTTTATCTAGCACATATTTATGCATATTTTTAATCACAATGAACTTATATGAACTTCTTAATTTATGAGTTTTAATACACATTTAACTTTGAAGATTAATTTTAGGCACTGAAACCTATATGATTTTAATCAGGGCTACACCCTCCCCCTTCTGAATGTGTAGATGTCCTCATCACACCTCTCCCTCTTCAACTTGGAAGGGTGATTCCTTTTCTCCTCTTCTTCTGCATACTTTTTGGATGTTTTGCACTTTTTCCTGGGTTTGTTGTCTTTATCTGGAGAGTTTAACTTGAGTTGAATGACCATGCCATGGTGCATGATGGTAACAGGTTCACAAGATGGATAACCTGGTTTGTCATAGGTAAATCTCACAGGCGCTTTGGGTTTTCTCAGAGATTTTCGGACAGTTGAAGACCTTTCACTTTCACTTCTAATGCTTTCAGCAGCTTTAGCATGTCTGGCTTTGTTTAACAAAGGTGAGTGTGCCCTCTCCTCTGATTCTTGTACTTCCACAAGTTCATCATTGGTCTCTCGGACCTCAGTGTCCGACAAAGAGGACATAACATCTTCAGAAAATCCTTCCATCTCTGTGTCTGACATTTGCATATTCTCTGCTGTTTCAGAGTTTTCCTCTTCAGATCTTTCCTCTTCAGAGCTTTCGCTCTCTTCTAAACTCTCATTCTCCTCAACTCCTTGGTTTACAGTCTCCAGCTGCTGCTTGACCTCATCCATGTCAAAATCTGAGAGAACATGAGCAGTTTCAAACTCTGCATCTGATGTTAATGTGTCACTTTCTTCTGATAGGTCAGGACGCTTGATTGTTTGTGGGCGTTGCCGGGTAAGTTGTGATCTTGTGACAGGTCTCTTTGCAGGGCTTGTATCATCGGAGGGATTAGACATCCGAACCATGTAACCAATAGGCAACAGGTGGTCTCGATGGAGAGTTTTGACCACACCTGGACCATGCTCTGGTTTGACCTTGTAAACTGGAAGATTTGGCAACTTTTCCACAACAACATACGGTGTTGATTTCCATCGATCTTGAAGTTTGTGCTTGCCTTTCAGACCCACATTCTGAATGAGAATCCTGTCACCTTTCTCCAAAGGTAAGTCTCTCACTCGGTGATCATAGCGTGCTTTGTTTTTCAGGTGAGTCTTGGTAGCAGCGTCAGCTGCCAACTGGTAGGCTTTTTGCAACTCTTGCTTCATCCTTGCAACATACTGCTGATGGGAGGATTCATTTTCCCCATTTGGTGAGATTCCAAAACAGATGCCAATGGGCAACCTGGCCTCTCTCCCAAACATGAGGTGATACGGCGAGTATCCTGTAGCATCATTTTTTGTGCAGTTGTACGCATGTACCAGGTAAGTGATATGCTGGCTCCAACATTGTTTCTTTACAGTGTCCAGGGTGCCTAGCATTGCCAAAAGTGTTCGATTGAACCTCTCTGGTTGTGCATCTCCTTGAGGGTGATAGGGGGATGTTCTTGACTTTCGAACCCCGAGCATGGACAAGAGTTCTTTGATCAGGCGACTTTCAAAGTCTCGACCCTGGTCAGAGTGTATCCTTGCAGGTAGGCCATAGTGTGTGAAGTACTTCTCCCACAACACTTTTGCAACAGTGATAGCCTTTTGATCTTTGGTGGGAAATGCCTGTGCATAACGTGTATAATGATCTGTCACTACTAACACATTAGCAACACCTTTAGAGTCAGGCTCTATCTGTAAAAAGTCAATACAAACCAAATCTAAGGGGCCATTACTGGTAATTTGGTTCAAGGGCGTGGCATGCTGAGGGAGTGTCTTTCTTGAGATACATCGTCCACAGGTTCGAATGTACTGCTCAACATCAGCTGTCATTCGTGGCCAATAAAATCTGTCCTTGATCAGTTCAGTGGTGCGTCCCACTCCCATGTGTCCACACTCATCATGTAGCGACCTCAACACCATAGGGCGGTATCTTACTGGCAGGACAAGTTGTTTGGTCTGTTTTCCACACATTTGTTCTTTTACTCTGTAGAGCAATCCATCCTTTAGTTCTAACTTGCGACTCTCACGTAGAAGCAACACGGTTTCTGGGGAGTCATTTTTGGAACGAGTCAACCCTTTGTTGCTCTCCATGGCTTTCTTTAATGGTCCAATTGCTGGGTCCATGTCTTGTGATGCCTGAATGTCCTTCGGGCTCAGTTGTTCAAGTGTGTTTATGCTAAGGTTTACTGGAAAAGCATAAGCTTCTGGTACTGCTGTGGCAGGAGCTCCCAACTGATCAACCAGTCTGTCAGGATCATTTGTCTCTTCGATGGTGCAGGCTCTTTTGCAGAGAGCTTTAATGCCAGCAGATGAAACACTCGTCCACTCCTTTACCTCAGCTGGAGCATACTGCCGAGACAACAAGTCAGCATCAATATTGTGTCTCCCAGGACGATACTGGAGGGTGAAATCATAGGTGGCGAGAGCAGCAAGCCAACGATGACCAACAGCACTGAGTTTGGCAGAAGTCAACACATACGTTAATGGGTTGTTGTCAGTTCTTACAATAAACTTGGCACCATACAAGTAATCGTGAAACTTGTCCACGACAGCCCACTTTAATGCCAGAAATTCCAGCTGATGAACTGGGTAGTTGTGCTCTGAGTCTTTAAGCTTTCGACTGGCAAAAGCCACTGGTCTGAGACCCTCAGGGTGTTCTTGGTTCAGAACAGCACCTAGTCCGTTCATACTGGCATCGACATGCAGGATGTAAGTTTTGGTGGGGTCAGCAAATGCTAACACTGGGGCATTGATCAGACAGTCGCGGATCTGCTCAAAAGCTTTCTGGCAGGCTTCAGTCCACCGTTCTCCAAAGGGCTCAGATAGCTTGAGATAGACTTTGGTTGAGTTTACACTCTTTTTGGACTTGGGATCTTTCCAAGTAGGGGCATATCCCTTTGTGAGCTCAGAGAGGGGACGGACAATGGCAGAGTAATTGGCGATGAACCTCCGATAATAACTACAGAATCCGAGGAAAGACTTGAGAGGTTTCAGGTGAGTTGGCACTTTCCAGTGTTTCACCACTTCCACCTTGTCTGGATCAGTAGCTATTCCGTTGGCAGAAACAATGTGACCCACATATTTAACCTGAGGTTGACAAAATTGACATTTGTCAATGGAAACTTTCAGTCCAATCTCCTCTAGTCTATCCAGTACTTTGAGAAGACGTTGCTCGTGCTCTTCAAGTGTCTTGCCGAAGATGATAATATCATCTAAATACACAAGGGCTTCCAGAAGATGCATATCACCAACAGCTTTTTCCATCAAGCGTTGAAATGTCGCTGGGGCTCCTGTGATTCCTTGTGGCATGCGCTCGAACTGATAGAAACCAAGGGGACAAATGAATGCTGTCTTTTCTTTGTCCTCTGGAGCCATCTCTATCTGGTAGTAGCCACTACGCAGATCCAGGACTGAGAACCATTGGCTACCTGACAAGGAATCCAGGGCGTCATCAATCCGTGGCATTGTGTACTGGTCTGGGGTGGTACGATTGTTCAGTGTTCTGTAATCGATACAGATTCTTATCGTCCCATTCTTTTTGCGGACGACAACGATTGGTGAGGCGTAGGGACTGCGGGACTCGGTGATGATCCCAGCAGCAAGCAGCTGTTGTATATGACGCCTCACGTCATCGATGTCTGCAGGGGCTATTCTCCTTGACCTTTCCCTGAAGGGTCTGGAGTCATGCAGACGTATGTGATGTTCAACCCCTTTGGCCAAACCAACATCCCACTCATGTAGTGAGAAAACATTTCGCCTCTCAGCCAACTTCTGCTGGAGCCTACTCTTCCACTCTTCAGGGATGGGTGAGTCCCCGAAATTGAAAAGGTTTGGGTCTAACGTTTCAGCAGTGACACTGGAAGGCTGGACTGGGGTGACAGTGTCCACAGCAAACATCTCTGCTATGACGGTCCCTACTGGGATGGAAGTTGTTTTCTTTGACTCATTTTGAACAAGCACAGTGAAACGGTTACTGTCGACATCAGCATCTGAAAGCACACCAGGCTGTACTAGTACACCAGCAGGTAGTAGCTGAGCTGTGGGTGTATCAATAAGCACAAGGTCTCTAGAGGGGGCACTCTGTCTTTCTACTTTGCAGGTTGCATAGTATGTTGCACCTGGAGCAATAGTGAGTGGACCAGGACCTTTCCACTTTATCTGTCCCAAGACTTCATCCTTGGTAATCTGTTCTTGGGCTTTCACAGGGGCATACACAGACTGAATTCTCATGGAGTGAGCAACAGTTTCATCACCCTTTGTCTTCACCAACTCCCATAAGCGGCGGAACAGCGATGCATTAGTTCCAACTAGCACAGGGGTCTGTTGTTGGTTTCTGGGCTCAGGACAGATTAAAGCCAGCACCTCCACTCGTCCTGACACACCAGTGATCTCTTCTGCAAACTCCATCTCCACAACAACATAACCTTTGTAAGGATACTCTGTGTCTGAAAGGCCCCAGAGGCCAAGGTGAGAGAGGGGTTTTATTGGGACATCTGGCAGGTGTTGGTTATACCTGCTTTCAAAGATGATAGTCACATTTGATCCACTATCAATGAGAGCGTCACAGACCACATCATTAACTTTAACGGGGTGAATGAATGAGGGGCCCACAAGACCTGCAGGTAAGTCAGCGTTTTGCTCTGGGACTTCAACCTTGTTGGTTCGAGCTGTACATTGCTCTTCAGCTTTAGACTCTGAGTTCCCTTTGTTGGGGGACGGGGAAACTCGCTCCAAGCGTACAAGCTTTCTGATGACTTTCTGGAGGTTCTCAGGGGCAGTGCATCTGGTGGCTATGTGACCATTTTCTCCACACCTATAACAGAAAAACTCATCATTGACTTTTGGAGTGGGCACTTTGGAAGATACAGGCTTGTGACTTGGAGCTGCTCTGTATCGATGAGGCTGTGGTGTGTGTTCTCGTGAAGAGTCAGATGTGCATTTCACTGCCATCACGCTCAGTTTACTTTCAAGGGCTTTCACTTGTTTTCTTAGTGACTGCAGTTCATTCTGTGAGTCATGTTTCTGTTTTTGCTTTTCTTTGGGACCTTTTAAAGAATCATCAGATGATGGCTGGGGTTGAAAACTGTTTCTTTCTTCCAACTGTGCTCTAAACTCTTGAATCTGAGCTAACAGTTCACTCTGAGATACTGTGTCAGACTTTTTCTCCTTTTCGGCTTGGATGGTGCGTACGCGCTGAGGACGCAGAGGTGTCACTTGGTTTTGTCTGGCTGACTGACGACCTTCCTCTTCCATCACTTCTTTTAACAGGTTCAGAAATGTAGGGGGATTACTTTTCCGCTCCCTAATTTTCAACTGAAGCAACATCAGCTCAGAGGTGGACCCTTTAATAAGTTGCTCTAACCTAGTGCTGTTTGCAGCGCTAACAGCTAAACCACCACTTTGTACTACTTTGACAAGGGATTTCTCCATTCTTCGTAGGAACTCTGACAGACGCTCACCAGGCTGTTGCTGAAGGGCTCTAAATGACAGATATAGGTCCTCTGCAGACTCTATTGTACCAAAAATGCTCTCTATAGCCTCTACATACTCACGAGGGCTAGCATCAGGTTGAGTTAGACGCACAGCTTGAACGATCTCCAAGGCGGGTCCTTTGAGACTTTCGGATATCCTACGTCGCTTCTCTTTATCTGAGCACTCACCTTCCTCAACTAGGAGTGTTGCTTGCTCCAACCAGTTGTCTAAAGACTCCTCTCCAGCGGGGGTGGGACTGACCCCGGAGAATGTCCGCAGACGTCTGTAAGCGTTGCTGTCAGGTTGTTTGTTTGTTTTGCTCATAACATCACCAACAGCACGAATGATGTCTTCAGGGTTGCTGTTACCCTCTTTTGTGGGGATACTTATTCCTTGGATGTCCTCTAAGGTTCTCCCCTCACTCTGTAGAAAGGTTTTTAACTTTTCCTCAAATGTGCCAGGTTGAGGCTCTGTGTAGTAGAGAGCTTTCCAACCACCTCCACCACTAATAGGCATTATCACTGGGGGAATCTTAGAGGGCTCTACCTTTTCACGGCACTCACAAAGCACCATCAGTGATTGCTGTCCAGGGTGAAACATTTTCCCTTTAACAGTTACTTTCCCCAAAGCTTTGATAGTCCCTGCTGTTTCTTCTATTTCTTTACTTAAGACACCTTCAGGCACTCCATATAACAGGAGGGCATGTTTGACATCTACTGACTCTCCTTTGCACCAGTTAACCAGCTCAAGTTGTGACGGACTGCTTGCTCTGACTGCCATTTTTTTTTTTTTTTACTACCTTTAGCACGTAACTATTATATCATTGTTCTAAAGTTGTGGGGTCCAAACACTTTGTCTAAAAATTAGGTCATCTTTTGTATCCCAGCGGTGCCTCCATTTATGTAACCCAGGTCCCATGTAATTAGGTAAGAATCTGGAGTGGTTAATACGATGAGACTGGGCCTGGGCTCGTTGTAAATATCAATACACCTAATTTTAGATTATTCAAATAATATTAATTTGCAAAGATGACCAACCACAACAATACTTTAAATTCAATAAACCTTATTAGGTTTTATTTAAATATGCAAATGGGAATTTTTTTAAATTCACAAAGTAAAATATTTACTTTCAGTTTTTTCACAAAACAAAACAAAACAAATGTAACAGAAAAAAAATATATATCTTATTAGATTCAAATTGTCCACAACCGTCTCTTAATACCTCGCTGTTTGAAAAACACTCTTCTAACAGTCTTTAAACTTATAGTTCACCAATATAAAATAAATGTGGGCCCACATACACCTTAATGTCACACTTATTAAATGACCGATTAACTCGTTGCAGGCCTGTTTGGAACGATGCTAGGGTGCGTTGAGGCCTGGAAACTTAAAATGGCCGCTTCACTCCCAGTGGAGCATAAAATAAAAGCACGTGCATTGTATTAGTACTCACGACTCCCAGGTATGTTAGTAGAGGGAAAGGGCATACGATGGCGGGGACAGGAAATGGCAGTGGCGTTGCTTCGCGCAGGCAGTCTGATCACACACACAGGCGGGAATGGCACTCAAACCGGAGATGTCCTCAGGGAAGGAAAAAACAGCAGGGCCGTCCGTGGAAAACTCGCCTCCTCTCTCCTTTCTCCAAACGTCCGTCTCCTTTTAAAATATGACTAACTTGAGCCACAGTACCACACACTAAATCGGGTTGAATTAGCATTAGCTCTGTAAGCTTCCACGAGCTAGCATGACGCTAACCACTTTTCAAAGTCCGTTTTATGCTACAACTGTTAGATATAGCACACACAAACATCATATTTACCTTTAGGTCGTTCACACAAAGTTTACAAAAGACCAACGATTAGTCGACCTCCGCAGAATAAACTTATATGCTCCCGAACACGACAAGGCTTCCTCCTCGGCTCTCCTGATAGTCTCTCTCTGCTTCGTCAGGTACACAGCATCACACACACTATACATGCCCTAGTCCCGCCCCTTATCCAGGGAGTCCATTCTGATTGGCTCGTGAGTATGACATTAACCAAACAAAATACAGGAATTAAACTGATTGACAGAAAACATGCCAACAGGTTAGGTTTCACAAAAGAAAACGTTTTTTTTACTCCTGAATCACAGAAGCTTTTTAAACGTAAAGGAACTTCACATATATTTATCTTTTTAACTGTAAATAATGACATTTTTAAACTGTAAATACTATGAACACTTTATCTAGCACATATTTATGCATATTTTTAATCACAATGAACTTATATGAACTTCTTAATTTATGAGTTTTAATACACATTTAACTTTGAAGATTAATTTTAGGCACTGAAACCTATATGATTTTAATCAGGGCTACAATAAAATAATGTTATACAAGCTGGACCAGATAAATTGAAGAAATAGACATCATGAAAAGTAATCAAAATATGATGTGAATATTGAGCAAAAAAAAAAATAACTATGACAATTTGAGAAACATACAAAAAAATGAAATAAAAAAACCCAAAATACAAATAAATGTAAATATAACAAAATGATGGAGCTGTCAGTCCACAGAAAAGTTTGATATAGTAAATAAAAGAGTTTGGTATAAATAAAACAGCCTTTTACAGTTCAGCAGATCTTACCTAGTTTAATAAAGGACATAACATCTTTCAGCCAGAGAGACATAGATGGGAGCTTAGTAGATTTACAAAGCAGTAAAACGGGATTTTATTGTTAAATACTTTACTAAATGTTACTTTAACAGTTTCAGAGTCTATGTTGTAACATGTCCCACAAAAATGATTTAGAGCCAACATGTTCAAAATTATAAGAATTTCATTTCACAATATTAAATGTACATTAGCCAAGTGTTTTCATGGTACTAAAGTGTGGATAATCATACGGATAAACTGAGCTATATACATTTTCTGTTTTCTGGAAAATGCCATTATTTCAGTAATGGCATTGTCAATGTGGCCTACCAGTCAGTTTTAAATGTGTTTCTATATTTTTTCATTCAAAAATCTGCTTGGAAAACATTAACATGGCAATACTGCCTGTTGGAAAGAGCTGTTACTGTTTCTGTAAAACTTTCATAAGAAATACAAATATATTAAAAAGGTAAAATATAATTAAATTACTTGTAAAATGTTAAAAAGTAGCAGAATTTGTCCTGAATTGTGTTTTTAGCTTGTAGACTTAAGTATGACCATTTTATACGAGTCAAAATACAAAATTAGAGCAGAGTAGTTGTTAAAATGAAATCAACCTACAAACTCCTCAGCTTTTGCAACATGTGAGGACAAAGCTAACGTGGCCCTCAGGTAACCAAAGTTTTGTCATAGAATCACTGTTGTACTCTGCCGTAAATGTAAACTATGACTCAAGGCATGAACAAAGTACTTTTTATTTGCATCCATAACCTGTAACTCTTACATCAAGTCTAATCAACCCCTCTTCAGTTTTATTGTTTTCTTTTATCTGGGTCAAACTACTGTATCAAGATGAAGTCACGCATACAACGGACTGCCTCATCATCACACCACAGCTGCTCTTTGAACATGACACAGAGAAGTGTTATAAAGGTATTCAGGACTTATCAGTAAAACTAAGAGAGAGCTCTTTCTTTCTGTACTTGACTAATATTTGATGAAAGTAACATTTCCATTTGTCTCTTCTGTAGAGTCTAAATTAAAACAGCTTCCTCTGAGCACTCGATCTTATTTTGTTGTTTTTAAAGGCACTGTTTTACACGTACTTTGGTAATAAAAAGCATTTTTATCTGTGGAGCACTTTTCAGCTTTTAAATTGCTTCATAAAAGACATCAGAACATGATGACAAAGGAGAGAAGACATTAGAAGAAAACCTCAAAATGCTTTTAAACAAACAATAAATCAGCAAGAACACAGAAGTGTATAGCTGCCACATTGAATAAAGGTTGTTAATAGTTTTAACTATGAAGTTGTCACATTATAACGTAAATCTGACTTTAATTTTTATATTTCAGTGTGGCATTGATATGCTTCTGTAAAACAGACAGGAAGAAAGAAGGAGAAAAAGAGACAAACTGAAACTGAGGCCACAACTTTAACAGGAGGAGAGATTATTGTACAGAGTTAAAAAATAAAATTAACCAGTCAAAGATGGCTGTAAACAGGTTAGTCCTCAGCCTTGATTTTCCAGCAGACCTACAGTTTTCCGGGAGTTTGCTAACTTTTTGTTTTTACCTACATAATAGGGCTGGATAAAATGACCGAAATATCATATCACAGCATAATTAATCGAGTATTTGATTAAGTAGTCTGTTTTACTTTACAGAAAAGGTATTAAGGTATACATTTTGAGATATTAACCATTGCTTATTATGTTTAGCAATATGTGTGTCTCACCAAACATAATATCTGTGTTGGATTTTGTTAATTGTTGTAATGAAACCGACTTTGCTACTGTGTTTTACAGTTTCAGACTGTGGCTCAGTGTGGTTTAAATTAAGGAAAATGATAAAATCTCAATGAATCCAGTAACTGGTGGTATAAAAAAATATTGTAAAAATACGATGATCCTTAGTCATTTTTCTTTATGGCTTTAATTTGCCTTTATTGACAGCTGATTGACGACAAAGGGGAGAGATAGTTCCCAGGCTGCCTGTACAAGGGAAGGGTCACAGGTGCGACCCCCTCAGCCACACCAGCACCTGTGACCCTCAGTCTTAGACTGCGTTTACACGGCACTGAAAACGGTCAAATCCGCTAAGTTTTTGTTGTGTTTTGGCCTTGCGTTTAGATGGAAACTCGTTGCGTTTTGTCTGAAAATGGTAACTTTTTGAGAACGGGCTCCAGAGTGGAAAGTTTCCAAAACGCTTTTCATGCAGGTCCATGTAAACCCGCACAGGGCAAACACTGACGTCACCGCATGCGCAGCACTCTTTCAGATGAAGGCTGTGCGCGCATACCAGGAACAACAACAGCTTCCAAGTAACGTGTGAGCCTCTTACCGTGCTCAGTTTGTTATCCAGACAAGACTATCCAGACAGATTTGCTGTCCGAACTGATTTGTTGTCCAGAAAAGAAACTCCTGCGTCCCTGTGCATCTATTCGCCATTGTTGTTTGTGAAACGTTTTTCTTCTTCATACATGTGTTGTAGCAGCGCTGCCTCTCTGCAGATCTACACCGCCATCTACTGAACCGGCATGCATACTACAGCGGGTCCATTCGTCTCCAGCATCGTCGTCTGAACGCAGAAGAATTTGAAAACACAGAGGAAAGACCTTTGTGTCTTCAAGTCAGGAGTGTCCATGTAAACGCAGCCGTATATTTACCAAAACAAAGTGGGTACTGCACAAACACACTGGCATCACAGCAGACCCCTGATCATGCCAGTGTTAGCTCCCTATTAAAATGTCTTATAAATGAACTGAGCACAAAAAGTGAAACATTCATGTTAAATTAATTATATGTTAACAGGTCTTCTGCAATAAATCTTACATGGACTTACGTATTTTATTTATGTATCTTTGTTTTTTGTCAGAGACAATACATGAGTGTTGTTATATCTTAATTCAGAGTGTAGATTAATGATTAATGACTATAAATAAAATTAACAGTTAAGAATGATAGGTTAAATAACTGTAGAAAAATAACGAAGTAGAAGATAAAAAAAATATAATTTGCAATACAAGACGTGTACTTTAATGTTCACATATTAACTTTTATTTAAACCATAAAGTTTTACCTTGTTATTGTTTGTCAGCACTGTGGAAAATGTTCATTATTTTTAATCAAGTCTTGTGGCGCCCACTGATGTAGCTGTGGACTGTGTTGCTGTGGCATTTCAGCACTGCTGTAAGCAGTCATTGAGCACGAGGCGTGGCCCCTTTTCCTGTTCTTCAGGATTATTTCTTTAAATAGTCCAACTGTCAGTTGCTATATAGAGCCCAATGAAATAATGATGTAATTTTACACTAAATAAACCAAAACCATGATTAAAAATATGGTCTTACGCTCAGTTTTATCTGATAATATGAATTATGTTTAAGTGCCTTTATCTTGCATTTATCTGTAATTATATGCCTTTGTAATTACAATACCCAAAACCAGTGAAGTTGGCAGGTTGTGTAAATCATAAATAAAAACAGAATACAATGATTTGCAAATCCTTTTCAACTTATATTGAATTGAATACACTGCAAAGACAAGGTATTTAATGTTCGAACTGAGAAACTTTATTTTCTTTTGCAAATAATCTTCAACTTACAATTTAATGGCAGCAACACTGTTTTCAGTAAACGTTTGGGAACTGAGGAGACCAATTTTTTAAGCTTGCACGTGCAGAATGTGGCTTGGCATTGTCTTGCTGAAATAAGCAGGGGCGTCCATGAAAAAGACGTTGCTTGGATGGCAACATATGTTGCTCCAAAACCTGTATGTACCTTTCAGCATTAATGGTTCCTTCACAGATGTGTAAGTTACCTGTGCCTTGGGCACTAATACACCCCCGTACCATCACAGATGCTGGCTTTTGAACTTTGCGCCGATAACAGTCCGGATGGTTCTTTTCCTCTTTGGTCCGGAGGACACGACGACCACAGTTTCCAAAAACAATTTGAAATGTGGACTGGTCAGACCACAGAACACTTTTCCACTTTGCATCAGTCCATCTTAGATGAGCTCGGGCCCAGCGAAGCCGGCGCCGTTTCTGGGTGTTGTTGATAAATGGCTTTGGCTTTGCATAGTAGAGTTTTAATTTGCACTTACAGATGTAGCGACGAACTGTAGTTACTGACAGTGGTTTTCTGAAGTGTTCCTAAGCCCATGTGGTGATATCCTTTACACAGTGATGCTGGTTTTTGATGCAGTACCGCCTGAGGGATCGAAGATCATGGGCATTAAATGTTGGTTTTCGGCCTTGTTGCTTACATGCAGTAATTTCTCCAGATTCTCTGAACCTTTTGATGATATTACGGACCGTAGATGATGATATCCCTAAATTCCTTGCAATAGCTCATTGAGAAATGTTGTTCTTAAATTGTTGGACAATTTGCTCATGCATTTGTTCACAAAGTGGTGACCCTCGCCCCATCCTTGTTTGTGAATGACTGAGCATTTCAGGGAAGCTGCTTTTATACCCAATCATGGCACCCACCTGTTCCCAATTAGCCTGTTCACCTGTGGGATGTTCCAGATAAGTGTTTGATGAGCATTCCTCAACTTTCTCAGTCTTTTTTGCCACTTGTGCCAGCTTTTTTGAAACATGTTGCAGGCATCAAATTCCAAATGAGCTAATATTTGCAAAAAATTACAAAGTTTCTCAGTTCGAACATTAAATATCTTGTCTTTGCTGTGTATTCAGTTGAATATAAGTTGAAAGGGATTTGGAAATCATTGTATTCTGTTTTTATTTACAATTTACACAACATGCCAACTTCACTGGTTTTGGGTATTGT